>OX465389.1:10000-1259421 GCA_950005105.1 Lycophotia porphyrea
GTATCGCACGTGCGTCTAGCTCAAATAAAACATAAATATTTTTTCAAAATTGTCAATTTCAAGTAGTTTCTGCTAGTACCAAAATCCAGCTAAGGGGTTAAGAGAAATATAAAAACGTTGATATCTTCGCTTCCAGACGCGCGATTTTGACGCTGTTTTCAGCTCAAATTGACATAACTAGGCGTCCGCCTACGTATTGACCACCCCGCACTGACCTGCACCCCTGGATAAAATATTTACGACCTACCCCTAGTTTTTTAATACATTTTTCAAGTAAATCGTCTAAATTAATTGTTTTTCCAAATTTTCTTTGCAATTTAACACCAAATTATAGTTTCAATAGTACTCACCCTTCATCCCTGTGTCCCGGTCCGCGTTCCGTGAGCCGGCGTCCCAGTTGGAGGCTGATAACCTAAATTTTTTGGTTCAAAAACTGGTTTTTTGACCATAACTCCAGAATTTTCTTCGGCACTCATCCCGTTTTATTTCACAGTTCGCTAGCCCGCGCGGAGACGCGTCTTTGGACGTATCGCACGTGCGTCTAGCTCAAATAAAACATAAATATTTTTTCAAAATTGTCAATTTCAAGTAGTTTCTGCTAGTACCAAAATCCAGCTAAGGGGTTAAGAGAAATATAAAAACGTTGATATCTTCGCTTCCAGACGCGCGATTTTGACGCTGTTTTCAGCTCAAATTGACATAACTAGGCGTCCGCCTACGTATTGACCACCCCGCACTGACCTGCACCCCTGGATAAAATATTTACGACCTACCCCTAGTTTTTTAATACATTTTTCAAGTAAATCGTCTAAATTAATTGTTTTTCCAAATTTTCTTTGCAATTTAACACCAAATTATAGTTTCAATAGTACTCACCCTTCATCCCTGTGTCCCGGTCCGCGTTCCGTGAGCCGGCGTCCCAGTTGGAGGCTGATAACCTAAATTTTTTGGTTCAAAAACTGGTTTTTTGACCATAACTCCAGAATTTTCTTCGGCACTCATCCCGTTTTATTTCACAGTTCGCTAGCCCGCGCGGAGACGCGTCTTTGGACGTATCGCACGTGCGTCTAGCTCAAATAAAACATAAATATTTTTTCAAAATTGTCAATTTCAAGTAGTTTCTGCTAGTACCAAAATCCAGCTAAGGGGTTAAGAGAAATATAAAAACGTTGATATCTTCGCTTCCAGACGCGCGATTTTGACGCTGTTTTCAGCTCAAATTGACATAACTAGGCGTCCGCCTACGTATTGACCACCCCGCACTGACCTGCACCCCTGGATAAAATATTTACGACCTACCCCTAGTTTTTTAATACATTTTTCAAGTAAATCGTCTAAATTAATTGTTTTTCCAAATTTTCTTTGCAATTTAACACCAAATTATAGTTTCAATAGTACTCACCCTTCATCCCTGTGTCCCGGTCCGCGTTCCGTGAGCCGGCGTCCCAGTTGGAGGCTGATAACCTAAATTTTTTGGTTCAAAAACTGGTTTTTTGACCATAACTCCAGAATTTTCTTCGGCACTCATCCCGTTTTATTTCACAGTTCGCTAGCCCGCGCGGAGACGCGTCTTTGGACGTATCGCACGTGCGTCTAGCTCAAATAAAACATAAATATTTTTTCAAAATTGTCAATTTCAAGTAGTTTCTGCTAGTACCAAAATCCAGCTAAGGGGTTAAGAGAAATATAAAAACGTTGATATCTTCGCTTCCAGACGCGCGATTTTGACGCTGTTTTCAGCTCAAATTGACATAACTAGGCGTCCGCCTACGTATTGACCACCCCGCACTGACCTGCACCCCTGGATAAAATATTTACGACCTACCCCTAGTTTTTTAATACATTTTTCAAGTAAATCGTCTAAATTAATTGTTTTTCCAAATTTTCTTTGCAATTTAACACCAAATTATAGTTTCAATAGTACTCACCCTTCATCCCTGTGTCCCGGTCCGCGTTCCGTGAGCCGGCGTCCCAGTTGGAGGCTGATAACCTAAATTTTTTGGTTCAAAAACTGGTTTTTTGACCATAACTCCAGAATTTTCTTCGGCACTCATCCCGTTTTATTTCACAGTTCGCTAGCCCGCGCGGAGACGCGTCTTTGGACGTATCGCACGTGCGTCTAGCTCAAATAAAACATAAATATTTTTTCAAAATTGTCAATTTCAAGTAGTTTCTGCTAGTACCAAAATCCAGCTAAGGGGTTAAGAGAAATATAAAAACGTTGATATCTTCGCTTCCAGACGCGCGATTTTGACGCTGTTTTCAGCTCAAATTGACATAACTAGGCGTCCGCCTACGTATTGACCACCCCGCACTGACCTGCACCCCTGGATAAAATATTTACGACCTACCCCTAGTTTTTTAATACATTTTTCAAGTAAATCGTCTAAATTAATTGTTTTTCCAAATTTTCTTTGCAATTTAACACCAAATTATAGTTTCAATAGTACTCACCCTTCATCCCTGTGTCCCGGTCCGCGTTCCGTGAGCCGGCGTCCCAGTTGGAGGCTGATAACCTAAATTTTTTGGTTCAAAAACTGGTTTTTTGACCATAACTCCAGAATTTTCTTCGGCACTCATCCCGTTTTATTTCACAGTTCGCTAGCCCGCGCGGAGACGCGTCTTTGGACGTATCGCACGTGCGTCTAGCTCAAATAAAACATAAATATTTTTTCAAAATTGTCAATTTCAAGTAGTTTCTGCTAGTACCAAAATCCAGCTAAGGGGTTAAGAGAAATATAAAAACGTTGATATCTTCGCTTCCAGACGCGCGATTTTGACGCTGTTTTCAGCTCAAATTGACATAACTAGGCGTCCGCCTACGTATTGACCACCCCGCACTGACCTGCACCCCTGGATAAAATATTTACGACCTACCCCTAGTTTTTTAATACATTTTTCAAGTAAATCGTCTAAATTAATTGTTTTTCCAAATTTTCTTTGCAATTTAACACCAAATTATAGTTTCAATAGTACTCACCCTTCATCCCTGTGTCCCGGTCCGCGTTCCGTGAGCCGGCGTCCCAGTTGGAGGCTGATAACCTAAATTTTTTGGTTCAAAAACTGGTTTTTTGACCATAACTCCAGAATTTTCTTCGGCACTCATCCCGTTTTATTTCACAGTTCGCTAGCCCGCGCGGAGACGCGTCTTTGGACGTATCGCACGTGCGTCTAGCTCAAATAAAACATAAATATTTTTTCAAAATTGTCAATTTCAAGTAGTTTCTGCTAGTACCAAAATCCAGCTAAGGGGTTAAGAGAAATATAAAAACGTTGATATCTTCGCTTCCAGACGCGCGATTTTGACGCTGTTTTCAGCTCAAATTGACATAACTAGGCGTCCGCCTACGTATTGACCACCCCGCACTGACCTGCACCCCTGGATAAAATATTTACGACCTACCCCTAGTTTTTTAATACATTTTTCAAGTAAATCGTCTAAATTAATTGTTTTTCCAAATTTTCTTTGCAATTTAACACCAAATTATAGTTTCAATAGTACTCACCCTTCATCCCTGTGTCCCGGTCCGCGTTCCGTGAGCCGGCGTCCCAGTTGGAGGCTGATAACCTAAATTTTTTGGTTCAAAAACTGGTTTTTTGACCATAACTCCAGAATTTTCTTCGGCACTCATCCCGTTTTATTTCACAGTTCGCTAGCCCGCGCGGAGACGCGTCTTTGGACGTATCGCACGTGCGTCTAGCTCAAATAAAACATAAATATTTTTTCAAAATTGTCAATTTCAAGTAGTTTCTGCTAGTACCAAAATCCAGCTAAGGGGTTAAGAGAAATATAAAAACGTTGATATCTTCGCTTCCAGACGCGCGATTTTGACGCTGTTTTCAGCTCAAATTGACATAACTAGGCGTCCGCCTACGTATTGACCACCCCGCACTGACCTGCACCCCTGGATAAAATATTTACGACCTACCCCTAGTTTTTTAATACATTTTTCAAGTAAATCGTCTAAATTAATTGTTTTTCCAAATTTTCTTTGCAATTTAACACCAAATTATAGTTTCAATAGTACTCACCCTTCATCCCTGTGTCCCGGTCCGCGTTCCGTGAGCCGGCGTCCCAGTTGGAGGCTGATAACCTAAATTTTTTGGTTCAAAAACTGGTTTTTTGACCATAACTCCAGAATTTTCTTCGGCACTCATCCCGTTTTATTTCACAGTTCGCTAGCCCGCGCGGAGACGCGTCTTTGGACGTATCGCACGTGCGTCTAGCTCAAATAAAACATAAATATTTTTTCAAAATTGTCAATTTCAAGTAGTTTCTGCTAGTACCAAAATCCAGCTAAGGGGTTAAGAGAAATATAAAAACGTTGATATCTTCGCTTCCAGACGCGCGATTTTGACGCTGTTTTCAGCTCAAATTGACATAACTAGGCGTCCGCCTACGTATTGACCACCCCGCACTGACCTGCACCCCTGGATAAAATATTTACGACCTACCCCTAGTTTTTTAATACATTTTTCAAGTAAATCGTCTAAATTAATTGTTTTTCCAAATTTTCTTTGCAATTTAACACCAAATTATAGTTTCAATAGTACTCACCCTTCATCCCTGTGTCCCGGTCCGCGTTCCGTGAGCCGGCGTCCCAGTTGGAGGCTGATAACCTAAATTTTTTGGTTCAAAAACTGGTTTTTTGACCATAACTCCAGAATTTTCTTCGGCACTCATCCCGTTTTATTTCACAGTTCGCTAGCCCGCGCGGAGACGCGTCTTTGGACGTATCGCACGTGCGTCTAGCTCAAATAAAACATAAATATTTTTTCAAAATTGTCAATTTCAAGTAGTTTCTGCTAGTACCAAAATCCAGCTAAGGGGTTAAGAGAAATATAAAAACGTTGATATCTTCGCTTCCAGACGCGCGATTTTGACGCTGTTTTCAGCTCAAATTGACATAACTAGGCGTCCGCCTACGTATTGACCACCCCGCACTGACCTGCACCCCTGGATAAAATATTTACGACCTACCCCTAGTTTTTTAATACATTTTTCAAGTAAATCGTCTAAATTAATTGTTTTTCCAAATTTTCTTTGCAATTTAACACCAAATTATAGTTTCAATAGTACTCACCCTTCATCCCTGTGTCCCGGTCCGCGTTCCGTGAGCCGGCGTCCCAGTTGGAGGCTGATAACCTAAATTTTTTGGTTCAAAAACTGGTTTTTTGACCATAACTCCAGAATTTTCTTCGGCACTCATCCCGTTTTATTTCACAGTTCGCTAGCCCGCGCGGAGACGCGTCTTTGGACGTATCGCACGTGCGTCTAGCTCAAATAAAACATAAATATTTTTTCAAAATTGTCAATTTCAAGTAGTTTCTGCTAGTACCAAAATCCAGCTAAGGGGTTAAGAGAAATATAAAAACGTTGATATCTTCGCTTCCAGACGCGCGATTTTGACGCTGTTTTCAGCTCAAATTGACATAACTAGGCGTCCGCCTACGTATTGACCACCCCGCACTGACCTGCACCCCTGGATAAAATATTTACGACCTACCCCTAGTTTTTTAATACATTTTTCAAGTAAATCGTCTAAATTAATTGTTTTTCCAAATTTTCTTTGCAATTTAACACCAAATTATAGTTTCAATAGTACTCACCCTTCATCCCTGTGTCCCGGTCCGCGTTCCGTGAGCCGGCGTCCCAGTTGGAGGCTGATAACCTAAATTTTTTGGTTCAAAAACTGGTTTTTTGACCATAACTCCAGAATTTTCTTCGGCACTCATCCCGTTTTATTTCACAGTTCGCTAGCCCGCGCGGAGACGCGTCTTTGGACGTATCGCACGTGCGTCTAGCTCAAATAAAACATAAATATTTTTTCAAAATTGTCAATTTCAAGTAGTTTCTGCTAGTACCAAAATCCAGCTAAGGGGTTAAGAGAAATATAAAAACGTTGATATCTTCGCTTCCAGACGCGCGATTTTGACGCTGTTTTCAGCTCAAATTGACATAACTAGGCGTCCGCCTACGTATTGACCACCCCGCACTGACCTGCACCCCTGGATAAAATATTTACGACCTACCCCTAGTTTTTTAATACATTTTTCAAGTAAATCGTCTAAATTAATTGTTTTTCCAAATTTTCTTTGCAATTTAACACCAAATTATAGTTTCAATAGTACTCACCCTTCATCCCTGTGTCCCGGTCCGCGTTCCGTGAGCCGGCGTCCCAGTTGGAGGCTGATAACCTAAATTTTTTGGTTCAAAAACTGGTTTTTTGACCATAACTCCAGAATTTTCTTCGGCACTCATCCCGTTTTATTTCACAGTTCGCTAGCCCGCGCGGAGACGCGTCTTTGGACGTATCGCACGTGCGTCTAGCTCAAATAAAACATAAATATTTTTTCAAAATTGTCAATTTCAAGTAGTTTCTGCTAGTACCAAAATCCAGCTAAGGGGTTAAGAGAAATATAAAAACGTTGATATCTTCGCTTCCAGACGCGCGATTTTGACGCTGTTTTCAGCTCAAATTGACATAACTAGGCGTCCGCCTACGTATTGACCACCCCGCACTGACCTGCACCCCTGGATAAAATATTTACGACCTACCCCTAGTTTTTTAATACATTTTTCAAGTAAATCGTCTAAATTAATTGTTTTTCCAAATTTTCTTTGCAATTTAACACCAAATTATAGTTTCAATAGTACTCACCCTTCATCCCTGTGTCCCGGTCCGCGTTCCGTGAGCCGGCGTCCCAGTTGGAGGCTGATAACCTAAATTTTTTGGTTCAAAAACTGGTTTTTTGACCATAACTCCAGAATTTTCTTCGGCACTCATCCCGTTTTATTTCACAGTTCGCTAGCCCGCGCGGAGACGCGTCTTTGGACGTATCGCACGTGCGTCTAGCTCAAATAAAACATAAATATTTTTTCAAAATTGTCAATTTCAAGTAGTTTCTGCTAGTACCAAAATCCAGCTAAGGGGTTAAGAGAAATATAAAAACGTTGATATCTTCGCTTCCAGACGCGCGATTTTGACGCTGTTTTCAGCTCAAATTGACATAACTAGGCGTCCGCCTACGTATTGACCACCCCGCACTGACCTGCACCCCTGGATAAAATATTTACGACCTACCCCTAGTTTTTTAATACATTTTTCAAGTAAATCGTCTAAATTAATTGTTTTTCCAAATTTTCTTTGCAATTTAACACCAAATTATAGTTTCAATAGTACTCACCCTTCATCCCTGTGTCCCGGTCCGCGTTCCGTGAGCCGGCGTCCCAGTTGGAGGCTGATAACCTAAATTTTTTGGTTCAAAAACTGGTTTTTTGACCATAACTCCAGAATTTTCTTCGGCACTCATCCCGTTTTATTTCACAGTTCGCTAGCCCGCGCGGAGACGCGTCTTTGGACGTATCGCACGTGCGTCTAGCTCAAATAAAACATAAATATTTTTTCAAAATTGTCAATTTCAAGTAGTTTCTGCTAGTACCAAAATCCAGCTAAGGGGTTAAGAGAAATATAAAAACGTTGATATCTTCGCTTCCAGACGCGCGATTTTGACGCTGTTTTCAGCTCAAATTGACATAACTAGGCGTCCGCCTACGTATTGACCACCCCGCACTGACCTGCACCCCTGGATAAAATATTTACGACCTACCCCTAGTTTTTTAATACATTTTTCAAGTAAATCGTCTAAATTAATTGTTTTTCCAAATTTTCTTTGCAATTTAACACCAAATTATAGTTTCAATAGTACTCACCCTTCATCCCTGTGTCCCGGTCCGCGTTCCGTGAGCCGGCGTCCCAGTTGGAGGCTGATAACCTAAATTTTTTGGTTCAAAAACTGGTTTTTTGACCATAACTCCAGAATTTTCTTCGGCACTCATCCCGTTTTATTTCACAGTTCGCTAGCCCGCGCGGAGACGCGTCTTTGGACGTATCGCACGTGCGTCTAGCTCAAATAAAACATAAATATTTTTTCAAAATTGTCAATTTCAAGTAGTTTCTGCTAGTACCAAAATCCAGCTAAGGGGTTAAGAGAAATATAAAAACGTTGATATCTTCGCTTCCAGACGCGCGATTTTGACGCTGTTTTCAGCTCAAATTGACATAACTAGGCGTCCGCCTACGTATTGACCACCCCGCACTGACCTGCACCCCTGGATAAAATATTTACGACCTACCCCTAGTTTTTTAATACATTTTTCAAGTAAATCGTCTAAATTAATTGTTTTTCCAAATTTTCTTTGCAATTTAACACCAAATTATAGTTTCAATAGTACTCACCCTTCATCCCTGTGTCCCGGTCCGCGTTCCGTGAGCCGGCGTCCCAGTTGGAGGCTGATAACCTAAATTTTTTGGTTCAAAAACTGGTTTTTTGACCATAACTCCAGAATTTTCTTCGGCACTCATCCCGTTTTATTTCACAGTTCGCTAGCCCGCGCGGAGACGCGTCTTTGGACGTATCGCACGTGCGTCTAGCTCAAATAAAACATAAATATTTTTTCAAAATTGTCAATTTCAAGTAGTTTCTGCTAGTACCAAAATCCAGCTAAGGGGTTAAGAGAAATATAAAAACGTTGATATCTTCGCTTCCAGACGCGCGATTTTGACGCTGTTTTCAGCTCAAATTGACATAACTAGGCGTCCGCCTACGTATTGACCACCCCGCACTGACCTGCACCCCTGGATAAAATATTTACGACCTACCCCTAGTTTTTTAATACATTTTTCAAGTAAATCGTCTAAATTAATTGTTTTTCCAAATTTTCTTTGCAATTTAACACCAAATTATAGTTTCAATAGTACTCACCCTTCATCCCTGTGTCCCGGTCCGCGTTCCGTGAGCCGGCGTCCCAGTTGGAGGCTGATAACCTAAATTTTTTGGTTCAAAAACTGGTTTTTTGACCATAACTCCAGAATTTTCTTCGGCACTCATCCCGTTTTATTTCACAGTTCGCTAGCCCGCGCGGAGACGCGTCTTTGGACGTATCGCACGTGCGTCTAGCTCAAATAAAACATAAATATTTTTTCAAAATTGTCAATTTCAAGTAGTTTCTGCTAGTACCAAAATCCAGCTAAGGGGTTAAGAGAAATATAAAAACGTTGATATCTTCGCTTCCAGACGCGCGATTTTGACGCTGTTTTCAGCTCAAATTGACATAACTAGGCGTCCGCCTACGTATTGACCACCCCGCACTGACCTGCACCCCTGGATAAAATATTTACGACCTACCCCTAGTTTTTTAATACATTTTTCAAGTAAATCGTCTAAATTAATTGTTTTTCCAAATTTTCTTTGCAATTTAACACCAAATTATAGTTTCAATAGTACTCACCCTTCATCCCTGTGTCCCGGTCCGCGTTCCGTGAGCCGGCGTCCCAGTTGGAGGCTGATAACCTAAATTTTTTGGTTCAAAAACTGGTTTTTTGACCATAACTCCAGAATTTTCTTCGGCACTCATCCCGTTTTATTTCACAGTTCGCTAGCCCGCGCGGAGACGCGTCTTTGGACGTATCGCACGTGCGTCTAGCTCAAATAAAACATAAATATTTTTTCAAAATTGTCAATTTCAAGTAGTTTCTGCTAGTACCAAAATCCAGCTAAGGGGTTAAGAGAAATATAAAAACGTTGATATCTTCGCTTCCAGACGCGCGATTTTGACGCTGTTTTCAGCTCAAATTGACATAACTAGGCGTCCGCCTACGTATTGACCACCCCGCACTGACCTGCACCCCTGGATAAAATATTTACGACCTACCCCTAGTTTTTTAATACATTTTTCAAGTAAATCGTCTAAATTAATTGTTTTTCCAAATTTTCTTTGCAATTTAACACCAAATTATAGTTTCAATAGTACTCACCCTTCATCCCTGTGTCCCGGTCCGCGTTCCGTGAGCCGGCGTCCCAGTTGGAGGCTGATAACCTAAATTTTTTGGTTCAAAAACTGGTTTTTTGACCATAACTCCAGAATTTTCTTCGGCACTCATCCCGTTTTATTTCACAGTTCGCTAGCCCGCGCGGAGACGCGTCTTTGGACGTATCGCACGTGCGTCTAGCTCAAATAAAACATAAATATTTTTTCAAAATTGTCAATTTCAAGTAGTTTCTGCTAGTACCAAAATCCAGCTAAGGGGTTAAGAGAAATATAAAAACGTTGATATCTTCGCTTCCAGACGCGCGATTTTGACGCTGTTTTCAGCTCAAATTGACATAACTAGGCGTCCGCCTACGTATTGACCACCCCGCACTGACCTGCACCCCTGGATAAAATATTTACGACCTACCCCTAGTTTTTTAATACATTTTTCAAGTAAATCGTCTAAATTAATTGTTTTTCCAAATTTTCTTTGCAATTTAACACCAAATTATAGTTTCAATAGTACTCACCCTTCATCCCTGTGTCCCGGTCCGCGTTCCGTGAGCCGGCGTCCCAGTTGGAGGCTGATAACCTAAATTTTTTGG
This sequence comes from Lycophotia porphyrea, assembly GCA_950005105.1. Taxonomy (NCBI): domain Eukaryota; kingdom Metazoa; phylum Arthropoda; class Insecta; order Lepidoptera; family Noctuidae; genus Lycophotia; species Lycophotia porphyrea. Next base: position 20,420 of record OX465389.1, read on the forward strand.
TTCAAAAACTGGTTTTTTGACCATAACTCCAGAATTTTCTTCGGCACTCATCCCGTTTTATTTCACAGTTCGCTAGCCCGCGCGGAGACGCGTCTTTGGACGTATCGCACGTGCGTCTAGCTCAAATAAAACATAAATATTTTTTCAAAATTGTCAATTTCAAGTAGTTTCTGCTAGTACCAAAATCCAGCTAAGGGGTTAAGAGAAATATAAAAACGTTGATATCTTCGCTTCCAGACGCGCGATTTTGACGCTGTTTTCAGCTCAAATTGACATAACTAGGCGTCCGCCTACGTATTGACCACCCCGCACTGACCTGCACCCCTGGATAAAATATTTACGACCTACCCCTAGTTTTTTAATACATTTTTCAAGTAAATCGTCTAAATTAATTGTTTTTCCAAATTTTCTTTGCAATTTAACACCAAATTATAGTTTCAATAGTACTCACCCTTCATCCCTGTGTCCCGGTCCGCGTTCCGTGAGCCGGCGTCCCAGTTGGAGGCTGATAACCTAAATTTTTTGGTTCAAAAACTGGTTTTTTGACCATAACTCCAGAATTTTCTTCGGCACTCATCCCGTTTTATTTCACAGTTCGCTAGCCCGCGCGGAGACGCGTCTTTGGACGTATCGCACGTGCGTCTAGCTCAAATAAAATTTTGCCCACCCACCCTCCCTCTGGTCTATAGGAAGGTAGACGTGGGGTTTTCGGTAAAATTATATTTATTTCATTTTATCTCTTTTTCTTTTGTTTAACTTGTGGAAGGGTTTTGAAGGGGTAAGCTCGCTTTTAATCATCCTGACAAATTTTAAATTTTATTTTAACGCATTTTATTTTTATTTTTCTTTTGAAATTATATTTTATTTTGTAATTATTTTATTGTGACAGACTTTTGTAAATGAGTTAATATAATTATATAACATTTTTGTATTTATATTTTTAATTGATTCTTTTAGTATACTGCTTACTGTGTTCCCCCCTTTACAGGGACACAAGTATCCAGTGTCCTTTTAAACACTCTCCTCCCGAGTAGATCGTTGATCCGACTCCCTCTTTACAGGAGTTCGTTTTGATGATATCTGCTCCCAAAACATTCAATATGTTCCGCACCCCATCTAGCACCGTGAAGACACAAGTTCCTAGTGGCTCGCCGCGATCAGCTGAGAAAGTGGGGCCTTCGCCTGATGCGAGGAGGAGAATCTCGTTCGGAGACGACACTCCTTCCACCTCCCAGGGGGGCCACGCAAATCTGGGGTCGCGTCGAGCCACTACGAATGCCTCCACACAGCTCAAGAAGCCTGAGGCTCGGTACCCCAATCGCACTGCGGAAGCGAGAGCTTGCCTGAATAAAGCTAAGCTTAATTTAGGCAACTCTCGCAACCTCAAGACCGATATTAAGGCTGCGGTGCTCGACGCCATAAACAGGCTTTTTGAGCTGGTGAAGGAGTCGGAGCGCGACTTGGGCCCTGCCGCACTCGAAGCCGTACCAGCGCCCGCCCCCACTGCCGACTGCTGCCCCCTATCTATTTCCGAGGGTCTCGCTAGCCAGACTGAGCTCATTACCACCTTGAAGGAGCACATCAGTATCGTTAAGGAGAACACCGAAAAAGTTGAAAAGCTCCGAGACAGTCTGGCTGGCTGGGAAAACGTTGAGGGGATGACCTATGCCAGTGCAGCAGCCGCGAGTAATCGTCACACCGGGGGACAAGCCCTGGAACGGGCGACGCTGCACTCGGTGGTTGTCTCCTCGGCGCAAGAGATGGATACGGGGGATGAGATCCTTGAGCGTGTCAGGAAGGCGGTGGACGCGAAGGAGGGCTGGGTGCGTGTGGAAAAAGTGAGGAAGGCCAAGGACCAAAAGATTATAATGGGGTGTGCAACGAAGGAGGAGAGGCACAAATTAAAAAGTAGACTGGAGACGGCCGGAGAGAACCTCGTCGTCGAGGACGTGAAAAATCGGGACCCGCTTCTGATTCTAAGGGACGTGCTTCTGATGCACAGTGACGAGGAAGTGCTCAGAGCCCTTAGGAATCAGAACCGGGAGATATTTCACGGACTCGACGACGGCGAACAGAGGATGGTCGTGAAATACCGACGGAAAACACGCAACCCGCATGCGAATCACGTTGTGCTTGGTGTGTCCCCTACGGTCTGGAGGAGGGCGATTGAGGGGGGAAAACTCCGCATCGACCTCCAAAGAGTTCGTGTGGAGGATCAGACGCCGCTGGTGCAGTGCACCCGCTGCCTGGCTTACGGGCACGGGAAACGCCTGTGCACGGAGCCAGCCGATCTGTGTAGCCATTGCGGTGGACTACACCTCAGGGCAGACTGCCCGGATATACGGATCGGCAAAGCAGCGGCCTGTGTGAACTGCACCAGAGCAAAACAGGGGGCCACCGAGCACAACGCATTCAGCAACGAGTGCCCTGTGCGAAGGAAGTGGGACGCATTCGCAAGAGCTTCTATAGCATATTGCTAAAGTTGGCGATGCGACCACTTCCAAGTACAAACAAAGGACTTGTTCGACACAACTGAATAAAGGAAGAATTGGACGGACCACTAAGGTTGACTATATTATGATAAATGGTAACTGGAGCCAGCTTCATGAGAAACTGGTTCAAGTTAAGCTGATCCAAGTGTCAGCCTTGGTGAAGACGTCACGTTGTGTCGAACAGATTCGGAAAAACTGCAGTAATATTGTGCCAAAGATTAAACAAAAAACAAGTTGTGTTTGTAGTAAACAAATTAGAATAGTATCCGTTAGAGTAAATAAGTTAGTTATAAAGATATATGATATGTTAGTATATACTAAGTATATAGTTTAGGTATCATATAGATAATAAACAAAAATGATTAAAATATAAATGGAAAACTTAGAAAATAAAATAAAAGTTGAGATAATAGTAATATTGCAGTTTAAGGGCATAAAAACAAGAACAACATAAGGTTAGATAAAAGTCATAAAAACATTTTAAGGTTTTAAAATAAACAGAATTGAAATAGTGTTGAATATTAGTAAATTATAAATAGAAAGAAGCGAATAAATAAAATAGTCAAAATTAATATGAAATAGTAAACGGAAGCGTGTTCGAATAGTATTAAAAGACAAACGTAAAATAAAAACGCAAACTATGTGGTCTCTCCGGCCACCAAGTAACGTAGTCAAGCCAAAATATCAGATGTAAAGGGCTCTGATTTATGTTAGAGGGACACTGGCAAGGCAGGAGTGGTTTTTAGCCGGTTCGAGTCCGGCACTACCTCGACTGTCTCACAATCAGCGAGGCAGTCGAGGTGTCCGTGGGGATTTCCCACTCCTGCCGAAACAAAAAAAAAAAAAAAAAAAAAAAAAAAACCTAACCTAACCTAACCTTTTTTTTTTTTTTTTTTTTTTTTTTTTAACGCTGGGAAAAAATGCATTACGCATACCCTCCCGTCGGGGGACGGGAGGGGTATGTGGGACTCCCCGGGCGAACCCGGTATACCCACTAAAACGACCCAGCGCATTCCCGCTTCGTCAGAGTGGAGGGGGACTGGGAAACCGGCACAGCCTTTACTTCCAGTCCCCCGCCGACGATTGCAAGGCAAGACCCCTCACACCCTCACGGGTGTGGGGGGTCGGGAATGACCGACGGTGGTGACGGCTGCAATGCGGGCGGAGGCACCCCCGTGCCTGCCGCCCGCCCGTCACCATGAGGAGGGAGGGCACGACGCCTTCTCCCCCTTCTCCGTCTGCGGAGCGGCGCAGCGAGAGGGTCGTCCTCCCGCGCCCGCTCCGCCTCCTCCTTCTGCAAGAGAACGTCCTCGCAGAAGGAGGCTACTGCTGACCAGGCCTCCTCGCTCCCCAGCATGGCGTTAACCACGCCGGGAAGCGAGAGGTTCGGTCCGACCACCGCGGTGAGACCGCGGCGCAGCCCGGACCACGCCGGGCACACCTCGAGGGTGTGCTGCGCCGTGTCCTCCGCCGCGCCGCAGTCGTGGCACGCCGGGGTCTCCTCCCTCCCGATCCGGTGCAGGTGCGATCCGAAGCAACCATGCCCAGACAACACCTGGACCAGACGGAAAGAGAGGAAACCGTGAGACCGCTCGAGCCAGCCCTGCAGGACCGGACCGAGCGCATCCAACGTCCGGCGGCCAAAGGCGGCGCTGGCGAGGTCCTCCGTCCAATGGAGGACGATGGCGTCCTTCGCCTCTCGCCGCACCGCCTCCCGCTCTTCGCCCATGGGGCGCTCCCCGAGCGCCTTTCGGCGCGCCGTCCACTCGTACACTCTGGCGAGCACCCAAGCCTCCAATTCCCATGGAGGGGTGCCCGCCAGAGCGCACGCCGCCGAAAAGCCCACTGAGCGGTAAGCCCTCGCCACCCGCTGTGCAATAGCCCGCTGGGGCCTGCGGATGGCGGTAGCGTTCTCCCTCCTATGTAGGGAGTCCGCCCAGATGGGTGCCCCATATAGGGCCATGCTCCGCAAAATGCCGGCATAGAGGCGCCGGCACTTCGCCTTGGGCCCCCCCAGGTTTGGGAGGAGCCATGAGAGGGCGTCCGCGGCCTTCAACAGGCGCGTCGACAGCCCGCTGAAATGCGGGCCGAAGCGCCACCTGTCGTCCAGCACCAGACCCAGATATTTCATCCGGGGCTGGACCCCTATTCGGACGCCCTCCACGACGATGTGGCCGTCGGGAGGGCAGCGCTGCCGGGGACCGCGAAAGAACACGGCCTCCGTTTTGTGCAGCGCCACCCTCAATCCCAGGCGGCGGATCCTCTCTGCCACCAAGGATCCGCCAGCCGAGGCCAAACAGGCCGCGTCGGCGAAGTTCCTCCCCCGGGCAGTAAGGAGAGTGTCATCCGCGTAGCAGATGACACTCGTGCCCGGGAGGAGGGCTCCCCGCAAGAGCCAGTCGAAGCCGATGTTCCACAAGGGAGGGCCTAGCACCGACCCCTGTGGAACACCGGACTCTGCGCCGTACCGCCTCACCGTGGCCAGCCTGTCTACGAGGAGGACCTCTCGGCCCTCCAAGTAACTGGCCAGCAGGTCCCGCAAGTATTGGGGCACTCCGTGATATCGGAGTGCCTCCAATATCGTCGAGTGGGGGACGGAGTTGAAGGCGTTGGCAATGTCGAACGACACCGCCAGCACTCCGTCCCCCGCCTCCACCGCCTCCTTCACCTGGCCCTTGAGTAGGGCCAGCGCATCGATCGTCGAACGCCCACGACGGAAACCGAATTGGGCGTCCGACAGATCCGGCCCCACCCCCCTCAGGTGGCTTTCCAGTCTCCCGGCGACAATCCCCTCGAACATTTTACCGACCTCATCGAGTAAAACGATGGGCCGGTATGCCGAGGGTGAGTCCACCGGGCGACCCTCCTTTCGGAGAAGGCATAGCTGCCCCTCCTTCCACAGTTTCGGGAACCTCCCAGCCGTAAAACACAGGCTGAAGAGGTCCCGAAACCTGTCCTCCATTTCGGTGGCGGCGATCGCCACCACCCGCGCGGGGACGCCGTCCGGCCCGGGGGCGGTCTTCTTCGCGCGGAGGCTCAAAACCCCCGCGTAGAATTCCGCCGACGTGACCGAGGGCACCTCCGCCTCCGGTGGAGCCGCCCCTTGCGGGGGATCCATTGTTGGTGGGGCGAAGTCGGTCCTGCGCGGAAACAGGGACCGAACCACCCCATCCAACAATGCCGGCTCGAGGGTCTCCGACAGTGGGGGACCATAGGGGCGGAGCTGATTCCGCGCCGCCTTGTACGGTCTCCCATAGGGGTCCCTGTCGAGACCCTCCAGCATCTCGGCCCTCGCCGAGTCCTGCGCAGCGCCCATTGCAGACTTGAGGGCCACCGTAGCCTCTCGGTAAGAGGCGTACAGGCGGTCCTCCTCCGCCCGGACTCGGTTCTGGGCGCTGCGCCGCCGGCTCCGCGTGTAGGCCCTTCGAGCCGCCACGCAGGTGGCCCGGAGCCCCGCCAGCTCCTCCGTCCACCAGTACACGGCACGACGGGGAGGCGGACGGCGAGACCGAGGCATGCAGGAGTTGCACACCTCGGTCAAGGACCCCCGTAGCCGGACCGCTGCGGCGTCCACGTCCGGGGCCTCCCCGACAGGGGGAGGCGACAGCCAGTCCTGGAGGAAGGCAGCCTCCCTGGCTGCCTCCCGGTCCAGGCGGGTGAGCGCCCACCGCGGGAAGGGAGATTGCCCAGCGCGGGCCGTCCCCCCTCCCCGCTGTGTGGAGATGTCGAACCGCACGTAACGGTGGTCCGACAAGGTCTCCACCAGCTCCACCCGCCAGTTCACAACGCGGGCGGCCAGCGCGGGGGTGGCGAACGAGACGTCCACCACCGACCCGCCCTGTTGCCGCACACACGTGTGGACCGCCCCCCTGTTGAGGAGGGACACACCGCACGAGGCCGTCCAAAACTCGACGGCGCGTCCCCGGACGTTACAACCGGCGGCCGGGTTGCCCCAGGCCGCCGACTTGGCGTTGAGGTCGCCGAGCACCACGACCTGGCGTGGTGCCGCCCTCCCTACGACAGCAGTGAGGATCTCTAAGAAATCCTCAAAGTCCGAGAGAGGGCGGTTTGGGGAGAAATACACCCCCACTATCGCTATCACTCCCCACGCGGCGGCCACGTATCCCGGGCCCCTCTCTAAGAGCGAGAGGGGAGGGGAGTCTGTGGAAGACCGCGCCACCAACGCCACTAGGCCATCCCGGTCGCCCAGCCAACGGCCAGGGACCGAGTATGGTTCGGCGACCACCGCCAAGTCCACCAACCCCTCAGCCATGGTCTGCATCAGCAGATCCTGGGCTGTCCTGCAGTGGTTGGCGTTCGCCTGAAGGATGCGATGTTCGACTCTGGGCATTAGTCGGACATCGCACCCTCCTCCGCTGCCGCCGCAGGAACGGCGGCGTTAGCGGCAACAGCTGGCGCAGGCCCGGTCGGCGCCTGCGCTTTGCCACGCTTAGGGGGGGGATTGCACCTCCTCCCCATCGTGACGTGGCCTGCCAGGCGGCCACTGGCGGCACACACCGCGCAGTGCGGCGTGGCGGCCTGGCAGGAGGAGGCTTTGTGGCCCTCCTTGCCGCAGCGGTAGCAAGTGTCCGACCGATCCACTTTGGACGGACACAGGGGCCGGGTGTGGCCGATGCCGAAGCACCGGAAACACCGCAAAGGCTGGTCCTCGAGTGCCCGAACCGCACCCGAGCTAAACCCGACTTGAAGCCGTCCTTTTGCAAGGACGGCTTTGGCAGCTGCGATTGGGCACTCGAGGCGGATTGTGCCCATTCCGCCGCGGCCGGGCCTTATGTACCGGCCTTGGACCGCCGCTGCACCACAGCCCCCTACCGCTGCGACCGCCGCCACTACCTCCTCCTTGGTGACGGAGTCATCCAACTCCGTCACTTCGATGGCCGCCGACTTGACCGGCCGGGCCACCTTCGCCGAGTCCGCGATGACCTCTTGCAGCTTCGCTGCGAAGAGGTCCGCGTGGGCACTCCCCTCGGCCCCCGGGAACTCGAATATTCGAGCCCCGGCCTGGGTCCGCCGGCAGGACACACTGCCGATCCCCAGCTGAGCGGGATCGGCATTGCCACGCGCCCGCACCAGAATGGAGGCGTAGGTCTCCCCTCGCCCCGCAGCCTCCGCGGTGAGCGTCACCACGACGGCCGCGGTTTTAGGAGGGACCAACTTCCCCCTTCCCTTCCCCTTTCCCTTGCCAGTCGCCTGTAGCTGGCTGGCCAGGGTGGTTGCGGGGACGGCAGGGACGGCTGTCGGCGCCTTTTTGGCCTTGCCCTTCCCCCTACGGACCACTTCCGTCCACCCTGGCTGGTTGGACGGGGTGGTGGCTGGAAGAAGGGCGTCTTCCTCCTGGGAGGACGGCCCCGGCTCACACTGCCTCTTATCCGCCGCGAGCGGCGGTCGGAGGCGTTTCTCCGGCAAGAGCCGGTCCTCAATGCCTGCAAAGCAGGCTCTTGTGAAGGCCCTCTCCTCCATTACGACCTTGCGGATGACATCCTCAAGGTTGGAGGAGGGGCCCTCTGCCGCCGGGCTCGCCTTGGCCCGTTGTGGCTGGGCCGAGACAGAGCCCTCTGCCACAGGGCCTGCCTTGGCCTGCTCTGGCCGGGCCGTGGCTTCAGCCAGCTTCTGATGAAGCTGGCTGACCTCCGACTGCAGGCGATCCACCCTCGCCTGCAGTTGCCGCGTCTCGTCGCTGGTCGTCCGCTGGACCAACTCAGCGACGACACCACGCAGGCTCGCGGCCCTGCACTTTAGGGCCTTTTGCAGAGTGCCCTTTAGGTTGGAGGACTTAGAGGCGACCTCCACGATCTCCTCCTCGTCCTCCTCCGCCATCCTCTGGAGCTCTTCCAGGGACTGGTCCGCGTACAGAACGCGGGACGCACCGTACCCGGACTTTGCCCGGGCAGCCTGCGCCCGCTTCTCCTTAGCGGCCACCCGCTCCTCCAGCTCTTGCTGGAGCTGCGCCCGTCTAGCCAGGTCTAGCTGGCGCTGGGCGTCCGCAAGCCCAATGACGTGGGTGTCCGCAGCTGTCGTTGGCTTTTTTGCCTTCGACCGCCGCGCCGACCCCGACCCCGATGAGCCCTCGGACCCATCCTTTCGGAAGGCCCGCTTACGCGACTGCGCATCGGCCGCGTCCGACACACTGACGAATGTGTCGTCGGAGTCTGACGACTCGTCCGCCCTTCCGAAGAAGCTAACCGCAGACGGCGCGCGGCTAGCCTCTGACGCCGAAGCGTCGGAGTGGCCCTGAGAAGGGCCTTTTGGTTGGCCCTGAGAAGGGCCTTTGGGTTGGCCCTGAGAAGGGCCTTTTTTGAACCGCCCGGAGGCGTCCCGCGAAGGTTTAGGCATTGCCTAAAATAAAATAAAATAAAATCCCGCAAACTCGACAGCAACAAGGCAAATAGAATAGCTACGAGAGCACAGAGCACTTTGGCCAGTCCCAGTCTGCCACTCCGTTACGGTGGTCAGAACTGGGCTGTTTCCAGGGGACGCGACGTGGACGCAAGCTCTGTGGGGTGGTCCCCCAACCTAACCTAACCTTTTTTTTTTTTTTTTTTTTTTTTTTTTTTTTTTTTTTTTTTTTTTGACGCTGGGAAAAAATGCATTACGCATACCCTCCCGTCGGGGGATGGGAGGGGTATGTGGGACTCCCCGGGTGGCCAAACACCACGGTATACCCACTAAAACGACCCAGCGCATTCCCGCTTCGTCATAGTGGAGGGGGACTGGGAAACCGGCACAGCCTTTACTTCCAGTCCCCCGCCGACGAACACACAAGGCGGACCCCCCTCTTGTCCTCACGGCACGGACGTGGAGGGGGGGTTCGGGAATGACCGACGGAGGTGACGGGTGCAATGCGGGCGGAGGCACCCCCGCGCCTGTCGCCCGCCCGTCACCGTGAGGAGGGAGGGCAAACGCCCCTTCCCCCCCCCCCCCGCCCGCAGAGCAGCGCAGCGAGAGAAAACTCCCGCTGGCGCTCCGCCTCCTCCTTCTGCGAAATCGCAGAAGGAGGCAACCGCTGACCAGGCCTCTCGCCCCCCAGCACGGTGTTCACGCACGCACGCCAGGAAGCGTGAGGCCCAGTCGCCCGCAAGGTGACGGGTGCAATGCGGGCGGAGGCACCTCCGTGCCTGTCGCCCGCCCGTCACCGTGAGGGGGGAGGGCAAACGCCCCTTCCCCCCCTCTCCGCTAGCGGAGCGGCGCAGCGGGAGGGTCCTCCCGCGCGCGCTCCGCTGACCAGGCCTCCTCTCCACACTCCCCAGCATGGCTTCGACCACGCCGGGAAGCGGGAGGCCCAGTCCCCCGCGGCACTCCCCTGCTGTGCCCTCCGCTATGCCCGCTGCTCAGAGGGCACGCAGGGGAACGCACACCGCACATCGCATGAGTCATCACACGACGTGCGGCGCGCCCCTCCCCAGAAAGCGCCTGGTGGTTATTTGTTGCGTCTATTTCTTATGGAATTAGACCAAGAACAGGGCGGCAACCACGTGAAGGTAACACACCAGACTTGCCTTGAGGATCTACACGACCGTAGCGCTCCCCCTCAAGACCCCGCCACCCTACCGCCTCTGAGGGAGGCAGTAAGGTAGACCTGCATCTATGCTACCAAGCAAAGCATGTGCAAAGCTTGTCGTTGTGCAACCGCGAAAGCATAAATACAGATCCGCCCCAACCTAACCTAACCTTTTTTTTTTTTTTTTTTTTTTTTTTTTTTTTTTTTTTGACGCTGGGAAAAAATGCATTACGCATACCCTCCCATCGGGGGATGGGAGGGGTATGTGGGACTCCCCGGGCGGCCAAACACCACGGTATACCCACTAAAACGACCCAGCGCATTCCCGCTTCGTCATAGTGGAGGGGGACTGGGAAACCGGCACAGCCTTTACTTCCAGTCCCCCGCCGACGAACACACAAGGCTGACCCCCCTCTTGTCCTCACGGCACGGACGTGGAGGGGGGGGTTCGGGAATGACCGACGGAGGTGACGGGTGCAATGCGGGCGTAGGCACCCCCGCGCCTTTCGCCCGCCCGTCACCGTGAGGAGGGAGGGCAAACGCCCCTTCCCCCCCCCCCGCCCGCAGAGCAGCGCAGCGAGAGTAAACTCCCGCTGGCGCTCCGCCTCCTCCTTCTGCGAAATCGCAGAAGGAGGCAACCGCTGACCAGGCCTCTCGCCCCTCAGCACGGTGTTCACGCACGCACGCCGGGAAGCGTGAGGCCCAGTCGCCCGCAAGGTGATGGGTGCAATGCGGGTGGAGGCACCTCCGTGCCTGTCGCCCGCCCGTCACCGTGAGGAGGGAGGGCAAATGCCCCTTCCCCCCCTCTCCGCTAGCGAAGCGGCGCAACGAGAGGGACCTCCCGCGCGCGCTCCGCTGACCAGGCCTCCTCTCCACACTCCCCAGCATGGCCTCGACCACGCCGGGAAGCGGGAGGCCCAGTCCCCCGCGGCACTCCCCTGCTGTGCCCTCCGCTATGCCCGCTGCTCAGAGGGCACGCAGGGGAACGCACACCGCACATCGCATGAGTCATCACACGACATGCGGTGCGCCCCTCCCCAGAAAGCGCCTGGTGGTTTTTTGTTGCGTCTATTTCTTATGGAATTATACCAAGAACAGGGCGGCAACCACGTGAAGGTAACACACCAGACTTGCCTTGAGGATCTACACGACCGTAGCGCTCCCCCTCAAGACCCCGCCACCCTACCGCCTCTGAGGGAGGCAGTAAGGTAGACCTGCATCTATGCTACCAAGCAAAGCTTGTCGTTGTGCAACCGCGAAAGCATAAATACAGATCCGCCCCAACCTAACCTAACCTAACCTAACCTAACCTAACCTAACCTAACCTAACCTAACCTAACCTAACCTAACCTTTTTTTTTTTTTTTTTTTTTTTTTTTGTTAACGCTGGGAAAAAATGCATTACGCATACCCTCCCATTGGGGGAATGGGAAGGCTATGTGGGACTCCCCGGGCTAACCCGGTATACCCACTAAAAGAACCCAGCGATACTCCCGCTTCGTCCGAATGGAGGAGGACTGGGAATCCGGCAGAGCCTTTACGTCCAGTCCTCCGCCGACGACCGCCCGCCTTTGCGGCGGACCCTTTACGGCCAAGGAATGACCGACAAAGGTGGTGAAGGGTGCAATGCGGGTGAAGGCGCCCCCGCACCTGTCACCCGCCTTTCACCACCTTTAGACGTGAGGAAGGAGAGGACGACGCCTTATCCAACCCCTTTTTCGTCTACGGAGCGGTGCAGCGAGAGGATTGTCCTCCCGTGCTAGAGCTATGGCTCCCCATGCGGCGGCCACGTATCCCGGTCCCCTTTCTGGAAGCGAGAGGGGAGGGGAGTCTGTGGAAGACCGCGACTCCAACGGCACCAAGCCGTCCCGGCTGCCTAGCCAACGGCCAGGGACCGAGTCAGGCTCGGCAACCACCGCCAAGTCCACCAACCACTCAGCCATGGTCTGCATCAGCAGATCCTGGGCTGCCCCTCAGTGGTTGGTGTTCAGTGAGATGCGTTCCTGTGAGATGCGATGTTCGATTGATGGATAGGAATCCATCAATCGGACATCGCTCCCCCCTCCGCAGCCGCCGCGATTTCCGTCTCGGGAACTTCGGTGCTAGCGGCAGGCGCCTGCGCTTTGCCCCGCTTACGGGGAGGATTGCAGTTCCTCCCCTTCATCACGTGGCCCGCCGGGCGCCCACTGGCGGCACACACCGCACAGTGTGGCTTGGCAGCCTTGCAGGAGGCGGATTTGTGGCCTTCCTTGCCGCAGCGGTAGCAGCTGTCCGTCCTGTCGACCGTGGACGGACAGAGGGCCCGCGTGTGTCCGATGCCGAAGCACTTGTAGCACCGAAGAGGCTGGTCCACAAGTGCCCGGACTCCAGCCGAACTAAAGCCGACGGTTAGCCGCCCCTTGGCGAGGACAGTTTTGGCAGCGGCGACTGGGCACTCGAGGCGAATGGTACCCATGCCGCCGCGGCCGGGCCTTATGTCCCGGCCTTGCACCGCTGCGACGGCACAGCACCCCATTGCTGCGACCGCCGCCACCACCTCCTCTTTGGTGACCGAGTCGTCCAGGTCGGTCACTTCTATGGCCGCCGACTTTACCGGTCGGGCCACCTTGGCCGCATCCGCGATGACCTCTTGCAGCTTGGCTGCAAAGAGGTCCGCATTGGCACTGCCTTGCGCCCCCGGGAACTCAAAAATTCGAGCCCCGGCTTGGGTCCGCCGGCAAGAGACTTTGCCGATACCCAGTTGGGTGGGATCGGCATTTGCACGCGCCCGCACCAAAATAGACGCGTACGTCTCCCCTCGCTCCGCAGCCTCCGCGGTGAGTGTCACCACGACGGCCGCGGTCTTCGGAGAGACGAGCCTCGCCTTCCTCTTTTCCCTTTCCTTGTCGGTCGTCCGCGACTGGCTGGGAGGGGTGGTGGTGGGGACGGCAGGGACTGCCGTCACCGCTTTCTTGGCCTTGCCCTTGCCCCTACGGACCACTTCCGTCCACCCTGGCTGGTTGGACGGGGTGGTGGCAGGGAGAAGGGCGTCTTCCTCCTGGGAGGACGGCCCCGGCTCGCTATGCCCCTTATCCGCCGCAAGCGGCGGTCGGAGGCGTTGCTCCGGCAAGAGTCGGTCCTCGATGCCTGCTATGCAGGCTCTTGTGAAGGCCCTCTCCTCCATTACGACCTTGCGGATGATATCCTCAAGGTTGGAGGTGGGGCCTTCCACTGCAAGGCTTGATTCGGCCTGGATTGGCCGCGCCGTAGCGTCAGCCAACTTCTGATGAAGCTGGCTGACCTCCGATTGCAGGCGATCTATTCTCGCCTGCAGTTGCCGCGTTTCGTCGTTGGCCTTGCGCTGGACCAACTCCTTTACGATGCCGCGCATGCTTGCGGCCCTGCATTTAAGGGCCTTCTGGAAGGTCCCTTTTAGGTTGGAGGACTTAGAGGCGACCTCCAGTATCTCCTCTTCGTCCTCCACCGCCATTCGCTCCAGCTCGACCAGGGAGTGGTCCGCGTACAGAACACAGGATGCGCCGTACCCGGACTTGGCCCGGGCAACGCGCGCCCGTTGCTCCTTGGCAGCAACCCGCTCCTCCAGGTCTAGCTGGAGCTGCGCCCGCCGAGCCAGGTCTAACTGGCGTTGGGCGTCCGCGAGACCAACGACGTGGGTGTCCGCGGCTGTCATCGGCTTTTTGGCCTTCGACTTCCTTCCTGATCCCGAGGTCGAAGAGCCCTCGGATCCATCCCTCATGGAGGCCCGCTTCCGTGACCGAGAGTCACCCGCGTCCGAGACACTTATAACCGACTCGATGTCGTCGGAGTCCAGCGTCTCGTCCGCCCTTCCAAAGAAGCTAGCCGCAGACGGCGCGCGGCTAGCTTCTGACTCCGAAGCGTCGGAGAGGCCCTGAGAAGGGCCTTTGGGTTGGCCCTGAGAAGGGCCCTTTGGTTGGCCCTGAGAAGGGCCTTTTTTGAACCGCCCGCAGGCGTCCCGCGCAGGTTTTGGCATAGCCTCCGCAGGTTCGTAGGTAACACGGCAAATAAAATAAAATACGCTACGAGATCACAGTGCACTTTGGCCGAGCCCAGTCTGCCACTCCGTTACGGTGGTCAGAACTGGGTCGTTTCCAGGGGACGCGACGTGGACGCAAGCACTGTGGGGTGGTCCCCCAACCTAACCTAACCTAACCTAACCTTTTTTTTTTTTTTTTTTTTTTTTTTTTTTTTTTTTTTTTGACGCTGGGAAAAAATGCATTACGCATACCCTCCCGTCGGGGGATGGGAGGGGTATGTGGGACTCCCCGGGCGGCCAAACACCACGGTATACCCACTAAAACGACCCAGCGCATTCCCGCTTCGTCATAGTGGAGGGGGACTGGGAAACCGGCACAGCCTTTACTTCCAGTCCCCCGCCGACGAACACACAAGGCGGACCCCCCTCTTGTCCTCACGGCACGGACGTGGAGGGGGGGTTCGGGAATGACCGACGGAGGTGACGGGTGCAATGCGGGCGTAGGCACCCCCGCGCCTGTCGCCCGCCCGTCACCGTGAGGAGGGAGGGCAAATGCCCCTTCCCCCCCCCCCGCCCGCAGAGCAGCGCAGCGAGAGTAAACTCCCGCTGGCGCTCCGCCTCCTCCTTCTGCGAATCGCAGAAGGAGGCAACCGCTGACCAGGCCTCTCGCCCCCCAGCACGGTGTTCACGCACGCACGCCGGGAAGCGTGAGGCCCAGTCGCCCGCAAGGTGACGGGTGCAATGCGGGCGGAGGCACCTCCGTGCCTGTCGCCCGCCCGTCACCGTTAGGAGGGAGGGCAAATGCCCCTTCCCCCCCTCTCCGCTAGCGAAGCGGCACAACGAGAGGGACCTCCCGCGCGCGCTCCGCTGACCAGGCCTCCTCTCCACACTCCCCAGCATGGCCTCGACCACGCCGGGAAGCGGGAGGCCCAGTCCCCCGCGGCACTCCCCTGCTGTGCCCTCTGCTATGCCCGCTGCTCAGAGGGCACGCAGGGGAACGCACACCGCACATCGCATGAGTCATCACACGACATGCGGTGCGCCCCTCCCCAGAAAGCGCCTGGTGGTTTTTTGTTGCGTCTATTTCTTATGGAATTAGACCAAGAACAGGGCGGCAACCACGTGAAGGTAACACACCAGACTTGCCTTGAGGATCTACACGACCGTAGCGCTCCCCCTCAAGACCCCGCCACCCTACCGCCTCTGAGGGAGGCAGTAAGGTAGACCTGCATCTATTGTGGTGTGATGTCAGCACGTCACGTACAGCACGTAGTATAATATGCTAAGGTAGATAGTATGTGAATACGTGATTGTAGATTATCGACATAACATCACGTCGTAACTATGTATATAATGTTGCTAATTAAAGGTGGAAGAGTAATCGACTCTTGGAGTAGTAACTAGCATGTAGTTTACTTTGACCCCTCCATCCCCTCGCATCGCATGGCGACCCTGCCAGTCGGCTGGACGGCGTTATAGTTGCCCGACCAGGAGCTAGTCACGGTTCGTGGTTGGCGGTTTGATTGTCTTCATTGAGTATCACGTCAGTCGCGTCACGTCGCAGGCCATGGGGAGCACGACGTCCAAGGAAGAGGTGATTATCGCTCAGGCGTCTACGAGTGGTGCAAATACCGCAACGGCTACTCAGGAGCAGCTGGCGGCTATCAAGACCGTGTTGCTGTTTGTGGCTGTGTGTATGGCAGTTGTCATCATAGGGTTGGCGGTTCGCATGTATCGGAGATGTCACCACAACTGGATTGAAGAAAAGATGAGACAGCGGGAAGTCCAGAAGGCTGTACAGATGGTTTGACCAGGAGCCGTCGGAGGAACGAAGTAAGTGTTTCTTAAGTGGGAGTGAATAAGTGTGTTTCGGTGCTTGTGTTCATCGTTAAATTTAGAGACATTAATTTAAATGGAAGTGGAGTTAACGTCGCTATTTGTACAACTTAAGTTATTAAGGGAATCTATTGTCAAGTTAGGCCCTAGTAGGCGGAGAGGCAGAAATTTTGATAGTAAGATTAGTGAGGTGAAAGCGCTTTATCGTAAATTTAAGTGTATAGTTTCAGAATCTAGTAAGTTCTCAGAAGAATTGGCTCAGTTGGTATGTAAGATAGAAGCATTATACGTCGACACTATTAAGTTTGAGAGCGAAACCGAAACGGAACGAAACATGGCGGCGGAAAAGTTTTCTTTGAGAACGGCAGTTGGCCTACTCCCAAAGATGAGTGGTGATGAACAAGTTACGCAAGACTTAATTGATGCCATAGGATTATATAGTTCTATGTTAGTGGAAGCAGATAATGCACTTTTAATTAAATTTGTTTTGACTACGCGACTTACCCAGGGTGCTAGGATTCGGTTGTCCTCTAGTTACGCAACGGTAGATTGTCTGTTAGCTGATATGAAGAAGCATTTGTTAACAGTAGAGTCAGACGTAGCTGTGCAAGCGAAACTTGCTCGCGCTAGGCAGAATGATAGGTCGGTCGCGGATTTTGGGGCTGAGATAGAGAAGTTAATGGTTAATTTGACTATTTCTCAAGCCGGGGAAAGTTCGGAAGCATATGAGATTTTGCGGCCGTTGAACGAAAAGTACGCGATCAGGAAGTTTGCTGACGGGCTTCGCAATCAGCGTTTGGGTACGATCATTACGGCGCGGAATTTGACTTGTTTGAAGGATGCGGTCAGGGTAGCAGAAGACGAAGGTTGTGCATCGTCGGCACAGGTTATGGCGTATCAGCGTTGGCCCACAAGGGGTGGTTTTGATAATAGAGGTCGCGGAAATGGTTATAGGCGGTCTACAGTAGGAAGTGGATACGCGCAACATAAAACAGCTGTTGAGCGTACGCGCAAAAATGCCACCGTATGGCATAATCGTGGAATGCGGGGTCGTAGCAATAATGCTCATCGTGGTCATTCGACTCAACAAGGTCGGAGGCGTGTAGCGTATTTCGAGCATGCGCGTAGTGATGCTGACTCAGGCGGAACGTCAATGTCACGACGTAATGAAGCAGCTGACCACCAGTTGCAGTTTTTTCGAGGCTAAGCATATTTTAGCTTGCGATAGTATTAATTGGGTTAATTTTCTAGTGAATAATGTAGATGCGGAATGGTTAGTGGATACGGGCGCGTCGATATCGGCTGTAAAGAGTGGGTTCTTGTTGAACAATGCTT
The DNA here is from genome assembly GCA_950005105.1 of Lycophotia porphyrea. Lineage (NCBI taxonomy): Eukaryota > Metazoa > Arthropoda > Insecta > Lepidoptera > Noctuidae > Lycophotia > Lycophotia porphyrea. The sequence goes on from OX465389.1 coordinate 37,595, forward strand.
TGTGCTGTAAGGTGGTTAAGGAAGAATTAGTGATTAATGGTGTAGGAGGTAATTTGAGGGCTATAGGTTATGTATATTTAACGTTGGAATATGTACGATGTTCTTTCGCGCATAAGTTTTATATATTTGATGATTTGCCATGTAAGTCGGTTGGTATATTAGGTCAGGATTTCTTGCAGAAGTATGGTGGTATTATAGATTTTTCGGCGAATAGGTTCTCTCTTAGGGATCGTGAACGGCGGGTGGTTTCGATGCCACTTAAGTCCTATGATTACTTGTTGACTATTCCGGCACGTTGTGAGGTGGTTAGGTATTACCCCGTTAACAGAGCGGAAGATTGTGTGGTAGTAAGGCAGGAATTGCGGGAAGGCGTTTTCTTGGCTAATGTGATAGTAAGGCCTAGAAACGGGATGGTACCCGTTAGGATTTTAAATACGAACTCCGAGGAAGTTGTGTGTAGTATGTCCGGTGTGGAAGTTTGTCCGTTGAGTGATTTTGATTGTTGTAATTTCGTGAAGCCAGTTGGGCGTGTAAAAGGGGTACTTTCTTTACTTAAACTCGACTATTTGAACGCCGAGGAGCGGTTGTCGATTGAGCAAGTGTGTGCAAAGTTTTCGGATGTTTTTCATCTCCCGGGTGATAAATTAGCTGTCACTAACGTGTATGAGCAGTCTATACGCTTGAAAGAGAATGCTACTCCGGTGTACAAGAGGCAGTATAGGATACCTTATGCACAGAAGAAGGAGGTTGATAGGCAAGTGCAGGAGATGCTGGAGAGTAATATCATTGAGGAGGCGGTTAGTGAGTGGTCTAGTCCTGTTTTGGTGGTCCCCAAAAAGGCGGATCGTAGTGGAGAGAAGAAATGGCGTGTGGTTATAGATTATAGGCAGTTGAATGAAAAGATACAGGATGATAAGTTTCCATTGCCGAATATAACTGAGATTTTGGATTCGATGTCAGGCGCAGTTTACTTTAGTCACTGTGATTTGTCACAATCTTATTATCAGTGCGCTTTGGAGGAGAGTAGTAGGAAGTACACTGCATTCACAACAGGCAAGGGGCAGTATCAAATGTGTAGGTTGCCGATGGGGTTGAAGATAAGTCCGAGTTCGTTTAGTAGATTAATGACTGTGGCCATGTCTGGATTGAGTTACGATGGGTGTCTGATTTATTTGGATGATCTCATTATTTTTGGACGGAATTTAGATGAACATAATCGAAACCTAATGTCAGTATTTTCACGCTTGAGGGAAGTAAATCTAAAGTTGAATCCGTCTAAATGTGAATTTTTGAAGAAGCAAGTGCTTTATTTGGGGCATGTAATATCGGCGGAAGGTATTTCACCAGATCCGGAGAAGGTAGAAGTTATTAGAGGTTATCCGCGTCCATCGACGGTTGATGAGGTGAAGCGATTTGTAGCGTTTGCGAATTATTATAGGAAATTCATACCACAGTTTGCTGATATAGTGGTACCTATGAATAGGCTGTGTAAGAGAGGTGTTGTATTTAGTTGGTCCGATGAGTGCGAGAAGTCGTTTTTGTTGCTTAAGGAAGCGTTAATGAATCCACCGGTGTTGGATTATCCTGATTTTTCTGATAGCAATACTTTTATATTGCAAACCGATAGTTCTGGATATGCTATAGGGAGTGTGTTGTGTAATGGGAACGGAAAACCCATCGCATATGCTAGTAGGTCGTTAGGGAAGAGTGAGTTAAATTATCCGATAATAGAGAAGGAGTTGTTGGCAATAGTTTGGTCAGTTAAATATTTTAGACCGTATTTGTACGGACGGAGGTTCGTTGTAAAGACGGATCACCGGCCATTACTGTATTTGTTTAACATGACAGATCCATCTAGTAGGTTGACTAAGTTTCGTTTGTGTTTAGAGGAGTATGATTTCGAGGTTGAGTATATTAGGGGCAAAGAGAATGTTCTAGCGGATGCACTTTCTAGAATAGTGATAACGAGTGAGGATTTGAAATTGATACGGGAAAAGACGATATCCGTGATGACGAGGGCGCAGTACAAGCAGTTGGGAAAGCCAAATGTTTGTGATAGGGACTCCGTGGTATCTGGGACTGATCACCCTAGGATCGTGGAAGTACTTAAGAAACAAGGAAATGACATTGAGATTTGTTTAGATGATTGGGAGAAAATGTTACGTAACAATAATAATAACAACAATAATAATAATGGTTGTAGGAAGATATTTTCAAAGTCGCGCAATTTAGTGTATATGCCAGAAAACTCGAGTATTTATGTAAACTATGAATCTTTATCGGGAACTTCGCGAGACGAGTTATCGAAAGACATAGTCAGTTTTTGTATTGAAGAAGGCATTAAAGAAGTAATAATTATGAAAAATCATTATAACATTGATTTTATTACAAGAATGGCAAAATATTTGAAGGAAAATAGAAGTTCGATTTGTGGGGATTTTAAACTGTGTGTAGTGAAGGATTTACGGAGAATAGAAGGGAAAGATGAGAAGAAGGTTATTTTGAATGATTTCCATATTTTACCCACGAGTGGTCATGCAGGAATACGTAGGATGGTGAATAATATAAAGAAGTATTATTATTGGCCATCTATAGAGAAAGACGTAGTGGAGTACGTTGGTAAATGTGATAAATGTTGTAAGCAAAAGTATTCTAGGAATACTAGGGAACCCATGACGATTACGACTACTGCATCAACATCGTTTGAGAAGGTTTATTTAGACATAGTGGGACCCTTTGATAGAGACGAAAGGGGCAATGTTTACATATTAACTCTTCAATGTGAACTTACGAAGTTTGTAGAGGCTTATCCGTTAAAGAATAAATCCGCAAATGAGGTAGCAAAAGCTTTGGCAGAGAATTTTGTTTTGAGATATGGAATACCAAAAACAATAACTACGGATAGGGGTAGTGAATTCGTTTCGAAAGTAATGATAGAGCTATGTGATATCTTGAACATCAATAAAGTCATGTCGACGTCGTATCATCATGAGAGTATAGGTTCATTGGAGAATGTACATAAAACATTAGGTGCATATTTGAGGATACAGACGAATAATAACCCATCATCATGGAGTACTTGGATTCCATTTTGGTGTTTTTCTTATAATACGACAGTTAATACTGTTACCAAATATACACCTTATGAATTAGTGTTTGGAAGAATATGCAGATTACCAAGTAGTCTTCAAGGAGAAAGTGTGGAACCATTGTATAATTTTGATGATTATCCTTTAGAATTTAAGTACAGATTGCAAAGGGCACAAAATGATGCAAGGGAGAATTTAATAGCGAGTAAATTAGCTAGAAAACATTGTTATGATAAGAATCTTAATTCTGTAACCTATAAGGAAGGTGATTTAGTTTTGATTAAGAATGAAACTGGCAACAAATTGGAATGTATTTATAATGGACCTTTTGAAGTTGTAAAAGACGAGTCACCAAATGTTGTGATTAAGTATAAAAATAAAATAGATATAGTGCATAAGAATAGAACAAAATTGTATTGTAAGAGTTAGAGTGATAGTTAGTAATGAGGAAAAAAAAACCTTGTAATTTAGTTTTTTTTTTATTTATTTAAGGGGGGTGATGTGGTGTGATGTCAGCACGTCACGTACAGCACGTAGTATAATATGCTAAGGTAGATAGTATGTGAATACGTGATTGTAGATTATCGACATAACATCACGTCGTAACTATGTATATAATGTTGCTAATTAAAGGTGGAAGAGTAATCGACTCTTGGAGTAGTAACTAGCATGTAGTTTACTTTGACCCCTCCATCCCCTCGCATCGCACTATGCTACCAAGCAAAGCATGCGCAAAGCTTGTCGTTGTGCAACCGCAAAAGCATAAATACAGATCCGCCCCAACCTAACCTAACCTAACCTAACCTAACCTAACCCTTTTTTTTTTTTTTTTTTTTTTTTTTTTTTTAAGCGTTGAAAAATGCCTAACGCATACCGCACCGTCCGGGGAGACGGTTTGGTTATGTGGGGCTTGCACCCACTAAAAAAAAAAAAAAAAAAAAAAAAAAAAAAAAAAAACACCGCCGTGAGCCTACTTTCGCCTTTGTGGATGGGCCACGAGAACTGCTACGCATGACGTTCGCGACCCATCCAGCGCAGCCCGCTTTTGGGCACCAAACTCCTTTGGCGATGTCCGGGCTCACCTGAGACATCGCCACCACTCGTGAGGGCCGTGCAAAGCGACGACGATAGATTCCCCGATCTATCGCCCGCTGGCACCTCCTACGGCGGCATCAGGTCGCCATGGCGCCTCCTCCGCCGCCCTGTCCTCCTGCGGCGAATCGCGTCAGCGAGGGAGTCTTCCTCCCTGACGCGCTCCGCCGCCTCCTTCTGCGAAATGACCTCCTCACAGAAGGATGCCACCGCATCCCATGCCTCTCTGCCGTCGACCATGGCCTTGGCCACAGTTGGCAAGGAGAGGTCTGCCCCGATTGCTGCTGCGAGAGCACGGCGCTGCACTTCCCAAGCAGGACAATGCTCGAGGGTGTGAAGCGCCGTGTCCTCGCTGCAGTCGCAATGGTGACACACGGGAGTCGCCTCCCGTCTAGCCACTTTGTGCAGGTATTTGCCAAAGCAGCCATGCCCTGACAATACCTGCACCAGACGGAAGGACAACGTCCCGTGTCGCCTCCGTACCCACTCGTCCAGGATCGGCTGGATAGCCCCCACGGTCCAGTGACCTGCAGTGGGCGTCTCCAACCTCTCCCTCCAAATCCGCAGGGTCTGGGATTGGGCCTCCCTACGCCACCTCGTGATCAGCTCAGGTGGCGGGCGTCTGCCACTCTCCGCCTGCAGGTCTGCGCCACGCCAATAGACTTCGGCGAGCACTTGCGCCTCTAGATCCCACGGGGGTGTGCCCGCAAGGGCGCATGCCGCTTCCGCAGATACGGTGCGGTATCCGCGTATGACCCTGACTGCCATGACTCTTTGCGGCCTTCGCAGAAGAGCTTTGTTTTGGGAAGACAGGGACTCCGCCCACACCGGAGCCCCGTAGAGCGCCATCGAGCGAACCACCCCCGTGTACAGCCGTCGGCAAACCATGTTCGGTCCGCCCAAGTTCGGCAATAGCCGGCTGAGGGCGGACGCCGTGCCGATTAGCTTCGGTGCAAGCTGAGCAAAGTGCTCGCCAAAGTTCCACCTCCGGTCCAAAACCAGGCCCAAGTATTTCATCCTTGCCCGTACCGCTATTGTTGCACCACCAATAGTGAGGTGTGCTTCAGCCGGTGGCCGGCGTCGGGGTGCATGAAATACCAGGGCCTCCGTCTTCTCGAGTGCAACCTTGAGGCCCAGTGCCTCGATTCGGTCCACGACGGGGGACGCGCCCTCGACGGCGGAACGTGCCGCTTCTTCGTAGCTCGCTCCCCGGGCCGTGACGAGAGTGTCATCAGCGTAGCAAATGACGCCCTGCCCGGGGGAGAGTAAACAGCGCAAGGCCCAGTCGTAGCCAATGTCCCCCCAGGTGGCTGCAACAAATCCTCGACTCCTCTCTCTGACGGTTAATGGCGCCGAGGAGCTGATAATAGCTACAGAGCCGTCCATGTCACCTACCCAGTCAGGCCGAGCTGGGATGAAATACGGCTCCGCCACTACAGCCACACCAATAGACCGCTCCGCCATGGTTTGGAGAACCAAGTCCTGCGCACCGGCGCAGTGGTTCAGGTTCGCCTGGAGGAGAGAATGAGAACGGACCGGGTCCATAATTAGTCCGTTATCATTATCGCCCCCTGCGACGGCTCTTCTAATCGCACCGCGCCGGAAGCGGTCGAGACCTGAGTAGTCAGACCATCCCTTCTAGGACGAACTGGCGGCTTGCAGTTCTTTCTACCAGCGATGTGGCCAGCCGGTCGTCCCGCTGCTGCGCACAGTAAGCAGTGTGGGTCGGCAGAGCACGCGGACGCCAGATGCCCCGGCTTACCGCAGCGGAAGCAGTGTCCACTAAGGTCGACGTCAGAGTCACACTTCCGGCATACGTGTCCCGACCCCCAGCACCTGTAGCACCTCAGGGGCCGAGCGTCCAGAACCACGACCCTAGCAGAGCTCCAACACACCATAAGCCGACCAGCGTCAGCCAGGTGTTTGGCCACAGCGATGGGGCACTAGGTCCAGACCGAGCTGGCGCCCCCCGGGCCAGGGCGGATTGGGCCGACTCGGACCGCGTCCGGAGAGCAGCCAGTCTTCCGTGCGATCGCGTCTTGCACGTCTTCCGCAGTCACGGAGTCGTCAAGGCCCGAGATGCGCAGTTCAGCGCACTTAGTCGGCCTCGAGACCTTGACCTCCTCTGCAAAGATCGCTCGCAGTTTCTCAGCGACGCGGTCTGCCCCCACGGTGCCTTCGGCCCCTGGGAACTCCAGCATGCGGGCCCCGGTTAAGGCCTGTCGGAACCTGACATCTGTTATGCCAAGCTCCTCCAGATTCACGGCTTGTCTGGCCTTAGTCAGGACGGCCGCGTACGTGACGCCTCTTTCCGCTGCCTCAGGCTGCAGGGTCAAAACTACCGCAGCGGACCGGGGCGCACGAAGCCCTCACTTTGTGCTGTTGCCCTTCTTGGGCCCGGAAGACTGGTTTCCTTGAGGGGTTTTTTGGGGCATCGAAGGAGAAGAACCCTCATTCTTCTTTTTCTTCTTGTTCTTTTTCCTCCTTAAACCTAACCTAACCTTTTTTTTTTTTTTTTTTTTTTTTTTTTTTTTTTTTTTTTTTTTTGACGCTGGGAAAAAATGCTTTACGCATACCCTCCCGTCGGGGGATGGGAGGGGTATGTGGGACTCCCCGGGCGGCCAAACACCACGGTATACCCACTAAAACGACCCAGCGCATTCCCGCTTCGTCATAGTGGAGGGGGACTGGGAAACCGGCACAGCCTTTACTTCCAGTCCCCCGCCGACGAACACACAAGGCGGACCCCCCTCTTGTCCTCACGGCACGGACGTGGAGGGGGGGTTCGGGAATGACCGACGGAGGTGACGGGTGCAATGCGGGCGGAGGCACCCCCGCGCCTGTCGCCCGCCCGTCACCGTGAGGAGGGAGGGCAAACGCCCCTTCCCCCCCCCCGCCCGCAGAGCAGCGCAGCGAGAGTAAACTCCCGCTGGCGCTCCGCCTCCTCCTTCTGCGAAATCGCAGAAGGAGGCAACCGCTGACCAGGCCTCTTGCCCCCCAGCACGGTGTTCACGCACGCACGCCGGGAAGCGTGAGGCCCAGTCGCCCGCAAGGTGACGGGTGCAATGCGGGCGGAGGCACCTCCGTGCCTGTCACCCGCCCGTCACCGTGAGGAGGGAGGGCAAATGCCCCTTCCCCTCCTCTCCGCTAGCGGAGCGGCGCAACGAGGGACCTCCCGCGCGCGCCCCGCTGACCAGGCCTCCTCTCCACACTCCCCAGCATGGCCTCGACCACGCCGGGAAGCGGGAGGCCCAGTCCCCCGCGGCACTCCCCTGCTGTGCCCTCTGCTATGCCCGCTGCTCAGAGGGCACGCAGGGGAACGCACACCGCACATCGCATGAGTCATCACATGACGTGCGGTGCGCCCCTCCCCAGAAAGCGCCTGGTGGTTTTTTGTTGCGTCTATTTCATATGGAATTAGACCAAGAACAGGGCGGCAACCACGTGAAGGTAACACACCAGACTTGCCTTGAGGATCTACACGACCGTAGCGCTCCCCCTCAAGACCCCGCCACCCTACCGCCTCTGAGGGAGGCAGTAAGGTAGACCTGCATCTATGCTACCAAGCAAAGCATGTGCAAAGCTTGTCGTTGTGCAACCGCGAAAGCATAAATACAGATCCGCCCCAACCTAACCTAACCTAACCTTTTTTTTTTTTTTTTTTTTTTTTTTTTTTTGACGCTGGGAAAAAATGCATTACGCATACCCTCCCGTCGGGGGATGGGAGGGGTATGTGGGACTCCCCGGGCGGCCAAACACCACGGTATACCCACTAAAACGACCCAGCGCATTCCCGCTTCGTCATAGTGGAGGGGGACTGGGAAACCGGCACAGCCTTTACTTCCAGTCCCCCGCCGACGAACACACAAGGCTGACCCCCCTCTTGTCCTCACGGCACGGACGTGGAGGGGGGGTTCGGGAATGACCGACGGAGGTGACGGGTGCAATGCGGGCGTAGGCACCCCCGCGCCTGTCGCCCGCCCGTCACCGTGAGGAGGGAGGGCAAACGCCCCTTCCCCCCCCCCCCCCGCCCGCAGAGCAGCGCAGCGAGAGTAAACTCCCGCTGGCGCTCCGCCTCCTCCTTCTGCGAAATCGCAGAAGGAGGCAACCGCTGACCAGGCCTCTCGTCCCCCAGCACGGTGTTCACGCACGCACGCCGGGAAGCGTGAGGCCCAGTCGCCCGCAAGGTGACGGGTGCAATGCGGGCGGAGGCACCTCCGTGCCTGTCGCCCGCCCGTCACCGTGAGGAGGGAGGGCAAATGCCCCTTCCCCCCCTCTCCGCTAGCGGAGCGGCGCAACGAGAGAGACCTCCCGCGCGCGCTCCGCTGACCAGGCCTCCTCTCCACACTCCCCAGCATGGCCTCGACCACGCCGGGAAGCGGGAGGCCCAGTCCCCCGCGGCACTCCTCTGCTGTGCCCTCCGCTATGCCCGCTGCTCAGAGGGCACGCAGGGGAACGCACACCGCACATCGCATGAGTCATCACACGACGTGCGGTGCGCCCCTCCCCAGAAAGCGCCTGGTGGTTTTTTGTTGCGTCTATTTCTTATGGAATTAGACCAAGAACAGGGCGGCAACCACGTGAAGGTAACACACCAGACTTGCCTTGAGGATCTACACGACCGTAGCGCTCCCCCTCAAGACCCCGCCACCCTACCGCCTCTGAGGGAGGCAGTAAGGTAGACCTGCATCTATGCTACCAAGCAAAGCATGTGCAAAGCTTGTCGTTGTGCAACCGCGAAAGCATAAATACAGCTCCGCCCCAACCTAACCTTTTTTTTTTTTTTTTTTTTTTGACGCTGGGAAAAAATGCATTACGCATACCCTCCCGTCGGGGGATGGGAGGGGTATGTGGGACTCCCCGGGCGGCCAAACACCACGGTATACCCACTAAAACGACCCAGCGCATTCCCGCTTCGTCATAGTGGAGGGGGACTGGGAAACCGGCACAGCCTTTACTTCCAGTCCCCCGCCGACGAACACACAAGGCGGACCCCCCCTCTTGTCCTCACGGCACGGACGTGGAGGGGGGGGTTCGGGAATGACCGACGGAGGTGACGGGTGCAATGCGGGCGGAGGCACCCCCGCGCCTGTCGCCCGCCCGTCACCGTGAGGAGGGAGGGCAAACGCCCCTTCCCCCCCCCGCCCGCAGAGCAGCGCAGCGAGAGTAAACTCCCGCTGGCGCTCCGCCTCCTCCTTCTGCGAAATCGCAGAAGGAGGCAACCGCTGACCAGTGCGAGAGAAGGCACCTCCGTGCCTGTCGCCCGCCCGTCACCGTGAGGGGGGAGGGCAAACGCCCCTTCCCCCCCTCTCCGCTAGCGGAGCGGCGCAGCGGGAGGGTCCTCCCGCGCGCGCTCCGCTGACCAGGCCTCCTCTCCACACTCCCCAGCATGGCCTCGACCACGCCGGGAAGCGGGAGGCCCAGTCCCCCGCGGCACTCCCCTGCTGTGCCCTCCGCTATGCCCGCTGCTCAGAGGGCACGCAGGGGAACGCACACCGCACATCGCATGAGTCATCACATGACGTGCGGTGCGCCCCTCCCCAGAAAGCGCCTGGTGGTTTTTTGTTGCGTCTATTTCTTATGGAATTAGACCAAGAACAGGGCGGCAACCACGTGAAGGTAACACACCAGACTTGCCTTGAGGATCTACACGACCGTAGCGCTCCCCCTCAAGACCCCGCCACCCTACCGCCTCTGAGGGAGGCAGTAGGGTAGACCTGCATCTATGCTACCAAGCAAAGCATGTGCAAAGCTTGTCGTTGTGCAACCGCGAAAGCATAAATACAGATCCGCCCCAACCTAACCTAACCTTTTTTTTTTTTTTTTTTTTTTTTTTTTTGTTGACGCTGGGAAAAAATGCATTACGCATACCCTCCCGTCGGGGGATGGGAGGGGTATGTGGGACTCCCCGGGCGGCCAAACACCACGGTATACCCACTAAAACGACCCAGCGCATTCCCGCTTCGTCATAGTGGAGGGGGACTGGGAAACCGGCACAGCCTTTACTTCCAGTCCCCCGCCGACGAACACACAAGGCGGACCCCCCTCTTGTCCTCACGGCACGGACGTGGAGGGGGGGTTCGGGAATGACCGACGGAGGTGACGGGTGCAATGCGGGCGTAGGCACCCCCGCGCCTGTCGCCCGCCCGTCACCGTGAGGAGGGAGGGCAAACGCCCCTTCCCCCCCCCCGCCCGCAGAGCAGCGCAGCGAGAGTAAACTCCCGCTGGCGCTCCGCCTCCTCCTTCTGCGAAATCGCAGAAGGAGGCAACTGCTGACCAGGCCTCTCGCTCCCCAGCACGGTGTTCACGCACGCACGCCGGGAAGCGTGAGGCCCAGTCGCCCGCAAGGTGACGGGTGCAATGCGGGCGGAGGCACCTCCGTGCCTGTCGCCCGCCCGTCACCGTGAGGAGGGAGGGCAAATGCCCCTTCCCCCCCTCTCCGCTAGCGGAGCGGCGCAAAGAGAGGGACCTCCCGCGCGCGCTCCGCTGACCAGGCCTCCTCTCCACACTCCCCAGCATGGCCTCGACCACGCCGGGAAGCGCTGGGAAAAAATGCATTACGCATACTCTCCCGTCGGGGGATGGGAGGGGTATGTGGGACTCCCCGGGCGGCCAAACACCACGGTATACCCACTAAAACGACCCAGCGCATTCCCGCTTCGTCATAGTGGAGGGGGACTGGGAAACCGGCACAGCCTTTACTTCCAGTCCCCCGCCGACGAACACACAAGGCGGACCCCCCCTCTTGTCCTCACGGCACGGACGTGGAGGGGGGGGTTCGGGAATGACCGACGGAGGTGACGGGTGCAATGCGGGCGGAGGCACCCCCGCGCCTGTCGCCCGCCCGTCACCGTGAGGAGGGAGGGCAAACGCCCCTTCCCCCCCCCGCCCGCAGAGCAGCGCAGCGAGAGTAAACTCCCGCTGGCGCTCCGCCTCCTCCTTCTGCGAAATCGCAGAAGGAGGCAACCGCTGACCAGTGCGAGAGAAGGCACCTCCGTGCCTGTCGCCCGCCCGTCACCGTGAGGGGGGAGGGCAAACGCCCCTTCCCCCCCTCTCCGCTAGCGGAGCGGCGCAGCGGGAGGGTCCTCCCGCGCGCGCTCCGCTGACCAGGCCTCCTCTCCACACTCCCCAGCATGGCCTCGACCACGCCGGGAAGCGGGAGGCCCAGTCCCCCGCGGCACTCCCCTGCTGTGCCCTCCGCTATGCCCGCTGCTCAGAGGGCACGCAGGGGAACGCACACCGCACATCGCATGAGTCATCACATGACGTGCGGTGCGCCCCTCCCCAGAAAGCGCCTGGTGGTTTTTTGTTGCGTCTATTTCTTATGGAATTAGACCAAGAACAGGGCGGCAACCACGTGAAGGTAACACACCAGACTTGCCTTGAGGATCTACACGACCGTAGCGCTCCCCCTCAAGACCCCGCCACCCTACCGCCTCTGAGGGAGGCAGTAGGGTAGACCTGCATCTATGCTACCAAGCAAAGCATGTGCAAAGCTTGTCGTTGTGCAACCGCGAAAGCATAAATACAGATCCGCCCCAACCTAACCTAACCTTTTTTTTTTTTTTTTTTTTTTTTTTTTTTGTTGACGCTGGGAAAAAATGCATTACGCATACCCTCCCGTCGGGGGATGGGAGGGGTATGTGGGACTCCCCGGGCGGCCAAACACCACGGTATACCCACTAAAACGACCCAGCGCATTCCCGCTTCGTCATAGTGGAGGGGGACTGGGAAACCGGCACAGCCTTTACTTCCAGTCCCCCGCCGACGAACACACAAGGCGGACCCCCCTCTTGTCCTCACGGCACGGACGTGGAGGGGGGGTTCGGGAATGACCGACGGAGGTGACGGGTGCAATGCGGGCGTAGGCACCCCCGCGCCTGTCGCCCGCCCGTCACCGTGAGGAGGGAGGGCAAACGCCCCTTCCCCCCCCCCCGCCCGCAGAGCAGCGCAGCGAGAGTAAACTCCCGCTGGCGCTCCGCCTCCTCCTTCTGCGAAATCGCAGAAGGAGGCAACCGCTGACCAGGCCTCCTCGCTCCCCAGCATGGTGTTCCGTGGCACGCACGCCGGGAAGCGGGAGGCCCAGTCACCCGCGAGGTGACGGGTGCAATGCGGGCGGAGGCACCTCCGTGCCTGTCGCCCGCCCGTCACCGTGAGGAGGGAGGGCAAATGCCCCTTCCCCCCCTCTCCGCTAGCGGAGCGGCGCAACGAGAGGGTCCTCCCGCGCGCGCTCCGCTGACCAGGCCTCCTCTCCACACTCCCCAGCATGGCCTCGACCACGCCGGGAAGCGGGAGGCCCAGTCCCCCGCGGCACTCCCCTGCTGTGCCCTCTGCTATGCCCGCTGCTCAGAGGGCACGCAGGGGAACGCACACCGCACATCGCATGAGTCATCACACGACGTGCGGTGCGCCCCTCCCCAGAAAGCGCCTGGTGGTTTTTTGTTGCGTCTATTTCTTATGGAATTAGACCAAGAACAGGGCGGCAACCACGTGAAGGTAACACACCAGACTTGCCTTGAGGATCTACACGACCGTAGCGCTCCCCCTCAAGACCCCGCCACCCTACCGCCTCTGAGGGAGGCAGTAAGGTAGACCTGCATCTATGCTACCAAGCAAAGCATGTGCAAAGCTTGTCGTTGTGCAACCGCGAAAGCATAAATACAGATCCGCCCCAACCTTTTTTTTTTTTTTTTTTGACGCTGGGAAAAAATGCATTACGCATACCCTCCCGTCGGGGGATGGGAGGGGTATGTGGGACTCCCCGGGCGGCCAAACACCACGGTATACCCACTAAAACGACCCAGCGCATTCCCGCTTCGTCATAGTGGAGGGGGACTGGGAAACCGGCACAGCCTTTACTTCCAGTCCCCCGCCGACGAACACACAAGGCGGACCCCCCTCTTGTCCTCACGGCACGGACGTGGAGGGGGGGGTTCGGGAATGACCGACGGAGGTGACGGGTGCAATGCGGGCGTAGGCACCCCCGCGCCTGTCGCCCGCCCGTCACCGTGAGGAGGGAGGGCAAACGCCCCTTCCCCCCCCCCCGCCCGCAGAGCAGCGCAGCGAGAGTAAACTCCCGCTGGCGCTCCGCCTCCTCCTTCTGCGAAATCGCAGAAGGAGGCAACCGCTGACCAGGCCTCCTCGCTCCCCAGCATGGTGTTCCGTGGCACGCACGCCGGGAAGCGGGAGGCCCAGTCGCCCGCGGAACTCCCCTGCTGTGCCCTCCGCTATGCCGAGTGGAGGGGGACTGGGAAACCGGCACAGCCTTTACTTCCAGTCCCCCGCCGACGATTGCAAGGCAAGACCCCTCACACCCTCACGGGTGTGGGGGGTCGGGAATGACCGACGGTGGTGACGGCTGCAATGCAGGCGGAGGCACCCCCGTGCCTGCCGCCCGCCCGTCACCATGAGGAGGGAGGGCACGACGCCTTCTCCCCCTTCTCCGTCTGCGGAGCGGCGCAGCGAGAGGGTCGTCCTCCCTCGCCCGCTCCGCCTCCTCCTTCTGCAAGAGTACGTCCTCGCAGAAGGAGGCTACTGCCGACCAGGCCTCCTCGCTCCCCAGCATGGCGTTAACCACGCCGGGAAGCGAGAGGTCCGGTCCGACCACCGCGGTGAGACCGCGGCGCAGCTCGGACCACGCCGGGCACTCCTCGAGGGTGTGCTGCGCCGTGTCCTCCGCCGCGCCGCAGTCGTGGCACGCCGGGGTTTCCTCCCTCCCGATCCGGTGCAGGTGCGATCCGAAGCATCCATGCCCAGACAACACCTGCACCAGACGGAAAGAGAGGAAACCGTGGGACCGCTCGAGCCAGCCCTGCAGGACCGGACCGAGCGCATCCAACGTCCGGCGGCCAAAGGCGGCGCTGGCGAGGTCCTCCGTCCAATGGAGGACGATGGCGTCCTTCGCCTCTCGCCGCACCGCCTCCCGCTCTTCGCCCATGGGGCGCTCCCCGAGCGCCTTTCGGCGCGCCGTCCACTCGTACACTCTGGCGAGCACCCAAGCCTCCAATTCCCATGGAGGGGTGCCCGCCAGAGCGCACGCCGCCGAAAAGCCCACTGAGCGGTAAGCCCTCGCCACCCGCTGTGCAATAGCCCGCTGGGGCCTGCGGATGGCGGTAGCGTTCTCCCTCCTATGGAGGGAGTCCGCCCAGATGGGTGCCCCATATAGGGCCATGCTCCGCAAAATGCCGGCATAGAGGCGCCGGCACTTCGCCTTGGGCCCCCCCAGGTTTGGGAGGAGCCATGAGAGGGCGTCCGCGGCCTTCAACAGGCGCGTCGACAGCCCGCTGAAATGCGGGCCGAAGCGCCACCTGTCGTCCAGCACCAGACCCAGATATTTCATCCGGGGCTGGACCCCTATACGGACGCCCTCCACGACGATGTGGCCGTCGGGAGGGCAGCGCTGCCGGGGACCGCGAAAGAACACGGCCTCCGTTTTGTGCAGCGCCACCCTCAATCCCAGGCGGCGGATCCTCTCTGCCACCAAGGATCCGCCAGCCGAGGCCAAACAAGCCGCGTCGGCGAAGTTCCTCCCCCGGGCAGTAAGGAGAGTGTCATCCGCGTAGCAGATGACACTCGTGCCCGGGAGGAGGGCTCCCCGCAAGAGCCAGTCGAAGCCGATGTTCCACAAGGGAGGGCCTAGCACCGACCCCTGCGGAACACCGGACTCTGCGCCGTACCGCCTCACCGTGGCCAGCCTGTCTACGAGGAGGACCTCTCGGCCCTCCAAGTAACTGGCCAGCAGGTCCCGCAAGTATTGGGGCACTCCGATATCACGGTGGCTCCAATATCGTCGAGTGGGGGACGGAGTTGAAGGCGTTGGCAATGTCGAACGACACCGCCAGCACTCCGTCCCCCGCCTCCACCGCCTCCTTCACCTGGCCCTTGAGTAGGGCCAGCGCATCGATCGTCGAACGCCCACGACGGAAACCGAACTGGGCGTCCGACAGATCCGGCCCTACCCCCCTCAGGTGGCTTTCCAGTCTCCCGGCGACAATCCCCTCGCATTTTACCGACCTCATCGAGTAAAACGATGGGCCGGTATGCCGAGGGTGAGTCCACCGGGCGACCCTCCTTTCGGAGGAGGCATAGCTGCCCCTCCTTCCACAGTTTCGGGAACCTCCCAGCCGTAAAACACAGGCTGAAGAGGTCCCGAAACCTGTCCTCCATTTCGGTGGCGGCGATCGCCACCACCCGCGCGGGGACGCCGTCCGGCCCGGGGGCGGTCTTCTTCGCGCGGAGGCTCAAAACCCCCGCGTAGAATTCCGCCGACGTGACCGGGGGCACCTCCGCCTCCGGTGGAGCCGCCCCTTGCGGGGGATCCATTGTTGGTGGGGCGAAGTCGGTCCTGCGCGGAAACAGGGACAGAACCACCCCATCCAACAATGCCGGCTCGAGGGTCTCCGACAGTGGGGGACCATAGGGGCGGAGCTGATTCCGCGCCGCCTTGTACGGTCTCCCATAGGGGTCCCTGTCGAGACCCTCCAGCATCTCGGCCCTCGCCGAGTCCTGCGCAGCGCCCATTGCAGACTTCAGGGCCACCGTAGCCTCTCGGTAAGAGGCGTACAGGCGGTCCTCCTCCGCCCGGACTCGGTTCTGGGCGCTGCGCCGCCGGCTCCGCGTGTAGGCCCTTCGGGCCGCCACGCAGGAGCCCCGCCAGCTCCTCCGTCCACCAGTACACGGCACGACGGGGAGGCGGACGGCGAGACCGAGGCATGCAGGAGTTGCACACCTCGGTCAAGGACCCCCGTAGCCGAACCGCTGCGGCGTCCACGTCCGGGGCCTCCCCGACAGGGGGAGGCGACAGCCAGTCCTGGAGGAAGGCAGCCTCCCTGGCTGCCTCCCGGTCCGCACGTAACGGTGGTCCGACAAGGTCTCCACCAGCTCCACCCGCCAGTTCACAACGCGGGCGGCAAGCGCAGGGGTGGCGAACGAGACGTCCACCACCGACCCGCCCTGTTGCCGCACACACGTGTGGACCGCCCCCCTGTTGAGGAGGGACACACCGCACGAGGTCGTCCAAAACTCGACGGCGCGTCCCCGGACGTTACAACCGGCGGCCGGGTTGCCCCAGGCCGCCGACTTGGCGTTGAGGTCGCCGAGCACCACGACCTGGCGTGGTGCCGCCCTCCCTACGACAGCAGTGAGGATCTCTAAGAAATCCTCAAAGTCCGAGAGAGGGCGGTTTGGGGAGAAATACACCCCCACTATCGCTATCTCTCCCCACGCGGCGGCCACGTATCCCGGTCCCCTCTCTAAGAGCGAGAGGGGAGGGGAGTCTGTGGAAGACCGCGCCACCAACGCCATTAGGCCATCCCGGTCGCCCAGCCAACGGCCAGGGACCGAGTATGGTTCGGCGACCACCGCCAAGTCCACCAACCACTCAGCCATGGTCTGCATCAGCAGATCCTGGGCTGTCCTGCAGTGGTTGGCGTTCGCCTGAAGGATGCGATGTTCGACTCTGGGCATTAGTCGGACATCGCACCCTCCTCCGCTGCCGCCGCAGGAACGGCGGCGTTAGCGGCAACAGCTGGCGCAGGCCCGGTCGGCGCCTGCGCTTTGCCACGCTTAGGGGGGGGATTGCACCTCCTCCCCATCGTGACGTGGCCTGCCAGGCGGCCACTGGCGGCACACACCGCGCAGTGCGGCGTGGCGGCCTGGCAGGAGGAGGCTTTGTGGCCCTCCTTGCCGCAGCGGTAGCAAGTGTCCGACGTAACCTAACCTAACCTAACCTAACCTAGCTGAGCCGATTCCTGTGCACTCAATGGCACTCCATCCTTCTCCAACGGCAAGTCCTCTTGCCTTTTGGCGGTCCGTCCTATGACCCTATAGATGCCTTCCCACATTCCCTCTCTGTCCTGTTTTTGACAGAAGGCCTTCCATCCTTCTGTCTGCGCCTTTTGTGCTAGGGACTCATACTCTGCTTTTGCTTGCAGGTACTCATCGACGACTTTTTGCCTCCGAACCGGAGCAGCGCATCGAATGCGACGCCTCCGGGTTTTCACCTCCGACATCAGCTCAGCGAGCTCCTTGGACCACCACGGTATAGTAAGTTGTGTGTTGTTCTTAATTTTGTTCAGTGTTTCTTCACAGGATTCTGTAATTTTGGATATATATTTATTTATGTTTTCTTCTAAATCAATTTTGTTCCCTATTTTACCAATTTCTGTTGAGTTTAAATTCGCGTCAGCTTTTAATTGGGTCAATTTCGAATGAAATTGGCTCCAATTTGCTTTCTTTGTGTTATAAATCCTTGTGGTCCTGTTAACGTTTATTCCTTTAGATTTTTGTAATTTAATTTTAAATACTATACCGTTGTGGTCCGAGCTCGTGAGACCCACTTCGACCCGCCAGTCCTCCACCAAGTCCAGCAGCTCCGTTGAGCAGGCTGTTACATCAACGAAGCTGCTGTACAGGGTGTTTCCTCTGACGGTGTCGAAGGTCGGAGTATTGCCGACGTTGAGTACCTGCAAACGCATCTCCTCCAGGGTTCCCGACATGTCCTCACCCTTGGTGTCGGTTACCAGGCTACCCCACCAGGTGCTCTTGGCGTTGGCGTCGCCGCCAATAATCATCCTCGTGGGGCTTACTTCCTCGCGAATCTGCAAAAGTTGCTCCAGGTATGGCTGTATGGGCTGGTCTGGTTCAAAGTAGAAGGAGACTACTGAGATTTCCCAGGCGCTAGTTCGGATCCTCACCACCACAATGTTATTGGTGGTGAGTTTCGGACACTGTATCACGTCTAACTCGTGATCGAAGACGGCTATTGCCGCCTTCACCGTTCCACCTCCTTCTTCAGCGCACTGGTAGATTCTCGCTCCCCGGTAGTCTCGCATCCTTTTCACCCCACCTACATACGGCTCCTGGAGCAATGCGAACGCAACCCTCCGCTCACTAGCCACGATCATGAGTTCTTGGGTTGCCAGGTTCTTCCTTTGCAGATTCGCTTGGATTACCTGGTAATTCTTACGGGCTCTCGAGTGTGTACGGGAATCCCTCGATGAGTCACTTCCTGTTTCCGCTGGCTGGCCCTTAGCAATACGCCACCGACAGCCGCGCCAATCCGTCCCACTTGAGACGAGTTGGGCACTGGCTGTCGAAGGCATTGTGCTCTGTGTGACTCAGCTTGGCGGAGGCGCAATTTTTGCAATTTGGAGCTTCTGCAGCCAACCTTGAGGGGCAGTCAGCCCTCAGATGGGGGTCACCACAGTGCGTGCAGAGGTCTGCGGGCTCCGTGCACAATTTACGGCTGTGACCGTATCGCAGGCAACGGGTGCACTGGATTAGTGGCGATTGGTCCTGAACACGCACCCGCTGCAGGTCGATGTGCACTCGACCCGCGTGCGTCAACCTCTGCCAGACTGAAGTCGTCGTCGTCTTGCGACGGTACTTGACTCCCATCCTCACATGAGCATTTTAAACCAAGGTGAATCGTTGGTGCCTGTACTAATGATTAAAAATCATTGTATCACAGACACCAGAAGAAGTAGTAATAAATAGTAATATATAAAGGCTTCTATTTCTGTCTAAAGGGTTTAAAGGAACCTAACTAACCTAACTTCGAGGTGCCCTAAGTCCCTATCGTTGCAGATCGTTCATTTTTGTTATATGAAATTATTCAAATTAACAACCATAATTTTGGTCTTTATTATATTCTTATTATTAAAATAATCAGTCTGTGACTCTTGAGCTGAGTAATGTAATGTCGGAGTGGATGTAACAGTATTTAAACTAATAATGGGGGGTGATAAATGTGAAGGTGTCGATGGTATGGGTGGTGATGATCGCCTAGAAGGTGTGTATGATTCTACAAGGATGTCTGTCCTGTCCGTCAGTCTGTTACCATCGTCTGTGATTTCGGTAGTACTAACTTTGTCTGTGGGACCCCGACTGTTCAACCCCTCACCGCTGACGGTTCGCATGCTGAGACACCCAGCATCAGCTCTAGGTGCGCCCCAGTTATCGCCCCCGGGCAGTAGTCCTATACGTTTTCTTTTTGAACGAGTCTCCATTTTTAGTGGGTTTTCCAGAGCCACGCCAGTAATTTCTCATTCGTGTGTCCACCCTCCACGTGAATAGATGGTCAATCAAGACTTGTGGTTGTTTATTGGGCCTGTTATTATTATTATTTCCTTTATTCATTAATTATTTTGTAGTATTCAGAAAATCCGGATTCTATTTTCGAATCCGGATTTGGAAGTCGAGTAAAAATGTGCGGATATCCGGATTATTCTGATCACGGATAGTCCGGATTGCATTCCCTAGTCAGGAGTGACCGAGTGGAACTAATTCTGTCGTGGACTATTTGTTTGCAGAGTAACCAGCACACGAGGACGTGTGCCAGCAGGATGGCCGTGTCGGAGCGGGTTATTGGTATAGACTTGGAATGAATCGCGGTACGCCTGTGGTGACGTCGGACGACGTACTTACTCCCACCGAGGCGTGCTTACAGAGTCTTGATGTTTGCAGCTCGACGTGAGGACGACAGTCAGTGTCTGATCGCGGCCGAGTTGAGACGTCTTGGAACTGTACTCGATTCATTGTGTCCCGAGTTATTGTGTTAAGTTGTAATCTCAAGTAATTCGTTAGTTTTGCTAGAAACAGTGTATCGTACCAAGTGTGTTTTCATAGCACGTGTGGGGGAATTTCAGGTGACTTTTCAAAGAAACTCCAAAAATGCTGATATTTAGTCAAACATGTATTGCCTTGATGACGAACAAAAATGGAAGAAAAAATGACAAGCAAGTAGATAAATCCTTACATCTAATTACAAACTAATTAGTACGCAACGTTGAATTTTGCTCATTCCAAACGAGCAGGCGTTAGCTCGAACATGCCCCCGGACGTTGGAAGCACCAGAGGCGCTTTCAACCAAGCGCAGAATCAACGGGCAGTGGGCAAATCCTATTGAAGGCTCTTCTGACGACTCCAGTGGATGTTTTGATGTCTGCCACACGAACAATTCCATCTGATCCCGGATGAACGGCGACGACTCTCCCCAATCTCCATTTAAGAGGAGGAAGATGGTCCTCCTTTATGACTACCATAGAGCCCAACTTGAGCATATCTTTGCTGGTATGCCACTTAGTCCTTTGCTGCAGCTCGGACACAAATTCCTTGCTCCAACGAGCCCAAAAATGCTGACGTAGCTGCTCGATTCGTTGGAAACGAGATAATGAAGCAGTGGAGTGGTTCTGTAAATCATGCTGTGGGGGTGACGTCAGTGGTCGACCAACAAGAAAATGACCCGGAGTCAGTGGTGTGCAATCCGCTGGATCCGATGACAGCGGCGTCAGTGGACGTGAATTTAATATCGCCTCAATCTGGACTAACGTGGTGTTAAGTTCTTCAAAGGTTAAATGACAATTTCCCAACACTCGCCTGAGATGATATTTAGTTGATTTTACACCCGCTTCCCAGAGTCCGCCAAAATGAGGAGTATACGCGGGTATAGAATGAAATTTAATTCCGTCATTAGCCAATTGCTCGCCCAAGGAATTGCAATTAGATTTAAGGAACTTCGAAAGTTCGTTGCAGGCACCAACGAAAGAGGTACCGTTGTCGGAGTAGATATTACTGGGTTTTCCCCGCCGCGAGATAAATCTAAATAAAGCTAGTAAATACTTATTGCTGGTTAAGTCACTCACCAGCTCTAAGTGGATAGCCTTTGTGGTGAAGCACACAAAAATGGCTATGTACACTTTTACCAGCCTACATCCCCGACCCTGCCTACTAGCAGCCATGATGGGACCAGCATAATCCACACCAGTGCTTTCAAAGGGATAACCGCCTGGAAGGAGACGCTGCTGCGGCAAATTACCCATTAAAGGAGTAACTGTTCTACCCGACACGCGACAACAACGCACGCAATTACGATAACAACTCTTTGCTAGGCTTCGTCCGCCTATAGGCCAGTATGAATCCCTAATTGAAGCCAGCAATAACTGAGGGCCTGCATGCATAAGCTTTATATGTTCATATTCGAATAGCAACTTCGTAAATTTATGAGTGGACTGTAAAAGAATAGGGTGCTTTTTATCAAAAGAAAAAGTTGAATTTGCTAAGCGTCCTCCGACACGCATGATTTTATTATTATCTAAAAATACGTTAAATTTTATTAGGGCGCTTTTATGAGGTAACTTCTGATTACTAATGAGTAATTTGTACTCGGGAAATGATTCAATCTGGCTTCTAATTATTATAATATTTAATGCATCCTGCAACTCGACATGTGATAGAAAACTAGGAGAGGGAAGCTTCCTACACAATTTTATGAACCTTAAAACTGTTGCTACACTACGGATTAACCTTAAATAACTAGAAAATCGATTAAAATTTATGATTGTATCACATTGATTATTATAACTACTGGCGCTCAATAAAGCGTGAGGTCGAGTTTCAGGCAGCGTGTCTGACTCTAATGATTTATGTTGAGACGGCCAATGAGACTGGACTTGCTTCAAAAAACTGGGACCACTCCACCACAAGTCCAAAGATTGCAGAATACTAATATCCACACCTCGTGATATTAGGTCTGCAGGGTTGTTGGCGGTTGGGATGTGTCGCCAAGTACAGTGCCCCGTCTTGTCTAAAACTTCAGCAACGCGATTACGCACAAATGGCTGAAGCTTAGAAGGTAGCATCTGCAACCATCCCAACACGACGGTGGAGTCAGTCCAACAAAAAACATGACTAAACTTTAGTCTCATTGAACTCACAACCTTCTCGCATAAACGAGCTCCAACTACTGCGCCACACAATTCCAATCTTGGAATGGTGGTCGGCTTAATCGGCGCCACTCGACTTTTAGCGGTTAAGAGACGAACCATGTACTCACCTTCATCATTGACACTACGTACATAGACGCACGCACCATACGCACGCTCTGATGCGTCTGTGAATACATGTAGTTCCAGTATATTATTTGCATCACATATAACGTGTCGTGGAACACGATAGTTATTGATAAGCGGCAATGCTTTGACAATAGCATTCCAACTAGCATTAAGTGACGGGGATAATGGCTCATCCCACGAGAGCTTGTCTAACCACATTCGTTGTAGAAACATTTTCATTGTGACTACGCAAGGAGATAAAAGTCCTAAAGGGTCAAAAATACGTGCTATGGCAGAAAGTACATCACGTTTTGTAACAAAATCCTTAGAAGGTAACGTTAAACTTGAAAACCCAAATTCGTCGGAACTAGAATACCAGTTAAGCCCTAATAACTTATTAGGTTCATTAGATCCCATTTCTAAGTCTAATGACGACTGAGAAGCTCCGGAGACTAAGCTAGGGACGTTGGATCTCCACTTTCTAAGCGGCATGCGAGCAGATGCTAGTGCGTCGGTGACCTCTGTGTGGATAAACATAGCCTCATTCAAATCATCACTTCCTGTCAAGAGGTCATCAACGTAAAAATCATGCATGATGACGTCAGCAATCTTATTTCTGCTACCTGAGGATGGCTCACCTATGGAACGCGAAGAAATCTCAGTGTCATTGGATTGATAATCCATCCCTATTTGCTTGAGGCAACGTGTAGCAAGAAATGGTGCACTAGCCGTACCATATGTGACGGTATTCAATTTGAAAACCTTGACAGGATCGCTTGCATTATCACGCCACAGAACCTGTTGGAGGTACCTATCAGATGGGTGGACGTATATACATCTATACATTTTCGCAACATCAGCTGATAAGACGAATTTGTGTTGTCGAAACCGAAGCAATATAGATATAAGATCGTCTTGCACTGTAGGACCTACCATCTGCACGTCATTGAACGATACCCCTGAAGAAGTAACACAACTTGCATTAAATACAACACGAAGTTTGGTAGTTGTGCTACAATCGCGCAGTACCCCGTGGTGTGGTATGAAATATCCACTGGGACTGTCATTATTTTTATTTTCGGTCATATGTCCTAAAGTCTCATATTCAGACATAAAGTCGCGATATAATTTACCAAACTCTGGCTTGGACTTTAGTCTGCGTTCTAGGGAATATAGACACATAGAAGCCCTTTTGAAAGATTCTCCTAAAATAGAAGGATTTTGCTTAACAGGAATACGAACACAAAAATGACCACTGTCTAAACGTGTGGTATTCTTGACAAAATGCTCTTCACACAACTTTTCCTCGGGTAAATAATGCGAGGATTGTGAACTAATCTCTTCTAGATTCCAGAATTTCTCTAAATCGGTACGAATTTTATTTAAATCACCGTTACTGGAGGAATCAGTATGAGTTAAATTGCACGAAATATTATTTGACAATAATTTACCATTATTATAGGTAACAGGGCCAGAAACAATCCAGCCTAACAGCGTTTCACACAACACGGGCTTACCTACTCCTAGTCTAATTCTCTGTGAACCAACCAAGTCCCAGAAGAGATCCGCTCCTATTAAGACATCTACTTCTGAAGGCCTGTAAAAGTTAGGGTCAGCCAAACAGATATTATCTGGAATATTCAGATCTGAAATGTCGACTTCACGACAAGGCACAACAGTCGTTAACGATGGCAAAACAAAACAATGAAACTTAGCAACATAACTATTGTCTAATGACGTCATTTTTACATGACATGTCTTGCCTACGCGGGAACTTACGTTATTAATGCCATAGACCGATCCATTTATCTGACTAGTGTTTAAGTTAA
Organism: Lycophotia porphyrea; assembly: GCA_950005105.1. Lineage (NCBI taxonomy): Eukaryota > Metazoa > Arthropoda > Insecta > Lepidoptera > Noctuidae > Lycophotia > Lycophotia porphyrea. The sequence goes on from OX465389.1 coordinate 61,436, forward strand.
GCTGTGTACATAACCGTTCCGTCATAAAACACGATGTACTACCGCTATCAAGCAGGGCCCGCACTATGTGCTCACGATCATTCTGATCACATAACTTGATAAGAGCGGTGGACAATAACACAACGTGTTGTTTACGCTCACTCCTTAGCGAACTGAGCTCCGCAGACAAAGTTAAATTATTAGCACTCGCATTAGTGCTAGCCACGGCGTCAGTGGGTGATGACGTTGATACGGAATGGGACGAACTACCGTTTGAATTATTATTATTATTGCAAGAATTCGTTGTACTTTTATTCTCCGACGAATGAATCAAAGTATTATGTCGGCGTTTACATATCTTGCATCCCGGCTTTTTGCATCGGTTAGCAAAATGACCTGCATGAAAACAGTTATAACACACTTTATAGTTAGGTATTAATTTGAGTCGAGCGTCGGTGCTAAGTGAAAGGAATTGTGAACAACTACTTAACACGTGATCAGCTTTACAGTGTGGGCACAACTTACTTAATTCGGTGCTGGAATTATTAGAATCTTGTGATACAACCATAGATTTCATCTTGTTAGAATGGGAACTAGGCTTACCGGGAGTGGGATTAGTGCTATTTCGTGCTGTTTCCAATGTTTCTAACAAGTCAGCGCGAAAGCGAATAAATTGAATGAGTGCAGCAAATGTTATTGTGCTATCTTTGTCTATACGACCTTTGTGCTCCTCCCACTCACGATAAGTTGACCGATCGAGCTTCTGAGTTACTATGAATATTAATAAAGTGTCCCAATACTTGATGGGCTCATCTAACGCTTCCAACGCACGGAGGTTTTTATTAAGTTGATCAATCAATCCTTTCAACGCAACAGAGGACTCCTTTGTAATAGAATTCAAATAATATATGGACGACACATGATTTTGAATTAACATTCTTTTGTTATCGAAGCGATCACAAATTAACTTCCAAGCTGTATCGTAATTACTTGCGGAAAACTCAATCCCATGAATTACAACAGCAGCAGATCCTTCCAGAGACGCTCGCAAATAGTGGAATTTGTTAATTTGATCAATTTCATCGTTACAGTGAATAAGGCTAGTAAAAGTGTCGCGGAACTCCAACCAATTGCTAAAACTCCCATTAAATTTAGGTAACTGTATCGTGGGTAACTTAACAGGCTTACGTTGACTAATACGGCTACATTTTGCACTACTTAATGACTCATTATCGCAGTTATGCTTACATAGCAGCTCCTGTGCCCTAGCCAGTGCTTTGTAATACTGAGTATCAAATTCAGCACGCTCAGAGACTTGAGCTTTAACATCATCTACTAGACACTCCAATCGTAACTGTACCTCATCGTAATGCTCATACAAGGACTCGATTCTTCCAATCCGTAACTGCAATTCCTTGACCTCACAGCTAGTCAACTCCTTGTCGCTGGATGCATCAAGGTAATTGATAAATACAGTTAAGCGTCCCTTTATGCTTCCTCGTTTTTTAATAAGTTCTCTTTCTTCGGACATACTGGGAATCGAATGTAGTCAACCTGGAATTTATACAATAACAACTTAAGGTATATTTTTATGCAATATGTACTTAATAAGTAAATAACTTACGATAGGATCCCTACGTCTAGCTACTATTGTAATTAAAACAATTTAACAAAGGATGTTAACCTGTAAATTGACTTCTACCTGTTGTAAACAATAAGTGAATACAAAATGGGATTTTTAATTTAGACTTTGATTTAAGCTAAGTACCTAAATTCCTCAAAACTTGAACACTTAATTACCTAACGTCCAACTTAAGCAATACAATAACAAATGAATAAGTAACTAAATTGACTAATACGGTTTAAATAACTGAATAAGAACTAATTATGACTTGTAACATCATCTAACATCACACTACGCGCTAATAACTATTTACTATGAATAGAACTAAAATACTGCTATACAATTATAAATGTAGCAAAATAACTACTGAACTTTTCACTAGAATAATTAGAAAGAACGTATAATCGTTTTTGCAAAATAAGTACCTATCATAAACAAAATGATAAGTACTAGAAACTATTCACAATGAATTATGGTAAATAAGTTACTTTGAACAATATTCAGGAATATAAAACACTAACCTTTTTAGATCCTTAATTATGGTTATATACTACCTGAACGAGTGTTGGGTGATGATATTTTAACTCTAATATTCTTAACACCGTAAATTAGCTTGAAGTCCTTTGTTCTCAGTCACGTTGCCGGCTTATAACCTCGTCGGCATATCTCCCCGGGTAATATTTATACAAATCCACTGATTTTTGGCAAATCTTCATGTGATTAGCAATCCGGCTCGGTAATGGACCAAAATGTGGGGGAATTTCAGGTGACTTTTCAAAGAAACTCCAAAAATGCTGATATTTAGTCAAACATGTATTGCCTTGATGACGAACAAAAATGGAAGAAAAAATGACAAGCAAGTAGATAAATCCTTACATCTAATTACAAACTAATTAGTACGCAACGTTGAATTTTGCTCATTCCAAACGAGCAGGCGTTAGCTCGAACAGCACGAAACCCATCTTCTGCCCACATAATGCTCGAGTCTAACGGAATAAATCCAGACATTTCCGACACATATATACATACATATAACAAAATGTATAAAGTTAAGATAGGAAATAAAAAACTAAAACAACTTAATTCTAAGACGAATCTGCCAACTTCTTATGAAGCTTTCACTTTGAAGGTGAACCGACTGGTCACCGTCCTGATACTCTGAGGGAGCGCATTCCAAAGGAAGACCGCCTGGACAAAGAAAGAAGATTTTATAAAACCAGAGCGGTGAGAAGGACATCGTAAAAGACAGTTATTGGAGGAACGAAGATTTTTGCTATGCGCAGCGCATAAATATTGAAAATGGGAAGTCAGATAAGAAGGAGAAGTGGGTTTGTGAAGAAGAGAAAACAGGGTTGTCAAAGCAACAGCAGCAGGGTTGTTTGTGCGTGAATTATTATTGTGATTATTTATTTTGACATTTATTAATTTATTCTAAATTTTACTTTTGACTTGTTAATTTATTTATTTTTGTTTATTTAGTGTTATTCTGCCATTTTAGTTTAATTTATGATTGTAGCAATAATTTATATGTAATAATTTGTGTGCGATTTGTATGTTATCTGTCATTGTTTTATATGGGTCTCGGACCTGCAATAAATGAAATTTATTTTATTTATTTAAAGCCCTCAATGCTCTGCGTTGCCGGATGGGTAACCACCTTAACAGCGATCGATGTGCAGATACATGATCATACTTGCGGAGATTGAAGACGAATCGAATGCAGCTATTTAGAAGTCGGTCAAGCTTATTGAGGAGATCTGCATTCAGGTCATAGTAGCACACATCGCCATAGTCAAATGTGGGGAAGATTAGGGACTGTACAAGCATTGCCTTGATGTGTGTGGGGAGAATATTTTTCAGCCGATAGAGCGACCGCAACGTTCCAGTGACCTTCTTGCTCACAATCGCGACCTGCTTACGCCAATCAAGGCAAGTGTCAACATGCAAACCCAGATCCTTGACGTCAGAGCTAAACGAAATCACTGTGCCGTCAAAGGTAACCGGTGGCACAGTTAAACCATTTAGCCTTCTCAAGCTATGGGGGTTCCCCACAATGATAGCCTGGCACTTGTTTGGGTTAACCGCCATACCAAAACGACCAGACCAGCTTTTAACGACGCGTAGATCCCGGTTTAGCTACACGACCGCACCGGATAAGCTGTCAACAACTGCCTGACGGTAGAACTGCAAGTCGTCGGCGTAGAGATGATACGCACACTGAAGCTCGGTAGTTATGAGATCTATAAAAATAAAGAACAAAAGTGGATATAAAATACCACCTTGAGGGACGCCAGTTTCAAGATTACACCAGCTGGAATTAGAATCACCAGCAAGGACTAACTGCTGACGCCCCTGAAGATAGGAAGAAAACCATTCCAAAACCTCGGGAGAGACCATTCGATAGGAGAGGATGGATAAAAGGACTTCGTGACTGTATTGCAAGCATTTGAGAAATCGATCAACACTAAAACCGTAACTTAAGTGTCCTCCATTCCCCGCCTGATATCGTCAGTCACTTCAGATGTTCTCTTTTATGTCCTTACTAATTTCTGTTATTTGCTTCATACTACTCTTTTTAAAGGGTCCTGATAAGAGACGCTTCCTTTCTTCGATTAGCTGTAGTGTTTTCTGGGTCAATTCATATTTATGTTTTCTGGGTTTATTTTTAGTTGTTTCTCTAACATGTTGTAGTTTACTTCGATTCCCGTGTCTTCATTTGTTAACTTTGATTTCTTGTAATTTTCTTGATGTAGAGTGTTTGTTGTATTCTTTATATGTTTTCTGGATATTTTTGAGGGTTTTAATTTTAGAGAGCTTCTAACAAAGCGATGGTCCGTATTAAAGTTTAATTGGTGTAAGACTAATGTATCCGTAAATGATTTTGGGTTGTTACTAATGATATAGTCTATTTCATTTCTATGATTGCCGTCTGGGAACCTCCAAGTCCATTTGTCGTTCTTGTTCTTTTTGAATAAGCTGTTTAGGAGATATAAATTTTGTTCAAGTAAAAGGTCTTTGAGTTTCTGGCCATTTATACTTTTTTTCTTGTCCGAAGTATCCGATTATTCTTTCCTCAAGACTCTGTTTTGCTCTAACTTGTGCGTTGAAGTCTCCCATTAAAATAATATAGTTGTTTGAAAATGTTGTTAGTATTTCCGTCAGTTTGTCATAAAATGCTTGAAGTTCTAGTTTATTTGCTTGTTCAGTTGGTGCATGAGTCTATATCATGGACCAGGTCTTTTTATAGCTGGGTATATTAACATTTAGGATCACTATCCTATCCGACGCTCCAATAAAATCTCGTTCTTCTATTGCTTCATAGGTTCTTCTCATTTCGCTTATAGCTATAATATCCCATTTTATATTTTCTAGGGCTAGCTCCAAGTCTAGTAAGGATTCTGGGGTTCTAACTGTTCTGGTACTCAATGTTGCAATATACAAGTGTTCTTCAAGTTTTGCTAGAGGGTGTTGGTCTTGATCTCCCTCGGTGACCGGTGGGAGATTTCTTTTGTTTTGTAACTGGTGTTGGTTTATTTTATTTGTTTTGATTTCCGGCCCTTTGTTTTTAATAGTCTTTGCTTGTATGCGATCCGGACAGAGAGTTTGTTCTTCCTCGCATGAGTTGGAATACATCCGTGTTTTTGATTTTTGCCTCGGAGTTAATTTCGCGAAAAGACTTGGTGTTCAGGTAGACGACGAAGCCACGGCGAGATCTAATTTAAACCATCAAGATGTTCAGAGTTGCCGACGTGCTCGATAGATGGCGTTGACGTCGAGTTAGATCTCGCTATGGTTACGTTACCGCCGGTAGTATAAGAGGATTGGAGTTTTTTTTTTTTGTTAGTGTGAATTCTTGAGATTCTTAATAGAATTATACGCCTACTGGAAACATAAAGTGAGTTTCATTAGTGTTCTCGCCTTCCGACCTTGAAATCTCGTTCATGGTCCTTCTAGCTGGATTGGCGTGAAGGTGTTTTTTGGGTAGTCATCAGTGGTGGCGGTGATTATCGCCCCACAACGTCAGTACTGGGCAGTGGATTGCTGCTCAGAGCATCCCTACAGCGAGGCGTCAGCGGTGACGTCATCGAAGCAGAGGATCCGGCTGGGTGCCGGAGGAGTGACGTTGTGTGGAGGAGCCAGGCAGAGGAGTTCGCGGAGTGGCCACCAGAGGTCGCCACAAGGCGGCGTGTACATCGAGTATCAGTGTCAGTGAGTGCATAGTGGAAAAATCGTGAGTACATTTTCGACCTTATTACTAAGAAGAAATTAACTTCAACAATTCAAGAAAGTGCATTGAAACTTGAACCTTAAATTCACTAGCTAATTAACTTAGCCGTTGTTAATAGTAGTTTGGACTTGTACTAATTTAAGGCAAAAGTGGTTGAGACGGGGAACCTATGCCCGATTTTACTAAAAAATACAAGTCCAAAACACTTGTAAAATTTTAAACATTATCTGGGACTTAGAAAAATTTCGAAGTGCTTCAAAGAAACTTTTAAGGTGTTATTGAGCGTGTTTATTGGACATTAAGTTATAGTGTTAGATATTTATAGTGTTGTGTAGTTGCTAGAAAATTGTGTATTTTATATTTGTGATCTGACCAAGTTTGTGTTTTCAATTAAAAATGGAGTCGCTTAACGATATTCAAGAAGATATTAAAGCTAAAATGCTGAAGTCAAAATCTAACTTTAAAAAATCTCCTAGAGAGCGTCTAACTGTTTGTCATATAGAAACTAGGATTGAAAACTTAGAACAGCAATGGCAATTATTCCACACAACACATGTAAAAATAATTAGTGAAGTAAAAAAGTCTGATTTAATTAGTTCAAATTATTTTAAGAATGGCTTGTATGATGAGGTCGAAGAGTTTTATATACAGTTTAAAAGCGAGCTAAAAGAACAATTAAACAATATGAAAATGTCTAGTGAATCGTATAATGTTAGTCCAGGAGCTAGTTGTAGTACAGGATTTAGAAACTTTAAATTACCTGAGGTTAAGATACCTGTGTTCTCTGGAAATTATAGTGAGTGGCAGACGTTTAGGGATTTATTTGTGGGATTAATACACAACAATAATACTCTAGACGATGCGCAGAAATTATATTACCTTAAAGGGTACTTAACCGGAGATGCAGAGCTACTTTTAAGAAATATTAATGTAACATCGGATAATTATACAGCTAGTTGGGCAAAATTAGAAGCAATGTACAACAATAAAAGATTTTTGGCAAATGGAATTTTAAAGCGTTTGTTTAATCAAAAGAGTTTAACAGTAGAATCAGCCTCTGAAATAAAAAGATTACTTAGCACCACATCTGATTGCTTAGGTTCAATAAAAAATCTAGGGGTAGATGTTTCTTCTTGGGACATCCTAATAATCCACATTGTTAGTGCCAAATTGGATAAGGACACCAGGAAGGCCTGGGAATTAAAGACAGCTTCAGATTCAACAGATGATTTGACTACCTTTACTCAATTTGCTGAGTTTTTAACTGGCCGATTTCGAGGTTTAGAAAACTTAGACAATAAAGCTCAGGTTCAAAAGAGTTCGCAATCATTCCATGTGGTAGGCAAAGAAAAAGCTGAGTTATCTTGCCCTTTTTGTTCTGCCGCGCATAAGGTAACTGCTTGTAAAGGTTTTTCTAAAGAAAGTAACGATACTCGACGTGATTTTGTACAAAAAAAGGGGCTATGTTTCATTTGTTTGGGAAGTAACCACTCTGCCAGATTTTGTAGAAACACCGTCAAATGCCATATATGTAAAAGACGCCACCATACATTAGTCCACCCTAGCGGTGGTTCTGGGTCTGTTGGTGAGATCACGGGCGTTGATCAGAAGGAAGCAGCATCAGCTGCTGCTAGGAATAGTACCTCAATGGAGGAATCTCAAAAAGCCGCTGTACAAGCGGAGGGATCTACTAAGCCAATAGTTTCATGCCTTTCGACAGGAAATTGTAAGGATACGGTTTTAATACCTACGGCTTTAGTGAAGGCCATGTCGAAAGATGGAAACTATCGTGTGGTTCGGGCATTAGTAGATCAAGGATCCCAAGGATCTTTTATCACTGAGTCAATGGCTCAATATTTAGGGTTAAAGAAATCTTTAACAAAACACCGTGTAACAGGTGTAGGCGGTAATAAAACAGTGATGTCTAATTCTTCCGTGGTTGTTAATCTACGTTCTCGAGTGAATCCAGATTACAACGTTCAAGTGAATGCATACGTTTTGAAGTCCATCACGTCCCTTCTCCCAGTTGTAACAGCAACCAGGGTAGAATGGGTAAAATTGAGTGAAAACGATTTGGCAGATCCTGAGTATCATAGGCCTAACAAAATTGACGTTTTGTTGGGTGCTGAGATATTCAGCCAAATTATTCAAGATGGAATCAAAAAGAGTACTAGTGGATCACTCGTAGCACAACAAACAGAATTCGGCTGGATTCTTTCGGGTGTTGTCGGTACAGAAAATTTGATGGATATAAATTCATATCCTTGTATAACTGTCATGCATTCCAATGTTCAGACTGATGACTTCTTACGTAAGTTCTGGGAGCTAGAAGCGGAGCCATCAGGAACTGAAAAAATACTGAGCAAAGAAGAAGTGGAATGTGAGAATATTTTTACAAATACCACAAAGCGAGATGAAACCGGGCGTTATATTGTACGATTGCCGTTCCGAGATGGTCAACAAAGTTGCAAGGATGGTGAATCTAGGTTCATAGCCGAAAAAAGGTTAAAGAGTTTAGAGTTCAACCTTTCAAGGAATGACAAATTAAAGGCGGATTACACAGCGGTGATGCGGGAGTATATAGAACTTAACCATATGGTGAAGGTATCTGCAGAAGAAAAGAATAAAGGGTTGTACTTACCTCATCACGCAGTAATCCGGGAAGATAAGCTGACGACTAAGGTGCGCGTGGTATTTGACGCTTCCTGCAAGGGAATAAATGGGGTATCGCTAAACAATGACTTGATGGTTGGCCCGACATTACAAGCAGAATTACGACATACGGTTATGCGTTGGAGAATACATCCAATTTGTATAGGTGCTGATATAATTAAAATGTATAGACAGGTTCTGGTCAATAGGGATGATACAATGTTTCAGAGAGTTCTTTGGAAGGACAGTCCTGAAAAAGAAATTGAAGAATTTGAGTTAGTAACGGTTACATTTGGTACTTCATCGGCGCCATTTCTAGCAGTGCGGTCTTTACATCAGGTTGCTTATGATGAAGGGAAGGATTATCCATTAGCAGCTAAAATTATTCTTAATAATTTCTACATGGATGATCTAATGACAGGGGCAGAAAGCGTAGATGAAGGATATAAAATTCATACAGAAATAAAAACTATTTTAGCTAAAGGGGGATTCCAATTGCAAAAATGGATAAGTAACAGTGAAGAATTACTACATAAGATAAGAGAAAGCAAAAGGGATAAAGCTGAGGAAGTAAAAATAAACCTAGATAAAATAGATAATATTACGAAAATACTCGGACTTACCTGGGATCCTCGCGCTGATGTTTTCCAGTACTCCGTAGAACTGCCTCTCCCAACGGAACCTGTAACTAAAAGAAAAATTATATCGGATATATCTAGACTTTTCGATCCGTTAGGTTGGTTGTCACCTAGTATCATTATAGCTAAAATGTTGATACAGAAGCTATGGTTAGCAGGTATAGGTTGGGACGAAGAAGTGCCCAACAGTTTATTAAAAGAATGGATTACTTACCGTAAGGACTTATCTTCTTTAGTGAATGTTAAAATCCCACGTTGGCTTAACACTAAATCCAGCAATGTAAAGACGGAGCTGCACGGTTTTTCGGATGCCTCAAAAATGGCCTACGCTGCAGTGGTATACGTCAGAGTTATAGATGCAGAGGGTAACATACATGTGGCGTTAGTTACCTCGAAAACTAAAGTGTCTCCCATCAAACAGGTGTCAATACCTAGGTTGGAACTATGTGGAGCAGTTCTATTAGCTAAGTTGATGGTGGACGTTGCTAAAACTCTGGATGTAAATGTATCAGATGTGCACGCTTGGACGGATTCCGAAATTGTCCTCGCATGGCTTAGTAGTCATCCAAACCGTTGGAAAACATTTGTGGCCAATCGCGTTGCTGAGATCTTAACCAAATTGGATACACAATATTGGTCATACGTTCCTTCCAAACAAAATCCAGCGGATTGTGCCTCTCGCGGCGTGGCTCCCGGAGAACTCGACAATACGGCAATATGGTTCAATGGACCAGAGTTCTTAAGACAATCAGTGGTAGAATATAAAAAACCTAAACACTTGATTACTAAGTTGGAGGAAGTGAAGGTCCATTCGGGTATCCTTGACATTTCTTTTTGGGAAAGATTTTCATCGCTTTCAAGGATGATCAGAGTAGTGGCCTACTGTAGGAAGTTCTTGCTATTAAGGATTAATTGTGCTAACAAGAAGAGAAATAAACAGTTGTCCACTGCGGAACTCGGGGAGGCGATGGAAATATGCATTAGAAAGAGTCAAGAAGAAGAGCTACAAGAAGAAATAGAAGAACTTAAGAAGAAAGGATCTCCAGGAAAAAAGGGAAGAAAGTATAAATCGTTAAATTTATTTTTAGATTTAAAGGGGGTAATTAGAGTGGGCGGTCGATTAGAGATGTCTCAGTTGAGTTACGATCGCAAACATCCAATACTTATACCTAAAGATTCGTTCCTCACGAAGCTTCTCATAAGCGAGGCGCATCAAAAAACGATGCATGGAGGGCCTCAGGCTATGATCGCTTACTTAAAATCTCGGTATTGGATTGTAGGAGTCAAACCTTTAGTAAAAGCTTTTTTTAGAAAATGCGTTACTTGCATTCGGTATTCGAATAAAACTCGAAGCCAACTAATGGGACAGCTACCATCTCCTCGTGTTACACCAAATAAAGCTTTTCTGTACAGTGGCGTCGATTACGCTGGCCCAATAAACGTCAGAATGTCTAAAGGGCGTGGTAATAAATCGTACAAGGGGTACATCGCGCTTTTCATCTGTCTGTCGACGCGGGCGATTCATATCGAAGCAGTCAGTGACATGACGTCCAAAGGTTTCTTGGCCGCTTTTAAGAGGTTCGTGGCCAGACGTGGACACTGTGCAGAACTACACAGTGACAACGGCACAAATTTTGTTGGCGCTGCGCGGGAGCTTCAGGAATTATTCAATGAAGAAAAATCAAAATTAATTCCTGAATTGGTTGAGTGCTTGGCAAATAATGGTACAAAGTGGAACTTTATTCCTCCTCACGCTCCAAATTTCGGCGGACTATGGGAGGCCGGAATAAAGTCTACTAAATACCATCTCAGAAGGGTTATAGGGAATTCTACTTTAACGTTTGAAGAACTTACGACGGTGTTGGCAAATTGAGGCGTGCCTCAACTCGAGACCGCTTTCCGGTGGGGATCAAAATGAGTTAACAGTGTTAACTCCGGGACATTTTTTGGTTGGGGAACCACTCGTCCTTGTACCTGATTCGAATTTCGAAAGGGCTAACATTTCTAGTCTCAGACGGTGGCAACTTACCCAAAGAATGTTACAGGACTTTTGGCGGCGGTGGTCACAGGATTATTTGAATCAATTTTTACAACGCCATAAGTGGACTCATGAAAATCCAGAACCAGCCGTAGGTGGCCTAGTTCTGATAAAAGAGGATGATTTACCTCCTGGCAAGTGGTTGCTGGGAAGGATTGAGTTAAAACATCCTGGGCCCGACGGAATCACTCGAGTAGTTACTGTCAGAACTAAAGGTTCTCTGATAAAGAGACCTATAACAAAATTGGCTATTCTTCCTGTAGCATCTTAAACTTTGTTGTGAGGTATAATTTAAGAATAACATGTCTTGTTCATCTAGTTTGTAAGTTTTTTTTTGTTTTGTATACCTTCACAAAGGCTATTGTTATATTCAGGCTTGTGCTTGCGCACCCCGCACGGTGGGCGGTTTAGATTAAGAGAAGGACATTCTGCAATCTGTCCTTGGTGGGCGGTATGTTCAGGTAGACGACGAAGCCACGGCGAGATCTAATTTAAACCATCAAAATGTTCAGAGTTGCCGACGTGCTCGATAGATGGCGTTGACGTCGAGTTAGATCTCGCTATGGTTACGTTACCGCCGGTAGTATAAGAGGATTGGAGTTTTTTTTTTTTGTTAGTGTGAATTCTTGAGATTCTTAATAGAATTATACGCCTACTGGAAACATAAAGTGAGTTTCATTAGTGTTCTCGCCTTCCGACCTTGAAATCTCGTTCACTTGGCGCTCGGCGTTTCTGGTTCTTCTCTTTTTCTTTTTTCATTTTGGTTAGCTTCATTGGCTTTTCTTTCAGATAATACTTTCTTGGAATAGTCGTGTGTGATATACGTGCTTAATAAATAAACTTAATATCATGTGTATAAAAAATAAAAAATAAATCGAAAGTGGCTCCAAATGGTTCTCCTTCTTGGCTTGAACTTGGCTCGACACGCTAACGCGTCTCTAGATAAAACGTGTGTACAAATATTGGTACCAGCAGCTGCAGCTCCTCGGCCTGCGGAACATTAGGGGACGTTTGGCGTAAATGAAACCACAATTGTCTATTTACTCTTAAAGAGTTTATTGAATTTGTTCTTAGAACGGTGACTGAATAAATTCTTTAAATCTTTCGCGGCACAACAACCATCACATTCATACATAGTAAATCACAATTTTTAGATAAACTTCCATATTATAATGACATAATATTTATAATTTCTTTTTTTATCTTCAAAATATATTTATTACTTAACATATTAGTAGAGGATCACAAAATAATGGATAAATCCCACACGAACCGAGGAGCAGATGCAAGCGCCAGCTCGTCAGCGCTGCAGCGCTGCGGCCCGGTGGCCGTCCGCACCAAGCGCCGGCTTGTCAGCGCTGCAGCGCTGCGGCCCGGTGGCCGTCCGCACCAAGCGCCGGCTCGTCAGCGCTGCAGCGCTGCGGCCCGGTGGCCGTCCGCACCAAGCGCCGGCTTGTCAGCGCTGCAGCGCTGCGGCCCGGTGGCCGTCCGCACCAAGCGCCGGCTTGTCAGCGCTGCAGCGCTGCGGCCCGGTGGCCGGCCGCACCAAGCGCGCCTCTGCTCCATAGGCCAGTTAAAGCTTGCTTCTTATCCCTTAACGATAAAGTAATGACAGTATCCTAAGTTGTACTTCAATTCCTACAAATAAATAGATCGATGCTTACTTCTACGCATAGTTATCACGTTTTGTTACTCTTTAGTCCCTACTCGTAAATGTAAGTTTGATATTACAGTCGAAGGTCTGCCTAGTTCTCGAACAAGAAGCAAGAGCGCCACAGGCACACTTAACACTAAGAACCGCCGCTCGCGGGAGGCAGCCCCTCGCCCATCACAGCTCGCACAGCCATAAGCTCTCAGACTCTATAATCTACAAAATATAAGTATCTCTATGTATGTACAACAAGATAATTTTACATCGACGCGCCCGTGCGCCGATGGATCAGCGACTCGATGAAGGGACCGTATTTGCAGAGCGCTACCCGGTATACATATAACTGCTATCCTTACGTGTATAATAATAACGTCTCATTTATCTAAATATCACACTCCGTCAAGTCAATCTCTAAAAATATGTTCTGTAGTTAGGTATCACAAGGTGCACGCAGCTAGGCGCCGACGTCGGGCGGCAGCTTGGCGGGCTCCAGGCGCTCGTCGTTGGCCAGCAGCCGGTCCAGCTCGGCGTCTTCGTAGAACACCACGAAGTGCTCGGGCTTGGCCACGGCCTCGAAGATGGAGCACACTGACGGCTTCACGTTGTAGAAGTAGAGCGGCTGGCGCGTGGCGTGGAAGTCGGCCGTGAGCTGCTCGATACTCTTGGCGGCCGTGTAGTCGGCGCTGTAGATGTGCGTGCACTCGATGACCACGGGCACGGAGCCGGAGGCCGCGTGCTTGGTGACCAGGCGCCGCACGTAGTCCACGGACGGAAACATGAGGCAGCGGTCCGGCGTGATCATCAGGTACTCCACGCCGTGCTCCGTCTGCAACAGTCACTGCAGTCAGTACACACACGCACGCACACGCACACACACGCCCACACACACACACGCCCACACACACACACACGCCCACACACACACACACACACACGCCCACACACACACGCCCACACACACACACACACACGCACCTTGAGCATCTCCACGGACAGCTTGGGCCGCGCCGCGTGGTACAGGATGAAGATGATGTTGACGATGACGCCGGTGAGGATGCCGAGCTCGATGGGCAGCGTCAGGCACAGCACGAACGTGCCCACGCCCGGGATCAGGTCCAGCTCTGTAATGAAGCGTGTCGGTAATCAAGTAAACGTTTATTTAAAGCCTGAAATTCGGAGATATATTCCAACCTGGGGAAGAACATAGGCTATATATGTATTATCACGCTAATAACTTACGGAGGTGAGCAATTTTGCATTATTATCACCATATTCCTGAACTGTTTTACAACTGACAACTGTCAACATACATGATTAGAATAGAACAGCTATTTTAGTCAATTTGTCGTGTGATACTAGATTCTTAGGTATAAAAATAGATAAAGCTATTAATTAGATCTTTCCAATTAATATATTTATCTATTATTATACCTTTATCTTTATATATTATTAGCTGATGCCCGCGGCTTCGCCTGCGTGGATATCGGTTATCGCGACCAAAAGTAATCATGATGATCCCATTCCCTCAACTCATGGGAACCTAGTTTGCCCATTTTCAAAGTATTAAAATGGATATAGTATATTATCCTTAAGAGATAGACATAAGCCATAGTGGATTTTTCTGTAGACCTATATAAGATATACAATTCTACCATTCATCATTTTGTTATATCTTAAAGGGCAGCGTTTTCGTTGAAAGCTCCCCCAGACGGCTTATTTTTTTCCAACACCTCCAACAAATATCATTATATTTTAGCCAATCTGTAAAAAAACTTGACTAATAATAAACTAAAAAATTCCTCGAGTACCACTCTATCTATTTAAGAAAACAACATGAAAATCAGTGCAGTAATTTTTGAGTTTATCGCGAACAGACAGATAGACGCGGCGGAGAACATTGTGTTATAATATGTAGTGCTGTTGGGTTCGGCTTCCAGTACATCCGGATGCAGCTGAATACCAGTATTTTACATGGAACGACTGTCTATCTGCCCTCCACAACCCAGTTAGTTCTGGGTAATACGATACCCTTTGGTAGAAATACAGTGAAATTAGTGATAGCTTTAATTTCCACATCAGGTGTTCCAGATCTTCAATATTATTCGTCAACAGAGAGTGCTCATCAGGCTGAACAACTTTTGCTAAGACATCATTCCTATATATATTATAGTGTAACTGGGCTCTTGGAGCTCCACGACAGGTGTTCCACATCTTCAATTTTTATACGTCAACAGAGAGTGCTTATCAGTCTGAACAACTCTTGCTAAGACGTCATTCCTATATATGTTATAGTGTGGCTGGGCTCTTGGAGTTCCACATCAGCTGTTCCAGATCTTCAAATTTATTCTCTTAGCAGAAAATGCTCATTACGTGGAACAATTTTTGCTATGGTACCATTTTTGTATCTCTTATAGTTTAGCTGGTCTGTTGTGGTTCTGCATCAGGTGTTCAAGTTTCCAAGATAAATTATAGCCTATGTTTTGCCCAGACTTAATACCTATACAACAAAAAAAAAATCATTCAAATCCGTCGAGTATTTCCGAAGATTAGCGTGTACAGACAAACAGACAGAATTTTTTTTTGGATTCGTGCTCTATTACTGTTTCTAAACACCCCCCAATTTTTTTTTTTAATATATTCAATGTACAGACACAGTTTTTTTACTGTCTTATTATATGTAATAGATTGTGTTCTTACACATAGATAAGGTTAGCACTAAAATCAATAAATTTGTATCCGCACTTAAACAAGTCAAAAATGTAACAACATAAAAAATGCTGTAATGTCGTACCAACCATTTATGTCGAATCGGTGCTACGATATGGGCTTGTTATGTGGGGTAATATATATAATAGCACCGACTTACGTAGAGCATTCATCGTTTCAAAAGTGCATGAGATCAATTTGTGGGCTTAAACCTGACAACTCATGTCAACTAATATTTAAGAAACTTGGTTTGTTACCGCTACCATCACTTTCCATTTACGAAATATGTATGTTTGTAATGAAAAACAAACAATTTTAAGACTGCAAATGATGTGAATCCTCGGAATAGACGAGATCCCGATAGATAAGTGTTGAATGATTTACCTAGACTAGCTAAATACAATATTAACTGTCGAGCAAGTACCGTATGGTGTCGGACGTAAAGAATAACACCATCCCATATCTCCCCGTGGGTGTCGTAAGAGGCGACTAAGGGACTCACCAGAGAATGGGCAGCAGCGCTCTCTGTGCCTTTGTAACAACCATACTGCGATCGTCAAGCCGCCTGCCAAGCGTGGCGATTATGGCAAAACCCCACATGAATAGCGCAACACAAAAATGGCCTCTAGTACCCGGCAGCCCGTCTACCCTCGACTATGGTAGCGGTCGAGGTTACGGCGTGGCAAGGGGTGCTAAGAATGTCCGGACGGGATCCGGCTGCCTATACCGACGACTTGACCTGGCAACATATAACACGCGTACACTCCGGATCGACGAGAAGATAACGGAACTCGAAGAGGAATTCGCTGAAGGTCATACAGGTCTACGCCCCGACCTCGGCACACCCCGTCGACGAAGTGGAGATCATGTACGAGGATATCTCTAAAGTCATGCATGGTTTCAAAACTCACTTTACCGTTGTCATGGGGGACTTCAACGCGAAGCTGGGCAAACGAGACGTTGATGAGCTGCAGGCAATTTGGGTTTGGACGTCGGAATCACCGGGGTCACCAACTGGCTAGTTTTATGGAGAAGGAGGGCCTCTATATGATGAACTCTTTCTTCAGAAACCGTGAGCACAGGAAGTGGACCTGGCCGAGCCCCGATGGTACAACTAAAAATGAGATTGACTTTATCATGTCAACCAAGAAGCAAATGTTCAATGATGTCTCTGTGATCAATTCGGTGAAAACCGGGAGCGATCACCGCATGGTAAGAGGCACATTGAACATCAATATCAAGCTTGAAAGGTCTCGACTGACGAAGTCTACGCTCCGTCCAGCACAGATCCAGATCCAAAACCCCGAGAGCTTCCAGCTTGAACTTCAGAATCGTTTCGAGTGCCTAGGAAGCTCAGTGGACGAATACAACGACGGGTTCGTGGAAACTGTCCATAAAACTGGGTCTAAGTTCTTCAAGACTCGTCGCACAGACAAGAACAAGAGACTCTCTGAGCATACTCTCAAGCTCATGAAGGAGCGGCGCGAGATGATCCTGCAGTCTTCAGACGAGGCGTGGAAGTACCGGCAGCTCAATAGACGGATCTCTAAGTCCTTGAAGAGTGACCTCCGCAGGTTTAATACCGAGTGTATTAAAGACGCAATTGAGAGGAATAAAGGCTCCAAGGTATTTGCAAGGGATCTGGCTATTGGTCAGAGTCAGCTCACGAAACTGAAGACCGACGATGGTAGGATCGTATCTGCCAAACCTGAGCTTTTGAGGGAGATCGAGAGATTCTATGGGCAGTTATACACGTCAACCAGTAAACCCGTTGTGGATCTAGTAAACGACCCAAGAGCTAGACTAACCCGACACTATACCGAAGACATCCCGGACGTCAGCCTGTACGAGATTAGGATGGCTCTGAAACAGCTTAAAAACAACAAGGCTCCGGGTGATGACGGAATTACGGCGGAACTCCTGAAGGCGGGTGGAAAACCGGCACTTAAGGCCCTTCAGAAGCTGTTTGATTCCGTCATACTCGAGGGGAAAACGCCACAGGTATGGTGCAGAGGTGTGGTGGTACTCTTCTTCAAAAAGGGCGACAATACCCGGCTGATGAACTATAGGCCCATCTCACTTCTGAGCCATGTCTACAAGTTGTTTTCAAGAGACATCACGAATCGTCTCGCGCGCAGGTTTGACGATTTCCAGCCTCCCGAACAAGCCGGTTTCCGAAAAGGCTTTAGCACCGTAGACCACATACATACGCTGCGGCAGGTTATACAGAAGTCCGAAGAGTATAACCTGCTTCTCTGTTTAGCGTTTGTGGACTACGAGAAAGCCTTCGATTCGATCGAAACTTGGGCTGTACTGCAGTCTCTCCGACGGAGCCAAATCGACTATCGGTACATCGAGGTGTTGAAGTGTTTGTACAAAAACGCCACCATGTCAATCCGACTTCAGGACCAGACCTCGGAACTTATCCTTCTGCAGCGAGGGGTGAGATAGGGAGACGTCATATCTCCGAAACTGGTCACCGCTGCACTGGAGGATGTCTTCAAGGTTCTGGACTGGAGAGGGCTAGGCATCAATGTCAATGGCGAGTACATCTCTCACCTTCGGTTTGCCGACGATATAGTGGTTATGGCTGAGACCATGGAGGACCTCAGTACAATGCTCGATGACTTCAGGAGAGCTTCCGAAAGAGTGGGTCTTAAAATGAACATGGACAAAACCAAGGACATGTTGAATGCCCATGTAACACCCACTCCTGTCAAGATCGGAGACTCTACAATCGAAGTTGTAGACGATTTTGTCTACCTGGGATAAACGGTCCAGTTAGGTAGGTCTAACTTCGAGAAAGAGGTAAATCGACGAATCTGACTCGGCTGGGCAGCGTTCGGGAAGTTGCGTGGTATCTTCTCGTCCAACTTACCGCAGTGTCTCAAGACGAAAGTCTATGACCAGTGTGTGTTGCCAGTGATTACATACGGGACCGAAACGTGGTCGCTCACAATGGGCCTCATCTGAAAGCTTAAAGTCACCCAAAGGGCAATGGAGAGGGCTATGCTCGGAGTTTCCTTGCGCGATCGAATCAGAAATGAGGACATCCGCAAGAGAACCAAGGTTACCGACGTAGCCCAAAGAATTGCCAAACTTAAGTGGCAGTGGGCAGGGCACATTGCTCGCAGAACGGATGGCCGATGGGGCCGTAAAATTCTGGAGTGGCGACCGCGAACCGGAAGACGTTGCGTTGGAAGGCCACTAGGTGGATCGATGACCTGGTGAAGGTTGCGGGGATCCGCTGGATGCGAGTCGCACGGGATCGGTCAATGTGGCGACACTTGAGGGAGGCCTATGTCCAGCAGTGGACGTCTTTCGGCTGAAATGATGAGGATGATGATGTCGAGCAATGAGTGTGCGCATTTATAATAAAATACCGAGGCATTTTAAAATAATAAATACAAAAAATAATTGAAAATGAAATTTTATAAATGATTGCTTAAACATCGTTTTTATAGCTTAAAAGAATTTATAGATAAAAAAGATGGATGTTCTTAATATACTGTTAATTATTGATGCGTTCTTACCTATTTCCCTAACTTTAAAAATGTTGCATGCTTGGTCTTACCCTAGCTAAACATGTTTGTGCCAATTAAATTTGTAACAATAAATATATCGTTATAATTATGATTAATTGAGCATTTAATCATAATTATAATGATATATTTATTGTTAACATGGAGATTGGGAAATTCCCAAGTTGCCCTAAATAACTCTTTGTTAATTACCACCTATAAAAATTCAGTTTATTTTGTAATACAGGGTCAAACTAGATAACCTAGCGAAACTCCGTATCAATTTGATGCCAAAACGTGATGCACTAAAACAAAAAGTCTTATGTTTTTGGGTAATGTAGTTGTTAGAAGCGTGCTAGTAGTATTTTCGTGTACGTATTGCTATTTTTAAATAATCGATGAACAATTAGTATGTAGAGGGGCTCAGAATGGTGTACTGAATATGTGGTACCCGTTTGTGGGGCGGTGTCCCTTCCACCCTGTATTACGATACCTGGTATCAAAACAAACAAGTTTTGTATTTACATGGGACATAAACATAACTAGCGACATGTGGGTGGTACTATTAGGTACAACTCTGTCGGACCCATCGGGGATCACAAGCGTGATGTTTATGTTATATTCTGTAGAAAAGAAATAGATAACACAATGTTAACTGGCAAAAGGCAAAATGTTGTAAAGTGTCACGTGTCCGAGATATGAGCTATCTAAGTTAAAGCCCATTCACTGATGGCACCTTCGGCACAACTTGTTTGGGGTCGGCGCTACACGTTTCCTTCTTCCCTGTCAGACGTAACGGCATCAATTACTCCTCGCTCTTTTATATCGTTCCTCACACAATCCACTTTCATTAAAATATATACTCAAATTATATAATTATAAATATTTCTGTCCTAATTAATTACATTTTTAAATATCTCAATCTAAAGTAATATTAAGAAAAAACATTTAAAAATTTAAATATAGTAGGCCACCGGTATCGGGAACAAGGTCCAAGCTACAGGCGGTCAGGGCTCCAGAGAGAGGAACCTCCTAACAATACGAGCCGTGCCCAGGAGTACGGCTTTCTGAATCAAGCCCTTGATCCAGCTGCCTAACGAGAGCCCCCTTTTTTTTACGGATGGGAAATCATCAATGACTTCTCCCGCTCTGGGCAGAGCGTAAGAAGGTATTGGTCGAGGTTCTTGGCCATTAAACCATTGGCTGAAATTGCCAAGAGCCTCGATCAATACTTATCTTTAATATGAATGATAAAAAGGTAATGTTTTTATGTTTGAATGTAGGGGTAACCTTCGGAAATACTGATCCGATTCCAAACATAGATCACTACTCGAAAGCTACGTCGTTAGCCCGTGTGTCGTAGTCATAGGCTATATCTACGACCTCCCTGTGGTATAATTGATGTCAACCATAAGGCGAGCGAAAAAAGAAAAGCTAAGTATCTGAAATGCGAACCTTTGAATATTTCCCAAATATCCAATAAGTATACTGCAGAATAATAAACTGCACTTTCTCATCTTTTATCTTACATCTTAGCCTTTTCCCAACTATTATAAGGTTTAACCAGATGCAGTTGAATCACCATTATTAAATGGACCTAAGTATTATCGAGAGATATTATGTTCTGCAAGTACAACCAAGTCAGAGTTATGAAGATTGACAACTTATCATTAGACACAATTTCAAAATACGTGTATGTACTCACTCTTGGCTCGCCACATCGGTTTGATGACGTTGTACTCCACCATAAAGAGTATAGCGGACACGATGACGGCCGCCAGCGCCGCCTTCGGGATGTACTCGAAGTACTGCGTGAAGAACTGCAGCGCCAGGATAACCATCACACCTGTGGACACAAGCGGGCGTCAGGCGTCAGGCGTCAGGCGTCAGGCGTCAGGCGGCTGGCGACAGGCCGCGCGGCTCCGGCGCGACTACTCACCAGTGTACAGCCCGTTGAGCGTGGTCTTGACGCCCGAGCCGTTGGACACCACGGAGCGTGCCAGCGAGCCGCCGCCCGGGTACGCCTGCATGAAGGAGTTGGCCACGCTGGCTACGCCCAGCGCGATCATCTCCTGCGTGGCGTCGATGGTGCGCCCGTCCGAGAACGCCTTGCAGATGGCGATGTCCTCCAGCAGCACGATGAGCGGGATGACCAGCAGCCCCGAGCCCAGCTCCGACACCATGTCCACGAAGTCGGCCGTGGAGTTGTCGGCGCGCACGTAACTGAACGGCGGCAGCTGCGGCAGCGGCACGCCCGACGGGATGGCACCTGCGCACACACACGTTACTCGCTCGCGTCCCACGTGATCGCGAGAGTGTACAGTACAGTGCGCTACTGCTGACTGATGTTAGCTACTCTACATGAAGTTGAACGATGACGTGAGGGTTGCTACACTTGCTACTCTCTACGCTACTAACCGCTGCCACAATTCTCGGCTGGCGTTTGCACAAAAACAGAAAGAAAATAATTATTTAAGTCTGTATATGTCATAGACAGCGTCGAGGATCGCACTCCGTCGGAGCGGTACGTACCCATGAGGCGCACGGGCGGCTGTCCGTACGCGGCCACGAACCAGAAGCCCAGCACGCCGGTGGCCACCACGATGATGGCGTTGCGGCACGTGCTCACCATCCACAGACACTTGGTTATAACTTTCTGTCGCGTGCTTGGACCATCTTCAGACTTGGCGCCTATTTTTATCATGCCGATTTTCTGTAAACATAACGTCAGTAGTTTATGGTACACGTTGTAAAACATGCGATTGAAAAAATACTAGTGATTTTGTCGGATTGTGCGCGCTACTGTAGCGTCTTTGGCGCTACTCACCCTCATGAAGAGCAACAGCGCGATGCACGAGAAGCCGAGCACGGGGTCCCACAGCGAAGCGGCATGCAGGTTGCGGAAGATAGAGATCCACTGCTGCAGGAACGTAGTGCCGCTCACGGAGATGGCGAATAGGTCCTTGACCTGTGACGTGGCGATCATGAGCGCGACGGCCGACGTGAAGCCCGACGACACCGGGCCCGACACGAAGTTGATGAGGAAGCCGAGCCCCAGCACGCCCATCAGTAGCTCCACCAGCCCCGCCAGGAAGTTCAGCAGGATCGCCTTCTCTACCACGCCGCCCGCCACCTGGTACGTGAGCAGCGACGCGATAGCCGTGGGGCCCGCGGGCACGGCGCGGCAGCCGCCCAGCACGATGTAGACGAAGCAGCCAAGGAACGAGCCGTACAGCCCGTACTGCGGCGGCAGCCCGGCGATGTTGGAGTAGGCCAGCGACTGTGGGATCACCGTCAGCCCCACCGTGATGCCCGCGATGAGGTCACCCACGGCCTTCTCCGCGTTGTACTGCGGCAGCCACGCCGTCACCGGCAGGCGCTTGTGCAGCGTCTTGCGGTTGAGGCGGCGCCGCAGGGCCGCGCGCCAGCCGCAGCGCGCCACGCTGTCCGACACTGCCGGCGGAAACACACGATACATACAGATCCTGCCGCCACGCGCCGAAAGCTAGGAGGGGTACACTCTGATATTGCTCAGCGGTAACAGCGGCACGTGGCTCGTGGCTCGTGCGGCCGCGTGCGGTCAAGTTCAGGGGCGACCCCCGCCACGTGCTCGTCTATCTATTTCACACTTCATCAGCTGCCATTCCGCCAGTCATCGCAAGCGAGTGACGCGAACCTCGTGCAGTGAATGCCTCGCGAGTCGCGACACGAGCGACACTACTGCGCGCAACTGCTCGGTAGCAAACGTACTGTAACGCGCCTTGGCTGGCCGTAAAAATAGAAACCCATCTAAATTGCGATTAAACTTTTTGTATCGCAGGTATTATTTTTGAAGTTGGTACAAACAATAATGATTGAACTTTTTAAAATTAAAATGAATCGTTATAATTATGTAGATTGTTACAGTATCTGTAGAGGTCCGGATGGGGCGGATGGGGCGGATGGGGTGGATGGGGCGGATGGGGTGGCTGGGGCAGATGGCAGGCGGATACTCACGGATGTAGTCGTTGCTGGCATGCTTGTCGTCGGGTGGCGGCAGCGAGCCGGAGGACGCGTTGTGCTTGCGCCGCGGGATCATGCTGCAACAGAGACAGACAGCCGCTCGTTACACATTACTTACACAAAACAACGTGCTGCAAGCGACGCCTGCCATCGTCGCGGTATGCTCAACATTATGAATTGCATTAAAGAGACCGTTGATAGCGATCTAATGGCACGCGTTTCTCGAAAATTCTAAGTAAGGCCTGGCAATGACGGCAGCCAGTTGCTGTACGTAATGTACAGTTTGACTGCCTAGGCAAAACTGCACATGGATCCCATCGTCTGTGGCCCGCTGTACATCTGAGGAATCCCACTGAAAATTATATTTTTTCCCACACCTTTGCCGTTCGGGAAATACACAAGCGAGAATATGCAAGTATTGAATTAACAATAACTTCTACAAAGCACCCCTACACCGTACGTGACAAGCAATCGTTGTCACTGGGCGGCGGTGTCAATGCCATCGTCGTTGTGAATAGGGGATTCGGGTCTTTCTATAAATAAATCAATGATTGCCTTCACTAAGAAAGAAGTAAGTGATAAAGATAGTATCGCTCATCGGAGCCGCGCGCCGCGAGCTCCGCTATCCGAGTCATGTGGTTACGATGAACAAGGTCTCTATGTCGCGGTCGCAGCTCGCGTCGTCGTTAAAACCAACTGAATTACCTTAAATTTAAATGGCAGTATATTTGATAGAATACGACTGTACATAAGCATACAGTATTGATGTCACATGACTGAGAGGCGCGACCGGCGGCGGCCGGCGGCGACCGGCGACCGCGGGACTCGCACTCGCCAGTGTCGCGCGCACAGCTGTGGACTGTGAGCGTGCAGACACACATTATCTACTTACACCATGCCATGCCATGTCATGACTGAAACTATAAATAACTTATGGCATTTTATGTATTAATATATCTATTATATATAATTATGCCGAGTTAGGTAGTAAAAGAAAATTAACAGTCGATGATTTCGCTCGGTATTTGATAGGACTCAAGTCTCGAGTATCCACATCGCCAATAGCTTCAGTGCACAAGTATCGAGCAGGCACTGAGCCCAGGGATCAGGGAGCGAGCCCGCCGGGCATGCAGTGGAGCGGCGGACACGCTCAGGCACTGAGCCCAGGGCCTCAGGGAGCGAGCCCGCCGGGCATGCAGAGGAGCGGCGGACACGCTCAGGCACTGAGCCCAGGGCCTCAGGGAGCGAGCCCGCCGGGCATGCAGAGGAGCGGCACGCTCAGCGCACACTTCACTCACAGTGGCTCAGTCAAATAAGTACAAGTAATTAAATGATTAATTTGTTTCTATTGGCAGTCTCGTGACAAGTGAATGATTTCGATACGTACATGTTTCACAATCATTACTAATCATTGGTTTGCTGACGAGTCATGTCATGTATCTCATGCCGGTGCGTGCCGCGTGTCCACGTTTGCTTGTGCAGTTGTGCCACGGTAGAACATTGTTCGACATAGGTTGGGACGGAAGATAACCACAAAACGTATAAAACGTTACCCTGTCCATGTCCGTCTGACCGGTCATGTGTATAGCAAACCAAGTCAGCCCTTGAAGAGAGTTAAAGAAGGGCTTTCGGTGTGAAATTTTGTCAGTACTGTAGGAGAATAGTATATTTTGATATAACATCTATATCTATATATTAGTATATTTTGATGTACATTTTGAGTCACAGGGGACATGACCCCCCAAAATCCAAAAATCGTACACGCCAAATTGACACTCCTCCGTCTCAACCAAATTCCAGGCTACGACCCTGTGTGACCTCCCAAAGTCTTAGGCTGGGACCGCGCCTGTGTGTATCAAACGACGTTTCTCAATACACTTTCGAAGAAATAAAATAATAGAACGAAAAGTATGTTTGTCATGAATTAGGAAACTATGATTTAATTTTAATTTGTGTTTCGCGCTTTGCTTTTGCCAGGTTGAAGGAGAAGAACAAGTATGAAGCCGCTGAACAGCCTAATATAAAAAAAAAAAACGTGTGTGTGTGCTTATGTACACGCGTTAGAAGTTATACTTCTTTGGCGTAGCAAGATAAAAATTAATATGTTTAAATTTGTTTTTTTCGCTTTAACGTACGTTAGTAGAAACAAGGTTTAATATCAATTACCTATACAACCTAACCTCCTAGCTCCAGCAGTAGATTAAAAATAATAACCTTGGCTTGTCAATATCTGACACTAAGCTAACGTCAGGGTGTATGTTGACTAGCTAACTTCAGGGTGTCGGTTTTTCGTGACGGTGAGCGCGGGCATCGTAAAAAATTACTCTTATCCTTACTCTCATAATTTTTCCCTAACGCGCCAAAAGAAGTATAACTTCAAAACCGAAAATTCAAATATATTTGAATTTAGAACAAGAATTAATGTTAATTTGTTCAAGGTATTTTTTTTTTCAATAACTAATCCTGTTTATTAATGATATTCTATTTATAAACACAATTTAAATATTCAAAAATATTTATGCCGAAAAGACGCATATATCTCTTTGCCGACATTTAAAAAAAATCACCGCCGACAAAAAAACCGCCGGAAAATACTATATTTTCAACACTGAGCTCTAACAAACAAAACCTTTCATTTTAAAATTTAATAATCGTGCCTTTACATTAACTTTTAACTGGATGCCATAGCATGTATGTAGATCCGAACTCATCTGTCAAAAAGTGAAGAATTGTAGTGAGTTTACGGACAATATCAGCATATTTAAAAAAAATACTGAAAATAATTTGCCAAAATTGAAAAGTAATTTCATTCCTGGTCTCTATACCCGCCACTTCGACATTTACAGAAAGGATATTTTCGGTTATGAACTCGAAATGGCGAGAATTTATGAGTAGTATGACTCTTTTATTTTAGACAAAAAGTAAAGAATTGCAAAAGACTATAGGTCTACACCAGACTATAGGTAGGACTATAGGTAGGGTTAGTTATCTCATCTCTGATCTGAGTTAGTTTATATAAAAATAAATAAGTAACTAATACATCTTTGTCTATTTTTGCTTTTCCTTAAAAAAAAACTATATTTTTTTGAAGTGATGAAGTATGATATACGTAAAACTAAATTGTTTATAGCTTATTAAAAAAAAAAACTGTATTTGAAATGTTGGCAACCCTAGTCGCAACTGTTAGCAGCGACGTTTGAAAATATAAGGAAAACTACTGTATAGCTACTGTATGTAATGTAAATGAGATGATAGAATATTTATGGAGGCGCAGGCAAGGGCGCAGCGCGGCGCGCGGCGTGGCGTCGGTCCGGCTGCTGGCGCGCACCGAGCCACCGAGTAGCACCGGGGCCACCGTGGCTCGCGCGCCCCGGGGCAGCACTAGCCGACAGCGGGCCGCCCCGCCGCGCCCCCGCGCCGCCGCGGTTTGGTTCGTCTAGTACATAATATGCTAGCTAGACCAAATTCGTTATCGAATAAACCGATAATTATTTTGTATTATTATAGACAAATCCCACGAACCTCCAATTCCACGAATTTGAATACACCTGGGGTTGCGCTGATGAAAAGGGCAAGTATGATGTTTGTCATTTAGCACATCAGACAGCTTTTTGGATTTGGCTAAGCGATGCGGTGGTTTACCATTATGGGGCAGATTTAATCGGAGCAAACGTTAGACAGGCTGTGCAGGTGGCTACATAGACTACATCCGGTCTACACAATTAGACAGGCTGTGCAGGTGGCTACATAGACTACACCGGTCTACACAGTTCGAGTTCATCGACACGACACGTAAAGAAGAAGAACTAGACTGATATCATTAGCAATTTGGCATTCCACGCGAATACTCGTACTAAGTGATTTTAAAAGTGGTTTCGGTTTAATTTAGTGATTGATATTGAAGTTATAGTATACAATACATACAGGCTGTAAACAGACTCTTCACGAAGCCGTCAACCAAGCATTATGTACATCAAACTAAGTAACTTTACGCAAAAATTAGTGCTGGGAAACGACTTTTTTTTTTTGGCTGCAAAATCACGTTTTACAGTAGGACTCAATGTAACGCGCTCAAAACATTGTGCTGATGATTGGATTGAATAGTTAGGGGGTTCTGGAGGTATTTAAAATAAATAGGTACTTAAAGTAAATCTTACATTAAAAACATGTATTTAAAAAAATAACTTGTGAAAATGTTGGAACTTTGACCCCCAATATCTCCGTAACTAGAAGGTTCCCAGGTATGGTCTAGAACAAAAAAATGATCGCAATGACGGGGAGAACAAGTGCCTTTCGGCTTCGTTAAGAGTCTGTTTACACCCTTTATATTATACTATATGTACTATCTATCTTATTTTACAAAACAAGTTCGCAAGTTGCAACTTCTCAATCTCAAGTAACATTTTGAGGAGTGGCATATACAATGCAAAGAAATACCGAAATAGCGGACTGTTTGGTCTCTTATCTTCAAAATACGACCTATCCGGTATCACAGAACATTCGAGGCCTCTAAAGCATGCGCAGCATGACATTCTCAAATGTTCACCTCTTCGGGTATCATTCACTCTTTTAGCAAGTAGGGTTGCGATGGCAGTTCCGGTCACAGCACTTACTCGTACAAACACTATCCAGTACAGTAATGAAGGCGCTGATCAGTATTTGTTTGTGTTTTCTCTTATGCCGCTTCAATTGCAACATAAAAGTGGTAACGTTGCTCGACAGAATCCGAGTTTTATTTTTATAATAGGTATATCGTTATTTTAAGAGTGCAAAGGATTTTTTTTACATAGTTTATAACCACGACTACCTCTCTCACACCAAAACGAAATTATGTAGTCATAACAGGTTATAAGAAAACCCATGGGATCCAAAAATCGTCAAAAAATGTCTAGCTAGCATGTTTTGAAGCTTAGCATGAACCATAGTGCGGCGCACGCGCACTCGGCCACTCCGCTCAAGACACACTAGTGCGCGAACATTCGGCGAATCAATCTCGCACCTCACACTGAATTATCCACACTATCGATAACGAACATAAACACACGCGAGACATAAGTAATGCACACTTGCCCAAGAACACTTCACTTTGGCTCGCCTTGCAAGAAATAAATAAATACATGGCAACGTGTTGCTCTGGATAATACATCAAGATTCTGGTGTTTCCCCACTGAGCATCCTCGCATGTTAGGCCGCTATTCGCTTTGCTTTTTGATGCTGTAGAATTATAGATGATTGCATGTCCCAGTGGTACACCCTCTTTTAAACGCAGTTGGTCGGGTCACATCAGGCCAGTTTAATGTCCAAAGCAATCGTGAACCATGGCGCAGAAGAGAAAACTATCGCTTATCTGTTTTATTACCTATTTAAATCAGATTTTTCCTGTTTTAATCTCGTTGATTATTACTCAAAGTTATCGAGGGATCGCGCACAGACACAAAGGGGTTAAGGCGTACCTACAACATCCCTAATTCAGACCCACAGCGTCCATGTCGGGGATTATAGAAAGGTTGCTGATTTGTTGTATGTATATGTATAGCCGCGGGCAGCGGGCTGTGTGTGCAACATATGTTGACACACTGTGCGTGATATGATTGTATGTACAGTTGAGTGGCGGGGCGCGGGGGCGAGGGGGCGCGGGGTGTCGCGGGGTTCGCTGTCCACCAGCCTCAGCCTCTCAAATAAACTAGAACACAAGTACCTACATCGATGCTAGCTGAAGGGGTTGAACTCCGCCACGAGTTACATCGTGTATTCTCCCTGTCGTTCTGCTGTGCTCCGATGGCGTCCTGCTTGCTGTTGCAGCAGCTCTCACTGCAAGCCCCGTATTGCCTGACATGTAATGCTCAAACACGAGCTGTACACGCGAGTGCTCCTGGTGTCTGTTCTGAT
The DNA here is from genome assembly GCA_950005105.1 of Lycophotia porphyrea. Classification (NCBI taxonomy): domain Eukaryota; kingdom Metazoa; phylum Arthropoda; class Insecta; order Lepidoptera; family Noctuidae; genus Lycophotia; species Lycophotia porphyrea. The sequence continues at coordinate 90,364 of OX465389.1, forward strand.
ATTCAGTCTACTGGTCCAGTGTCCGCTTCTTCCACGCTCATTCAACCGTCTTGTCGGACTCGCGCACCTCATCTACTTAAAAGAAAATGATCATCACCTATAAGGTGTAATAATCATCCTTACTTCTCTCGTGATTCATCCTAACAACGCGGCCAAACAATCTCAGCACTTCCATATTTGTCTCAGTGTATTATACCACTTTCGGCTTATCAGCTTTCGCCCAGCGATCCGTACTGTATCAAGGCATCGTTGTCACAGCATTGTGATCAGCCAGTGTGACTTTCTGGGCATTGCCCGATTAGCCACAACCGTGTGTACTTGCCACAGTTCAAATCTGTATTAATCTTAACAAAATATTACTATCTGTCTTTACATTACAAAGGGATGCACCTTCTTAATGAACCTTAACATAATTATTTAATTCCGCCCCTTCTGGCATTGTTAACTTTATAAACTTACACCGAGACTTTCTGCCCTTTATCACAATAATATGTATCTTTTCTTCCCTCATAAACTTGTTGCCTAATTAATTATATTATTATTTTGCAGTATGGTGTCACTTTCTTCGTTGTGTACTTCTTTATCTCCTTCTCTTAAATTCTTCACCTACGTACGAGTACGAAATTATTCGTTCGTCCAAATGTTTCCTTTACCTAATCGCTACATCTCTATGGCCACTTAAACTTTTTTTAAATCTAAGATATGACCGGACTGCTTCACAATGAAACATTTTTCATGTATTCATTTAAAAACTTGTCTAAAGAAGGAAAAGCAATACTGTTTCTGAGTTTGTTTCGCTGTTTATTGCTGCTTGTCGCAGTTTATCCTCAACAACAATAGCGAGCGTAACACGTTTTGAAGCGGTGCCTTCGTGCGGTGCTGCGACCTGTCGAGACTAACCAGTACACCGCCGCTTCCAATTCTAAACGTTCATTACAATTTGCTTAAATAGAGGCGATTCCACGCTGTACATTGATTCCCCGTCGGCGACCTCCGCAAGTTTGTGTGCTTGCGTGGTGGCGCTGCGGGACTGCGGGACCGGGCCACTCAGAGTTAACTTGCAGTGAGGCTGGCAGGCTGCAACTAGCCTTCTGTCAGTTCAGACTGTCCATAAGCTTTGTACTTACTCGTACTGGTGTTCGGCGCGCGACCGCTCTTCCTCCTTCGTCGGCATGCCGACTCCTTGAGAATGTGACCACTTCAAATTACTTCAGACCGCAGCCGGAAAATAATTATAGGCCAGTTACTTTCAACGTTTATTTTGTAAATAGGCCGAAATGAAAAGGATTGATTTTGATCTTTGTTCGATTTTTCTCTTCAAATCAGCTTAGAAAGTATAACATAAAACATAACATCACGCCTGTAATCCCCGTAGGATTAGGCAGAGGTGTACCTAATAGTACACCCACATTTCGCCAGTAATGAAAAAAAAAAACAAAAAAAGAAGAAGAATGTTACATGCATACATATGTACATACATACAAGATACGCGCGAAAAACATAACCTTTTCTTGGCAGTCGGGTAATTGAAGGGCTCATCATGAGGATTTTAAAATGATATTTCCTTAACAAAATATATATTTTTTTTTTAAATATGTTGTTTATTTATCTAAGTATACAAGATACTCGCGGATGCCTAGGTAGGTTTGTGATACATGTACACCTAAATAATATACATTAATAATTAAAAACTATTAAACTAAAATAAATAAACTAACAACAAACTATAAAAGGGCATCGAAAAGCTCCTCCTCAACGCTGTCAGCTGGTAATGTGCCCAAGAGACTGGCGGCTTTGCCACGTTGTATGGCAACATTTAGCCTCTGGCCAAGGTAAAAGCCAGCCTTTGGGTCACGGGAAGCGTCAACTAGGCGTTTCGAAATTTCCTTAAATAGGCTATGAGCACTCGGACCCCACGGCCCCAGAGTTTCAGCTCCAAACGGCTCGAAAATATAGTTACCACAAAGGTTTCTGTATTTACGCCACTTGAGGTTCTCTGCAGCCGCAGTGGCAGCACCAGCACAGCACGAAGAGCTTGGAAGATGGGATGGCGCAAGAGTATCGACGCATGTTGCGTCCCACACTAAAGGCCTACCCATCTTCCAAGGAAACAAAGACATGCCGTCCGGTCTCTCGCCATCGTCGCGTGCCAAGCCATTGGGTTCTAAAACAGCTGGGACGCCGACGGTGACAAGAGCTCGTCGGATGATGTCGTTTATATTTGCGTGCCGTGCAAAACGGCCCGCACTTCGGCTGCATGACAGGCCGTGGTGACCGAGGTTGTTTAAAGCTTCACCGCAGTGACAGCGATGAGGAGAACAGCAGGCGGCACCAAGGCGTAAAGAAACAGCGAGGCGGAAGGTTGTGTCGTCGAACAATGTGCCTATGCTCGACGACGGCAGCCAAAGACCCGATAACCCCTCCAGCCACCAGCCACAGCCATTAGGCGCGCACGCTCAGCAGTAGTAGAAGACGTGTTCAGCAGATTGCTCTGAACTACTCTGCAGAGCGGCTAGTCCGACCGTCTTTGGGAAAATGGATGGTCGGGTTCTTCAGTATTCGAGCAAGCGAGTTTCCAAGCATCGATAACACAGATTGTGATGTGCCGTGCATGTGCACGGCACATCAAAATCAATCAGTGTGCGCACAGGATATTCCTGATTAATTTCTTAGTGCCACGGACCGAGGATATAAAAGCCGTCAAACTAATACTGGAAATTTTGCGGACGCCGAGTCCTCCCATGCGAATAGGAAGAGTAGCTTGTGCCCAAGCTCGGTCGTTAAAGCACAGCCACATTTAAAATTGACGTTAGAGTATGTCTGATAATTTCATCCATTTTGTCCAAAAGGGGAGTGTGCTTCCATAAAGGGTAAGCACGAAGGAAATGCGTTAATTTTGGACTGAAACAGCAGTAACGAATTATTGTGATGGCCGAATGTATGTTAATTTCGAGCAATCTTTCCGAAACATCATTGAAATTTTGAATTTTTTCCTCGATAAAATCGGGAAAAGAATTTTCAAAGATGGGAGACCCAAGGAGACGAAGAGAGCTTTTTTCTGCAATTTTGATGCGAGGGGCTATTGCGTTAAATTTTGATAGAGTCAGTTGTCTGTCGGTACTGTCCGCTACATAAATTGCACATTTTGAAAGGTTGAGGTCGAGGCCAATGGAATGAAGTTCATTTTTTAGGAAATTTAGATCTTTTAGAACAGAATCTACATCGCCTCCCAAGGTTCCATCATCTAGATACCAAACGTTAAATTTGGAATTTAGCTGTCGAACAATTCATAAATAAAATAGAGTAAATAAATATAGATATTAGATTATAATAAAAAAAAACGATTTTTTGATACCCATACTGCAGTATCCAAAAAAACATATTTTTTTTTACTTTAGAGTACCTATAGCGTCGCAGTCGTCATGTTGGTTTTATTTTCGCGTCACATATCTAAGAACACTTGGGTTACCAAGGCGAATCTAACGATAATTAAGTTAATTAAATAAATCCGTGTAGCGGTTTAGAAGATATGAGGTAGGTACTTAATAAAGAACATCACATGCATACATACATACATACAAGATACGCGCGAAAAATATAACTCTTCCTTGGCAGTCGGGTAAACAGCTAACGCGCGCCTCAACTACGTTAATATGTAATATTTTTGTGGAGAAAAAGGAAATAACAAATAGCAGAAATTTTGAGGTGCGTCATTGTTAATTTCGGTCAACAGCCGACCATATTTTTAACAAGTTTCTGATTAAGAAACCTGATTGCACGGGCGCGACTGGAATCTGGTCAGTTTATAAATTTGTTTAAAAATACGCGTAGTCATCAATATTTAAGTGATGAAGCAGTCGAAATGGTGTTCTTTGGTTATCAGCCAAAGAGAACTCCAGCTTGAAGACTGGAGCGCCGAGACCCGCGAGGTGACCGTGCCGCGCCGACTGCCAGCCGAGAGCCGCGCGCCGCGTGAAAGTATCGAGGAATGTTTAAGTCACCTGTGTGTCACCCGCAGCGACGTTCGTCAAAAGTCAACTGACTTCATTAGGATACCATGGCGTCTCGTCTTTGCTGCACCTTCGAGAGCTTGTCTTGCAATTAACTAATTAACAACAACAATTTAAAGAGGATAATAACGAAGGAATGCTTCCAGTGTTATGTGACTCACCTCACTAACGTTCAACACATTTTTTTTAACTCGTTCTTTGTGAGAATGGTCACAGGTATAGGAATCGCAGCGGGCGCCCCAAGGGGCCCGAAGCAGTAACAAGCGGCCGGGTGTCGGCGACTACCTGAGCAGCGCGCGGCGCCGGCTTGGGTGTGCGTCTCCGGCGTCCAGGTCGCCAGTTCCGAACATAACAACGGCGGGGACTCACTTGTGCGAATGCTCAGGGTCCGGCGCGGGGCGGTGCGGACGGTGCGGGCAGTGCGTGCGGTGCGACAGGCGGTGTCAGGGGCGCATGGAGCGGGAGGGGGCGTGCGGCAGGGGTCGCGGCGGGCCAGCCGTGGTGCTTCGTGCAGAGAGCGGAGGGCGCGCGGGCGCGAGTTTACGTACAGTCGGCGGCGCGGTCGGAGCGCGACTGGCGAAGCGGCGGCGTCGCGCGCGGAGTGTCGATGTGCCGCACCCGCCTGCCGCGCGCCCCGAGATGCGCGGAGGCTGCGCGCTAGCCCCCTCCCCCTCCCCCACCCGCGCCCCGACTCGCAGCTCACAAACACTCCTCTGACATTGTAAAACATCGAGCTCCCGTCACCGTTTGCTCACATATGTCATTCTCACTATTGATACACTCAAAGCTCGCGGCACTTATGTAACTTATTTCCCACTTCATTAAACGCTCCGTCTGTATCGGCAGTTCGGTACCTACAGCCGCACGTCGCGTCGGGACTCGATCACTCGACTGCCTGGTGCGCTGCGCTGGCAGTGCGTCGCGCCCAGCAGCAGATTCATGCATGTCCAACGCCAGCTACACTTCATTATCTGCCTAGCATTTTCCAAACTATGTTCCGTAGTAGTACTCTTTTTAAACCGGACAGCTGAAATACCTGTATTTTACATGGAGCGACTGCCTATCTGTCTGACCTCCACAACCCAGTTAATACTGGGTAATACGATACCTCTTGGTAAGACTGGTTGTCAGACTTTTTGGGCCACTGACTACCTGTAACGACTGTCAAAGATGTACAAATGACAGCCGGGACCAACGGCTTAACGTGCTCTCCGAGGCACGGATGGAGCAACGCCAGCTACACTTGCGCCTACTAAAATGTTCTTAATTTAATTTCTTTTTTAATAAATTTTAGACTGTTCTATGATGACCAGTCGTTTCAGACAGGCTCACTTTCAAATTTACCGTGGATAAGATATTGGTAAAAACACAAGTTTGCTAATCCGCTTTATCTTCATCTTGAATAGGAATATCTACGACAATCAGTCATTCGTGTGGAATAATCTCAGATAACATCGAAGTCATTTAGTATAAAACGAAGTAAGCAGATACTAGATTTAGTTACAATAATTTCTGACAATTTCTGGCACTCTGCAATGCAAGAAAATGAAGCGACGATCTTCTTCCGCTAACGCCAGGGCCAGTCAAATGTACATTGTCAGTTGATAAAACAACACGTTACCACGTGGTACTGTACTGCGTGTTAAATAGCTACAAAATTATGCATGTCTGTTTTATTAGGATGATTTTGCATCGAGTCTGGCCCAGCCACCTTTTTAAAGTCATCGGTCCATCTACCTGGTGGTCGTCCCACGCTATGCCGATACGCAGGACTCCATCTGGTCATCGGACAGGAATGCCCGGCCCATTGCCACTTCTGTTAACTTAGTCTTCAACCCATTTCAGTATTTTCAGTTATTTTCCATGTCCATGTCCTCCGTGCCGTAACCATTATATTGGATTAACCGATCGCATTGTTAGTAGATAAGGAGGGGTAGATTGGACCGGACACGTTGGAGATCTATTGGGGAGGCCTATGTTCAGCAGTGGACAGCAACGGGCTGAAATGATGATGATGATGAAGGAGGCGTTTGCGAAAAGGAAAAAATAAGAGGCTAGGATGGCTTTGCTTGTTACGTGTGCAAGTAGCAGCACGCAGAGCGCCGCGTTAATTAGAGAGCATGTGACCATTTCCTCGCACTCGTTGTAATTAACAAGTGATGTAATGGCGAGCTACCGCTTCGCTCGCTATGTACGAGCATGTCAGCAGGCACAGGCACACGGTTGCACGGCTGCATCAACACCGCTTAGTACAACTGTATTCTCAGGAGGTGGAGACATGGTGTCATTGTGTGGTGTATTAGGAAACTTGACATATTTCACCTAAGGTGTCTGTGATTCAGGCAGGACCGCGTTCCTGATACCGAGGTTCTGCGCCATGCCAATGTGTATCACGTGTATGGCATGGAAGCTCTTCTCATGCAGCGTCAACACATTGGTGTGGGCACGTCCTTCGCATGAAACATAACCGTTTACCCAAGGTAGTCTTCTACTCTGAGATGCAAACGTAAGCATAGCGGTGAACATCTCCGCTATAAGGATGTGCTCAAGAGGTAACTTCACGCTAAAAACATTCGAAAAAAAGCGAATCGATACATATAACGCAAAGCGCCAAGAGATCTTCATCTAAGCCCTCCTATACATACACTTATAACTCTGCCTGCGAAGGCTACTGTGTTAGTTGTGACCGGGTCATCAAAAAAAAATTCGGTCTGGCCAGTCACATAAGTACGCGCATGGAAATAATAGCTTGAAAGGGTCGCCGTTACCGAAATCGGTAAGAAGAACTATATTATTACAGGAGCTACAACAGTCTACAGACATTTTCAGTCAACAGCAAAATTTGGTATTTTTACACTAAGCTGTTTTATAATACCTATCAATAATGAGTTTACAAACATGAAAACTTTTAAACATTTTAATGATTATAAGAGTTACCAACTTATAAATGATTATTATTTATTATAAATAAAATGGTCACTTGTTTCAGCCGGTAGGAAAAAATTTTACACATCTGCCAAAAGTAACAACCAGTATTTTCATGACAGCAATCGTGTTAATCAAATGTTTGGAAGATCATGAAGTCTTCTGCGCCCTCGCACTCAGCTCGTGCTGCGCCGCGCGTTGAACTCTTTAAAATGCGCGCCCAGCCGCCCACTGGGCACACTGGTCACACTGATCCCTCACTATCTTCTGCAGTTGGCCGACATTACGCCATATATGCCATGAACGGGTCTGTGATAATTAAAAGAGGTTTTGCTCTGACTATTAAGTTGGGGGTAATAAAAAAATATCAATCTGTAAAAATCAGTTGTTTATGTTGATGTAGATGAGGAGCGGGTGCGTGCCGTGTCGTGCTAGAACCCGATGAGCCCATCACCCTCCTGCAAGAGAGCTATAGGGAAACCAGTACCGTTCGTAAAAGCAAATACTGACAACAAACAAAGATAGAATACCGCCGGGGCCCATCGCGACGCCTCTGTAATGTTACCGCCCAACTCTTGGCAAGCCAGCCCGCACCGCTGAGCCTGTAGCTTTAAATTCCCCAAATAATAATAATTCGATCTAATCTGCCCTAGCTGCCCTCAATGACGCCCTAAGCCGAGGTCCGAACCCCACAGGGGGTGCCCTTAGCGAGCGGTCATTTAATTGTATATCATAGTTGTAGTCCCTGGCTGGGGGCCTTAAATTCATTTGAGGTCACCTGCACAGGATAGTCCAGTTGGGCAGTATTGCAACCTTATCGAGTTGAATTACGTGTGGCCCTATCAAAAAAAAAAGTACCGTGCCGTGCTCTGACATGATCATCTATTAAAGCAAGTTCCACGTACATACCGGTACTCCGCCTGCAGTGGGATGGCGCGGCGGCGCGGCATGGGAGGGGGGTACTCACGTGACAGTGCACCGGGCGCACACGCACACTGCACCGGCGCATACGGTGCACGCACACTCCACTGCTGCAGTGTGACCCACGCTGTACTTCATTTGCGTTCTCATGTAACGACAACTTACAAGAAATAGTTATGCGATGGAATGTGACAGTGATGGCGGCGCGACGGCTTCCTTGCTATAAAGTACAGGTGACACGCCATACAAACACCACACTACTTGTAAACAAGCTCACGTGTCAATAACTCTCTGCGGCACAGGAGGATTGCCGCGGAATAGGGTCACTGGTTTCACGTGACTGAGCCGGGGCGCGGGGTGGCACCCATGTTCAGCGGCGGGATGCACCAGCAAGGTCATTCCCGAGCGGCACGTAAGTAGTGCAAGGTAGTACCGGCGCCGGGACCGGGTCAGTGCGGCCGGCGCGGTCGTCGACCCGGCGCACGCGCTGCTGTACTCGTGGGGGGGTGCACAGGAAAGTCACGCCGCGACCGGTTAGTAAGCGCGGCGGGCGCGGTGTGCGGGACGCGGGGCTCGTCATGTGACTGCGGCGCGTGGGGAGTGTGCAGGGCTGGGAGGGAGTGCCCATTGATGACGGGCGGCGCGTGCGCCACGCTGACTCAGCGGAGTATCCCGGTGACGTCAGCGCCGGGTGCAAGAGCTCGCCACGCCGCGCGCCGGCGCCGTCCACCGTCTATATACTTCTACTACGAGCAGGTACACTTGCCGCACGTAATGTTGTTGACGCACATTACGTCAGCTCACTATAACTTGTAGCTACATGTTTGTTTTCGCGCGAGTAGCTTTGTACTATGTGGCCAGGCCTGAACTTGTCAATAGGTAGGATCGCCATTACTTAAACAACGACAAAAAAAATAAAAAACCACGCCACAAACTTGTCCCTATTTGTCACCCTGGCTTTGTCACCACTGGCGATAAACTGGAGAGTTATATCCCATTTATTACCAGTGGTTTCCAGTGAGAACATAAGATAAAAATTTGCTCCCAGATGTCACCACCGCTAATAGTGCCCAAGAAACGACTCTAGTAGTTGGCGCTCCAAGCTACGTGAAATAAAATTGTCGTCGTGTTAATTTTATCCCAGCAAAAGTAGGCAAGTACTAGGCTAGCAGAAGCTCAAGGTGGTATGTATATGTAGGTAAGTAGGTAGGTGTGTGTGATTATGATCGAATCCAGCCCGTTATACATGTGATAAATAAAAGAAATCCACGACTGCGAAATACATGTTAAACCTAATCGTAGTGCGATAAGAGCCAGTTTTCCAGGAAGTGTACCTACTTAAAAATCATTTTTTGTCCATCGTCTGCCCCTCGACGACAGCCATATCCCAGCCATGTATAAAGTTCTCCGGGGGAATGGAGTACGCTCGCGGCGCATGTGCAGTCTTTCGTCTGCATCATCAGATCAACTCCAGGTCACTATTAAGTTGTAGTACTATTTGAACTACGTAACATGTGTGCTAAATTTCAACAGAATCAAGTCACATACTTATGAAAAGTATAAAACGCAGGCCACACCACCAGCTGGCAAGCGATCGAGCGACCGAGCGACCGAGCGAGCGAGCGAGGCGGGCGAAGTTCTTTTCATACTTTGTTCGGCTCTTTCGGCAGTTCGCGGTGTGAACCAAAGTATAAAAAGAGGTGAATCGATGCCTCGTTCGGCTCGCTCGCTAGCAAGCTAGCGGACTGCGCTTAAATCCGGCGCTGGTAGCAGTGGTAGCTATACCTACAGATAAAGTTAGGATTAATTTATATTTTATCGCCCATACTCTATGTATGTACGCAGGAGAGAGTAACCGCTTTAGAAAACCCACTCATGTAATTTTAATTGACACTCGTGGAGAGGGATCAGGTGCAGTACGGCACGGTATCGGCAGTGGCAGGACCAACCTGGCACGGGTCGCAGTGGGAGGGGGGGGAGGTCGGTTGGGGAGATGTCTCAACACTAACTTTCTAACCTGCTGCTACCTACTGAGAAAATTCTAACAAAAAATATGTAACAACACTTTGCTTGACCCTGCAATCGACCCAGGACACCGCCTCAGCCGACGAGCTTGCGTCAACGGGACAGTGAAAGTATTTGGCAGTCGAAAGTAGTATTGTTGTTGCAGTCACAATCCCAATGGTCGGTGTATACTTGGAAGTATAACCTCTGTCTCGGACGCGAAATTCAAAGGTCCAAAACAAACAACCATAGTCTTTGCTGCTTTATCATGCAAATGGCATAAAGCAGTAAAAGTGCGTCTGTAACTCCGAACCCAGCTGCAACACCGCAGAGGTTTGTAGTGGGGCGGTGCAACCGAGCGCCATCGCCATGATCAGGAGGGCCAGAAAACGCCTGAATTAAAGACTAGTACATTTTGATATAAAGGGGGAAGATTTAGTTGGCATTTGCACGGTTTGTGAAATGTTATTGTTAGTAACTTTATTGATTTCACTGTTTAAAAAATGGGTGCTGACTAATTTGACAGGACTAAACTAATATTTATCTTCTGTCCTTTTCATAATGAAATAGAAAGAAAAGATGCACCCGACTTAAATTTAGTTTAGTTTGTGAACAAGGGAATCGGCACCATTGGCGCTTATCGTCGCTAATGGTCACCGTAACTCAATTTGACAGTTGCTTTCGTATCGATACTTGTATTATTGCGATTGTGTAAGCATAGTGGATATCAAATTGATCTTCACTGACGTTGAAGTTGCTTTCGTGAAAGACGCTAGTCATAGGTAGTGTTTTTCAAATTCAGAAATGAACACCGAAGCCGGTATTAAATATTAGCATTACGTTTCTTGTTGTTTTATTATTATGTGTGTTTGTGGTGAAGTATAATATATAATAATGCTAATAATAATATAATAATGCTGGAATTTGCTGAAGAAGAGCGAAAACGAAGTCGTCTGTGACACCGCGCCGACTACGCGATTATGGAATGCTAGAGATAATTTATAATATTCTATTGTGTGTAGCTTGTGATGTTTTAAAATGTTCATTTTCTTACATTAATATTAGTTTTTTTATTGATTATTTTATGTGAATAAAATCGGAAGTATTGGAATGGTATCGTTAGTTGTGATTTTAGCCACGCGCCAATAGATCCTTGTACAGTTACAAATGAAAAGGTTTCATTTATTAAAGATGGTAGTTTTATAAATAGCTCGTAATACTTTTACTGTAACTTCACTTTTCTACATAGTGTAAGTATATTTGTGTTTAAAACATGTTAAAAAAAGGCAATTAATAATAATCCTGTACAAATATTTTATTGTTTGAATTATTTGAATGTAAGTATTATACTAGTTTATATAAAAATTAGTTTACTTTTTGGCCTACAGTAGGTGCCTGTATGGCTATGTTAGGCCTCTTCGTGCAGGCATCTTAAGGTGGTTGAGTCAGGGTAGCCCGCGAAATTCAATTAATTTTCTTACGTTTTTTGCAATTTTTAGGTCATTGTCAGGTTGTATGTTGATGAAAAATGAGTCGCGACAGTAACACATAATGTAGTTAAAGAATCACAATGATAAATATGATCAATATAACCCTTTAAGTTCATTTAACCCTATTGAATGACTTTTTCATGAATTATTAAGAAATATTATTATACCAATAATATGACAGTCTCGGTTACCATCAAAGTTGTACAGTGTACAACTGAAGCTCAATAGCAACCGCCTATCAAAAAGATACATAATAGCCCTGCAGAACACAAATCAATATTGATATGTCCATAAAAGATTTATTTTTTAATAAATATTATTTTTTTATAACTAATATTCTATTTATAAACACAATTTAAATACCTATTCAAAATTTATATACGGCGCTTTCCGCCGAGATTAAAAAAAACGAGTGTGCTATAGACCACACGACTGAAGCAAATGCCGAACAATCGTCTGTCGAATTCAAAAACGGAACTCTCTCCCTTTTTATCTTTACTCACTTCAACTTCCGTTTGCCTCTTAACGTAACGTAACGCATTCACCAGCTTAGTCCGTGTAAAGAAGTTTTACTTCAAAAAACAAAGAACGCCGACTATAGGCATTGAACCGATTTGGACTTGGTATAAATATAGTTCTGTAGAAATTTTTGAAGTAAAACTTCTTTACGCACGCTTGACTTGGGACTAAGCTGGTGAATGTGTAACGTTACGAGGCAAACGGAAGTTGAGAGGGAGATATAAGTTAGTGAAAATAAAAAAAGACAGAGTTAAGTTTTTGAATTTGACAGACGATTTCGTTCGGCATTTGTTCAAGTTTTACTTCAGTCGTGTGGTCTAAAGCACACTCGTTTTTATATTTCTGCACGTGTGCGGAAAAAATACTAAAAATCCACGCGTGTGAAATACATTGTATGTTGAACCTACTCGTTAAGATAAGAGCCAGTTTTCGAGAAAGTGTATTGAAAAATAATTGGCAGGATACATTCCCGAATGTAGAGCTCAGTGGACGAATACAACGACGGGTTCGTGGAAACTGTCCATACGACTGGGTCTAAGTTCTTCAAGACACGTCGTGCAGTTATAGTATTCTGCTGAAGCAGATACGGTAAAAATAAATATACGTACAATTTCCAATCCATAATTTCCATCATTTTCCATTTTCATCATAAATATACCATTTGTGGTAGTAGAAATGGATATAAATCACTGCATTTACACTCTCATACATTATTATCTCATTATCTTTGTAAATCCGTTGGTTTTAATAAACTATACGAAATGTTACATAATATTTTTCACTGATGACAAGTAATGTCAAGCTGTCAAGCTTATTTATTCTTTCTTAGTTTTTTTCTATATCGGCCTGTTAAAAGATTTTGTATTAGGATGTATTACTAAAAAATCATTTATATCATTTTGGCTACGTTTAAATCTAGTTTTTATATTGTATTACGTTTGTCTACTGATTAATAGAATACTAAATGTTAATATTAAAATTCATAACGCACTCTTGGATTATGAGGTTTTATACGTCTTGGCCGACTACACCTGGCAGGTCAGACGAATATTGGCTACAACAAATATAATCGTAAAACAAGACAATGAATTCTATAATTCTAAAATAGTTCCCTATAAAATAAGCCGCTTACGTACTCTGTACAACGAGTTTACGACGAGATTTCAGTAGCGAGCAACCAGTACGGTGAAGTCCACTCCACTAAAAGTGGACAAGTGCCAGTGAGTGTCAAGTGGTAGGGCGCCGACGCTCTGACGCGTCCCTCCTCCTCGCAGAAGTCGCAACTCCATCCCGGGGCTCCGCTAAATGGAGCTTGGCCCGGGACTCCTCTCCTCTCCTCTCCAAGCTTCCCGGGGCTCCGCTAAACGGACTCGCCTGGGAACTCCTCTCCGCTTCTGCGATCGCCTGCCACCGAAACAGCCAGGACTAACCTGACGCCTGTTCGGTGAAGCCGCAGGACCGGGTGCTCCAAGGGTCTACCCCCTTCGGAAAACAGCAAGTAGACTTTCTCCACCTACTACCCCAGTTCTTGAGTGCGTGTAGTTAGGTGTGTGTTTTTTAGCAGACTAGTATTTCATATCTTCACTCTTCTTTATCTTATTAAATTTAATTGTACTGTCGACATCCTACTTTTTATTTGTACGGTGACACAGTTAAGAAAAAAAACTCTCTGAGCAAACTCTCAAGCTCATGAAAGAGCGGCGTGAGATGATCCTGCAGTCTTCAGACGAGGCGAGGAAATACCGGCAGCTCAGTAGACGGATCTCTAAATCCGAGCGACCTCCGCAGCTTTAATACCGAGCGTATTAAAGACGCAATTTAGCGGAATAAAGGCTCCAAGGTATTTGCAAGAGATCTGGCTATTGGGCACAGCCAGCTCACGAAACTGAAGAAGGACAATGGCAGGATTGTATCCGCCAAACCGGAGCTTCTGAGGGAGATCGAGAGATTCTATGTAGTTCTAGGTAGTTATACACGTCAACCAGTAAATCCGTTATGAATCTAGCAAACGACCCAAGAGCTAGACTAACCCGACACTATACCGAAGACATCCCAGACGTCGACCTGTACGAGATTAGGATGGCTCTGAAACAGCTTAAAAGCAAGAAGGCACTAGGTGATGATGGAATTACGGCCGAACTCCTGAAGGCGGGTGGAAAACCGGCACTTAAGGCCCTTCAGAAGCTGTTTGATTCCATCATGCTCGAGGGGAAAATGTTGATGTGAGTGAGTGATGTGAGTTTGACGAATCCAGCCTCCCGAACAAGCCGGTTTCCGAAAAGGCTTTAGCACCGTAGACCACATACATACGCTGCGGCAGGTTATACAGAAAAACGAAGAGTATAACCTGCATCTCTTCAAAGCCTTCGATTCGATCGAGACTTGGGCTGTACTGGAGTCTCTCCAACGGTGCTAAATCGACTATCGGTGCATCGAGCTGTTGAAGTGTTTGTACAAAAACGCCACCATGTCAGTCCGACTTCAGGACCAGACCTCGGAACCTATCTTTCTGCAGTGAGGTGTGAGACAGGGAGACGTCATATCTCCGAAGCTGTTCACCGCTGCACTGGAAGATGTCTTCAAGGTTCTGGACTGGAGAGGGCTAGGTATCAACGTCAATGGCGAGTACATCTCTCACCTTAGGTTTGCCGACGATATAGTGGTCATGGCTGAGACCATGGAGAACCTCAGTACAACGTTCAATGACCTCAGTAGAGCTTCCGAAAGAGTGGGTCTTAAAATGAACATGGACAAAACCAAGGTCATGTTGAATGCCCATGTAACAGCCACTCCTATGAAGATCGGAGACTCTACCATCGAAGTTGTAGACGATTATGACACTTGGGACAAAGGGTCCAGTTATGTAGGTCTAACTTCGAGAAAGAGTCGAAATCGAATCCGACTCGGCTGAGCAGCGTTCGGGAAGTTGCGTGGTATCTTCTCATCCAAATTACCGCAGTTTCTCAAGACGAAAGTCTATGACCAGTGTGTGTTGCCAGTGATTACATATGGGACCGAAACGTGGTCGCTCACAATGGGCCTCATCAGAAGGCTCAAAGTCACCTAAGGGCAATGGAGAGGGCTATCCTCGGAGTTTTCTTGCGTGATCAAATCAGAAATGAGTGCATCCGCAAGAGAACCAAGGTTACCGACGTAGCCCGAAGAATTGCCAAACTTAAGTGGCAGTGGGCAGGGCACTTTGCTCGCAGAACGGATGGCCGATGGGGCCGTAAAGTTCTGGAGTAACGATCGCGAACCGGAAGACGTTGCATTGGAAGGGTCATCGATCCACCTAGTCGGAGGCCTTCCAATGGCCTCCGACTAGGTGGATCGATGACCTGGTGAAGGTTGTGGGAATCCGCTGGATACGAGTCGCACGGGACCGGTCAACGTGGCGACACTTGGGGGAGGCCTATGTCCAGCAGTGGACGTCTTTCGGCTGACATGATGATGATGATTCCCGAATATGTAGACGCCAGCAGGTCAAGGTACCAGAAACTGTCATATTTTCCCAATCAACCTTGAACGTAGTGCTCTAGCAATAAAGTTAAAAATCTATCAAAGAAATTTGACAGATTGTAGTAGCTTGATGTGCTGGCGTCTTTACATAACACTGTAAGTATCGCAATAGGAGAATTAAGTTTCAATAAGTTAAAATTGAAATACAGGGTAGCAGCAGCTCCTACACGGAAGAGTTACAGACGCCACTGCACGGATGTGTTACAGATTAATATAATACATACAATTATAGGGTTTAGCAATTGCGCTAATTTTGTTTTTGGAGAATGGGAGGGGGGAGGCGCCGCCATAAGACTTTGCATCATCAAAAAAATTTGCTCGGTCCGCGTCTGGTCGCGGCAGCGAACACCGAGGGGCGAGCAGTGAGGCGACCAGCCACCACCTACACCACCTCGTGTAGACAGCTGAAATGTGCTATCAGTGAGCCGGTCGACTCGTGGGGAAGTCTTGCGGCAGCTCGCTGCGGCGGGGCGCAGGGCGTGGAGATAGCGCGCGCCGCACACGGTAATCTGTGTACACGTGTGAAGGGCGCCGATTACAGCGAGGTGCGGAGCGCACTTGTGATAACGCGACCCGCGCCAGGGCCGCGCAGCCGCCGCCTGCTCGAGCCAGTTGTTTGGATATTTGGTACATTTTTTCTTTGCATAAATATTTCACAATTTTCTAAAATCTTGTTTTGACCCTGCGGAAAGACGCACGACGTACAGTGCAAGTTTCTGTACGTGCTTGCGAGGCAGGTTTGCGATCGCAGTAGGCGATACAATTACATAGTTGGTACAAGCTAGCCGTAGGGCCGCTCGCGTCTGTTAGCACTCGGCTTAACACCGCTCAATGAGAAACAAATACCTTCGCGCGATAACGTTATTGCTTTAGTTGTGCACTTGTTATGATCGAGAGTCGAGGCCGGTCTTCTTCAATGAATAACTGCCGACTTTATTATTTACCACCGAGTAGCAGCTTAGCTAAAGTTGTTTGTGTGACTTGTAGGACTATTGTGCTATGTCTGTCATCTGTATGTACCGGACATCAGGCGAGTGAGAAACTATTGAATAGGCGATGGGTTTGTTGGTTGTTGCTGCAGCTCGCAGTACACAATCGATACTCGTCAACAGTGAAGCGATCGGCGCTTCATTTAGTTAAATGAATCTCAATTTACGGACTCGCCCCCCCCCTTCTCCGGCGAGCGCGCGGCGCGACACATGTAGGTACTATGCGCGGCTCGCTGCACTCACTCCGCGGTGACCTCGGGTCTGCACTAGTTTTCCGGGATGAGAAGTTCTTCATAAACGTCAAATTCTGAACAAGGCGCGGCCAGCCAGCCAATGACGAGTAAGTTAGTTTTACCGCAGAGTTGGTGTCGCGCAGGAGGATCCGTGTCTTGACGTAAGTCGGAGACGCTTTAGGCCTCTGCCTCGAATCTTGCGGGCAGCGGGGCGGCGGCGGCGGCGGCGCGGGAGCGGCAGGATCTTATGCGTACATTTGAATGGACCGGTTCTCGAAAACAGCGGCGCGGGAGCGGGCAACGAGCGGTGCACTCCAGTCAAGCGGCGGCGGCGCCGCCGCCGCCGCCGCCCCGCTGCCCGCAAAATTCGAGGCAGCGGCCTAACTCACTTTGTACGACAACATCAACCGATGTCATACAAGTGCGGGTTTTTTGTACGTAAAAATGTCGTCATGAATGAAGCGGGTATCTCCGTGTCTCACGTATTTTTACGTTGGCTTTGAATAGGGTTACCATTTTGAAATTTTAAAATTCCTGCGAAAAGGTCCGGACATTTGCAAAAAAGTTCGGACATTTTTCCGTTTAGGTAATCTTTCTTTTTTCTGTAGTCATGATTAACTTAATTATTAACTGACTTTTTAAAAAGGAAGAGGTTATGTATTTTTTAAGGTTTGTAGGTACACCGATTACTCCGTGATTACTGGGTCGCGATCGACTTGATTCTTTTTTTTGATTTGGTAGACGTAGAGGTAGCTTGTGCGGCGGTGTTAGGCTAAGGTATTTACGATAGTACACCCACATTTGGCCATGTAATAGGGTGCGGGTGCTGTTGTTCCGTCACTTACTCCCTAAGGTTCATTCGAAGACCAGCGTCAGATAGACACCTGTCTGGCATGAATGCTGAAATGGACCTTTTTGGCGCAGCCGTGAGGCACACAGCACATACAATGTATTTTCTCTTTTTTTTAATGTTTAATTCGTCATTTATTTTGTATGTAAGAAAGAAAATTGTTTTTATTTGGCATTAATAACGCCCTAAAAAATTAAATAAACAAACAATACTAATAATGCCAAAAGGGTCTCAGCTCAGCATAATGCCAGATAGCAACACAAGTGTACCACCTGACGCTGATCAGCTGCAGCCCACGAGTGCCATACGCTCGAAAATATAACGTATCTTGGTTTATTCTGTGTGCTAAATGAACTGACGTCAAATAAACTTTATTGTTTCTTTCTTTTTCCTTTATTTAGTAGTGTAGTGGTCTAGGCAACTCCTAGGCACCTCGTAGTACTCCCTTCGTGACCCAAGAAGGACATTACTACTGCTGCATTATGACTGCTGGCCGAGATCGGATATCTGATGGATGTACACGGGGTGGCTACTGGCTCGTTGTACCTAAGTAATGATTGCACATGTGAATGTGGTTGTTTCTTTTTAAACCGATTTTCCAAAAGGAAGGGGTTATCAATTAATCAGATTTTTATTTTTTTGTTTGCATATTCATCGATATCTTTACCAATTATGAACCGATTTTGATGTTCTTCGACTTCAAAAAAGGAGGAGGTTATCAAGTCGACAGTTTTTTTTTGTGTGTATGTTCAGCGTTTTGTGTGTATGTTCAGCGTTTTGTGTGTATGTTCAGCGTTTTGTGTGTATGTTCAGCGTTTTGTGTGTATGTTCAGCGTTTTCTTCGCCAATTGTTAACCGATTTCTATGTTTTTTTTTTTTTTTTGGAAGAGTATTATTTCGTGGTGGACCCATTTAAATTTTGTGAAGATTTGATGTTGATCTTCTGAGATATACAGTGGAACTCTTCAATAATAGACGGCAAATGTGTCGTGATTGCTGCAATCGCTTGGAATCGCTTGGCTTTAAATTTATTGTTTACACAATTTCTTAACGTAACATCACGCCTGTATGCTCTGAGAGTGTACACAGATGTACATTACACCCAAATTTCGACAGTTAGGTATGTTGAGTTCCATTTTATTGAGGTTAAGCCTATTACCATAAAATGTATCGTTAACAATGTATAATAAATGCATAGCACAAATTTGTACAGGATATTACAACTAAAAATGGAAAAAAAAAAACTTTTTTGCAAAAAATAAAAATGACTTCAGAAACACAAAAAAGTGAAAAATAACTTTACTTTCAGAAGTACACCCACATTTCGCCAGTTATGTATGTTCAGCGATATCTTCGCCAATTGTGAACCGATTCTGATGATTCTTGTTTGGTTGGAAGCATGTTATTTCGCGGTGGTTCCGTTTAAATTTGGTGAAGATCTAATACTGATCTTTGGAGATAAACAAAGGAACTCTTCAATAATTGACAGCCAATCTCTCTCTTTATTGCTGCAATCGGCTGGATAAGTATTTATTGTTTTCACAATTTTGTAAAATAACATCGTGCCTGCTCTAAAGGGGACCTTCTGAAATTGTTCAATACCTGTGTTGGTCGTGATTGCTGCAATCACTTGAATATGTATTAAACACAATTCCAATACATACCATTATGCCTGTATGCTTTGAAGGGGTACAATACACCAAAACTTCACCAGTTATGTTTAAAAGTTCCATGATATTGGGGATAAGGCTGTTACCACGACATACCTATATTGTTAACAAAATAAAATAAATATAAAGTAAGAATTTGAGTAGGATTATACAACTAAAAAAAAACATTAAATTCCTGATGCCCAGGAAAACAGCCACATGGGCTATTTTCGGATTTAGACACGCGGTAGCGTGTCGAGCCAAGTTTGAGCTAACAGAACTGGCGAGCAGCACCGTGTGTAATATTACACGAATAGTGCCTGTAATGTAAGAATCAGCAATCAAAATTGATGACAGCCGGTCTTTATGTGGATTTTAAGGTCTTCAAGTGAATATATAACGACTGGAATACCCTCCTTAATTTTTTTTTATAAAAAATAACACAAAAAGACGTATTAAATTTATTATGAATAATAATTTCTGTACAAATAGTAATGATATCAAATCAAAAACATAAATGTGAAATGAGAGCCAAGTTCAATATTATTATATATACCTTGGTTGTTGACTTCAACGACAAAAGAAGTGAGATCTAAATGGGTGCCAAGATCAATTCATTTTTTCAATTTTAAAATATCTTTATTTACCATAAACAATAACAAAATGCACTTACCCTAAGCTACATTAACACACTAAAATTAAGACACTTTATCAGGCTAGCAATTCGCCTTTCAAAGCTTATAAAAAGACAGGAAGTTTAAACTGGTAATATCATAATCTTAAGACACTATAATATGGTTCATAATGACAAAAATGTAAATTATTTAGTTAATTATAATTTACTGCTTGCACGTAGGTAAGTCGTAAATATTTTAATAGTTAACTGATCACGCCGTCAACGAATGTAAACACAAGCTAACGCGCGACCAGTCAACTATCAGCGGACGGAGCCTCCCTGTCGCCCGTGTTCCAGCGTATTACCGACCGATGTCGGGGCGGCAGTGAGCGACTCGGAGGTCAAGACGCTGGTCGCCCGCGCCTCGGTTGGTGGAAACAAAAGGTAGTGATGTGGTAGGCGGTAAGTGCCGTATCTGTCGATATACGGTAATTCGTCTACAGTTGAGGAATTAATAGTATTCATTTTATTTTTATTATAAAATTTTAATGAAACTTTAATTACATAATTAAATAGTAAAGGAAGTTTAATGGTTTTATGTAACCTCTGAAGATTTGTTTTAATCTTTGTTTTATACGATATTTTTACAGCTTTATTTTTTGGGCTTGCAGTAGGTGATGGTTGGAAAGACATGTGCCACTCCAAACAGGACAGGCATACGTTAAACACGGACGAAGAAGTGTAGTATAAATCATCAATTTAGTAACGCTAGTTAATTTGCTTTTACGTTTCATTATAGGATTTAAAGCACCAAGGGCTTGGGCGCCCTTCAAACGTAAGTCGGCAATATGTTTGGACCAGTTTAGACGGTTGTCCATTCTGACCCCAAGATAACGCACAGATGCTTTCCAAGGTACTTTATGGCCTGCTATTTTTAAATTTCTTGCAGGGGGTTGCCTAGCACAAGAGAAAAATATTGCTTCAGTCTAACCCTCATTTATTTTTAGTTTCCATTTCTTGAAATACATAGTTCTGAAGTAAATCAATAGAATATTGTAGGCGACCTATAATCAAATCGGTATCGTAAGAAGAGGTATAAGACTCAGTATCGTCAGCGAAACAAGCTAATTTCGTTTGAGGTCGAATAGGGATGTCGTTAACAAAAAGGAGAAACAAATAGGGTCCTACTATCGAGCCCTGGAGAACGCCAGCTGGGATCTTGAGTGGTGATGAAATGATGTTACCGATGTGTACCTGGAATTTTCGATCCGCAAGGTACGACTGTATAAGTTTAATAAGGAGCATAGGCACGTTAAGAGTGAGCAACTTGTGTAACAGGCCTTCGTGCCACACAGTGTCGAAGGTTTTTTCGATATCCAGCAGAAACATATATGTGGACTGCTTGAGATTTAGGTGATGGGTAATGTGTTCGCAAGGCCAAGTTCAATGGTCAGTCCTGAAAGGACGACGCGTCAAAACGTACCCCCAACCCTAACATCGACCAACCGATTTAAAATGTATCTCAGTCAAAACATCTTAGTAAGGTGATCATTTTTTATTATGGCGACCACTCTCAAAAGTGTGGGATTGCCGAGAAAAATCATGTTTTAATAATAACATTTTGACACTATCTAATTAAAATACTTTGAAAATCAAAAAATATTTTAATTATTTTATGCATTTATTTCTGTGCACATTAATTACATTTTAAATGTTTTTATCATAGTTTAAATTTAAATAATATTTTAAAAAAATATCAAAATAGAGAAAAAAAATACAAAATTAAAATTACAATTATTACAGGAAATCGAACCGTAGGAAGCTTCGCACATATAATTTTAATTGTGTTGTACAGTCAGCGTCACGATGTGGGTACCCCTCTTGAAAGCAACTACGTTCCCAACTGGGGTACCCAATTGATGCAGCCCACCGTACATGGGGCTAGGGCGTTAAATTAATTTTAATCCACCGGCGAAACTGCTCAATAGAATTACGAGTATAATTGATGATAATCAATATGTATAACATAACAACAGCATAACATAACAGCCTATAATATTGTTATTTAAATTTTTTATAACATTTTTGTATGAAATATGTAAAAATAAATAAGCGGTCTTTTAATTTTATATTATTTTTAAACCCCATGGATTTTGAAGTTAAAATTGGTTCCTAGTCTTTTTATAGATCCTCATGAACCTACTAACACTTACGAAAGATCTGTTGGAGGGGGGGGGGGGGGGGGTCTCATACAAACTTGGTCATAGTCCTTTATTTATAACAACATAAAATATTTATATTATTTTATTCTTCTGAAAATTTGGCTTGCTGGTACAAACTAGCCATCGAACATAGAACTAAACTCAGCTCAGCTTGTCATGTCTACTATTCCAAATAAATAAAAAGTAAAAGGTAGACAGTACAATTCAATTTAATTAGAAAAGTGGGAAGATATAAAATACAGATCTGATAAAAACACACCTACATACGCGCACTCAAGAATTGGGGTAGTAGGTGGAGAAACTACTTGCTGTTTACACGAAGGGGGTGGCTTCTTGGAGCACCCGGTCCTGCGGCTCCACAGAACAAGCGTCAGGTCAGTCCTGGCTGTTCTGGTGGCAGGCAATCGCAGAAGCGGAGAGGAGTGAAGTCCCGGGCCAAGCTCCGTTTAGCGGAGCCCCGAGATGGAGTTGCGACTTCTGAAAGGAGGAGGGAAGCGTCAGAGCGTCGGCGCCCTACCACTTGTCACTGCACTTGTCCACTTTTAGTGGAGTGGACTTCACCGTACTGGTTGCTCGCTACTGAAATCTTGTCGTAAACTGGTTGAAGTACGTAAGCGGCTTCTTTCATAGGGACTTTTTTTATAATTCTAGATTTCTTTGTCTCGTTTTACGATTATATTTGTTGTAGCCAATATTCGCCTGACCTGCCAGGTGTAGTCGACCAAGACGTATAAAACCTCACAATCCAAGAATGCGTTATGAATTTTAAAATTAACATTTAGTATTCTATTAATCGGTAGACAAACGTAATTCAATATAAAAACTAGATTTAAACTAGCCAAAACGATATAAATGTTTTTTTAGTAATACATCCTAATACAACCTTCATTTAACAGGCCGATATAGAAAATCTATTAGAAAGAATAAATAAGCTGGACAGCTTGACGTCATTAGTGACGTCATTAGTGAAAAATATTATGTAACATTTCGTAATGTTTATAAAAGTGCCAAATTTTCATTGTTGAAATGAAAAAAATGAATGGAATTGGATGGATGATGGATTCCGTGATTTATATACAGAATCTGTTACCACAAATGGTATATTAATGATGAAAATGAAACATGAAGGACTTATGAAAATGAATTGTAAGTACAGTGTTCGCATAATACTTTACTAAACTGCTCCAGGCGAATCTACCCATGCGCATTATAAAAAGTGGACAACTGGCCCGCGGACCAGTTTTTGTGTGGGCGAGAAGTCCCATAACCCCAATTATGGACTTACGTGCCGCGATCTGGGTTGTGGGACATCTCGCCCACACAAAAACTGGTCCGCGGGCCAGTTGACCAAGAAATTGTATGAAACTAGCTAATTATGTACTTCTAAGTTTGTTATGATGATTACTTTACTCTGTATTTTATTTTTGTTAAAATAATTGCCTTTATGCTATGATTTACTGATTTATCAGATATTTAATTAAAAAATATACGAATTGACCGAAATATCCCTTCACTTTTTAATATGGGACATCTCGTCCGTTCTCGTAAACTGGCCCGGGCGAATCTACCCATGCCCATTTTAAAAAGTGAACAACTGGCCTGCGGACCAGTTTTTGTATGGGTGAGATGTCCCATAACCCCTTGTACCTGCGCGGGCGGCCATTTTGGTTCAACTTACGCGCCGCAATCTATACCATGTATTGTTAACAATGTAAAATAAATGCATTGCAAATATTTGTATAGGTTATTAAAACTAAAAATGGAAACATAAAACAACTTTTTGCATAAAATGAAACCGACTTCAAAAACACAACACAGTGAAAAATAACTTTAGTTTCAGAAGTCGGTGTCAAAAAAAATGAATGTTTTATTTTTTACAAAACGTTAAGTGTAGGTATCTCTTATGGATTCTGAGTTCACCTTGTTGTTCCATTTAAAGATTTACTCTATATACCTACCTACTACAGACTAGGTGGGTATCGGTAATAGACATTATTGCAGAGAATAAAATCCCACATAAGTACAAGACTGCAGACCACTTCCGCATCTCATGGCACGAGACACGTCTTCTATAAAAGTAAAACACTTTCAAGCTAAACGAACCCGGATACACCAAATGATACTGTATGACTGGGAAGCAGTTCCGCCAGGTTTCATAAAATATATTGTTGTTTGTCATTGAAATAATGTTTTGTTTTAGTTTTATATTATACCTAAATATCTTGGCATGCCGTATACACAGAAATGGATTCACACCAGGCCACATCAGACCATACCACGCCCCACCAGGTCATACCGTGCCTCACCAAGCCAAACCATGCCACACCAGGGCACACCGCGCTTCACCAAGCCTCATCGCGCCGCACTAGGCCATACCGAGTCACACTCGGCCACACCGCGCCTCACCAAGCTTCACCGCGCCTCACAAAGCCACACCAGGACAAACCGCTCGTCACCAAGCCACACCGCGCCATATCAGGCGAAACCCCGCCTCACCGCATTACTACACGCCACACGGCGCCACTACGTGCTGCTTCGCGCCACACCAGGCTACACTCCGAATGCCCAGATTTTCTTAACGTTGAGGTTGACTCATTGGTCAACCTCAACGTTAAGAAAATCTGGTTTAGTGAACAACTAACTCCTTTTTTGCGTTCTTATTCTTGTTTTAGGAGAGATGCACGATAAATACCTAATATTGCTTTGTGTTTGCAGGAATGTTTTCTTAAGACGTGAGGAGTGAGGATTGCAACCACTTGGATTTCATATGTATATTAGGCCTCTTTAGATGGCCCAGCCCATTATTGTGTAGGGCTGGGCGTGTTGCTGCGTGAGATGCTGGCGTGGCTGGCGGTGCACGGTGTACGCGACGTGCCACTTGACATGTGACCGGAACGAGCCGCTCGCGGTGGTGAGCTGCGCTCGTCCTTATCGCGCGACTCGTGCCAAACCGGCTAAGGCCGCAGCCGAGCGCTGCAGCACAGCGCGGCGCAGAAGGCTAACTCATTACACTGCGCAGTGCGCACACACATCATACAACGCGCCCAAAAGGAGAAAGAAATTAAAAAACAATTAACAAGAAATTTAACCGACGAAAACACGAACTAAAAAGCCGAAATTAAAAAAAGAAAATACCTTTTACCCAAGCTAAGCTCTGAAGTTGCAGTAAGTAATTCATTTTGTGTTGGCACCTATGCCGTGGATAGGGAGGGACATTACATCACTTCCTCACAAAATCGGCTACAGTTTCACTAGAAAACTCCCATAACTCAAAAGAATAAAGATCAAATCTTATGATAATTTGTGTCATCACTCCTCGTGATGACACAAATTTTACAGCTTTAGAAGCAAATATATTATGTCATCAACCATTGACTTAAGCAAATATATTATGTCATCTAATCAACCATTGACTTAAGGAAAAAAGTATAATTTTTAAAGAGCTGTCTATAAACACCCCACACCGTTATATTCAAATATTTTTTAAATCAAATCTTCATATACATGACGGCGCGCGATGATTTGGTTGATGTATTGCCACACTTTTTATAAGTTCCAATCGGTTATTTCTATTCTGTGGTTTAAGATTGATTTTAGGGCGGTTAACACCGAATGGGGTTGAAAGTATCATAGCGGTGGTGAGAGCGCTTTTTTGACGTGACTGTCACCCGGTGATCACGCACAAATCCGTTGGTTCTAAACTCAAGTCTAATAATTATTGTAATTTGGATTTAACCACTACCTATCATTGTAATCTCAAGTTATTTTGATAATGTTCCTTTAAAATCTTTGTAATTATATCAAGTGAATTATACTGTGCGTATAATTTTTCAACCACCTGCATGTACACCTCCAAAATGGAGAACCAACAATAAATAACGGATAAATAGCGACTCGTGGTGTCGCGGCCGCTCGAAAATCCGATAAACATTATTGTTTTAACCATTTGGCTACGGAGCCTAAATAAACAAATTTATTAAAAGTTGGAAGTAGGCGGTACCCATTTCTTTTTATGTTTTTCGTGTCGTGGAGGTATTTGAAGTAAAGCTAAAATTAAAATTTTGTATTAAAAAAAAACTTGGAAATAAGTTGGAACTTTGAAAAATATAGAAATCCGTAACTAGAAGGCTTCCCAGGTGTGGTCTAGAACAAAAAAAAAATCAATATAATAATACAAGTATTCATTAATAAGTGTTTATTAATAATTTTTACGCCATGGCGCCAGCGTCACCGCACGCTACAAGTAATGCCAAAACACGTTTATAAATATTTCGACACTGTCGACTTACCTACCTTTTTTGCTCGATGTTATTAACAACGAGAACCTGGCACTCCACAACTCATAAGTAGGCAACAAAACACTTTGGTATTGGCCGACCTATGTAAGCCAAGGTAAGCAATGATGTGGTGAGCATAAAGCACACTTACCTAAAAGTAACTTATTCACTCGAGACTGGAAGACACCGAGCTATCAGAAGTTCAGGACACACAGACACCGAGCTATCAGGGGTTCAGGACACACGGACACCGAGCTATCAGGGGTTCAGGACACACAGACACCGAGCTATCAGGGGTTCAGGACACACAGACACCGAGCTATCAGGGGTTCAGGACACACAGACACCGAGCTATCAGGGGTTCAGGACACACAGACACTGAGCTATCGGGGGTTCAGGACACACGGACACCGAGCTATCAGGGGTTCAGGACACACAGACACAGAGCTATCAGGGGTTCAGGACACACAGACACCGAGCTTTCAGGGGTTCAGGACACACAGACACCTAGCTATCAGGGGTTCAGGACACACGGACACCGAGCTATCAGGGGTTCAGGACACACAGACACCGAGCTATCAGGGGTTCAGGACACACAGACACCTAGCTATCAGGAGTTCAGGACACACGGACACCGAGCTATCAGGGGTTCAGGATACACAGACACCGAGCTATCAGGGGTTCAGGACACACAGACACCGAGCTATCAGGGGTTCAGGACACACAGGCTCCGGCAAACAGCTGCCCTCCATTCGCACGATGGACGAACACACTTCAAAACGTGATGTGATGAGTGATGGCGGAACAGCTTAGCGGAATTAAATTGTGTAATGCCAACGTGTGAGTTGAAATTACACAATTTCCCGAAATTTTAACGAAATGGATGGAACTGTCTCTCGATTGCCTGGCAGCTCAGTTGATGTCATGAACATGGATTCTGGAACCTGACTCGAGCAGTGCATCGCTGCTGATGAGCCATCCTGCCACGCGGGCGCCGCCGCCGCCGCCGCCACCCACCTCGCGTCGTTTTGAATCCAGTATCTGTAGTTAATAATTTATGTAGCGTGAGTGACCTTGATAATGGCCGAAGCGCAGGATGTCCATTAGGTATTTATCATTATGCGTTGGTAAACTACCTGATAGTATGTGGCTCCGGCCTCCGAGCTGTAAGCAATCGTATTTATGCTCGTAGTGCATGTAGCAAACAACGCAACAGCAACCACACCACACAACATTAAGTTATACTACTATACTAACATTATATAGATATAACAAAATGTGCTGTGCTGGCGCTGCCGTTGCGGCTGCAGACTACCTCAAACGGCGTAAATATAGAAACCTTTATGGTAATTATATTTTCGAGCCGTTTGGGGTTTAAACTCTGGGGCTGTGGTGTCCAAGTGCTCAAAGCCTATTTAAGGAAATTTCGAAACGCCTTGTTGGCGCTTTCCGTAACCCAAGGGCTGGCTTTTACCTTGGCCAGAGGCTAAGTGTTGCCATACAACGTGGCAATGCCGCCAGTCTCTTGGGCACATTACCAGCTGACAGCGTTGAGGAGGAGTTTTTCGATTCCCTTTTATAGTTTGTTGTTAGTTTATTTATTTAAGTTTACTTAATCGTTTTTAATTATTAATATACTAGCTGATGCCCGCGGCTTCGCCTGCGTGGATGTCGGTTATCGCGACCAAAAGTAATCATGATGATCCCATTTCCTCAACTCATGGGAACCTAGTTTGCCCATTTTCAAAGTATTAAAATGGATATAGTATATTATCGGTTTAAAGATTCTTTAATTATTCTAAAAGAACATACATTGTTCACTTGCAAAATAAATACATAACTAAGGTAAATATTGTAGTCCAGTAGTTAACAGTTTAGTTAGCTTAATACAGGTGGGTACGATGTCGACATATTATTGTGAGTAACTTAATAGTTTTGTGTTGTTAGTGACGTCCTGCCTGAGTTTAGCTTTAAATAGGTTGAAAGAAGATGTGTTCCTGATATCGGCTGGTAGACTGTTGTAAAGTTGAACACCTTCGTACTTTATATTTTTCCTGCCATATTGCGTTCGCGGGGGGCGCGTCTGGATTGGGTTAGGGTTTCTTTGGCTGTATTTGGATGTTTTCGCGTTAAAAGACAACTGTGTGTGTATGATTTTGTTAAGAATTTTACGAATGAGAACGCAAGAATTGAATGTGTAAAGTTGATTAATGCTCATTAGTTTCGTGTTTTTGTATAGTTCGAATGTACTAAAAAAATATGTTCTTCAAAACATCAATATAAATTAACCACAAATTATTATTTCGACTAAATTTACATAAAACAAATACTTACCAAAAATAATTTTAAATAAACAACTTAAAAGCAGCTCGAAACAAAAGTTGTACTACTGACTGATTTATCTGCATAGTGACACCGGGACCGCACTCTTTATCTCAAAGCAGGGTATTTACGCATAACTTCACGATTTAAATTTTTACGAGTACCCACAAACTTATTAATTTGTTAACTGTATGTGTAACACTAATGTAAATTGGTAAAATATAAATAAATTCTTCAGATTAGTCGTGTAAAAGTCCGAGTGTCGAAGGACAATGAATATTGTATTGTTGGTAACTGAAGGCGAGTTGACATCTTAAAGTCACGCCATCAACCGTCAACCGACAGAAGTCAATAAATCGAGGCGCGTGGTGCGGCAAGGGTCACTTTTTGCTTGGACGGCGCTCGGAACGGACGTGCTACTTGACCATTATTGTGTGAATTTGTGTGCTTAGTTATTTTTGGGGTTGTGTTTTCGTTCGTGTACTGATTATTCCATTTTGCTTGTGTAATTTCTATTAGATTAATATTTACATGTTCCTTTTGATATTTTTATAATTTTTGTTTGTTGGTTAAAAGTGTAATTAACAAGAAATTAAAGATTTGTATATTTTTTTTAACGTATTTCACTACTGATCCCTAAAATCAGCAGTGGGATTAAGATTCATTTCGCCCACAAGTTAAAACTAAATCTGAGGCTTTCAAATTTAAATAAAAACGGTTAGTAGTTAGCAATGGATAGATCGAGTCGTTCACGTTCAAAAACTAGTGCCGCGCGTTCTAAGCGATCTCGTAGCCGCCATAAGCGGAGTAGAAGGTCACGTAGCAAGTCTCGGGGTTGCGATCGCCATTCCAGGCGCGAACGAGATCGTCGTGGGAGCCGCGTGAGGACGCGAAGCCCTGCATCACCGCCTTACCGACGATCGCTTGAGACTATTGTCTCACGGTTGAAGGCTTTAGAAGAACGTTCACGGGTAATAGCTACGCCGGAAACTACAGGTACTGTTACTGATGTTTCGACTGCGACCACAGAGAAAATAGTGGAAGCAATACAGTCGTTAAAGTCAGTAAGCACCCATCATTTTTATATTTCTAATTTTGACCCCAATGTGCATGATGTTGATCAGTGGTTTGACGAGGTTGACAGGGCTCTAGTTTTGAATAAGTGGTCACAAAATGAGTGTCTTTCCCGCGTTGGGAACTGTCTGAAGGGAGATGCTAAGAGTTGGCTTAGTGAATGGGTCACAAATGACCGTTCATGGAGTAATTTTAAAAAAGATTTTCGGTCACTTTGTGTCAAGAAAATTGATTTGGCAAGTATTTTGTATGAAGTAATGAGCTCTAATTCGGACAGTTACCCAACCTACGCTGAATATGCACGTAGATGTTTACTACGTTTACGGATCGTAAAAGGCCTATCAGACGAGTTAATAACGGCGATTGTTATTAGAGGGATTAAAGACCCTCAAATCAAAGCAACTGCTACTAATGCAAATTTGACTCCTGACAATCTCGTTAATTACCTGTCTACCTTCATAAAGCCCACTTATAAGCAGAATAGTGACAGTTCGCGTTCTAAAGATCACAAAAGCCCACATAAGAATAACTCTAAGCGTTCATTTAGGGGTCAGGGTCCCAAATGTTTTACCTGCGGTCAAGCGGGGCATAAACAAGCGAGTTGTCCTAAAAAGTCGAAATCAAACAATGCTACTGAATCTAAATCGAATTTTGAATCAAAATCGGAATCTAATTCTATCCCAAGTAAGGCAATATGTGCATACTGTAAAAAGACTGGTCATGATATTAGTGTTTGTTTCGCTAAGCAGCGCTCAGATAATAAGTCCAATAAAAGTAACGTCAATTTCTGTTCTGCCCTTATTAAAAGTAAGTCTAATGACATAATAGTTGGAACAGTCCAGGGTATACCAGTAGACATCCTGATTGATAGTGGGGCATTAGAAGTCTCGTTGATTTCGTCATCCGTGGCCAATCATTTTTCTTGTTCAAAGAAACCTATTAATAAACAATTGAAAGGAATAAGTAATTCCATTATTCTTGTTGATTCTTATGTCACACTGGTAATAGAGCTTGAGGAAATAACCCTCGAAGTTGATTTGCTTGTTGTGCCTAGTGAATACATGAACGCACCAATTATTATTGGTACTGATGTATTGAATAGGGAAGGGGTAACCTATATAAGGACCAGGGGTTCTCAACGTTTAACTCATGATAAAGCTTTAACGAGTGTTTCCACGGTTCAATCTGGCGAGCAACCCAATGGTTTTAAAACTGCACTAATAGAGGAAGACCTTGAGAAACTCACAAGAATTCTCGATAAATATTCCGCATTTATGATTTCTGGTACGGCTACGTCTACAGTTACCACAGGTTGTATGCACATCAGATTGAACAGTGACGTACCTGTTAATTATCGTCCTTACAAAATGTCCTACAACGAAAAGCTTAAAGTTAGAGAAATTATTCAAGACTTACTTAGTAAAGGCATAATACGCGATTCAGAGTCACCATATTCGAGTCCGATTCTTTTAGTAAAAAAAAAGGATGGATCGGATCGTATGTGCGTGGACTTCCGGGCACTTAATAAAATCACAGTTAAGGATAGATATCCTTTACCTTTAATAGATGATCACATTGATCGACTAGGGAAGTCAACATTCTTCACGGTACTTGATATGGCTACCGGGTTTTTACAAATTAAATTAGATGAGCAATCAATACCCTTAACTGGCTTCGTGACGCCCGAAGGGCATTTTGAATATTTGAAAATGCCCTATGGTTTAGCCAATGCACCCATAGTATATCAACGTATTATTGCAAATACACTGCGTGAATTCATTGAAGCAGGCAAAGTATTGGTTTACGTCGACGACTGTATGTTATTGTCCTGTTCGATTGACCAGGGCTTACAGATATTAGATGAAGTTTTAACAGTTTTGACTAAGGCCGGTTTCTCAGTGAATTTGCGCAAGTGTTCATTTCTATGCCAAGAAATTGAATATTTGGGCAGAATAATATCAAATGGTGGGGTCCGGCCTTCATCAATTAAGGTACAGGCACTCGTGAATGCACCCGTTCCCCAGAACGTCAAACAAGCGAGACAATTTTTGGGCCTTGCTGGTTATTTCAGAAAGTACATAGCTAATTACTCCATAAAAACAGCATGCATTGCTCGTTTGACGCGTAAGGGTGTTGAATTTGTCTGGGGACCACAACAGGAAAGCGTTCGCAAAGAGCTTATTAAGTGTCTTACTAGTGAGCCAATATTAGCCATTTTTGACCCAGAGCTTCCCTCAGAGGTTCACACAGATGCGAGTAGTGCAGGTTATGGTGCAGTTTTCCTTCAGGTTCATAAGGATGGTAATAAGCGTGTGGTTGCTTACTACAGTCAGGTTACGAAAGGTAGTGAACAACGTTACCACTCTTATGAACTGGAAACGCTCGCTGTAGTAAAAGCTCTTAAGCATTTTAGGCATTACCTAATAGGAATGCCATTTACTGTAGTGACAGACTGCAATGCCTTAAAAGCCACTCAAAATAAGAAAGATCTACTCCCGAGGGTAGCGAGGTGGTGGATATACCTACAGGACTTTAACTTTATCATTCAATACAGGAAAGGGGTAATGATACCTCATGCAGACTATTTTAGCCGTAACCCCGTACATATGGTAAATAACATTGAGAAACCGCGTAATTGGGCTCAAATAGCGCAAGCAGGAGACGAGGAGACTCAAACCTTAATCAGGTCTTTGGATGGGGGAAGCTTGGACTCATCACGCTATGTTAAACGCAATAATATCTTGTACTATCGCTTCACACCTGTAGGTGAAGAGTCCAGGTTACTTTGTTACATACCAAAAGGACATCGTTTGAGCCTCCTCCGAATATTCCATGATGAACATGGCCATATTAACGCTGACAAGGCTACTGATCTTATCTTAAAACACTTTTGGTTCCCTGGTCTCAGAGCTTTTATTGCTAAGTATATATCTCACTGCCTCATATGTATAGCTCACAAGAGAGTTCCACGAGCTCCACTACAACCAATTAACTCATGGACAAAACCAAATGTTCCTTTTGACACCTTACATATAGATGCACTAGGCCCTTTGGTAGTATCTAACGGTAATAAACACGTTTTAGTTGTCGTGGATTCTTTCACCAAATATTGTTTATTAAATCCTATTTGTACTCAGGACTTAAATGAGTTAAAACGTGTCATGCAAAATGTTGTGTCTCTGTTTGGAACACCTAAGACAATTGTATGTGATAGAGGTAGGATGTTTCAATCATCTGGTTTTGTGTCGCTAATGAATGATTTAAGTTGTCAGATTCATTATATTACCCCCGAGATGCACCACGCCAATGGTCAGGTGGAACGTTACGTTCGCACCCTCCTTAACATGTTGAGGATTGAGGTGAACCATCGGAAAGGGGAATGGTCTGAACAGTTGTGGAAGTTACAGCTGATACTCAACATGACAAAGCAAAAGTCCACCCAGCAGTCCCCGCTAAACCTGCTTATCGGTGCCGAGGGAGCTACCCCAGTCATTCGCACACTAATCCGAGACGTTGCCATCGAATTGTCAGGTGAGAACCGTGAATCGCTACGGGAGATGAGAAGACAAAGGACGGCCGAACGGTTATGCAAAAATCAAACCGATCAAGACAGGCGTGCTAATGAAAACCGACAGCCTCCACGTGCCTACAGCAAAGATGACCTAGTCTTCGTTATCAAGTATTCCCAGTCCACGGGGAAACTTGATCCTGGTATGCGCGGACCTTACCGCGTAGTTGGAGTCCTGGACCATGGTCGCTATGAGCTGCGACTTCTGGCTGGTGGCTATGGGAAGACCACATACGCTGCTGCACAGTTCATGGTGCCCTGGAGGGGTGAATGGACTCCTGAGACATGCGCCGCATTTTTTGAGGGCAAGTATTGTTTTGAAGTCTGGGTGATACGCTAACAATGTGCCTATGTCAACAGCCACTGGGAGGTATGCAAACTAAGAGCCTATGCCTACGGTGTTTGTAGAAGTCTGGGCGGTATGCTAACTAGGTGCCTATGCCGACAGCCGTTGTGAGACATGCTAACTAGGTGCCTCTGTCTGCAACGCGGTGTTTGTAGAAGTCTGGGCGGTATGCTAACTATGTGCCTATGCCGACAGCCATTGTGAGACATGCTAACTGGGTGCCTCTGTCTGCAACGCGACCAAGTTCCGTACTTGGTGTGTTCTTAAGTATCTAAGATGTTTTCTGCTTCTACATCTGTTATCTTTTTACGTAATGTGACTGTCTGATTACAGGCGACAGTGAAGACTCGGGCGTCTTATTGGAAGACCTTGCTACAGATCAAGCAGGACCATCCTCTGGAGCTGACGAGGACGTCAGAGCATCAGGAGAGGCCGTGTTGGTAACTGAAGGCGAGTTGACATCTTAAAGTCACGCCATCAACCGTCAACCGACAGAAGTCAATAAATCGAGGCGCGTGGTGCGGCAAGGGTCACTTTTTGCTTGGACGGCGCTCGGAACGGACGTGCTACTTGACCATTATTGTGTGAATTTGTGTGCTTAGTTATTTTTGGGGTTGTGTTTTCGTTCGTGTACTGATTATTCCATTTTGCTTGTGTAATTTCTATTAGATTAATATTTACATGTTCCTTTTGATATTTTTATAATTTTTGTTTGTTGGTTAAAAGTGTAATTAACAAGAAATTAAAGATTTGTATATTTTTTTTAACGTATTTCACTACTGATCCCTAAAAGTATATTTAAATTTGTTCTCATGTAAGTGAAATGTAATTTCTTTATGAGAATTAAATGTCTTTAACCAGAATGTGGGTGTGTGATAATCGTAGTTAAATAGAAGTTTAATTATTTTATTTTGTGCTATTTGTTTGTTTTGTTTGTTGTAGATCTTAGAGATCCTTAAGAGATAGACATAAGCCATCGCGGATTTTTCTGTAGACCTATATAAGATATACAATTCTACCATTCATCATTTTGTTATATCTTAAAGGGCAGCGTTTTCGTTGAAACCTCCACCAGACGGCTTATTATTTTCCAACACCTCCAACATAATTATATCATTATATTTTAGCCAATCTGTACAAAAACTTGACAAATTATATACTAAAAAATTCCTTTAGTACCACTCTATCTATTTAAGAAAACAACATGAAAATCAGTGCAGTAATTTTGGAGTTTATCGCGAACAGACAGATAGACGCGGCGAAGACAAGTCATCATCAGCCTATAATGTTCCCACTGCTGGGACACAGGCCTCCTCTCTATGAGAGGGATTGGGCTATAATCCACCACGCGGGCCCAGTGTGGATTGGTAGATGTCACATGACTTCGAATTTTTGGTTCTAGGACATGCCGGTTTCCTAACGATGTTTTCCTTCACCGTTTTTGAGAGCAGTGTAAAAGTAATACGCCTGCTTGGGTTCGAAACCCACGACTTACTGTTTGTAACTCGGGGTCGCTACCACTGGCCCACCGCTGCTCACCCCCATTGTGTTATAATATGTAGTGATGTTGGGTTCGGCTTCCAGTACAACCGGATGCAGCTGAATACCAGTATTTTACATGGAACGACTGTCTATCTGCCCTCCACAACCCAGTTAGTTCTGGGTAATACGATACCCCGTGGTAGAAATACAGTGAAATTAGTGATAGCTTTAATTTCCACATCAGGTGTTCCAGATCTTCAATGTTTATACGTCAACAGAGAGTGCTCATCAGGCTGAACAACTTTTGCTAAGACGTCATTCCTATATATATTATAGTGTAACTGGGCTCTTGGAGCTCCACGACAGGTGTTCCACATCTTCAATTTTTATACGTCAACAGAGAGTGCTAATCAGTCTGAACAACTCTTGCTATGACGTCATTCCTATATATGTTATAGTGTGGCTAGGCTCTTGGAGTTCCACATCAGCTGTTCCAGATCTTCAAATTTATTCTCTGAGCAGAAAATGCTCATTACGTGGAACAATTTTTGCTATGGTACCATTTTTGTATCTCTTATAGTTTAGCTGGTCTGTTGCGGTTCTGCATCAGGTGTTCAAGTTTCCAAGATAAATTATAGCCTTATGTTGCCCAGACTTAATACCTTTACAACAAAAAAAAATCATTCAAATCCGTCGAGTAGTTCCGAAGATTAGCGTGTACAGACAGACAGAATTTTTTTTTTGGATTCGTCTTCTATTACTGTTTCTAAACAAAAACAATAATTAGGGGGTAAAAAAAAAACAATAATTAGGGGGTAATTATTGTTTTTTTTAATATATTCAATGTACAGACACAGTTTTTTTACTGTCTTATTATATGTATAGATATAGTAGTTTATCCATAATTAAATAAAATATTTGAATTTATTTATAGAACGTTACGAACGTTCTATAAATAAATTCAAATATTTTATTTACATGTATCGCGTAGCGTGTAGTGCGTAGTTTCCCACGTAATTTGTAGCAAATTCCGAGTAGCCCAGGTCGTAGCTTGCAGCGCGTAGCCCGTAGCTTCAAGCGCTTAGCCCGTAGCGCGTACCGCGTAACCATTTGCGTGCAAATTGTAGTGAACGCAGCATGAAGCTTTACGTTACCGCGTAACCCGTTGCTTGTAGCTTGTAGTGAACGTAGCAGTAGCAACCGGGGGCTTAGGAGATAATAAACAATAACTAGTGTAATTGTTACGAAGCGAAGCATCCACCATCTTTTGTTTTTTTTTAACATTAATTTCAAAGATATTCAATTATTTTCGATCAAATGTGGATATAATTGTAAATGTGGAAAATATTAAATGCCTACCAGCAGACGTCCCACCTCGGCGATCTTTTTCGCCGCAGCCACCGGACACCGCACCCAGATGGTGCCAAGCCCACGAGCATTGACGCGGATGTCACCCGCCCGCACGTTTTCTGGCGGGCATCCGCCGCTCCGGGCTATGGCCGCCAAGCCTATTTTTTTTTTGTTCTCGATGTGGAAATCCTCTATGGATGCCCTCCGCCCTGGGGAGAGCGGAGGGGTCTGTCAGACTCATACTGAATAAAACCACACCGGTGTTCCCTCGCATACTTGCGTCAGGGGGCACGGGATCTAGTGCGACTTCCGCTGCCCCGGACTAGTGCCGGCCCGCTTGACCTGCGGGCCTCGTCTCGGGGGGGAGTGAGCTGTAAAACTCCCCCCGTTACGTCTTTGAGAGGCGCGCGTGGAATACGACGCGCCGCCGTCTCGGGTCCAGTGTGATAGGGGGCGACGGATGTCCCCAACTCCGTCGCCCCTGGACCTATTTAGGGGGGCCGAAAGAGGGCGTTGTCCGCCCGCTGCCAACGCCCGGTGCGCCTGCTGCGGAAAGGGAGGGAACTCGTCATCTCCCTCTCCCTTTCCGCAGCTTCCTTATGCGACATGACAGTTTCGCAGAAAGATATCACTGCGTCCCAGGACTCTGTTCTGCCGACCATCGAACGAACAACGGTGGACAGCGACAGGTCTCCTCCTACCTCTGTAACGAGGGCAAGGCGCGGCTCATCCCACGCGACACACTCGGCCAGCGTATGCCGCGCCGTGTCCTCTAGGTGGGTACAGTGATGGCACCGGGCGTCCGGCGCCCTGCTTATGCGACACAGGTACTTCCCGAAGCGGCCATGCCCCGAGAGCACCTGCGTCGCCCGAAACGTCAGGAAGCCGTGCTTCCTCCCGAGCCAGTCGTCGAGTACTGGCCGGATCGCCTCGATTGTGTCGAGGTCGGCGGTAGGGAGCTCTAGCCTCCCCCGCCATTCCGCCACCATGACCTGTCGGAGCTGAGACCGGTACAACGTTATCTGTCGCTGCACCAGCCTCTCGCCCCGATCCTTGGCCTCCTCGCGCCACCGGTACAGTGTCGCGAGGGTCTTCGCCTCCAGGTCCCACGGCGGGGATCCGGCCAGTACACAAGCCGCCCTATAGGAGATCGTGCGATATCCCCGTGTGGCCATCACCCTCTGCGGTCTGCGCAGAACTGCGATAGTGCGGGCCGTCAGATCTGTCGCCCATATCGGGGCCCCGTACAGGGCCATCGGTCGCACGATCCCTATGTACAACCGCCTTAAGCCTAACCTAACCTAACAACCTTTTTTTTGTCCGCCACAGATAAGACTATTTTTGCTTGAAAGGTATCACAGTCATGTGTCTCGTTAGTTAATTTACTTTAAAATGAATGATTACCAAACTGTCCTTTGAATGGTTAAACAAAACTAAAAGTACCAATGTAATAACTATTTGGTAATTAATTCATTATTTAGAAATCTTACAGCTTTAAAAAAAACAAACCTAGTTACAAATGAAAAACCGGCTGGGGATCGAACTCGCGAACCATGGTTATTAAGTTTGGAAATTTTATAGCATTAAAAAAATCTAATAAATACAAAAATTAAATATTCGAGCTGAGGTTCGAACTTGCAAACACTTCTTCAAAAGGCGACCGCTGACCTGCCAGGCCACTTACGTCGGTGATGTATGTTGATTGTTGACAGTAGGACCCTGTTAAGCAGAATAGATCCAACTAACGTTTTTTATGAAATTGAGTTACGTACATAACGAGAATCTACAAATCGAGTTTTATATTTGCATAAAAGATCCTAGCGGTCTGATGACATTGCCCTAACAAAACTTTTATTGTACGAGTTTACCATCACAACCGATACATCATGTACGAGTTTAGGTCAGGATTTCTGAATATTGCAAAAAGGTACCATGATGCCAACGCACGGCAAAATGATAATTTTTTTTTTCAAAAGATCCAAGTTGCGTGGTTCTATAAAAAAAAAATATTTTTCGCAATAGTTGTCGAACCAAGCAGATTGCATCCTTTCTGCAAATTACATTTTCCCAATCCTTACAATGAATTTGGAACCAAGCAGTTTGAATCTCTATTGCTTATTGTCAAGAATAAATCCAACTTACATTTTGTAAGTTTTGAGTAAATGCGATTTGAAGTTTAGAAGTGAAAACGAAAATATCAGGCCAAGTTATAATCATCTGGTAAGTTATTGGTCTAAGAGCACAAAATTCTGAATATATTAAAAGTGGATTTACCTAATTTCAGCATATAGTTTTTCTGTAATTCATGAAAACTACCTGTGGATCCTTTATCTGTACACAGGATGCAAGGTCATGATTTCGTTGGATCAAGCAAACTAGAGAAAATTATAACAAACAGAAAAAAAACGGTTACTGGGGAAAAAGTTTCTTGGCTCAAAACAAAAGAAATCTTTCTGTAAAAAGAAGCGATATTCTTTTTATTTATGAGGAGCAATTTTGACGATAGCTACATTGAAGTAGACCTGCAGAAAAATACCCGCGGTAGGTCACGCTGCATATCGCAAGGCATGATGGAAACACTGTGGCCAAATGGGAAATGTTTTTGTTTACTATTTATCAATAAGTTCTTTAAAACTACTTCATATTTTCATTTAACTCATCGTGTCACAAAGATACTTAAATCAAATATTTATCTAAGGATTTTGCATAAAGGATCCACAGGTAGTTTTTCATGAATTACAGAAAAACTATATGCTGAAATTAGGTAAATCCACTTTTAATATATTCAGAATTTTGTGCTCTTAGACTAATAACTTACCAGATGATTATAACTTGGCCTGATATTTTCGTTTTCACTTCTAAACTTCAAATCGCATTTACTCAAAACTTACAAAATGTAAGTTGGATTTATTCTGCTTAACAGGGTCCGTAGTCAGTTGTCAAACAATTGATGAAAATGGACTGTAATATCCATGTAATGCAATATTGCTCATCCCCCTAAGTTATTAGCGCGATAATATATAGCCTATGTCCTTCCCCAGGTTGAAATATATCTTCTTGCCAAATTTCATTATGATCCGATCAGCCGTTTAGTCGTGAAAGGTAGCAAACAGACAGAGATACTTTCGCATTTATAATATTAAGTATGGAAGTATGGATATTATAAATCTGAAGACTTTGTTTGTTTGGTTGAACGCGATAATCTCAGGAACATACTGGTTCGAATTGAAAAAATATTTTAGTGTTAGATAGCCCATTCATCTAGGAAGGCTATAGGCTAAATATTATCACGCTAATAACTTAGGAAGGTGAGCAGTATGGCATTATGACCATATTTTTAACTGTTTGACAACTGACAACTGTCATGGCGAGCGTTAGAATAGAACGGCTATTTTAGACGATTTGTCATCACAATAACTAGCCTAACGGTTCAACGGCCATCCTGTAAATCGTGTCTCGCAAGTTCAAGCCTCGGTCAGTATTCACTTTTTGTTAACCAACTTTCTTCAAAAAGGACGAGGTTCTAAATCGTGTTATATTTATTTTTTTGTGTTTGTTACTTCATAACTCCGTCATTTCGAAACCAGTTTGAAAAATTCTTCTTTTATGTGAAAGGATACTTCCCGATTGGTCCCATAGAAATTTCATCAATATCGGTTCAGTAATTTAGTTCCGTTTTCACGTTTATTGGTACATCACGCGACGTCGCGTAAAGTCTTGCATGCTAAATTTGACGTACTTCCCGATTTCCAATTGAATTGAAGTTTTGGACGCTTTTGTATATCACGTGATAGTACAATATATAGATGACATGGAGCTGATCTGATGATGGAGCTAGAAGGTGGCCTTAGGAACTCTGTTATGAAACGACATAACCCCATCGAGTTTGGGCTCGTATGATTTTTCTTGACGAGTACTTTGTCTCTAGATGGTATCCAGGGTCTGACAATGGAGCTGGAAGGTGGCCATAGGATCTCCGTAATAAAACGACGTAACTGCATAGAGTTTGGGCTCGTTTGATTCGTCTTTATGAGTAGTTTGTCTTCAGATGGTATCCAGGATCTGATGATGGAGCTGTAAGGTGGCTATAGGATATCCGTGATAAAACGACGTAACCGCATTCAGTTTGGCCTCGTTTAATTTGTCTTGATGAGTACTTTGTCTTTAGATGGTATCCAGGGTCTGATAATGGAGCTGGAAGGTGGTCATAGGAACTTCCTTATAAAACGATATAAACCCATCAAGTTTGAACTCGTTTTATTCGCCTCAACGAGTATTTGGTCCTAAATGATAACCAGGGTTTTATGATGAAGTTGGAAGGTAGCCATAGGATCTTCGTAATAAAACGACGTAACCGCATCGAGTTTGGGCTCGTTTGATTTGTCTTGATGAATACTTTGTGTTTAGATGGTATCCAGGGTCTGATGATGGAGCTGGAAGGTGGTCATAGGATCTCCGTAATAAAACAACGCAACCCCGTCGAGTTTGGGCTCGTTTGATTCGTCTTAAAGAGTAGTTTGCCTTTAGATGGTATCCAGGGTCTGATGAACTTGTGTGGCATACTACAACTAAAAAGGGTAAAATAAAATAAAAAATCTGCGAAAAAAAAACCGACTTCCAAAAAGACAAAAAAAACTTTACTTTCGGAAGTCGGTGACTTTGTTTATTTTATTGATTTTTTTGTCACCGACTTCCGAAAGTAAAGTTATTTTTGGATTTTTATTGGGTTTTTTTGGAAGTCGGTTTTTTTCGCAGAAAGTTTTTTTATGTTTATTTAATTTACTGTGAAATTTCCAAAAATAATAAGTGACAGTAGTTACAGGTAGTCAGTGGCCCAACAAGTCTGACAACCAGTCTTACCAAGGGGTATCATATTACCCAGTACTAACTGGGTTGTGGAGGTCAGATAGGCAGTCCCTCCATGTAAAATACTGGTATTCAGCTGTATCCGGTTAGACTGGAAGCCGACCCGAACTCTGTTGGGAAAAGGCTGGCAGATGATGATGATGACTCTGTCAATAGTTTGATCGTAAGGAATGAATCGGTCAATCATTTAAGCCGCGTTACATCGACTTCACGCTCCAAGAGAATTCGAATTCTGAACGCGCGCCAATGTTCGTCACATCGGCGCGCATTCAGAATTCGTAGACATGTGACATCAACCAACCTGCACTGGGCCCGCGAGGCGGATTATAGCCCATTCCCTCTCATAGAGAGGAGGCCTGTGTCCCAGCAGTGGGAATATTATAAGCTGAATATGCTATACCATCCTATAAACAACATTAAATGACTATACTTTCCGTCTGCACGTGCACGGGTTGGGCACTTAAAACACGTGAACAACCAACATATCATTGACAGTGTGAGAAGCATGGAGAGCCCAAATGGATGCCACTTTTAAGGTTTGGCCCTGGGATTTGTTGATCGTCATTGTAAATGCCAATTTAAATGGAAATTGCAACCTCTCAAATAGAAATGGCCAGTTATTTGGAATAATGGGTATGCGTGGAATGAAAACGCTCTCTCCTGAGATCCTGAGATCCTGTCATTGTGGAGGGTTTTATAATATTACTCCCTCTCTCCCAATCGGTCTCTGGCGACCCTTTCACACAACCAATTTTATTTTTTTATTACCCTCCAAATTCAAAAACATGCGTGATAAGTTGATCCTCCGTAGCCACTGCATAAGAAAATTCTTCGGAAAATAGAATTTTTCGCTAGATTCCAGATGACCTTCTCCCATTTGCTTATCGCAAAGACTGCTTCGTGGTTGTTGTGCAGGTGGAGGCGCATGTTGCACGTAAGATGGAGCTGTTCGATCCTGGAGCACAGTGGCGACGCCTTGAGACATGCGTGGTGTGTGCCTCTCTATAACTACAGTGTCTGTCTAAAGTCGCCTGCGAGCAAAACGCCGTACTCGACCCATACTATTAACTTGCACTGGTGCAAAAGAACTCTCCGGCCGCTGTTTTTGTTGATGTTGCATTTTGGGGTATCTTTGTTTACAAGATTCAGCGGTAATTTAAAAACGAATGTGCAGTCCGGCCACTGTTGAGCAAAGTTGCAGCAATGCCACCGCCACAGCTATATGACGGCTGGGTTGGCGCAGTAGCTGAGCGAATGGCTGCTGAACTGCGTGTATCGGGTTCGATTCCCGCACGGAAAAAAAAATGTTAAGACAAAATGTTTGTTAAGACACCCACGATACAGGAGAAATTTCTAGAATGGGGCAACTCGCAAAGAAAAGCTGTATATTGCAGTCCTTGCGGAGTTACCAAAAAATTCAGCACAAATGCAATGTGATGCCACATTCCGCCCTGGATGAACGATTGACTGCGGCGCTGCGTGTCACGGCTTCGATTTCCGCGCGGAACAAATTTACAACGTCTTTATCTATTTTTTTTTCGTGTGAATTGGTCAATTTTTTTATTTGTTAATTTATGATTACCTTAAAATCGAAAAGTGTAATATTAATCATTTTTTTTTGCAATGGTTTGAAAATCATAAAGCATTTAACTAAAACAAAATTCGTAGTTACAAAAAGTGAAAATTGGTTGGGGATCGAACTTGCGACCCATGTTTATCATTTTTGGAAATCTTACAGCATTAAAAAACAAAATAATCACAAAAAGTGGAGTCTGGTAACGAATCGAACTTACAAACCCTAGTTTACAGGGAGGCTGCTGAACCGTAAAGCTACTTACATCGGTGACAATTGTTCTAAAATAGTTTACAGGGAGGCTGCTGAACCGTAAAGCTACTTACATCGGTGACAATTGTTCTAAAATAGTTTACAGGGAGGCTGCTGAACCGTAAAGCTACTTACATCGGTGACAATTGTTCTAAAATAGTTTACAGGGAGGCTGCTGAACCGTAAAGCTACTTACATCGGTGACAATTGTTCTAAAATAGTTTACAGGGAGGCTGCTGAACCGTAAAGCTACTTACATCGGTGACAATTGTTCTAAAATAGTTTACAGGGAGGCTGCTGAACCGTAAAGCTACTTACATCGGTGACAATTGTTCTAAAATAGTTTACAGGGAGGCTGCTGAACCGTAAAGCTACTTACATCGGTGACAATTGTTCTAAAATAGTTTACAGGGAGGCTGCTGA
Source organism: Lycophotia porphyrea (assembly GCA_950005105.1). Lineage (NCBI taxonomy): Eukaryota > Metazoa > Arthropoda > Insecta > Lepidoptera > Noctuidae > Lycophotia > Lycophotia porphyrea. The sequence goes on from OX465389.1 coordinate 133,844, forward strand.
ACCGTAAAGCTACTTACATCGGTGACAATTGTTCTAAAATAGTTTACAGGGAGGCTGCTGAACCGTAAAGCTACTTACATCGGTGACAATTGTTCTAAAATAGTTTACAGGGAGGCTGCTGAACCGTAAAGCTACTTACATCGGTGACAATTGTTCTAAAATAGAGGTTCTATTCTAATACATGTTATAACAGTTGTCAAACAGTTGAAGAATATGGACACAATGCAATATTGCTCATCTCCCTAAGTTATTAGCGCAATGAAATATAGCCTATGTGTTATTCCAGACTATAATTTATCTATATGCCAAATTTCATCCAAATCCGTTAAGCCATTTGAGCACTGTGGTAACAAAGCAGCAAAGAGCAACATTGGTACTGTTCGCTATATGTATTACATTGGTACTGTTCGCTATATGTATTACATTGGTACTGTTCGCTATATGTATGTGGGATACAAATGTTGTCTAATAAAAATGTCTAGTAAAAGTATGAACGCAGCTTATAATTGGTAAAACGGAACGCATCGAATGAAAGAAAGAGAAGTATAGGTGCGAGTGAGAGGAAGAAGAATGGAAGACGACTAGATTACGACGGACGATGTTTTGTCTTGCGATATAAATAAAATGTTTTAAAAATATTTCCCAAGTTTATTTTGCCCTACAATCCCACATGTATTACATTGGTACTGTTCGCTATATGTATTACATTGGTACTGTTCGCTATATGTATTACATTGGTACTGTTCGCTATATGTATTACATTAGTACTGTTCGCTATATGTATTACATTGGTACTGTTCGCTATATATTATTACATTGGTACTGTTCGCTATATGTATACTATTGCGCTAACAACTTATGTGGATGAGCAATATTGCATTATGTCCATACTAGCTGTTACCCGCGACTTCAATATTGCATTATGTCCATACTAGCTGTTACCCGCGACTTCAATATTGCATTATGTCCATACTAGCTGTTACCCGCGACTTCAATATTGCATTATGTCCATACTAGCTGTTACCCGCGACTTCAATATTGCATTATGTCCATACTAGCTGTTACCCGCGACTTCAATATTGCATTATGTCCATACTAGCTGTTACGCGCGACTTCAATATTGCATTATGTCCATACTAGCTGTTACCCGCGACTTCAATATTGCATTATGTCCATACTAGCTGTTACCCGCGACTTCAATATTGCATTATGTCCATACTAGGTGTTACCCGCGACTTCAATATTGCATTATGTCCATACTAGCTGTTACCCGCGACTTCAATATTGCATTATGTCCATACTAGCTGTTACCTGCGACTTCAATTTCCTTAAAATAAGGGTTTTTTTTTGGTCAGAAGGAAACTATATTATTTTTTTACCTGGTATCTCCAACAGTCCAAAAATGCGGTGTTCCTGTGGAATGTTCAAATAACTCAAATATAGTTTTAACCCGATTATGCTGAAACGGCTTAACAGATTTGAATAACATTAAAACAAAAACAGTAAATCACACCAATATTATAAAACCCATGACTCGCAAACGCAAGTCAAATCTTTCCCAAAGCTCACAAAGAGCTCGAGCTATGCAGATAGCTAGACTGCAAGAATCTTCGGTTCATGCTGAACAGCGGAGACTTGACCAAGATGACCATGACCACCTTGACCATGATGTTGGACTCCGATTATAAGTAAAATCGTACATTTTTAATTGCCGTTTTTGTGGTGCGGATTGACAATATGAGTCAAAAGTGCACCAATTGAAGTCAGTCACGTTGTGTCGGTAGGTGTTCACCCACAGAGTCGTAAGTGCACAACAACGCAATAGAGCTGCAGTTAACAATGATTGTCTGTCATGGCAATAACTATAACGTTACTATATATGTGTGGTTACAATAGATCGATGTGCTACGTGCTACGTGCGGTGATGCGGTGAGTGCGGCCAGAGCGCGTCGGGCGGCGCGGCGGCACGGGGACGCGCGGACGTGTCGCAAGCGCCGTGCACTTATCAGCGAAGTAGTCGCCTATTGAGGACGCGGGCGTCCTATCACCTGCACTGTGCGTTCCAAACAAATTCATACCCATTCGCTGCATTCTCTACCCAATACTAGGTACTTATTAGGAAAATAATGCTTCAAATGTTTATTCTTAAGGTGGTTGTGTCAGGGTAGCCCGCGAATAAGTAGAGAGTAAGGGTTTGTTTTTAAAACGAATTTCATGAATAATGTAAAAAAATATTGCCGAATGGTAAAATATGGCTGAGCTTTGATATTTCGTAACAACTGTTGTGTATTACCCATATTTGCAAAATAAAATTCTATTCTATTCTATGGAAATGCGCTCCTTGCGAAGTATGTGTGCTTTGGTGTATCTCAGAATGATAAGTTGAGGAATGAGGTTATACGGAGACGTTGCGGTTTAAAAGAAGATGTGACAAAAATCGAAAAGAGTATGCTTAGACAGTTTGGTCATGTGGAGAGGGTGAGTGAAAGGCGACTAACAAAAGGTATTTACAAGGCAGATGTGAGTGGCAACGCCGAAAAGGGTCGCCCTAGAAGGACATACGCTGACCTTATTGGTGAGGTTCTACTGCAAGGTCAGGTGCGGAGTACTCGCAACCGGCGTGCGTGTATGATCAGATGTATGAACGTGGAGGCAAAAGGAGTATGTAAGGATCGCAGCAGGATGCTTTCTGTGGTGTCTGCCTACCCCCATGGGTTATGTTGTGTGTACGAAAAAAACAAACTTACATTTGCAGTTGAAAATCCAGTGCACACAACCGTTTAGCTGGTAAGGTGGGGGGGGGGGGGGGGAGGGGCACGAATCCTTCAAAAAGTAGCACTTTTAAGCTTAATATTTCACAATCGACCTATGCAACGACATCCCACAATATGGGTACGCGAGAAAAATATATTCCCACTTTACACGTACAGGAAAAAAATAAATTTTCGAGATTTTATTTTACCACTTTTTCGTCGGAACTAATCTGTTTATTCATGCCAAGATACAGCATTCTAGTACTGAGAGTTACTGAGCTAAGCTGCGGATAGACGGACGGACATGGCGAAACTATATGGTTCCTTGTTGACTACGGAACCCTAAAAAATAAGAATTATACTGATAAGGAAAACTTTTAGCGGAACAATCTTAAGAGGGCTATCACACAATTAAAGAATTCAGTTTAGGTGGCAGTGGATGCGCACGTGTGCGTCTAGCGAGGTATACTACGCACACATGCAAACAGCTATGCCTCGGATACCAGGAACAAACCAACATGACCAAACAAGCTAAGGACCGCCCGTTCCGAGATTTATATTGACTTTTAGCATTGCATAAAACAATTGTTTTAAACTAGTATTTTACTTTTGAATGATCTAATTAGTTTTTTCAAGCAAGGTAAGATAGTAACCTTACTTATTAAATATTTTTTCTCTTGAATTTGGATTATATCTTCATAGATAAAAAATATCATTTCGGACGAAAAAAGGTCAGTATCTCTACGTTAACGGATTTTTTTGGTGTATTTCTGTATGAAACATAAAAAATTGAATTAAGCATTCCAAAGTACAACACTCAATTGTACCATGGACATTTTTATATAATATAATATTATGATATTTTTTATGTAACAATGCATCAAAGATGCCCAAAAGTAGAATTTTATGAAACACCCTTTGCAGAGACAAGGTTTTTACTCATGTACGTAAACAAATTGAAATATTTGTTTAAAACATTCCCGAGAAAAATAATCAAACTTTCTCAGGCATATTTTTTTTTTTTAATTTTGTGGCCATAATTATATAAACCATAATCACACATCAAAACTCGAGTAAAACACTCAAATACAAGAAAAAATGTGATAGATGTGATAGTTCTTAACCGTTGTTGCAACATGAAAATGGTCTTAGGGAATTATCCATAATTCTTGTGAAATTTTGATCCCCAGTCACATATTTTCAGAAAAGAAAAATGTACAGTTAGCCAGAAAGTGACCATTTTACACAAAACATTTGATTGATGCCGCCGATCCATCTTGTTTTCAATAATGATTAAAAACTTGTACGAGACCAGCCCAGGTCGGAGTAAAGCATGACCGATTCGGTACCATTGCACATTGGTACGCTAAATAATAAAAATATATTAAAAATGATAGGGGGTTTTCTTTCATTTATTTTTACATTAGTTGTTATAGCGGCAACAGAAATACATATTCTGTGAAAACTTCAACTGTCTACCTATTACGGATCATGAGATACAGCCCGCTGACAGGCAGACAGACGGACGTACGGACGGACAGCCGAGGCTTAGTAATAGGGTCCCGTTGGTTACTCTTCTTTCTTTTTTATTATTTTTTTATTTTTATTACGGAACCCTGAAAATGTTGGTGGGTAGCTATTTGTTTTGTCGCCTGGTAACAGAAACGTAACAAAACATGCATGTTGTATTAAATTTGTATTACTATTATTACTTTAGGCCCTATTAATAGGAGATGGACATAGTAATACAAATTATACTAGGCAACTCGATTATTTCAGTTAAAATCAAATCGCCTTCTCAAATTGCGCATAAATTTCTCAAAATGCTTTATGAATATTGTCGAACTTCACTTGGTCCACAGATAAAGGCGCGCGCTGGGCGCGAAAATAAAAATATGGTAAGGCGATTATCGTATATGAGTTGATAATAGATAATAGAGTCCCTGAGAGTATAGTCGATGATTCAGAATCAGATGAAACAAATACAGACACAGAACATTATTCCGATGCTGATAAAACAAGCGTAGCCGTAGCCACTGATACTGATACAGATGATTGTAACACATTCAGTATTTTTTAAGATCATAATAATAGTTACCCATTGATTTAAACATTATTTGACTTGTATAAAAACAAAACAATCAAATTTAGTGTTTTATTCCACTTACTTATAGTGTTTAACTTTTTCTGAAAAAAAAAACCAAATGTAGAAAAAAAAAACCGGCCAAGTGCGAGTCAGACTCGCGCACCGAGGGTTCCGTACAAACCTGTAGGTATATAAGTAAAAGTTATGTTATTTTTATCGCATAACAACGTTTGCTGGGTCAGCAAGTCTAATATATAAAATTCTCGTGTTGCGGTGTTTGTTTCCAAACTCCTCCGAAACGGCTGAACCGATTTGCATGAAATTTTGTGTGCATATCGGGTAGGTCTGAGAATCGGCCAACATCTATTTTTTTTTTTAATCGCTGAACAACGTTTGCTGGGTCAGCTAGTAAGTTTATGATTATTAAAAAAAATATACTATGTGATGTAACTAAAAATTTAAGATTTTCGGAATTTTTCCTATATGTGTACTTTATAACGTTGCTTCATGCCAAATTTCAAGATTCCAGGTCGTCTGGAAGTATCCTTTAGGTTTTGATTCCCTTGCGAGTAGTTGCGAGTTTCAAAATATGCGGCTTTAATTGCTGTATCTTTTGATTGCGTTGACGTAGAAGTTTGATTTTGTTACAGCTTAAAGATATTATAGACTTGAGTATTTGTTAAGAATTTCAATATAATACCACTACGCGTTCATGAGTAAAGGGGTAATAAGTTTAAAATTATTAAAAATATTTTTATTATATGATGTAACTAAAAATTTATGCTTTTCGCAATTTTTCCTTTATCTGTGTTATAAGACGTTGCTTCGTACCAAATTTCAAGATTCTGAGTTCACGGGAAGTACCCTGTAGGTTTTGATTCCCTTGCGAGTGTCGAAAATTTGCGGCATAAACGGGAGTATCTTTTGATCGCGTTGACTTAGAAGTTTGATTTTTTCACAGCTCCAAGAGACCATAGACTTGAGTATTTGATATGAATTTCAGCTTGATACCTCCACGCGTTCCTGAGAAAAAAGGTCTTGACAGACAGACAGACAGACAGACAGACAGACGGACAACAAAGTGATCCTATAAGGGTTCCGTTTTTACCTTTTGAGGTACGGAACCCTAAAAACAACGGTTCCAAGATTTTTTCATGTTTTTTTTTCAAGATTGTGAATTTACATCTCTACAGACACAAGGTATAATAACTTATGATAGTACTGTAGTTTCCCATTCCAAAGCGTAGATCTCTATGGAGAAGAATGGGCAAGAAACTCCATGGACACTCTTTTCAATCAAATAATTGTTACAAAATCTGGGTTACATCATTCATGTTGAGATTATTTATATGTGAGAACGATGTAAAAATACGTGCACGTTAAGAGCGTCCAGAGTAAAAGATTATATCAACAATTTAAAAACAAAGTAAGTAGTTGACGCATGGATCAGCCCCATTCAGCTCAACCTGAAGGTTTGAAGGGAGCTAAATGACCCGACACACCCGCCACCATCAGCGAGATATTTTAGTGAGCATGAAATTCTCTCAGCCATCAGGGTAAATTAAAGTCAATGAAAGATAACTAAATGTAAATGGTAGCTTTATAGAACGTAGTACTCACATAATTATGTGCTGTGCAATTATATAACACTAAAAGATTGAATCTATAATCCGGTATTCTATACAATGCCTAGGTCAATGTATTGGGGCACCCCGACACGGATAGGTTAGGTTAGAAGGTGGTCGAATGAGCGAGCAAAGCGAGCGAATAGACCCCGTCATACCCTTCGTGGTTATTTTTTATAAACCATTCAGAAGTAGGACGGATCTCTCTCGACTCGGATGCAAGAGCATAACAGTTCAATTTCTGGTGGTCATTAACTATTTTCGGTTCTAATTTCACGCTAAAATGGGGATTAATTTTGGTGATCATTTACTACTTTTGACAGTCAAAGTGATTTTTTGCCATTACATTTTACAAAATCTGGTGGTTCGTTAAACATAAGCCTTTTTTTTTACTTACTTAATTTTGCTTAGGCAGTAGACCTACTCATTATTTTGCTTAGGCAGTAGACCTACTCATTATTTTGCTTAGGCAGTAGACCTACTCATTATTTTTACAGAATTGTTTTCTTTTTTAAGTTTTTTATACTTATTACGTACCTGAGTAGTTGTAAGCAAATTACATGATGTTACTTATAGCCAGAACAATTTATAGTTTCACGTTCATTTTATTGTGATTTTACTGTAGTAACAGAAAGGTACTACTTAGGTGCTTATTTGAAGATTATTTTAAAGAATAATTTATTGATTTATTCTGACTAAAAAGTTTTCATGTCTTGAATGTTTAATATTTCCTTAAATAGGACCTAGTAACATAAGATTAAATAAATCTTTTTGAGTGCAGTAATTCTTAATTCTTCTGCAGAAACATGCGTACCCTTTTCAAAAAGATTATTTTTAAGGAGCACCCTAATTGTTCATTTTAATCAACTTTATTAAAATACATAGGTCATGTTTAATGATTTAAAGTACATAATAATTTAAAGTACATTGGTCATGTTTCATTTACCCGTCATTTTATAGGTAGGCCGGTTAACATTGATAAATATAGACCAAAATCTATTTATTTTACACATTGCCAGTGGACCAGCAGGTACTCTATACAATCCCTAGGAATTGTATACATTACCTAGGTAAAGTACCTATGTAATTTTTTTATTTAGTTTTTATTTTTTATTTCTGGTTAAAGACATTTAATTCTCATAAAGAAATTACATTTCACTTACATGAGAACAAATTTAAATATACAATATTCATTGTCCTTCGACACTCGGACTTTTACACGACTAATCTGAAGAATTTATTTATATTTTACCAATTTACATTAGTGTTACACATACAGTTAACAAATTAATAAGTTTGTGGGTACTCGTAAAAATTTAAATCGTGAAGTTATGCGTAAATACCCTGCTTTGAGATAAAGAGTGCGGTCCCGGTGTCACTATGCAGATTTGTTTTATGTAAATTTAGTCGAAATAATAATTTGGGGTTAATTTATATTGATGTTTTGAAGAACATATTTTTTTAGTTTGGTCTTAAAAATATTGATCGAAATCGCACTCTTCATCTCATCTGGTAATTTATTGTAAAGTTGCACTCCCTCATAAACAAGTGATCTTAAATACCTTGAGTGGTTCGCACTCGAGGAAGTATGATGTGATCCTTTCTACCACTAATTATAGCAACATTACAGAACAAGTCCAATACGATGCTATAAGACATAAAAAAAAATACAATATAAAATAAGTACAATTAATTTGGGCCCTTTGAACAAATATCTGCAGGTTTTGCCCAAATAAATCTTCTGATATCGTTGTAATATTAATAATGGACAATAATATTCATAATATTTCATACATTGCCTGGACGCCCCAGGTATTTTATAAATTGCCTAGGTACTATAGAATACCTGAATTATACAGATGGCCGGTAACATTATACAATGCAAAGACATTATTACAATCTTCTGCAGCTTCCACAATAACTTCACGTAGTAATCAATTAGTTTGCCCCTATTGTTGTGGAGCAGGACCAGCATTGAGCCAAGCATTTTATCATCAATGTAATCCCCCAACTTATAATATACTTGCCTACATAGTGTGATTGCGTTTTATACAAGATTTAAATTTCGTTTCATATAATTGTAAAATGTGGGGAGGTATTTTTGTGTAACATTTTAAACAGTACCCCATGAAAGATGAGTCTATTTTAGCTAGCCTGAAACCTGGCTGTTTAAGTTGGTCCCTGTTTCTAGTATTATAGTGTTGCCTGTCACCTCTTTTACTAAATAAATGCAGATTTTTCCTAACGTCCATGATGTTTTCATAAATGTATTGACAAGGTACTGTCATAATGTTAATTTCCTTAAAAAGTTCTTCGCGATCATATAAGACTCTGATAGCACTTTTCTGCAGAATAAATATAGACTCGACGTCTGCAGCCCGTCCCCATAGTAAAATACCGTATGACATAATATTATGACAATAACTAAAATAGACTAGCCTCGCGGTATGTACATCAGTCAATTTACGATTTTTTGTGTGGATCCCATTGTAGCCTTGAGTCGAGCGTGATCCCCGGAAAACAAAAAATAGAAAGATGAAAATAAAAAATAGAAATATGTGTAGGTATATGTGATATCATCCAGGCCCGTTCTTGCGTGATTGAGTAAATCCAAACTTTCGCATTTATAATATTAGTAAAGTAATGTAATGATTATATTCATGAGATTATTAAAATGACCTTGCAACTGTACCCGCGCGTGGCCTCTTCCACCGCAGTCACGGTAATAATATCTACAGTAGTGTATCTTCATACAAATGGTCGGACCGCGAGCCATACCTACACGCCTCGCTCGAGTCTGGTATGGACTCGGTACGCAACAGTCGCGAATGCACAGACGAACGAACGTTGTGATGGTTTTCATATTCATTTATTTTGCATTCCATATTGTAATAGTACATTATGATATAAGTGCGGTAAGTTGAAAATTACAGCCGAGGCGATATTGCTAGAAAGCAGAGGCGCGCATCAGCGCTTTTTTTTTAAGGCAAAGGCACAGAAACAGCCAGTATTACTAATACAGTAAATTAATATTTTTGTGCTTTTGTTACAGATAAATGGTTGTAATCTATTGTCAAAATTAATTAAATTAAAGAATTTAGTTTATTTATTATATTTTATCTCCCAAAGTTAATTTTATTCATAAAAATTAGACCACTTTTCTGACATAAAAACTCTTTGCTAAGATTGAAAAAAGTACCGTTCGATTTTACGGACCATCTTGATAAACCGTGCGTTTTACATTACATTACCGCACAAGTACTTAATGAGATACAATACGATATTGAAATTGGTGAAATAAGAGACCCTTTACGAGCAAATGATGATGAATGATTATGATATAAGTGCGGTAAGTTGAAAATTACAGCCGAGGCGATATTGCTAGCCCGAGCCGTAGGCGAGGGCTACAAGAAAGCAGAGGCACGTATGTCATACCACGTTTTATAACATATTTGCGAGGAAATAAATAAAACTCGGACTTTCTTAAACGAAATTATTATAGGCTTGTAAGTATCTATCGGTCGATTTTTCGGGCAAGTGTCTTAGAGTAGCCTTTTACACTGCCTCTGAGACTTCAGGCGGTGTTGAATAAATAAATTCATCACTACTTGACGACATTTTCAAATAAAAACAATACCCCAAAAAAATGAAAAAGCGCGGAATAATTTTTACTTGTTCACAAATTAGTGAGGCGCGCGTATCAGCGCTTTTTTTAAGGCAAAGGCACAAAACAAAAAACAGCCAGTATTACTAATACAGTAAATTAATATTTTTGTGTTTTTGTTACAGACAAATGGTTGTAATCTATTGTCAAAATTAATTAAATTAAAGAATTAAATGTTTATTTATTATATTTTATCTCCCAAAGTTAATTTTATTCATAAAATTTTGACCACTTTTCTGACATAAAAACTCTTTGCTAAGATTTAAAAAAGTACCGTTCGTTTTTACGGATCATCTTGATAAACCGTGCGTTTTACATTACATTACCGCACAAGTACGTAATGAGATACAATACGATATTGAAATTGGTGAAATAAGAGACCCTTTACGATCAAATGTGTTATAAATCATATTAAATTAAAAATTTTCATTTAGATATTCATTAATAGTATAATAGCAATCATAAAAAATGTTGTATTTTATTAATGAATGAATTAATTAAATCTTTGTTCATTTATAATTAATTCCGGTTATCTATTCATATAATAAAAATAACGTAACGGATCGCTGTCTGTACATGGAAGATAATATGAGAAAAAATATTATTTGATGATTTCCCATCCTAAAAAAAAGGGTTTATTAACGTAAGTTCGTTTGCACATACATTGGTGGTAACTCGTCTATTACATGTTTTTTAAGCAGTAAGCGTGCGATTTGTAAATACGACCCACTGACCGAATATTTTGATTGAAATAAGTAGGTACGTACAAGTATTTACTAAATATGGCAAAGAGTTATAATAGAATATATTGTGCTGTCTTTGGTTGCTTTAATTCTCAATAACGCATCCAGACATAACATTTTTAAAGTACCTTGAAACTCTGAAAGATAAGACTAAAAAATAATGTATAAGTATCTACTAGTACGTACGTAATTGGCTTATTTTTAATAGGTAGGCATTCCTTTTCATTTTACACCGGGTAAAAACAATTTCATTTTTCAATTAAAAATGACATATTTACAATCACAGAACTAGAAAGAAACGGAACTAAGTAGATGAAATTAAAACACTGTAGGCACGGGCAGCCCTATCGAGTGCGTACGTACCACCTGGCTGTAGGTAATTGTTTCAAGGACAAGGCCGAGTCACAATACTGTATATTTTTATACTGTGCCGCGGTACCACGGCGCGCTCTTCTGCATTCGTAACGGTTCGATACGTTAATTTATATAGATGTTAGTGCGAGTGGCAGCATTTACCAAACTCCCTCAGGCGGCCGCTGCTGGAAGTGGGAGGTGTCATTGTCAACACCTTCTACACAATCCAAACGTTATAGGTATCATTATCATTAGCTGTACGAAATAAATCAAATCATTTATTTAACAGATCAATAAATCCAATTTGTTAGTAATACATAAATAACAGAAGTTCCGCGCTCGTCGCACTTGCGGCGCCACTCACTCTGTTATTAATGCTGCTTCGAATGTAAGCGCTGACAGTCCCGTATCCTGTACCCACCTGTACAGGCCGTCGACCGTCCCCTACGAAGGATGTGCACGAAGAGATGTGGGGCGATGGCGATTCATTAGTTTGCTAGCATTGGTATTGTTTCGTGCGAAGCGTGGCCGCCTACATGCTGATACAGGACACATGTATGCAGCTCGACCCTCAGCCGCCACGCGCCATCAGCCACCGGGACCTGTACGGTGGAGTGGCGCCTTTATGATGGTGAATTGAAGTACACTTCCATTTTTAGGAGACTCTTTTACAGATTTACACCTCAGGGTATCGGTCAATACTTTGATTAAAACTATTTTTCCTAACTGACAGATCTCGAAAATAAATGCCGAAGTCTAGTCGGAGTTCATAATCATGATCTTTTAAAAAGTAAAACAATTTGTTACTGAGTCAATGAGCCAATCATCACGAAGTGGCGCTGTGAGTTGTGACCATCGTGTTGTGTTCCAGTCATCAGGTAATGGTTACTATTCGGGCAGTGTGAAATCAATAATCCGCTCATTTTAAGCTCAAATTGTTTGAATACATAACAAATTAACACATGTTTGGCTAATAAGTGTAAATGTTGAGATGCGATTATCGCTTACATACAGGTGGTTATCAAGTGCGGGCGCCGTGGGTTGCTCGTTAGGCGCGCGGGCATGTTGCACGACCGCGGCACGCACCCGGCACGCACCCGGCACGCACCCGGCACGCACCCGGCACGCACCCCGCACGCACCCCGCACGCCCTCGGCGGCACATGACGCCGTGTGTCCCTGACGCGTGACGCTGCCTTCACGACACGTCCCGCCGCTTTACGAAATCACTACAATCACATCACTTGTATTAACACAACTAATCATGAAAGTTCTAATGAAAATTTAGTATTTTTTTATACATACATACATAACATCACGCCTGTATTCCCCGTAGGGTTAGGCAGAGATGTACCTAATAGTACACCCACATTTCGCCAGTTATGTCTTAAGTAGTCAGTCATGTATTTTTTTATATTTTGTTGTAAATTTAGTATTTTTAAGAAACTCTGTAGGAGATACTGTCTCGCCTGCATTGTCCCACTGTAGGACATAGGCCTCCCCTTGAGCCAATCATTTTTATCGTGACTAATGCGGAGCACGAACGGCCACTACAAATTCGGCAGCAGCAGGCCCGCGACATCTAAGCTTCTGTCTGCACGCTCATAAGGCGCGGGCGTGCGACACTTGTGCTCCGTCGTGGGCCGCTCTTGGATCCGCGGTCCATTATGAGCCACGAGCGCGATGACAGCTAAAGTGACAAAACCAGCAACTCCGTGCATGTCGCTTTATCCTGTCTACCTTTGTCTTGGTGACTTCATTTTCTGCGAACATGTTATGTGTTTATCGATGTACAGCTGACGAGAACAAAACCTACTCGATCTTTACAAAGGAAAGGAGATCGTCTGACAGTCGCTTACCGCTAACATCTAAGAGCGAGATGCTCCCAGCTCCCACTATCCTGCCGACTGCCGTTCTGACAATCGCTTACCGCTAACATCTAAGAGCGAGATGCTCCCACTATCCTGCCGTCTGCCGTTCTGACAATCGCTTACCGCTAACATCTAAGAGCGAGATGCTCCCGCTATCCTGCCGACTGCCGTTCTGATAATCGCTTACCGCTAACAACTAAGAGCGAGATGTTCCCACTATCCTGCCCACTGCCGTTTTGACAATCGCTTACCGCTGACAACTAAGAGCGAGATGTTCCCACTATCCTGCCGTTCTGATAATCGCTTACCGCTAACATCTAAGAGCGAGATGTTCGTACTATCCTGCCGACTGCCGTTCTGACAATCGCTTACCGCTAACAACTAAGAGCGAGATGTTCCCACTATCCTGCCGACTGCCGTTCTGACAATCGCTTACCGCTAACATCTAAGAGCGAGATGCTCCCACTATCCTGCCGACTGCCGTTCTGACAATCGCTTACCGCTAACATCTAAGAGGGAGATGCTCCCGCTATCCTGCCGACTGCCGTTCTGATAATCGCTTACCGCTAACAACTAAGAGCGAGATGTTCCCACTATCCTGCCCACTGCCGTTTTGACAATCGCTTACCGCTGACAACTAAGAGCGAGATGTTCCCACTATCCTGCCGTTCTGATAATCGCTTACCGCTAACATCTAAGAGCGAGATGTTCGTACTATCCTGCCGACTGCCGTTCTGACAATCGCTTACCGCTAACAACTAAGAGCGAGATGTTCCCACTATCCTGCCGACTGCCGTTCTGACAATCGCTTACCGCTAACATCTAAGAGCGAGATGCTCCCGCTATCCTGCCGACTGCCGTTCTGATAATCGCTTACCGCTAACAACTAAGAGCGAGGTGTTCCCACTATCCTGCCGACTGCCGTTCTGATAATCGCTTACCGCTAACAACTAAGAGCGAGATGTTCCCACTATCCTGCCGTTCTGATAATCGCTTACCGCTAACATCTAAGAGCGAGATGTTCGTACTAACCTGCCGACTGCCGTTCTGACAATCGCTTACCGCTAACAACTAAGAGCGAGATGTTCCCACTATCCTGCCCACTGCCGTTCTGACAATCGCTTACCGCTAACAACTAAGAGCGAGAGATGCTTCCACATCCCACTATCCTGCCGGGCCGTTCCATTCCATCTTTTGTTTGCATCCTTTTTAATGATTGTTGGAGGGTGCGCTTGTTTTTTAACCGACTTTCTTCAAAAAGGAGGAGGTTCTCAATTCGGTTGTATTTTTTATTTGTGTTTGTTACGTCATAACTCCGTCATTTAAGAAAGGATATACTTCTCGATTGGTCCCATAGAAATTTCATCAGTATCGCTGATGTATATCGCGTGATAGTACAATATATAGATGACATGGAGCTGATCTGATGATGGAGCTGGAAGGTGGCCTTAGGAACTCCGTTATGAAACGACATAAGCCCATCGAGATTAGGGTCGTATGATCCGTCATGATGAGTACTTTGCCTATAGATGGTATCCAGATTTGTTGAATGATTTTGCAATGATTTGCATTGGTCTGATATGATAAAAGGCTTGCTTATCGCCGATGGACGTGACATCAATGACGCTGAACGCTTGAAAAAAAACCGACTTTAAAAAAAAAAAAACACAAAATAAAAACTTTTCTGAAAAAAAAATATTATTGTGTTTAAGTTATTTTCCACTTTAAATTTTTTTTTATTGTAATTTTATTTTTGATTTTTTTTTTGCAGTCGGTTATTTTGTTTTTAAAAAAAGTTTTTATTTTATGTTTTTTTTTTTAAAGTCGGTCTTTAACAGTAAATAAAAAGTTTCTTGCATAGTTCGATTAAGTTTAGACCATACCTAAGTAAAACTAAGAAAATGATTGTACTGAAATATTTAGTTGTACTAGCGACCTGCCCCGGCTTCGCACGGGTGCAATGTAGATATAAGCCTTCCTCTTGAATCACTCTATCGTTGCGTAGTTTTGAAGATCTAAGCATACTAGGGACAGACAGCGGGAAGCGACTTTGTTTTACACTACGTCGTGATTGTGTTGACTTTCGAGAAAAGGGTTTTGCGGCAGCACGGCGCTGAGCCGTAAACAATACATTTGTGTCGTGAAGTGTTTATCACAGTTATTGCCAGTTGCCGGTTGCCGCTCGATACGGCCCATTCAGGTTTATTATCCGTATTGCGCGTTCCGGCCGAAGCTCAAGGCCGATTACCTCATTGTCTTATTAATTGACCGACTCAGGGCCTACCACAGGACGTTGCAACAGCTCTGACGCGGATCTGGTCCTCAGCACACAACAGTGTGACCGAGCACCCTCGCCGCGCCGCGCCGCACCTCTGCGGCTTATACCAAGGTTGGGACGGTTGATTCTTCGAGACGTCGTTGTCGATAGACGTTGACTCCATTTTCATTTTACAAAAGAGGGCAGTCCGCGCGATGGATGTCTCTAACTATTCTCAATTTCATATTTTCCCTTCTTTCTAATCAGACTTTTTACAATAGTTTTCAAATCATTTGTACATCTTTTGCTCAGAATAGTTACAGCACTGATAACAATATTTGTGTCACTTGTTTATTTATAGTATTTTACAATAATTTCTTACCTCTGTATAGATTCTTTTTACCGATCGTTAGTGAATGTGTGAACTCTGTAGACTTTATAGATTCCCAGATGCTTGTTAACTTTTGTTAACTTTTATCGTGTATTACATTTTTTGTGTAATACGCAGTGACTTATTGTCAGGCCTACGCTGTTCCCCCGTACTTAAGTACTAATGCTGTAACATGATAATATTGTAACACCAAATGATTTGAAAAGAGTAACCATGGAGTTTCTTGCCGGTTCTTCTCCATAGAAAACAACCAACCGAACCGTGCACCTTTTTGTCGACGTTTTATAAGTGCCCATCTGGGCCTACGTGAAATAAAATAATTACTAATAGCTCGTATCGTGTTGTTTGTAAATATTCACTTGTTGTTGCCCAAAAGTAGGTAAACAAATGAACAGTGGGTTACGACATACGACACGCGTTTCGGAATAGTTTTTACTGAAGTTTTGTGACGTCAGAGGTCGATATTCTTCCATATTTTTATCGTAAAAGTACCCAAGCCTGTCTGTCAGTCTGTATATAACCTTTTCTTTCGTTGAACGAATTTCGTTGAAAGGCACACAGGCAGACCATGGCCTAGGTTAGGACAAGGGATACTCGTCGTTCCGGTGTGAGAACTAAACCGCGGGTACAACTAGTTTGTCTATAATGTGTTTATTTATTACCCGACTGCCCCCGAAAGGGAGGATACAGGTTTTTTGTAAGTCTGTTTATTGACAAAGCGTCGGCCTTGCGTGGCGTTAAGTGGTTCGTGCCGTCAGATCTGTTTTGAGTAATATTGCTTCCCTGGTATTGTAGTGCCATCATTACAGGCACTAATTACGTTATCGGGCGGCAGGGTCGCGCCGGTCGCTCTTCGGTACGCCTCATCATCATCTCGTCCTCGTCTAATGTTACCGCGGCAGCCCTTTTCAGGTTCCGTTGCCAAATGGCGAAAACAGAACTTGGCCCTTATAGAGAGCTTACCACAAGAAAATGTATCTTCCCTACAATTAACATTCCACACCTCTGCTGAACTGAACTTCGGTGTTCAGAAATGTTTGTTAGGAACATAACCAATCTTAGTTAGGTATCTAATATTGAAGCCATCACATTACTAAAAAAAATAAGAAATTTGTAGAATGTAATCACATACTCCTCTACGTACACCGGGCAGCGGCATGCGGCAGCGGTTCGACAAGAGCTCGCGGAGTGAGCGTGACGAGCCCCGTGCATTGCGCTTGTCTCGGGCGGGCACGCGCACGTGTCGCTGCAGCTGCTGTTTGTTATGTAAAACATGTGCAAGCTCAGCGTTATCAGTTTATTCACCTGTCCAGCTACTCTCGGAGCTATCTGCTAGCACTATCTGCGCTACGAACGGATCGCTTAACTCGACCTCCGGTATCGTTCGACTTGAAAACGTCACACAGACGAGAAGCTGTCATGTGTTCAATGAGCGGTGGTTTATCTGCACGGCAGACGCGACATGCTGCGATACACCGCGACAGGCGGCTAGAGATTAGCGTACTTACGCGAATGACATATCGGTATCGACGCATGGCCCCTTCATCCGCGCACCTCTCAAGATAGTGTTTACTAAATTTGGAAGGCATTGATGGATTAGAGAATCCTTGACGCAGCTCAGCGACGCTAACCTCGCCTCCACCCACGAGTCCGCTCGCACTAACACTACGCGTCCATGACTCTATGTCCGAGCTTTCCATAACCATCACCATTTTTCTAAAACATCAAGTTCGTTCCGGAAAGTCAGTTTTGGCCCGGTCCCTACGTCCAGGTACCAGTGCATCCGCAAATGGAACTAAATTTGCTGAATTGTGGTTCCAACAAAAACAATCAATTTACGCGATCTCTGTTCTAGCACTCGTCTGCTTCTCCGACCATCGATCCTTCGACAAACATGGCAGGCCCACTTCAGACCGCAACCAATGTCTCATTTCGTAGCGGTCATAATGGGTAGAAGGCACTCGTTGACGACCACGACTTCTCCCAAGGACCAAGAGTCTTCAAACGTTGCGGTAAAGCTGGTAAAAGTAACGGTAACCAAACTTCTGTCACTCTTCGTCTTTCGGGAAGTTGTCTACTTGTTGTTGACTTTAGTCTTGTCCAAGTTCGTGTCGGGGCCGACCCGAGCCTTCGTATAAGCTGCGCATTCCGTTCCACTGTTTCGGCAACTCTGACATTATGACGATGTCATCAGCAAAGTCGAGATGTGAGATGTACTCTAACTTCACGTTGATCTCTGTCCAGTCCTGTCCATCAATAGTTTCGGGGATATAACATCCCCCTGTCTATTGTCTATTTGGATATTTAATTCGTGCGATCGACACCCATCCTAGCTTCCTTTCTAACTTAAGTATTATTTAT
Organism: Lycophotia porphyrea; assembly: GCA_950005105.1. Lineage (NCBI taxonomy): Eukaryota > Metazoa > Arthropoda > Insecta > Lepidoptera > Noctuidae > Lycophotia > Lycophotia porphyrea. The sequence continues at coordinate 151,948 of OX465389.1, forward strand.
AATAATATTATAAATGAGGAAGTAAGTTTGTTTGTTTGTTAGCATTTCACGCCTAAACCACTGGACCGATCATCCTGAAATTTTGCATATACGTTCTCAGGTATACAGAAACGGACATAGGGTACCTTTCATCCCGATCATTTCAATACTGTTCCCGAAGAAAACAACAATGACGTTTTTATGATAATAATAGATGCCGTGTCATTCGAGTCATGTTTGTAAGTCATATAAAAAGGGGGTGACCCTTCACGTATTATTTTATTGGTGCTCCAGAACCCTGTAATTACGAGTACGACTCGCACTTGGCGTTTATGAAAGAGGTATAGAAAGATGTACTGGATACGTTAGTGATTGCGTCGGTGTCCCATCCACCGTGCACCGGTCCACCCTGTATACTACGTCGGTGTCCCATCCACCGTGCACCGGTTCACCCTGTATACTACGTCGGTGTCCCATCCACCGTGCAGCGGTCCATCCTGTATACTACGTCGGTGTCCCATCCACCGTGCACCGGTCCACCCTATATACTACGTCGGTGTCCCATCCACCGTGCACCGGTCCACCCTGTATACTACGTCGGTGTCCCATCCACCGTGCATCGGTCCACCCTGTATACTACGTCGGTGTCCCATCCACCGTGCACCGGTCCACCCTGTATACTACGTCGGTGTCCCATCCACCGTGTACCGGTCCACCCTGTATACTACGTCGGTGACCCATCCACCGTGCACCGGTCCACCCTGTATACTGCGTCGGTGTCCCATCCACCGTGCACCGGTCCACCCTGTATACAACGTCGGTGTCCCATCCACCGTGCACCCGTCCAACCTGTATACTACGTCGGTGTCCCATCCACCGTGCACCGGTCCACCCTGTATACTACGTCGGTGTCCCATCCACCGTGCACCGGTCCACCCTGTATACTACGTCGGTGTCCCATCCACCGTGCACCGGTCCACCCTGTATACTACGTCGGTGTCCCATCCACCGTGCACCGGTCCACCCTGTATACTACGTCGGTGTCCCATCCACCGTGCACCGGTCCATCCTGTATACTACGTCGGTATCCCATCCACCGTGCACCGGTCCACCCTGTATACTACGTCGGTATCCCATCCACCGTGTACCGGTCCACCCTGTCTACTACGTAGATTATTTTCCATTTTTAGGGTTTCTTACCCAAACGATAAAACGGGACCCTATTACTAAGACTCCGCTGGCTGTCTGTCTGTCTGTCGGTCTGTCTGTCTGTCTGTCTGAATCTCATGAACCGTGATAGCTAGACAGTTGAAATTTTCACAGATTATGTATTTCTGTTGCCGCTATAACAACAATTTATACTAAAAACAGAATAAATAAATATTTTCCCATACAACAAACGTGATATTTTGCCGCTTTTTGCTCGATCTAGACACGCGGTAGCGTATCAAGCCAAGTTCAAGCTAACAGAACTGGCGAGCAGCACCGTGTGTAATACACGAACCATTTGGAGCCACTTTTGACCCTCTCATAACTCAAAAACTATTTCACATAAATATGTCGAATTTCGCTCATATATTGAGACTTTTGAGATACATAGAGGTATGTGTTCCAAATTTCATGAACACATCTCAAGCGGTTATTTAGATATTAACTTCCAAAAATCGTCATTTTTATCACTGACTGACCTATAGATCAAAACTCTAACCAAATTTCAGATGACCTAGAAACTTCAAATTTGGCATCCCGATAGATAATTGGGTGAATACAAAGGAATAAATCAGAAACTAGTAAATTTTAATCATTTTATTATAATTTTTCAATTAATTAATTATATTAGGAACACTTACTTATATAGTGCCTGTAATGTAAGAATCAGCAATCAAAATTGATGACAGCCGGTCTTTATGTGGATTTTAAGGTTTTCACGTGAATATATTATAACGAGTAGAATAACCCCCTATGTATACTTCAATATATTATCCTAAGTTATAAGAAGAAATGATATCATAAGTTATTATATAATATTTTAAGTTCTTATAAATAAATTTCAGGACTGACCATAGAACTTGGCACCCATTTAGATCTCACTTCTTTTGTCGTTGAACTTGGCTCTAATTTCACATTTATGTTTTTGATGGGTATTAATAACAGCGACAGGTATAAGCTTGAAATATTCACAGAATAATTAGTTGTTTAAAATACACTTTAAAAATAAATAATTAAATTAAAATAGAATAAATATTTAAAGGGGCTTCCATACAACGGACATGATTTTTTTGCCGTTTTTATAGATAAACCCTTACGGAACCCTTCGTGCGCGAGTCCGGCTCGCACTTGGCCGGTTTTAAATTTTAACTAGCTGTTGCCCGCGACATTCGTACGCGTGAAATTATTATTTTAAATCTTATCACAGTTTGAAAATAATAAATCGAATGTTGTGTTCCCCTTTTTGAATCTGATTTTGTTAACAATTTCAAGGGTTCTATTTTTTTGCACGGAATCCTATTTTTCTAAAACATAGGTAGCTGAAGGTGGACCATCACCTATCTGCCAGTAAAAGTCCCGTCAAAATCGGTCCAGTCGTTTCGGAACTGTTCCGGCTAATCTGCGAAAGACAAAAATTTTAAAAAATGTGTTTTTGTCGTATGTGCCATACATATGTTCTTAGGCATCCAGTAAAAATCTGTTATTTTAACATTACAAACACTTCAATTTTATTTATTGGTTTAGATATCTAAATGTTTGCTATGCATTTATTTTACATTGTTGATTAAATTTCATGTAAACAAAAAAAACAGACGAATTGATAACCTAAGTTTTTTTTAGCCGACTTCTCAATGGAGTTAGAAGTCGGCTAAAAAGAAATTTAAACGAAAATTGGATTGAATAAGATTTGATAATTAGTTTTTGAGATATGAGACTTTTTCTATGAACCAAAAACTATCTTTACTGTTGAGTGTAAATTGACCTAAGAATGTGTAGGAAAAATATCGTTATACTTAATATTGTTTGTGCTACGGAACCCCTTGCGCGAGTCCAACTCGCACACATCATTTAATTGGTAGTTATGTGTTTGAGCCGTTTGGGGTTGAAACACTAGGGCCATGGGGTTCGAGTGCCCAACTAGTATTTCTGGAAATCGCCAAGCGGTTGGTCGAATCTTCTCGTAACCAGAGGGCGGGCCTATTGTTTGGCCAAAGAATCAGCACTGCCATCCAACGTGGCAATGCTGCCAGCCTGCCGGGCACTTTTCCTATTGACAGCGATGTGGACGAATTTTTTGACACCCTGTAACCCTTTTGATACTTGTACATATTTTTATTACTATTATAGATTTGTAGTTTGTAAATAATGTACATAAATATCTTTAAATAAAGTAATGAAACACAAATTTAGTTTGATGTTGAAATTAATTTGACCCATGACTGAGCGTTAAAAACATTGTACCGTCGGCTGTTTTAATATCCTGGGACAACCAATATAATAATTACATATTATAGATAAATTATACACCCAGATACAGAACAAATAATCGTACTCACTCACAAAGATTTGTCCTGTGTGGGAATCGAACCCACGACCTCCGTTCTAGCAGTCAGGGTCACCAACCACTAGACCAACAGGCCAATCTTAAGAGAACATTCTGGATTACGTTCGAGTCTATAATGTTCCAGAATGAAGAAAGTTGTGGAAATTTCTCGATGGATCGTTCGGCATATTAATCGCCGTGGGGTTTGCAGGAGCAGTCAGTCTAATGTTGACATTGAAGTACGATATATATTGATTGTGAAATATAACTGTTTTGTGATTAATAAAAATATTGAGTGTTTAATCGTGCTTTAATTTATCCCTGATATAGTGGTGGTGCTTCGGTCAGAGCGCTGCGCAATGATTGTTGACATAACGGTCCCGCATGACGAGAACCTTGTGAAAGCCGAGAAAGAAAAAGCAAATCAAGTATCTTGACTTGGCTCGCGAGGTTGTCAACATTGTGATGTGGACTCAGCGATCATTGTGCCGGTAGTCGTATCAGCGGTTACGTATCATAAATTCGAAAAATATTTGACCGAATTTCATTTCACCTAAAACTATTATCGTTTCGTTTTTTTTTGACTTCATCGAAGTCACGTCTGCCACTGTATCAATTGACCTATTTATCAATTGGATTTTTTGTTACTCCGACGCGACGTTTCATTTGTTCGAAAAACTTTTTACCGAAGTTACACTTAACCGAAATAACATTTGTTCGTGGTATTATGTTTCCAAACATTAAATATACAACTGTTTTAATTACCACTAGCTGTGCCCGCGGCTTCGCTCACGTGAGTGCGTTTTCTTTTAGCATTATCGGGGAACTTTACATGGGAAAGGTGAAGTCGGTGCTTGTTTGCACGCTGCATGCTTGTTTGCATACAAGCAGCATGCAGCGCGCAAACAAGCATGCAGCATGCAAGCAGGCATGCAGCATGAAAGCAGACATGCAGCGTGTAAGCAGGCATGCAACATACAAGCCAGCATGCAGCGTGCAAACAAGCATGCAGCGTGTAAGCAGTCATGCAACATACAAGCCAGCATGCAGCGTGCAAACAAGCATGCAGCGTGCAAACAAGCATGCAACATGCAAGCAGGCATGCAACATACAGCAAGCATTGTTTCTGTCACGGCGGTCGTTACGGGGTTTGGGTGGCCCCACGCGAGCTATTTTAATTTAATATTGAAAATGCTACCAGGTAATTTGCTATATAGTTAATGCGTGCAGCTGACGCATAGTCCCCACTCCCCCATGTAGCTGACGATTTTTTTTTCAGCTCAGTATGATGTCAACTATCTATGAAAAAAGTTTTAGCCGGCGTACTGTGACTTAATTTTTATTTATTTTTACCCCTTCCGTAACCACCCACACCCACCGCTACTTGAGTAGCTGACTACTCGTACTCAAAAAAGGCTTCGGTAATAGCAAAAAAGTTATTTTCTAAATAGGCGAAATGAAGTTCGGTAATGTAATACCTATGGCACATAATACTTCTTTTTGTTACCACAGAATACCTACACAGAACGGTTGAATCTTCGACATTTTTGAACTTGCGTCCGTTCGTTCGAAGAGTACAACCGAAACTGATTGTGTATGATAAAAAGACACGCAGATGTTGGTTTGAAATTTTAGGGGTAGAGGCTTACGTAGCCCGAAGGTAGTGTTAAGGGCTCAAGCAGCTCCAGAATCTATCTCGAAATATGTGTTTAAAAGGAAACAGCAACTAAGCTGTTTTCTTTTAAACACATATTTCGAGAACATTCAATTACACACACACACATTCAAAATATTGGATCATTGCTACTAAGCAATGATCCAATATTTTGAATCTTTACTGACGAATCTTTATCTCAGCTGACGGTCATTCCACCACTACACACGCAGTTGATTGTGGTTTTTGTATTTTCAATCATTTAAACAATCACCTGGTTAAATTTCATTCGGCGTACTATGACTTTATTTTACGAGTGTATGTAGCTGACGATTTTTTTTCAGCTCAGTATGATGTCAACTATCTATGAAAAAAGTTTCAGCCGGCGTACTGTGACTTAATTTTTATTTATTTTTACCCCTTCCGTGGGTGTGGGTGGTTACCCACACCCACCGCTACTTGAGTATCTGACTACTCTTACTATGAAAATGCTTTAAATATACCCTAGTTGACGCTTCCCGTGACCTAAAAACTTTACCTTGATGCTTGAAGCTTTTGCCTTGACCAGAGGATCATTTCTATGTGTGATTTCCATGATAGATGACAATCTAGATGTAGGCCCAAGAACCTGGCATTGTTGGTGTCAGCTATTTTTATATTTTCATAAACTATATTTAATTGTGATTGATTTGTACGTTGATAAAATGACATCGTTTTTGTTTTGTCCAAGTCTATTTTTAATTTGTTTACTTGTAACCACTTAATTATATGTTGTAAGGCAGTATTTATATCATTTTCATATTCATTTATATTATTGCATGGAACAATTACTTTGTTGTCATCGGCAAATATAATGGTTTGATGAGCTGTGCACTTGAGAAGATCATTTATATATATAGTATGAAGAGTAAGGGCCCAAGGACACTACCCTGAGGAACCCTACATGTGGTGATCCTAATTGATGATCTGTACGTAATCTCTTTTTTGTTTTTGGGCAGATTCTATCTATGGCAGTGACTTGTTTTCTATCGGTTAAATATGCCTGGATCATTTTTAAAATGTTGCCTCTAATACCATAAGGTTCTAATATGTTCAACAAAATTGTATGCTCTACGTGATCGAATGTTTTAGTCATATCCATTAATATCGCTGTAATAGGTATTTTTTGTCTAAATTCTGAATAATTTTAGAAAATAACTCGTATACAGCTTTATTTATAGTTTTATTTTTCCGAAATCCATATTGGGCACATTATCAGCTGATAGCGTTGACGAGGAGTTTTTGATGCCTTTCTATAGTTTCTTGTTACTTTAATTCATTAATATTCGTTTATCATTGTTATAATGTATAAAGTAAGTTTCATTAAACTTAGTAGATCATTTGAGGTTTTGTTTATCTACCATCAGGGCCGTCTTTACCAATTGGAGGCCTTGGGTAATAAAAGAGCGAGTGAATTGAGACATACAAAAATAATGGGTGTTTTTTTAGCGGAGGAGAACTTTATTCGATAAAAAACAAAAAAAATATATTTTGATATTCATGAAATTGGCATTATTTTACGGATTTTATGCTATGAATGTATGAATATGGTTTCGGTTATGTGACCACCGCGGCTGGCGCGAATATGCTGAAGTCTGGATGTCCAGTCTGTATTTCGGCAATAATGCGTTGAATGTTGGCTTCCAAGAACTCAGTTGTTTCTAATTTCGTCAAAGGTTCAAGAACTATGATGGTCAGTACGTTACAGCCAACGGTGAGCAGAACAGAGACATGATTACTAACTTTTCGTACTTCACTTGCAAGGTATTAATGTTGCAGACATGTGGTTTCAAAGGATCAAATCTGAGACCCATAGGTCAAAATAGACAGAAGGCACAAGCCCATGATTTTTCGCTTGACAGCTAAAGGAAGGTTTCCTTTCATAGGTTCCTTCATAGCAATCAAACATTAATGACACAAAATTATTAGTCAAATAAAGCTAATTACAAGGATATTTTTGTTTCAATTTAAAGTTCTCTGCCTCTGGAAAACAGCTATCTAATCATTATGTAACTATTGACTTATTATACTGAAAAACTAGATGCAATAGCGAGCGGAGCGAGCTGTTCAGCCCCTAGCTTTGATAGATAGGTACAGGAACTTAGGGCCCCCTTGGATCGTGGGGCCCCGGGCGTGCCCAGTAGAAAAGATGACCCTGTTTACCATTATTTTTACAAGTTAAAGGGTTTTAGGTTAGTTACAAAGCCAGTACAATATAATTTCAGAATAAGTTTAAATAATCATGTAGTACCATGTTTATGTCCCTATAATCTGGATTGAATTGAATTGGATCGTCGTCGCAAGTAAAGGCAGGTCTTATTTATTTGAGCGATATTGAGATGAATAGCTATTTTTAAATTAGTCAAATTATTCGTGTGTTCCCAATTTTTAAACACAAATTAGCATGTGAATGTGACCAGCACGTTGCGGTGTGAGTGGCGCCGGCAGCGGCGGGTGCGCAGTCACGCGACCGGCGGCGCGCGCGCGGGCGGAGACATACGTTTGCATAATTTGACAGCGGACTCAGATCCGCGATATTCATGTTTTTAAACACCAGCTTTGTTTTCTAGTTTTAGTAATAACTAGCTTATGCCCAAGGCTCCGCCCGCATGGAGTTCGGAAATTGCCCACGGGATCTTACTTCTGGAATAATAAGTAATCTATGAGCTATACCAATAATTGATAAATATCAAATTATTACAAGAAAAATATGCATTTATGCAATTTATCTGTATTTTTCCCTATTTAGAATTCCACGGATTTTTCGAGGTACTGTACATTTACTGGGCCCGTTTTGAACTATCTCCTTTTCAAGTCTTTTCGTGAATAAAAAGTTTCACAGAAAAATCGACACCCCATTTCACCCTCTAAGGGGTTCAATTTCGTAAAGCCCTTTCTTAGTGGATTACTACTCTTCACAAAGAATACATCCTCGACATTACATGTCTTTAGGACAAGTGGTTTGGGCTGTGGTTTATATATCAGTCAGTCAGTCAGTCAGGACTTAGAATTTTATATGTATAGATAATTCGGCTTCCTGAATATGCATTTTTTTTTTTTGAAGATTGAGTCGAAAATAAATAAGCTACCATCATTGTGCGGCGTGTATGTCACTCATACCCTCGTCATCATAGGTGTCTTGTCTAGTAGGTAGCCGCTCGCGACGAGTTTCGACTGCAACGATGCGCGTCACCACTGATAAAAAATTGTGTTTGGTGAGCTATCGCCGCGCCGATCAAACTCGACAAGTCATAACAAAAAACTGAAGATCTCGACTGAGATATTTGCTAAGTTGTTATTACACTATTGTTGTACCGTCTTATCTGAACGATAACCCGACTTCTGTTTATATTCTGTTTCTGTGTGACGTACGTCAGCGCACTCGAGGCCCCGTGGCCGCCCCATACGAGTCGAATCTGAAACTTATCTCCGACAAACTATTCTTTGCCGAATGAGCCGCCGACAGAATATTTCGTTTATGAGTTGTTCAACGACAGAACCTTTCCACTACAAAAGTTTTATCGATAGAACGATTAATTCATGAGTGAAATGACGACAGAATCTTTCACCAAAGAAGGATTAGTCGACTAAACTTATTTAGGCATTGTTTGACACTACTAGTGTCTAAATCTTATGATTATACATGATGTCGGGTCCGGTCATTGGTACGGACATAAAATGAATCGCAAGCGCGCCAGTGGTGACATCACACGACCTACTGACAAGTCTACCAACACCACAGCGTGCTCCTACAGAGCCCTGATGTTTACAGCTCGACGCCTGGACGACATTCAATGTCTGATCGCAGCGGAATTGTGACGTCCTGGAACTGTACCCGATTCATTGTGCCCCGTGTTTTTGTCGTAAAGTGTAATTTCAAGTAATTAATTAGTTAATAGAAACACATGCATATTGGCAACACAGACAAACACAGGCACATGTATACACAAACACAGGCACATGTATATTGTGTCAAAAAGGCTATGTAAGTGCTGAGCTGGGTTTTTTAAAGGATCCTGCAGTTGAGAAACATTTTGAAGTTTGCGGCGTAGAAATTGAACAAATCAATTGATTGTGGTTTGTATATACAGAACACCAAATTCTAATCATCATTCTAATTCTTTTTTTATTTTTTTTATTTAATGTAAATATATATATATTTTTTTTTTTTAAATATTACAAAAACTTCATTATAAGAAATGCAAAATTATAATATGTGGAGTTTTTAACATTGATTTATTAGTATCTGATAAAAACCGTACTAAATTTAAAGATCTATTACTTAACTATGAAATGCATTACTATATACATGAGCCTACTAGGCTTAAGAAGTGTATAGACAATATAATTGGTAATGTAACATATGCAATAGGTGGAACATATAATTGCTTCCTGTCTGATCATAATACAGCTCAAATCGTTACAATTGATCAACCAACTAACAAAAAAACAGATTTCTTTTTTATGGCTATTAATGATTTAAATGAAGGTAATGTCAGTAAGTTTATTGAATACATAAGTTGTTTAAGTTTTAGTGAGATTTATGATATTTCAGATGCAGCCTTCGATGGATTTCATGATCTTTTAACATTGATGTATAATCTCTGCTTTCCACGTATACGAATTAAAAGAAAACATAACATGAACAAACAAAAATTGATAACAAAAGGAATTAAAAAGCTGCAATACTAAGAGGTCACTAAGACATCAATATTATTTAAATAGAAATAATGAAAACAAGAACAAATTTAAAACATATTCCAAATTATTAAGAAATTGTGTGAATAACCTGCAATCTCTATGTAACCAAAAGCACATTACTTATTCGCAAAACAAAATTAAAGCTACATGGGATATTGTAAAGTGCAATACAGGCACCGAGCCGTCTAGGGATAACATCAGTAAAATTGAAGATAATGGTACAACTCTAACCTCCGGATCTGACATCGCTAATAAATTCAATAATCACTTCATTGACATTGTCATTAATCATTCCTCTAATTTTAATAATGATAATTTTGACATGCACAACATAGAAATTCATGATAATCTCACCGCTCTGGTTTTATAAAATCTTCTTTCTTTGTTCAGGCGGTTTTTCTTTGGAATGCGCTCCCTCAGAGTATCAGGACGGTGACCAGTCGGTTCACTTTCAAAGTGAAAGCTCGAGAACACATTTTCAAGAAGTTTGCAGATTCGTCTCAGAACTAAGTTGTTTTGTTTTTGTCTATCTCTCTTAACTTTATATATTTTGTTATATGTATGTATATATGTTCTTGTCTTTTTTATTGCACCTACTGTATATTGTCTCTGCATCACCCTAAGGTTGACTGGTAGAAAATGCCCAAGGCATTAAGTCCGCCTTTGTACAGTTTTTTTTTACTTGTGCATAAAGTTTTAATAAATAAATAAATAAATAATACTTTAACATACTTTCAAAAATATTTGATAGAGTAGTAGTGATTTACAGGCGGTTATTAAGGTTCTTAGATAAATATAACATTCTAGTCAGTCAACAATATGGATAAAGACAAAATAAATCTACTAATTTAGCAGTTTATACGTTAATAAAACAAATTATGATTATGGCCTGTGTCCCAGCAGTGGGAACATTAAGAGGCTGATGATGATGATGATGAAAACAAATTATGAACAATATCAATAAAAGGATAACTTTCTGTGCACTATTTTTAGATTTAAGTAAGGCGTTTGACCTCGTTGACCATGTTAGGCTATTGAATAAAATGGAAAGATACGGAATAAGAGGGACAGCTATAAAATGGTTTCAGTCGTACTTACGTGACAGCAAGCAGATAACAAGAGTAGCATAGTTAAACCAGTTAGCAAATATTATAGATATTTGCGAATCTGAACCACGAATTAACCATTGCGGTGTCCCTCAGGGAAGCATTCTGGGGCCGTTGCTGTTTCTTCTTTATATAAACGACCTACCAAAATCAATAAGACATTTATGTGTTCTGTTTGCTGACGACACCACAATTATTATTGAATGTAAAGATCAACGAAACTATGATAATGAAATTAATCAAACATTGCTTGATGTTATAAGATGGTTAGATACTAACAAGCTAAAATTAAACATTGCTAAAACGAACGTACTTTACCTTAAAGCACCGAAAATTAAACCAGTCCATCTTCATGTCGTGTATAATAGCATTAGCGTAAAGCAGGTAGTGATGAGCACTTAACGTGGAAGAATCATATTGAGATACTTGCCGAGAAAATCAACCAATTTGAATTTGCGCTAAGAAAAGTCAAAAATGTAACGTCAAGAGAAAACTCCATAATGGTGTATCATGCCTATGACTGTTCGGTTATTCGCTACGGCATAATCGTTTGGGGAAACTCCTCAGAAATAGATCGATAGAGAGATAGAGAGAATTTTCATTGCTCAAAAAAAGTGTACCCGCGCAATTTTTAATATTTGTAGGCTTATATTTAAGTCACATAACCTTTTGACTGTACCCTGCATATATATCTTTGAAATTGCCAAGTTCCTAAGATCCAATCTAGAAGGGATATTAACAAATAAGAGCAAACCTGCACCTTTGAATTTCGAGATACCTGTTCCTAAGTTGCAACTCTTCCGAAAGAGCTGTATCTACATGGCTCCCCTAATCTACAATGCTCTGCCGAAGTCAATTACCCAACTGCCCTTTAAGAAATTTTGTTCGGCATTACGGAATTGGTTGTTGCAGGAATGTTTTTATTCAATTCACGAGTTTTTTGTAAAATGCCCCTGTAAATTCTTTTCTATTGATCTGGTATCCAAATATATAAGTAATAATTTAAGCATAAGTAATAATTTCATTCAATGGTTTTTGTATTATATTGAATTCATTGTTTAATTGTACCATCATCATTTTAATTGTAAATTCATGTAATTATAAATTGATTTTGCATACCGTTAAAACGGTGAGACATGCAGCACTATGTAATGTTATAAACACCTTTGTAACCATGTTTCTGGCAAATAAATAAAATAAATGAAATAAAATAAAACAGTGTATCGCACCCTGTATATTTTCATTGCACGAAACCCATGTTCTGCGCACATGTTGTACGAGCCTAATGGAATAATAAATCCTGACAACCCAACACATACGTATACAGTTTTGAAAGGTAAACTCACAAATATTTGCAAATAAAAATAACTTTTATTATTAACTAGCTGATGCCCGCGGCTTCGCCTACGTGGATGTCGGTTATCGTGACTAAAAAATAATAAGTAATCATGATGATCCATTCCCTCAACTCATGGGAACCTAGTTTGCCCATTTTCAAAGTATTAAAATGGATATAGTAATGTGTCTGTACCTATTACGTTTTTTAACGTTTTAACTAATACATCAAATAATTAGATCTATATTTGTTCTATCGAAATATGCATAATACGCAATTTGTTCCGTTTTCGTTTTTAAACATACATTCATTCATTACTTTAAGTTAAAAAAGACAATACAAAGAAGTATACCTAGCTATGTATTGTAAAGAAAAATATTATTATGATAATGTTAATGATCAAAATTGCCTCTACGTTTTTAATTTTAATTATATCATCCCATTTTATGTATTTTTAAATTGCCAGGTAATTTCTAAAAGTACATGAAACTAATAGTTTATCACAAAAAACAATGTAAGCAGGTATTTAAAAATTCGAGTTGTAATATTAATAAATCTAGTTAGAATTGTAATGGGGACAAAACTGCCACATTATAAGCGAAAGAAATTCATTTTACTTAGAAATACATCGCTAGGTTTACTTCTTTGTATTATCTTTTTTAACTTAAAGTAATGAATTTTATAAGTATAAAGTAGATAAGTAATTAGAGTTAATGTAGAACTCATCGCCCATCTAGATTTAGTACATCGCCGGCTAACTGTTATAGAAGAAGTCATTATTTTTAAAAACTAAAACGGAACAAATTGCGTATTATGCATATTTCGATAGAACAAATATAGATCTAATTATTTAATGTATTCGTTAAAACGCAGGGCATGGTCAATCGCTAGGTATACACATGATAATATAGTATATTATCCTTAAGAGATAGACATAAGCCATCGCGGATTTTTCTGTAGACCTATATAAGATATACAATTCTACCATTCATAATTTTGTTATATCGTAAAGGGCAGCATTTTCGTTGACAGTTCCCCCAGACGGCTTATTTTTTTCCGACACCTTCAAAAAATATCATTATATTTTAGCCAATGTGTACAAAAACTTGACAAATTATATACTAAGAAATTCCTCGAGAACCACTCTATCTATTTAAGAAAACAACGCGAAAATCAGTCCAGTAATTTTTGAGTTTATCGCGAACAGACAGATAGACGCGGCGGAGAACATTGTGTTATAATATGTAGTGCTGTTGGGTTCGGCTTCCAGTACAACCGGATGCAGCTGAATACCAGTATTTTACATGGAACGACTATTTATCTGCCCTCCACAACCCAGTTAGTTCTGGGTAATACGATACCCCTTGGTAGAAATACAGTGTTCCAGATGTTCAATTTTTATACGTCAACAGAGAGTGCTCATCAGGCTGAACAACTCTTGCTAAGACGTCATTCCTATATATGTTACTAGCTGACCCGCGCAACTTCGTTTACGTCACATAATGCAATTAAATAATATTTCGACTACCCTACCTACCCTATCCTACCCTACCTACCCTACCCTACCTACCCTACCCTACCTACCCTACCCTACCCTACCTACCCTACCTACCCTACCTACCCTACCTATCCAACCTACCCTACCTACCCTACCCTACCCTACCCTACCTACCCTACTTACCCTACTTACCCTACTTACCCTACTTACACTACCAAAACTACCTACCCTACTTACCCTACCTACCCAACCTACCCTACCTACCCTACCCTACCCTACCCTACCCTACCCTACCCTACCTACCCTACCCTACCTACCTCCCTAGTACCTAGCTACCCTACCTACCTCCCTAGTACCTAGCTACCTACCTACCTCCCTTAGCCCTACCTACCTCCCCAGTACCTACCTACCTACCCTGCCTACCTACATTCCTAGTACCTACCTATCCTACCTCCCCAGTACCTACCTACCTACGTGACGTGGGCTATCAGTTGCGCTAATTTATTTAAAAACGTTTTTATTCATATTTTTTTTGCGTGAACGCGTTCGTCGGGATAAAAAGTATCCTATGTCCGTCTCCCGGTTCAAAGCTACCTCCCCACCAATTTTCGGCCAAATCGGTTCAGCCGTTCTGGAGTTACAAGTGGTGTAACTAACACGACTTTCTTTTATATATATAGAAGATAGTGTGGCTGGGCTCTTGGAGTTCCACATCAGCTGTTCCATCTTCAAATTTATTCTCTTAGCAGAAAATGCTCATTACGTGGAACAATGTACCATTTTTGTATCTCTTATAGTTTAGCTGGTCTGTTGCAGTTCTGCATCAGATGTTCAAGTTTCCAAGATAAATTATACCGTATATGTTGCCCAGACTTAATACCTATACAACAAAAAAAATCATTAAAATCCGTCGAGTAGTTCCGAAGATTAGCGTGAAACAGACAAACAGACAGATTTTTTTTTTGGATTCGTGCTCTATTACTGTTTCTAAACCCCCCACAATTTTTTTTTTGTAATATATTCAATGTACAGACACAGTTTACTTTGTCTTTGTCTACTTGTCTTATTATATTATGTAATAGACAACTTATTTTAACGTGACAACGTCTAATAAATCGATGAACGTCGGCTGCATGCACGAAAAACTGTCTCATTACGCTCATTGTACGCATAGGGCTTTCAAATACCGGATATTTTCAATACCGGTATCAATACCGGTATTGGAAGTCAATACCGTGATCACGGTATTAATACCGGTATTGAACGCAAGTTCAATTAGGACATTAATAAAACCATTAAAATACGTGTTTTTTAATGAAACCTATTTATTATAAACTAGCTTTTGCCCCCCGACTCGACTTAAGACTCTCCACAATCGCGAGATATGCAGTCTCAGGGAATATTTCTTGGGCTGCGGGACTGTTCGAAAGAGATACCGCGGCCCTGGAACACAAAAGGCAAGGAAGGAACATGGATGGGTTTTAGTCAGTACAAGTCTGACACTCCCTTCCGCTCTGCCCAGAGCGGGGGAGAAGTCATTTGATGATTTCCCATCCGAAAAAAAGGGGATATTTCCTAGAAACCGACGTGGGGTTGCATCGAGATGTGGTCGCGGTGGACATGGGCCTTACTCCGCTCTCTTTGGCTAAAGAGAACTGGCGCAAACCTGTACTTCTTGACACTAACGACCGAAGGGAGGTATGAATGTATGTATTTCCGAGCATGGGCCTGACGTAATAACTACCGGAGATTTATTGTGAAGGACGGCACGGTTGACATATGTCGGGCATGCCACCAGGCGAATCAATCCATCACATTATCTCCAGGTGTTCTCGTCTGGCTAACGGCTAACTTACGTAGACACAACCTTGTCCAGGATCATTCATCAGCAATTTGATCTAAAATACAGCCTTGTGGAATCGGAAGTGCCGTACTTATAGGTGGGGACTTACCTATGACCCAGTTCTTGAAAATGGCAATATCACACTGTACTGGGATCAATCCATCATCACTGACAGGACTATTGTAGTCAATAAGCCTGATATAGTGGTGGTGGATCGATCAGAGCGGCTCGCAATGATTGTTGACATAACCTAAACCTTGTGAAAGCCGAAAAAGATAAGCAAATCAAGATACTTATCTTGACTGGGCCTGCGAGGTTATCGACATGTGGGATGTGTGCTCAGCGATCGTGGTCGTTTTAGCCAATGGCTTAATTGCCAAGAGCCTTGACCAACACCTTAGGAGGCTCTCGTTAGGTAGCTGGATCAAGGGCTTGATTCAGAAAGCGGTACTCCTGGACACGGCTCGTATTGTTAGGAGGTTCCTCTCTCTGGAGCCCTGACCACCGGTAGCTTGGACCCTGGTCCCGATACCGGTGGGCTACTATTTTTTTTTTTTTTTTTGAAGTAAGATGAATAAACGAAATAATACAAATAGTAATAATGTTGACGGCCTGTTACATAAATAGCCTTTTGAAGAAAAAGCACGCTCTGCTTTACACTTATAAGTATCACAGACAGTAAACATCTGTAAGCTGCCGATACATATATTTGTACCATATTCTAACAAATAAATAATTTTGATTTGATAGAAATATATCCCGACCACCCTCAGCAGTTTCGAAGAAACACATCTCTACTCTTATTATAGATTTAAATTCGGTGCTCGTAGCTGAGATAGCACTCTTGGTTTTAAGCAATTTGGATATCTCACTCTCTAATTGTGACATGTCTTCATGTTCACTGGTCGTTTTAATGAATTAGAAGGTTCTCCTATCGTCATATCATGTTCATGATTAGTCATTGTTGTAATACCGTAATCACGGTATTGAGGCGTCAATACCGGTATTGAAAAATCCCGATATTGAATCCGTGATCCCGGTATTACGGGATCCTGGAATACCGGTATTGAAAGCCCGTACGCATGCGCCGCATCTATCGCTCTTCCACTCGATTTTATGACATTGTCACGTTAAACTATCGTCCGTAAGCCAACTTTACAGACAACAATTTTTTTTTTTGTATTTTTGTAAACATTGCCACACACTAGGAATTTCTCCTGTATCGTGGGTGCGTTTACAAATATTTAAACTCACTTATACAAATAGCTAGACCCTGAATAACTTCCTGTAGGCCATACAAATATTTGTTTCGTGCAGGAATCGAACCGCGACACGCAACGCAGCAGTCGATCGCTCAGCCACTGCGCCAACCGCGCCGTCAATAATACATACATAACATGATTTTGATCAAAATAAAAACAACAAATCAACTATGATTAAGGAAAACAATTCTTAAGTTCATCGGACGAGAACACCCAAATATTCAGAATTTTTTTATTTGATCCGTGTGTCCAAAGTCCGAATTTCATAATTCCTAAGAATTATAATGTATGTTATTAAAAATCACAAAATTTATTTTACCGAAAGTCGTAAATGCGATTTGTTTGTTTTCCGATTTTCATAAGTTCGAAGAATCAAATGCTCGATGGGTTCTCGGTCCGAAAAACGGCATTCCGATTTTCATTACTTCGAATAAACTGCTAAAATTAGGATTCTGATATAAATTCAAAATCATTAGTTTAACATTTTATTCCGTTTTTGTAGTACACAATGATAGCCGAGTTCACATTCCACATGTCGACCACCTCGTGTGCCAAGTCGAGATATTTAAAAAATAAAATAACTTTTATTATTAATAATTAACGATAATTAATAACGGACGGTTTTTGACGGTTTGCTGAATACACAGTTGAGTAAGTGTGTAAACCTGCATAATAACCAGTTTGGTTTCAGACCACAACTGTCTACAGCGAGTGCCATGCTGTGTCTTAAGCACACCGTCAGATACTATACGGACCGTAGGACCCATGTATACACGTATACGCATGTTTCCTCGACTTATCCAAGGCCTTCGACCTGGTTGCGTATGATATCCTGTGGGTTAAGCTCGCGAGCAATAATCTGCCGCGTGAACTTGTGGCTATCTTCAGGTATTGGTATACGCATCAGGTCAACAGTGTCAGGTGGGTGGAGGCAATGTCGGAGCAGTATCGGTTGGAGTGTGGTGTGAGGCAGGGGGGCCTGACCTCCCCCACCCTTAGTAACCTCTACATGGATGCGCTCATCGTCGCCCTCAGCAGTGAGCATGTTGATTGACATGTTGACGGTGTATGCGTCAATAGTTTAAGCTATGCTGATGATATGGTCCTGCTGAGCGCGTCGGTCTGTGGTCTGAGGAGGTTGATATGAATCTGCGAGAATTACGCGCGTGAGCATGCTCTAAAAATGTAAATTAATGTGTAGATATAATGAATAAACGGAATAATAAAGTTATTTTCATTTGCAAATATTTTTAATTTTACCTTTCAAAACGTATAATTATACGTATGTAAAATCCTTAGATTTAGTCACTAGTAGTGTCAAACCATGCCTATATAAGTTTTGTCGACGAATCCTTCTTTGGTGAAAAATTCTGTCGTCGATTCACTCATGAATTAATCGTTCTATCGGCGAAACGTTCGTAGTGGAAAGGTTCTGTGGCTGCGGGACTGTTCGAAAGAGATAGCGCGGCCCTGGAACACCGGCAGCTCATTCGGCAAAGAGATACCGCGGCCCTGGAACACCGGCAGCTCATTCGGCAAAGAAACATTTGTCGGAGGTATGGTTTAGAATCATACGGTTCACGGCTCCAGTCGACGATGTCCAAATAAAAAATATAGTCTTAAAGTATTAGCATGATAACCGCTACAGCTAGGCTGTGAGTAGTTGAGGCGGTGACTGTTTTCCTCGTTGCGAAGGTAACATAGGTACTAATTACCACGGTTGCCGGTCGTCATCAACAAAACTGGACAGAATGATATATTTTGTTATCCTCAACGCACCGCGACGTAAATTATTCCGTCGGCTTGTGTTACATGTTTTAGGTTTAAATCCCGACGCACTGACGCAGGTATATCGTCAGTAAGTCTACGTACCTGGACTTTCCCTTGTGGTTTGTGTTATGAGAGGCACCTTCCCGCTACATTCAGACACTGATTAGTAATGTAGGTACAGCTCAGCTCGGGCTCGACTTCGAACCCAGGAATGCGACTTATAGGTTTCAAGCGACTTCTAAATGTTTTTACCCTTGAACCAAACAATCAAAAGTCAGCAACTTCTGAAAGGAAAGTTAGTTTCCACTTTTTAATTTTTTTGAAAGGGGGTTGTTTTTATTCTTTGCAAAAAAGTTTTATAGGAACTAGGTACCCTTATTAGTTGTGAATTTGTGATATTACACGCAAATAATTTTTTTCATATTTTTAATTTGACATTTCTACTTGTAGTTGTTATGAAATCAAGAGATCGTCAACATAGCCAAAGAAGAATAACACGGTAACGATTCAAACCAACTACTTACTTAATTAATACTTATTCAGGGTGCTGATTAAGTTAGCTGTATCCTTCAAGCAGGTGAGTCTACTTAGGACCGCTGACGCCCCGGGCAAAAATATTGTGGCGCCCACTTCAGGAAATTATTATCAAGTGTTCATTTTTAGCTGAGCCAATGTGAACGTATGCCCTGGGCAGTCGCCCCATCGCGCCCCATCGCGCCCCATCGCGCCCCCTCCCTCAATGCCGGCACTGAGTCTACCTGTTATATTAAACAACTTTCCCAGAAACTCATGTCATATTACATTCACCGCAAAAAAAAAACATACCTACCTACATGCATCGAAATTGTCTGTCTACTGTAGTATGGGAATTTGTTGTTTTATTTTTTTAAGTATAATATATTATATAAGTTTCTGTGGGAAAGTTGTTTAATATCAAGGGTAGGCTCATCTCCTTGAAGGATACATACAGGTAGGTAACTAAATGGCCACCCTGTATGTGACCCCCGCGTGGTCTCTCATTACCAAATAAACTAAATGGCCACCCTGTATGTGACCCCCGCGTGGTCTCTCATTACCAAATGGCCACCCTGTATGTGACCCCCGCGTGGTCTCTCATTACCAAATGGCCACCCTGTGTGTGACCCCCACGTGGTCTCTCATTACCAAATGGCCACCCTGTATGTGACCCCCGCGTGGTCTCTCATTACCAAATGGCCACCCTGTATGTGACCCCCGCGTGGTCTCTCATTACCAAATGGCCACCCTGTATGTGACCCCCGCTTGGTCTCTCATTACCAAATGGCCAGCCTGTATGTGACCCCCCGTGGTCTCTCATTACCAAATAAAAAAATCGTAAAAAAGTCATCACGTAGAAATCAGGCACATGCACACATACCTGCATGAGATAAGTACTTGCCAAAAACATAACCTCCCCCTTTTTTTAAGTCGGTTAAAAAAGGAAAAGTTTATGTATTTGGTGCGTATTTTTTCATCCTTGGTATTAGTCGAGTACAATTAGCATTTAGGTGGAGCGAAGTGTATAGTGGTCGGATTGTCATGGGACTTTCTTATTCAGTGCCTAGAAGAGTGGAGAAGAAAATTAAAAATAAAATACTTGAAATATGCATTACGTCGACAACGATGAACAAATAAACAGACCAAATTGACGTTTAATGGGTGCCCGCTGATCACACGCCTTTTTACGCCACAATATGAATCCGTCGAAAATGAAGTTATTCAAAAACGAAAAAAAAGTCGATAAAGGCGATTTTTTTTTACTTTCTTCTCCAATCCTCTAGTCAGTTCTCTACATGACAGCACAGTGCCGGGAATACAGTAGAAAGAAAAGAAAGATCAAAGATCTCATTCTAGGAGAATAACAACCATTATTAAGATTGCGTTTCTAAAACTATCCCACAAGGAGCGTAAATGGGAGTTTCATTTCCTAGGGGAAAGTACGAAATGCGTGCCTACTGCCTACGCCTACCTTCATTTACAATACCTGACTGGTGTCTAAACCAGTCAGGTATTGTAAATGAAGGTAGGCGGCACCTAGCTTCATAGAGTCCCTACTGTTGTACCGTCGTACTGCTGATGCTGACCTGTTCACTGATCAAGTAATCGCATACAAAAATCCTTTGAAACAATAATATGTATCGTGACAACTATTTGACATGTTGTTGATTCCAAGGCTCAGATATACAATTGCGTAGATAAAGATACATGAGGATTTGTGAAGTGATCTGGTTAGCTGATAGGGAATGTAATCTAAATGACTGCAAACAAGCGCGGCAATCCTAGTCAACAAGTACCTACCTACTCGTATCTACCGAGGATAGATAGACGTTCAAGATCAAGACGTCGTATAACTATAATTTAAGTATGAATTTTCAAAAAATAATGTTACCAGTGCAAGCCAAGGTGCTAAAACTTTCATTCTCGAGTCCCTAACTCTAACATGTTATAATTACGTTTTGTCGTTTCAAAATTGCTTTTGATGCACAGATTTGACGGGGCTTTTTGCCGAGCGTAGGCCACCAGTGTGCAGTGTGCAGTGTGCAGTGCTACCAAGCACCCAGTCATTTGCCTTTAACCTTCGGGTTTTACTTACCACAGTAGGTAGTTAGGTACCTACCTACTTACAACTTGGTAGTAGGAAAGTTATGTTATTCCCGCACAACGATTACTCAGCAAGAGATACCCATCTAAGAACTTGTTGATTGATTGCAACCTGTATTGGATGATGTTGAAACAATTTTAAACTACGGGGAAAACCAAAAGCAGCGCTCAACCGTCGTACGATGAAGATTGCGAGTATTAAATGTTGCAACTCTCAGCGACAGCGCACTAGGGTAATTATTTCATTTGGTGTAAATCGTCTGTCCGCGATAATATCACCATCTAAATGAAGTTAATTTTTTACCGTGTTTAAAGTAACTTGTACTATTGAATGATTTCTAATTGGCGCTTCTTTTAAATTTACATTATATAAAGTAATGTGAAAGTTATTTTGTTCAAAAGGGCCAAAATGTCATTTGTCGGCTTTCCAGTTTTCGATAAAACTTCAGCAAAATGTTCTATTAATATATATATATTATCGTATTAATATTGTTAGGAAGAAATGAGGTTTTACGTAGCACATGTTAGTTCTATGGCAAAGATTGACAACTTCGAATTGTCACTGGTCGCGAGGGACTTTTGTTGGGAATATGGCTCAAAGGGCTGTAATATTCATAATTCCATATTTTGTGTACTTACTCGCTATTTTCGTAAACAATTACGTGTTAATTGAATTCGTTATGATTTGGGATAGTTTCTGTGATTGATATTTTGTTCCAAGTTAGAATAAACGGTTGTATTCACTATTTTGTGTACCTCGTTGTCTTTCTTTAAGCATCTTCGCTTCTGTTTGCTAAATTCAGAAGTGGGATAAAGAACTTAGATTGCCCACTAAAGTATAAAAAATCCAAGGAACAAAATAACAATTTCCCTTCAACCGATAGTCAAAATGGTGGTTTTGACTTTTTCGTTTTTTATGCTTGTCATTACTGTTATTTCACGTGTGTGTGATTGAATATCAAACGTTGTGATAAATATGCAAGTACAAGTAAGTAGAAAGTGTGACCACCGTCGTTACGAGATTGACCTAAGGTTGCTCGTGAGGCAGGTATGCTAGTAGTGAAGAATTAATCCTGAGAACCGGGTTTGTGCAGTAACTTCGTGTTAGCTAAGCCCCGTAAACTTGAGCGATGTTCCGCAACGAGTTCATAAAAACGATCCAATCGTAAGCGATTGAACTGTAAGCAGTTCCAAAGCCTTGTCCTTTGTAACTATGCTCTTAGAAGCTTTAAGGTCTTTACAGCCCGTGAGGTCCCGTAATTACACGACCTCACGGACACGTGTTACGCGAAACGTAAAGTACGCGTAGCGGAATTACGCGATCATCGTCATCTGCCTAGCCTTTTCCCAACTATGTTGGGGTCGGCTTCCAGTCTAACCGGATGCAGCTGAATACCAGTATTTTGCATGGAGCGACTGCCTATCTGACCTCCACAGCCCGGTTAGTGCTGGGTAATACAATGCCTCTTGGTAGGACTGGTTGTCGGACTTTTTTTGGCCGCTGACTACCTGTAGCGACTGTCAAAGATGTGCAAATGACGGCCGGGACCAACGGCTTAGCGTGCTTTCCGAGGCACGGAGGAGGCTCGGTATGTGATGGGAGGTCACCCATCCACAGACCAACCTGGGCAAGCAGGGCTTAACCTAAAGATCGACCCGAGCGGCAGTTATTATTTTGCCACGAGCTCCTAAGCGGAATTACGCGATACGTAGTAATTATTACGTATCCAATTTCGATCCAAACATACACGACATTGACGAGTTGTGTGACGAGGTGACCGACTACGAGTGTCTGTCGCGAGTGGCTTCCTGACTCAAGGGTGACGCTGGAGTTTGGCTAAGTGAATGGGTCACCTATGACTGAACTATTCAAAATTTAAGCCTGAATTAAACCACTATGTCCTCGGTAGTTGGATTGCGTCAATATTTTATTCCAAACAATGAGCGTGATATCCGACAACTTTCCAATGTAGGCCGAGTATGCCCGGCGTAGCTTGTTACGTTTAAGAATTGGGTAAGTGTCTTACCGATAAATTGTGAAACCCTGATCGTTTGCCAACGAATCCTTAATCAAACTCTTCGCCAAGTCAAATATTAAGGTATAATAGTAAGCTTTGGTCAGGTGCGGCCGAGCTCACGGAAAAAAGGAGCATTAAGGGACTCCCAAGTTCCTGGAAATGTCAGGCATGTGCCCAGAAGTGGGTGCAATTTCTTAACTATTTATGGTTTCAGAGATGGCTGTGGGTGTGTTCCCAAAGGCGTGAGTTGCCAAGCATGCGGGTTAGTCCCAAGGCAGTCGCCAAGCGCGCAGGTTAGTCCTACGGCGTGTGTCGCCTAACGTGTGGGTGTGTTCCCAAAGGCGTGTGTCGCCCAGCCAGTGGGTGTGTTCCCATGGCGTGTGTCGCTGAACACGCGGGTGTGTTCCCATGGCATGTGTTGCCAAACGCGCGGGTGTGTTCCCATGGCGTGTGTCGCTGAACACGCGGGTGTGTTCCCATGGCGTGTGTCGCCAAACGAGCGGGTGTGTTCCCACGGCGTATGACGCCAAACGCGCGGGTTTATTCCCACGGCGTGTGTCGCCAAACATGCGGGTTTGTTCCCATGGCGTATGTCGCCAAACGAGCGGGTGTGTTCCCACGGCGTATGACGCCAAACGCACGGGTGTGTTCCCACGGCTTGTGTCGCTGAACACGCTGCTGTGTTCCCGAAGCGTGTATCGCCAAACACGCTGATGTGTTCCCGAGGCGTGTATCGCCAAACACGCTGATGTGTGCCCGAGGCGTGTATCGCCGAACACGCTGCTGCGTTCCTGAGGCGCGTGTCGCCGAACACGCTGCTGTGTTCCTGAGGCGCGTGTCGCCGAACACGCTGCTGCGTTCCCGAGGCGTGTGTCGCCGAACACGCTGCTGTATTCCTGAGGCGCGTGTCACCGGACACGCTGCTGTGTTCCTGAGGCGCGTGTCACCGAACACGCTGCTGCGTTCCCGAGGCGCGTGTCGCCGAACACGCGGCTGTGTTCCTGAGGCGCGTGTCGCCGAACACGCTGCTGTGTTCCCGAGGCGTGTATCGCCGAACACGCTGTTGTGTTCCTGAGGCGCGTGTCGCCGAACACGCTGCTGTGTTCCCGAGGCGTGTCGTCGAACGCGCTGATGTGTCCCCAAGCCGTGTGTCGCCGAACGTGCGGGTGCGTTCCCACGGCGTGTGTCGCCGACCGCGCGATGGTGTTCGCAAAAGCTTGTGTCACCGGACGTTGGTTTGTAACCCGGATAGCGTGAGTCGCTGTGGTAAAGTATTTGGCAGTAAGATAGGACGGTTGGGACGCTGACCATCTTATGTTTCTGTCATTAATCGTAGTAAAGTTTTCGGCAGGGATATAGGGCGGTTAGGACGCTGACCATCTTATATTTTTGCCATTCTGAACTTTCAACTTCTACGTGATTATCGTGTTGCTTACACAAATAATCATCGTAAACTCTTCCAGATCACGAAACCGATGATGTTGATCATCGTGTTGCTTATACAAATAATCATCGTAGACTCTTTCAGATCACGAAACCGGTGATGTTGAGCATAACCTGGACCATTCTGAAAGTAACGAGCCTGTGCCCGTGACGGTAGGGCTGTCCATACCTGATCTCGATGCTGGAATAGGAGCAGTGCGCTACCAAGATCATCGCATTGCAGGCACAACCTACAACTTTCAAGTCGAGGGCGACTTGGCGTCAGGAGAAGCCGTGTTAGGAAGAAATGAGGTTTTACGTAGCACATGTTAGTTCTATGGCAAAGATTGACAACTTCGAATTGTCACTGGTCGCGAGGGACTTTTGTTGGGAATATGGCTCAAAGGGCTGTAATATTCATAATTCCATATTTTGTGTACTTACTCGCTATTTTCGTAAACAATTACGTGTTAATTGAATTCGTTATGATTTGGGATAGTTTCTGTGATTGATATTTTGTTCCAAGTTAGAATAAACGGTTGTATTCACTATTTTGTGTACCTCGTTGTCTTTCTTTAAGCATCTTCGCTTCTGTTTGCTAAATATATATTATCATCATCACCGTGTCACAACGTGACGCGACATGCAGCTCTTCACTAAATAGCTTTTCACAAACCCCGCCGCTGCCCCCGCGTGCTTATAGCCACATTCAGACGGCGAAGTGAACACATGTTGCCCTACGCGACATGCGTTCACTTCGCCAATTACGAATTTTAATATTTTTTACAAAGTGGTACCGTGGTTTTTGTCACAGTAACATTGTCTTTCCCGTGGGTATCATTCCTCGGTAAGTATACGAATTGCTTATATTAATCGTATATTATCTTAAAGCCTAACTGGTTTGCTAAGAGGCAATCAGTAGAACATTCTGTATAATATAATAATATAATATCTTATACTGTACATGCTAAAGTGAAATTTCTGGATTTTATCATTACCAAGGTGGTCATTACCATGGATTACCGTGGTCTTTTCTATCCACGGTAATGACTATCTCCACTTATCCTGCAAAGAACTTGCATGTTTAAATGTTTGCCTTTAACCTAACTGATTTGTTATGACGTAATAAGTAGAAAGTTCTGGAATATCTTATACGGTACGTGCTTAAGTGGAAATTTCTGGGTTTTGTCATTACCATGGATTGCCGTGGACTCTTTAATCCGCGGTAATGACAATGATTCCATGGTAATGACAATGATTTCATGGTAATGAGTATCTACAACTATCCAGTAAAGAGCTTGCATTTTTAATTTTTGCCTTTTATATCCGTGCACACTTTTCGTTAATTTTAGTGTCTGTATTTTGCGCAAATATTTATCACATGATTATTTTAGTTTTTTATAATATTGATTGTTCCAGTGAATGAAGTAGATAAATATGCCGCATAAAAAACCAAGATAATAAAGAAGAATTGTTTTCTTTCTTGTTGCTGTTTAGGAAAGCGATCATATGATGGGCCGGGTTGTTCCTCGATAACTATAAACTATAGATCGATAAAAATTAGAAAAGTTTATTATCCAAAAAACTGATGTTTCATTCTAACATTTTAGAAGGTTGATTAATTTAAAGACATTGTTTTCTTTTTTGATATTAAATTTGAAAGGTCCGCAAGTTAAAAGATTTTTAAATTACCAATAATTTATTTGCATTTGACATGTACAGACGTCAGATTGACATGTCAGATTTTCCCAATCAACCTTGAACCTAATGCTTTTGCAATAAAGTCGAAAATCTATTAAAGAAATCTGATAGTTTGGTAGCTTGATATGCTGGCGTCTGTACAGACTGATCATTAAAAAATAAGATTATTTTTTATTTCAAAGAATGCCAAATAACCCTATATATATGTGTTTTATTAAGTTTTATTCGAGAAGCAAAATGAAACTAATAAATAAATAAATAATTCTGATCTATTATTCTTTAATACTTAATAATATTCTATTATTTTGGAAACAATCTGTAAAAGTCTCAATGCAGTATTCTTAGATGCTGCAAGAACTGTTCACTAATTAGAGATGAAACATATTTTGTCATTACCATGTGCTATGGTGTCGTGTTAAATGTCATTACCATGACGCTTAAAACATTGTGGGTCCATATTTTCACTAATAAGGATCCTAAAAGGTAGCCTTAATTTTTTTTATATTCCTTGAATAAGAAACATTTAACTAAGATGAAGTTTGCGATTAAAAACAATTTTTTTTTATATTTTTTACCAAACCGCCCAATTTACACCAAATGAAATAAATACCCACTAGCAGCAGCGACTGCTGACAGCCGCCCCACATGTTATGGGTATTTGTCCATATAGCCGGTCAAAACTCAATTTCTTAAAAGTTGTGATGGAATGTTGTTGATGGAAATCATCAAATGACTTCTCCCGCTCTGGGTGGAGCGAAAGGGAGTGTCAGACTTGTACTGACTAAAACCCACCCATGTTCCTTCCTTGCCCTTTGTGTTCCAGGGCCGCGGCATCTCATTCGAACAATCCCGCAGCCCTAACAGGATACCCTTCGGTAAGATTGGTTGGTTGTAAGCCGTTAGTCTCTAAAATATAAGAAAACCTATACGTGCGGGGTGTATACAGATAGGTCTTTAAAAATGACATTAAGGTTCCTAAAAGCATTTTTTTTTTCAAAGTCAATCGTTTGAAATACCACCACCACCATTGTACCACTTCTAGAGTGGTACAATGTGTGTCCCCTCTCATTTTTAAGGTAAGTGAAAGAAAATTCTGAAAAAACGAAGGAGTGTAGAATGTAGGAGTGTAGAATGTAAACAAACTAAAGGAGCTCGTGGCTAAAACAATAACAGCCGCTCGGTTCGATCTTTAGGTTAAGCCGTGCTTGCCTAGGTTGGCCTGTGGATGGGTGACCACCCATTACATACCGAGTTTCCTCCGTGCCTCGGAAAGCACGTTAAGCCGTTGGTCCCGGCTGTCATTTCAAGATCTTTGACAGTCGTTAAAGTAGTCAGTGGCCTAAAAAGTCTGACAACCAGTCTTACCAAGGGGTATCGTATTTCCCAGTAGTAACTGGGTTGTGGAGGTCAGATAGGCAGTCGCTCCATGTAAAATACTGGTATTCAGCTGCATCCGGTTAGACTGGAAGCCGACCCCAACATAGTTGGGAAAAGGTTAGGCAGATGATGATGATGAGAATGTAAACAAACTTTCAACGAAAATTGGTTTGAATAAGATTTGATGTTTAGTTTTTGAGATATGGGACTTTTTCTTCAAATTGCAGCAGTAACTTTGTTTTTCATGAATATACTATGAGAAACAAATTTAATTTTGCTGTTGAATGTAATACAATACAACATAATATGAATATGCCTTCAAAATATTTGTATACTAGCTGTTACCCGCGACTTCGTACGCGTTGAGTTCGCAATTTGCTTAAAATTAGTTTACTTTTTTGGAGGAAACACAATTTTTTGGGACGCGACGGCCTGCGCCGTCGCGTGTAGGTGACACAACTTCCCGACAGATAAGCCCCCACAATGTTGCGGAGGTAGGAAGGCACCCGATGTTATCGCAGGGCCTCCCTAATGCAACTCCAGGGCAGGGTGGTGAACGCGTTGGAGATGTCCAAGAACACCGCCAGCACCACCCCGCCCTGGGACACCGCTTCCTCCGCCAGGACTCTCACTGTCATGATGGCGTCGATGGTAGAGCGCCCACACCGGAAGCCGAATTGGCTGTCGTCCAAGTTCGGCCCCTCTGTACACAAGTGGCTGACGAGGCGATCTGCGATTACTCGCTCGAGCAGCTTGCCCGCCTCGTTCAGCAGCACTATGGGCCGATAAGCGGACGACGAGTCCGCCGGGCGCCCCGCCTTCTTGAGCAGGACCAGTCGACCTGCCTTCCACTTGGTAGGGAACTGACCCTGCTCAAGGCACGCAAAGAAGAGTCCCCTCAGTGGGGGCTCCAGCTCCTTCCGGGCGAGAACTAGAGCGCGGCCAGGCACTCCGTCAGGCCCCGGAGCAGAGTTTTTTGCCCGGAGCCGCATCACGGCCGCGCTCATCTCTGCCTGTGTCACCTCTGGGACGGTTTCGCTCTCCTCTTCTTCCTCCGACTCTGCAGCTGAGGGCACAGCCATCGGCGGTGGCTCGTGCTCAGTTCTCTCAGGAAAGAGAGCTGACACCACTCGCTCCAGAAACTGCGGCTCGAGACCTTCCGTTAGCGGAGGGGCCCACGGCCGAAGTTTCCCTCGGACCGTGCGGTAAGGTCGCCAGCAGCTCCTCTCTGGAGCAAGCAGGATCGCTTGACCTAAAAGGGATATGCACAATATAGCGACCAGGTGCGGCTCGTTTAGTCATGGCCTTAAATATGTCTTCGCACTTCTGTTCTTCTGCACTGTTCTTCTGGGGTCAAGTAAACCTTATCGTAATCGCCCTTGGGCTCAGATTCCAGCTCCCAAAATTTTTAAGGAGTGTATTCTCATCTATATGAGTGGAATGCAATGTGACTACAGTATTGTGGCATGTCTCGCTTTGGTTGATTTCACCTACTTGACCAGACAAGATCCATCCTGGTCTAGTATTTTGTGCGATAAGACGACCAGGTGGACCTCTGATTAAACCTTCTAACAGAATCTGGCCATAAACTTCGGCACCTAAGAGAAAATCAACTTTGTTCGGAGTATCGAACGAAGGCTCTGCTAAAGCCAAAGACGAGATTGTTGACAAGACTTTTGCCACGACTTTCCTTTCCGGTAAAATACTCGTTAGTTTCTTTAAGACATAAGCCTTAACCGAGATAATTAAACTAGGGTCGACGCGTGATTTAACTTTAATGAGAACCATCGAATTTGAAATCATTGATTGGCCTTGATCACAACCTATACCGGAAATTGAACCTTTAGTTGGTATTCTTTTGAGACCTAAGAGCTGGACTGCGGACTCCGTCACAAAGGAAGCCTGAGACCCCTGGTCTAACAGGGATCTTAACACTATAGCAGTGCCGCTCTTTGATTCCGCTGCAATTAGCGCAGTGGCCAATAATATCTGGCTGACTATTAGCAAAACAGCTTACAATATTAGTGGAATTACTCTGGGTTGAAGTGGTATCAGTAGAAACGTTGCTTTCTGCAGCTTGATCAGTTTTGTTACTATTACCTACTGTTTTGGAGACATTCTTGAGATGAAGAAGACTATGATGCTTCTTTTTACATATATGACATCTGGTGGACTGGTGGCATGCATACACGGAGTAATTTGGCCCTAGACAGTTATAGCATAACCCATTTGTTTGGACAAAATTACGACGCTTATCCATATCGAGACCGGCTAACTTTTTACAACTAGCAATCTTATGGTTATCCTGACAACAAATACATGACGTAGCTGACACATGGAGCGATTTGACTGTCCCATTACGATTGGTCTGATGACGTTGACCTTTGTTGTCCAAAAATTCCAAAGACCGAAATCTTTGTTAAAGGTAAGATTGGAACTGATTCATTGTCGGCCAGTCATCTGAACAATCACTAATTCTCATTTCCCATTGTTTACGTGACTCAGTGTCTAATTTTAAGCTCAATAAATAAATAACCATAATATCCCAATGTTCAACCATTAGGCCTAAATTTCCCAAAGCGTGTAAACATTTATTAGAAGTATCTAATAATTCCTTAACTGTCCTTAACTGTGTGTAATCTAATAGTTCAATTTTTATTGAAATTATTAAGTAAGTCTATGCACACGTTATAGTTTTCTAAGTTCAAATTGTTAATTTAAATTTTGTAAGTTAATAATTATGATCTAAAAGACAGTGCCTATTTTTGACCCACCGCAAACACATTGTGAAAGATAATCAAAAATAATAAGTTTTTAAAAAGGAATTATCCGTTTACGTACTATCTCTAAATAACACGCCGTCATCATATCAAAAAAATAAGTAATTTAACTAATTATCAATACAAGTTTTAGTTTCAGGTGAAGTTTAGGGTTGCCATTATTATGTTCAATTTAATTACGATTTATATTTTTAATCGATCGATAGATTTAAATCTAATCGATTACAGATTAATCTATTCGATTAATTAATTAATATGTATTAATTATAAGAGCAACCTGTGTGCTCCAGTGGCGTGCAATCGAAGGACGAGACCTATATTACTCCAGCAGTGGAGTAATATAGGTTGATGATGATGAACCAGTGTAGTATGAGTGTAGGTAGACTTAAATTCTATTTCATGTACGTACACTTTACACTTTCATCTTGGGTTCTTGGCTGAGAAGACAATTCAAAGCTAAACATTATGAAAGTGTATAGACAAATAAAAATAAAATATAATATTGGTATAAAATAAAAAATACTTAAAAACTAAAACCCGTAAGCGATAAAAAAGCATCTTGTCGGCTAGGCCAGGTACTATTTAAATTAAAACTTGAGTATTATAATTATGCTCTTGACCTTGGAAAGCGCTAATATTACTCAATACATCAGTCGTGTTTCAGATTTTAAACCTGATTTTAAATATTTCTATGGTTAGCGAAAAGTTTTTCGATAAGTATATATAACACGGCCATTTTACTTTCTCCGAACGAAACCTACTCGACCTAAAGACAAAACTATTATGTCCATAAATACCTCAGACATACATAAACATAGAATGGTAAAATCACAGTGTTATTTATGGCTTTGCCATAGTTAGATAAAAAATAAATTGATCAAGACCAACAATCGACAACACACAACTAATCGATTGTAAGTAGGTATATTTCAAAATATGGCAACATTATCTTTGGACAAATTCAAATTCCAATTTCAAATCTACCTTCTCATTAGCGCGCTCAATATTGTTTCAATATTTTTGCCGCTTGTTTTTGTCATTATCTTTTGCCGTTGTTTGTACCCTTTTGTGACCTTTTTTATGTACAATGGACTCTGATCAACTCCACCTGAAAGACCCCCCGCGCGTATGGACCCTGGCTCCTCTTTGACTGACAATCCCGATGTAAATATGGAAACTGTTGACCTTACCTGAGCAGCTCTGGTATCTCAAGCACATCGTCGCAGGGATTAACCAGCAGCGGCGCAAGCAATGTTCGTTGTGTGAATTGCAGAGTGGAGGCGCTTGCGATCTCATCAGTTAGAAATCGTCGAAGTACGATCAATTATACAGCAATGGGTTCTTCCAGAACAGGTAAGCCTTATATTATTGACCTACATTAAAAAATACCTTTACAAAACTATGATAACAATAGCAAGTACTTGTGCAAGCTTTTTAGTAATTTCAATTCCTGTGAAACCTTTTCATTATAAGAAGTATGTTTAAATAAATACTTGTGTTTTAATAAGAAACTAACGAAGTGTTACAGCTCTTGATTATGTACTATGTTAAGCTATCCTTTTTTATTATTTGTCATCGCTTATTGTATAATTAATATTTAATAATAATCAATTGCATTTTCAGGTGCATATCTCAAGGAATGATTTTGTTTGTCATTCATGTTGGACTGCAGCATGGAATGAAATTAGAAACACAGCAGAAAGCGTCTCACCTTCCGTTGCTGGCCTCATTTGTGTTGGCTGTGGTAGCGACCACACACACTACGTAGACAAAGAAGTCACCCGTTGTGTCAGGGTTCACCACGAGAAAATCTTATAAGGGACAATATTTTTAGACAAATTGCTCCACGTCAGGTAAGGTTTCAAATAATGAATTCAGATATTTCAGTTTATGGTATGAAATATTTAGATTTAAATATTCAATTATTCATTGTGTTAGAAAACAAATAATTATATTTAATTAGACTTACGTTTTTTTTACTTGTAAATTACATTAATGAAATTAACTCTAACTTATTTCTGATTTAAATGAATAATTGTATTGAAAAGTATGTCAAATGATTTGTTCAATAATTTTGCATCAACAATCCTATTATAAAGAAATGTGACTCGTTTAGTTATTGTTAATTCATAATACTATTTATCATGTTATTTTTTATTATTTCAGTAAGACACAACACACACGTTTTTATTGTTTCTTTAAGACGATTAATATAAGTGATGTCGGCCATGTTGGCTGATTCATTCTAGTAACGGACGCGCAACAGTCCAGTGTTGAATTTAGAATTGTACTCCTTAGTTACAATAAACGTTCAGTAATAGTGAAAGTTGGTTTTAATTATCAAATTCAGAAGTGGCATGAAATTTACCTGCGGCAACTTGTGGTAATGTATAATTAACAGGCAGTTTTTGGTAAGTGATTTTTGTTGTTTACAACGGAGGTACTCGTACACTGTCGATAAATGTTTTCTATAACCGGTATAGCTACATTTTAAGCTGATATAACCCATAGTTGTTATTTAAATTGCTGTAAATCTGTGTTGAAATATCATATTAAACATGCATTTAACTCAAGAAAATATACTAATAAATTCGCCTACCGGCGAATTTATTACTTCTACTCTTACCTACGCTGGTTAACGAAGTTGTCATGAAGATATAGCGTTTAGTGCTCCTACTAAACAGTAAATGTTACCTGTGTTTAACAATTACATCTTTAATCATTACTTTAGTGATGTCAACAAAGGTATGTGTTCTTTATCAGATATTGTTGAGATTGTTTCTTTTCCATTTTCTCGGTTCGCTTTTAATTGCAGGTAGATCTTTCCAATCTATATATACAAAGTTGATACGACAGATAGGCTTTCCTTTAAACTGCCTATACTAGGTACCATTTTAAAGCTCTGTACCAAAAATCAATTAAATAGGAGCAGTAGTTTAGTCGCAAATGATTTTTTAAGTTTTTGCCCCGTTTGAACACGATGTATCTTTCCTAACAGCTGATTATGTCTATACGCATAGGTCATGCACCTTTTTAAGGTGAATCGGAGTATAACCTACGATGCGTTGTTGCCGCTCTGACGCAAGTCACAAGTACAACCAAATATTTTCGCTAAAAGATGGCAATGCAAACAAGGAAGCAATAAATACACACACTTGCACTTTCATTACGAGAGTGACAATCATAGCAAAACATCCCGCGAGTAAAAGAAATAGAAATAGGTCATTGTGTTGCTACTGCATCTTAGATTTTTGCGGTCGGTAAGTGGGGCGTCTAAAAAACTTGTTTTTTCAGTTCGCCGACGCAACCCTTTGGGAACGTACTTAGGTTACGTAACACGGAAGCTCCCGCGCCGCTTTTGTTTTGTCGAACTCGCGCGCTGACAATTGTTTAGCCGTTCATCGCAAGTTGTGGTACCAGCTGGACGGAGCGCCTCCACATTCTGTGATGGCTTCCAGGGAGCGGCTCACAGAAATGTAATGCAGCAATGGATCGGTCGATTCGGACCTGTTCGATGGCCACCACGATCTCCAGACCCCACTCCCATGGATTTCTTTTTGTGGGGGTACATTAAGGGTGAAGTGTATGCCTCAGAGGTAAATACAATTAATGAACTAAAAAATAGGATTATTTTAGCATTTCACAAATTAAAGTGCTTAGCGACGGACAGTGATTTAATTAGAAAAATAAATAACAATATTCTCCGTCGGTATAATTTGTGCATTAATGTGAATCCTCCACACATCGAGAATTAAAAAATTTAGTGTTTTTGTTGTGATTGTTGTGCGCGTATTTCAAAAACTAATGTAATCAGCGCGAGCGAAGGCGTAAGCCGCCGTCCGCCGGCCGACCGCTTTGATACGAGAGAACACACGCGCGCCGCGCGCGTGCGACGTTGCCGCTTTAATACCTAGGTATCTAAGGTCAGTTAAATTTATTTACAAAGGTGTTTGCGTTTTATTCTGACTTGTAAGCCATTTAGTTTGTTTGAAAAAAAAAAAAACTCATTTTTATTTATAATTTATTTTATACCGTATCGAATTAATACTAAACACGTATAGTATACGTAGTGTAATTTAATGCCTCTCGGTCATATCAACTCTGTATATATATATGTATTATAGATATATAAGTAATTATCAGGATTATTAGTATTATATTGCCTTAATTTTCAATTCAACTACTTTTACGTTCGTTATTTATTGAGCATATAATGGAAGACCGTGGCAACACGCCAGAGGGCCCTGTACCCTGTGCGAAACAAACTACGTTTAGGAACCAGGCTAGATCAACGCGAATGAGTCGTAAAGGACACCGTAGTTCCACCAGTGATAGTTCCTCTTTGCGTTCTAGTACATCGTATCGTTACTCTAAAAATCGTAAACGTCACCGCCGCCGCCGGTCCGTGAGACATCGTCGTGGTCGGTCTTACTCGCAACAAAGTCAGTCCAGTCGCAGGTCCCGTATAGATTCTCCCCCGCCAAGACGTCGTCGTTCGCGTTCTGTCTCCTCTAGAAGCGATGAGCGCGATAATGTTCGCAGTTATCGTTTCCGCTCGCGGCATATTAGCCATAGGTCACGTGTAAACTTACCATCGCCGCAACGTCATATTAAATCGCGTTTAGTTCTACGACGTCGGCACAATCGAGATAGATCCAGAAGTCGGTCAGTTTTGGGCGAGTCTTCAGACAAGCGATTAGAAACACATTCTCGATCTAGTCGTACAGAAAAAAGCTCAGAAAACATCCTTAATCAACTTATAAGTGCATTACAAGGTGGAACTTATGTTCGTAGCAATAATTCTACTCATGTGCAAGGCTCGCAGAATGTTATAACCGAGTTTAACCCGACGTCAAAGAGCCAAACTGTAAACGATTGGCTCGCTAAAATTAACGAATCCGCTGAAATTGGATGGATGGATGGACAGAACAGCAAACCATCTTTTATGCCTTACCAAAACTATCCGGGTTAGCGAAGAAGTGGTATGATGGTCTTACTACAGTCAAATTTACTTGGGATGAATGGCAACAAAAACTATTAACAACATTTCCAAGTGATCAGAACTACGCCGACCTCTTAGTTGAGATGCTAAATCGGAAAAGTCGGCGTAATGAAACATTGGTAGAATGTTTTTATGACAAAATTATGTTGATAAATCGATGTCAATTAAGAGGTCGGCAGGCAGTGGACTGTTTAAGCCATGGAGTTTATGACAAAATTATTAGGATGAATATTCAAGGGGCTCAATTTAATGATCCTGACCAAGTGTTGAATTATTTTCGCAATATTTCACATAACATTAGAGAGCGCACTTATATTGATACGAGTTATTCACGAAAAAATCCTGAGACCCAAAAAAATAAATCTAAAGGTTCTAATGATTTCTCTAGGAATCGAAGAGTACCTCAAACCGTTACCTGCTACAATTGTGGAGAAGTAGGTCACACTGTAGCAAATTGTACTAAAGAGATTCTTAAATGTAACAAATGCAAACGTCATAGTCATTTAGAATCCAATTGCAGGGTTTATTTAGGTGAAAAATCTAATATTAATAATACAAATGCTACCAACACAAAAGGTATGACTTATGATAATGATACCAAACTTACTTCAAAACAAGTCATGAATATTGATGAGACTGTAGGCAGTAATGAAAAGTATTTTAAACAAATACATGCAAACGGTAATAGAGTAACCTGATATGTAGATTTTGGGAGTGAATGCACTCTTGTAAGTGATGACATTTGTAACTTTACAATTAAGTTTGAATACTAATAATTTACCGACCCTTAGAGGTTTTGGAAATAGTTCGATTATTCCTAACAGTAGAGTGGATGTCAGCATAAAAATAGACCTCGTGGAATTGCAATTATCAGCATTCGTTGTTCTTGCTTCTTATTTGCCCACTGACATATTGATAGGACAGTCACTAACAGAACACCCTTCAGTGAGAGTATTTAAATCAGACAAAGAATTAATTCTTTATCAACTTACATCATACAAGTCCAATGTAAATGTCCTTAAGATTAGTAAAAGAATTACAGTTAATCATATTTGCTCTATTGAAGTGAGTAGTAGTTCTGATTTTACGGGTTTCGTAAGCATTACGTCTGACCTAAAGTTGAACAAAGGTTCGGAATATTTAATTTTGCCTGGACTATATCCTATTACCAAAGGTATTTGGCACGTTGTTTTGATTCCCCTCAACGGTAAAGAGTTATTTTTCACTGAGAATAAGATTTTAACCAGAGGCATAGGTATACCTAATCAAATATTCCCTGATGATATTAAAAATAGTTACGTTATGAACGTCGGGCGCGCCTCTACTGATGTTAAACCAATTACATCTGATGATTTAAATGTTGATGCAGATTTAGACATGAAGGTTGCAGATAAATTGATAGATATTTTAAATAATTATCGAGATTGCTTCGCGTTGTCAACTATTGAGCTAGGAAAAACGTCTGTGGCAGAAATGAAAATTACCTTACATGACACTTCTCCTGTAACTTACCGACCTTATCGATTATCTCTAGCAGAACGAGAGAAGGTTGGACAAATTATAAATGAACTTTTGGTTAGTGACATCATTCGGGAATCTAACTCGGAATATGCCAACCCGATAATATTAGTACCCAAAAAAAAGGCGAACTACGTCTGTGCGTCGATTACCGGGCATTTAACCGGAAGACGGTTAAGGACAAATATCCTATGCCACTAATCGATGACCAGATAGATCAACTTCAGGGACAAAAATATTTTAGCACACTGGATCTGACGCAGGGCTACCACCAAATTCCAATGTCAGAAGATTCCAAACATTATACGGCGTTTGTTACTCCAGACGGCCACTACGAATATATACGTATGCTGTTTGGTCTAACAAACGTCCCAGCGGTGTTTCAAAGGATGGTCCATTCGTTGCTAAACAAACACAACATACCAGCCGTTCTTGCGTATATGGATGATATAGTTATAGGGTCAAGGTCGATTGACGAAGGAATCGACAAAATATTAAAACAAGTCCTTGATATGCTGCGGCAGGCTAATTTATCGCTTAATTTACAGAAATGTATCTTTTCCACCGCCTCAAAACCCGCATGAAATCCGCCAATTCATAGGTTTGGCTAGTTTTTTTCGAAAGTTCATTCGTAATTTCGCGACTATAGCTAGGCCCCTTACAACCTTGACTAGAGCTAATACACCTTGGAGATGGGGTGAGGAACAAGTAAATGCATTTGCGCTAATTAAAGAATCCCTGACTTCTAGACCGGTTCTTGATATATACAATCCTAATAACCTCACGGAGCTGCATACCGATGCCAGCCAACAGGGTATAGGCGGGGTTCTGTTACAAAGGGAAAATGAAAACTCACCTCCTCGGGCTATCGCCTACTACAGTAGACAGACCACTCCCGAAATGCAGCATCTCCACTCATATGAGTTGGAGACGCTCGCTGTTGTGATGTCCCTTAACCGTTTCCGTGTTTACTTGCTCGGTATCCAGTTCAAAGTGGTGACGGATTGTAATGCGCTAAGGACTACCTTTGATTTCACGGTTGAATATAGACCCGGAGCTCAAATTCAACACGCGGACGCTTTAAGTCGCAATCCCTTACCATGCATTAAAGATGACAAAAAAGAGATTAATGTGTTTAACATTAATTCAGATGCTCAAACTTTGCTTTCAGTACAATTATCTGATCCCAAATTAAAACTTATTAAATGCATCTTGGATAAGAATTGTTTGGAGGCAAAAGATATACTAAATAATTATTCTCTTATAGATGGCAAAATATACAGAACGGTTGGGGATGATATTAAATGGGCAGTACTACGTGACGCTCGATGGAAGGTTTGCCTTCTTTGCCATGACGAAAGCGGTCACTTTTCTTTCGAAAATACCTTAGATAAAATGCGGCGAGACTATTGGTTCCCAGGTATGGCACGGTTTGTGAGGAAATATGTGCGGGCATGTATCCAATGTGCCTACGCTAAAGAGCCTTCTGGTAGGAAACAGGGGATGTTACATCCGATACCAAAGCCTTCCACGCCTTTTGAATGTATCCATATCGATCATTTAGGTCCATTTGTACGCAGCAAGAGCGGGAATACATATGTATTGCTGAGAGTCATTTGCATGGAATTTCAACTGATTTAGAAGTAGATAAAGATATAAATGAGACCCGCAATGAAGTTGCTTCTCATATTAAGAAAGAAGAAGGTCTGCTGTGTTGGGTAATGACCGTTATGAAGTTTCAGGTGTTGACGGATTTTCGAGTAGGAAATATAAAAATGTTTATTCAGCTGACAAAATGAAGCCTTGGATACGATTAGGATCCTTTTCCATTGGTAGTTCCGATTATGAAGGTGAGGATGTTGATGATGAATGGGCGGCTGAATGATGACATTCCATAATTGTGATAGTTTACTTACCGGTACTATTTTGACCGTACCTTTACATTTGATTTTGTGTTCTGTACTTACGCATTTGTTATATACGTAATTATATGAAATATCTGTATTTATGACAGTAATTGTTAGTAGACAGGAATCTAACTGATTTTAATGATAAGCGAACCGAGATTGGAAATTACATCACACATGCCTGTGGACTGATGAGCGGGAAATCACTGTTGCACTACCTTTCGGAGGCCGATACACTGGACGAGTGTACGCGGTAACTGGTGTTTTAAATAAGACCGTTACACCCTGTGCGTGTACACGGTATCTGATATACATCAGCTACAAGGCCGATACACCCTGTGTGTGTACGCGGTAATGTAGATCACTACGAGGCACGTATACCCTGTGTGTGTACACCGTGATATATACATCAGCTACAATGCCGATACACCCTGTGTGTGTACGCGGTAATGTAGATGACTATGAGGCAGGTACACTCTGTGTATGTACACCGTGATATATACATCAGCTACAAGGCCGATACACCCTGTGTGTGTACGCGGTAATGTGGATGACTATGAGGCGGGTACACCCTGTGTGTGTACACCGTGCTATATACATCAGCTACAAGGCCGATGCACCTTGTGTGTGTACGCGGTAATGTAGATAATTATGAGGCAGGTACACCCTGTGTGTGTACAATGTAATATATCAGCTACAAGGCCGATACACTCTGTATGTGTACGCGGTAGTGTAGTCCATTACGAGAAAAGATACACCCTGTGACGCGGAAGAATCTGTACCTGACAAAATGTGAAAAGTGGTGTGTCAGTGTTTGTTTAAATATAAAAGTGATTAATCTAGAAACACTAAGCAATTGAATGAGGTCATTCAATATTCAGTAGAAGGATGGCCGAAGGAAAATTATATAAAATAATTATTTTCATTTATTTTTCTCTTCAAGATTATTGTATCACTAATTATTTATGTAGGTACTTTGTTTTATACTTGTACTTCATTTTTTTTCATCAATTATTATCTTTTGTTGGCTAGAAGTTTTCCATATTATTTTCAATGGAATTTTAGAAAATAAGTCGTTTTTTTTGTAATAATAGTAAATAATTCCCTGAGGTCAGGCAAAAAGAAATTCAGGATGGCCGACTGTTAGAAAACAAATAATTATATTTAATTAGACTTATGTTTTTTTTGCTTGTAAATTACATTAATGAAATTAACTCTAACTTATTTCTGATTTAAATGAATAATTGTATTGAAAAGTATGTCAAATAATTTGTTCAATAATTTTGCATCAACAATCCTATTATAAAGAAATGTGACTCGTTTAGTTATTGTTAATTCATAATACTATTTATCATGTTATTTTTTATTATTTCAGTTAAGACACAACACACACGTTTTTATTGTTTCTTTAAGACGATTAATATAAGTGATGTCGGCCATGTTGGCTGATTCATTCTAGTTACGGACGCGCAACAGTCCAGTGTTAGATTTAGAATTGTACTCCTTAGTTACAATAAACGTTCAGTAATAGTGAAAGTTGGTTTTAATTATCAATTGGTCTAGTCTGTAGTGCTCTTAAACTTACTAGACTAAGATTAAAGCTTCATTCCCTCCCTGGAAAATGCCCTCATGGTTATTAAAGAAGTAATACTATTATATAGTATTATTGAGTCTATATAATAGTATATTAATACTATTATATAGACTCAATATCTTAGTATTATATAATTGCATAGCACATGTGTGAGTACTATGTACTGTAAAGCTACCATTTACATTTGGTTATCTTTCATTGACTTGAATTTACCCTGGTGGGTGAGAGAATGTCATGCTCGCTAAAATGTCTCGCTGATGGTGGCGGGTGTGTCGGGTCATTTAGCTTCCTTCAATATGGTTGAGCTGAATGGGGCTGATCCATGCGTCATGCTCGTGAACGGGCGCTGTCGGTTGGGACTGGTCATCTCAAAGCTGCCACGGTTTATTTTAACTACTTATTTTGTTTTTAAATTATTGATATAATATTTTACTCTGGACGCTCTTAACGTGCACGTATTTCTACATCGTTCTCACATATATGTATAATCTCAATATGAATGATGTAACCAAGATTTTGGATCAATATTTTGATTGAAAAGAGTGTCCATGGAGTTTCTTGCCCATTCTTCTCCATAGAGATCTACGCTTTGGAATGGGCAACTACAGTACTTTCACAAGTTATTATGCCTTGTGTCTGTGACTGTAGCTTAGCCTAATTTGTTTTTCTGACATTCAAAAGTGCCTGTAATGGTCTAATTGAAATAAATGCTTTTGAGTATTTTTGAGTTTGAGTTATTATCTGTACCTTAAAGATAGAAGATATTATATTACTTTTATTACTTTGTTGCAGTTGCTGAGCTCGTCTCGCATCTGCCACCCTTGCTGGCAGAGAAGCGATAGAGCAAACACAGAATAAAGATCTATCAGTACTAATAACCCGTCAGTGGATTTAAATGAAGACACCGTAGATCTTGACAGTAATGAGTCTTGTAATAATTGTTCTCGCAAAAAAGACCTACTCGCAATGCTGATGGAACAGTGAGTCGATTGGAATCGTTACAACCAGGAAAAAGCAATAACAACTATGTATCAGTGTTCACTGTGGGCTACGGTTGTTCTAACATATGGGCATTGACCTTTGCTTGTAATGATTAAGTCTCGATGTCTGATTAAGTTTAGTCACTCGGATATTTAAAAGTACTCACAGATTCTCCTCGTATCACATCACTTGACACTTCACTGTCACTCACTTTAGCGTAGCTCGTCGCGATGATATGCGGGGTGCTCTCCCCCCGCACCGCAGATGCTGCTCAGGCCAACACGAACTGCTTATCAGCAGCACCAGCGCTGACCGTTGTGTACCACTTGTACATATACGCCTAGGCGCCAACCTTGTACGTCCCGCCGATGCTGCTCGCCACTGGCCGCGCTGACGTCACACTCGCGGCAGGTTGACCATTCAACCTGACTCCACCACAACAGTGACAATGCACACCAACCAATCCTTTATCCGGCTCGAAGGACCACTTTGTACAATGACCCAAAAATATCTCGCATAGAAATAAAACAAGGGTGTCCAGAGTAAGACGATTATACATATAATATACCACGGAGGTAATGCTTTGGAAAATCTTAACACCGCGATCTACAAAAGTGACGTCACGGCACAACGCCATC
The DNA here is from genome assembly GCA_950005105.1 of Lycophotia porphyrea. Classification (NCBI taxonomy): domain Eukaryota; kingdom Metazoa; phylum Arthropoda; class Insecta; order Lepidoptera; family Noctuidae; genus Lycophotia; species Lycophotia porphyrea. The sequence goes on from OX465389.1 coordinate 194,225, forward strand.
TGTTATTTGATAGCGGTTCTAAACTAATGACAAATGTTGAACTTTCATAACAATTATTTAAACAGATTAGACAATGCCTAAGAATCTTCATTTGGTTGAAGGAAAAACATTAATAATGAAACCAAGTGAGGTTAATAACATTTTAGTTAAATATATGTTAGTTTGGCATTCCAGACGGGAATATCCAAACAATAGCCAATGGTCTAAATAAACTGCGGACAGAAGGCCTGCAGAACGTAATAATTTAGCTATAGGTTTACATATTTTAGTGACAACGTATGGGACTGTACTTAATCCAAATGGCAAAATATTAAATTCGAATAATTTATCCTCAAACCAAAATTCTTTATGTATTTTAATTAGGAAATATGCGTCTTTGAGGTCAATCGACGCCATTTGACAATTATACGTTACTATTTTTAATGCCGTTCTTAAATCCTCTAACTTAAAATGATCAGTTTTAACGAATATATTAAGGTTTTTTAAGTTTAAAATAAAGCGCATCTTACCATTTGGTTTGGGTACCAAGAAAATGCTTCAGACAAATTGGTTTTCACTTGGAGAACATTTGAAAATGCTCCTATTTTGAGTAGGTTATTAAGCCCCGGATCTAGGGGGGGGGGGGGCAAACCGGGGCAAGTGCCCCGGGCGGCCGTTTCAAGGGGCGCCAAAATCATACGGAAGCCTGGTTGGCTCACCGTCGATTTGTAAGAAAAAGGCGCCACACAGGCCACACGTGAACCTGTGGAGGTGCTGATTTGAGATTTGCCGTGTCAACAACCGTAATAGATAATAATAATAATAATAACTACCAGCCTCGACGACCATCTTTCGAGGCTCTCCTTAGGCAGTTGGATCAAGGGCCTGATTCAGAAGGCAGTCCTCCTCGATACGGCTCGCATTGTGAGGAGGTTCCTGTCTCTGGAGCCCTAACCACCGGTAGCTTGGACCCTGTTCCCGACACCGGCGGACCGCTATTTTTTTATATTTTTAAATGTTTTTATATGGTTTGTTTTAAAAAATATTTAAAAATATTAAAAAATATGTATATACATGAATAAACGGAATAATAATAATAAAGTTCTTACATCCATTTTGAGAGCTAAAATCAACCAACATATTGAGACTAATTCTATCATGTCTGCCTCTCAGAATGGATGTAGGAACGGGTCCCGTGGTACTATGGAGCTGCTCCTCATTGATATGGCCATTAGCCAACAGGTTCGCCGCTCTCGAATGGATCTGTCTACATGTTGGATAGATTATAAGAAGGCCTAGGATTATGTGCCTCATACATGGCTCATGAGGGTACTGGAGTTGTACGAAGTTGATGCAACTCTGCGTACCTTCCCGATGTCATGTATGGGCCACTGGAGAACGGTCCTTCGCTATCCAGGATGTCGACAGATCCAGAGGAACAGCGAACCGATAAGGATCGAGCGCGGTATATTCTAGGGCGATAGTCTGAGTCCATTGTGGTTTTGTCTAGCCTTGAACCCACTCAGCACACTGCTGGAGGGTTCAGGTCTAGGCTATCGGTTGAGGAGAGATGGTCAGGTCGTATCTCACCTTCTTTACATTGATGATCTGAAACTCTTTGCCCCCAAAAACTTGCAACTGATGGAGCTACTGAAGGTAACAGAAACTTTCAATAGCGCCATCAGGATGGAATTTGGTGTGGACAAATGTGCTGTTATGCATGTAAAGCGAGGGGAGATTATGGAATCCGTGGGAACTCAACTCTCGGATTCCATACACCTTAGATCCCTCTCCTCAACAGAAACTTACAAGTATTTGGGTATAACGGAAGCATTAGGCATCAACACTACCGACATGAAACAATCGTTGAAGGAGCGCTTCTTTGGCCGCCTGAAAAAAGTATTTAATAGTCTTTTATCAGGCGGAAATAAGGTGCACGCCTTCAACAGTTGGGTCATGCCGGTTTTGATGTATTCTTTCGGCATACTCAAATGGACTCAGACGGAACTTGATGCCTTGGATAGGAGGGTCCGCGTACTGCTGACCGCAAATCGGATGCATCACCCACGGTCGTCGGTGATGATACTGTATATCCCACGGAAATGCGGAGGTCGTGGCTTCTTAAATGCTAAGACCCTGCACAACCGTGAGGTATGCAGTCTCAGGGAATACTTCCTAGAAGCCGACGTGGGTATGCACCGAGAAGTGGTCTCAGTGGACAAGGGCCTCACCCCGCTCTCCCTGGCTAACGAGAGCTGGCGCAAACCTAGAGTATTAGACACTAATGACCGCAAGGAGGTATGGCAGGGTAAGGAGTTTCACGGACACTTTTACCGAGCCCTACATGGGCCCGATGTAGACATCTAAGCGTCCGTATCTTGGCTGCGCTTCGGCGACCTCTTCGGGGAAACCGAAGGTTTGTCTGTGCAATAATGGACGAAGTTAAGATGACGAATAACTATCGGAAATACATTGTGAAGGATGGCACGGTTGACATATGTCGGGCATGCCACCGTTCGGGAGAATCGATCCGACACTTTATTTCTGGGTGTTCTAGTCTAGCTAACGGAGAATACTTGCATAGACACAACCTTGTTGCCAGGATTATCCACCAGCAACTTGCTTTGAAGTATAGCCTTGTGGAATCAGAAGTGCCATACTATAAGTATGCGCCCGACCCAGTTCTCGATAATGGTAATATCACGTGGTATTGGGATCGATCTATCACCACTGACAGGACTATTGTTGCCAATAAGCCTGACATTGTGGTGATAGATCGATTGGAGCGCCGCGCAATGATTGTTGATATAACAGTCCCGCATGACGAGAACCTCGTGAAAGCAGAAAAAAATAAGCAGTTCAAGTATCTAGATCTGGCTCGCGAGATGGTCGACATGTGGGATGTGAGTACAGCAGTTATTGTGCCGATAGTCGTGTCAGCCAATGGATTAATAGCCAGTAGCCTCGACCAACATCTAAGGAGGCTCTCGCTTGGCAGCTGGATCAAGGGCTTGATTCAGAAAGCAGTACTTCTGGACACGGCGTGTATTGTCAGGAGGTTCCTCTTTCAACAGCCCTGACCACCGGTAGCTCGGACCCTGTTCCCAATGCTGGTGGGCCACTATTTTTTATATATATATATATATTTTTTTTGTAGTTTTATATTCAAATATTTAAAAATATGAAGTAATAATATGTATATAGATAAATAAAGGAAATAATAATAATAATAATAATCATTTTAATGTCAGAATAAAAAACATTCCATAGATTGTTAGTACATAATACTTATAACTATGTTAGTGCGTTATTCTTACATTTGAAATTAAACTTATAAAAAATAGGAATCAAGGTCAATATCAAAATTAAAATCAAAATAAAATTACAATACAACATTAAATTAAAATCAACATTAAAATTAAAATAAAAACAAAATTTAAATCAAAATTTAAATCAAAATTACAAACAGAATCAAAATTAAAAATCAACATCAAACTTTAAATCAAAATTGAAATCAAACCAAAATTACAATTAAAATTACAAAAACTTATTTTACATTATACTTGACACCGCCTGACCCATGAACGGTATTCCAGTGCCTCACAACCGGACAATCAACCCTTTCTAAAATAGTATTCAGAAGGCTGTTGGTGCTGCCCTGCACGCGGCGCATCAGGGAGGCCACTCTTTTACGAAGTATCGCCCTAAAGCAGTCCGTGCTGGCCTTAGCAAACATACCTGATGCACTGCAAAAGCGAGGCAATCCCAACAGCATCCAAAAACCATTATTGTACAGGATTCGTAGGGCGTTGAAAGATCTACGCGTATAACGGACCCACAGCCTGCAGGTATAAAATGTCTGGCAGTATGCCTTAAAAAGAGCAATTTTAACATCTTTTGTGCACCTTGCAAACCTGCGTGCAATATTGCATCTCACTGCCAACGCCCTACGTTCCCGCTCAATATCTAAATCATCTGAGAGGTCCTCGCCGACCCAGTGCCCCAGGTACTTGAATTTAGCGACCCTACTTATCTGCATTCCTTCAAGCCTGATAGGTGGAACGGTTTTCGGACTCTTGTTACCCGCCTTGAATATAAGTAGTTCACTCTTCTTACAGTTATACCTGAGGCCATGCGCCTCCGCGTACCTCTCACAGATCACTAAGAGGATGTTAAGAGCAGTGACAGATGGGCTCAGCAGCACCATGTCGTCGGCATAGCTAATGTTGTTCATACAAACACCATCCACTGAACAGCCGACACCGGCCCCACTGAGCTCACCTATCAGTCCATTAATGTACAGATTGAAGAGCCGTGGTGTACCGTAGCCAATGAGATAGGTCTGTAGTTGTTCCCATCGGAGGCATCACCCGTCTTATTTTTAGGTATTGGTATAACAGTGGTCTTCATAAGCTCCCTGGGTAAACATGAATGTCCCAAACACAAGTTGAAAAACATGACCAACACCCTAGGTAAATGAACACCTGCGAACTACAAGTGCTCGATGCTAAGGTCGTCATGTCCAGGAGACTTACCTCTAGTCATATTTAGGATAATATGGGCGACTTCTTTCGCCTTAAATCTGAATCGCTCACCATCTGCAACCTCAGCATCGAGCACCTGTGGCACATATCCTAGAGGAGACACTACCTTAAAATGATCCTTAAATAAGTCAACTGTTTGACGGGGCTCGCTCCTACCCTCAACACTCACAGGTATACATGAACCAGATTCCAGCTTCTTTGTATGCTTCCAAAAATGTTTAAAATTCTTGTCTTTGTGGTGTGTTGCTAAGATATCCATTTTAATTTTATCCTCATTGTCTTGACACCATTTTAATTTAGACTTAAAGCGCTTTCGGGTTTCACGCATAGTATTATATATAACGCCTGCGTCTGGTTTGCCATGCAGCAACCACGCCTGGAAGCTGATTCGTGCCTCGACATGAAATTTTCGTACATGCTTGTTCCAACCAATAACATATTTTTGTTTTGTACTTTTCCGTACACTATGACTCCTTTGCGCAGCCGCCGTCAAACAACTAACAATGCTCGAATATAACTTATCAATAATTACATGATGACACTTTTTAGAACACACATTATCAGCACACAGACCAAGTTCCACCGGGAAATCAATGTCCCTTAATGTACCTGTACAAATCTCCCTATACATTTTTATCTGTTCAGCGTCCCTTTCACCCCATCTCACTTCACTGTAAATATTCCCAGTATATTGCACTTTACATGGTAATATTCCTAAATTGCAATACACTTCCAGTGGAAAATGGTCCGACCAGTAAACATCATAACATACCTTAACATCAGTCACACATAGCCAAGCTGCCTCAGTTGTCAGACAGTGATCAAGCCATCGCTTACAGTTATCATGACTTTCACTTATAAAGGTGTGTGTGTCTGACAAAACGTCCAGCTTCATCACGTCTGCACAGAGCCAGCTCCGCTCCATACAAAAATTAGTTAACTCCCTAAAGAATAACTCATTTGGATGAGCATTGAAATCACCGAGAATTATAGCGGATTCAATGTCACAACTCTCAATCACTGCATTTATTTCACTTAATACTTCCGAGAATTCCAGCAAATTATCCGCATTGTCTGTTGGCATGTACACTGAAAATACTAGCGAACTACGATCACCGACACATACCTTAACAGCTGCCAGTCTTACACTACTGCACGTCACCACCGTAACGGAAGAAAAAACACCCTTCCTCCACAGCAGCGCCACTCCACCATACGGGCGACCGCGCAGTATGCCAACCGAGGTATCCACCGCTGACTTACTGGTAAACTCGAAGTTTTTGTCAATCGATCCAATGAAGGCAGTGTCATGAGGCAATAGCCACGTTTCCTGCAGGGCAATCACGTGTGCAGTTTTACATATTTCACGTATCCCCTCCATTGACCTCGCAGCTGACTTACAATTGAAGTTAACTATTTTAACAGTCTCGTTAATTGTAGTATTAGCCATAACTTACTTAATCGCTTTTTCTTATTGCCTCAGTCTCAGCTTTAGTCACCCCTACTGTAGAAGGACTACTATGCATTAATCGCTCCTTGAAATTAACAAAGCGACGAAAAGAAATACCTTCGGGCCATAACTGCTCGTCCAAGAATATTTCTAACTTATGTCTAGGAACAAATACTTTAAAAGCCTTATAATCTCGTTGTCGTTTCATTTTTGGAACGAAGTTCCTTATCGCGCGTTGTGAAAGGGGGCTAGACGGAAAAAAATCTCACGAAAAGTTATCACGACACTTTTTGCTATAGTAAGCTATTGTAAGCTGTGCGGCGTCGCATGTTTCTCTGTCTGTCTCTCTCTCTCTTATAAAAAGCAAGCCAGATATTTTCATTTCTATTTCGCATTGAACAGTATGGTGTCGCGACATCTGTCTGTCTATCTGTCTGTCTATCTGTCTGTCTATCTGTCTGTCTATCTGTCTGTCTATCTGTCTGTCTATCTGTCTGTCTATCTGTCTGTCTATCTGTCTGTCTATATATTATAATAACTTTAAAAAAAGGAACTTCGTTCCATCCGGGTGTCCCTTGACACCTCTCAAGTTTTTATCTCTGTTAACTGCACTACAACGCGTTACGTACGTTTTGCTTAAAATGTAGTCAGCGACGTCCTTAACTGATGACTCACTATTCACATTGTTTACAAACAGCGGTATCTTGCTATCGGCAGCCTTAAATTTGCCTAGAGGATTCTTCGCCTTCCCCTGTGTTCCTATAAGTCGATTTATAGGAGATAAAGAAGAGAACAAATTTATTAAAGGGTTCTAATTTTCCCATTCACGAAAAATGCCAAATTTATCCAAACGCTGGAGAGAGGGGCGCCACTATCAAGTTTCTGCCCCGGTTCGAAAAAAATCGTAGATCGGGGACTAGTTATTAATCGCTCCTACATAATGTGGTCTTTCATTAGCTGAATATGTTGGTCTAGCAGGGAGTGTATGTTGTACGGGTAATGTTAATGGTATTTTATCACCTTTTATCCAAGATAATATGGGCTGATCGTTCGTAATTGTAGCCCATTGTTGATAGAATTTAGTTAAGCGGCCTGCGTACTGAAATCTGAAAATTATCATAGATAGGTATGATATTTTTTTTTAAATGTAAGTTAAATAACTTAACTTACATAAAACATTAAAAGTGAACCTAAATAAGTCCATGACTATTTTTTATCTTTATACAAAGTATATAAATTAATGTAAGCTAAATAATTATTGTTTGTAGATTAGTCACAGTCATAATAATTAGGTTAGGTTACAATCCCCAGCGGAAGGAACGCCAACCGTTATTTTAAATGCGTTGAAACAGCCCCAGTGACTGTTCAGATTGCATTATGGTAACTTAAAAACGTAGATATGTACAGGTCGGTGAGGAAATAGTAATCACTTTAAAATAAGTAAGTAGCTATCGTCGTCTTATCATCAACATGTAAGATACATGCAGCGCCATCTATTGATGCAAAATGGTACAAATAAAAAAAATATGCTCACAAGAATAACTTTCAAATCGACTGACCGGCTTTTAAAAAATATGATAGCACTCTAGATTGGAATACCTACTTGAGTGCGAAAGCCGTATCATCGAATTTTGTTTCTTCGAAAACCTTTCAACGACATCTCTATACTGCGACGCCTTGTTAAATCGACGTCTTGTTACTGCGATATTTCATTACATCGAAAAACTGTACTGCGAACGATTTTACTGCGTTAATATCATACTTCGAAGCCTTGTTCAATGAATGTTTCGTTACTGTGATGTTACTAAGGAAAACTTACTTCGGACGACCTTACAGCAATAACCAAGTACATCAATTTTCTGTACCAACAAAATTCTTAAATTTTTAACATTTCTTTAAAAGCAGTAAGTTTTCCTAAGTAACATCACAGTAACGAGACAAAATTCGATTATACGGCTTTTGCACTCAAGTAGGTATTCGATCAGAATCAGAATACACTAAGATATTACTTTGGGTGGGGTTCAAAGTTGCCAAAGTACGGTTTAAGCTGTGTGAAGTAGTAGGAGCAACATGCCGTGACATGAGAGGTGGCGGAGTGGGAGCACAACGACAGGTGAGATTGTTAGTCAGTGACTCATACCAGACTACTTAGTAGCAGTGAACCTACGTTCGAATTGATTAACGTACATTGACTGCTAAAATCATAACACTTCCTTTTAGATTCACCGCAGTAGGGCAAAAAGAGCCGCCAGCAAAAGGGCCCTTTTAGGACTTTAGTTACACCTCTGTCAACAATTTACTGCTGGACTTTATATCTGTACCGAGCGCGCCGGGCGTGCCGGGCGTGCCGGGCGGGAGCCGACAGCCGACCTGCCCGGCGCGTGCGCCGGCACCAGCAGACTAGATAGCGTCGGCGCACACGAGCGCAATAACAAGTGTGAGCTCATGATCGTGTCGGACGCGCGCTTAACGTAACAACAAAACACACTGATGTGTTGTAACATGTTAAAGTCACGTAGGGTCCGTGCAGCCAACTGATGCATTTGTTAGTGCACGTCTTGAATATAAAACAACTAGGTAGGTCCTTAGGAATATTATGAGCGCGCTATGGCCTGCCTCTTCACTACACGATTCAGGCGCACTTGCATGTAATCTCATCTCACGACGAAATAGTAAACGGCCTAGCCTTGCTACCATAGAATCTTTTTATTAAGTGTTCAAAGTATTATTGACCACGTAATTTTATCTTGTAATTTATTATAATAATAAGTTATTGTCGATATAGTGGTCATGGCTGAGACCATGGAGGACCTCAGTGCAATGCTCGCCCATGTAACATCCACTCCTATCAAGATCGGAGACTCTACACTCGAAGTTGTAGACGATTATGTCTACCTGGGCCAAACGGTCCAGTTAGGTAGGTCTAACTTCGACAAAAAGTCAATCGTCGAATGCGACTCGGCTGGGCAGCGTTCGGGATGTTACGTGGTATCTTCTCGCCTAACTTACCGTAGTGTCTCAACACGAAAGTCTATAACCAGTGTGTGTTGCCAGTGATTACATACAGGACCGAAACGTGGTCGCTCACAATGGGCCTCATCAGAAGGCTTAAAGTCACCCAAAGGGCGATGGAGAGGGCTATGCTCGTTTCCTTGCGTGATCAAATCAGAAATGAGGACATCCGCAAGAGTTTGAGCAATTCTTCGGGCTTCGCCGGTAACCTTGGTTAGGTTACCGACGAAGCCCGAAGAATTGCTCAACTTAAGTGGCAGTAAAGTGGCAAAAAGTACCGTTCGTTTTTGACGGAGCATCTTGAAGCCGTGTGTTTTACTTTACATTACCGCACAAGTACGTAATGAGGTACCATACGATATTGAAATTGGTGAAATAAGAGCCCCTTTACGAGCAAATGTGTTATAAAATAAATAAACATTGAAATTACCATCGGAAATTATAAATACATTAAAATTATAATTCGATCAGGGATACAATTTTCTATCGAATGACGGCATGAAAGCCATCAGTTCGATACAGCGCAAACATCCCGATGCACTACAGAAGCGAGGCAGCCCCAACAACATCCATCAAAAAGTTACATGGTTCATGCACAAGCCGTTTAGGATAATATTATGCGAATACATACGCGGGGCATCCACCGGCGGCCCTAAAGACCATATATTCAGACTTTTGGACATTGTAAACAAGGCCATGTGCACTAGCATAGGCCTCACATACCCTTAACAACTCTCCAAGACCTCTCACCCTCGGGCTCAGCACCATGTCGTCCGCGTAGTTAATGTTGTTGATGCAGACGCCATCTATCGAACAACCGACACGCTTGCTTCTGAGATCGACGATGAGGTTTATGTATAGACTAGCTGACCCACGCAACTTCGTCTGCGTCTCTTAAGAGAGAACGAGGGTTAGGCTCCGCGCAAACGAGCCACCGACCACAGCCACCGGAATTTGCCACATGTGGCATGACGCTAAGTCGCGAGTCGCTACCACCCCGTAAGGGTATATGTGTTCTGTGGCTACCACCGATGGTAGCGTGTCGCGAACACTGAGTCGCGAGTGGTCGCCAGTCGCTACACGTGTGCGGCGATTCCAGACAAAACGTTTTAAAAATCATGTAAACAGCTTGTCCCCAGCCACCGGTAGCTGTATAAAGTGGCCCGTTTACGCAATCTTCAGAGAGAGTGTGAGTCCAACTCAAATGATAGACATATCCCGGACTTTTTTAAAAACTTTTTAAGAGGAACGATTCCTGTTGTTCCTAAAATAAGCGCGCTCAACCAACCAAACAAACTAACTCTTCAGCTTTAAAATATTAGTATAGATTCAAGTAGGTAACAATTAAATTTCTCAGAAATATTTGCATTAATTGCTAAAATATTCTCCTTATGTTTTTCCAAATAAGGGTTTCCTTCGACAGCTTTCCGTCTCCATCGTCAGACCTTCGATGACAGTCATACTCCAGGCAGGTCTAAAGTTCTCACCAAAGTGCATGAAATGAGCCCATAACAATATAGCTGCTGTAAACTGTTGAGGACCTCTTGCAACTGCCTTCTGTCTCCATCGTTAGACCGTCGATGACAGTCATACTCTAGCTAGGTCTAAAGATCTCATCAAGGTGCATGAAATGATCCCAAATACGATATGTACATGCTGTAAACTCTTGAAGACCTCTTGCAACTGCATTCCGTCTCCATCTTCAGACCTTCGATGACAGTCATACTTCAGCTAGGTCTAAAGTTCTCACCAACGAGCATGAAATGAGCCCAATAACAATGTAGCTGCTGTAAACTGTTGAAGACCTCTTGCAACTGCCTTCCGTCGCCATCGTTAGACCGTCGATGAACGTCATTACTCAAAGTCAAAGTCAAAAAGTTTAAACGTTGACGTTAACGTCGTTCGTAAACTCCAGAGGTTTAAAGTTCTCTACGATCAAGAGGAGCAGGAAATGAGCAGAGACGCGACTTTTCAATTTTCAATGGGACCAACTTTAAGATAAACGCTTTCCAAAAAAGAAAACCTGCATGTCTGCATAAAGATATGCGTGGTCATACATAAAAAAATAGAATTGATAACCTCTTAAGTATATTTGTTTCGCCGGTTAAATAACTTTAGGTTTAACAACTGACACGGGCGACGTTCATTCTTTCACGGCAAATCTTAACACCGCGATTCAGAAAAAGGCGTGAAATGAACAACACCATCTACTAAAATAAAGTGCTAAATATACGCTAAAACATAGTCAAAAAAGCGATCGAACACACTCTATTGGCTATTTCGATTTTCAAAGCAGTAATCTAGAGTAACTTTTGCTAAGTATCATTATCACTTTTTTTAAAGCCGGTCAGTCGATTTTGACCTCGTAAAGGGTCTCTTATTTCCCTTCACCAATTTCAATATCGTATGGTACCTCATTACGTACTTGTGCGGTAATGTAAAGTAAAACGCACGGCTTCAAGATGCTCCGTCAAAAACGAACGGTACTTTTTTAAATCTTAGCAAAGAGTTTTTATGTCAGAAAAGTGTCAACAATTTTATGAATAAAATTAACTTTGTGAGATAAAATATAGTAAATAAACATTAAATTCTTTAATTTAATTAATTTTGACAATGGATTACAACCATTTATTTTTAACAAAAACATTAATTAACTGTATTAGTAATACTGGCTGTTTTTGTGCCTTTGCCTTAAAAAAAAAGCGCTAATGCGCGCGCCTCACAAATTTGAGAACAAGTAAAAATTATTCCGCGCGCTTTTTCTTTTCGCCGTATTGTTTTTATTGAAAAATGTCGTCTAGTAATGATGAATTTATTAATTCGACACCGCCTGAAGTCTCAGAGGCAGCGAAAAAGGCTACTCTAAGCCTCTTGTCTGAAAAATCGACCGATAGATACTTACAAGAGTATCAAAATTTCGTTTAAGAAAGTCCGAGTCTTATTTATTTCCTCGCAAATATGTTATAAAACGTCGTATGACATACGTGCGCTTTGATAATTACAGCCTCTGCTTTCTTGTAGCCCTCGCCTACGGCTCGGGCTAGCAATATCGCCTCGGCTATTATTTTCAACTTACCGCACTTATATCATAATGTACTATTATGGAAATTAAAAAAAAACCGTAAAGAATACGCACGCTGCTATACAACGGGGCGTGCGGTAAAATAGGTACTTAGGTGAGATTACCCATTACACGCTTTTTATTAGTTTTACCACGCTTTTTTTAATTTTTTTTTTTCTTATGTACACTATTATTAATTTATATTCATCATAAATTTTAACACTATTCTTAATTTAAAATTATTAAAATTTATTTTCTATTTTTTAGTTCGGTTTTCTATAAAAAGCGTGTTTTTTAGTTCTTTTAAACTATTATTTTTTTACCGCACGTTCCGTTGCATCGTGCGTAATTTTTTACTTTCTGACAATGTAAACAAGCGTCGTAAATGCATTTTTTGAGCAAATGTGTTGAAAAAAATATTTCGGAATATTTGGGTGTTCTCGTTTTTATTAGCTGTAAGTCCTCCATGTACTAAATTTTATTTTATAACAATTAATAGATAGACTAAACTAAAATATAAACTAACAACAAACTATAAAAGGGCATCGAAGCAGGTAAAAGCCAGCCCTTGGGTCACGGGAAGTTAAACATATAATTATATCTATTGGAATAGGAATTGAGATTCTATAAAAACCTTGCTCTGATAACCTAAAGATCGATCGATCGATCTAATAACGCCTTCTGCTCTGAGTATCTGGGTCAAAAGGTATATTATATGTGACTATGGTGTTCAAAAGGTTAGTAAAGTTGACACCCATGCGGATGCAATTCGCGGCTAGGAGCTAAAGTTAGTAAGAATAGAACTTAATGGCTGCTCCACCAACTAGTTTAGCAGATTGGTATTAGCGTCGGTCGGGATCTCATGACGTATCACTTTAGGTTTCTTTGGTCACTTAAAGAGTCGACCAACCGATTGGCGATATGCCGAAAGATTAGCTCGGCCCTCCGACACACCACCTTCTACGAGTGCAGAATTTCGGCCTAGCAGTCCAGAGACATGCCATTGTCAAATAAAAAGTAGTCCAAAATGTAAATAGATAGTTTATTTGTTTTTCATGTTGGACGTCTTCAGTGCGCGGTAGGCGGCCACAGCGGCCAGGCGCGCGCGCTCGCGACGCTGCTGTTCCACCGGGTTGTTGCTCTTGTTGCTCGTGTTGCTCTTGTTGCTCTTGTTGCTCTTGTTGCTCGTGTTGCTCTTGTTGCCGCCCGCCAACAGACTGTTGAGCAGCAGGTCTCGCTTCCCCGGCTAGAACACAACATACATATTTATGGTAAAAAGACCTTTTGTTTTATTATTTAGGTATCTAACAACTATATATGTAATGACAACAACTAGGTGACATACATATAGGTTACTACATTATTTCCGAGAAGAGTCTTCAAGATATCATCGATATGTTGAAGAAGACTGACCCAGACGACATGCCACAGTTCGTGGCGAAACAGCTGAGTAAGCGGTCCCCCGTCACGTTTGATCACGTCGGCGTTACACGGCAGCTAAAGGACATCACTACCTGACCAAGATGCAGTCCAGAATGGAGGTTTCAGAAAAAACGAATACTGAACTACGTGCGGAAATAGCATTATTGCGCAACGTTGGTTCAGTTATTGGGTCACCTGAGGCCTCAAAGGTAAACTGGAACTCGTCGTGGGGCTCAAAATGCATCAGTCGGCAGTTTTGAATTGACGAACACAAGTGCGTCACCAGCTGCCGATAACGCTGAGCAAGCCCCGCCCGCCGCCGCCGCAGCCCGCACCACCAGCACCACCACCATGTTGTGGTACGTCGACGTCGTCACGTCGCCTCCTAAACGTGCCTACGCTGCTTTCGTCACAAATGGCAAATCCGATGAATCGCAGCCTAAGCGACAAAGCAGAAAAGGGGAACAGAAAAAGGGTGCTCAACCTGCCCTGACTGCGGTCCGTAACTCCTTGCCTAGAACGTGCAGCCAAGTTGATGAGGAGGGCTTCACGAAAGTGGAAAGGAAGAAGAAGCCCTGTTCTCGTACCTTTCGCGTCTGCATCACTCTACTAGAACTGAGGATGTCGTGCAGTATGTGAAAGTGAATACCGACTGGACTCTGAGGGTTGTAAGGTTGAAATCGCGCCACAACATCAATTTTAAGTCATTCGTGATACGAGTTCCAACCCACCATCTACAGACTTGCCTGAATGAGGACTTTTGGCCGAAAGGTGTCGTACACCGACGTTTCCGAGGAAGCTTACGCGACACCTCGCAGCGAAACACGACACCGTCAACATTGCATGTATAGAAATAGTTTTATAAGATTTTTAATATGTATTCAGTATTAGTTTATTATAAATAGTATAAGATTATTAATTTGTGTATTCTATTTATGGGCCTTAGATGCCTAGTAATAAAATGATTATTATTCCGTTTGTTAATTTCATATACACATTTTTAACATTTTTATATAAATATTTCTTAAAAAAAAACCCATGTAACAAACATTTAAAAATATAAAAAAATTGCGGTCCGCCGGTGTCGAGAACAGGGTCCAAGCTACCGGTGGTTAGGGATCCAGAGACAGGAACCTCCTCACAATGCGAGCCGTATCGAGGAGTACTGCCTTCTGAATCAGGCCCTGGATCCAGCAGCCTTGGTCGAGTTTCTTGGCAAGTAAGCCATGGGCTGATACGACCGGCCTGAGTCCAAATCATTGCCCGACCTGGGAATAGAACCCAGGACTTCATGATCAGCAGTCGCGCTCATTTAGTTATGAAACACTAAAACGGTTTAGGAATTTGAACCATTCGAAAGAACCTATAAAAGTCGTTCAGGAAAAGTATGGCATATGTGAACGTCACGTCGCCGAACGACACGCGCTCGTACTGCACCTCGCGCCGCTCCTGCCTCACCTGCATAACATATAGTACTGACCCGGGGCGCTCCGGTGTGGAAGTGCAGCGCGGGCGGCGCGTGCGTCACGTCACCGAACGACACTCGCTCGTACTGCACCTCGCGCCGCTCCTGGCTCGCCTGCAACATCACCATAATGGTATGTACTTACTTACAGTTTGAAAACATTCACAGATCTATACAAAGAGCCTAAACCACCAAGGCCAGAATTAACCCATATTTGCAACAGGAGTCATAAACGCGGCATTGAACATGTGCATGCCATTCGAAAGTGCAAGCCCTAAAGAAGTATGGAGAGTAATTTTAAGTTAGCAGGATAGTAAAACGCCAGGTTCAAGAGTTAATCAGGGATCCCACCAAAAAAAGGGAATTATTAACACTAGCTTATACGTTCCAATACAAATTTATCAGATAAGTTACACAATCAATCTGCCGAGTAAATTGCCTATTAATAACGGAGAGGATGGCCGTCACTGTCTATCACTTCTTAAAGTCGACTTTTCATGCCCGAAACCATATTGAAGCATGCAGCACTATTTCGCATTAGTTCCCAAGTTTTGTTAACCTCTTTTTCCAAATCATGATCTCGTAGATCATTATCATTATCTCGTAGTTAATCAAAAATAAACAACCTTTATTATTATCAATCCAGTAACTCTTGTTTACAAGTAGTCTTGTAATGTGTTAACGATGCACCATCTGACCTCACATATTTTTCTAATGTTGTGTTAAAAGGGTTATTAGAAAATGTGTTAAAAGAGAAAGATGTATATTGCTATACTTTTACATAAAGTTTAGCATGTTGGTTCTTCCTCTGTAATTCACAGGCGCAAATTACAACATCTCATTTTTTAATCAGGCTTTTTTTTTCCGATAATATCATACAGAGTATAAAAAAATGTTTTTACAACTTTAAATAAATAAATATTGTAGTTATGTTTCTAGACATATCTATGAACGAACCCGATTATCTAGTGTTAAGCGTTCTAAACCTCACCCAGGGTATCTATTTTGTGTTTAGTTAATATTCTAAGTAAATAACCCATTTAACACAGATAGAAAACTGTATTGCCAACCAGGAAGTGGATTCCATGAGGTCCTAGAAATATAATTAGAGAAATAAATGAATATTGTTTATACAACATGCCTAGCTTTTCTTACAAACCTCAAACCTACTTTATTTAACATTTGATTTCTTAAATAATAATTAACGAAAATCACCTAATCATCTATTAAAGAAACTAAAAAAAAGAAAAAAGAATCATCCTCTGATTTAAATTCGTGACCATTGTATTGCTGAGCAGTAGTCTTAACCACTAAACCAACACGCCATTTACGTTACACTACCAAAACGTAAAATGGTTTGATGTCATTACCAAAGAGGGTTCCTTTTTTCTGAAGCTGACTGTACATCAAACTAAGTAACTTTACGCAAAAATTAGTGCTGGGAAATGACTTTTTTTAAGCTGAAAAATCACGTTTTACAGTAGGACTCAATGTAACGCACTCAAAACATTGTGCTGATGGAGGGATTGAATAGTAAGGAGTTTGGGGGGGTGTTTAAAGTAAAAATCCTACATTAAAAACACGTATTTAAAAAAAAACTTGTGAAAAAGTTGGAACTTTGATCCCCAATATCTTCGTAACTGGAGGGTTCCCAGGTATGGTCTAGAACAAAAAAATGATCGCAATGACGGGGAGAACTAGTGCCTTTCGGCTTGGTTAAGAGTCTTTTTACACCCTTTATAAATTAACAAAAATCTTATTTTGCAAATTGAAAAATGGAACACATTAAGGGTCCCTATCAATTTTGCGGCCTAAAAACAGAAAATACTAGTTTTTTCGGCTTAAATTTCTCAATAACCATAAGGTATCTGGTATTTTCTTTAATGCACAGTAAGTGTACGAATTTTAATTTTGATAACCACAACATAAATTAGGAAAAATAAAAATCAAACATACGTTTTACGTAAGCACGAAACACCAGGTTTTTCAATAGTTTTTTTGGCTAATTGGTAATGAATTATTATCTAAAAAAAAGTTACATACTGGGCATATAGTATATTAGTAAGTCTACGATTTATTTTAAAATTGATTTAATTAGTACCTTAAAAAAAATGTGGTTCACACAAAAAATACCCAATAAAATGATGCGCAAAATCGTCGTCTACTCGTAAGAATAATATGTTGAAAATATAAGTTAATATGAAATATTATAAAACTTAAGGTGTTTATCTATTCAATTCAATTTTTTAATATTTGTTTTACTATTTACTTAAATTTAATAAAATATTTAAAAAACTTGAGAGGTGTCAAGGGACACCCGGATGGAACGAAGTTCCTTTTTTTAAGTTATTATAATATATAGACAGACAGATAGACAGCAGATAGACAGACCGATAGACAGACAGATAGACAGACAGATAGACAGACTGGCAGACAGACAGCCAGCCAGACAGACAGCCATAAAGACAGCCAGACAGACAGCCAGACAGGCAGATAGACAGACAGATAGACAGACATATGTCGCGACACCACACTGTTCAATGCGAAATAGAAATGAAAATATCTGGCTTGCTTTCTATAAGAGAGAGAGAGACAGACAGAGAAACATGCGACGCCGCACAGCTTACAATAGCTTACTATAGCAAAAAGTGTCGTGATAACTTTTCGTGAGAATTTTTTCCATCTAGCCCCCTTTCACAACGCGCGATAAGGAACTTCGTTCCAATAATGTCTTATAAGCCGATGCGCTTGCTATTAGTTTCGCCCGTGGGTACGCTTATTAGACCTGGGTGATTTATAACTATGCATTATACGAGATACGTACGTACGATACGTACAACATACCAGATACCTTATGGTTCCTGAGAAATTTGAGCCGAAAAAAGTAGTGTTTTCTGTTTTCAGACCGCGAAACTGATCGGGACCCCCTTAATACTTTATTTTACACTCATTTACAACAAATGTTCAAATTGTTGGCTCCCCATTCTTATGCAGGCCCTACATCTGCGGATGAATGCTCTTCTGAGCAATCTTGTGTACCGTCGATCACTTATTTCTGATGCGGCTGCTCTGACATGGCTTCGTAAGTCTTCCAAAGACCGTACAGGTTTTCTGTACATCTCTTCTTTGAGGCAGCCCCAATAAAAAAAAAAACCAATTGATTTAAATCACGTAAACGTGGAGGCACAAAATTGGCCCTAGACGCCCGATCCATCTGTCTGGATACGTGCTATTTAAATTTCACTATTTAAGGCAGATACAATAAATAATTGTACCATGATCAAATCTACTTGAAACCGACATTATTTTTAATTGGTCTCTCATTTATTCATACATTTCTTTTTACCCAAGATTTTTATACTTTGTTTAAAAAATAAATCATGCTGATTATCCAAAATAAATGAAATTGTATATATTTAAAAAAAAAGTACACTAACTAGTCTTACTATTTACCATCTATCTATCAGAATAGTTAGTATAATATCAAAACAACAAAAAACCGATGAATTTCCTTCATTTCTAGTCGTAGTGTTCACTAAAGTAAAATAAGGCAAACAATAATTGTTTTTTTTATACTTATCTTAGGACTTACTTATCTTAAAATCTATCATAAGTAGTACTTATGATAGATTTTCTGGTCATAAGTTCTACTATAAGCCATTTCAAGGTCGTCGATTAATTCCCGGAGACTCTGTATATGCACATGCTTATATCTGAAAGATAGAATAAGACGAGTGCTCCATGCAACCGACACACACACAGCATTTCGTTACCTCAGAGGCTTTCATCTTCTTGGCTTTTTTCTTGAGCGCTTGTTTCTGTGTCCTCGAGAGGCTCGGCTCCTGGTCTGCAGGCGCGCCCTGCGCCCGCGACGCCTTGCACCGCTTGCGCATGCGCCGCTCGCGCTGTTCGCTCATGCGCATGCCTTTCTCATCCTCCGCTTCGATGTCTAACTGAGAACAGCAACGATATTGTTACGTCGATGACTTTACGAGAACATTCTAGATTACGCGGGAGTCTCCAATGTTCCACTACGGAACTGTCGAGAACGATTCGAGTATAGAATGTTCTATAGTTGTAGAACTTTCTCAGAACTGTGAAGAAGGTTCCTGAAAGTTGTGGAACCTTCTCGAAGGATCGGTCAGCGTATAAATAGCCGTCGTGTTTGCGGAAGTGGTCAGTCTGATTTTGGCTACACAACAAACCGAATTGAAGTGAACTAGAAGTGCGATATCTAAGCGAATAGTGATCAGTAGTGTATTTGTGTTTTTTTTTTAAATATTTAATTAATAAGTAACATGACTCAATCATGAATTCATAATTGATGATTAAGTTTTAAGTGTTTTGTAATGATAAAGTTATTTCGTATTTATTCGGTAGTATTTAATTTATGCGAGTCGCACGGGACCGGTCAATGTGGCGACACTTGGGGGAGTCCTATCTCCAGCAGTGGACGTCTTTTGGCTGAAAGGATGATGCTGATTTAATTTATCCCATACCCAGCTCGTAACAATATGATAACAAGTACGCTAATTTGACCAAAGTTTGGCGAAGGCTGCTTCGCGAGCTCGCTCTTTGATCACGTCATTGGCTCATTGTATGCTAGCAGGTCACGGTCTAGGCTTCGTCACCATATATTTAATGTGTTATAATTATCTCTTTTATTTTTATAGTTTTAGTTACTTTAATTGTTTATTAATCCAACCGTTGTAATTAAATAAATAAATAAATCAGGCAGATGTTTGAACAATTCACTGGTACGTTCAACAAAATGTTGGTGATTAATTTAATTAATAAAATTTATATTTTATACATTTTCGTTTTTATCTATCTATACATATAATAAGACAGTTAAAAAACTGTCTGTACATTGCAAATATTAAAAAAAAAATTGGGGTGTGTTTAGAAACAGAAATAGAGCACGAATCCAAAAAAAATAGTCTGTCTGTTTGTCTGTACACGCTAATCTTCGGAACTACTCGACGGATTTGAATGTTTTTTTTTTTGTTGTATAGTATTAAGTCTGGGCAACATATAGGCTATAATTTATCTTGGAAACTTGAACACCTGATGCAGAACCGCAACAGACCAGCTAAACTATAAGAGATACAAAAATGGTACCATAGCAAAAATTGTTCCACGTAATTAGCATTTTCTGCTAAGAGAATAAATTTGAAGATCTGAAACAGCTGATGTGGAACTCCAAGAGCCCAGCCACACTATAACATATATAGGAATGACGTCTTAGCAAGAGTTGTTCAGACTGATAAGCTCTCTCTGTTGACGTATAAAAATTGAAGATGTGGAACACCTGTCGTGGAGCTCCAAGAGCCCAGTTACACTATAAATATATAGGAATGACGTCTTAGCAAAAGTTGTTCAGCCTGATGAACACTCTCTGTTGACTAATAAAAATTGAAGATCTGGAACACCTGATGTGGAAATCAAAGCTATCACTAATTTCACTGTATTTCTACCAAAGGGTATCGTATTAGTCATGTTTTAAGGTCTTTATTAGTACAAGTAGTTTACAATACAGTTTACAAACGATCTTATTCAATTTGTACACAAATCACGATTTATATCGTTACACAGGCGGCTATAGCCTTTACAAACATTAAAAACATGTTGTTACTTAATATTATTTTACAGTGATTTACTTTATTTATTACTAAATGTTTAATTACGGGGTATGTGCAAGTCTTAGTATGGACCCACATAAGTTTAAAATGTTTTACCATACAAAATGTACGCTTTTGTTATATTATGTTATTTGATAATATAAGGTAAGTAGCGGGTAGTTCGCAAAGAGATCACGCATTCTCCGGCCGTACGAACGGCGTCGGCTAGTAAGCGAGCTGTCGTCATGATGCGTCACGGAGGAAATAGTGATGGGGCAGTCGGTATCGATTGTACGTACGGGCATACGGTAATGTACTGAGTCTACTTTTACCAATTGACGATATTAGGAAGTTACGATGTGCTGGGTTTTTATACAAATAAAATTTACGCGAAGTTTTTAAAATGAAATCTTTTATGAATGGATAGTTTAAACGATTGTGTAATGTTCTAAGGTTGGTGCGAAATGGTGTGTTATATGACAGTTTTAGAGCTTTATTTTGTATAATTTGGAGTTTGCTATATTTTGTATCCGTTAAACTAGACCACACAGGTGCTGCGTAAGTCAGGCAGGGTCTTACAAGTGTAGTATAAATAGGCAATTTGGTTGAGGAACTAAGAACAGACTTGCGATTCAAGATTGGTTTTAACGAATTTAGGGCTTTTGCACCTTTGCTTATGATCAGTTCAGTGTTCTTATTCCAATTGAGTGTCTTGTCAAATATAATACCTAAATATTTAACCGAAGCACGCCATGTGATCTGGAAGTCATCAATTTTTACAAGCCTGGTAGGAAGTGCGCGTTTCCTGGTAAACAGAATGCCTTCAGTTTTATTTGAGTTTACTTTAATTTTCCAGGTTTTAAAATATTTGCTGAGTAGTTCCAGTGAATATTCTAGTCGTCCAGTTACTACATCAACGTCTTTGTGTGTCGCGAATGTTGCTGTATCGTCAGCGTAGATGGCGAGTTGTGTGTGAGCCTGTTTGGGAATATCATTCAGGTACAGTATGAAAACGTAAGGGCCTACGAGCGAGCCTTGAGGGACACCGGCTGGGATGGTCTTAGGATCAGAATGGTCTTTGCCTATATAAACGGAGAAGGATCGGTCTCGTAAGTAGTTCTGGATGAGTTTTACTAAACAGAGAGGAACTTCAGATTTAATTAATTTGTGTAACAGGCCATCATGCCAAACAGAATCAAAAGCTTTTTCTATGTCTAATAAAATCATGCCTGTGGAGAGGCCACCGTTTAGACCGTGAGCTATGTGCTCAGCTACTCTGGCTAGCTGTTGTGTGGTTGAGTGTGCGCTTCGAAATCCAAACTGTTCGGGGATCAAATTATGTGCAGTTATTTTAGTGAGGCGGGATAGAATAATGGCTTCCAGGAGTTTCCCTAAGCTTGGTAATAAACTAATTGGTCGATAGCTAGATGGGATCAACTCGTTTTTCCCAGGTTTTTTAATAGCTATGATTTTTGCGTGTTTTAATGTACTTGGGAAGTGTGCAGTGCGTAAACAACCATTAAACACTTTAGTTAAATAGACAATAGCTTTTTGAGGGAGGTTTTTCAATAAGCCATTTCCCAGGCCATCAAAACCAGGCGCTTTGTTTGATTTTAGTTTACCTAGTAATTTTCGGATTTCATTCGGTCTAACAAGTGATGGGTAGTCACTCATCTGGTAACAGTCAAGCAGCCTGATCGATTCTTTGACTGCCTCTTCAATATTAGGATCACTGACCCAATGTTTGGTTAGGTTCATGTTCTCAAGGAAGGTATTAGCTAGTGTCTCACATTGTTCAAGCACAGAGGAGGTGGTGGTGTTATTCGACAATTTTAGAGGGGGAATTGAGATAGGTTGATGGTTCAATGACTTGACCACTCTCCATATATCCTTAGTGGGATTGGTAACTTTCGCTAATTTATTGATCCAAGCATGGTCATTTAGAGTTTGGATTTTTGACTTAATACATTTCTGCATATTGTTTACTTGGGAGAATAGCTGACGTCGTTTATATGGATCGTACTCATCTAAGGCCAGTTTTCGAAGACGATTTTTGGTTTTGATTTGTGACCTGATCCGACGTGGGAGTTCATAACCACCATCGCTGGGTAATTTAGGAATAGCTTTTTCTCTTGCGTTTATGACAGATGTTGTTAAGTGTTCAATAGCAAGGTCAATTTCCGAAGGTGTGTTTAAAGTGGTTTGGTTCAAAGTTATAGACTCATTTAAGTGAGATTTGTAACATTTCCAGTCTGCTTTTGTATAATTGAATATGATGCGCTTTTCCCTGTTAACTTTACCAGTTGCAGTGAAGTAAACAGGTAAGTGGTTAGACGAAAGACGGGTGATTACCTGAGGCTCTGAAAGGTGATAGACAGAGTTAGCTAGGATAATGTCGGGTGTAGATGGTCTGTGCGTACTGTGGTAGTGGACTAGAGTAGGAGAAGCAGGAGCAAGGATGTCATATTCGTTGCTTATCATGTGATCGAAAAGTACCTCGCCATGGATGTTTGAGTGAGAGCAATGCCAGTAAGGGTGTTTGGTGTTCAAATCACCCATTATTAGAGTTTTGGAATGAAGGTGAATCATTTTGTCTAGGTCTGTAGGTAGTAAAGCTAGGTTAGGCGATTGATAAGCTGAGATAAAAGCAATTGTTTGATTCGATACAGCAACTTGTATACCCACACATTCGAGGTTTTGAGTAATAGGTAAATTTAGTGGGGCATGTTCAATGGCAGAATTAACTAAGATGGCAACTCCCTGACCGAGTCCATCAGGTTTCTTATCACACCGATAACAGGTGAAGCCCGGAGTGTGTAATTTGATATTGGGGGATATTCTAGTCTCTGACAAAGCTATGATATCAATAGAAAGCTCGCTTACCAGTTCCAGCAGTTCCGTGAGTTTAGAACGAATACCATCGGCATTCCAATATAAGATTCGCACACATTGTGTTCTACACATATTGACCAAGATGAGTTAAAATTAGAATGACTTTATCCATCATATTAGTACATCCTAGAAATTGGCTTTTAATAGTTTTTATAGTCATCAATATGGCTAGCATATCAGCTGTGGCCGGATCTTGAGCGCTATCTGTATTGGTGACCCTTTGCGTATTGGGAGCAACAATGAAGTTCCAGGGTCGCCCGTCGACAACGTTTGTTTTCAGTGGGGCCTTCATAATCCTAGCGGCTTTGAGTTGATCTTGACGTTCACGCAAAATTTTTAAATAATTTTTTCTCTCTTTGCATTGACGAAAATTGGCAGGATGATTTCCACCACAGTTACAGCACTTAGCCGGTTGATCCCGGGTCTTTTTGGGGCATTCCTCGGTTTTGTGGGGCTCGGTACATTTCACACAGCGGGGCGCTAAGTTGCAGTTGGAGGAAGAATGACCGAATCCTTGGCATCTGTAACACTGAGTTCCATAGCGATTGTTGCTTCGGTATTTTCGGATTTGGACTACTGTATTACAAAGGAGCCTGATCTGTCGAAATTTGACGAAATCAGCACCAGGTGGTAATTGAACCAGAAAAGGAGGGCAGTAAGAAGACTTTTCTGCAGGTACTTTCATTTTACGAACAATTACGTTCTCGAATCCAAGCGAGGCAATTTCGGCTGATAGTCCATCCTCGACGTAGTTAGGGAGACCGAAGATAACTGCTTTGTACAACTTCTCATCCTTACGCGAGTAAGTGTGAAAAGCTATGTCCTGAGTACGCAGACCGTCTTTGATGGCTTGATGACTTTCAGATGTGTGGCAGTTGACAGCTACTCGATTATTACGTCTGTACTGCAAGTGAAAATTTTTCGAGTAAGACGAGATTGTGGTTCTGATGAACTCGTGCGTCCAGGTAGGTTCTATGTCTAAGACGATAGGAGGAATGCGAGTGGCCTTTTTTGTGACAGCATCACGAAGTCTTGCGCTAGAATCAGCAGCTGATGACTGGCCGCCAGGCAGGTTGCTAAAGCTGTTGCTTGTCTTGATTGGCTCCGGTAGGCTTTGTTCGGCTTGACGCGCAGTTCTTTTGGGGATTTTCCATTCACTGGTTTTAATGGGGCCTTCGAGAGGGCGTTTCCCAACAGAATTGGAGCGTGTCAGAAAACGATCCATTTCGACAACTTAAGTATCGTATTAGTACTCATAACTAACTGGGTTGTAAAGGGCAGATAGACAGTCGTTCCATGTAAACCGCGTCTATCTGTCTGTTCGCGATAAACGCAAAAATTACTGCACTGATTTTCATGTTGTTTTTTTAAATAGATAGAGTGGTTCTCGAGGAATTTTTAGTATATAATTCGTCAAGTTATTGTACAGATTGGCTAAAATATAATGATATTTGTTGGAGGTGTTGGACAAAAATAAGCCGTCTGGGGGAGCTTTCAACGAAAACGCTGCCCTTTAAGATATAACAAAATGATGAATGGTAGAATTGTATATCTTATATAGGTCTACAGAAAAATCCGCTATGGCTTATGTCTATCTCTTAAGGATAATATACTATATCCATTTTAATACTTTGAAAATGGGCAAACTAGGTTCCCATGAGTTGAGGGAATGGGATCATCATGATTACTTTTGGTCGCGATAACCGACATCCACGCAGGCGAAGCCGCGGGCATCGGCTAGTTGCATAATAAATCCATTAATTACATAGATATCTCAATCAATTATATTAGATTTTATAAAATTGCAAACAGGACAGTATTTTTATATTTAGTGATAAAAGGAGCGACGCGCGTTGTCGATCCGATGTAATACGGCTCAGCGCTGCCGCTGGGGCTGCCCCACAACCATAGGGGTAAACTAATTGATTACCTTCTCAAATTATTGTGAAGCTGCCCAAGAATTTGTAGATTTCTTCACTTGTATCCCACTTAAAACTGCTGAAACCATAAATTCCTCACCCTTGCTTTCTATTGATTTATTAAGAGCGAACGTTTTGGCTTGTCTGGTTGCGTTTCAGTTTAAGCATATAAACCTCATAGCAGTCATTAAAGCTTTTTAGGAAATCAAAATCTTCGGTTACGAGACTGAATATCCCGCGGAAGTTTGGCGGTCGAGGCTTTTTAAATGCTAAGACTCTCCACGATCGCGAAATATGCAGTCTCAGGGTCAATATTTCCTAGAAACTGACGTGGGGATACATCGAGATGTGGTCGCGGTGGACAAGGGCCTCACCCCGCTCTCCTTGGCTAAAGACAACTGGCGCAAACCTGTTGTGCTTGACACTATCGACCGCAGAGATGTATGGCAGAGTAAGGAGCTTCACAGACGCTTTTTCCCTGCATGGGCCCGATGTAGACCTATCAGTGTCCGTAGCCTGGCTACGTTCCGGGTACCTCTTTGAAGAAACCGAAGGATTTGTCTGTGCAGTTATGGATGAAGTTATGATGACGAATAACTACCGGATATTTATTGGGAAGGACGGTACGGTTGACATATGTCGGGCATGCCACCGTCCAGGCGAATCAATCCGTCACATTATGTCCGGATGTTCTCGTCTGGCTAACGGAGAGTACTTACATAGACACAACCTTGTAGCCAGGATTATCCATCAGCAACTTGCTAAAATACAGCCTTGTGGAATCGGAAGTGCTGTACTACAGGTATGTGCCCGACCCAGTTCTCGATAATGGCAATATCACACTATACTGGGATCAATCCATTATCACGGACAGGACTATTGTAGCCAATTAGTCTGATATAGTGGTAGTGGATCGATCAGAGCGGCGCGCAATGATTGTTGACATTACGGTCCCGCATGACGAGAACCTCATGAAAGCCGAGAAAGATAAGCAAATCAAGTATCTTGACTTGGCGGCTCGCGAGGTTGTCGACATGTGGGACGTGGACTCAGCATCAATTGTGTCGATAGTCGTATCAGCCCATGGTTTAATTGCAAAGAGCCTCGAATAACACCTGAGGAGGCTCTCGTTAGGCAGCTGGATCAAGAGCTTGATTCAGTGCGCGGTACTCCTGGACACGGCTCGTATTGTTAGGAGGTTCCTCTCTCTGGAGCCCTGACCGCCGGTAGCTTGGACCCTGTTCCCGATACTGGTGGGCTACTATTTTTAATATTTTTAAATGTTTTTTTATACTTTTGTATTTTTTTTAATATTTAAAAATGTATAATTACTAAGTTAGAAAAATGATTATAGGAATTAATAATTAATTAATAAGGGTGACATTTATGAGTCATGAGTTGTTAGTGATAACAATGGCTTGAATTCGGTATGATTTTTTTCTAACTGGTTTCATGCATAACAAGTTAGTATAGTCTAGTCAACAAGTTCAAAAACGTGTATAGAAATAAAGCTCCTAAAAATATGTGCGATAGCTCATTCGATTCGGAATGACGTCTAGAAAAATGTTTTTTAAGGGTTTATTGCACATAAATAATTGCGATTGTTATTAACACAATTAGATAAAAAAAAACAATGTATTTAGTTTTTCGTTAATAACTTCTAAAATATTGATATTTAAGGAATTTTATAAAAAGAGCCTGAAAGAGGAGGAAATTTCCAATAAAAAAGTCCTAACTCCCGAAACTCTATCTCTATTATTTATAAAACGCTGAAAATAGGGCTCCGCGAGGTCGTTACGGTATAGGCGCCCCGCCTGAAAAGCCGGTATATCACCTAAAATATGTTTTTTATAGTATTAAATAACTATTTAAAAATTTAAATAAATTATGGTGTAATCTAGACACTTGAACGAAAAAACCATCGGTGAAAAAAAAAATATGTCGATTTTTCAAAAAGTTACACCATTGTTAATTAACTAATTGTTTTCCAATCTCTGTTTTTATAATTACGGCCTATAAGTTTAAATAATTGGTCTATAAATTTTGCACTTCGTGGAGCTCTTCTTATTTAGGTACTGAATAAAAAAACGTTATGCAAAAAAAAAAAAAGTTTGTTAGAAATTTAATAAATTAACAAAAAATGAAATAATAAAAAAGGTATAATTTTTCGAGTAATATCTTATTACTGCTGTTTTTGCATCAAATATACTAATTAGGTATTAATCAACATTGGAAAAAAAAATTACGTTGTTTGTTAAGAAATTGTTTATCATCATCATCATCATCATCAGCCTTTAAATGTTCCCACTGCTGGGCAGGCCTCCTCTCTATGAGAGGCATGCCATCTTATTGCATAGGCGATTTATTTTTTATTTTTTTTTATTATCGTTTTTTTATATTTCAATTGTTTAAATAATAAGTTAAGAAATTATTTTATTCTTAAAAATCATCATTTGCCCTCAACGGATTAACAGAGAAATATTTTTTTTTATAAATCATTGCATTGTTTAACTTAACAATTTGTTATAAAAAAATGATATTAATCGTTATATTTTTTTTTCGAAAACTTCAAAAATTACAAGAAGAACCATACATAACAAAGTAAACAGGGTGTAAACAGACTCTTCAAGAAGCCGTCAACCAAGCATTGTGTACATCAAACTAAGTAACTTTACGCAAAAATTAGTACTGGGAAACGACTTTTTTTTTGGGCTGAAAAACACGTTTTACAGTAGGACTAAATGTAACGCACTCAAAATATTGTGCTGATGGATGAATTGAATAGGGAAGCCCTGGAATAAGGGAGCCCTGGAGGTGTTTAAAGTAAAAATCTTACATTAAAAACATGCATATTAAAAAAAAAACTTGTGAAAAAGTTGGAACTTTGACCCCCAATATCTCTGTAACTAGAAGCTTCCCAGGTATGGTCTAGAACAAAAACATGATCGCAATGACGGGGAGAACAAATGCCTTTCGGCTTCGTTAAGAGTCTGTTTACACCCTTTAGATTTTTTAAAAATATTTTACGTGGAAAAAATAACAAAAAGTTTGAAAATAAATTCAATTGTTTTATTTTCTATACTTTATGTATAACTGATTTAAAAGTATAAATAGAGTTCAAGTTCAAAGACTTATAATTTGGTAGTCTAGACTCCGTACACACTACAGTACCTAGGACCATGACTTACCTATTGTGGATAACTTTATGTTCATCATTATCAGAATTAAATTAATTTTGATAAGAAAATAAATAACAAAAAAGACATATGAATTATGAAACATACAGGGTAGTGTAATTCCTCAGCTGGGTTGTGAAGCGCCTTCACCGCACTGTTGATACGCAGAGAGAACGCACGACCTGACTCCCCCGGCAGCTTGCGGAGGCGTGAGATTGGGTTGTGAACTGAACCACCGGGACTGCTGTCTAATACAAGATAATACTGCATAGATAAACCAAAGCAAATAAAACAACCAAAATGTGAAACAGATCACTGAATACTGTAGTCTTATCTGGGGAAGCAAACCCCCAACACATCGTGATGTTTGGACTTGAATTTAAACAGGTATACTGGTATCTGCCTGATGCTACTGCAAATGGTGTTTAGGTCGAAGTTGCTATAAATAAGTTGCTAAATCTCATCCATGAAATCCATGGAGCATTATTGTGGATGAGGATTATTTTGAAGTCTACCTAGTAATTTGTGTATTTTACGCCCTCTGATGAATAATGAAAGGCGCCCAGGGCAAGTCACTTGCCCCACACTATATACGCAACTGGCCTGATGACACTGAACTAACCTTTGATCTGTGTCTGCAGCCGGCCCAAACGATGTTTATTCTGTGTTATATATTTTCTTTTATCTGGATCTTGGAATGCAAAAAGCCTCGTCAGCGACTTTGGCACTGGCTGCTCATCCGGGTCCTTTGGTGGAGCATTAATTTTGCGTTTTAAACTGAAACAAAATAAAAATTGTGTTCACAATAAATGAATGGTTATATGATTTATAATACTTATTTTTAATCCATGCTATATTACTACCACTACCATTCTAAGTAGTCCTAACTAGTAATGGAAATATGGGAGGTTAGTCTGTTTGTTTGTCACATCTTCACACCGATAGATATTTTGTATAAATTGTCCATGACTAAGGTACAGTCGGTGGATGGGTGACCATCCTTGATGTTACGTATACTGAGTTTCCTCATTGCCTCTGAAAACACGCTAAGCCTTTGGTCCTGGCTCTGATTTAGCTCTTTGATAGTCGTTACACGTAGTCAGTGGCCCAAAAGTGACAATCAGTATTCAAGGAGTCTTATTATCCAGTACTAACTGGGTTGTGGAAGCGGGGGCTCCATGTTAAATACTGGTATAGAGCTGCACCGTAGACCACATATATACGCTGCGGCATTTTATATAGACAACCGAAGAGTATAACCTGCCTCTCTGTTAAGCGTTTCTGTACTACGATAAAGCCTTCGATTCGATCGAGACTTGGGCTGTACTGTAGTCTCTCCAGCGGTGCCAAATCGACTACCGGTACATCGAGGTGTTGCAGTGTTTGTTCAAAAACGCCACCATGTCCGACTTCAGGAACAGACCTCGTAACCTGTCCTTCTGCAGCGAGGTGTGAGACAGGGAGACGTCATATCTCCGAAACTGTTCACCGCTGCACTGGAGTAAATCTTCAAGGTTCTGAACTGGAGAGGGCTGTGCATCAACGTCAATGGTGAGTACATCTCTCATCACATTCGATTTGCCGACGATATTGTGGCCATGGCTAAGACCATGGAGGACCTCAGTACAATGAGCGTTGACCTCAGTAGAGTTTTCGAAAGAGTGTAATTGTAATTTTAATTTTGTATTTATATTTTTAAATATTATTTACTTTTTTTTTAATAGTAAAAGTATTTAAAAATGCAATTAATTGCACAGAAATAAATGTAGAAAATAAGTAAAATACTTTGAAAACCAAAAAGTATGGCTTATAAACAGTTACTTTGTGCCAAAATGAAAAAAAAAACATAAAATAATAATAATATATTATTAAAACATGATTTTTCTCGGAAATCCCACACTTTTGAGAGTTGTCGCCATAGTAAAAAATGATTACCTTCCTAGATGTTTTGACTGAGATACATTTTAAATATGTTGGTCATGTAAGGGTTGGGGGGACGTTTTGACGCGTCGTCCTTTTAATTTAATATGATTCACTAATTATTGTTACTTTTGTATACCAATTAATTTGTTAAATTAAAGCCCTCTTCCTTTCTCTTACTTTGCGGTGCCCTTACAGGGTTCAATATGGAATGCAAAATAAATGAATATGAACTTCGAGAAAGAGGTCAATCGTCGTATCCGACTCGGCTGGGCAGCATTCGGAAAGTTGCGTGGTATCTTCTCGTCCAACCTACCGCAGTGTCTCAAGACCAAAGTCTATGACCAGCGTGTGTTGCCAGTAATTACATGGTCGCGCACAATGGGTCTCATCAGAAGGCTTAAAGTCACCCAAAGGGCAATGGAGACGGCTATGCTCGGAGTTTCCTTGCGTGACCAATCAGAAAAGAGGACATCCGCAAGAGAACCAAGGTTACCAACGTAGCCCGAAGAATTGCCCAACTTAAGCGGTAGTGGGCAGGGCACATTGCTCACAGAACGGATGACCGATGGGGCCGAAAGCTCTGGAGTAGCGACCGCGAACCGGAAGACGTTGCGTTGGGAGGCCTCTCACTAGGTGGACCGATGACCTGGTGAAGGTTGCGGGGATCCGCTGGATGCGAGTCGCACGGGACCGACCAAAGTGCGATACTTGGGGGAGGCCTATGTCTAGCAGTCTTTCGATTGAAATGATGAAATGATGATAGAGCTGCATCCGGTTAGACTGGAAGGCGACCGATAAAAATGTTGGTTTATTTAAATATCGATATTATCGAATCGAATTTAATTTACGATTTCGAAATCACCACAAATAGTTGCAGATTTATTACTGGCTGCAAGTTTTGCCAGGACATCTTCCATTATAGATTGAAATAAGTTAATGATAGTTTGGAGTCCACACACATACTTATCATCATCTTCCTGCCAATGTTACTGGGGGTCGGCGCAAAATGTTTTTTCTTCCATTCTTGACGAAAGACTTCATTTACTCCTTTTTCCTTCATATTATTCCTCACACAATCCACATTTTTTTCTTTGGTCTTTGTCTTCCTCGGGATCAACATTTATATTCATTACTCTTTTAGTCAAATGCGATTCATCACTCCTCATCACATGCCCATACCAATCCACATGTCGATTCCCATTCAACATTTCTGTTAGTGGCGCAACTTTCTAATATACTGTGTTCTAATATTATGTCTAATATACTAATTTCATCGACATTCCGGATTCCTCAGTGTAATGAACTGTTTGATGTATAAGTTTGCTGCTGGGGTGGTTTTGATTATACACCGATGAGAAATTCTTTGCGTATAGTTTACAGATAACGGTACTGTTGTCCGCTGCCTCATTGTTTAAGGTCTTTTATTCCGGGATTGTACTTTTATTTTTATGCTTATGTAATAGTACCTATGTCCAAAAGTATTTAGAATTAGTTTTTATTCTAGCTTCGATTGTTTTAATATACTTCATGGAAGACGATTTGTTTAATAACCGGCACCTCTTTTTTTTTTTTTTTCGTTTGGTGAAATCATCAAATGACTTCTCCCGCTCTGGGCAGAGCAGAAGGGAGTGTCAGACTTGTACTGACTAAAACCCATCCATGTTCCTTCCTTGCCCTGTGTGTTCCAGGGCCGCGGTATCTCTTTCGAACAGTCCCGCAGCCATGGAAGGCATCGGCCCTTGCGGGCCCCTCCCTGTTTGCTGACATCTCTTAGGTGCGCGTGGAACACGAACGCGCCGTCTACACGGTCTGTCGTCAAAAGACGGATAGACGGCGAGCTAGTCCATTACTCACTGTCCACAGGTCCGAGGTCTAAGACCCTTGATTTATCAAGCCTGACATAATAAAACTGTTCCAAACCAATCAACAATCAACGCAACAAACTCAGTAAAAAGGTGGTAGATTAAACAATTAGTGGTTTCAGGGACAAAGTAGTTACTGACAACGCTATTGAGCCAGTTCATGTTAGTCTGATTAAAATCTCCTGCAATGAAAGTATTACTCTCTGTGACTTTGCCTGCATTCTCAAGGTAATGCTCCAGAACATTAATATCAACTGGCGATAGGTAGAGACCGCACAAAAACAAAGACTGACTGTTTTGTGTTTGGGCTTAACATGAACTTAAACCCACAGATCTTCACACAAGTTTTTTTAAAATAGGTATCAGTACCCCACCCCCAGTTCTCTTCCTACAGAGCTCATTAAGTTGACGTTCTCTTGTATAACCATCATAATGGTCATTGATTAATTCCACACTGAACCAAGTTTCCTTAAGAATTATAACATCATAATCATTCATTAAAATATTGTGATACAAGTCATGCATTTTTGTCTTCAAACATCTGGTATTTTGGTAATAAATTTGGATATCTGCAAATTTTATATTCAAATTCAAAAGATGATAAATCAACAGTTTTAAAATAATCTAAGCAGAGAGGCCATGTCCTTTATATCTTTCACTATTCCTCATAGTTACAGATTTGGCCATCCACGCCCACTTCGAAAATTCGTCCTGTATCCCATCAAAAAAAAATATTATTATTATAGTTGGTTGGGAGCCATCTGCCGGTGAACATTTACAACCACTTCCAAATAAGCCTTTCATAAACAAACTGAGACAAATAATAGTTGTACAGGAAACAGATATTAGTTATCATACGGCTGTAACACGGTACCAAAGACTCACGGTACATACCTAGCTAAACGTTTAGCTTGCTGCACCAAAGGATCTTTAACGCCGCGATGTTTCTTTGATGGTATTTTACGACCCATTTGGTAACAAGTTTGTAGGTTACTTTAGGTGCAGGGTCGAGTTTTGTTTTGTAGGTTTTGTGCGGGAATACCTTGTTGGTATTTAATACTATCTGTCCACACACTACAATTATTTCAACAATAGAAAATAATGATTTATGAACAAGTTTTCAATTTCACTTTCCAAACCCTTCTTATTTAGATTTACAGTCAAAACTGCTC
Source organism: Lycophotia porphyrea (assembly GCA_950005105.1). NCBI lineage: Eukaryota > Metazoa > Arthropoda > Insecta > Lepidoptera > Noctuidae > Lycophotia > Lycophotia porphyrea. The sequence goes on from OX465389.1 coordinate 227,723, forward strand.
AAAACTAATGCCTTGGCTAACGTTTAGTTTGACAAGTTTCGGAATGTCACATTGACAATGGTGACGCACACTCCTTCACTCTGGTAATATATGTATTTTTGTCTTGAGCAGAATCCACCATCCATGATCAAATACAACCGAGATTCGGAAAACTTTCAATTTTTCTTACCTCCTCTTATATATAACGATAGTAATATTTCTTTCATACCATTTTTTAATAAATAAATATGGTTCCCCATAGACAAGCTTTATCGGATGTTAGTGTAGTTCATCATTCATCGTTGGTTGTTGTGGAGTGAACGGTGAGGGAAGGCAGTGTGCGGGAGGGGGCTTGTTTTTAGCAGCAAGGTCGTTCTTTGTGTCAAAATTCTGCTTCTTGTGACGAACAATTAGTTTCAAGTATTTACTTATTTCAGTGAGTGATTATTTTTTACTTGATTAAAGTAACTGCCGTGTTTGTGTGCCATTATTTGTAGATCTTAGTTTTTAAAACAATCCGTACGCTTCGAACGTTCCAATGAGTTTGGGAGGAGGTCAAAACACTGAGGGCTCAAATGCAGGAGGAATATTTGTTCAATTCAACCAAGATTGCACGTAAGTAGTAGAACATACGGTAGTAGATTGAGCGCATTAATTGACTTTTATGTACCCTGTTTGTAACTGGGGATAAGGTTGGCTGTTCAGATTTCCATGAACGACGGTTGCGAAAGTGCACAATGTCACGAATTAACATCGATATTGTTACAAGTGCGTTTCGTTGTTTAGCGTGATGATGCAATATGTCATTGCCAGCTGTTTCGTAATGTCTTTTCCCGTAGCATTGGCTGTAAACAAACATGGCGTCCGAGGATAAGCCAAACCATCTCATGCGAGCCTACGAAGTGCACTCACGAGGCCAGGCGCCACTCACCAGGCACAGCCAGGCTTGCCTCTGGTGCAACCAACCCATCTCTTGTTCTAATTGCACAACAATTAGTCACAACTATACACTAAACAATTACTTGTTATGTTTGTAACAGCTGCTGATATATTTATTGTCTTTAAGAATGGGTAACAGTTTAGCTTTCAATATGAATATTTATCTTTGTCTGTTGATGAGCATAATAATTTGACCAGTGATGTTCTAATAAAATTTAATTTAGTATGAAACATACACAAACATTACAACACAATCCATGAAGAGACGCCAGCACATCAAGCTACCCGAAACTGTGAAATTTTTCCAATCAACCTTGAACTTATTGTTTTAGCGATGAAGTTGAAAATCTATTAAAGAAATTTGTCACACTGTAGTAGCTTGGTGTGCTGGAGCCTGTACAAGTGGGACTTGTTACAAAACCAAATAAAACAAGCACGTGCTAATTGAGTGTTGTTATCAATCTTTTTTTTTTACCAGTGGAGTAAAAGTAGAAAACACTCAAAGTAATGAGATGACTACTAATTGTGGACAAGTGTGAGCATGAGGCATAAACAAGCTAGAATATTCCACAACTTCGGCAGGTGTATTGTCAGCATTTTAAATTATTACACAAGATCACCTATTTCAGCAATAATTGCAATTAATTATTTAAGTACATTTGTATGTGATGAAGAAGACAATTAATAAGTAATTAAGTAGATGAGATCACTTTAATGGTCATAACATCTCTTTGTTTCTTTCTAATTACAAAACCCAAGTAGTGCTCTATAAAGGCCAGCACAAACTAGGAACGGCAAGGCAGAGCTATCTATGTCATGACGAATTTGAGATAAATATAATTGTACTAGCTTATGCCTACGGCTTCACCCACAATCATTTTGGTAATTATCCCACAGGATAATACTACCGGGTTAGAAAGTATCTTATGTTTTAATACAGGTTGTATACTATCTTTGTGCTAAAGGAGTGAGGGCAAAATACACCCACGTCTGCCACAACTTAGACTACTTTTGTTTGGAAGGTCTCACAGCCATGTGTCTCTGTGCCAAAGCGCATCAAATTATGTCCCAGGGTTCTCTTTTTATTTCAAGTCAAATAGGTTTAACTTACTGAGCATTATTCAAACAAACCTTTTTTATTTTTTTTATTCCGGGGTGGATTATCCTCATGGATGTCCTCGATGAGGGGTCTGTCAGACTCGACTGACTAAAAACCACCCCGGTGTTCCCTTCTCACACTTGCACCTGGTGAAATATGTCAGGAAACGCAGGCGTCGTATTTCAGATGAAACTGAGATTGAAGTATAGATGCTTTTTCAGCGAGATATCAGCGATAACGTGTTTTTCCACCGTTAAAATGGCGCGGCCACGGAGTTAACCCAACCTAACCTGTCCTTTTTTCCTAAAAAACACCACCGTGAGCTTATTGTCGCGTTGGTGGATAAGCCGCGAGAACTGCTACGCATGACGTTCGTGATCCATCCAGCCCAACCCACCACCCAGCTCACCTGAGACATCGCCACCACGCGTGAGGACCGTGCAATGCAATGACGATAGACTCCCCGATTTATCGCCCGCTGGCCTCCACTAGGGCGGCATCAGGTCGCCTCGGCCGCCCTGTCCTACCGCAACGAATCGCGTCAGCGTCTTCCTGCCTGGCGTGCACCTCGCGAAATGACGTCTTAAAGCAGGAGGAATTCCAGTGTGGGAAAGAGACAGAGCTATAGAGGTCGTCTAGCGCCATCTCTTTCTCACACTGGAATGACTCCTGCTTTATGACGTCATGGTAGGTCACCTGGAAAATGCTCGAGGGCATGACAATACCTGCACAAGACGGAAGGACAACATCCCGTGTCGCCTCCGTTACCGTGCTTGGGTGGTGCTGCGCCGTGCTCTCGCAGCAGCAATCGGGTCAGGCCTTTCTTTGCCGGCTGCTGTGGCCAAGGCCATGGTCGACAGCAGGAAAGCATGGGACGTAGTAGCATCCTTTTGCGAGGACACCACCTCGCAGAAGGACGCAGCGGAGCGCGTTAGGAAAAAAGACTCCCTTGCTGACGCGATTCGTCGCAGGAGGGCAGGTGGAGGAGGCGCCATGGCGACCTGATGCTGCGCTAGGAGGTGCAGCCAGCGGGCAAAGGATCGGACTGTCTAACGTCGTCGCATTGCAAGGCCTTCACGAGTTGGGCTGCGGGACTGTTCGAAAGAGATACCGCAACCCCGGAACACAAAGGGCAAGGAAGAAACATGAAACTTAGATCGGTTTTAGTCAGTACAAGCCTTTATTTTTTTTTTTCGGGTTGGAAATCAACAAATGACTTCTACCGCTCGCTCCAGGCAGAGCGGAAGCTCTGCCTGGAGCGGATGTGGGTGTGTCAGACTTGTACTGACTAAAACCCATCCATGTTCCTTCCTTGCCCTTTGCGTTCCAGGGCCGCGGTATCTCTTTCGAACAGTCCCGCAGCCCTGGCAGGCATCGGCCGTTGCGGGCCCCTCCCTGTTTGAGTCAGTTCAAGCCTGACACTCCCTTTCGCTCTGCCCAGAGCGGGAAAAGTCATTTGATGATTACCCATCCGAAAAAAAAAGGCCCTCACGAGTGGTGGCGATGTCTCAGGTGAGACTGGACATTGCCAAAGGAGTTTGGTGCCCGGAGGCGGGCTGCGCTAGATGGGACGCGAGCGTCATGCGTCAAAAAAGAAAAAAGGTTAGGTTTGTTTCATAATTTGTAAGAAGACCTATTCGACTTGAAATTAATAGAGAACCCTCGGACAGAATTTGATGCGCTTTGGCACACTTTTGGACGTGGGTGCCCATACATTTTTGCCCACTGTCCTTTCATCCAAATCCATTCAGTAGTGTTTGCGTGAAAGAGTTAGAGACATCCATCCATCCTCACAACTTTCGCATTATAATGTAATAAATGCCGTTATCGTGTGGTTAATGCCTAACCTGGTGTTAAGGTTTTTGTGCCGCCCATGAACCTCTAACTTGACATTGTTGAAGGGCAGTGATAGTAGCAGTTGTGATTTGTGCTATAGGTCTCTTGTGGCAGGCAGTAGCAGTGGCTACCACCTGTTTGCGCTAACCCCCGACGATGGCATTGAGGAGATCTACGCCAGTCGCTCAGGTCAGGAGACCTGCCTCGTCGACCGTCTCTTCAGCAGCTCGTTGGTGGCTGTTGTCACAGTATCCGCTCCCAGGTAACCATTTTGTTTCATGTTTTTTTAGAATAACATTTACGTAATTATTATGATCTGTCTTAATTCTGCAATTCTAAAAAGTCAGGTTACTACTTATGATTACTGCCTTCCTTTTGTGATTTTAGTTTTTTAAACTCCAATCATCATGCTTGGTTTTCCTTCATCTGGATTTGCTACTCACCAAATTGTCAATTTTAAAATATCAAGTTAAGGTCCAAATTAGGAGTCAATACGAGTTCCATTGCACACTATACACCATGTCACTGGGAAATGATAATGTAGCACAACATAATACAATGATGAGATGACTGAATAATCAAGAATAAACACTAGTGTTGTTAGTGTAGGTACTATATAGGTTCAGTTACTTTGTTCAGCTGAGCAGCTGTGCACACGGTGGCGCATGGCGGCGGCGCCATGTCACAGCTGTTTACTTGAACACCGTCCTGTCGATAGTTCGATACCAACTACCGACACGCGACTAGTATAGGTATGTGCTTAATAAAACGCACTGGTCAAGGTCATAATGGTCAAACTATTTTAACATTTAACCTAGGTATTTAAGTATAATTTGATTGATATTAAATGCATTTGAAGTAGAGTTTGGCGTAGTATTGAACTTGTTATGGTCACAAACAACTCTGAGGATAAGTGACTCGGGCGGCGCATGCGCTGCGTCAGCTGCGTGCTATCTGCCGATGTTTGCTATCGATAACTTTGTCTCGTGTTACTTGTCCTCGCTGCCCGTCGCCGCTGTACTGATTTAGCTTGGTGGCGGTTGGCCTGATATATTTGTTTTACGAGGGTCGAGGTTGCTGCTACATGTCCCAGTGACCTCAGCTGCTAGCTGACGGTCGTGTCACATAACTCGTTACCGAGAATAGCATCGGTCGTCGTCAAGAGCTTCGGTGGCGTTCTACTCTATTTGTGTGCGCGCGGTTTCGGGCCGGCCGTGAACGTGAACTTGGCGTTCAGCTACCGCGACCCCCCCACAGCCCCTCGCTCCCGCTGTCCGCCTCTTCTTATTGTCTAACTGGGATCTGTCTTAATTTCGATGCACTCTGTTATGAAGTGCATTCAATAACACCAATTAATTATGTAGATCACGACCCGATGTTTATTATATAAAACGCCAGCGAATGTTGACCATTTAGCTATTTTAAAAACCTTCACAGAAACGGAGCAATGGTTAAACGAACATAATTTAGAAATAAACCTATCTAAAACTAAAATATGCCAATTCAGAACCTACCAAAGAACTCCAGTAAATCTCAATATAATAACGCAAAAAATTAAATTAGAAGAAATAAACGAATTTACACTTTTAGGCCTAACATTAGACTCAAACCTAAATTGGAAGAAACATATAGAAAGTAAAAGAGCAAAACTGTCCCAATTTATCTATGCGCTAAGAATATTGAAACGTAACACAGACTATAGCACCGCCTTATCTGCCTATTATGCGTACGCCTACTCTTGGCTAAATTATGGTATAATTCCGTGGAGAGAAAGTACTGACTTTATGGTCCTTTTTATTCAGCAAAAGAAATGTATCAGGATACTAATGAACATAGATAACAACGGGAGAGCTGTAGGCCACACTTAATTAAACAACAAATTCTCACACTACCAGCAATATATACAGGGTGTAAACAGACTCTTCACGAAGCCGTCAACCAAGCATTATGTACATCAAACTAAGTAACTTTCCGCAAAAATTAGTGCTAGGTAACGACTTTTTTTTTTGGGCTGAAAAATCCCGTTTTGCTGTAGAACTCAATGTAACATTGTGCTGATGTATGGATTGAATAGTAAGGGGGTCCTGGAGGTGTTTAAAGTAAAAATCTTACATTAAAAACATGTATTTAAAAAAAATACTTGTGAAAAAGTTGGAACTTTGACCCCCAATATCTCCTTAACTAGAAGGTTCCCAGATATGGTTTAGAATAATAATATCGAACTTAATGAAAACTATAACCGACGGAACAGAAATAGACTAATACTACCCATCACAAAGTTAAAAGTTATTGGGAAAAGCCCACACTCAAGACCAGCTAACATATTTAATAAACTACCTGAAAGATTAAAATCCCTACCAAACGACTCAATTTTCTCTAAACAGTTGAAATCTTTGCTAATAAAGAAAGGCTACTATACCGTTAAGGAATTTAAAACGGACAAATTGTGAATCGACCGATCTTGTGTTAGTGTTAAGTTGACGTAAGTAAATGTGAAATATAATAGATATAACTAAAATGAATGAACGAATTAATAATAATGATTTATTTTATGAATGTTTAGTATAATTAATGTAATACATTGTAATAATTAATCAATATTATAATTATTTAATAATATAATAATATAAAATTTGCAGTGCCCTTAGAGGGTGCATGTATTAATACTGTGTAATGAAATTTTAATGCATGCCTACTAACCAGTGTTTTACATGTTTGCAAATAAATAAATAAAATACTATTAAATAAATTAGAGAAATATGGTATAAGAGGCAACATTTTGAATCACAACGGAAAGAAGATTTTAGAAATAACACGAATATCACCGCACCGCATACGCACTGGTGGCGAAAGTTGATACAGATCTAAGTAGGATTATTAAATACGGAGTCCCACAAGGTAGTGTGTTAGGACCTCCACTGTTCTTAACTTATTATAAATGATCTGCCTAGAGAAATAAAGCATCCGATGGTATTATTTGCTGACGACAGCACGGTAGTAGTAAAATGTGACGATCCTAATTCATACGAAGCAGAGATAAATTTGACATTGAATAAAATAATTACCTGGCTAAATAAGAATAATCTTGTCATAAATCTAGAAAAGACTAAAATAATGCATTTTTATCAAAGTATTCCTAATGTAAACGTTAACATTAACTACTTGGAGACTAAAATAGAGTCGGCAACTATAACTAGATTTCTTAGTGTTATTATAGATAATAACTTGTCCTGGAAACCTCAAACAGAACCAGATCCAGAACCAAGTGGTATTGGTGAGTCCACCACTGGCTGGTTTGCGGGAATTGATCATAAATCGATCTTTCATCAGTACAACTTTATTTGACATTTATTACCCGTCTGTCATATTTTTGCAATACAGTATGACAGTATGTTATTTCTGCTGGTTTTGGTACGTTGTGCGTCGAATTGAGCCTTATAGTTGCTCCGTTACTGCTGCCAACCCATTGAAAATAAACATACTACCAACACCACTGCATCGTGTGTTTTTTATTGCTGAAAACAGGACTTTTTGTGTTGTGATCATGGCGAGTGCCATTGTGGTGCGATGTCTCAACTGCTCTTTGAGATTAACGCAGACTCATGTTGGACGGCCACCTGCCAGATGGACCGACGACATTGTAAAAATTGCATGGAGTCGCTGGATGCAGGTGGCATTGGACCGGACACGTTGGAAATCTATTAGGGAGGCCTATGTGCAGCAGTGGACAGCAACGGGCTGAAATGATTATGATGATGTTGCCCGAGATTCCGAATGATAATGATTAGTAGTGATTTCTTCCATGCTTTGCAATTTCATGAAACCCGAGAAGAAGATTTTAAAGCACGAAGATGCTCAAAATCTAAATCAGTAAGACTTGAAACGGTAGTCACAGGTGTTCACCAGTAACTGGCCACCTGACAAGGCTAAACGGTAGTCACAGGTGTTCACCAGTAACTGGCCACCTGACAAGGCTAAACGGTAGTCACAGGTGTTCTCCAGTAACTGGCCACCTGGCCACCTGACCACCTGACAAGGCTAAACCGTTACAGTTACTTTACCATACCGTACCGATACCGTTATTTTACACAAATGGGCTTCAAAGGCACAAAGCTCACCCGTAAACCCATTCAGACCTTTCAAAATAGCTTTTTCCAAACTAGTTTTCGGTCGAACATAACCTCAAATTATAATTTCATTTTTGTAAATATCTCGGAACTGTCATTGTGGTTTGTGTTAAATCTTTTGAGGTAGTATTTAGACATGTCGACAATGTTGAATTGAGTACATTAATTGTCCATAGTGCCGTGGGCAATTAGCATGGGTTTTAGTCAATTTCAAGTGTAAATTATGTAAGAAATGATTCTATTCTCTCAGCGACTTCTTTGACATAAAATATTTTTGTACTCATAAAATGACTTTAAAAGCCGACTCTCACAGCACTGTTGACAATATCAATTCTAAACATTTTTACCAAAAAAAAGTCGTTTCCCAGCAATTATTTTTGCAGTAGTAGAGTTACAGTTTGATGGTCAGAATGCTTGGTTGACGGCTTCGTGAAGGTATCTTATCATCATATCTCAAAAACTAAATATCAAATCAAAATATAACCAATTTTTCGTTGAAATTTTTTTTGACGTTCTGATCTCTTACATTTTTTTTTATTTTCCTCTTACTTTAGTAATTAGAGGGGGGGGGTTAGTGAAGATTGCCATTATAAAAAAAAAATCGGAATCGGGTCAGTAGTTCCGAAGATTACCTCTACATCTAAACTTATAAACACGCAAACATAGAAACTTAACGCCTTCATAATATTAGTATCAAAGCTGAAAGAAAATTTAACAATCTTACTAAACAAGCAAAGTAAAAAAAACTGGCCAAGTGCGAGTCGGACTCGCGCACGAAGGGTTCCATACCATTATCAATACAACATTAGACCGGTTTACGATTTATGACGTATTAAAAAAAACTACTTATTAGATCTCGTTCAAAACAATTTTCGGTGGAAGTTTGCATGGTAATGTACATCATAAAAATATTTGTATAAAAATGTTTTTAAGGGTTTATTAGCACATAAAAAATTGCGATTATTATTAACAAAATAAGATAAAAAAACAAGGTATTTAGTTTTTCTTTAATAACTTCTAAAATAGTGACATTTAAGAAATTTTGAAAAAAAGTCCTGACTCCCGAAACTCTATCTCTATTATTTATAATTATTTTTAACCTTGACGTTTAATTTTCAACAAAAACAACGTTTAACTTTCGAAAAGTATAGAATTTAAAAAATAAAATTTTGAAATTAAATTCAATTATTTAATTTTTCTATACTTTGTTATACAGGGCGTAAGTGTAAACACCGTTATCCTTGAAATCAGTGGTTTGGTTTCATTAATAGAACGTAAAATCAATAAAAACAACCTTTTTTTTTGAAGAAAATCTCCTATTTCCCACAAGATCGTTTCACCCTAATGCGCGCGTACGCAACACAAGTGGTACGGCGGCGCGCGGCGCTAAAAGTTATGCACCTACACTACGCCGCACGCGCAACGAACGACTATGAGTCATGATCATGTGATCATGACCTCAGTCAGTCCGCTGTCGCGCTAGCGAGCGCACGTACGTAACTTTTAGCGCCGCGCGCCGCCGTACCGCTTGTGTCCGACCGACCCGACGTTTTGAAGTGGTTGAAAATAAAGTTTAAAGAATCCGTTACATAGGTCCATAGATACCAAGCCAATAAAAGCGTGTTAAAAAGTAGGTTGCTGCGTTTGCAGACTGCCGCTGTGTACGTAAACCGTACCGTTGGTGGTTGATTTTTCAAAATCGCTTCTTAGTAGCTACAGCGTTTCGTTTTAAATAAACTACTGTTCAAAATTTTAGTTTCTGTAGCATTGCAGCCGTGCCGAGACTATACATAACTATTTCCCCATTGCATACTTGAAAGGGGAAAGTGGGAAGCTTAAAATATGTTTGTTTACAGAAAGCTGATAGTATGCCATTACAAGAAGGGTACCGAGATATGTAACTACAGCTACAGCAACACCATCCTAGCAGTGAAGCTCAACCGATCCGTGAGTGGCCATCCGTGTGTGCGCGAGACCGGGCACGCGCGCGCTCCCCGCTAACCGTGCGTCGTGTTGCAGAGGCTGATCGTGTGCCTGGAGGAGTCGCTGCACATCCACAACATCCGCGACATGAAGATCCTGCACACCATCCGCGACACGCCGCCCAACCCGCGCGGCCTGTGCGCGCTGTCGCCGTGCGTCGACCACTGCTACGTGGCCTATCCCGGCTCCAGCGCCGTGGGAGAGGTGCAGATCTTCGACGCCGTGCACCTGGTGAGTACGCCCAGCCCGCGGCCTGCGCCCCCCTCCGCCCGCCCTGACCGGCCGTCTGTCCGCAGAACGCCAAGTGCGTGATCAGCGCGCACGACAGCCCGCTGGCGGCGCTGGCGTGGTCCATGTGCGGGCGGCGCCTGGCCACGGCGTCCGAGCGCGGCACCGTGATCCGCGTTTTCGCCGTGCCCGAACGTACGCGCCTGTACGAGTTCCGGCGCGGCGTCAAGCGCTGCGTGTCCATCGCGTGCCTGGCCTTCAGCGCGTGCGGCGCCTACCTGGCCGCCACGTCCAACACCGAGACCGTGCACGTGTTCCGCCTGGGCGAGGCGGCGGCGGCCGGCCCGGCGCCCGACGAGCCGGCGGCCGGGCCGGACGACGAGCCGGCCGGCTGGATGGGCTGGCTGTCCAGCGCCGTGTCGGCCGGCGCGGGCTACCTGCCGGCGCAGGTGGCCGACGTGCTGGCGCAGGGCCGCGCCTTCGCCGCCGCGCGCCTGCCGCACACGGGCTACCGTGCCGTGGCCGCCATCACCAAGTGAGTGCCGCAGCGCTAGACACCTAGTGTGTACACTCGCAGCAGCCCGTACTGACCCGCCTGCCCGCAGCGTGCCGCGCGCGCCGCGCCTGCTGGTGGCGACGGCGCAGGGCGTGCTGTACGTGTACGCGCTGGACGCGGCCGAGGGCGGCGAGTGCGCGCTGCTGCGCCAGCACCAGTTCCTGGAGGGCCCGGCGGCGGCCCCGACGCTGGAAGGTAACGCGCGCAGCGGGCGCGGGCACGCCGGTGTCCGCGCCGCAGATCGCCGCACACGAAGGGCCCGGCGGCCCGGCCGGTTCGCTGTTCCGGCCCGGACCGTCACGGCCGCACATTGCTTGTCCCGCTCTGTTCCCGCCCGTCCCGTCGCCCGCACTCACCCCGATCACGCCTCCTCATCGCCCACATTCGAATGGTATCGTCATACATCACGAGTGACGTTAAATGACATCTTGTTCATAAAATATTCCGCGAACAATATAACCGATCGCCATAAATCTCTTGTTTCTCACCTACTTATTTTATCCATAAGTCTGACTAATAATAATGATCGATAAATTACTCAATAATAATATAACTACACAAAGTAGGTAAATGGTAAGCACATAACTGCATATTATGTATATATTTCTATTTCATAAAACACGACATTATTATTTTTATTTAAACTAAACACCAAACATTCGATAAGTATTGTCGTTCCAATGATAATATTGCGACTCCTAATGGCTGGCGTACCTTGATGAATACAATGAAAACTTAAAACATTGCTTTTTATAAGTTCAGCACAGGTAGTCATAGCCTAATTTAGCTTTAAATATTGGCATTTCACTTCAATGCCATTATATGACTAGGGCTACTTAACTGCCAAAGACCAAAGAGGAGTGGTGACTGGTGTCCTGGCGGTCATTAATAAAATCTTGAACATTTGTGACAATACGTAACTAATTATAGTTGAAAAATAATTTTTAAAAAAAACCTTTATTACAACGTACATTATGGAGAAAATAACAAAAGAAACGAAATGTACTAAAGTCAAGGTCAAATGTCAAGCGTTGAGCTGAGAATGCTGCGATATATCAGTTAAGGTGGAAGCGCCAGGCTACCCTGCAGCCCTGGCCCGTCCAACTTCATGCTAGGTGATTGTCATATCAGGGTTAAATCCGAATGTATGGGTAGAGCAAAGTGGTCCACCATGAAAGTGGTGGAACCAAGAAATTTTAGGGAAAATATGTTTAAAGCATTGCTTTGCTGTACTAGCTAAGTTTCAAATTTGGGCGTGAAGTGTCATCGACAATCAGCCGCACTAACTGATATATCGCGCTCGCAGCGCGCAGCGTGCTCAGCTCGACACTGATGTTTGTGCTCTACTGCGGAACATTTGCTTTCCTATGTTACATCATTTATGGAGTTTTGTTAGTAGCCGTCCAAAACGAAAGGCACCAACTATAATCAGAGTGTAAGTAGCTAATAATTCTTCAATAGCAGTTTGACTTTACTAAGTTATCGAGTTTATCCTAAATTTTAGCGTCGACGATGATACTTATCGAAATACTCGGTGATTTTGATTTGTAAATTTTGTCGTATTAGATGCCTTCACATCCGAGCGGACCGGGAGCGTCCTCGCTCGGCGTGTCGGTGGTGGCTATATGTATATATGTATGTAGTGTAAGTCGGCGGGTAGGAGTCCCAGTCTAACGTATTGTTCCCGCGCAGCGCCGGCGCTCTCCACTAGCAACAGTTACGCGGGCGCGCTGCGCGGCCGGGACCCGCTGCAGATGACAGGTACTGCAACCCCTCCCGCCCCGCCCCGCTCCGCCCCGCCCCCGCCCCGCCCCGGCGACCTGCCCCCGCCCCCGCCCCCGCCCCGCGCCCGCGCGCCTCCCGGAGCCGGAGCAGTCCTCTCAGCCGCAGCGTGTCGTTTGTCACTCGGTTTGTACAGTTGTCGCTCTCACTTCGCTGAGCAGCTTTTCGACCGGCCTATTATGGTTTTTATCATTGATGGCTTTAATGCGGTTTAATTAAACAAACTATTAGTATATCACTTGAGGTTGTCTATTACCCACTCGATACAGACACATCATTTAATTACTGCACATATTTACCACGCATCGACACTTTTTAGTTCAATCAATCAAATCATTGGAATTTTTAAAAAACGTTTTGACTGGTTTATGTTTGAACCATGGGAATTTATTTAATATTTATTTCTAATTGTTTCGAATTGTAATGTATTATTTATTTCTCAGTAGGTATATGGTACATTGAGATCTTTTAATAAACTGTGTTTCCATTGGGGGTGCAGAAATATTAAATAATAAGTTAGGAACATGCAAATCAAAACTACCTAGGTACCTTAATTTCAAGAATATTATATTAAGATATGAAATTTGAATTTATAATTTTAGATTGATTAAGATTCATTAAAAATACAATATTTAAAATATATATATATATATATATAATAACAAAAAAGACAATGGTCAATTCAAGAATATAAAAATACCAATGAAAAAGATTAATAATGTAAAAGATAAAAGAAATCACAATGTCAAAAACATAAATCATAATGTCAAAATAAAAATTTAAAATGTCCAAAAATTCACAATAATGTCATTATTAAGATAGGATAAGAGTGACGCGCGGCGCGGTCACATCGACTACGTCGCGGACGACACGGCTGAGCTAACTGTTCCTGCTCCAGTGACGCGAGCCCAGGGCGCGGGGCGGCTTGCTTACTATTGTGATCATTGTGATAATTATGATATTTTGTGTTTTATTGTTGTTTTATGAGCTTTTGTCCTCTTCGATACATTCGCACTGTCGAATGTTTCCAAGTGTTTATTGTTTTATATGGTTTTTCTGTGTAACAAGATGTTTAACTATGATTTATTTTTATTAATGAGTGGTTCAAAATACGAAGAATCTTGGCTGTTTGAAATGTAATGGATTTATAAGTCGATCGGCGATAAAACATCATGTTTTTTCACCTAAAATTTTATAGCGAATTAAAAGTCGGATTCTCCGTATGTGAGTATGGAAGCGGACAAAACGAGAGCTATGTAGTATGAGCTCCACGTCCGCTGACACGCCGCCATGACGCTACACTCACAGAGTCCGAGCGGCTCGGCGAGCTCGGCGCGGCGCTGGAGGCCCCCGCGCGCGGGCCCTTCGACCTGCGGGACCCCAAGCACTTCCCGCCCATGCGCAGCGAGCCCGCCGCGCGCTAGCGGGCCCCGACCCGCCGCGCGCTAGCGGGCCCCGAGCCCGCCGCCCCGCCACCCCGCTACCCCGAGCGCTCTGTACATATGTGTAAATTAGGAACCCTCTGTATAATATAATAGATAAACTTAGATTTACAATGTTTATGTGAATATCATACCTGACGACGGATGACTTCGTGAGAGCTTGCGTCTTTGTGTGTAAATTAATTATTGTGGCGTTTTTGTGCTACAAATAAATGATAAAAAGTAAATAAATTGGAAAACCAATAAAATTATATTGTAAATACATGTATAGGAAATTCACTGGGAAATGACATCGTATAATGCACGGCGCCGCCGTTGAGCCGCTCGCACTCGTCGCACGAGACGAGCGGCGAGCGGGACAGACGCAGCTATGGAGCTAATTAATACTATTATCTATGTAACAAATTCTCGTCTGAAAAATGTCAGACACTTCTTTACATAATCAAAAATATTAAGCGTGATAATGACAAACTGGCAATTTTATTTTCCCTATAAAACATAACTAAAGGGCTAGATCGAGTACAATTTTTCGTAAACTAGAAAGTAACTATTGCTAGATGCTAAAATTTGTTATCAAAAGAGAGTAAAGCGGACGCCCGCGCGGCACTATACTACTGTGCTCCGTCGCGTGGGTGCTCGTTGCGGATACCCGCGCGGGCGCACATTGCGGACAGCCGCGCGAGTGCACGCTGTGGATACCCGCGCGGGTGCCCGTGGCCCGCGCGGGCGCACGTTGCGGACAGCCGCCTGGGTGCACGCTGCGGATACCCGCGCGGGCGCACGTTGCGGACAGCCGCGCGGGTGCACGCTGCGGATACCCGCGCGGATGCCCGTGGCCCGCGCGAGCGCACGTTGCGGACAGCCGCGCGGGTGCACGCTGCGGATACCCGCGCGGGTGCACGTTGCGGACAGCCGCCTGGGTGCACGCTGCGGATACCCGCGCGGGCGCCCGTCGCGGGAAGGACAGCCGTAACCACAACCGGAACGTGCGGTTGAGAAACCGTCGTGGTTTGCGGTTGGATGGACTCATTTCCAAGATGGACGTCGAAGAAGTCGCAGCTATCACTATCACTACATATTTAAAAAAAAAATCTTCCGCCGCCTCTCTGTCTTTCTGATCGCGATAAACTCAAAAACTACTGAACCGATTTTCATGCTGTTTTCACCAATAGATATAGTGGTTCTCGAGGAAAGTTAAGTATATAATTTACCAAGTTTTTGTATACATGGGCTAAAATATAATGATATTTGTTGGAGGTGTCGGATAAAAATAAGTCGTCTGGGTAAGCTTTCAACAAAATCGCTGCCTAAACCCTTTGACATATAACAAAATGATGTATGGTAGAATCCCTTGGAATAGAGGATTCCGATGGGTTGCAGGAACGGGATCAAAATTGCATAATTACTTTTGGTCGCGATAACCGACATCCACGCGAGCGAAGCCGCGGGCATCAGCTGGTTTATTATATTTTCTTGCGTTATATAAAGAAAAAGATAAAGGTACTGGGAGCAGTGCATCCTTATTTGCAAACACGAGATAAACAAGCATTTTGAATTATTTTTCGAAGAACACAAAAAGAAGTACTGTGCGTTTCGACCGCGCGGCCACGGCGATATTTAAAATTTGCCAAGAATATGTAAAATTATGTAAAAGTTGATTCCCGAAACCATCACCGCATTGCCTAATGTTGTATGGAAGTTGGACCAAGTGCTGCCTAGAATTCTCACATAGTGCATTTTGTTCCTCAGACCACCACTAATTTGTATTTCAAAGCACTTAAAAATCTATCCCAGGAGTCCAAAGAAAAACAGTCTTTTGTTTTGAATATTTTATTGGAAAAAATGAATTTATTAGCAACAAATGTACAAAATCAACTATAAAACAGTTATTGTGCGTTCAATTATAATTGTATTTTGATGTTGTAGTACATATTAATTGTTAGGTATCTATCAGTTCATCGATAAAGATGAAGTCGATTAATAAATAAATTCAATATTATTGTATTAGTTTAGATCGACTAATTAGTTGTATTTTAGTTATTGACATTGGTGCCGATTCCCTTGTTCACAAACTAAACTAAATTTAAGTTGAGTGCATCTTTTTCTTTCTATTTCATTATTTTTTTTACTTACCACCTGTATGTGTACATTGTGGATATAGCAATAAACGATTTGAATTTGAAAAGGACAGAAGATAAATATTAGTTTAGTCCTGTCAAATTAGTCACCACCTGACGTAATTTGATGTAATTTTAGTAGTCAACTTTTTAATCACGTCTAATCTTGTGTCAGGCGCTAGTTAATTTGACAGGACTAAACTAAAATTTATCTCTGTCCTTTTCTTAATTAAATAGAAAGAAAAAGATGCACTGAACTTAAATTTGGTTTAGTTTGTAAACAAGGGAATCGGCACCATTGCATTATCTTTTGGGGGTATAAAGAACAGGGTGTTAAGACCCTTTACTATGGTGGGTGCAGGACCTAACACCCTGTTCTTCTCACCCCCAAAGTGGGAAGAGCTTTACACCCTGTTCTTCATAGCCCCAAATTCGTGACCCCGAAATGGACGTCAGCGCAGCCTTTGAGCACCGTGACGTCATCATCATCATCAAGATCACTTCCTCAAACTTTCGAGCAGCGAGTCAAGCCAGCTAGCTTCAAATGGGTATTCCTAACCACCAGCATGCAGCGGAAGCAGATTCCTGGTCAGCACACTCAGCCTCATCAAGCGACCTTGGCACTACTGCACCTTCGGCCGGTTGAGAGCTCGATCTCCCGGTCAACGCCAGCAGTCAGCCACATCGCGGCGCTGTACTACGTCCGACGCACCGGAACAAACGCAGATCCGGCCCCGACTCACTGGGGTTCGCACCACCGCCGCAGACAGTTCCAACTCACCGTGAACAATGCGGCAATGAGTTTCCACTGGCTTGGCAAAAACATCACAAGATGACGACGACTCTTCCTACTATCGACCATGGTCTCCGGGGGGAGGTGTTGTAGCAGCACTACAAAAAGTACTACAACGCCATGTATGACTGAGTGGATGAACTAATCAACAAATCCTACATCGCGCAATTAAAGTTATCCTTGACTTAAGAATATATACAAGAACCCGACAACTGTCTGGTAGTAGCCCACCAGACATAACATCCGTCTGGTCGGAGGTTCCTCCATTTTGTACGGGGGATGAAGGGCTTTACACCCTGTTCATCATACCCCCAAAATCTATACTAATATAATATAATAAAGCTGAAGAGTTTGTTTGTTTGCTTGAACGCTCTCTCTCATCTTAGGAACTACTGGTCCGATTTGAAAAATTCTTTCAGTGTTAGATAGCCCATTTATAGAGGAAGGCTATAAGCTATATATCATCACACTACGCGGACAAAGTCGCGGGTAGAAGCTAGTTTATAATAATAATAAAAAACAAAGACAATAATATTGATTAATCGTCATCGATTATTATTTATTATTGTGTCTAGGGATAAAGCAGGACATCTAATCACGTCTTGGTGCCTAGCGCCGAGCAAACCCACTAAACCTGACCAAGCACATCGTGTGGGCGCAACTGCAACCAATTGTCCTCCGACCCGTGAAACAGGTACAGCAATAGTTTTTTTGTGACCTCTAGTCCACTATTGTTTGCATCAACTAATATATAGCAATGGTACATTTTTGAGGATATAAGGTTCATCCTGAGCGTGCGTTTCATGGCCCTTTACGGGGCCCCGGTGTGGCCGCGTTCCTTGAGGCGGCGAGTTGCCCACTACCTGAACGCGCCCCAGAAGGTGGTAGCTTTAAGGCTAGTGCGGTGGTACCGCACGATCTCCGGCGAGGCGGCGAGCCTCCTTGCCGGACTGCCACCATGGGATCTGGAGGCGATAGTCCTCGCGCGCCTACACAAGTGGCGTGCGGAGGCACTATGCCGGGGGGAAACACCGCTGCCGCGGCAAATCGTCGCACAGCGGACAGACTTCCGGCGCGATCTCATGGAGACATGGAGAGAGCGTCTATCGCAACCCCGTGCAGAGCACGCCACAATAGTGGCGATAAGGCCCTTCTTTGAGGAGTGGCTAGAGAGGCACCACGGCACCCTCACCTTCCGCCTGACGCAGGTCCTCACCGGACGCGGTTGTTTCGGGTGGTACCTGCACCGAATCGGGCGGGAGGAAACGCCCGGGTGTTATCACTGTGAGGATCGGCCAGAGGACACGGTGAAGGTCTGTCCCGCTTGGGCGGAGCACCGCCGTGTCCTCGAAGCGGCGATCGGCGGCGGCGACCTATCGCGACCGGCCCTGGTTCAATCCATGGTCCGGAGCGAGAGGGAATGGGACGTACGCCGTCACCTTCTGCGAAGCAGTAATGCTAGCGATGGAGGAGGCGGAGCGTGAGAGGGAGAGAACCTCTCGTCCCAGCCGCCGCGGGAGACGCCCAGGGCGTCGGGGGTCACGTGTTGGCTTCCGGCCACCGTAGACGCGGACCTGTGGACGGTGAGTAATTGGCTAGCTCGCCGTCCTTGGCTAGCTCGCAGGCCGTGTTCGTGTTCCACGCGCGCATCAAAGAGATGTCAGCAAACAGGGAGAGGCGCGCTACGGCCGATGCCTGCCAGGGCTGCGGGACTGTTCGAAAGAGATACCGCGGCCCTGGAAGACAAAGGAAGGAACGTGGATGGGTTTTAGTCAGTACAAGTGTGACACTCTCTTCCGCTCTGCCCAGAGCGGGAGAAGTCATTTGATGATTTCCCATCCGAAAAAAAAAAGGTTCGTCCTGAGTAGGTGAACATTATTATTTTGCATATTATATGTTGTTAAATCAATGAGTGATCTGTTATATTGTTGTGCTACAAATCTGCCAGTGCTTCGAATATACTCGCTGTATAACTCGCAGCGAGTTTCATTTGGTATGTGCTTACCGCGAATAATGGTAATACAAAAGTCGGTTAAAAAGAACAGGTTTTTGTCTTCATTCGACGTGATACGGTACCATGTTATTGTAACTGAAATACATTTTTGAAAAAAAATATTTCGCATCTTTACAAGAGCAACGTGACATCTCATAAAAACCTTTTTCTTGAGATGTCACGTTGCTCTTGTAAAGAGGCGATTTCAAAAACGTGGTTTACTGCAAGATTATTCATAATCACAAACCTGGATTTATTAATTTTTCCGGGGTTTATTTTCTTATATATTTTTTTTTTACTTCACATTCCTAGGCAGCACTTGGTCCAAACCTAGGCAATCTCTTTTGTCAAAATTATGGTTAAAAAGTTATAAGGGGTTGAACGTGGCCGCGTAATTGAAACGCGGAGAACCGCGCGGCCACGGAGATCTTTAAAACCAAGCTTTGCAGAGACCCGAAATTTAGGAAAGTAAAAGATTGAATTTGTAAAAATATAGAAAAAAATCCAAGTTTTATATTTCAGGAGCTGTAAGACTAAAACCCCATGGCCGCGCCATTGAAACGGTGAAAATCAACATTTTATCGCAGACGTCTGAAGTTTTTAGTAGAACACAGATTTCAATTTGTCGAAATATGTAAAAATACAGCAAAAATCCTAGGTTTATATTTCAGGACTTGTAGTACGGTATCGCGTAAAAATAATTAAGATTATCTATCAAAGAAAGTAAGTGGGATGTAGAAGTATTAGCTAGATCTTTTTTGTAAACAACACCCATTAATATGTAGAACTATTGATAACACCGGTCAACAAAAAAATAAAAATTTCTTGCGCATGGGATTTACTTAATATATTCTGATTGTATATGTGAAAATATATAAAAAACGTGCGATTGGACATAGAAAATATTTGCTTTTAAAAAACTTACAGCGATTTGACCATTTTTGCTGTTCGCAAAATGTCGGTCATTGCGCGTTGTTGCTGTCGAAAGATAAGTAAGGGACGCGCGGGGGGTAATGTTTCTTGCGTCGCGCGTTGTTAATACGTGTACAACAAACAGTGTATAAGGCGTATAAGGCTGCCTGTCCACCGGAGCAGAGCGAGGCAGCCTAAAGGTAGCCATACACGCTAGGGTGTACAGTTGAACTGTACAGGCAAACCGGAGCGCGTATGTACCCGGAGCGTGCACAGTTTTGCAACATACACGCTCCGGTTTACCTGTACAGTTCAACTGTACAGGCAAACCTGTCAGGTACACCCTAGCATGTATGGCTACCTTTACTGAGGTATAACATCTTATACGTATTTATTTATTGAAGTTATACTTCTTTTGGCGCGTTTGGATGAGAGTGAATTCACGACCTGCACGCGCACAATGTCCCAAAAAAACAACATGATGAAGTTGGCTGCAAAATAAAATTAATAATATATATTTCTTTAAATGACTAACTTAACTTATAAGTAAGGAAACTGAATATACAGTACTTACTGTATAGGTACCTATACTGTTTTGATTGATTTTAACATTTTCTTCGATATTTACTGTAGTTTTGGTTTTAAAATTTTTCTCCAGACGCCAAAGAAGTATAACTTCTAACGCGTGTACATAAGTACACACACACCTTTTTAAATTGAGTCTTACTAAACATTTTGTAAACGCCCTCAATCATGAGTCCGAAGCTTTCTATTTTTTTTTTTTCAAAGTTTTCAGAGGCGAAAATTAAAGCTGGAATCTTTTTAGGAGGCTCAAATAAAATAAAAAAATAATTGTGATATTTTCCCGTGGTTACTTAGCAATGAAGAGAAAAAAGCCTGGAACAGTTTTAAGGCAGTAGTTCACGGTTTCCTTGGAAATCATAGAGCTGAAAATTATGACGAGTTGATTACTGACATGATTTCGATTTTTTGCATCATCAGATGTAGAATGCCTCTAAAGATGCACATGTTACATTCTCATTTGGATAAATTAAAGGATACATGGGAGCTTATTCGGAAGAGCAAGAGGAACGGTTCCATTCCGCTCAAATCTGTGTGGTTCTTTCTTCCAAAGGCCATCTCAGACACTAATCTGCATAGTCCTCATGTGAGTAAACCAAGATTATGTCTGGACTTTAAAAGAGACTATGACCTCTGAGTTTGTTTCGGCTGTTTCTTCTCAGAGTAGTTAGGTACGAAACACCGGCCCCATCTAGCTTTAAAAAACATGACGTGTAAAAGTGTTTGTAAAAACCTACTTGCAAAATAAACATCATTTATCATAAAGACATAATGGAATTTGAGAGACGCTACCAATGCTTGCCAGTACACTGAAAGCATGATGGGGTATTATATTTAGGGGCTGATCAGTGAAATTTCTGTTAAACATGACAGGAAAAGCAAAACAGTTCATGTTTAAACATTTGGACCCTACTTTAAGATAAATAAATCATAAATGGACGTTCATTATCTATACATATAATCTATATATACATATAATAAGACTGTAAAAAACTGTGTCTGTACAATGAATATATTTAAAAAAAAAAATTGTGGGGTGTTTAGATACAATAATAGAGCACGAATCCAAAAAAAAAGTTGTTGTCTGTTTGTCTGTACACGCTAATCTTCGGAACTACTCGACGGATTTGAATGATTTCTTTTTTGGTGTAAAGGTATTAAGTCTGGGCAACATATAGGCTATAATTTATCTTGGAAACTTGAACACCTGATGCAGAACCGCAACAGACCAGCTAAACTATAAGAGATACAAAAATGGTACCATAGCAAAAATTGTTCCACGTAATGAGCATTTTCTGCTAAGAGAATAAATTTGAAGATCTGGAACAGCTGATGTGGAACTCCAAGAGCCCAGCCACACTATAACATATATAGGAATGACGTCTTAGCAAGAGTTGTTCAGACTGATAAGCACTCTCTGTTGACGTATAAAAATTGAAGATATGGAACACCTGTTGTGGAGCTCCAAGAGCCCAGTTACACTATAATATAAATAGGAATGAAGTCTCAGCAAAAGTGGTTCAGCCTGATGAGCACTCTCTGTTAACGTATAAACATTGAAGATCTGGAACACCTGATGTGGAAATTAAAGCTATCACTAATTTCACTGTATTTCTACCAAGGGGTATCGTATTACCCAGAACTAACTGGGTTGTGGAGGGCAGATAGACAGTCGTTCCATGTAAAATACTGGTATTCAGCTGCATCCGGTTGTACTGGAAGCCGAACCCAACATCACTACATATTATAACACAATGTGGGTGAGCAGCGGTGGGCCAGTGGTAGCGACCCCAACTTACGAATAGTAAGTCATGGGTTCGAACCCAGGCAGGCGTATTACTTTGTGTAATTTATTTCATCACCACTGCTCTCAAAAACTGTGAAGGAAAACATCGTTAGGAAACCGGCATGTCCTAGAACCAAAAATTCGAAGTCATGTGACATCTACCAATCCGCACTGGGCCCGCGTGGTGGATTATAGCCCAATCCCTCTCATAGAGTGTCCCAGCAGTGGGAACATTATAGGCTGATGATGACGTGTCTCCGCCGCGTCTATCTGTCTGTTCGCGATAAACTCAAAAATTACTGCACTGATTTTCATGTTGTTTTCTTAAATGGATAGAGTGGTACTAAAGGATTTTTTTAGTATATAATTTGTCAAGTTTCTGTACAGATTGGCTAAAATATAATGATATATGCTGGAGGTGTTGAAAAAAAATAAGCTGCCCTTTAAGATATAATAAAATGGTAGAATTGTATATCTTATGTAGGTCTACAGAAAAATCCGCGATGGCTTATGTCTATCTCTTAAGGATCTCTAAGATCTACAAATAGCACAAAATAAAATAATTAAACTTCTATTCAACTACGATTATCACACACCCACATTCAAACTATACAAAAACACGAAACTAATGAGCATTAATCAACTTTACACATTCAATTCTTGCGTTCTCATTCGAAAAATTCTTAACAAAACCATACACACACAATTGTCCTTTAACATGAAAACATCCAAATACAGCCAAAAAAACCCTAACCAAATCCAGACGCGCCCCCCACGAACGCAATATGGTAGGAAAAATATAAAATACGAAGGTGTTCAACTTTACAACAGTCTACCAGCAGATATCAGGAACACATCTTCTTTCAACCTATTTAAAGCTAAACTCAGGCAGCACGTCACTAGCAACACAAAACTATTAAGTTACTCACAATAATATGTCGACATCGTACCCATCTGTATTAAACTAACAAAACTGTTAACTACTGGACTACAATTTACCTTAGTTATGTATTTATTCTGCAAGTGAACAATGTATGTTCTTTTAGAATAATTAAGAATCTTTAAACCGATAATATACTACCTATATCCATTTTAATACTTTGAAAATGGGCAAACTAGGTTCCCATGAGTTGAGGAAATGGGATCATCATGATTACTTTTGGTCGCGATAACCGACATCCACGCAGGCGAAGCCGCGGGCATCAGCTAGTCTTTTAATAAATCATTTCTGTGTAAAAATGTTCCTTATTTTTATTTATTTGGTTTTTTGCATTTTTTTCGTACAAAATCATTTATAAAACTATTTTTTATTCTTATTCTTATTTCTAGCTATAAATGCAATAAAAATAAGATCCCATGCGCAAAAAAGCTGTAGACCGGTGTAATAGGCAAAGCAATTTTTTTTCTTTTTCATAATATTACCTTCAATACGTTTTGAATGTTTCGATAGGATGACCAAGGTACAGAAAACTTTCCACCTATTGTATTAGAAATTATATCTCAAGGATTTCAAAATTACAATATTTTACAGTCGTATTCATAGAAAATATATCTTAGCGTAAGTAACTAATCTGTGATTTTTGATTTAGACAGAATTATATATATTATGTAATTGTTAATGTAGGTAAACAATCTGTGATTTATGTGATTTTTAAAGAAATAAACATCTTTTATAACACATTTGCTCGTAAAGGGTCTCTTATGAACGATACCTTCTGAACCTACTACGACATACAAAAGATCTGTTAAAGGGGGGGGGGGGTTGGCTTCAACAGGTCTTTTGTATGTCGTAGTAGGTTCATAAGGATCTATAAAAAGACTAGCAACAACCAATTGTAACTTCAAAATCTATGGGGTTTAAAAATAACAAAATAAAATCGCTTATCTATTTTTTCATATTCGATACAAAAATATTATAAAAACTAAAAATAACTACACTCGGCGTCACAAAAATCGCACCTCTCCGAAAATTAGTTTCTAGCATGTCCCGCTATCAAAGAATACATTGAACTCAATTAATATTGGTGTCAATTAAAAGTATGTTTAACGACCTTTAAACTAATAACAGTTACGAGTAGAATTCCTAAACATAACAAATCTCAATAGAACGTAACGTTAACAAAAATGTTGTCAAAATACGCATTGCAATGCAACGTCCACTAGTTGCACCACCCTACAGGGGTATAAAACTGGCGACCCGAGTCAAATATGGGTCCTTCCCGATAAGAGTCAGGCGGTTCTTTACTCGAAACCGTCGCGCGGTAACAATCGCACATCCCCCAGCCCGATCACTATGTACGGTAAGCCTATCCCTTGGGAGAAGCAAGCCAAATATCTAGGAGTAGTTCTCGACCAACATCGGTCCTTCAGACACCATATCATGGAAGCTCGTAACCGCGCTTCCTTTGCGATGGGTAAACTCCACTTTTTGCTCATGGCAAAAAGTACCTAGTCTAGCCTAGTCTAGTCTTAGGTGTAAATTGCGCCTTTATACCGCGGTGATCCGTCCCATCATGACGTACGCATGCGTCGTATTCGCTCACGCCAGTCCAAAGTACCTTTATAAGATGCAAGTTCTCCAAAACCGATTCCTACGAAAAGTCACGGGAGCCCCTTATTATGTCCGCAATGACCGTCTGCACATTGATCTTAGATTGCCCACTATCCAGCAGTTCATGAAGCGCCTCGCCAAGCGCGTCTTTGATTCTGCTGTTAGACACCGTAACCCCCTGATCGCATCGGCCGCCCGATACGAGCCCTCGCGTATTAGTCAGATCCGCCGCCCGAGGCACACTCGTTGACCCCGACGACGACATCACCCTCCTCCAGGAGAGCAGTAGGGAAACCACCACGCTCACAAAACACAGACGCCGTTATCCGTCATTCCGTCCTCGCCGACGAGGCCCGTCACGAAACCCCGGTCCACGCCCTCCCCGACCTTTGCTCGAGCCAGCCCGCGCAGCTGAGCCTGTAGATTTAAATCAGCCCCTAAATAATATCACTCAGATCCAGCCTGTCCCTTTGCTGTCCTCTCCCAGCGATGCCCTAAACCGAGGTCCGCACCCCACAGGGGGTGCCCTTAGTGCGCCGTCGCTTAGTTTGTAGTTTAGTTTGTAAGTTGCTCTGGCTGGAGGCCTTAATTTCGAGGCATCCACAGAAAAGCCCGGTTAAGCAGTCGACAACCTCCCTAGGATGAACTGCGAGATGCCCATCACAAAAAAAAAAAAAAACAAATATGGGTCCACAGTCGCGTTGACGATTTCAGAGTGCACACGTGCGAACTGCTGCAACCGATCGCTCCCTGCGCACCCCGCGCAGGGGCGCGGGGTGCGTAGGGATTGTCCATTGTCACTGTGTGCTACGTCGTAGCGCGCGGTGTATGCTCCGCCTGCCGGCCGCCGGCTCCGTCAGTGCTGTAGCGCTACGTCGTAGCAGGTCCGTCGTGTATTGCGTACGCGATCACAGCTGATTTGCTGCGCCCGCGGTTCGCGTCGCGCTTTTGACTCCTTAGGAGTAAAAGCCACAGTTTCGTGGTTCTTGGTGGATACCTAACGGTGCTAACGAAGCAATGAGCAGGTGACCCAATCCGCCCGCCAAGCCCCTTCAGGGTGAGGCAACCCATTGGAGTCGGGAGCTAGGACCTGGGCCTTGGGGGCTTCCCTAGTCAAACCTAGTCTCTGGTTTCCCTTTCAGCTTGCACCTAATGTCGGTTGGATGTGTCTACCCCTTCGCACTAGAAGCCCTTTCACGGGCGTAGGGCCCTGTCGCACAATAAGACTGGCGACAGGTTTACAAGCTTAGGGCACACCATAGGTACTCACCTCCCTGGGTTTCACGTTCTCGTGTCTCCTCGGGACTTAGGGTTAGGAGCTAGTTCCCCCCCCCCCCCCCGTTTGAACCCTGGACCTATAATGGCCACCGCACCTCAGTTCTCCAAGCACATTCTCCAACTCCTAGGGAAGTTAGTGCAGGACGACCACCCTTACCTTAGGGAGACTTACGGAGTCGCCCTAGACCAGATTAGGGCACCTACAGTGGCCGCTTTGAGCGCGTCACAGAGTATCGCTGATTTCAGTGATGCACTAGAGTCCCCAATCCCCCCGACCCCATTCCCCTCCGCCCCAGCTCCGATTACCGAGATGGATACCTCCAACTGAAGCAGAGTGAGCTGAACTGGAAGCAGAGTCAGAGGCATCCTCTGCCTCGGAAAACTCACCCAATTCCGAGGATGACTACCAAGTCGTCGGAAAAGGGAAACGGAAGAAGGGCAAGTCTTCTTCTTCCGCCACCAAGTTCAAAAAGCCCGTAAAAGCAAGAGCCTCCCCCACCCCCTAAACGACCACCTCGGACCTGCGCCCCCGCTCTCAATTGAGCCGCCCTTCAAGTCCTATGGACTTAGCCATCCCGGCTGATGGCTCTCAATCTTCCCCTCGCCCAGCCACCCCGGCTAATGGCGAACAGGCCCCCCTACCCAAGAAACTTCGCCCTGAAACTTCGCCTTGAACAAGGGAGGTCCCTTGTTCATCCATGACAAGGGGAAGTGGACCGATATCTCCAAAGCGTGCAATGAGGCACGCATTAACTATACCAATGCCCGAGCTGTCCAGCTAGACATTAAGGTCACGGTCCCCACGGCCAACGATTACCGGGAGCTCAACAAGTTCTTCAGGTCTAGGAACATCCCGTTCCACACGTACTCCCTACAGGAGGACAAACCCACTAGGGTTGTTATTAAAAATGTCCCCGTAGAGATCACCACTGCTAAGATCCTCAGCGATCTCGAATCGCAGCAGATTCCCGTAGCCGAGGTGCATAGAATGCACCGTAAAAACGGCGGGGGTCCTATAACATGGTTCTTGTGGTCTGTGACCACAGGGAAGGATACCACCCCGTATTCGGTGTCGAGAGGATCTGCGGTCTCTCTGGCATCCGTATAGAAAAACCCCATGTGAGCGGCAGCGTCTCACAGTGCCACCGTTGCCAGTTATACGGGCATGCCCAGAAGAACTGCTTCGGTAAGCCCAGATGCGTCAAGTGTCTAGGCGACCACGGCACTAAGGACTGCCCTCGTCCCAAAGACCGCACTCAATGCACGGAGCCTCCCAGCTGCGTGCTGTGCGGCGAGGCCGGACACCCCGCAAACTACCGCCGGTGCTCTAAAGCCCACAAATCCTCGACCCCCAAGTTGGCCAAAAGGAACGCCGAGAGACAGCTGAGAGAGTGCCCAACCCTCTCAGAAAAACTCCTCACGTCTCTCAGTCGTTAGTATTAAAACATGATTTTTCTCGGAAACCCCACACTTTTGAGAGTTGTCGCCATAGTAAAAAATGATCACCCTACTAAGCTGTTTTGACTGAGATACATTTTAAATCTGTTGGTCGATGTAAGGGTTGGGGGGACGTTTGACGCATCGTCCTTTATGGTTTCGGGAATCAACTTTTACATATTTTTACACAATCTTGGCATAGTTTTTTTTTTTTAATATCGCCGTGGCCGCGCGGTCGAAACGCACACAAAAAGTATGGAGATAAGTTTTTCTGTATCGAAATCCATAGTTTAGATTAGAACCAGTTATTTTCTGTTATCATCAATATAATTTGATAGCGTCAATGGCGCAATGAACACGTGCGCCGTCAATGGCGGGCAACCGCAAACTAGCACCTAGCACTATCTGCGTAATGCATATAGCAACCGTCCGGCTGCTGGCTGTCCGTAGGGCCGCGGCCGCAACGCTCAGAGCGACCGGAGCAGTCGGCCGGCAGCCGCATCGCAGTGCGGATAACAGGTTAAATTAAAAAAAAAAGTTAAATAAGTTTATTGACCGTTAAAAGAACAACCTTACACACAAATCCCAACAATCCTGTGATTTGTGTCTACTAATATACAAATATAATCGCGTATTATCAATACCTGTGTTATGTGGTTGTTTGATCTTGATTCACACTGACCTCCGTACTAGTGAAACCTGTATCACGGCAGGTTAGTCTTCCTCTTTCACAAACACTCGCACACTTTTACAATAAATTACAGAATAACTTGCATTTAACTGCTAATAATTAAACATTGATTTACGAGTAAGAATATGAATACTGGTACTCAGAGGGTATTATTTGAACACTTGATGAGTTGATGACAAAAATCGCGAGGGTAATTATAAAAATATTAAAAGTATATAACAACTACACATTTACTCGTAAACATTTATGATTGCGGTCAGCCGCACCCACGTTACCCTTATAATCGGAGGATTTGGCAATTAACTTGTCCCTTTAACATTGGAAGCCCCAGATAATATAAGTTTTATACTTCTCCCCCCCTAATTTCAAGAAAAATTCTAGAAAATGGTGCAGGAATAGGATAAACAGTGAACCCCCCTTTCGTCTAATATTACCCATGGAGACACGTGTGATGCGCTTTGTGAGGCGGGCATTCTCGGAGACTGGAATCACCCCTCACGATTACATGTTTCGTGTCACAGAGCGCATTGACTTCCTGAAGCAGAAAGTGTATGCATGGGCGAAACGTATTCGGCAGTTTAAGCGGCGGGTTGATCAGTACTCACAGCATCGAATGTTCCAGAGCGATGAGAGGTGGGTATACAGAGTTTGGGAGCGACCTGAGCAAAGTATGATAGATGTGTGCCGCCCAGATGATGCCGCCACGAGTCCTTTCTGGCGCCGCATCTGGTCGGTACCCGTCTGTCATACTGAGGTTGACTGGATGCGTGATGTCGAGCGAGTGTGTGAACCTATCCCAGAAATGCAGCCAGTTTCGTTTACACTATTAGATGTAGCCAGAGCAGTTCGTCCGTTACCGAACTGGAAGTCACCGGAACCGGACGGACTGCACAACTTCTGGCTCAAATGGCTTAGTAATTCACACACTTGCCTGGCATCCCAATTCCAGTCTTCCTTAGAGTCTGGGTTCCTGGTACACACACAGTTTTTAACAACAGGCGTTACAGGCGGTCTCGCAAGGATCTGGCGACATGTTGGATAGATTATAAGTAGGCCAACGACTCGGTGCCACATACACACATCAAAAAAAGTTTGCGATCACTAGCATAAGCTGATATAATTTTAAAATTGAATTTTTCAATAAAAATTATTTATGTGTTTTCTTTAAATAGAAATACTCTGTTTAAAATTAAAAAATAAAACAATTTTTATAAAAAAAAAAATTGAGTAATTTCATCATATTTTTGAGTAATCATAATTTAATTTTAACAGAAATTTGATAGCAAGAAAAAGGTTTATCTATATATATAAAATGCTGCAACGCGACGCACAGCCTAAACCGCTGATCGTAGAAACTTGAAGAATATGTTTTTTGTATGTCGTAGGCATCCGATAAGAAGGGTTTTTCCGAAATTCTACCCTTAAGGGGGTGAAAAACGGGGGCAAAGTTTGTATGGGACAACGTGATTCCTTAGTCCAATCTACTTCAAATTTTGAAAAAACATTCTTTAACAGAATTAATGGAAGACGTTTCATATTTTATTGAAACTCATCATCTAACGCGGTTAAAAAGTCGTAGAAAGTTATTTTGCGGGTGATTTGCATCGAAGTTGATATCAATACTCTTTAGTGCAAAATTCAATCCGATTTTATTCTAAAAACAATCTGTCAAATCTGTGGCCCGAGTGTCATATTTTTCCGATCCGAATTTTATTTTAATATTATAACAGTTTAATACCAGAAAATCAATTTGAAATACAATGAAAAAGAAAAAAAATACAGATACACAGTTACTGGACTTTCATCGAAATTGACCCATAAAATAACCACATCGATTTTATTCAAAATACGTAGATAAGAGCTTGGTGCAATGCAATAAATACACTTCTCTCCTGCCTGACGATGACCGAAGACATCTTGGTGGCATACACGAAGCATTCACAATTATAAATAAAAGCGTTTTTAAATTAGCGCAATTGATAGTTCACGTCGCGTAGGTAGGTAGGTACTACGGAGGTAGGTAGGTACTAGGTAGGTAGGTAGGTACCAGGAAGGTAGATACTAGGTAGGTATGGTACATTCTCATCAGGCCAGTTGGCGGAGATCCCGAGAATTCCAATGATTCCCACGGACCTGTGTATATCGTTAAGCGACTCCACACATAACATAACATAACATCAAGCCTGTAATCCCCGAAGGGATAGGCAGAGGTGTACCTAATGGTACTAATAGTTATGTTTATGTCCCATGTAATAGGGAGCGCCGGGCTAGCCTATTGTCATAAACCGGGCACAAATCCAGACTCCGTGGCTGCTACTGAGAAATTCCTGAAGGAAAAACCAAATAACACGTTGCTCGACCTGAGAATCGAACCCAGGACCTCATGCTCAGCAGTCGCGCTTGCGACCACTAGACCAACGAGGCAGTCTCTAAGCGACTCCAGTTTCCCATAAAAACATAATTCGCCCTGACTATTAACAAGTCCCAGTAACAAACATTCTCTTTGGTTGCCAAGGGCAGTATTTTCCACGCGGACGAAGTCGCGGGCCAAGCGCTAGTATTCAATATAATATAACTCCCCCCCTGGCTCGAACTCATGCGAAGATCTTCCTGGGCATGCTGAGAATTAAGTTATCCAGCATTTCTTGGTGAAACCTGTACCATTCTTGAATAGCGGCTTCCCTGAGCTCTGGCACTGTCTGGGGACATGGCTGACGGTTTCAAACAGCTCGCTTAAGAGCATCCCACGCGTGCTCTATTGGGTTTAAGTCAGGTGAGCCGGCAGGCAAGTCTAACCTTGTGATGTCGTATTCTCGGAGAGTAGCATTGACTCGTTGAGCTCGATGGGCGGGTGCATTATCATCGACCAGTACAAATTGGTTCCCATGGTTTACTCGGAATGGTCAGACAATTCCATCAATAGCAACTGCTCTACACATGTCTGCTGTTATGAAACCTCCATACGAGATCAAAGGCGTTCTAGCTCCAATCATAATACCACCCCAAAAAGACACAGCCTTGCTGAACTGTTCCAAAGGCAGTTCTTTGCCTTTCACGGTCTCCTGGTCTTCACCAGACACGGACACATTGGTTATCTGGACGAGTACTGATGAGTTCGCGATACGTCAACGAAGAGACAGTTTTGCCAAATGATTTTCACCTCAGCACCTCAAAAAAGCAGGTTTTGCTGTTTACGGACAGTGAGCAAAATTCGATTTTGCTGCGAGCGTGAGACAAAGTAACTTTTTAATTTGTTTTTTTTTTAAATATCGAGAACTGTACAGTGTGTCTACTTACAAAATTCGAACGATTTCAACTTCACTTAGTTCTGTCACTTTCACTTCGATACGAAAAAAGCGAGAGATAGAAACAAGTCGATTCGAAATTCGATTTTCAAATTCCATATCCAGTAGGCGCAAAAAAGAAACAAACAATAAAACGTTCGGTTACCGATATTGTAAATCGATAACCGTAATATTGAAAATCACGTGTTTAGGTTTTAAATGAAAAAAAAAAAAATGTAGAATAATCGAATTATATTTTTTATAACTAAATCTAGATGAAGACTGTTGAAAAAAAAAATATGAAATTTATCATGTATCTACTTATTTGTTTATAGTTTTAACAATCTTTAATATTGAGACAGAATACAGCAATGAAGTTGCAGAACGCATTTTAAAAAAATAGCGGGATTCTAATTTTTATTCTTTTATTCTCTGTTACGCTAGCAATGATTAGGTCAATGTACGCTAGCTACAAAATAAAATTTGGATAATAAAGTAATAATAACCTATACATATAATAAGATAGTAAAAAAACTGAGTCTGTACATTGAATATATTTAAAAAAAAAATTGTGGGGGGTTTAGAAACAGAAATAGAGCACGAATCCAAAAAAAAAAATTCTGTCTGTTTGTCTGTACACGCTAATCTTCGGAACTACTTGACGGATTTGAATGATTTTTTTTTGTTGTAAATATATTAAGTCTGGGCAACATATAGGCTATAATTTATCTTGGAAACTTGAACACCTGATGCAGAACCGCAACAGACCAACTAAACTATAAGAGATACAAAAATGGTACCATAGCAAAAATTGTTCCACGTAATGAGCATTTTCTGCTAAGAGAATAAATTTGAAGATCTGGAACAGCTGATGTGGAACTCCAAGAGCCCAGCCACACTATAACATATATAGGAATGACGTCTTAGCAAGAGTTGTTCAGACTGATAAGCACTCTCTGTTGACGTATAAACATTGAAGATCTGGAACACCTGATGTGGAAATTAAAGCTATCACTAATTTCACTGTATTTCTACCAAGGGGTATCGTATTACCCAGAACTAACTGGGTTGTGGAGGGCAGATAGACAGTCGTTCCATGTAAAATACTGGTATTCAGCTGCATCCGGTTGTACCGGAAGCCGAACCCAACATCACTACATATTATAACACAATGTTCTCCGCCGCGTCTATCTGTCCGTTCGCGATAAACTCAAAAATTACTGCACTGATTTTCATGTTGTTTTCTTAAATAGATAGAGTGGTACTAAAGGAATTTTTTAGTATATAATTTGTCAAGTTTTTGTACAGATTGGCTAAAATATAATGATATATGTTGGAGGTGTTGGAAAAAAATAAGCCGTCTGGTGGAGGTTTCAACGAAAACGCTGCCCTTTAAGATATAACAAAATGATGAATGGTAGAATTGTATATCTTATATAGGTCTACAAAAAAATCCGCGATGGCTTATGTCTATCTCTTAAGGATCTCAAAGATCTACAAATAGCACAAAATAAAATAATTAAACTTCTATTCAACTACGATTATCACACACCCACATTCGAACTATACAAAAACACGAAACTAATGAGCATTAATCAACTTTACACATTCAATTCTTGCGTTCTCATTCGAAAAATTCTTAACAAAACCATACACACACAGTTGTCCTTTAACACGAAAACATCCAAATACAGCCAAAGAAACCCTAACCAAATCCAGACGCGCCCCCCGCGAACGCAATATGGCAGGAAAAATATAAAGTACGAAGGTGTTCAACTTTACAACAGTCTACCAGCAGATATCAGGAACACATCTTCTTTCAACCTATTCAAAGCTAAACAGGCAGGACGTCACTAACAACACAAAACTATTAAGTTACTCACAATAATATGTCGACATCGTACCCACCTGTATTAAGCTAACTAAACTGTTAACTACTGGACTACAATATTTACCTTAGTTATGTATTTATTCTGCAAGTGAACAATGTATGTTCTTTTAGAATAATTAAAGAATCTTTAAACCGATAATATACTATATCCATTTTAATACTTTGAAAATGGGCAAACTAGGTTCCCATGAGTTGAGGAAATGGGATCATCATGATTAATTTTGGTCGCGATAACCGACATCCACGCAGGCGAAGCCGCGGGCATCAGCTAGTAAATAAATATGAGTGAGTCCAGTGACGAAGTCTGCCGTTAACATCCGAAGAATTAAAGCATAATGTAAAAAAATGCAGAATTAAGTTTTCCGCCTGAAAACTCTCGCGAAAAAATATCTATAAACTTATGATATTTTTAAGCAATGGAGACTTACAAAGGGTGCTAACACTTTTTCGGAGACTGTACTGTTATCGTACTTCATAGAATTATCACAAACAGCAACCATCTATAATGTGGAGTATTAACTCAATGTTGAAAGCCACAATAAAAACAAAAGATGACGTGCACATTGAAACCTATCCCAAACTTATTGCATTTTTGAAAAATATGTCAGTAGGGCACAAATCCAAAAAGTCCAAAATATTTTCGCCCGCTAACATTAAAATACAATATATTATGGTGGTGTGGTGGTTTAATTTTTACCATGTTGTTTTTTTACCTTATGTTACGCAGATGACAATTGAGTTGAATAGTCAACGCCCTATTGTCTATCGGCCTTATAGGTTGTCTCATCATGAACGTGAGAAAGTGCAGTCTATGTTAGGTGAAATGTTGGAAGCGGGGATCGTTAGAGAATCGGTTTCAGAGTACGCCAGTCCTATTATTTTAGTTCGTAAAAAAGATGGAAAGTTTTCGAATGTGTGTTGATTATAGAATGTTGAACTCTGTAACAGTGAAGGAAAGATACCCAATGCCGATTATAGACGATGAGATAGCAAGGTTGTCCGGTCAAGCGTGTTTCATAACGCTTGATTTGGCATCTGGGTATTACCAGGTGCCAATTTCGGAACCTTGCAAACATCTAACTGCGTTTGTTACACCAGATGGATTGTATGAATTCAACCGTATGCTATTTGGTTTAGCCAACGCACCAGCAATTTTTCAGAGGATGATTAATAAGGTCTTAGGGTCGGCTAGATTCACTCATGCTACAGCATACATGGATGACGTGCTTGTTTTTGGAAAAAATGCTGGTGAATGTCTTGATAGGCTCCAACAAATTCAAGCAATAAGCTGTTAGAAAATGCAAATCTTACGCTAAATTTGTCGAAATGCAATTTTTTGCACAATAAATTATCTTGGCTATGAGATTAGCTCGTCAGGAATTCGGCCAGGTGAAAAGAAAATTCAATCGGTTATGAATTTTCCACGGCCAGTAAACATTCATGGTGTTAGGCAATTCCTTGGGCTTGCTAGCTATTTTCGAAAATTTATCAAAAATTTTGCTCAATTAGCGTTACCAATTATGCAGTTATTAAAGAAGGACACTACATGGGTTTGGGGCCAAGAACAAGACAATGCATTCGAACTACTAAAATCACAATTAATAGATCGACCAGTTTTAGTTATTTATGACCACGACGCGGAAACTAAATTGCATACTGACGCCAGCAAGGATGGCGTCGTAAGGATAGTGGATTTCTTCGACCAATTGCTTATTGTAGTAGGCGAACGTCACCGGAGGAAAAATATTATCACTCTTACGAATTAGAAACGCTGGCCGTTATTCGTTCATTAGAGAAATTTCGGGTCTATTTATTAGGTAAGGAATTTAAAATAGTCACTGATTGTAGTACTCTTCGTTCCACTTTCATGAAACGCGATCTTATACCTAGGATAGCGCGCTGGTGGCTTTTGCTGCAAGAATTTAATTGTTCAATTGAATATCGATCAGGCACTAAAATGGCCCATGTAGATGCGTTATCTCGCAATCCTATTTCAAGTGATTCTTGACTGATTCCTCTAGTCTGTGTTCTCAAGTAATGGTTATTAGTAGCGAAGACTGGTTACATACCCTTCAGCTGGGGGACTCTGAGTTGGAACGTGTTAAACAAGTTTTATAAAACCTCCAATAACCTCCAATATATCAAAGATAATTATGTTGTACGCGATAATAAGTTATATAGGTATGTCAACGGCAATAAGGACAATGTTCGCTGAGCAGTCCCGAAGGGGGCGAGGTGGCAAATATGTAGGATGAATCACGATGATATTGGTCATCTAGGATTAGAAAAGACTTTAGAAAGGATTAAAAGTAAATATTGGTTTCCAAAAATGTCACGGTTTGTCAAAAAGTATGTATCCGCCTGTATTGATTGTGCTTACACTAAGAAGTCCACGTGTAAGAGCAAAGGCTTATTACATCCAATTTAAAAAGTAGAGTCACCGTTTCACACCCTGCATGTTGACCACCTGGGCCCCTTCGTCAGATCCAAACGGGGATACTCTTACCTTCTAGTCGTGGTAGACTCGTTCACTAAGTTTGTGTTTATAAAGTCAGTCCGAAACACTAACACACAAAATGTAATTCGTGCCCTGGATGACATATTCTATACATTTATAATGCCTGACCGTTTGGTCAGTGATCGTGGCAGTTGCTACACATCTAACCTATTTAAAAGATACTGTTATGATAAAGGCATAAAACACATCTTGAATGCTGTTGCGAGTCCCAAATCAAACGGCCAGGTAGAAAGATATAATCGGACAATCTTAAATTCATTGAAAGCGCTAAACCTTCGACATGATGAAAGGGATTGGGACAATCAGCTAGGAAAAATACAATGGGGGCTGAATAACACTGTCCAAAAGACGACCGGTAGGAGACCATCTGAAGTCATGTTCGGTACGTCTATGAACAGTGAAATCAACCCTAATTTAAATGAGATAACAGACGTGACTAGAGAAAATATAGATGTGACGACTATCCGAAATCAAGTTAAATCAAGAATAGACACGGAACAAGCAAAGCAGAAGTTACGTTACGATCAAAACAGACGCCCTGCTAAGATATACCATACGGTCGATTTAGTCAAAATTACTAAAGTTAAACGCACTACCACTGTAGCAGCTGATCGAATGCTGCCGTGGGTACATGTTGCTGCATTACAACTAAATAAATCTGATTCTAGCGAATCTAGTGATGATAACGAACATAGTGATGCATAGAGGTCATCAATGTAGGATTGTACAGAACAATTATTACAGAATGTTTAATGTTGTTGTTTCAGACCGAACGTGAGAATTGATTGGTTCACGTCATCGGTTATTACACAACTGGAGGCAAGAATTGATTGGTTTGCCTAGACTTTTGGAGTCTCTGATCAGGTGTGAGAATTGATTGGTTCACAACGTGATAGAGTACGCAAGTTCATTAGCGAGAATTGATTGGTTCGCAGTACCAAAAACTCAAATTTAAACGATTTGAATGATTGATAAATAACTAGTTTTATTCTCGGATTATAAAAATCCGAGAATAAAACTAGTCCTTTAGATATATTTTTGGCAAGGATTGATTGGCTTGCTAAAATTGTTGAGATTGTTTTTCATTATTGCTTCAGTTAATGTTGTGGAAAACAGATTGAACATATTATTATAGTTGTATAATTTTTATTAAATTATTGTAGTACTATGGATTACATAAATGTATTAATTTAGTTGTATCAAAATTAATAATGTTTGTGGATTAATGACAACTTTTGTAACAAAGTAGATTACCTATCAGCTTAGTTCTTAAGTTTTAGTTAGTTTTTTTTTTGTGTTGTTTTGGTCGTTGTTAAATTAAAAAGCTTTAAAGTGTTATGCAAGTGGTGTTATTGCTGTTAAATAATATTTTATACTGTTAATGTAACAAAATTCTCAAAATCACTTAGATGTTTATTACTTTTTCTGTTTGTGATCATGAGTCCTCTCAGCCAAGAGTGTAGGGTATTTTTACCACATCTATTGTTACCACATGAGGCGTGTATGAGGGCATACACGTCGTCAGGACGGTCGAGTGTAGGGTTTTAAAGATTCTAATGTTTCGTTTTTATTTTTGAACAATGGCAACACTACCCAACCGTCAATGTTGTAGCGGGAGCGGTAGTTTATAAAGGACGGCACTTGGCCGAGAGAGCTCAAGTCTGGTGTAAGCAACTGTGCTAATTGTATCTCTGAAGGAGTGAATAGAATAATAAAGTACTAGTCTACATTTGGTGATACATATAATAAAGTATTAATCTACATTTAGTGGGTTTTATTATACCAGGTATGGTCTAGAACAAAAAAATGATCGCAATGACGGGGAGAACAAGTGCCTTTCGGCTTCGTTACCAGTCTGTTCACACCCTTTATAAATACAAACAATACTTTGACTCTCTCTGAAAATGCATCATCCTGTTTAAATTTCATTTAACTTAGTAACTAGCTTCGACGCGATGTCTGACCCGCGCCGTCGTTGTTTTTGTTATCTTTCTTATTAATTATTTACGAACTACCTTACAATTTTGTTATAAACTATTTGTGTTAACTTTTAAATGAACAATGTTTATTTACTACGTTAGTATTAAGATAGCTTTTAAGTGTTTCAACACCCGGACCAACCTATTGAGGTTTTTGTGATGTTTCTGTTTATTTTTTGTTTTGTTCTGTAATTAATAAACAACAAAAAAAAAATATATATTATTTGTTGATAACAACAGATGATTACCCACACACAGATGATTTATTTCTGTTGCCGCTATAAAGCGGCAACAGAAATAAATCATCTGTGAAAATTTCAACTGTCTAGCTATCACGGTTCATGAGATACAGCCTGGTGACAGACAGAAGGACAGTTTAGTCTTAGTAATAGGGTCCTGTTTTTACCCTTTGGGTACGGAACCCTAAAAAGACGTGTGTATTTTATTGGAGTGTTTAATTTAATTATCTGGCATAATATGGATATTGCTGACAAAAAAGTCTGACAACCAATCTAACCGGGGTATTGTATTACCCAGTACTAACTGGGTTGTGGAGGTCAGATAGGCAGTCGCTCTATGTAAAATACTGGTATTCAGCTTCATCCGGTTAGACTGGAAGCCGACCCCAACATAGTTGGGAAAAGACTAGGCAGATGATGATGACTGTGGATATTGCTCTTCAGGTACATTACTATGTTGAAGTTTTCGTCTGAAAGAGAGGCTCGCTTTGAAATATGAATCAAACCTTGGGATTTCTTTTATCACTCACACGAACCGGCAATACTTACCTAGGTACAGACGCCAGCACATCAAGCTACTACAATCTGTCAGATTTCTTCAATAGATTTTCGACTTTAATGTTAAAGGTTTAGGTTCAAGGTTGATTGGGTAAATCTGACAGTTTCGGGTAGCTCGATGTGCTGGCGTCTGTCCCTAGTTTCGTTTCACGCGCGACGCGCGCCGCGCCGCATTTGTCGATCGGCCCGAACTTAATATTATTGTCAGAACGTGTTTTTTTACGGCTGCGGCGACGTGGCGCGGCGCAATGCTTGCTAAATAGTAGGTACTGGATTAACGATTAACGGAATTGAGGAAATTTAACGCAAGTTAACGAGTCCGTTAACATTTTTTAAAGTTAACTTAAAAGTTAATCCGTTAATGGAAATGTTAACTTCGTTAATTAACTATTAACGGATTCGTAATCGTAACCATTTATTTCATAAACAATTTTTACATTGTATCGAAACTCATTAAAACTAACACAACACGGCATAAAAAGTTTATAGTACTAATTCAATTATACAATTAAAATTCGGTACATTAGCAAAGAAAAAATCATGTTACCTAAAAAATAAAAATAAATAAAGATAAATCAAGTATATAAACAATAAATCATGTCAATAAAAGATAAATCATGTAAATCAAAAATAAATTATGACATTATAAAATAATCATGTACAGACGCCAGCACATCGAGCTACTACAATCTGTCAGATTTCTTATATATATAAGGTTCAAGGTTGATTGGGAAAATCTGTCAGTTTCGGGTAGCTTGACCTGCTGGCGTCTGTACCTAAATGAAAAAATAAAAATATTATATATTTTTGTTAATACAAATACACGTTGACAAATAACCGTTTTTTGACATTATCTATATATATATTTTATTGACATGATTATCTTTTATTATTATTGTGTTGATTTTTTCGCAAATGGTACGAAAAGTAGAGTATTTTCCTTGAACTTAAATCCCTCGCTACACTCAGGACTCGTCTTAAATCCCTCGCTTCGCTCGTGATTTAAGTTTTTACCACCCTCGCTACGCTCGGGAGTAAACCTCGAGCCCTTTTTATTTAAATCGCGAGCGTAACGACGCTCGCGATTTAAATCGTCACCCGCGACAGAAGACACTGCTTTATCCCCTTGGTTAATAGTCTACTATTAATTGTCCGATAGAAATCCCATCTCGAAGGCTTCTAAGAGCAAAGCAGGCTGAACTAATTAAACTTTCTATAGCTGATAGTTCCTTTTTTTAGTTTAGGTTTTCATCTATATAAAAACCTAGAAATTTCACACTGTCTACTAATATTATTCTTTTGTCATTCAAGCTTATGTCTTTTGAATCTTTGTATCTTGACGTTGTCCTAAATAACATAGCGTTCGTTTTATTTCTGTTTAAGATAACATTGTTAATGGTAAACCAAGAATGAAAGAGAGCTAGAGCTTTATTTACCTTACTAATAAGAGTTCTCATATCTTCTGCGGTTATAATCGCATTCGTGTCATCAGCAAAAAGAACGAGTTCAATATCAGTTTGTTTTAAAATGTAGTTAATCTTTGAGAAACAAGATGAAGAAGATTGGGCCTAATATTGAGCCTTGTGGGACTCCTGGCCTTATTTGTTTTAGCCCCGATTTGAAGATTTTCTCACATTTTTCTTGTTCCATTTTAATTTCTACGTATTGCTTTCTATTTTCTAAGTAAGATTTAAATAAGTTAAGAACTGATCCTCTTACTCCGTAATCCTCCATTTTTGCTAGTAGTAACCTGGATTTACTGTGTCAAAAGCAGAACTGAGAATCAAGGAATAATCCAACGACTTTTAATTCATCATTAATTCCGTTCACTACTTCCTCCATTTAACGTGTTAATTCCGTCATTTGTTCCCACATTTTTCTGGTAACCAAATTGTCTGTAATTAAGAATTTTATTGCGATTTAAATGTCTAAGAAGTCTTATTTTAAGTATTTATTTCATTAACGAGTTACTTCCCTATGGCTGAGATTATCTCAGTGATTGAGAGCAGTGAAGTGGATTCGGTATTAACAGACTTTAACGCGCATCCAGGAACACGAAATTGTAATACCTAAATTCAGATTAGCAAAAACTAGCGAGTCTTTTCTTATTAACAGTATACACTTTTATAGCAAGTTGCCGACGTCAGTTTTAGAACTGACCGATGGAAAGTTCAAAAACTACATCAAACGACTAAGGAAATCAAGGACTACGTTGAAGCTAAAGAAGTTTGGCTTTTGTGCCTTCTGCGCATGCGGCTTCCCTGGTAGCTCATAAACGGCACAAATATGTGATGTCTCTAACTATTCTCAATCTCATATTTTGCCTTCTTCTAATCAGACTTTTTTTACAATACTTTTCACATCATTTGTAGTTTAATCATTTGTACAATTTAAATATTGTTATCAGTGCTGTCACAATGACAGCACTGATAACAATATTTAAATTGTGTCACTTGTTTATTTATAGTATTTTACAATATTTTCTTACCTTTGTATAGATTCTTATTTACCGATCGTTTGTGAATGTGTGAACACATTACGTAGACTTTGTAGATTCCCAGATGCTGGTTAACTTTTGTTAGTTTTTATCTTGTATTACATTTTTTGTGTAATACGCAGTGATTTATTGTCAGGCCTACGCTGTTCCCCCGTACTTAAGTACTAATGCTGTAAAATGATAATATTGTAACACCAAATGATTTGAAAAGAGTAACCATGGAGGTTCTTGCCGGTTCTTCTCCATAGGAAACAACCAACCGAACCGTGCACCTTTTTGTCGACGTTTTATAAGTGCTCATCTGGGCCTACGTGAAATAAAATATTTTGATTTTGATTTGGATTCTCGCGTGTGTCACTATTAACATGTACTGATCAATCCATGGTCTTGCATTGATAAAGACAGCGGCGGCCTTAGGGGGTGGCGAACAGGGCAATCGCCCAACAACACAAGCCAATTTAAAAAAATATAGATTTTTTTAACTATAATTATTTTTACTT
This sequence comes from Lycophotia porphyrea, assembly GCA_950005105.1. Taxonomy (NCBI): domain Eukaryota; kingdom Metazoa; phylum Arthropoda; class Insecta; order Lepidoptera; family Noctuidae; genus Lycophotia; species Lycophotia porphyrea. Next base: position 269,300 of record OX465389.1, read on the forward strand.
AACATTTGGTCCTTAATTATTTATTATAACATAACGGTTAATTAAAATAAAGTTAGAGAACTAATTCCTTCATTCAAAACATAATTGAAAAATTCATTACTCGAAACACGAAGATTGTTTTTTTTTAATTTGTCATCTCTGTATTTGTTAATTTTGTAAATGTTTCAATGTAAAATATTTTAAAACTTAAATATTTATTTGTCTAACTTTAGCATTTCTCGTCAAACGTGCCAATACCTAAACCAAACAACCAGACCTACTTTCGCATCACATACTTTTCACGAAGGACAAAGGGCCTCGCAAAGACCTGCCGCCCGGAGCCTCGCAATGGGTAAGGCCGCCGCTGGATATAGAACTTTTGCCGCAAGAATCGCATACTTTTACTAGCTCCGCCAACGGTTCCCTCCGCTGGCTAGACCACTGTGTTGGCACTGAAGCCGCCAGACAATTGGTGAATAATGCGTCTGTTTTGTACGCCGTTTACGTGTGGGACCTAATCTAATTAAACCTATAATAATTGGAGCCGAAATTTCTTGTAATAAAGTTCTATGGGGTGAGAGGGATTTAGAACAGACAAATAAGTATTTTGATTACTGTAATATCAACTTATGACAAATAGACTTTCCTCCAGAATTTTGTAAGTGTGCTGGTAATATGTGTCACAGAAGCACAGAACTGAGCATCGGTTGGTGATAGATAAGTTTTTTAATAAATTAATTTGTATTTTGAAAAAAGGAGCCGAACTCACTCATGCACGTTGTTTAAGAGGCGTCATAATGGAAATGATGTAGTAGGGTAGAACAAACACGTTCGCGAGGCTCACCGCGATGCCCGACTGTGTTATGTGTAAATGTGGCTGTTATACAACAAACCTACTTCTGGATTTATTTTACGAAAATATGTGGGGCCGGCCGTGGCCGGGACTCCCCCTGTTCTCAGGTTCTCAGCTAAAGAAGTCGCGAGATGCATACAGAACATGGTGAGGGGAAAGTCCTCCAGTCCCGACGGCCTCAGCGTCGAACATCATAAGCACGCTGGGGTACACTTACCGCGAGTACTCGTTATGATTTTTAACCTATGTCTAAATCATAGTAACTTACCTGCTGAGCTTACTAATACGATCGTTGTGCCAGTAATAAAGAATAAGACTGGTGACGCTTCCGATATCTCCAACTGTAGGCCGATATCGCTTGCAACTGTCTGTGCTAAGCTATTGGATAGTCTGCTTGATAATATTCTGGTTAAACAGTTTGGTTTTAGACCGAACTTATCAACGGATAGTGCAATTTTATGCCTTAAGCAGACTGTCCAATATTATACAGACAGAAAGACTCCTGTAATAGCATGTTTCTTGGATTTATCGAGAGCTTTCGACCTGGTCAATTATGACCTGCTCTGGCATAAGCTCACTCATGAGTCATGACACTACTGATACGTAGGCTCGGTAGCACTAAAATCGGTAGTCACGTGGATGGTGACTGCGTGAATAACATCAGTTACACTGATGACATGGTGCTGCTGAGCCCATCTATCGGTGCAATGAGAAGGCTTCATAAAATTTGCGAAAGTTATGCAGTGGCCTGCTTGAACCCTCACTCGCTGGGTCTCCTCTAGGTCGGGTTTCGAAGTTTAAGTACTTATGGGCCACTGGGTCACTGATAACTTGAAAGATAATGTAGAAATACACAGGGAGCGCAGGTCGCTGACTGTCCGTTGCAACACGCTGGCCCGCAGGTTTGCTCGCTGCACCGACACGGCAGATAACGTTTTTTAAGGCCTTCTGCCAGTAGTTTTACACGTGCAGCCTGTGGACCAAGTATACCCAGCGGGCATACAGCGACCTGCGCCTACAGTACAATAATGCATCCAGGGTGCTTTTGGCGTTGTCGTGGCGATGTAGCGCGTCAGGGATGTTCGCGGGAGCGTGTGGCGATGTAGCACGTCAGGGATGTTCGCGGGAGCGTGAGCGACGGGTTCGCGCGAGCGCGTGGCGACGGGTTCGCGGGAGCGCGTGGTGACGTGTTCGCGGTAGAGCGTGGCGACGGAATCGCGGGAGCGCGTGGCGACGTGTTCGCGGGAGAGCGTGGCGACGGAATCGCGGGAGCGCGTGGCGACGGGTTCGCGTGGCGTCGGGATCGCGGGAGCGCGTGGCGACGGAATCGCGGGAGCGCGTGGCGACGGGTTCGCGGGAGCGCGTGGCGACGGAATCGCGGGAGCGCGTGGCGACGGGTTCGCGGGAGCGCGTAACGACAGGTTCGCGGGGGCGCGTGGCGACGTGTTCGCGGGAGAGCGTGGCGACGGAATCGCGGGAGCGCGTGGCGACGTGTTCGCGGGAGCGCGTGGCGACGTGTTCGAAGAAGCGCGTGGCGACGTGTTCGCGGGAGCTCGTGGCGACGGAATCGCGGGAGCGCGTGGCGACGTGTTCGAAGAAGCGCGTGGCGACGTGTTCGCGGGAGCTCGTGGCGACGGGTTCGCGGGAGCGCGTGGCGACGTGTTCGCGGGAGCGCATGACGACGTGTTCGCGGGAGCGCGTGATGACGTGTTCGCGGGAGCGCATGACGACGTGTTCGCGGGAGCGCGTGATGACGTGTTCGCGGGAGCGCATGACGACGTGTTCGCGGGAGCGCGTGATGACGTGTTCGCGGGAGCGCATGACGACGTGTTCGCGGGAGCGCGTGATGACGTGTTCGCGGGAGCGCGTGGCGACGGGTTCCCCGCGAGCACGCGGGAGCGATGCGCTTCCATGGTGGCACCCCCCTCCAATGTCATCCTGAATGTGTTTTCAGACCGGTGGTGGGACTCTCTCCTCTTACGAAGGTGGGTAAGAGTCCAGACCCACTTATTAATTTAATTTAATACTAACACTAGGCTAACTTATTCTACTATACTAACATTATATGGATTGTTATAAATCTGAAATAAAATATTTGAACTTAGTCACAAAAAAATATAATAGTAAGACGAGTGGTTCTACTGTACGCTACAATTTATTACGTACTTACTAATTCTCCGGCATCAGACGGGAAAATTTATAACTTAAAAAAACTATAGGGGTGGGGCTGTCCCCCCCCCTCCCCTGGCGACGTTTCAATCTTAACTTTGTCTATAAGTCACCTAAGTAACTCCGGTGGTTCGAAACAATTCGAAACCGAACTCTTTTGGAAAACAATGTTGTTTTCTCGTTGTTTTTAACCGACTTTCTTCAAAAAGGAGGAGGTTCTCAATTCAGTTGTATGTTTTTTTTTTGTTTTTGTTACCTCATAACTCCGTCATTTCGAAACCGATTTAGAAAATTCTTCTTTTATGTGAAAGGATATACTTCTCGATTGGTCCCATTTTATCAATATCGGTTCAGTAATTTGGTTCCTTTTCACGTTAATTGGTACATCACGCGACGTCTCATGAAGTCTTGCATGTTACATTTGACGTACTTCCCGATTTCCAATCAAATTGAAATTTTGCACACTTGTGTATATCGCGTGATAGTGTAATATATAGATGACATGAAGCTGATCTGATGATGGAGCTGTAAGGTGGCCATAGGAACTCCGTTATAAAACAACATAACCCCATCTAGTTTGGGCTCGTATGATTTGTCTTGACAAGTACTTTGTCTCTAGATGCTATCCAGGGTCTGACAATGGAGCTGGAAGGTGGCCATAGGATCTCCGTGATATAATGACGTAACCGTATCGAGTTTGGGCTCGTTTGATTCATCTTAATGAGTAGTTTGTCTTTAGACGGTATCCAGGGTCTGATGACAGAGCTGTAAGGTGGCCATAGGATCTCCGTGATAAAACCACGTCACCGCATCGAGTTTGGGCTCGTTTGATTCGTCTTAATGAGTAGTTTGTCTTTAGACGGTATCCAGGGTCTGATGATGGAACTGGAAGGTGGTAGAGTCTCTGATCTTGATGGGAGTGGGTGTCATATGGGCATTCAACATGACCTTGGTTTTGTCCATGCTAATTTTTTTGAACATTTTATATATTTTTTACCGGGGCATTTTTTTTTCTTTGTTAAAGATATGCTGTTAACAAGGATTTGTGTTAAAAACCACAACTAAAAAGGATAAAATAAAAGGTTTTTTGCAAAAAAAAACCGACTTAAAAAAAAAATCACAAAATAAAAACTTTTTGGAAAAAAAATAACCGACTGCCAAAAAAAAAATTAAAAGTGGAAAATAACTACTTTCGGAAGTCGGTGGCAAAAAAATCAATGAAACAAACTAAGCCACCGCTTTTTTTTTGGCAGTCGGTTATTTTTTTTCCAAAAAGTTTTTATTTTGTGTTTTTTTTTTAAAGTCGGTTTTTTTTTCTTTTTGTATTAAATACAGGACATTGTTTTTCAAAAGAGATCGGTTAACGCGGTGACGCGTCTGAGCGATAGTGTCGCCAATAAGGATCAAATACTGAATTGGAATAGATTGTGTATTATATTAATTTTTCGCATAATATTAAATTCATACTTTCTAAGTACACTATCAATAGTGTCATTAAACAGGGTTGTTTTGGTTCAAAAACGGATTCGATTCCAGGTTTAACCAAAAACTCCATTCAATATGAATGAGTTACGAAAATTTGTAGAGGGCTCTGGACAAAATTTTGAATTGATACAAACAGCGCATTAAGGATTGCTGAAATTTATTATTGTAATTACAGCAAGTTCAGACCGACTCATCCACTTATACGAGAATCACTAAGACGTAGGTGCGCGTCGGGCGACACACGGCCAGCTCCGCGTCTGACGCGGCGTCGGCGGCCCCTCACCACATCGATACAAAAATAAATTAAACATAGTAGCCACGGTGCGAGGCGTCGCCATCATTATCCGTATATAAAACGTCGGTTCACTTCCACGCACATCACCATATTTACATCGCGTTGCTTCTGAAACAAACAGGGAACAGTATAGTAACCGAAACATTCGGGGGCCGGGTCGGAACTTCCCCCTCGGTACCGCCGGGGGCCGGGTCGGCACCGCACGCACCTGGGCATGGCGCACATCTCGCAGGCGTCGCTGTGCGGCGCGTTGTGGAACGTGCACAGCGGACAGGTCCACACGCCCGCCGCGCCCGCGCCCTCCAGCTCGGCCGCCGCGCACAGCTGGTCCAGCGTGGCCGCCCCGGGCGTGGCCCGCCAGGCCGCCGCGCCCGGGGCGTCGCGCGCGCGCACGGCCCGCAGCAGGGGCTCCAGCGCGGCGGGGCTGAGCGGCAGCGCCTCGTTGCTGGCCAGGAACAGAAGCACGTGCAGGTCGGACGCGGCCTCCAGGAAGCCGTCGGCGGCCTGCAGGTGCGCGTGCAGCGCGCGCAGGGTCTGCAGCTGGTGCTGCAGCGGGCGGTGCGCGGGCGGGAAGGCGGCGCGCGGCGAGAAGGTGGGCGCGAGGACGTCGGTGGCCACGCCGCACGGGACGTCCACCAGCAGGTAGGCCACGGGCACGCGCTTGGCGGACACGCCCACCTCGTTGCCGTACGCGTCGCGTTCCTGAACAGAACCGATCCGACTGTTATTGTGTACGCCGGCTACACCGTCGTTGCGTGTGACTTCGTTGGGCAAAAAACCACTACTTTTTATCATTTATGCGCTTGCGTAAGTAAGACATTCAAAAGGGAACAAATTTTTTGAGCTGTTATTTAAATATTCGAGATGTTATTATGATCAGTTGAAAAACATATTGAGCAGTTATTTAATTTAATGGCGGTTGATTAATTATTGCGACAGTAAAACATGGACAGTAATAAAAAATCAATTAGTCGGTTATTTTATCATACAATGTCAATTCTAAAAATAATTGAGCAGTCCAATAACTGAATGAGCGGTAACAATGATGGAATGAGCAGTAAAAATGATGGAATGGGCACTTAGATTATTATTCTTAGTATGAGTATGCATTTCGTTATATTATTTCATAAATTGGACATTAAACGCTGATATTTTTTCTATCTAATTTGATTTAGTTATTATATTTCTGCCCCCGCAATTAACAAATTATCAATTACAGCAATTAACCCAAAAATTATCCTAAAAGTCTTGCCAGCTGGCGTGAGGAGCGTAGGCCGAAGGCCGGCGGAGCGACGACGACATTTGTGACAGAAAGTGGGTTTGTTTTTATTATTGCGAGCGCAGCGAGCGCGAGTCATAGAGTCGTCGTAGCTAAAGTCGTCGCATGCTTAATATACGAGAAATACATTTTACCACCTCATTGTTTATAGAACTGCTTAGAATGAGATTTCATACCGACAAATTTATTTCTGCCCACACGTAACCGCTCCTTCAATAATTTTTACCGCTCATTTAATTATTTTCCTGCTCAATTATATATTCACTGATCCATTTAATTATTTTTTATTACTCATTTTTGTTTTCTTTATTGCTTAGTTTTAACTGCTGAACTAGTTATTAAACGTGCCATTTAAAATATTTAACTTACCAAAACCGCTATTTACAACTGCCTCTTTAAATCAGTGCCCATTCAAAAATGCCTTATATTTGGCTTGACTATAACTTCACGGAACCCTCCTGTGTGTGATCCGACACGCACTTGACCGTCGATTTTTTTTCAAATATGACTGCTTAATTACTATTGGTAAATTAATTATAGAAAACATACAATACAAAACAAACAATTACATAACTGGTGAAATATGGGTGTAGTACACTGTTGCCTAACCCTTCGAAGATTACAGGCGTGATTTTATGTGTTATGTGATGTATATGATCGATTCCAAGCCAAGTCGTTAATTATTCAATAGCATCAAATACCAGAAATACACAACAATATCATTCTCCTGTCTCCACCTAATTTATTTGGCAGCAACACCTTCCTGGATACCATTATCCTTCACACAGTTCATCCATCGATGCTTTGGTCGTCTCCTACTCTTATAGCTATTCGCACGCGAGCAGCTCGGCAGCCAGGCCACCAGGCCACCAGGCTACCAGGCCACCAGGCCACCAGGCCGACTGTCCGCTTATACACGTACACCAAGCAGAGCAAGCGGGTATACACCAAGCATGTAATGGTGGCTACGCGTCTCCTCCGGGTACAGTTGCTCACGATTCCCTTAAGCATGCGCCTTTCACTCCCTTATTCATAAACGCGAAGTAAAATCATGCCAAACTTAAATCTCGAAAAATGTTCGGTTACACTTATGTTACTACTAGCTCTAAGCAAACACACTACAGTTAGCTACAGCGCACGAAAATTTCGCGACTGCATCAATGCTGTTGTAGGTTTGGCGACTCCGCGTTTTTTATCTTTAGTCACTCGGTGTATGGAGTTTCCGGAAGGAGAACACATCGTCGACGTACTCCGGTAATACAGGGTGTAAACAGACTCTTCACAAAGCCGTCAACCAAGCATTATGTACATCAAACCAAGTAACTTTACGCAAAAATTAGTGCTGGGAAACGACTTTTTTTTTTGGGCTGAAAAATCTCGTTTTACCGTAGGACTCAATGTAACACACTTAAAACATTGTGCTGATGGATGGATTGAATAGTAAGAGGGTCCTGGAGGTGTTTAAAGTAAAAATCTTACATTAAAAACATGTATTTTAAAAAAAACTTGTGAAAAAGTTGGAACTTTGACCCTCAATATCTCCGTAACTAGAAGGTTCCCAGGTATGGTCTAGAACAAAAAAACGATCGCAATTACGGGGACAGCAAGTGTCTTTCAGCTTCGTTAAGAGTCTGTTTACACCCTTTATATAATACGACGAGTACGTAATGCTTGTTTTGGCGCTTGAATGACATTGTCAGGAGGACGCTACTGGTTAACGTCATCAAATCGTATTACTAGTATACTACGTTGTGGCACTGACCTTGTAGTACACGTCGGGCACGTACTGCGAGTCGCTGGAGTCGCGGATGTAGCCCAGCTCGGGCGCGTCGCGCGTGGGCAGCAGCACAGCGTCGCGCACGAGCGCCTGGCACTGCCCCGACACCTGGTAGCCCTCCAGGTGCACCTGCTTGTCGGCGTCGCCTGCACCACACACATGTAGCCAGCCGGCCCGCGTTATTCCAAGCGTGAACATGAACATATTATGGTAAAGTACGATGTTGTTTATGGAGACGCGGCGCGTGCGCAGTGTGCAGCAGTCGCGAGCTGTCACGCGCTCTCACATCGCCATTTGTTTGAAATTACTGCTGGCTGCGCCACGTCTCCGTAAATGAGCCCTAAGACTTAGCTCAAGCTTAAATTATACGCGTGTCATCCGAAAATGATTCGAATTTGTTCCTGGTACATTTATCATCCATTTTAAAAATAATTAAAAAAGTAATTCAGATGTGGCAAAATTCAGTATACTTCAAAACAATCACAATTTTCTTACCTACAAGTGTTAAAGATGTTGCTATTTTTTTTTAAACAAAGATTTTTTTTGTACATTTTTGACTTAAATCAACACTGCTGGAAACATCGAAATTTAACTAGTTAAGAGATGTTGAGAGCAATAGTCTTGCTGGAACCAAACGCGCGCCAGTGCAATATTGCTGATACCATTGGCACCAGTTAAAGTGTCATATCCAGTACCTACTCGCTATCGGGATACTGGTGAGTCGGCTGAGTGGAAACCTGGGAATATTCGGTAAGCCACCATTAGACAAGACCGATTTTTACAAATTACGGTGAGAAGATAACCGTACGCTACGACTTGGCGATTGGTTTTAAAGGTACAGTCAGATCACCTGATCTTCGTTGGTGACCAAACTGGCAGGAAGAGACCACAAGCAGTCAACTTTCATGCTAGTACACTATTTTCGCTTCCAGCACTACGGCAAAGCAATCGCGGGCAAAGTTTAGAAAAGGCAAACGAACATTTGGTTTGGTATGATCGCCAATGGTCTAGATGTTACTCTCAGATGAATCCCGGTTCGGCATTCTTCCAGATACACGAAGAATACGTGTTTGGCGAACACCTGGACGCGAGACCAGCTTACGAAATCCCCAGAAAGTCTATCCATATCAAAGTGAAACAATCATGGTATGGGCGAGACTACGTCTAAGCGGGAGAACTAACCGTGTTAAGATAAAATGGAATTTAAGGGCTGCAAAATACCGTGATAAGGTGCTGGCACAACCAACCACACCGGATGGAAATGGGACTAGATTTTATGCGTATGCATGATGAGGCCCGCCCTACTGCGACTCCAGCGGTAACTCAGCGGCTACAGCAACATAATGAAGAGGCTCTGGACTGGCCCACGCAATCTCCAGATTGAAATCCTGTTAAGCACGCCTGGAATATGCTGCAACGAAGATCTCTACGAATTTTCCCGAGAATCTGCTGCCGAACAGTCCACTTTTCGTGCATTTTCGTCGGACCTGTTACCTTACACCACAAGGCAAACTTGACAACATTGTTTAGAGCTTGAAAAACCTTTGCGGACGTGTTACAGACGTCCGAGGTGTTTCTACAGTTAATTAATTTTAATTTTATACAAAATTCATTATTTCATTTAATTTTGTTCCCTGCTTTAATCACCAAAACCAATAACCGTAATTTTAGCAAAATTTTAAATTTTTCATTTTTATCTAAAAAACCCTCATAAAATAAAATAAAAATAGTTTTTTTTTTTATTTAAAAAAATAGCGGAACGGCAACGTCGCATTGATGCGTGCAATAATGTCGTTGTAGTCAATGGCATTCCGTATTGGAAGTCACACCGAACAAGTTTGAACACGCACGTATCTTTACTGCGCGTCGCTACGCGCGTGACTCAAGCATTCAGTTGTATTTTTTTTCAAATTGTACCGGTCGTAAGTGGTGTTTGTTTCGGTTTTAATGATGAATAACGAAATTAAAGAAAAACGAATTGAAATAGTGCGATAATAGTAATAATAATGTTTGGTCGCCTGAATGAGGTGCTAACAATGATAAATTAACTATAGATACGTTACCCGCGCTCAGTAGTGGCAACATAAATACCGGGTAATTTGCCCGAGTCCCTTTAGTCGCGTACCAACCAGTGCCGCAGCTGTACGTAATAATAAAATAACTTGTGTGAATAACTTCAAAATCAAAAACAAAATTGGATCCTGTTTTTAGGAAATGTAAAAATTATACTGCAACAAATAAAGATAAAAAGTATCATTTCATTTGTAAGTATCAAGACAAAATTAAATTATTTTATTTTTTTCGATGCATTCTGATGGCGACCGGCGCCTGAGGTAAGTGACGTGCCGTACGTACAAGATGACAACGTGACTAAAGAAATATATTTCTCTAACAACAGGAATTCCTTAGCTGACATTTAATGTTCTTTCTCTTTCTTTCGCTACCGATAATTTTTACGCTGTTTTCGAGTGCCGTGATGTTCATGCATGACGCGTCTATTTATAATACGTCATTGGGTGCTAAGCAGTCTTTTGTCAGGCGGAAATAAGGTTCTCGCCTTCAATGGTTGGGTCATGCCGGTTTTGATGTATTCTTTCAGCATACTCAAATGGACTCAGGCGGAACTTGATGCCTTGGATAGGAGGGTCCGCGTACTGCTGTTTGATTACCATAAAATGTTGCTATACTACCAAATATGGTACCTACATTAGTGGTATCGCGCCCGCGCCCCTGCTCCACACCCGTGCCCCGCACCGCTCCCGATCCCACAATTTAGTCACGCGGAAGCACTTGCATTCGATGCGTGTGAGTTTTGTGTTATTCTGTTATCCTGGTTATCTGGCACCCTGAGGTGCAACGTTAGCGATATGACATTTTAAACACCCTCATACCGTTCAGTCCTCGGCACATACACACCTTGGCAACGAGTCATCCATCTAATTAAATAGAACTCACATTAATAACAAATCAAACGACCTTTTTTCCCAAATCTGACGGGGTTGCATATGGATATTATGTAGGACCAAAGTACTCACAAAGACGAATCAAACGAGCCCAAACTCGATGCGGTTACGTCGTTTTATTACGGGGATCCTATGGTCACCTTCCAACTTCATCATAAAACCCTGGTTACCATTTAGGAACAAAGTCCTCGTCGAGACGAATCAAACTAGCCCAAACTAGATGGGGTTATGTCTTTATAAAACGTAGTTCCTATAGCCACCTTCCAGCTCCATCATCAGACCCTGGGTACCATCTAGAGACAAATTACTAGTCAAGACGAACCAAACGAGCCCAAACTCAATGGGGTTATGTCGTTTTATAACGGAGTTCCTATGGCCACCTTCCAGCTCCATCATCAGATCAGCTCCATGTTATCATAATATTGTATCATCACGCGATATATTTATGTGTGCAAAATTTCAGCACAATCGGAAACTAGGAAGTGTGTCTAATTTAAATTGCAACATTTGAAAGAGGAAGAAGAGATGAAGTTCAAGTTTAGAAGTTCTTTAAACCATATCCTAACTTAACAGGTGTGCAAATATCTATTACAATAAAAAATAAAAAATATTACATTACTACATTACATGATTTTTTTTTTTTTTTTTCATGATTTTTTTTTGGTTTTTTTTTTTGTCGGTTGTCTAATAATAATTACATTATTAGACAACCGACAAGTGAAAGTAAACAAAGGCTTGTAATCAAAAGCAGACTTTAGTAATGATTTCACAATATCAAAGGGTCAAACTTTTGGGGTTTTTTACTATTTTTAGGTATATAATGATTTATCTGGAGTAATTTACTTTTATAGGATAAGATGTTACACAATATTTAAATGTCATTTTATATTAAAACTAGCTGACCTGCGCAACTGCGTTTGCGTCACATAATGCAATTAAATAATAATTCGACTACCCTACCCTACCTACCCTACTCTACCTTCCCTACCTTACCTACCCTACATACCCATAAACCATCTACTAAATAGTCCGAACAAAGCCTAAACATTTGGTTTGGATAGGTGAGCCCGTTCTTGAGTTATAAAATTACACCGAAAAGTGGCATTGATTTATATATATATATATACTAGCCGTCCCTCGCTACTTCGTCTGCGTCAAACCTAGATAACGACAGCAGCGCCATCTGTCGGGCTGATTTGTGAATCTAAACCATCCAGGGTGCCACCCAAAGGCATACAAAAAAATCATTCAAATCGGTCCAGCCGTTTAGGAGGAGTTCAGTGACATACACACGCACAGTAGAATTATATATATAAAGATAAAGATACTGTTACATTTTTGGTGGTCATTTACTATTTTTGGATTAAACAATCATATTTTTTTTTTTAATGTTGTATTATACAGGGTGTAAACAGACTCTTCACGAAGCCGTCAACCAAGCATTATGTACATCAAACTAAGTAACTTTACGCAAAAATTAGTGCTGGGAAACGACTTTTTTTTTGGGCTGAAAAATCACGTTTTACAGTTGGACTCAATGTAACGCGCTCAAAACATTGTGCTGATGGATGAATTGAATAGTAAGGGGTTCCTGGAGCCAGGGCTGCGGGCTGTTCGAAAGAGATACCGCGGCCCTGGAACACAAAGGGTAAGGAAGGAACATGGATGGGTTTTAGTCAGTACAAGTCTGGCACTCCCTTCCGCTCTGCCCAGAGCGGGAGAAGTCATTTGATGGTTCCTGGAGGAGTTTAAAGTAAAAATCTTACATAAAAAACATGTATTTAAAAAAACTTGGACCAAAGTTGGAACTTTGACCTCCAATATCTCCGTAACTAGAAGGTTCCCATGTATGGTCTAGAGCAAAAAAATGATCGCAATGACGCACAGAACAAGTGCCTTTCGGCTTCGTTAAGAGTCTGTTTACACCCTTTATTTAAATATTTAAAAATGTATTTTTTTTAATATTTGAATCTGTGTTTTAGTAATAGATCAGTGTTTTACAATCTTTTTCATGACACGACCCCCATAGCTTTTCTTTCATGTATTTTATTATGTTACAAATATTCGATTGCCTAATTTGTATTCGGATATATACATAACTAGGTGTCCCGCGCAACTTCGTCTGCGTCAAACCTAGATAACGATTGCAGCGCCATCTGTCGGGCTAATTTGTGAATCTAAACCATCCAGGGTGCCACCCAAACGCATACAAAAAAATTCATTCAAATCGGTCCAGCCGTTTAGGAGGAGTTCAGTGACATACACACGCACAGTAGAATTATATATATAACTAGCTGATGCCCGCGGCTTCACTCGCGTGGATGTCGGTTATCGCGAACAAAAGTGATTAGGAAATTTTGATCACGTTCCCGCAACCCATGGGAAATATCAGCCAATATATTTCAGCCAATATATTTTTTCAAGTCAGAAAAGCTTGAAAAATATATGCTTAAACCTTCCTCGAGAACCACTCTATCCATTGGTGAAAACAGCTTGAAAATCGGTGCAGTAGTTTTTGAGTTTATCGCGACCAGACAGACAGGCGCGGCGGAGGACTTTGTTTTATAATAATACTAGCTGTCCCTCGCAACTTCGTCTGCGTCAAACCTAGATAACGACAGCAGCGCCATCTGTCGGGCTGATTTGTGAATCTAAACCATCCAGGGTGCCACCCAAAGGCTTACAAAAATTCATTCAAATCGGTCCAGCCGTTTAGGAGGAGTTCAGTGACATACACACGCACAGTAGAATTATATATATATTATATTATATTATTTTTTATTTTATTTTTTATATTTTATTATTATTTATTTTTATTTTGGAAAACTATTTAATTCGCGCTGCCTCGTCTGCCTCGTTGGTTGAGTGGTCGCAAGTACGACTGCTGAGCATGAGGTCCTGGGTTCGATTCCCAGGTCGGGCAAAGTGCTATTGGGTTTTTCCATCAGGAATTTCTCAGTAGCAGCCACGGAGTCTGGATTTGTGCCCGATTGATGACAATAGTCTCGCCCCCTATTACATGGGACTTAACTGGCGAAATGTGGGTGTACTATTAGGTACACCTCTGCCTAACCTTACAGGGATTATAGGCGTGATGTTATGTATTTAATTCGCAATGTAACAAAAACGGATCCACGATGGAAGAAATTAGTTAATGAAAAACAAGCGCAACGTAACCTTCGCATTAAGATGGACGAGTACTCATAGGTTTTTATTTTGTTAATTTCTATGAACATAAATGTTTATATCCTTTATAGTTAACATTTTCTTGTTAAATCTATCTTTTTAATTTTTTTTTTTACTGAGGTAGTTTTCGAGACACCTTGCGACCCTCCCATAGAGGCATCGCACCCCCTAGGGCCTAGGGGGTCGCGACCCACAGTTTGAAAAACACTGATATAGATAAATAAAGATCGAGCACACCGGCGAAGACGTGACGTGACGTGGCGCCGTGTGCGTGTACGTCACGCCACGCGTCTGGTCTGACCAGGCCTGGGAAGGTTTATTCTCAGATTATGCACGGCCGAGTTAAACTTGAGCTAAGTCTAAGTTCGGCAACCCGCGCGACATGCTCACCCGTGACGCACACCGTGACGAACTTGGAGCCGAAGTAGCCCGAGGAGGCGTGGCGGCACGCGTTGGGGTGCTGGTCCTGGTAGTGGCCCGCCATGATGCACTCCTGCGCCGACAGGAAGTGCGTGTCCACGCCCCTGCACAGAGAGGGGGTCAGTGCCTGCGGGAGGTGCGGGAGGGGCGGGAGGGGCGGGGAGGCGGCGCGGGACTCACCGGATGTGCTGCACAGTGCCGGCGGCCACGTCCAGCGGCAACAGGTCGGTGAAGATCCAGCCCACCTTGCGCAGCTGCAGGCGCCGCGCCAGCTCGTCCAGCAGGCCGGCGCGCGGGTCGGGCGCCAGCGCCACGCCGTCGCGCGCGGAGGCCTGCGGCGGCTCGTAGATGGCGGCCACGCGCGCGCGGATCCCTGAGGGGGGTACACCGATAATGTAAGTGGGTGTGGATGGCCAAAACCGAAACTATGAGGAATTGCGAAAAATACTCATAGGAGTCTCGAGGTCGATTGTGATAAAAACTAAAACTGTATCATTAGATTTTTGAAAAATCAATATTCCTAGCCAGGAATCTGGAATAAAAAAACACACACTGTATTATTACACCATTCGATAGTGTCGGTAATAAGGATCAAATTCTAGGAAATAATGTCATACGGCAAACTACGCAAAATACGCGCTTGGACGTGGAGTTGCGGACACCAGCCCGTTATACTATACAATACAATGCAGTGATTATTTTTTTTCAATATCATCTGATTCGATTCCTGGCTAGGAATATTGATATTCCAAAAATCTAATGATGCAGTTTTAGTTTTTATTAAAATCGAGCTCAAGACTCCTTTGAGTAGGTATTTTTCGCTATTCGTTATAATTTCGGATTTGACCATCCACGCACATTCAAAACTTTACCCTGTATAGGGGAAGTTAGTAATCGGGTGAATAAAAATTTAATTGACGACTATTAATGGGATACTTTTATACTAAACCGCAAGTGGGAAATAATTAATCTAAATTAGCATTGAAAATTTTAAGTAACCGAATAAAATACTAAGGTCGAAAAATATACTGAATGGGCTATTATACCAAGTAAGTGACTATTTATCCGGTCATTACGGCAAGGAGAACATAGGAATCAAGAGCGAGAGAAATCAGCTCGGGACTTGTGGCACCCGACTCGGACAGGTTAGGTTCGAAAAGGATGGCGGGGTCTAGTCAGCGGGCAAAGCGCGAGCGCGAAACTCACTGATTGTAGTTTACTTAATTCGCGCGAGGTTACTTTAAACCCTGCAAAGAGAAAAAGGAGCCCTGCACAGCGTGGCTACGTCGACAACGAGTTTATCTACAGTCTAGTGGTTAATTAATATGTTTTAGTTTTTTTTCTGAGTCTTTAAATTATTATACATAACTAGCTGACCCGCGCAACTTCGTTTGCGTCACATAATGCAGTTAAATAATATATATTGCGAATACCCTACCCCACCTACCCTACCCTACCTATCATTTAAAGAATTGAGAACAGTCAACGGTCATTTGTGTCAAACATATCGTGAAGCATGTCAACTCTTGCATTTGTTGGAGGATGATGCACATTGTTACAAATAATGTGATAAATGAAGAACCGCTCGACCGATTTTGTGCAAACTTCACATAAACCATCTACTAAATAGTGCGAACAAATCCTAAACATTTGGTTTGGATAGGTGAGCCCATTCTTGAGTTATAAAATTACAACGAAAAGTGGCATTGATTTTTATATAAATAGATTATACAATATTATATAATGACTCAGAATTGAATAACTAGTAACACAAATTTGTTTTTCCAGGAACTTTTAATATTCAATAATGTATAAAAGTTCAAAAGAAATGGTTTAAAAAGTTTTATTCGATTTTAACACAAAAACAAAAAAAAAAAAATAACCTTTAGGATGTTTATTCTCGGCAATGGCTAAGTAGTGCGCTCTAGGGTTTCAGTATATGAATACACTCACTGAGTGCTAACTACACGCCGAACCTCCGTTTGATTTGACGACCCTTGCCGTCTCCTTGTTAGTAGATTTCAGTAAATCCTCTAGACTGAGACGTAACCCTGGGCGTATGGGACGTATCTCATGCAACCCTCGCAAGCTACATAATTGAGATTAATAATAATTTAAAAGAATATTTTGATTTTCTGCCGACTGACTGTAGATGGATTTAAATAGATCGTCTAGTGCAATCAGACAATAAGGTGGAACGAAGGTTATAATGGTCGGATGTTCATGTGACTTTTTTATTGTAAGGATCGTAGCAGGAGGCGCTCTGTGCTCCTGGGTCCTGGGTCCTGCCTACTTCCATGGGAGAAGGGCGTGACTTTATGTGTGGATGTTTTTTTTATTGTGTTCCAAGAGGAGTTGAGAAGAAAGTTTAAAAAAAGTCGCCACATAAATTCATTCTCAATTAATCGTCTATGTAAAAATTAAAGAAGGCTAATGGCTATTTTTCTCAAAATATTGCTATGGCGGTCAACAATATTATCTTGAAAATATCCTTATTATATCTGCACACAACAAAAAAAAAAAAAAAAAAAACTGGAATACTCGATAAATGTTGTTTATTGTCGACGGAGGTGGAATAGAGCCGCTGGTAACAAAAAATATGAATTATCGTAATTATAAAGTAACCATTTATCACAATTTCTATCTAGTACTAGCTGCCCCGACAGACGTCGTTCTGTCAAAAGCTATGGGGCTGTGGCAGTCCTACCAACTTATCCTTTCTAGTCAAGTTGTAGTAATGGCGTCGCTTAGGTATAAAGTGCACATGTCGTGATGATCTTTAGTTTGAAATTATATACTATACAGCCACATGTGTAAACTAAATTAACTAAAAAATGTAAACTTAATTCAGAGTGATCACTTTATTTATTGACTATCAAATAATCACCGATAAACAACAACGACCTACTTATTAATAAATAAATGTATTACTCTATAAGAGAATTCCTAGATGACAGTACGTTAAAGCGAAACCATTGTATGAATAATTTGTAATTTAAATTAATAATATTGTATTTTATTTTAACTAAATATTAACTTGTGACATGAATTTTGTGTGCGTCAATGGCGGGACATAGCAGAGTTACCTGTATTTAACACAACATCTTATGAACCTATGATCCACTATAATTTATTTGAATTTGAACCGGCGGCGATCCTGGCAAGTCCAGTGAGATCAAAAATTCGTTTGGATAGTTGACGCCATCATCTTGGTTAGTAGCGGAATCAACTGATTGGTATGTCTTCAATTCATCGGCAATTTCATTTTCAATTTCGAAATTTAATTAATTTACATCCATATTTTTGGCAGCGAAAATAATTCGTTCGCGCAACCAAATAATATTATGATCTCTGTAATGTTGAGCAACAACTTTTAGATGTTCGGTTTTTGATTATGTTAACTGACAAAATGGTCAGGAAAGGTAATGAAGCCAATCAAAATGTCTACAGGACTACAGAGAATTTAGTTGTTTTGAAAATATTTCGTCAGATCGATCATTTTGCAACTCCACACGCATATTCTTGTTTAAATTTAGTATTTTGACGTGTTTTCACAAAATGGAGGACTTTAATCATGCATTAAGCTAGCGGTGGCCGTGGAATTACTGGTAATGTTCGACGAAAATAACCTGCTAACAAAATCATCGCACCATCAAATCGGTTTTAATTGTTCCGCAGATCTTGCATGGTTCGGTATAATGCCTCTAAACATTTTAAGTGCCAAGCAAATCCCTCCAGTTACATCATGTACACTTTCATAAAAGTATTAAATTTATGCTTTTTTTGTTGGTCCAACAGAGGACAATTTATCCGAAATGATTCCCTTAAGGCATCAGATCGTACAGATTTTCGCATTGCAACTTTTGATTAAAAGCGTCGTGCATCGGAGGACTAGGCGCAGTCGCGCAGAAGGCGCAATCTTGCGAATATGCGCATGACGCAATCCTCTTTTCTGCACTCGACTGAATAATCCAACATCACAAGTCTCCGAAGACAAGATACTTCTCAAAGAAGATGTTGACTGCATTGACTTTCTGCTTGAATACTCGTGCTGTAATGTCACGACGGATGCTATTACCATCTTGATTAAATATGATATCCATCATCTTCTCGGTAAAATAACGGACAATGGGTTTTGCTGACACGCTGATGGTCCCATCACCATCACGCCGTCGAATCGCAATATCCCGAGACCCCAAATTCTCGCAAGCAACCACAATAGTAATTTCATTTAACGTCGGTGCATTAAGTACCTTTCATGTTCACCTGCTTGCATTTTTGCAAAATGTGTGGATAAGTAAACTAAACGAAAAGGATGCATGTATTTATATATTTTTAAAATCGTACAATATAAAAAATATCACCGGTTGGGGATCAAATTGCGAACCAAATAACACTATTAAAAAAAATCTAAATATATCACAAATAGTAAGAACTGGTTGAGGTGTGAACCTGCGAACCGTGGTGGGTTGGCGGCCTTGGCACTATTAGGCTATTTGTACATTTTGTACCACTGACGGTTTAACTAAAATAGCTATTGCCTGCGGTAAAACAGTTGACATACTGAATTAATTTCGTGTTTGTTTTTTAAATACTTATCAATTTTTTTCATACAAAAGGTTTGTATGAAAAAAAATTTCTTAAAATTAGGAACACAACAAAAAAAGAAATCTGCCAAAACGATGAAGCCGTTCTAGAGTTATGCGCCGACATACATTTTAGCGATTCATTTTTATTTATACAGGGTGTCCAGTAAATATCACGACATACTGCATGGGGAAAACATTATTGTTTTTGATAGAAAAAAGACTTATCAATGAGTAAAGTAACTATTCACGAATAATTTGATGAAAAAAAAATAATAGAAAAGGAATTTTTCATTACGAGATGCTTAAAAATCTGTTTCAAGGTAGAGATTTTTCGATATTTTGGAAAATTTTGTTAAACTGTAACTCCGTAAGATTTTGCTGAACATATATTGTGTTGTTTTGGTAGGTATTGACCCAAGGTATCACCCCCTGCAGTATGTCGTGCTATTTACTGGACACCCTGTATAGAAGATAAGTTGCAAGTTTGGGTCTCTGCGCCTCATTTAATAGCGATACTGATACCGCTCCCGATTCTTAGCGATAATCCCTTTTTTCATGTCTAACTCTTTCAGCAATAACTAATATTTAACACGTACCCAAATATTTTTCTAGTTATTATGATTCATTACATAGCTACTAAAATGAGGATTTTGACAATAATTTGTACATTGTATTTCATAGAAGCATTTTGAAAATTGATAAGAAAATACCGACCGCATCCGACCTCTCCCCCGAGGCCCATCGCGACGCCCCTGTAATGTTACCGCCCGAACCTTGCTCGGCGAGCCAGCCCGCACCGCTGTAGCTTTAAATTCCCCAAATAATAATAATTCGACCCAACCTGCCCTAAATGAAGCCCTAAGCCGAGGTCCGAACCCCACAGGGAGTGCCCTTAGCGAGCGGTCAATTAATTTTATATCCCAGTTCGTAAGCCATATCTGGGGATCTTAAATTCAGTTTAGGCCACCACAGGATAGTACGGTTGAGCAGTATTGCAACCTTATAGATTTGAACTGTGAGTGGACCTATATGAAAAAAAAAAATCAAAAGAATTCAGCAAACAGTCCCTGAAGCTTTACAAATTGCTTCCTAAAAGTTATTAAGAGATAACTTTGTCGTTGTTATTTCTACGCAATCGAGAAACCGTCTTCCTTCACTTCGTTCCTTGCAAGATCCTTGAAGATACCCGGAACCTTTCGGTGTAGTTCGTGAGCGCCGTCGGACCGAAGAGAGCTTCATGCATTCGAAGGGCCCTCACCTAGCGGCACGTCGGGGTGGCGCTCGTACTGGCCGTACAGCAAGCCCACGCGCTGGTGGCCCGTGGCGCGCCAGTAGGCCAGGAAGCGCTCCACGATGGCGGGGTGCTCGAACAGGACGTTGTCCACGTGGCGGTAGGGCTGCCGGTTCAGCGTCACGGCGCTCGGCTGGCACTTGGAGCAGATGCCGCGCGGCCACGGCGGGTGCTCTGAACAACCTACGCATACCGACGTTTGTAACGTGAGCGAATATTAACTACTCATGCCATGTTGGCTGACGAAAAAATTAAAGAATATGCTTTTTTTCTTATCTAAGTAATAAAATTATATAAAACAAAAAGACTAACTCACCTGGTTTAATTTTACATGACAGTTCATCTAGAGAAATGAAATTGCCCGATGTGATCTTGCGTAAGTAAGCATGGAATGACATGTGCTTGATGTTATGTTCTTTGAGATAGCCTTCGTCCCAGGGTTCCAGTGGCGAGCAGTGTACACAGCAGCCTTTGGAGTTATGTCGACATCTACAAGCAAAAGACTTGCCATAAACAAAAAACTCTTATATTGACACTCACAAATTTTACTGTAAGCAAATGGTGGTCCTTATTTTGAGAACAACTATTATATTATCAGATAACTACTACAACACAGGGTCGTTTTAAATGTAGCCTTTATCACTCGAGGATAATTCAATTCAATTTTATTTTTCAGACACAATGATCCATAGTTTTGTCAGTAGGTTAAAAAAAAATGTTAGTAATTAAAAAATCAGAGACAAATAAATACACACTACACAAAACTATTATTACTAAATTTCGCAAAATTTAAATAAAAATTAACAATTATAAAAATTAAAATTTTAATCACAATAAAAATAAGTTAATTAAAAAAAAATAAAAAAAATTATAAAGTGACTAATAATTAATATGCCTGCCTCTTGAGTAATTAGTTTGATTGTTGTTACATTAATAATATAAAAATGGTTACAACGGTGGTACAATCAAACCTGTTCGCAAAAATACTCAGGATGGTGTTGGAGGTAATGTACGCACTACACGCGTGTATGCACTTTAGCGACCAAATTTTCATCAAACTTACAAATTTTACCTCTTTATAATATTAATATAGATGCGCATTTATTTCCAATTGAAAAGCGCAACTGCTGAATATGAGATCCTGGGTTCGATTGCCAGGATGGGCAGTGTTATTGGGTTTTTCCATTAGGCACTTTTCTGTTGCAGCCATAGAGTCAGGATTTGTGCCCGGATGTAGCAATAGGGTTTACTCAAAAATCAAAATCAAAGCATTTATTTCAAGTAGCCCAGGTACAGGCACTTTTGAACTGTTGAAACAACAATAAAATGACAACAATAAAATGTAGTCACAAGGCATAAAAACTGTGAAAGACTTTAGTTGCCCATTCCAAAGCATAGATGAACACCAACACACACAGAAACACACAGACAACCGAGTGATGAACACATTTTTAAATTAGCATAATTATTGTTACAAAACCTTGGTTACATCATTCATGTTGAGATGGTACACTATGTGTGAACGGTGCAGCACGATGTGCATGTTAAAAGTTTCCACAGTACAAAGAAAAACATTGCAAATATAAAATAATTAATTCAAATAAACCATGGCAACTAAGGGATGATCAATCCAGTACTATTAGGTACACCTCTGCCTTACTCTTCGGGGATTACAGGTTTAATGTTATGTTATGTTATTTAAAAATGTGTATTGAGAGGAAAAACAGTAGGTCCAGTATCAACAGATTACCAAGTTTTCCAAGGCATGGGAGCATCACACAGCCACTCAGGACTGCTTCTGAGAAATGACACCTACCGTGTTTCACACTTTTCACTATAATATTTTCTACAACTATGGCCTGTCTCTGCTGCGATACCATGGCCAAAATCAGTCAGGACTATTATGAAAAATTCAAATAAACACAATTTTAGTAAATCGCACGTAAACATAAGTAGATCACTCACAGTTTCTCGTCTCTCTGTCTCTGAATGTTGCCTGACATGCGGTACAATTGGAGGTCCACTTCATCCTCTTCTACTGCTGTGGGCCGTACGGCTGTACTTGTGGTTGCAGCACCGACTGCTGTGGTTGACGTAGAGGGACCTGCCTCTACTGGCTCCCCAAATGGTTTGTTATTCTCATTTGCCTGAAAGTAAAGTGTTCAAGAAAATTAGTTGATTACACTTGAATCACAGCCAATGATGTAAGTACAGTTTAGTTGGCTCTGGGCACCTACCTGTCCACTGGTAGAGGGCTGATCAAACAATACCGCTCCATTGACGGGACTGAGGTAGAGCATGTCACCGTGCTGCAGGCCGACGTCGCGCAAGCGCCGCGACTTGCTGGACGTGACCTCGTCCTTGTGCTGGCGGTCCTTGTGCAGCGCGAACGCGAACGTGCCCAGGTGGAGGCTATCGTGAACGCGCTCGTACAGCTGCGCCGTCACGTCCGACTCCGACATCTCCACGCGCGTCGTGCCCTCCGGTGACTGCACTCGAAGTATCTGACACACATTCAAATAAAGCCCATCAAAATAAACGGCTACCAATACTAACTTTATGTACCAAAAAAATGCTTAGTCATTGTAACCTCTTATAATTTGCAGATATTTCGTAGCTTTACAGGTGTAACTATAACAAGAGTTCAGCTAAAGTTTCAGTGTTATAGAAACTATTGAAAACATTTGAATTTGAAAAAGTTGACAAGTGGATCAACAGAAAACTTGAATGTTCTGGACTGAGTAAACGAATGAAGTGTGTCCATTTTATTCCCATACTATGGTACGATAGACTGATATTGATATTAAATTATTGAATACTGTTACCATTTTCTTTGATGCCGACATTTCCTTGGTTTTAGTAAAATAATCGCAAAACACCAACAATTGACTGACATAACAATCTTGCTTAACACTTTGACAGTGCATGACAGCAGTGTTTCACCAACACTTCAAATTTATCAACATTACAGACTTTTTATCTCTTTCTTCACTGTGATTAGAAGCAACATCTCTTTCTCGCTCACTTGAATGCTTATACTTAGGCTGCATAAGTATTTGAAACACAATATTTCGTGCAATGACACAGTCACGACAAATGACATTTCATGTGTTTGGATACAAGCTAGTTCAGCTTGCTTTCGCGAGTAAAGCAATATTGTTAATTTGTATAGGCGGCTCCACACTTGCACCGCGCACATACATGAACAAAAACTAAGGTTCGTGTATAGATTTACGGTTTGCGAGCATGTTGCAATATTCTATATCAACTTAAGACTTGTTACGAATATAAAGAACTTCACGATTCAATGAAACTTTCTGTTACAGGAGTTTTTGAATGTAGTGCAATAGAACTAATTAAACAAAAAAAATATAATTGTATGTGTATATAAACCACCAAATATATCTAATATTAGTGTATTTTTTTATGCTTCTTCTCCTTCTTTATCGTGTGGTTAGTGCCTAACCTGGTGTCAGAGTTTTTATGCCCCCCATAATGGGCCTCTGACTTGGCTTTACATGTAGTCAAGAAATATCTCTCAGGCATGCTGATTTCCTCACGATGTTTTCCTTCATCGAAGTAAGTGATAATTATACAATACGCACATGAATTCGAAAAATAAGAGGTGCGTGCCTTGGGTTCGAACTCGAGACCTATGACTTGGCAGTCCGACGGTCACACCACTAGGCTATCATTGCTTTTTTTATACTATGGACTCTGTATTAAAAAAGTTGTGCTATAAATCTAATGTAAGGGTAATATTATGCGGAGATTTTAACAGATATCCTTAAACGTAACAGAATCACCCTGGACTTTGAATTTCTTCTTCTAAAGTTTAGGCAGTGTTAGGGCAATGTTACAGACACCCATCTAAATTACTGTATCGGGACAACCTTTTGGAATCTGCTGTTGGCTGTCAACAAGGTGACCCCCTCGGGCCAGTGATTTTTAGTTTAGCTATTCACCCAATTATTCGACAGCTAAATTCCAAATTTAACGAATGGTATCTAGATGATGGAACCTTGGGAGGCGATGTAGATTCTGTTCAAAAGATCTAAATTTCCTAAAAAATGATCTTCATTCCATTGGCCTCGACCTCAACCTTTCAAAATGTGAAATTTATGTAGCGGACAGTGCCGACAGACAACTGACTCTATCAAAATTTAACGCAATAGCCCCTGGCATCAAAATTACAGAAAAAAGCTCTCTTCGTCTCCTTGGGTCTCCCATCTTTGAAAATTCTTTTCCCGATTTTATCGTGGAAAAAATTTAAAATTTCAATGATGTTTCAGAAATATTGCTCGAAATTAACATACATTCGGCTATCACAATAATTCGTTACTGCTGTTTCTGTCCAAAATTAACGTATTTCCTTCGTGCTTCCCCTTTATGGAAGCACACTCCCCTTTTGGACAAAATGGATGACATTATCAGACATACTCTAACGTCAATTTTAAATGTGGCTTTAGACGACCGAGCTTGGGCACAAGCTACTCTTCCTATTCGCATGGGAGGACTCGGCGTCCGCAAAATTTCCAGTATTAGTTTACCGGCTTTTATATCCTCGGTCCACGGCACTAACTAAGATATTAATCAGGAATATCCTGGCTTCCACACTGATTGATGTTGATGTGCCGTGCATGTCCGAGGCTATCAATGCTTGGAAACTCGCTTGCCCGAATACTGAAGAACCCGACCATCCATTTTCCCAGAGACGGTGGGACGAGCCGCTCTGCAGAGTAGTTCAGAGCAATCTGCTGAACACGTCTGCTACTACTGTTGAGCGTGCGCGCCTACTGGCTGTGGGTGAGTGGGAGTCGGGTCTTTGGCTTCACGCACTGCCGTCGTCGAGCATAGGGACATTGTTCGACGACACAACCTTCCGCCTCGCTGTTTCTTTACGCCTTGGTGCCGCTTGCTGTTCTCCTCATCGCTGTCACTGCGGTGACGCTGTCAACAACCTCGGTCACCACGGCCTGTCATGCAGCCGAAGTGCGGGTCGTTTTGCACGGCACGCAAATATAAACGACATCATCCGACGAGCTCTTGTCACCGTCGGTGTCCCAGCTGTTTTAGAACCCAATGGCTTGGCACGCGACGATGGCAAGAGACCGGACGGCATGTCTTTGTTTCCTTGGAAGATGGGTAGGCCTTTAGTGTGGGACACAACATGCGTCGATACTCTTGCGCCATCCCATCTTCCATCATCATTTCCTCATCGTGCTGTGCTGGTGCTGCCGCTGCGGTTGCAGAGAACCTCAAGCGGCGTAAATATAGAAACCTTTGTGGTAACTATATTTTCGAGCCGTTTGGGGTTGAAACTCTGGGGCCGTGGGGTCCGAGTGCTCATAGCCTATTTAAGGAAATTTCGAAACGCCTAGTTGATGCTTCCCGTGACCCAAGGGCTGGCTTTTACTTTGGCCAGAGGCTAAGTGTTGCCATACAACGTGGCAACGCCGCCAGTCTCTTGGGCACATTACCAGCTGACTGCGTTGAGGAGGAGTTTTTTTATAGTTTGTTGTTAGATTATTTTTTTTAGTTTAATAGTTTTTAATTATTAATGTATATAGTTCGTTTAACCTAATAAATGGAGTATTTTGTCACGTGACATTATTATTTGCCATGTTAAAATGACCAAATTGGTAATTAACTTTAACTTACAATAATTTACAATTATTAATTGTAAATTGTGGTTCAGCTCAAGGCGTAATATGGTTGAAGTATAGGTAGGTACTCTATTTTTAACAACTTTACGTAATTTACGATAACGATGGATGTATTGTGTGAAGAATGATATGAAAGATAAAAGAGTAAAGGATAGCATGACGGTTAACAAAGGAGAATGGAAAAAAAAACGTGTTGCGCTGACCCCAAGTAACAAGGTACAGACGCCAGCACGTCAACCTACCCGAATCTGTCAGATTTTCCCAAACAACCTTGAACTTAATGTCATAGAGATAAAGTTGAAAATCTAGTAAAGAAATCTGACAGATTGTAGTAGCTTGATGTGCTGGCGTCTGTACAAGGGCAGGAAGATGAGACATGGTGCTGCTGAGGCCGTCAATCCGTGGACTGAGGGACTTATAAACTGTCTGTGTGTGAACGGTATGCTGCAGATCACGGTCTGAAATTATAATGCCACTAAAAGTGAGATGATGGTTTTTTAAGTCTGGTACCTACCAACTAGGACTGCACTCCATCAAGAAAATTTCAGTTTCGAAAGATAATAGTAATTATCATTAGATAGTTAGATTTCTGAACTGTAGCTTCATTACTGGACATAGAGTGACAGTGAAAACTCAGCGTGACTTTAGGGCCTTGTTATATTTCACAGTTCACTGTCGACACTGGAATCGAAGTTATAAAGTATGGTATTGGAATTTAAGAAAAAAGTATTATTTTTATTATAAACGTAAAAAATAAAATACAACATAAAACTTGATACGCAGGACTTACAAGCAAGCTGCCATCAATATGACATGTCCATGAAATTTTAAAGAACATCAACAAGTAATACAAGGGATAGTGGCATATCCTTGCAGCATCTCTCTTGAAAAGAAGAATGAGAAGAAGAACAGACAGGCAGGGTCCATTGAAAGAAACGGCCCACGACTTCTGGCGAGCTGTGTATAAAGACCGCATCCGCGTTATCGTCATGCTTACCAGGACCTATGAAGACAACAAACAAAAATGCTACCCTTATTGGATGCCTTACAAAAGATACACTGTGACCTACGGCAAGCTTAAAATAAAGACCAACAAAATAAATAGCTTCCGCAACTATAAAGTGACGACTTTGCGTCTCACTAATACTAAAACTGGAACTGTATTTGAGATCAAGCATTTCGCGTACAAAGATTGGCCTCAATATGGCGTTCCGTCAGATGTAAAGAACTTCCTGGACTTTGTCTTGGCAGTGAGGCATGCTGACTCAGAGGCTGAAGTTCAGGTCTCAAGTGAAAACCGTGTGAAAAAGTTTCCTATGTTGGTGCTTTCCAGCGCAGGTTTGGACCGGGCGCCAGCGTTTTGTGCGATAGATATATGCATTTCTAAGTACATCGAAATTGCAATCATACCGTTGTCAACAACATTGTATGATGTTCATAAGCAGAGAGACAATTGTCTCTCACTAGTTACGCAATACATTTTCTGTTATTATACAGTGCTACAGTTCGTTATGTCAACGGCTGGCTAGATAAAATACAGTTATTTGATGTACATAGTTTAATTTTAGTTTTGTTATTAGGATAAGTTTGGTTGTATATCTGGTGTGTTTAATCTTATAACTTACTTCTATTTAGAATACCCGATGAAAAAAAAATTTGTCTAATCATATATGATCATGCATAATTGTCTATATATGATCAGATCCAAAAATTGGCCAGGTCTGATCATACATAACGATCTGTTTATATATGAACAGATATGATTATATATAACCATGCATAAACGAATATAGTCATTTTTAGAATCTCATTTAGAATATCTGTAAATTATTAATAGAAGCGTTTTACCTACCAATAAAACGCATATTAATTTACTTACCTTATTCGAAGCTTATTTAATTTGAGATAGGCACTACGTTTCCCGCCATCTATATCCGTCTCTTTCTTTGTATATCCTTCTCTTTCTAACCCCACTACCTGGCAGAGTGGGGGCGCACTAAGTGAGCCGCCATCATTTTGCCTCATTGAGTCGAAAATCACCAGGCAGGCTTTAAAACATAAGCTTCGAATAAGGTAAGTAAATTAATATGCGTTTTATTGGTAGGTAAAACGCTTCTATTAATTTGACTTGACCGTTATTCGAAGCTTATTTAATTTGAGACCTGTTTGTTATCGCCTGGTGGTGGTGAAATGGACGCCAATGTGAACGACTTGTTAGTAAAATATTACTGGTTATATTGACCGTTTGAATGAAATAAACGCATCTTGGGTTTTTTTCCTTTTTATTAAAGAAAAATAAAAAACTTACATAATCATGTGATTTTGGTTTAATTAAGTAATTGTTTCAACTTGATTAATCACAATGTCAGAATCAACAATAAATGACCAACATCACTCAACAGGATTAAATAACATAGTTATAGAGGTACCTGAAGATGAGGGTAGAACTGTCCGCTTATAGAATTTACAAAAAGTATTTTGGGACTTCCAATTTCCTCTCGCGAGAATATCTTCTAACGGGAAATTGTCTAGCCAGTTTTTTGAGGCTACGGCAGAGCGGAAACTCCCAGGTGTTGCAGTTATACACGCATCTTTAAGTAGAGTTTTAATCCACCCTGATATGATTGTCTTTGAAGCGGCTTTTGCTTCACCTCTTGTAGAAATGAAGAGATTATGGATCTTAGCCAAATCTCTGCGAAATTTTAACAATTCAATTGTTCTATTAATCCAATAAACTGGATCCAAATTATTGCTACCTAGATTAGAAAATAATTTCCAACCTGATTGCCTGTGATCCGAAGAATCAGTCTTTGAACCAAAAACAGGCCACAAGGTGATAGAGTCATTACTTTGAATACAATGCTCCGAATCAGTTCTTAATAATGTCAAATCGTGAATTCTCCGACCTGAGCATAAGAGTAATAATGTTGCAGTGTGTCTTTGCACTTGGAAAATATTGTCGTGCGTAAAATTATAACTATTTAGGTATGCAGCTAGGCTATCTATGTTCCAAATTGGTGGTTTAGATTTAACTGGTTTTTCTAACGCTATGGATTTTAAAACCTGTTTTACTAAAATATGAGAACTAATTTGGCCAGCCGTTTCTGGATTGCAAAGAGTAGAAATTACAGATTTGTGTAACAGAATCGTATTATATGATAGATTATTAACCAGATGAAGGTCCGACAGGAATCTGGCTACTTCTCTACCGCTAGGATTATGAGGATTAATTTGATGTTGCTCAGACCAAATTAACCATTTTTTCCAAGCAACATCATAAGTCTTAAGTGTGGAAGGCCGCCAAGACTTCTTTAATAGCTTTATTTGGCTATCATTCCAATCTTTTAGGTTCTCGGCCCACCCCCACATTTCCATACCTCGAGCACCATGTCCTGTGTCCTCGGAGGTGGGAGTCCCGTCGACACGTCTATTAAGACTTGATCGAGATTCCGAAGTGTGAATGGGGCTGCCAACGCTCGGGCCTTCAGATCTGCCCGCCAATATACTCGATCCCAATGCGGAACTACTAGCAAGTATATCCCGTGAGCACTGTTCAAATGGGATAGCACTTTGGGAATCAAGTACGGTGGCGGGAAAATCCACGCCAGTTGAAAATTCCACTGCTGGGTGAACGCGTCGTGAAACAATGCTTGGTGATCGTTCAGATCCAGAGACGCATAATTCACCACGACGTGTGCTCGACTGGAGGCAAAGAGGTCTATCAGGGGGATACCCCATTTGGCAAACACTGTCTCTGTGACTCTGGTCAAGAGATGCCATTCCGGATTGACCCGAAGTCTCGACAAATGGTCCGCATGACCGTTGTACATCCCGGGAATATGAAAAATATTCACATGGATTTGGTATTCCTCCAGAATTTGAAAAACTTGGTATGTTAGATCCATCAGTGGTGTGGATCTCGTGCCCCCTTCGTGTCGGAGATATGCGATAACAGTTTTGTTGTCGCACTGAATTAGTACTGTACTCCGAAGCAGGAGCAGACAATGATCTTGTAACACCTTTAGGATGGCAAGCATTTCTTTCTGGTTGCAGTGTAACTGTTTTTCGTGATCTGCCCACAACCCTGTCAACGACATATTGTCTAATCGAGCTCCCCATGCGATATCGGAAGCATCCGTTGTTAGATAATGGGTTGGTGGGGGCACATGAATGGCTGAAGCGCGTTTGCAGTTCTGAAGCCACCATATTATGTTGTCTCTGGCTTCGATAGGAATTAAATGCCATCTCTGGTGTGATCTCAACATTTTGTTGAGGAGGTCCAATAAAGCCCGATAATTGAGTCGGCCCCTTGGAACGGTAAAACTCGCAAAATTCAGAAGTCCAACCAGACTCTGAACCTCTTTGAGTTCTGTATGATCCTTGTCTAGCATTTGGGACAGCTTGACAATCAGCGAAATCAGTTTCTCCTTGGGGAGTTGCTTCTGATTTGTCCAGGCATTCCACTGAACGCCCAGGTACGCCAATGTTTTCGACGGAGTTAATACAGATTTCTCGTAAGATGATCCAGCCTAGCGTCTCGAGAGTCTGGATGACAATATTTACGTGTTCCCTTAGACTTTCCTCGTGTTGATGAGCAATCAGGAAGTCGTCCAAAT
Source organism: Lycophotia porphyrea (assembly GCA_950005105.1). Lineage (NCBI taxonomy): Eukaryota > Metazoa > Arthropoda > Insecta > Lepidoptera > Noctuidae > Lycophotia > Lycophotia porphyrea. The sequence continues at coordinate 299,868 of OX465389.1, forward strand.
ACACCAGTATTCGTATCCCTCGTTTTCCGAGCATTTGGGCAATCCAATTCGTCACTGATGCGAAAGTCTTGGGTGCAGTACTTAGACCAAAGGGTAAACACGTCATTTCCAATAGCTCGTTTCGATAGACTAGGCGTAGGAATCTTCTGTGGCTGCGAGCTACTCGAACGTGAAAGTACGCTTGTGAGAGATCTATTTTGCACAGCCAGTCTCTTTGCTGTAGGAAGTCTGGCACACGAGAAACATTCACTAATTTGAATTTTGTGGTTATTACGTATTGATTGAGGGCCCTCAGGTTGAAAATGGGCCGAGCAGAGCCGTCGCTCTTGAGAACTAAAAACATTGATGAAAGGAAACTTGGGGACAGATGTGCTCGTTCGAGGACCCCTTGATCCTTCATTTTGTCGATGACAGTGGTCATCTCTGCTGAGCAAGGAACTATCATACCCTTTTTTATGTTCCTTGGATGGATCATTGGAGGCCTTTGACGAAAGGGTATGCGATACCCCGATATCATCCTGAGAATGACATTTGGAGCTCCAAATTGTTCCCACTGAGTTAAAAAATTTACTAGACGGCCCGCTTTCAACTGCATCATGTCAATATTTTCGACGTTTGACGTTGGGTGGAGACGGTGCTCGTTTCTGCCCCGATTTGGATTGATTTCGGTGCCTGGGGTGACTTCTCGAAGAACCTCGTCCACGAAAAAGCCCCCGATTATTCGGTGCGCCCGAATGAGTGCCATGTCCACGATAGTGCGAGTTATAACCACCCTGCGGGGGTGGTGCATTTTGACAACAGCCTTGCACTGTACTTGACCCATGTTGACAACCCTGCGAGGGTCGTTTTCGGGTTGCGTACTCCTGCGAGGAGACGCTAGTTTTGTGTGTCTCTACCTGCGAGGTAGAGTTGTTAGACTTCTTTAGCGGCCAAAAACATTTTCGCACTCCACCCGCTTTTTCCAAAGCGACTGTAAATTTTTCTGCGTTGAACAAGTTTGTGCATGTAGGAGGAATCTTCCTTAGCGTAGATTTCACTAATGGCTCCTTTACCTGTTTGATTACACAGTCACGGCGCATTTGCAATATCTCTGCGCGATGGCCACAAACAAGCTGTAACAAATCTGAGGAGGTTGTTTGGAAATCACCGCAATTTATAAGTTCTGTTAACTTATTATTAATTACTTCATAATCTGGGGTTAATTCTTTAGACCACTGGGCAAAATCAAGCAGTACTTTCTGAAGCGACTCCTTCTGCTTTAAAATGCACATTGTTAAGGCAGCAAAGGCTTTATCAGCGTATATCAAATGGCGGGGAGACTGGAAGGCTGCAACTTCTTCATTTATCTCAATATCCGTAAAACCCGGTTTGTGATTATACGCCTTTTGAGTTTCGGAGTATCTTATTTCATTCCAATTACTAGTATCCCAATGTTGAAGATCACATAGCAGTTTTAGATGGAGTTCAGAACTCTTGGGCATTGAAGGTTCTTTTAATTTAGTTTGAATATTAAAAATAACTTCATCAGGCGCGTCGATGATGGACGCGTTATCACCTAATTCTTCGTAAAGATTACGACTAACACCCGAATTTATAGAGATGGAATCGTTATAATACCGTTCACTATTTTGAACTTGACGCTCATTATCACGAGCATGCAAAGATTTACGAAGATCACGTACCTCTTTCGATAATTTTCGATATTCCTGTTTCGAATGTCTTCGTTTTCTCCCCCTTCTCTTTTTTTCATGACGACTACGTCGACGCTTTGGGGAACTTGATGAAGACGAAGATGAAGAACTGCTCTGGGAACTATGACTGCTTGAACTTGAGCTCCTCGACCGTAACTTACGTTGAATACCAGATGGTCCTGGTAATGGTTCGGTCACTTCATTTTGTACATAATTATTACTATCACCCATTCTAAAACAGGAAGGGGTCTTTGGAACAACACTAACGGTAAAAACCGTTAAAAGTTAAGTTCAAATAAAAAGTATGTGACTACTACTAACACACACAACTTAAGCAAAAAAAAATAAAAAATATAGTTCTAAAAGCCGATGAAAACATTTGAAATTATACGAACGGAAAAATAACCGTTAATAAAAAACATGCGACTACACACTGAGTATAGACACACTATTGATAAAACTATACAGTTTAAAATGTAGGTACTTCATTGTACACCACAGATCTTAGGAAAAGTATCACCGCGTTAATATGAACATGAAATTACTCACGTGTAGTTTTGTGGGTATTTTTACTAGAAGGTTTCACCCAAAAAACACTGCTTTGCACCACACGTAAAACACAGAAATATTTTTTTAGAAATTCTAGAATTTATAAACTATTATTTTAAAATAAATTTGAATATTGTGGTAACGTTAATGTTAGCACAACCGTACGCGGCGGGAAACAAGACGCCAATGAGGCAAAATGATGGCGGCTCACTTAGTGCGCCCCCACTCTGCCAGGTAGTGGGGTTAGAAAGAGAAGGATATACAAAGAAAGAGACGGATATAGATGGCGGGAAACGTAGTGCCTATCTCAAATTAAATAAGCTTCGAATAACGGTCAAGTCAAATTAATTATGTAATTTAATAAGGATTTATTGTCTTTATCAATATAAATGTCGGTTAAAATTAAACAATAAAAACAAATATATATTATCCGTTGACTACTATTTACTGCGAGGTCACCCGTCCAATTAATGTCCCATGCCGATGCTGCTTAACTTTGGTTATCGATGGATTGTAGTCTGATCCTCTAGTCTGTTCTACACTTATAATTAATAAAAGTTTATGGCATTACTTAACTCAAATAATCAAATTGATACTTTATACTTTTAAATTGCTGCCGAAACCTTTGAACATTTTTTAAGTATTGGGGATTTAAGTTTGATTTATAGCTGACAGAATAAAAATTTAATAACTTTGATATTAAAAACTTGTGATATAATTTAATCTTCTTATATATAAAATTTTCGTGTCCCATACTCCTCCGAAACGGCTTGACCGATTCTCATGAAATTTTGTGAGCATATTGAGTAGGTCTGAGAATCGGCCAACATCTATTTCTCATAATAAAAATAAAAAAATTAGGCGGTACAAAGTTCGCGGGCACAGCTAGTATATATATATATATATATTTATTGGAACTATATTTGAACATGTATAATCATATATGATTAGACAAAATCTATTTTATCGGGTAGATCGCTCATATGTTGCTTATTATTGTCTATGATAAATTTGTTCACGATTTTAATTACAAATTAAAAAAGCTATATAATTTGAATTTTATTCAAGTGTCCGCCTTATTATACCCACAATGACAGTTAATGTAGGTAAATGTTGAAATACCTTGGGCATTTCATAACAGAGGATTTACGTGATGATCTGGATATTGAACGGGAGCATAAAGCATTGGCGATTAGAGCAAATATCTCCAGTAGATTCAATCGGTGTACAGCTCAAGTCAAAGTTACACTTTTCGAACTTACTGTACATGAACGCTGATTGTGTACTTATGCTACGGTCACACGCGCGCCGTGCAGCCCGGCGGGCTGCCTGGCGGGCTGCGCAGCATGCAGCCCGTCCCGGGCCGGCGGACATTCAAGCTGTTCACACGCACGCCGTCGTGTCAGTCAGTGCCAGAATGGCGAGCAGCGAGGATCTCGGTGTTGTTGCTGCCATATCCTTTGGCTTAACTTATTTTTATTGGAAAAAGAAACAAAATTATGAACGACGGCGAAAAAGAAAAAGACTGCAAAGAAGGTGGTGGATGATAACAGTTCACAAAAATCGTACCAAGTAAGTACCTGTGTTTTCTCCGATCGTGATTCAGTGGTGTAAAATGCTTACAAAATTACCTATTTATGATTTTAGTTTAGTTTTAAAAACAATTTAAACTGCATTCACAGATTTTAATTAAAAAAATAAAAATTAATTCAAAATTTTAACAAAATATTAAAATTCGTAGAATTAAAAAACATCTGTGAATGCAGTTGTTTATTGTAAATTGCTCTATTTTCAATATTTTAAGGTACTTCCCCTCGATGAAGCATCGCCGTGGGACACCCTGTGTATTTCACACTTCCAGGGCTCCTAAAATACATATATTGTTTTTCGTTTACAGGGAGTTCATAGAAGAAAAATTTGATGAGCTCTTGCATGAACCGTCTGGAGAGTTCGATAATTTTTGTCGAATGACCTTTACTGATTTTGAAATTTTGCTGAGTAAAAGTTCACCGATAGTTTCTAAGCAAGACACAGATTTCAGAGAAGCTATTCCAGCAAAATTTCGTCTTATCATGACGCTAAGATTTTTAGCATCTGGTGATAGCTACAGAAGTCGAAGATCTGTTTAAAGTCTCCAAAGCATCTATATCAGTAATTATACGGGAAGTCTCTAGAGCTCTTAATGAAGTTCTAAAAGATGAAGTAAAGGTAGTTATATTTTTAAGGTTTTTATTGACAAAATAAACACAAATCACCACAAATTACTGAACTAAAATAAAGATATCAAAGACAAAAATCAGACACTGACAACAAAATTTTTGGCAAACAAAAACAATGAAAATTAATTATTAGGTTCATTCATGGTTCACTTGTTTCATTAGATCCAAATGTTTCAAATGAATTTCCTAATGCAATTTGTATAATGTTAGGTTTAGTCTGGATTGAGTCTGTATTTGTGGATTGTGTGTGTGCAGGTTGGATTGAGCACGTGTTTGCGGATTGTGTGTGTGCAGGTTGGATTGAGTACGTGTTTGCGGATTGTGTGTGTGCAGGTTGGATTGAGTGCGTGTTTGCGGATTGAACATATGGAAATTGGACTGAATAGATGTCTGACTGGATTAAGTGTGTGTTTGCAGACTGAAAAGATGGGGGTTGGATTGAGTGTGCGTTTGCAGATTGAAAGGATGGGGTTTGCATTAAGAGGTCGTTTGCACATTGAATAGATGTGCGTTGATCTGAGAGTTCAACAGGTTGATTTGATGCATGAATGTTTGAAATTGGTTCGGAATATGAGCTTAAAAAAAGTACTTGAAGGTCGGCTTCGCTTCGCTTGTGATCTGCATGAAGTCGATACTGACGGTGGTCTAGAATATGGGTTTGAATATAGTGGAGATGGTGTTTCACGTCTAGGTAGCCTGCACTGAATTCTATTAACAAATCATCATCTGCCTAGCCTTTTCCCAACTATGTTGGGGTCGGCTTCCAGTCTAACCGGATGCAGCTGAATACCAGTATTTTACATGGAGCGACTGCCTATCTGACCTCCACAACCCAGTTAGTACTGGGTAATACGATACCCCTTGGTAAGACTGGTTGTCAGACTTTTTTTGGGCAACTGACTACCTAACGACTGTCAAAGATCTTCAAATGACAGCCGGGACCAACAGCTTAACGTGCTTTCCGAGGCACGGAGGAAACTCGGTATGTAATGGGTGGTCACCCATCCACAGACCAACCTAGGTAAGCACGGCTTAACCTAAAGATCGACCCGAGCGGCTGTTATTATTTAGCCACGAGCTCCTCAATTCTATTAACAAATATGCCATCTATTTCATACATTATTAATTTACGTTCGTCTTTGGACAGTTCTCGCAGTGTTGTAGCCAAAAGCTTGGCGTAGAGATCGTAGTCATCATCTTCTTTAATTGCAGTATGTGATTGACGTTGTCCTAAAACATTAGTCAATTGACCGAATGCTGTAGCCATTTACTGCTCGGCTGTATTAGGTACTGAGCGACGACGGCTATTTTTTGCTTGAGTAGGCTGCATCTGTGAGGTTGGAGTCCTTGGCGATTGTAATGTTTCCATCACTTCGCTATCAGTTCTTTCGTTGTCGATAGCTTCATGTAGTTCCGGTGTTGTTTCATCTCCAAAAGGTTCCTTTGGTATTTGTGAATCATGTGATTCTGATGACGTTGATGGTGTCTGTAAAAAAGGTATTTTAATTAATTTAATGCTAATATATGCTATTATTATTTCAGATGCCCACAACAGCGGACTTTTGGTTAGATATCGAAAAAGGATTCAGAAGAAAATTTCCACACTGTATCGGATCAATAGACGGCAAGCATATCGTAATGGAAAACCCTTATCACAGTGGAACCGAGTTTTATAACTAATAAGAATATTTCGACGACCAATTGATCTGGATCCAGATATTGTATCATAATTGACAATGACATGTGTACTGCTACACAACTTTCTCAAAAACAGTAAAAATTCCGCGGCAAGATACGAGTATACTCCTCCAGGAACGTTTGATGAATACGATGATTACGGCAATCTGACAAGGCCTGGAGCGTGGCGAACAAACGCAGGTGGATATAACGCTATAAGAGATTTGCCAATGATAGCACGAAGATCACCTCTGACCGCTAGAGAAATCTTTATAGGGCTATCCACTAACAATGTACCTACCTACATATTATGTTAACATTATATAAATGTATAACTTTTTTGTTTTAACGCATGTAGAATAGAAAAAACTGAAAAATAAATGACACAGGCGGGACTCGAACCCATGACCTCCGGCGTACCGTGCCACCAGGAAAAAAAAACGAACTATTTTTATCAAACTACATAATATGTACCTACTAAGTGACCCAAGGGCTGGCTTTTACTTTGGCCAGAGGCTAAGTGTTGCCATACAACGTGGCAACGCCGCCAGTCTCTTGGGCACATTACCATCTGACAGCGTTGAGGAGGAGTTTTTCGATGCCCTTTTATAGTTTGTTGTTAGTTTATCTATTTTAGTTTAATAGTTTTTAATTATCAATGTATATAGTTAATACATATTTTCTAAGTTACTAATACTAATAGTACCTTTATTTAAATATAATGATTAAAACATACGAAACTAATTTATTTACCTCTTCTGTGTTGAGTGTAGCTCTACTGGTATAAACAGGCAGCAGAAAGGACTCCATTATCTGGTATGCAAACCAAATGGGTTCATATATCTCGTCACTCCCTGAAAAATATGATTAGTCACTAAAATGTTGTACCACATACGGGAATCAAACCTGGGACCTTCGGATTTGAAACCAAACCAATCTTGGCCTAAGTCTAGGTAAAATAAAAATAAATAATTAACTAATTAATTTTTATTTTTAGCTTTTGAAAAGGTGCAACTGTACGTAAAGTAAACATAAGCAGGTACCTACCTGCACCAGATCGCATAGATTCTTGTTTTTTCTTCAGATGGCGCCTAAATGTTCCCATTAGGGTCTCCTTTTTTGTTTTCAAATCCTTGATTGACACATTTAGTAATCTACCAATTTTCGTCCAAGCATCGTGAATTTTTTTCTTGTCCTTATGGAATTTATGTCCAGGGTTCCATAATACTTCTTCTTCCTGGTAATATTCCAGGAACGTCAAAATTGTCTCGTTTGACCATTCCGCCATGTTGTAATCTCCGATCGTAGCGACTTTCTTAGTAACGTTGAATGAAGATCCACTCGTCGCGAAAGCGCGGGAGAGACTGACTGCCCGCGGGCCGCGCGCGTGAAAACAGTCACCGGGCGCCCGCACATTCATCCTTTGAACTTTGCCAAAAAAACAACACTTGCCCGATTCGCGGCATTCACGTTCACAGGCGCGTTCACGGGCTCGGGCGTACCGTTTACACGCTCGTGAATGTGAATGTGCACGTTGAATGTAGAGTTGAACGCGCGCGTGTGAACCTACCATAATTTGTGCATGGTGACGGAAGAGTGCTGATCTATGCAATGCGCGCGTGCCATGTACAGACGCTAGCAGGTCAAGCTACCCGAAGAGATTTTCCCAACCAACCTGAAGCTAATTCTTTAGCAATAAAGTCGAAAATCTATTAACCTATTCGTTACGGATGGCACGACAGTCGTGTCGTGTCATCAATTTTTTTAACGTGTGGCGTTTGATACGAGAGGCGTGCCATTTTTATATCGATTAAAACTCCTTCAAATTTAGTTTCAGAAGGGTTTGCCCAGAACAAAACTATCATTGTTTTTCACGTAGAACAAGCCTGTAGCCTTTGTTTCTGGATATTGTTTAGATTAAAAAAAACAGTGGTTAACAACCTTTTCAAGCATTATTTTTACGACTGTAACATACTTTAATAAGCATTATTCTGTACATATTTAAAAATAATAATGATGTCCTAGTATAAAGATTCATCGTCATCGATCTCTGTTTGAGGAATGTAGTAACTTGTTTTGGATTTAATTCTTAAGATAAAACACTGATAGTGCAATCGAATTATACACTATACAGGTTTATTAGAGCGACGCGATTAAAAAAAAAAAGAATGGCGGATGGGGACTATGTGACACTCCATAAAAAAAAATCTAAACGTTTTATTTTATTAAGATGAAGTTATCCTCACCAAACGTTTTCAAAGTGGCTGAAGACAGTTCTGCGTTACGTTACGTCTTACTCGAACAGCAATTTTATTTTTTTAACGAGATTTGACCTATTCCTGCAGCCCACTTTATAAAAAAATAAACAATATTACAAAAGGTTTAGAAAATCTGAATTATAAAGTCACGTGCCATCCATTTCAAGGAAAACACGTAGATAAGCCTCTCAAAAACCGCTTAAAACAACGTATCCTGCTGTACACTTCCTTGGTTTGATGTCAACTGAACTCAATCAAGTATAAATCAGTGAAAAAACCAAAGAAAGTATATTTTATTATACACATGGCTGATGGCACAATAGGCGTGCCATCTCTTCTATGGCGTTAGGCACGCCAGTCGTGTCATGAAATAATGGTTCACCGCCACAGCAAGAAATTCTAGAAACCGAGTGCCGCAATGAATCGGTTAAAGAAATCTGACAGATTGTAGTACTAGCTTGATGTGCTGGTGTCTGTACAATACATGATTCGTACACTCTGCCTAAGAACTGCCGCAATGGGGGCAATCGCGCATTTCACCGCTAGAGGCGTTCGTGTAGTGTAGAGTAAGGTCTTCCGAAATGTCAGATGTCCTAGAGTGTACGCGCGTTGCGTGCTTTTTAGTCACGTATTTTTAATTATATCCACGATTGTGGTCTAGATTGAGCCATTCCTGATTAATTATGACTTGAAGAATTTGTAGCAACTTAGGATCTTATTTGTTAGTACTCGGAGGTAGAATGATTTTTAATTGTTTCATGCTTACTAATTTTAGGGTCAATATTGTAAATATGTGTCTGAAACTTATACTATGTTGTTAAACGTAATAAAAAAACTTTTATGAAGTTACTCGACAGTGGCGCTATCTGGTGAGCTCAAAAACGATAGCCCTTATTGTTGTAAAAATGAGGTGTCAATGTCAAATCCCTCAAATGTCAAATCGTATCAATTTGACAAGTCTTTCCGAAGTTGCTAAATTGCAACTACAAAACACAACTCATCATTACACACTGTTTTGTTCCCTCTTCTGCTATTAAGTACTGTGTTCATCACTCAATCACAGGGCTCCAGGCTTAGTCAGGGAGTCGAAGTCGACAGTCAGCCAAAGAAACAGAAATAACAATTCGATTTGAACAATCTGTAACAATGTATTAGCAGCAAGTTGGATATTATGAATAATAAAACATAGTTCAATTCCATCTGCAGGAAATATTTTAAGGAGAGGTGGGTTAAAGCCAACTTCGTGGTGCCGAGCGAACTGAGTGACTGAGTAGTGCGAATGTGTTGCGAATAGTGTAGAGTTGACGGTTCTGTTTACACTACTACACGGAATTGACGCAATATACCTGTAGGCGATTTATGTAGGAATGTCGTGTAGTACGATTGTGTTGGCGGTTTTATTTATAAATTATATTTCTGGTGTGGGTTAGTCGTAAGTCGTTGCATGTCGTGAGCGGTCGAGATCTAGCCCCGCCGCGTCTGAAACAGTGCGTAGTGTGTACATTTCGCGTCGCGTCGCTGCTCGCTGCACCGCTTCTACTGCTGCACCGCAGCACCCGATCTCCACGCCACTATATCGCCTTTAACATAACTACACTTTCTTTTCTTTTACACCTTCTATTTAAATGTATGTATTGCACTGACTTGACTTCTGCTTAGGTTCAAATCAAAAATTAAAATTTCATGTATTATTCATGAATACTTCTTGTTTGTTGTATTTATTATGGTAGAAAAATATGCAGTGTGGGTTACAGGTTATAGAAACATAAATAAAACAGCACTCACTAAGTACCTAACTGACCAACAGTGTACAATAGATTATATAGTATTGTAATGCATCAGTGACTAAAACTCAACATTGCTAACAAGTCTGATAGATACTATTCTAATTGAATGACAACAGCTGATAATGTAATAGGAATGTAACGTGTATTTAGGTGCAAGTGTTTCTTGTTGAAAATAAGTGATTAGTGAGTAATGAGTGTTTATTCTGTTGTTTGAAGTGAGCCAGCAGTACCGGCACCATGGCTGAGCAAGGCACCAAGGTGGAGCTGTACATCTATGACCTCACTAATGGGCTTGCATCATTACTCTCACCTTCTATATTAGGTAAGCATTCAAATTCCTGGTGATTCCAGCTAGATAGCACACATAGTAGGCCACGGCCAAGTTAGCCTGTACAACCCAAAATAATCTTTAATTACATGACTAGAGAGACTATTACATGCAAAAGTTTTATTAATCTTTTTAAAATTTCACTTTTTTTTACCATTGTAAAAAAAAGGTAATGAAAATTTTGTTCTTGAGGCACACGACTTTTTGATTGGCGGTTTTAATACCTTCCTTTATGTTTTTATACTGTATTCCGCAACCCCGTAAGTTATTAACGTGATAATTTTAGCCTATGCCCTTGCCCAGTTTGAAATGTATCTTCTTGCTAAATTTCATTATGATCTGATCAGCCGTTTAGTCGGACTGACAGTTATTTCCGCATTTATAATATTAGTATGGATGTATGTATCCTCTCAATATTTATGTCAAACGCGTTGCCGTTTGATTGTACTTTGAATAAGTTTATTGCGATGTAATTTCAATTTAAAATTTGCTGTTATTCGTCACATACATACAGGTCAAAATCATAATCCTCCTTTTCTGCTCTGCGGTTGTGGGGAAAAATAATATGAAATTGATATATCTAATATCTTACTTAAAATATCACAAGACATCCAAATCTCCTTGTGAACGTCGTCGTAAGGTTTATTAACGTGACATAAATTCGTGATTTCCGACATTCACTTAATGTTAGATTTTCAATTTTTCTTGATGAACCTGAGATCCAGAACAGATTAGAGAGATTGCAACAGAAATTGGAGGATGTTGACTTGAAATTCAGCAGAAGTTTACTTCTCCTATTTTTTGTATACACGTACTGCGATTTCGGCGGTCTCTCCAGTTCAGGAACCTTAACGCTAGATATCGCGCTTCCCTCAGCCCAGTCTGCTCCGACTTTCAGGTGGTTGAGATGAGAATGTTAAGGAGGATGTGTGGTGTAACGAGAATAGACAAAATAAGGAATGAGTATATGAGAGGAAGTCTGGTATGGTGTCGAAGGTTGGCTCTTCGTTGGATTACGTACCGTCCGACTGGATTTATGGGACTTGTGTTCCGGAACTCCGCATTTGTAATGTACTGAATCGTCATTATGATTCGGGCATCGAAAAACGGCCATTTTTCGGAACCGTTTTTTTTGGGTTTGGTGTTTTTTTCTCTTATTAATTTACAATAAACTTTTGCTCTATTTGTTAATTAACAATTACAAAGGTTATAGTATTGGCAAAAGGCGCTTGATCAAATGATGGAATTCCCAGAAAGAGTCAAAACTTTTGGAGGAGACTCTGGAGCTTATGACGGAACGACGTGAAAACCCACCCGTTACTTCGGCAGAACTACAGGCACTCGACAAAACCCACCCATTACTGCGGCAGAACTACAGGCACTCGACAAAACCCACCCATTACTGCGGCAGAACTACAGGCACTCGACAAAACCCACCCATTACTGCGGCAGAACTACAGGCACTCGACAAAACCCACCCATTACTTCGGCAGAACTACAGGCACTCGACAAAACCCACCCATTACTGCGGCAGAACTACAGGCACTCGACAAAACCCACCCATTACTGCGGCAGAACTACAGGCACTCGACAAAACCCACCCATTACTGCGGCAGAACTACAGGCACTCGACAAAACCCACCCATTACTGCGGCAGAACTACAGGCACTCGACAAAACCCACCCATTACTGCGGCAGAACTACAGGCACTCGACAAAACCCACCCATTATTGCGGCAGAACTACAGGCACTCGAATAAACCCACCCATTACTGCGGCAGAACTACAGGCACTCGACAAAACCCACCCATTACTGCGGCAGAACTACAGGCACTCGACAAAACCATTACAAAATTGGTACGACGCGACCTTCCATGCTTCAGCACACGCTCAATAGAAAAAGCTATTGACCATAACCGCGGGTCGAAAGTGTTCGTCTTACCATTTGGGAGGAACTACCTGACGAAGTTAACCAAATCTGGTAAGGAACTAGTGTTATCAATGTTGGATTGAAAGGGGCTAACAGAAGAATCCAGCTGAGCTGGGAAGCTGTTGGTATATAAATTCATGCCAGCCAGCAGAGGTGATTCTACAGAGAGCCAGAGTTGTCGACATAGCTCACAGAATAAGTTAGCTGGAGTCATGGAGTGGCAATGGGCCGGCCATATTAGCCGTGGAACCGATGACCGTTGGGGTAGACGTGTTCTTGAGGGGAGACCTCGAATCAGCAAGCGTAAGGTGGGACGCCTTCAGGCTTGGTGAAGCGACAATCTTCACAGGGCTGGTAGAAACTGAATGTAAGCTACCAGCTTATGTAACAGTGGGCTACTATTTTTTATTATGTTTTTAAATGATTTTTTATGCTTTTGTTTTTCATCATCATCATCACCATTTCAGCCGAAAGACGACCACTGCTGGACATGGGCCTCCCCCAAAGAGGGGTTTTGCCATAATCGCCACGCTTGGCAGGCGGGTTGGCGATTACAGTACGGTTGTTACAAAGGTATAGAGAACGCTGCTGCCCTTTTGTTTTTAAGAACATTTAAAAAAAAAATATCTCAGAAGAATTATTATGCAGATTAAATTTAAGAAATCATAAATGCGAAAGTATGTTTGTTTGTTACCTTTTCACGCATAAACCACTGAACCGATCATCCTGATAATTTGCATAATATACGTTGTCAGGTGTACAGACGGACACCTTAGCCCGAAAAAAAGTACATGATTGAATTGCATTGATTGTCAAATTCTAAATAAATTAACACAAGCGAAGCCCTGGGCAGAAGCTAGTACAGAATAAATTTAAGAAACAAGAAATTATACAACGGGTACTTTCGAATGTGAATTTTACCCATTCCACAACCCAAGAAATTCTGTAACGTATTATGGAGAGTAAAAAGAGTTTCCTACAACAGAACCGTTTTTTTTACGAAGATAAAAACTGGGAAAAAGCGGTTAGTATGCCCTAATCGTGATCATGTTATGCATACACCAAGTAACTGTGACTATTTCTCAAAGCAATACACAAGAACACCAGAAGGTCTGTGTCTCGGCCACTGCTGCAGTGCTGCCGTACTGTGGCCCTACTATGAGAACACTTCGACTATGCTGCTTGTGAAGTGACGGAGTCAGAGTCAGTTCACATTTCGGGCATCAGCAGAGCCAGTAGTTCGAGACAACAGATTTCACGATGATGGAGCCTGCGTTTACACTGGCATTATATTATAACGTTTCGACCCTCACCTGTCTCCGGTTCTCGCGTCGTTGCGGGCCAGCTCGTGGTACTGCACATCATTCACCACCACGACGTACTTCCCCATAACAGATGACGATGACGCAAGTATATCGCGCCCCACTTGGGACCGACACAGTGGCACCTGCACTCGTCATCGGTCTCGTTTCAAGGACTGTTTGGTTGCTCTATTTAAAAGTCTATACATAGATCATTCGTTGTTCAACAAAACATCTCATACAGGTCTTTTTTCAAATTTTCATTGATTTCACAACATTTACTATTCATTAAGCAAAAAAAAACTATAAATCGAAAAAGAAAATATTATTAGGTTCATGCAACAGGAACCGAAAGGGGTCGGGGAAGGAAAGGATCGAAGGAGAAACCTCGGAAATATCCCCATAACTATCACCGGCACCACAATAGAACATGTAGAAGAATACACTTATCTCGGACGAATATTATCTCCAAAACACCTAACAAACAAAGAAATACACAACTGCTACAAGGTACTGGTCCCTCAAGGAGATTATGAAGATTCAACATGTATCTCTCAAAGCTAAGAAGAAAATATTTGATTCGTATATTTTTAACCCGACTTCAAAAAAGTAGGAGAGGTTTTCAATTCGTCGGAATCTTTTTTTTATGTATATTCACCGGCTCTTTAGTAAACTCCGATTACTCGAAGACGCCTGAACCGATTTGGAACATTCTTTTACCTGTTCTGATGACATATGGATGCCTAACCAGCAAAGAATGGAGCATACTTAACATTAAGTGTCCAAACACACTATGCCGAAGTTCCGCGGCTGATTTTACGGTCCGACGTATTCGGCTGATATGACACAACATAGGTGCCGAACTTACGCGGCAGAAATTCAGTTGCGCAACTTTGTGTGTATTCAGTGTCTCGAGCGCTGTCGTGTAGATAACACGACACGGCGGTGTCGTGTAATCTGAATAGCCAGACAGACAGATTAAAGATTGGGTTCCGTTATTACTTTTGAGGTGCAAAACCCGAAACATGGACTATTTTTACAGTAATATTTACAATTGCAGAGGCTTTAGAAGAAGACAAATACAGGAAAGAATATTCGAATAAAATCGAACTTCGGTCGCGTTATAATGTGTGCTCTACAGAATCCGTTGCCGCCGAATTGCCGCTGAAGTTACGCCCGACCGAAGTTCGGCTGTACGCTATAACGCAACGTAATTTCGGCATAGTGTGTCGTCAGTAATTCAAATAACATTGCAGGCGTAATCATGCCGAACTTCGGTTGCGTACCTTCGGCAAAGTGTGTTTAAGACACTAAGGCGCATACCCACGGCGGCGGCGCAAAGATAGGCTACGCACGCGTGTTAAGCTTCGCTTTGCAAGAAAATGTACGTGATTTTTTCCACTGCAAACCACAGCCACGCTATGCATCAATTGTCCACAGGTCCGCGTCTACGGTGGCCGGAAGCCACCACGTGACCCCGACGCCCGGGGCGTCTCCCGCGGCGGCTGGGACGAGAGGTTCTCTCCCTCACACGCTCCGCCACCTCCTTCGCTAGCATGACTGCTTCGCAAAAGGAGGTGACGGCGTCCCATTCCCTCTCGCTCCGGACCATGGATTGGACCAGGGCCGGACGCGATAGGTCGCCGCCGCCGATCGCCGCTACGAGGACACGGCGGTGCTCCGCCCAAGCGGGGCAGACCTCCACCGTGTGCTCCACCGTGTCCTCTGAGCGATCCTCGCAGTGATAACACGCGGGCGTTTCCTCCCGCCCCATTCGGTGCAGGAACCTCCCGAAATAATGGAAACCGACCCTTAGATAAAATTTATATTTTCGAAAATGATTAATTTGAAATGTTTAAAGGATGTAAACAGACTCTTAACGAAACCAAAAGGCACTTGTTCTCTCCGTCATTGCGATCATTCTTTTGATCTAGACCATACCTGGGAACCTTCTAGTTACGGAGATATTGGGGGTCAAAGTTCTAACCTTTTTCACAAGTTTTTAAATACATGTTTTTAATGTAAGATTTTTACTTGAAACACCTCCAGGGCCCCCTTACTATTCAATCTATCCATCAGCACAATGTTTTGAGGGCGTTACATTGAATCCTAGTGTAACACGTGATTTTTCAGCCCAAAAAAAAATCGTTTCCGAGCACTCGTTTTTGCGTAAAGTTACTTATAAAATAAATAAAAATAAAAAAGCCTTTTAATTCCATTAGCTATTAAAATTACATAACAATAACAAATTTAACTAAGTCATGCGAAATAAGAATTGATTTATATGTTTTATTTACAAAAATATAATATATTAAGATTCAATTTAAGTATGAAAGTTCATAGCAAGATAATTTAAATAAAATAAATGAATTTTATAACAATACAAATTGAAATGAAATAATCCTTGTTGAATTAATAAAAAAACATGCAATATTACAAATTATACAAGTCATGACGTATATAAGTAAATAATAATAGTGATCACGCTAATTGGACCCCTTTTCGGGTAAAGGCCTCCTCCAGAGAATGCCAATTGTCTGGATCTTTGGCGACATCTGCCCAGTCTTTTCCTGCGATTGCCTCTACTTCGTCTTTCCATCTCGCTTTCGATCTACCTCTACGTCTAAAGTTACTTAGTTTGATGTAAATAATGCTTGGTTGACAGCTTCGTGAAGAGTCTGTTTACACCCTGTATTTGTCAAAACACTTCTTTCAACTACGTCTGCTCAAAGTCACGACAATCGTTGAGACCAAAAGAAGTGACAAACAAACACAGTTTAGCAATTTTTTAAGACAAGTTTAATATTAGGATTTAAATGATTACGCAATGCAGGTCAGGTAAGCAAGCGCTGTCATTCAAGAAACACAAAGACAGCTATCAGTATAAATTAGCAAGTGTCCTGGGTGGTGCGTGCGTTTACTAACTTTAACCTTACATACACAAGCAGCCAGACCCGGAACATACAAATATTTGTTCTCTGCAGGAACGAACCCGCGACACGTAGCGCAGCCAGCCACTGCGCCATCTTTTCATCCAGTCTATAGGTAGCTCTAGCTATCTATTTTGTCTTAGCTGCTTGGCATCAATCAATGTGCCTCACGAAATTGTAAAACTGAAATGCCTTTTTCTATTTTATCGAAAACCATACCTACCTTAATAGTAATATCATTAAATCTCATCAATCAATAAAATTCAAATAATAAATGTTTCAATATCTAGAAATAGTACTCATGTTAGTGACAAAGGTCAAACATCTTGTGAAGAACAGGCTTCCAAGTAAACTGAATGGGGAAAAGAAAAACATAGGCAGTATATGGTTGATTTGACAGTATGGTCGTCGCCATTATGAGTTCTGGTTACTGTCATGTGTGTCAGTGACACTCGCTATATTAACACAAATCGATAGATTGTCGCGTGTGCCGATTTTGATGATTCTTATTACCAAAATCGTCAGACTTGGACTTTAGAGCGAGCGCCACAAAGGAACACATGTACTTATTACATTATGTATGGGCTGATAAACACATAATCCTCCTCAGTCGTAAAAATAGTATCATACGATATTACCGAATTTATCATATTCTTATTAATACTATGTTCTAATTTCAACAGCGGGAATGTTGCAAATTGTCTCACGGATATGTACTGAAGGACTAAAAAAAGCATTATTACGTGAAGTGTTTTATCCAGGTCATGGTCTACCCGTGTGGCATGTGCTATCCAAATCCGTCCTACTTTAAGGGTCCCTATCAATTTCGCGGTCTAAAAACATAAAACACTACATTATTCAGCTCTTTCTCAATAACCATAAGGTATATGGTATTTTTTTTAAATGCACAGTTATATATCACCCATATATATATCTAGTAAGTATACGATAACCGCTCAACATAAAATATGAAAAATAAAAATCAACCTGAAAAAAAAAATTTGTATGTCTACGATTTTTTTTTAATGAAAATGTGGTTCACACTGCAAAAACCCGATAAAATGATGCGCAAAATCGTCATCTACTCGTAAAAATATATGTTGAAAAATCAATAAATATGAAATATTATTAAACTTTTTGACCACTCAATTGTAATAAAATATTTAAATAATTCCATATACGCCGATGCGCTTGTTCGTTGCTTTTAGTTTCGCCGAGGGTTCACGTATGAGTCATACATAGTACCAGGATAACCGGTTTTTTTTGACCTTTTATTAAATGATTTGCCATTTACTTACGCGCCGATATACCGCACAAAATTGTAAGTTCGTCGCCATCTCATTACTCAGGGTCGGCTGAATCATTGTTTTTGGAGATCACTTTAAATCATACCAATGTTTTGCTTGCTGTATTTTACTCTCCTAACCTTCAGGTTAACTATTTTGACTCCTTAGAATCCTCGCTTAACAATCTCTGCCCATCATATGAGCATGTCATTCTAATGGGTGATTTTAATACATGTTTAATTAAAAATGATTCACGTTCTCATAGACTCCGTTCGCTTTTATCATCTTTCAATCTAGAAATTCTACCTCTTTCTGCGACCCATAACTTCCCAAATTGCACGCCTTCTCTTCTTGACCTAATGATCGTATCTTCAGCTCACAATGTTGCTGACTTTGGGCAGCTCACTGCAACTTTCTCGTATCATGACCTCATTTACCTTTCTTATCGTATCCGACCTCCGAAACGGAAGCCTCGTTTCTGTTTACTTCGTAGTTTCAATACCATAGGACCTGGTAGCTTTGAAACGCGATGCAGGTGATATCGATTGGACTCACGTTATCGAAAGCACCTTTGTCGATGAAAAGGTGAATAACTGCATTGCCATTATATTAGACATGTATGATAAACATGCTCCTCGTCGGCGTATTAAAATTAAGCATAATCCTGCTCCGTGGATGAGTGCCGAAATAAAAAATGCTATTGCTCGTAAGGATAAGGCTAGGAGTAGGTATAGGCGCAGACCCACAGAACTTAATCTCACTCACTTTAAAGCTCTGCGTAACCGCTGCAATCGTCTGTGTCGAGATGCCAAGAGACGCTTTTTCCACGAATCCCTCGTTAATCGTAACACCTCTGATGTCTGGAAATTTTTGAAGTCTGTCGGTATCGGCAAATCTCCCACGAGTACCTGTAAAGATGTCGACGTGGCTGCTCTTAACAGGCACTTTTCTTGTCCACCTGTTTCTCTGGATCCAAGCGTTAAAGCTTCAACTTTGATTGAACTCTCTAACATGCCACATTGTGCAATTTTTAATTTCAGTCCTGTCTCTGAGAATTTTGTCAAAAAATCCCTTCTCTCTATTTCCTCCTCTGCTGCGGGCCATGATAATTTGTGTTCGAGCATGATAATACTCATTATATCAGAGCTGCTCCCCATCCTTACTCATATTGTTAATTTTTCTTTATTTTCTGGCATATTTCCGTCAGCCTGGAAACAGGCTCACATAATACCACTTCCTAAAATTAACAATCTTTCTTCCTTATCCCACTTTAGACCCATCTCCATTCTTCCTTGCTTTTCCAAAGTACTAACCAGATGATACTAGGATTAAATAGGCCTGTCCCAGTCTGCCCAGTCCCAGTGTGGTGCCCAGTCTGTTTTCAGATCGCGAAATCGATAGGGACCCACCCTTAAGGTGTGATTGATTCGATATGTGTATTTTTCTCATGCATTATATCAGGTCCTAGTATTTGTAACTAGTTAGCTACTTAACTATGCCATAGATATTGATGCGGTTTTACCATGATCTATTAATGAATTTAATTACGAAAGCTTATGTTTAATTCATAGAACGATGTAAGCACGGCATTGTGGTTGCTAGTGTACCGGTACATGCACGTGTCACGTTGCAGGGCGGCAGATCGAGGGCGTGTGGCACACCGGCATCGTAGCCTACGACCGCGAGTTCTTCTTCGGCGGCGGCGGCATCAGCAGCTGCGCGCCGGTCAGTATACACTCACACTCACTCATACTCACACGAAGACCATTTACCATATTTACCATTAATCTTTACATATTATAGTAAAGGATCCGAGCTAAGAATGACCTTCACTGATCTGTTAAAAAATTCCAGCCAAGCTATTATTGATTAAGAATTGAAAAATGAAACTTTTTATTAAACTGTGCACTCACGATTTTAACGAATACCAACCGAAAGTATGAAGCCTGTAAAATAATAATACTCAAGCGTTGCGTTGTCTACCTTTTTCTTGGCGTAACCACTGGGTTGGCAGGTATAAACAGGTGTATCGATTCTAGCTATTTACACCCATTTGTTTAATAAACAAATCATAAATCAAAATAAGCGCTGTTTAATTGCGAACACGATGCTATAGGGTTGTCTGCCAAAAATCTGGTTTGAATGAGGGTTATCGAGTAAATAATAGCTTGGCCAGGATTTTACTTTTCCCACTCGCGATATATTTTTCAACATACAAATATATCATAAATTTGATATAAAATAGTTTTCATCCATTAAACAGATCAGTGAAGGTCGATCCTAGCTCGGCTCTTACACTAATAGTATAAAACAAACTCGCCCCCGCTGTTTGTACGATTACATCTTTTAAACTACGCAACGGATTTTAATGCAGTTTTCAGCAATAGAAAGAGTAATTCAAGAGAAAGGTTTGTATGTATCTCTCTACATTGCACCATTGGTAAGTCGGGGCGGCACACTAGTTGAATATATATATTCAACTAACTGTGTTGTTATAACAACAATTGGATTTCCCTAAAGAAAATTTCACTCATCCAAAGTCAAATCTAAGTAAAGTAAAGGTACTCTGAGGAGCACGGAAATAATGCGTTTCACCCAGTGCGAGTAGCTACAGATGGATACTGTCCGTGTAGTACACACGTGGTATCTGGAGGTGAGACGCAGAAGCAGTACATCCAGGCGAGTCCACGAGATTAATAGGCTGTCTACTATAATGTTATCGAAGTACGCCTCGCGCGGCTGCTCAGGCCGCTGTTGGCGGATGCATTTTCTGTTTTAATGATAGAAATGCAAGTATGCAACAGAACAAAGTACGTAATCAACATAACATCTCGAACGTGACGATGTAAATTGGCAAAGTTCGCCATCGCATCAGCCAACGAAACTTTACTGAACAGGTGCGCGTGGAGTTTCTGTGAACTACTGGACATTACATGATCACCACCCTAAATAGACTAGTAATTGCGTTAAATATTTACTTGCTTGTTTTACTACGTCTGATGCTTGTACTCTGATACGGTACGAGTATGTACGCTGATACTCTAGCCACAGATTAAGGTAAATTCCATTCGTTTTCACGTTCGATTGTATATAGACCGCCCACTCGGCGCCCGCGTCTATTCTTGAAGCACATTTCTATGTGTTCATCATCATCCACATTCAAATTGTTTGGACATTTTTGTTCAAGGAAACGACGCAGTTTATTTTCGAGAAAGAAATGTCGTAAAGCGCCTCGTATGTCGCTTGATGCTGTTATTGGTGGTGTCTCAGTATTTAACCCCGCGATCTACTACAATGTCAATGTTAATGAAAGTAATTTAAGTAACAACCCGCAAATAAAAACCGAGCCAAATTCGGGGAGCGATTCTCTCATGGAAACTCATTATTCATTAAATACGGTTCCGTCCCCGCCCCCTCTTTCTTTTTATTATTTCAATACAAACATCGAAATCCTTTAGAAGCCATGTTGAACTATACGCAGCAAGTCTTGGCTTCTTTATGTTTCCAGTGCCTAAACAATACGGCGGGTAAATCGGAATAGTTTAGTGCCACACGCGAGTCACTAGCCGACGCGACGCTAGACCACTGTGAACGACACAAGCCCAATAAACAAATGGGATCCTTGATCCATACTCGGCCGCGCCCGCCTTGAAGCAGACACTCCCGCGGTGTGCAATCATTATTGAAACTAGACGCGCCTGCGCAGGCAACCCGCCTGCATTCTCACTGAGCACTAAGGGCTCATTTACGGAGACGCGGCGTTGTGCGGCGCGGCACGCTTTTAATTCAAACATAAGACGACGAAAGAGAGCGTTAGCGGAGCAACTTACGCGCGTTGGCTTGAAATGGGGCGTTGCTTGTCAGCCAGTTCCTTTAATGTTTTGTTCACCGTGAAGCGGCGTGTCAAACGTAGCGATAACCCGCGACGCCGCGTGCTCTAACAGTTCGCGTATACGGGTAGACCTTACCTAACCCGTAAAACTGATGGGGTAGAACCTCTACCACACCAAAGCAGGGACAATATAATAATTTATTTGCGAGTCTCGGACATTAGCAGCGAGAGGATAGCGAGATAGCATTGTTCGTTTTCGACTTTGATGGGAGTCGTGAACGTGTAACTTTGATCCAGTCATACGAACTTAAAATAAATCGCAAGCGCGCCACTGGTAACATCACGCAAACTACTTACAAATCTACCCACACCTACATCGCGCTTCTACAGAGTCGTGATGTTTTAAGCTCGTGGCGAGGAAGAAATGTAGTGTCTGATCGCAGCGGAGTCAGGCTGCGTTTCCACCAGCCAAGAGCGAGGATGCGTAGCGAGGCGAAGGATGTGTGAAATTAACCAATATTATCGCTTCGTTATCACTGCTTGAAGTATCCTAGCTATGTGATTGGTTAGTTCCACACACATCGCTCGCTACGCATCCTCGTTCATCTCTGGTGGAAACGCAGCCTTAAGACATCCCGGAACTGTACCAAATTCATTGTACCTAGTGTTATTATGATAAATTGTAATTTCAAGTAATTAGTTAGTTTAATGTATGTTATTAGTGTTTTTATTGGACGAAACACATCTTCTGTCCCCATCATGTCCGAGTCTAACGGAATTAATTCCTGACAATCCGACATGCATATTATACTTAAGACTACTATGATCTAAAATAGGTAGACGTCATGTTTTCATTAAATTCCCGTAAATCAGTCCGTTCATCATAAGAAAACCGTAAAACGTGCAAACGGACAGTTGAATGCCACCGCGTGTAACATTAGCCGCGTATTAATACACTTCATAACATGAGTCGTTCACGATTCTCACTCCATTGTTATTTATAGACGATCGACGATAGACAATTATGTATTATTATATTAATATAATCTCGCTTGAGCGTGACCGGCCAGTGCGAGCGACCCCCCGTGACACCTGGCCGACACACACGCCCTCACAGGCTCACACGGCGCTCCGGGATGCGCGAACGCTCCTGAACTGTAAACACTATTTCGCAGCGGGGCTCGGCGCCAACACGAATATTTTCCGAATGCAATAAACATTTCAGCTGCAACTTACACACTTTCCTTATTTTTATCTTATTTTAGATCCAAGCGACGAAGTGTGGATGACTTCGCCGTCTATTTTCTAGAAATTTGAAGCGGACCACTGTTCACTATTACAACATTATTATCTTCCTTTCACTTGTTTTGGTTATGTCTGTCCAAAGTATAAAATGTGCAAGGTGGGACCTACCAATACCCAACCGTTGATATGGTACATGCCCGCTACACTATACCCAACCACTGCAACTTCTGAAAGCCAGAATCAACAGTGGCGACCACCAAAAAAGCGCTTAGACAATAAAGCTCGACAAAGTCCCAGAGAAACAATTAAACTGTCGTCTGTTGTCTGTCTGTCTGTTGTCGGATCCCGCAACGAAATGAATTCGAAATAAAAGCGGAGTAGAAAACACATAATTTCCACACACACGATAGATAGACTGTGTAGGGATGGTATGGCTAAAAAAGACGTGTTTGAAGAGATGACAAGTAAAGAAATGGAAGAAGAAAACATGCTGCGCCGACCTAAATAAATTGGGATAAGGGCAAGATAATCATGTTGATGTGTCGGTAAATGCTAGCCGGGGCAATAATACGATGCTCTTATCACAATATAAGTCTGTAAAAATATATATTTTTAAATGTCAGTGCCATTATGTGAAGCTTGTCAATTCCGCAGCGGGGCAGTGACTGCGTCTGTATTATTAGCCGTTGCACGCGTGTTGCAGGAACTCGCTGTATCCAAACGCATTTGCTGACACGTAGAACGCGCTCTATATTCCGCAACACTCGAAATAGGCGCACATCGCTCGCGCTGCCACGTGACCGACGTATTTCCTCTCTTAACAGCTACGACCGTTGGATTCCTACATTATTTTCACAAATCAAGGAATTCGCACGGGTTTTATTAAGCGAGATGGACGTTTTAAGCTTCATTGTCTCGGCGCTTTCCTGATCATCGCCACAGTAGACTCCGTATTCAGGACTGTGAATACTGTGGCTTGTCCTAAAAAAAGTGACGTCAACTATATATTTTAGTTGCTGACAAGTAACCATGGAACTTTCAAAAGTGCCTGTAAGACAAATAAAATGCCACTTCCAAGATAGTAGATATGCTATTGCCACGCGCACACTACCGCCCCTACATTCAGAAAGTCAAATAAATGCAATCTCTGAACATTAGTCGTCGAAGCGTACCTGACGATACGACTAGCTGTTCTTTAATTTTGTGATAGGGTAATTAAGTTTTAGTACATAGGTGGAAAGAGCCGTCATAATTTTTTTTTATCCGTAAACTGTACGAATAAATGTTGTTTAATATACATTTGGAACTTGTCGCTTGCATTCGGTGACCGCCTAGACATTTAGTGAGCCTGAGCACGTGCAGCGCTCTCGCGCGAATCATACACGCTACGTACCTCGAGTGGCTAAGGAGGCGTCACATAACATGCGCGCGTGCCTCTCGCGAACATACTATGTTTTAAAGATGAACGCTATGCACGCGAACCGCACTGTTCGGGTTCGCGAGGGGACATTATAACTTGCACGCGAACTGCTTGCTAACCGCTCGCGAGCATGCCCAGCTAGCAAAAAATAGTCTTACAAATATCCCAAGACCATATTTTTTTCAGTTTTATATCACACTTATAGGCAGTTATAAGTGTGGATTTGGGCGCACTTTATAAGTATATTCACCCTTGCAATTGCCTTGTAATCGTCTTACGAAGTGTATTTTCAAACTTACAAGTGACTTAAAATAGCGCGCTGTAGGGGTAAATAACCTTAAAGTCCTCTTACTAATGCTATTTTAAGTGTAAAATAGCTAGTAGTCCTCTTAGAGATCTCCTATTAAGAGTGTCATCACAAACTACCGTGAGCTTGCGAAGTACTTGGAACTTTTGTGAAAATAATAAAAAGTCGTATAAAAACATAAGTATTATATATTGCCCTACATATTTTCTAATTTCTTACTCAAATATTTGTCACGCACTAAATGCGCTTATTAGGTTGCGAATGCGAAGTAGTTTTTCTCGATTACATTGAAATTTTGATAACAATATATTCACGGGCTTTTTCAAAAATGTGTCTTACTTTAAATTATTTGTAAAATAATATCAAAATGTCGCCATTACAACCAACCACGACTGGTAAGTGCTTCATCAGAGCAATATAAGTCCAGTACTCTTGTGTAAAATTTATATCGCACTCGTAAAAGTCAAATTAAACCTAAAACCGGTCTACACGGCCATGTTACTCATAATTTTAGGGTTCCTTAATAAGTAAAACCAAGCCAAACGATGAAGTCATTATAGGTATAAATAATTAATCCTCAACGTAATTCAATGTAAACACGTATGTTTTAAGACAAATATACGTCATACAGTTTGGTTGCAGTCATGGATGTCGACTGTTTCATAACTAAAAAAAAGATCCAAATGCTTAAGAATGAAAAATAGCCATGGAACATAACGTACTTTGTATTCTGTGAAAAATGTATCACCTGTGGATGTCCTACTTCAAGGTTTCTGCCCCAACATTTTACAATGGCTCAAAATGGCATTTAGCACATCAACCTGCTCAAATAATTTTCGTAGGTGTGTATTAGGCCATTATGCCAATAATGCCCAGTCCCCAATACAATAATACGTATTTCTTGAACGCTTGTTTGGAATAGTGTGAGGGCATCCTTGGGTGACTTGTTTAACTCCCTTATTTAGAATCACAGCTAGTTAATGAACTAGCTGTGATTCTAAATAATGGAGTTAAACAAGTATAATTATATTATATCACACTCGGCTTATAATGATAAGCTGTTATAAGCCGAGTGTGATATAATATACTTAAAGTTCATTTTTTAATATCTTCTCGTAATTTTTTGTCATAATCCGTAACTTCTGATTGATTTTCTCTACTTCCTTCGGTCACTACAATCTCTATTACTACTTCGTTCAATATCACCACAAAAGTCTATAATATGTTATTTTGTACGGAACTATCAAAAATATTGTTTGTGTCAGTTGGTCGATATGCTCGGAAAGACGGTTTTTGTAGTATATATTTTAAGTATGCTTCACTTTTCTTAAATTTTACCTGATTTTATAACAATTTCTGGAGTCAACACAACAAAGAAAAAAAATAACCCTTACTACGGAATTGTTTAAGATACTTGTAGGACTTTTAAAGTGCTACTACTCTTTAATATGTCTTGGGTGAGATAAATCACACTTTTAAAATACTAGTTTTACAGAACTCTAATAAACACTTGGTATAGTCACTTCTAAGGTTGACTGTACTTATAAAATGTATTTATAAGTATTAATTAAGAATCAAATGCAATTAGATTTGTAGAAGACGCTTATAATGCCACTACTCTTATTAATATTTTATACAATTTTCTTATAGATATCTATAAGAATATGTTACAAGTATGAATGCTCTTAAAACTTAAATAGACTTATAAAATAGCACTATTAGAGTTCCTGCCTTAATTAGAACACATATAATCCTTATATGAAACCACAGCTCTTACAAACTTTTGTTTGTAAGGGTATTTAGGGTTTCTGACTTAGTCAGAACATGTATAAATCTTGTATAAAACCATCGTTCTTATAAGTTTTGTTTGTAAGGGTATTTTGCTAGTTGGGTGTCCGAAGCTGTCCATACTTTGTTTAAGAACAAAGTGAACGCAAATAGCACGGTTCGTGCACTTGCGCAGGTGTGGATACGCCTTTACGGGCCATATTTGCAATACACGGCTATTTTTTCAACTACGGTTCAGTTATCACGCAAACATCTCTATTGCAAAACATGACCGATTATGACGTAGTTTTCTACATTGGTTGCAGTCAGGACAGCAAAGACTGGTAGACTGAATGTATACAACAACACATGGCATTGTCCCTCTCAGCACTCGCCAAGTGGCGCCAGACTTACAGTTCAGCGGTTTAGGCGTGATAATGTAACAAACAGACAGAGTGTACGCATTTTAAATAATAAGTAAGTACTCGTAGTAGTACTTACTTGCATTATTTGACCATACCCTATGGCCAGGCAACATTGCAAATATTGTCAGCGACTTATAGCAGCCGACCATTATTGTCTTCGGGTAACACGTGCTTATTATGTTTGTTTTGTCCAAGATTCATGTCTGTGAATGTTGTTGGTTGCAGGGCGGCACACAGCTCGGCTCGCCGCTACGCGTGGAGCAGCTCGGCCAGACCTTCGTGCCGTTCCAGGTATTCCTGGACTACTTGCAGGGACTCTCCACCACCTCGTACAGGTCAGTCAGGCTCGCTGCTTTATTGCATGCTGCACACTTATATGCATGTTCGGCTAATGAGTACATACATATATGCATGTTCGACAAATCAATTGACACCGGCTCTTGGCTGCAGAAAGAACTTTTGGATTGACCGTAGTTAATACTTGCTGGTTTTCATCTTATTTATCCCGTAGTTCGCAAATTCTTTTTGTTGTAGTTATGAATCTTACCCGTACTATGCTGATTCAGGAATTGCATAGGGTTCTCACCTTGCACCAGTTCTGTTTTCGCTCTTCATTAACGACATTACCTGCAGATCAAATCCATCACTGTAAATACTTAATGTTTGCCGATGATCTTCCAATTTATGAAACTATCACCTTAGCTGAAGATGCCTCCTTAATTCAGGAGGAATTAGATATAATTGAGAATTGGTGCAACCTGAATCACGTGAAGCTTAACGTACAAAAATGTAGCCACATACGATGTTCTAGGAAAAAGCAAACCAATACTAGACAGAATACATACAAAATAAAAGGAGCATTATTAGAAACCGCAAATGAGGTCCGTGATCTTGGCGTAATCATGGACAGATTGGACAGTAAACTTAACTTCGATAACATCGTAACGAAATCAGCGCGGTTGCTAGGATTTAATTTTCTTAAGAGAAGCACTAAAGGGTTGAAGCTGGTACGAACTAAAACTGTTCTTTATATCGCCTTAGTTTTATTTCTAAAACACAAACAAGCAGTCTTACCAGGAGGTATCGTGTTACTATGTAACTGATTTCTGGAGGTCAAATAAGTAGTCAAATACTGGTATTCAGTTGCATCCGGTTAGACTGGTAGCCGACCATGATTAGGCTTTTGATTTTGTGTCTCATAGATTACTGCTTTCGAAGTTGGAACAATATGGCATTCGAGTACCGGCCCTCAGCTGGCTTGAAACTGGTAGTGGGCAGAAAGCAATGTGTTGAAATTTTGAGTATGACTGGAAACAAAGAATTACAGGGTTTAAGATCTCTTTCCAAATGCAACAACGCAGATGTACAACAAGGAAGCATTTTGGGTCCCCCTTTATTCTTATTAACGATCTTCCCGCACACACACCCAATCCATTCACATTTGCGGATGACATTTCGATGATTATGACATCACTTGTTAATACTGACATAAATAATTACAGATTTGACATTAGTAACACAATTAAATCAAACAATTTCTTTATTAAGTTATAATAATTTACATGTAAATATTAATAAAGGTTACCTATCATAAGTTCGAAAAATACTAGACCGAATTTCATTTTACCTAAAACTTCAACTATTATCGTTTCTTTTTTTTTACTTCATCGAAGTCACGGCTGCCACTGTACCAGTGACCTATTATCAATTCGATTGTTTTCGTTACTCCGACGTTTCATTTGGTCGAAAAACTTTTTACCGAAGTTATACTTAGCCGAAATAACATTTGTTCGAAGTATTAAATGATAAATGGTGTTTATTTTGCAAATAGGTTTTTACAAACTGTTTACGCCTGTGCGTAAAGTGTGGCGACGTGTAGTGTGTGTCGCGCTTTGCCATTCGAAAGAACTACGCGCACCGTTCTATTTCAACTAAATAATATTTTGAGTTTTTATTCTACCACCTACATTTTTTTCTTTTGTGTCCAAAATTTCCGTCGCGGCAACATCACGCTCCGCAATTTTTTGATTGTAAATCCAGTTATAAACCGAATTAAACCACCATACCTCAATACGGGAGTTTCATTGAAAATACTGAAGCCCCAACACAAACACTTTTACACATCATGTTTTATTTTTTTAAACTGGATGGGATCGGTGTTTCGTACCTGACTACTCTGAGAAGAAACAGCCGAAACAAACTCAGAGATCAAAGTCTCTTTTAAAGTTCAGACATAAAAGACAATACCCATTTCTGGCCCAGCCACAGACACATATTGAAACATAATCAAAAAAAATAAGTTTTTAAAATAGGAATTATCCGTTTAAGATCTATCTCTAAATAACACGCCGTGATCATATCAAATAAATAGGTAATTTAACTTATTATCAATACAAGTTTTAGTTTCATGCGAAGTTTAGGGTTGCTATTATGTGTTCATTTTTATTTCAATTCATATTTCTAATCGATCGATCGATTTAAATCTAATCGATTACGGATGAATCTAATCGATTAATTAATTAATATGGATTAATTATAAAAATCAACATGTGTGCTCAGTGGTATGCAATCGAAGGACGAGACTAATATCCAGCAGTGGAGTAAGTAGTAGTCCAGTGTAGTATGAGTGTACGTACACTTCAGTCCTATTTCATGTATACTTTACACTTTCATCTTATGGAGCTTTGACTTCGCTGAGAAAGTAGGTACATAGAATAAAATAAAATATAATATTGGTATAAAATAAATAAAAAACTTAAATCCGTCAGCGTTTTAGCAAAAAAAAAAGAACTTAGGTACAATATTTGCAACCGAACAGCTCAGCACTTTTGCCTTAGTGCATTTCCATAAATGCATGTATCGCAAGTATTACCAGTTCAGTGCGTGTTCGGACACCGATCGCGTAACTCAACCAAACCATATCAAACCATCTTAGTGCTAATTTAGCTTAGATTTACCATATTATAACCAATTTCAATATAAACTTTAAACCATATACATAATTTCGTATAATTTAACCAGTGATCATAAACCAACAACCAAACCATTACAAATCAACCAAATATCAACCAACCCAGAATTTAGAGCTGAACCAGACAAGCGCTGAATTCTACATAAGTACTAGCATCTTACTGCTGATGTTGTCACGGAAATAACGTTTGATGGTACCTAGTGGTGATCGTGAAAGTATAGGTGTAGAGGTGAGAGAAAAAGAGAGAATGGGTACCTAAGAGTAAGTACATATATAAAGTAACACATATAGTAAGTAGTAGTAGTACATATAGTCAGTGCTGATGTTAATTAAAACTTGAGTATTTTATATGCTTTGACTTTGGGAACCGCGTATAATAAATACGAATAAATTGCTCAATACGTTAGTCTGGTTTCAGATTTTAAAACTGATTTTAAATACATGTTTCTATGGTTATGACGAAAAGTTTTTCTTATAATATCACGATCATTTTAGTTTCTTCGAACGAAACCGACCTGGAGACAAAACCACACATACTTAAACATACAGGGTGTAAACAGACTCTTCACGAAGCCGTCAACCAAGCATTATGTACATCAAACTAAGTTACTTTACGCAAAAATGATGGCTAGGACTCAATGTAACGTACTCAAAACATTGTGCTGATGGATGAATTGAATAGTAAGGGGGTCCTGGAGGTGTTTAAAGTAAAAATCTTACATTAAAAACCTGTATTAAAAAAAAAACTTGCGAAAAAGTTGGAATTTTGACCCCAATATCTCCGTAACTAGAAGTTTTCCAGGTATGGTCTAGAACAAAAAAAATGATTGCAATGACGGGGAGAACAAGTGCCTTTCGGCTTCGTTAAGAGTCTGTTTACACCCTTTATGAATGGTAAAATCACTATATTGTTTATTATTTTGGCTTTGCCGTAGTTGGATAAAAAATAAATTGATCAAGACCAACAATCGATGCAACTAATCGATTATATTTCAGAATATGGCAACATCATCCTTTGACATAAGATCATCAGTCAAATCCATCTTCTGTCATTGTCATGTCTGGATTTGACAGTAAACTGTAATCTATCTTCTCATGAGCACGCTCATTACCGTAGTTTTAAGCTGCCGTGATTTGTGCCCTTTTGTCAACTTTTTTATGACAACGCCGAGAACTTCACCTGAATGATGACCCTCGCGCATACTTGGACCCTGACTCCCCCTGATGTGAATATGGAAACTGTTGACCCCGCATCTAATGACGGCCCTCGCGATATTTAAAACTGTTTTATTTCCAAATGGCGACTTACTTTCTAAACTGATAAGTACTAGAAGGTGTTCATAACAACTTAGATTATAATTCTATAAACTATGTATCAGTGTTTACTGTGGGCCACGGTTGTTCTAATGAGTGGGCATTGACCTTTGGTTAACTCACATGAGGACTATGCAGATTAGTGTCTGAAATGGCCTTTGGAAGAAAGAACGACACAGATTTGAGTGGACTTGTCCAGTCAGTGCAAGCATTTGTCAGTTATCGTGAGCTCGACTTTTAACTCAAGCAGCTCAACAATTATGTTTCCGAACATTCATTATACCACTGTTTTAATTACCACTAGCTGAACCCGCGGCTTCGCTCACGTAAGCGCGTTTTCTTTTGGCATTATAAGGGAACATTACATGAGAACGTGAAGTCGTAGTATATTCCTAATATCCTCTAAAAAATAGTGTACTTGTATACTGATTTACTGTTAATTTAAACTAAAACATCTTTGTTTTAAGTAAATGATCTCGTAATCAATTTCTGGGGGGAGTAAAATAATCTAATAAGCAAATAGATGCAATTCATGGTAGGTCTGTAGGTCTCGAACCTGAGAATCCTTAAAAAAATTAAAGACTTTTCAACTGTAATGGCACTTAATAAAACAGTTGACAGTTGCTACATGCTTGTTTGTATACAAGCAGCATGCAAGCTAGCATGCAAGCAAGCATGCAGCTTGCAAGCAGGTATGCAGCATGCAAGAAAGCATGCAGCGTGCAAAAAAGCATGCCTCATGCAAGCAGGCATGCAAAATACAGCAAACATTGTTTCTGTCACGGGTCCGGCACTGCGGGGTTTGGGTGGCCCCACGCGAGCTTATCGTCGCAGATGGTTTTAACGCTCACCACCGCAGCTTAAGCTTGCTGGCCGGCGAAGCCGGCCAGCTTCAACTGCGGCGGCGGGCCTTCAAACCACCTGCGCCTCAGCTCGCGGGCCACCCTACCCCTCCCCGCCTACGCGGGTTTAAATTACACTCTAGGGGTAGGGCAGACAAGACTGTGTGAAATCAGTTTTGCAGCGATTCGTTTCTGTTACTAAATTTTGTAGCACAACACAACATGTTGACTTCATATGACATTTCTATTCTATTAAAGGGTTTGGTTTCCACACTTAGTCCCTAAAGGTGGACCATTGTGCGTGCTTTTTTTATGACACTATTTTCATTTAATATTGAAAGTGCTACCAAGTAACCGGCTACATATTTGTGAAATAAATAATACTCCGTTAAATTTTGTTTCGGTGTGGTGAAAATATAGCAAATAAATCATTTGGTAAACGAAAAAAGTTCAAAAGAGGCTTCGGCCAAAAGCAAAAAGTTATTTTGTAAATCGGCGAAATAGTATAGTTCAGTAAAATAATACCTATGACAAATGATACTTCGATTATCTAAAAATATGTCAAATAATGCATATAGCAAAAAAGACGTCGGTCAATAGTTTTCGGTAAAATGAAATTGCCAGAGAGAACAGAGCCAGCTCACGAAACTGAAGACCGACGATGGAAGGATCGAATCCGCCAAACCTGAGCTTCTGAGGGAGATCGAGAGATTCTATGGGCAGTCTATGTCTACTGGTAATCCCGTTGTGGATCTAGCAAACGACCCAAGAGCTAGAGTAACCCGACACTATACCGAAGACATCCCGGACGTCAGCCTGTACAAGATTAGGATGGCTCTGAAACAGCTTAAAAACAACAAGGCACCGGGTGATGACGGAATTACGGCGAAACTCCTAAAGGCGGGTGGAAAACCGGTACTTAAGGCCCTTCAGAAGCTGTTTGATTCCGTCATACTCGAGGGGAAACACAGGCATAGGTATGGTGCAGAGGTGTGGTGGTACTCTTCTTCAAAAAGGGCGACAATGCCCGGCTGAAGAACTATAGGCCCATCTCACTTCTGAGCCATGTCTACAAGTTGTTTTCTAGTGTCATCACGAATCGTCTCGCGCGCAGGTTTGACGATTTCCTGCCTCCCGAACAAGCCGGTTTCGTGGCCAGTTCCAAGCATATAAGGTGTGTACAAACTACAAACACATGCGACACAGGCCTCATGCCCCGCCGTCGTCCTGCTCCACGTGACATTAGGAAGCTTATAATGACCGACGATGTAAAACTTCATGACGTTAGGTGCATTTAAGGTGTCCTGTAAAAAGTCAAAATGAGATGTATAGACATCGGAGTTGGTCCCCGGCGGGATGTACACTGCACTGATGACATGTATCTTATGTTTGTCAGTTTTGCAAGGCAGTGCCACCATGAGGTGCTCAATACACGCCGAGGGCTTACAAAGTGGGTTATTGAGAATATCGAGTGAGGCCGACTAAAGCTCACGCAGTATTGCAACGTGCACCACCCCCATCACGCTTCCCCGTAGCGTCACAATCCCGATCATAGCGGAATACAACGTAACGAGTGTCAATAAACTCGCCGTTCGCTATTTCTGGTATCAGCCAAGTCTCTGTCAATATTAAGATGTCATATGAGGATGCCAAGGTGTTCACAAGCAACGAGTGCAGCTTAGTTCTGATTCCCCTACAGTTTTGGTAATAGATCAAACTATCAGCACTATCCATTATCAGAGTGTATAGCACCAAATGTATATCTCTTTATTATAACACTAAGCGACAGTATAGCCTAAATATTTTGTTTATATTCAATTCAATTCATTAATTATTAATACGCCTGCCTCTGAGTCATTTGTTTGTTTGTCATTACATTTTTCATTTTAAAAATGTGTTTAAAAATTAAACAGCTGCCTTTATCGGTTTTATTTTAGCCCTTCGGCGTATAACCTGCTGGAGCACAACTGCAACCACTTCAGCGAAGAAGTAGCACAGTTTCTGTGCGGCGCAAACATTCCCAAGCACATCGTGGCGCAGCCCGAGGAGCTGCTCGCACCCAGCACACGCGCCGCCGTGCAGGCGCTGCTGGACAACCTGGTGCCGCACACCGCGCAGGTATGTACGGGTCACCTGTGCGGGAGCTGCTGGCGCCCAGCACACTGCTGGACAACCTGGTGCCGCACACCGCGCAGGTATGTACGGGTCACCTGTGCGGGAGCTGCTGGCGCCCAGCACACTGCTGGACAACCTGGTGCCGCACACCGCGCAGGTATGTACGGGTCACCTGTGCGGGAGCTGCTGGCGCCCAGCACACTGCTGGACAACCTGGTGCCGCACACCGCGCAGGTATGTACGGGTCACCTGTGCGGGAGCTGCTGGCGCCCAGCACACTGCTGGACAACCTGGTGCCGCACACCGCGCAGGTATGTACGGGTCACCTGTGCGGGAGCTGCTGGCGCCCAGCACACTGCTGGACAACCTGGTGCCGCACACCGCGCAGGTATGTACGTGTCACCTGTGCGGGAGCTGCTGGCGCCCAGCACACTGCTGGACAACCTGGTGCCGCACACCGCGCAGGTATGTACGGGTCACCTGTGCGGGAGCTGCTGGCGCCCAGCACACTGCTGGACAACCTGGTGCCGCACACCGCGCAGGTATGTACGGGTCACCTGTGCGGGAGCTGCTGGCGCCCAGCACACTGCTGGACAACCTGGTACCGCACACTGCGCAGGTATGTACGTACACTTTATCGTGTCATGTACGCTTACTCCTTGGATCAAAACCGGCCACAGCACGTTGGGGTATTATCAAAATAGCCACGGCGTGAAATTCTCGTTATGGCTCTTACACTTCCACAACGAGTTCTGGCTAGTGTCCGACCGAAGTTTCGGATTCTGCCAAAAGATCTAGTTTCGGCCACAGTTTCGGTTTCGACCAGTTATCCGAAACTTCGGCTACACCGAAAGTCGGCATTCGTGAGCTCATTGCTTGTAATCGATGAGTTCACCGCCGTTCTTGGCTTTTTTATTATGATGTTTTATTTTTGTGTATTATCATTTTAATTCGTTTTAATGTCTTTTACAAAACGTAAATGGACTCATCACGAAGTCGAATTGCGGGACTTATTTTTTGCGGTGAAAAATTGCGATTTACTATAAGACTCGATGTAACACACCCAAAACATTTTGCTGATGTGAATAGTGACAATGATGCTATCTAGCCCATTTTCCGCATTCGATTTATCTTTATGGATATGACACAGACTTTTGATCACGAGGTACATCTTATCATAAAGGGAGTAAAAAGACTTAACGAGGCCGAAAGGCACTTGTTTTCCTCGTTATTGCAATATATTTTTTGTTCTATACCATATCTGGGAACTTTCTAGTTACGGAGATATTGAGGGTCAAAGTTCCAACTTTTTCACAAGTTTTTTTTAAATACATGTTTTTAATGTATTTTTTTTACTTAAGAGACCTTCACGACCCCCGTACTATTCAATCTATCCATCAGCACAACAGTGGCGAAGGGTGAAAATTTATTAAGGGGAAGTCGAAGAAAAAAAATGAGAATTGTTTTTTTTTTTCTACGTTTATTTTGACCTCGTTTTCGTTGTCAGTGAACCTAAAAACCATGAAAATGACACTATGAGGAAAAAAACGAAAATTTTCGTCAGCGCCATCTTGGATTTTCATTTTCATCTCAGTTTCGTTATCAGCCCTGAGTAAATGAAGCTCCACGTGAGAGGCCTGCGTAAGACAAAGAACGGCGGTGTTATCATCAGCACCGAGACGAAGGACGACATCGAGAAGCTGAGACAATCAGTGCAGCTCACCAAATCAGGCCTAACAGTCGACGAGCCTCATAAAGGAAGCCTAGGGTTGTAATTATAGGAGAGCCGTCATCCATGCAGGAAAATGAGGTTTTTACTTGCGTGTACAACCAGAATCTAGCCGAAAAACTTCAGGAAAACTGCAGCCTTGAAAAGTTTTTGACCTTAATTAAATTAAGACATAAGTCAGGTAAGTAAGACACGGAGACATGTTATTACATTGTTGAAGTATCTGCAGCCATACGCAAAGCACTGATATCACAAGACCGAGTTTTTGTAAATTGGTCATCATGCCCTGTGAGAGACTTTACTTTGGTCACACGATGCTATAAGTGTCAGTAGTATGGACATGCGGCCAAATCATGTCGACAGACATCGTATACCTGCGGCCACTGTGGTGATCAAGGGCACTTAGTAAAAGAATGTCCAAAAAAAGCTGACGAACCAAAATGCGCTACTTGCTTGCATTTCATAAAACCAGACAAGCATAACACAGGTGCTGCAGACTGCCCGGCGAAATTAATGGCTGAAAAAGGTACATCAAATCTGTAGATTATGAAGGCGCCTAAGAGTGCCGTTAATTAGTTATTTTTCTGACCTTTTTTGTTTTATATTTTTATTTTTTAATACCAATATGATAAATAGTTTAATTAATGATTTAGATAATTTCTCTGTATCCGAGTCTAGAGTTTGTGAAGCTGAAACGGCAAACAATATCTATCCGGCTACAAATCTCCCCTAACCATATTAACACAAAATATTCGCAGTGTTTTTAAGAATTTTGATAGTTTTAATACATTTCAGCAACGGCTAAACATAAATTGTGACTTTATTGTTTTAACCGAATGCTGGCTTGCCAAACAATATAACATACCACTAATCCCGGGATATAATATGTATAAAAGTACTATAAATTACAACCAAAACGATGGTGTGATAGTTTCTGCAAGAAATCATCTGAATGGTTCTGTTGAGGAACCTGATATGCACGACTGTAACAGATTGCATTATATCGACCTCCGTAAAAATACTACCAATTTTACTGACTCTCTGAATGAGACCTTGCAGAACCTGTCATCCATTAAAAACACGATTGTAATTGGAGATATTAATATCAATATACTACCAGGAAGTGCTGATGATTCAGCTCAGAAATACCTCAACCTATGCGTCTGTCATGGCCTGCTCCCAGCACACAGCTTTCCTACACATCACAGTGGCTCCTGTTTGGATCATATTATGCTTAAATCGAATTTCCCTTCGTTTGCACTTGTTGTTAATATTTGGAAGATAAATCGATCCTTTCTGAACGGCAGTTTGGATTTAGGACTAAAATTTCAACTGCCGATGCGGTACATCACCTGACTGACTATCTAGTGCAAGAACTTGACAAGGGTAACCACACAGTAGGAATTTTCTTGGACCTCGCCAAAGCTTTCGACACAGTTTCCATTCCAATTCTGTTGCGCAAGGTTGAGAACATAGGTGTCAGGGGCACCCAGTTGAAAATATTCAAAAGTTATTCATAAGATCGTTCCCAGTGCGTAAAGACTGGAATTTTCTCAGCGCTGTTAAAAAAAAAAAACAAATTTTTTGGTGTTCTCCAAGGAAGTATTCTAAGGCCCACTCTGTTTTTGATCGACATAAGTGACCTTTGCAATATAAAGTTAGAGCATGGCACTATCATAACTTACGCTGACGACACTGCTTTACTTTTTTCGGCTGACCCAGAAAATGAAGTCTACAATCTTGCGCAACACGGATTTAATATTGTAAATAAATGGCTTCAAAATAATTCACTAACTCTAAATGCAGAGAAGACAAATTACATTAAGTTTTCGATGCGCAAACAAATTTCCAATATTCCCTCAGCATTGCATGCTCATTGTTGCCCAGTCCCTGCAGATAACCCGTGTAAGTGTCCCAATAATAAGAAGACTGATAAAATAAAATACCTGGGTATTATAATATATGAAACCCTTTCCTTCAAACAACATATGGAAACTCTGAATAATAGAATCCGTAAGTTGATATTCGTATTCAAAAAGCTTCGTTTTATTACAGATCCTAAAATAATTGGGCAAGTATATTTCGCTCTTTGTCAGTCAATTCTAACTTACTGTATTACTTCATGGGGTGGGGCAAGTAGAACTCTGTTATTGCCCATTGAAAGAGCTCAAAGAGCTATCCTCAAGGTGGCTACTTGCCGCCCTTTCCTTTTCCCCACTAACCTCCTGTATAAATCTTGTGAAGTTCTAACAGTCCGACAATTATTTATTATGAGCACTGTACTAAAACAACACGCAACACTTCCATACAGCACTGAATTTACTAAAAAAAGACGGAAAGATATAGTGTGCCCTCAAAAAAGTACAAAACATGCTTTCAAAGCAAAATTTTATATGTACCTCGGACCGCTACTCTATAACAGGCTTAATAAAAAAGAAAACATCTACTCCTTAAATCATAGTAACTGCAAGAAAATTGTTATGGAAGCTCTTCAAACTATGTCCTATGAAGATACAGAAAAATTATTAGTTGTGCCGAAGTAAATATTGTTCCTAATATTGTTATTTTTAATTAGTTAGCTAGGTTAACTACTATAATTTTTACTATACTTTATTCTATTACTGTAATTATTATATTCCTTTTTAAAACGTACCAATAAGATTAAATATATGATAAGTGATTATTTAACCAATTAATGTTACCTCCAATCACCTGAAACACAGGATTACCTAGTTCAGGCACAAATCATGGGTGAACTGGATATAGATTTAAGAAAAACTGTTATCGTTATACCTTATTATTTTTTAATAAATTTATTATTATTATTTACGTTATCAGCGACCCTGAAAACCATGAAAATGACACCCATGACAAAAACACGGAAAGTTTTGGTCGGCGCCATCTTGGATTTTCGTTTTCATCTCATTTTCGTTATCAGTGACCCCGAAAACCATGAAAATGATACGCCTGACATACGAAAATTTTCGTCGGCGACATCTTGGATTTTCGTTTTGACCTCATTTTCGTTATCGACGTACCTGAAAACCATGAAAATGACACCCATGACGAAGAAACCGAAAATTTTCGTCAGCGCCTTCTTGGCTTTTTATTTTGACCTCATTTTCGTTATCAGGGACCCCGAAAATCATGAAAATGACACCCATGACGAAAAATCCAAAAAATTTCGTCGGCGCCATCTTGGATTTTCCTTTTGATCTCATTTTCGTTATCAGCGACCCTTTTTTTTTTTGCGGATGGGAAATCATCAAATGACTTCTCCCGCTTTGGGCAGAGCGGAAGGGAGTGTCAAACTTGTACTGACTAAAACCCATCCATGTTCCTTCCTTGCTCTTTGTGTTCCAGGGCCGCGGTATCTCTTTCGAACAGTCCCGCTGCCCTGGCAGGCATCGGCCCTTGCGGGCCCCTCCCTGTTTGCTGACATCTCTTTGAGGCGCACGTGGAACACGAACGCGCCGGCCTGTCGTCAAAAGACGGACGGACGGCGAGTTAGCCCATTACTCACCGTCCGCAGGTCTGCGTCTACGGTGGGCGGAAGTCACCACGTGACCCCCGACGCCCGGGGCGTCTCCCGCGGCGGCTGGGACGAGAGGTTCTCTCCCTCTCACGCTCCGCCATCTCCTTCGCTAGCATGACTGCTTCGCAGAAGGAGGTGACGGCGTCCCAGTTATCAGTGATCCTAAAAACTATTATAATGACACCCATGACAAAAGAACGAAAAAAAAAAGTTAAAAATTAAATGCAGAGGAAGGAATAAATAAGGTGAAACTAACTAATAAACTCAAATATTTTAATAACAGTCATGCATTCATGCAGTATCGGATGGTGAATAATGCAATTACCAGAAATTGTCTGTCAACACAAACAAATGTCCGATTCGTTAGGAGTTTCTACGACCTTCAGTCATTTCCTCTTAACTAAAAACTTTTTAATTAATTGGTAACTACCGACCAATAAGCTTCAGCATAATTGATCACATCCACGTAGTTGAACAGGCAATAGAAAAATGTCTTGAGTTTCGCAGACTGCTATATTTAGCATTATTAATAGACTATAAAAAAGCACTTGATTCCATTTTTCACAATAGCATCTAGGGGGCGCTTACCAATCAAAATATCATCATCATCATTTCAGCCGAAAGACGTCCACTGCTGGACATAGGCCTCCCCCAAGTGTCGCCACATTGACCGGTCCCGTGCGACTCGCATCCAGCGGATCCCCTCAACCTTCACCAGGTCATCGGTCCACCTAGTGGGAGGCCTTCCAACGCAACGTCTTCCGGTTCGCGGTCGCCACTCCAGAACTTTACGGCCCCATCGGCCATCCGTTCTGCGAGCAATGTGCCCTGCCCACTGCCACTTAAGTTTGGCAATTCTTCGGGCTACGTCGGTAACCTTGGTTCTCTTGCGGATGTCTTCATTTCTGATTCGATCGCGCAAGGAAACTCCTAGCATAGCCCTCTCCATTGCCCTTTGGGTGACTTTAAGCTTTCTGATGAGGCCCATTGTGAGCGACCACGTTTCGGTCCCGTATGTAATCACTGGCAACACACACTGGTCATAGACTTTCGTCTTGAGACACTGCGGTAAGTTGGACGAGAAGATACCACGCAACTTCCCGAACGCTGCCCAGCCGAGTCGGATTCGACGATTGACCTCTTTCTCGAAGTTAGACCTACCTAACTGGACCGTTTGTCCCAGGTAGACATAATCGTCTACAACTTCGATTGTAGAGTCTCCGATCTTGACAGGAGTGGGTGTTACATGGGCATTCAACATGACCTTGGTTTTGTCCATGTTCATTTTAAGACCCACTCTTTCGGAAGCACTACTGAGGTCATCGAGCATTGTACTGAGGTCCTCCATGGTCTCAGCCATAATCACTATATCGTCGGCAAACCGAAGGTGAGAGATGTACTCGCCATTGGCATTGATGCCTAGCCCTCTCCAGTTCAGAACCTTGAAGACGTCCTCCAGTGCAGCGGTGAACAGTTTCGGAGATATGACGTCTCCCTGTCTCACAGCTCGCTGCAGAAGGATAGGTTCCGAGGTCTGGTCCTGAAGTCGGACTGACATGGTGGCGTTTTTGTACAAACACTTCAACACCTCGATGTACCGATAGTCGATTTGGCACCGTT
The DNA here is from genome assembly GCA_950005105.1 of Lycophotia porphyrea. Lineage (NCBI taxonomy): Eukaryota > Metazoa > Arthropoda > Insecta > Lepidoptera > Noctuidae > Lycophotia > Lycophotia porphyrea. Next base: position 340,945 of record OX465389.1, read on the forward strand.
GGAGAGACTGCAGTACAGCCCAAGTTTCGATCGAATCGAAGGCTTTCTCGTAGTCCACAAACGCTAAACAGAGAGGCAGGTTATACTCTTCGGTCTTCTGTATAACCTGCCGCAGCGTATGTATGTGGTCTACGGTGCTAAAGCCTTTTCGGAAACCGGCTTGTTCGGGAAGCTGGAAATCGTCAAACCTGCGCGCGAGACGATTCGTGATGACTCTTGAAAACAACTTGTAGACATGGCTCAGAAGTGAGATGGGCCTATAGTTCTTCAGCCGGGCATTATCGCCCTTTTTGAAGAAGAGTACCACCACACCTCTGCACCATGCCTGTGGCGTTTTCCCCTCGAGTATGACAGAATCAAACAGCTTCTGAAGGGCCTTAAGTACCGGTTTTCCACCCGCCTTCAGGAGTTCCGCTGTAATTCCGTCATCACCCGGTGCCTTGTTGTTTTTAAGCTGTTTCAGAGCCATCCTAATCTCGTACAGGCTGACGCCCGGGATGTCTTCGGTATAGTGTCGGGTTAGTCTAGCTCTTGGGTCGTTTGCTAGATCCACAACGGGTTTTCTGGTTGACGTGTATAACTGCCTATAGAATCTCTCGATCTCCCTCAAAAGCTCAGGTTTGGCGGATACGATCCTACCATCGTCGGTCTTCAGTTTCGTGAGCTGGCTCTGCCCAATAGCCAGATCTCTTGCAAATACCTTTGAGCTGCCGGTATGCCTCATCTGAAGACTGCAGGATCAACTCGCGCCGCTCCTTCATGAGCTTGAGAGTATGCTCAGAGAGTCTCTTGTTCTTGTCTGTGCGACGAGACTTGAAGAACTTAGATCCAGTCGTATAGACAGTTTCCACGAACCCGTCGTTGTATTCGTCCACTGAGCTTCCTAGGCACTCGAAACGATTCTGAAGTTCAAGCTGAAAGCTCTCGGGGTTTTGGATCTGGATCTGTGCTGGACGGAGCGTAGACTTCATCAGTCGAGACCTTTCAAGCTTGATATTGATGTTCAATGTGCCTCTTAGCATGCGGTGATCGCTCCCGGTTTTCACCGAATTGATCACAGAGACATCATTGAACATTTGCTTCTTGGTTGACATGATAAAGTCAATCTCATTTTTAGTTGCACCATCGGGGCTCCGCCAGGTCCACTTCCTGTGCTCACGCTTTCTGAAGAAAGAGTTCATCATATAGAGGCCCTCCTTCTCCATAAAACTAGCCAGTTGGTGACCCCGGTGATTCCGACGTCCAAACCCAAATTGCCCCACCTGCAGCTCATCACCGTCTCGTTTGCTCAGCTTCGAGTTGAAGTCCCCCATGACAACGGTGAAGTGAGTTTTGAAACCATGCATGGCTTTAGAGATATCCTCATACATGGTCTCCACTTCGTCGTCGGAGTGTGCCGAGGTCGGGGCGTAGACCTGTATGACCTTCAGCGAATATCTCGAGGATATTCTGAGTATAAGGTACGCCACCCTGGTCGACACACTCTCGATCTTCACCACGTTGTTCACGAGGGACTTGTGGACGATAAACCCAACACCACCCTGGGACTGCCGGTCACCCTCTCGGAAATAGAGCAGGTTGCCGGATTTCAGGGTTATCGTGTCCTCCCCCTCTCTTCGGACTTCAGATAATCCTACAATACTCCATCGCAGCCTGCTCAATTCCTCTTCGAGTTCCGTTATCTTCTCGTCGGTCCGGAGTGTACGCGTGTTATATGTTGCCAGGTCAAGTCGTCGGTATAGGCAGCCGGATCCCGTCCGGAGATTCTTAGCACCCCTTGCCACGTCGTGACCTCGACCGCTACCATAGTCGAGGGTAGACGGGCTGCCAGGTACTAGGGGCCATTTTTGTGTTGTGCATTTTGGGGGTTTTGCCAAAATCGCCACGCTTGGCAGGCGGTTTGGCGATCGCAGTATGGTTGTTACAAAGGCACAGAGAGAGCTGCTGCCCATTCTCTGGTAAGTCCCTTAGTCGCCTCTTACGACACCCACGGGGAGATATGGGATGGTGTTATTCTTTACGTCCGACTCCATACGGCACAATCAAAATATAGATGCCAAATATATAAACATACTGAAAGACATTTACAGCAAAAGCACAAGCAGAGTCAGGTTGAAGAAATCCGGCGAATGCATAAAAATATATAATAGAGGAGTACGACAAGGCGCCCCAATATCACCTAAACTATTTATAGCGGTACTGCAGAATATAATGAAGGATCTGCCTTGGTCAACGCAAGGAATTAACATGGGAGTAGCTGCTGACATACGAAATAGAACCAAGGTATCTGACGCAATAATCTTCGCCGAGAGACTAAAGGCCATGGCCATGTAGCAAGGTTCACTGACGATAGATGGACATCAACAATTACTACATGGAGGGACCACAGGGAACCAGATGCAGAGGTCGACTACGTTCCTGGTGGCAAGATGAAATAAAAGAAATTGCGGGGAAGAATTGGATTGAGAGAGCGAAAGCCAGAGACATTTGGCACTCTTTGGAGGAGCTTTTACCCGAGAGGGGTCCATGCATCCAGGGCGGCGGGCGGTTCGAAAGAGATACCGCGGCCCTGGAACACAAAGGGCAAGGAAGGAACATGGATGGGTTTTAGTCAGTACAAACTCAAACTCAAACTCAAACTCAAAAGCATTTATTTCAATTAGACCATTACAGGCACTTTTGAATGTCAGAAAAACAAATTAGGCTAAGCTACAGTCACAGACACAAGGCATAATAACTTGTGAAAGTACTGTAGTTGCCCATTCCAAAGTGTAGATCTCTATGGAGAAGAATGGGCAAGAAACTCCATGGACACTCTTTTCAATCAAAATATTGTTACAAAATCTTGGTTACATCATTCATATTGAGATTATACATATATGTGAGAACGATGTAGAAATACGTGCACGTTAAGAGCGTCCAGAGTAAAATATTATATCAACAATTTAAAAACAAAATAAGTAGTTAAAATAAACCGTGGCAGCTTTGAGATGACCAGTCCCAACCGACAGCGCCCGTTCACGAGCATGACGCATGAATCAGCCCCATTCAGCTCAACCATATTGAAGGAAGCTAAATGACCCGACACACCCGCCACCATCAGCGAGACATTTTAGTGAGTATGACATTCTCTCACCCACCAGGGTAAATTCAAGTCAATGAAAGATAACCAAATGTAAATGGTAGCTTTACAGTACATAGTACTCACACATGTGCTATGCAATTATATAATACTAAGATATTGAGTCTATACAATGCAAAGATATTATTACAATCTTCTGCAGCTTCCACAATAACTTCACATGGTAATCAATTAGTTTGCCCCTATGGTTGTGGAGCAGGACCAGCATTGAGCCAAGCATTTTTATCATCAATGTAATCCCCCAACTTATAATATGCTTGCCTACATAGTGTGCGTTTTATACAAGATTTAAATTTCGTCTCATTTAGTTTTAGAATGTGGGGAGGTATTTTATTGTAACATTTTAAACAGTACCCCATAAAAGACGAGTCTACTTTAGCTAGCCTAAAACCTGGCTGTACTAGTTGGTCCCTGTTTCTGGTACTATAGTGGTGCCTGTCACCTCTTTTACTAAATAAATGCAGATTTTTCCTAACGTACATGATGTTTTCATAGTTGTATTGACAAGGTACTGTCATGATGTTAATTTCTTTGAACAGTTCTCTTAGAGAATCACGCCTACGTAGATCATATAAGGCTCTGATAGCTCTTTTCTGCAGAATAAATATAGACTCGATGTCTGCAGCCCGTCCCCATAGTAAAATACCGTATGACATAATACTATGAGTACAAGTCTGACACTCCCTTCCGCTCTGCCCAGAGCGGGAGAAGTAATTTGATGATTTCCCATCCGTAAAAAAAAGGGGTCCATGCATAGGAATAAACTATTTAAACATATTTAAATTTGTTTCTTTTTTGTGATTATTTACAATTGATTATTTTATTCTAATTATGGTGATTACCTGCTATTCAATACTTTAATGTTTACTTTTTGTGATTATGCATGGAATGAATATATATTGTGATTTTTATATTAAATGATATTAGGTCATATGATCATTCGAACTTTTGTTGTTATTTCAAACGTTGCACACCCGATTAGTACGGGAGTCATGGTAGTATTTAAAGTTATAGCATTTAAAACTTTTGGAATTTTGACCTTCTTTTGCTAACGCGGATCCCGCTCCCCGGATCCCGGGTTACGCTCTGCTAGGTTCTAGACCATTGTCTAAAGTGTTATGTAACTGTTATGTATACAAGGGTGGGAAGGTTGTATGTCTAACCAGCAGTACATTGCAGGTTCCGAGGATGTATTGCGAGTGTAAGATGTGGTTTGCAGAATGTGAGCGATATGAGAGGCCGCGACCCAGCCCGAGAGAGCCCGAGCCCGCGACGCCGCGGCGACGATGGCCCGGGCCCGTCGTCTCTCTGACCACATGAGCGAAAGAATGACAAGAAAGAAAGAAAATGCGGTGACACTACCCCTGTGAGTTCCTTCCCTCCTGACATAATACGACACTGCACTATACCAGGTCTTTGGTGCACGTCAGCGCTAAAACATATCCATGAGCAAATGGGCATAGCTCTCCCTCGACCAACTTTTAGTAAAATTTTTGAGGAATTAATTCTAGAACGTAACCCAACAATTGAACAATTGCAAAGATTTTTTAATAAACATAAATAATTATTACCTAGCAGACAGTTCGGTTTTACGAGGGGTCGTTCAACTACTGATGTTTGTTAAACTTTTAGGACATATTTATACTTACAAGGAGACGGCAAGGGACCCCACACCCTTGCCGTCTCCTTGTTAGTGCAGTGAAACAGCGCTATACATACATATAACATGATGTGACAGTAATGAATATGACCATATAATGATTTATGCTATAATAATAATCATTGTTGACATTACGGTCCCGCATGACGAGAACCTCGTGAAAGCCGAGAAAGATAAACAAATCAAGTATCTTGACTTAGCTCGCGAGGTTGTCGACATGTGGGATGTGGACTCAGCGATCATTGTGCCGGTAGTCGTATCAGCCCATGGCTTAATTGCCAAGAGCCTCGACCAACACCTGAGGAGGCTCTCGTTAGGCAGCTGGATCAAGGGCTTGATTCAGAAAGCGGTACTCCTGGACACGGCTCGTATCGTTTGGAGGTTCCTCTCTCTGGAGCCCTGACCGCATACCTTTGGGCTACAATTTTTTTATATTTTTAAATGTTTTTTTTATATAATTTTTGTAAGTAAAATATTTAAAAATGTAAATAATAAGGTATAAAAATGAATAATGTAATAAAATGATAATTATCCATTATTCATTTTTATACCTTATTATTTACATTTTTAAATATTTTCAGGCATCTAAGGCCCATAAATAGAATACACAAATTAATAATCTTATACTATAATAAACAATATGCTATGAATGTGTCGCCCACCCAGATATGGTCGATAGTTGAAAGTCGTATGTTTGTTATGCAGATGACGTACACGAACGGCGGCGCACGCCACGCGCGGCAGGATAGCCCCGACTACCTCACGCTCAACTCGCAGATCGAAGAGGCCAGGTGAGTCCCACTGCCGCACTGCCGCACTGCCGCACTGCCGCGCCGCGCCCGCACGCTTTACAGCGAACACGCGTTGCCGAAAGGCCAAATATTGACCGCCGGAGTCCCCGTGTTATAGCTCGCAACGTAGATAGAGTAGGTCTCCGGACGCAGTAGCCTCGTGTAGTAGTGACCTAAGCGGTCTCGTATACGTAGGTCCTCGCCGGTGCAGTCCCTGGCGACGCGCGTGTGTCGCGGCGTGGCGCTGCTGGCGGCGGGCGCGCGCGCCGTGTGTGGGCTGTGCGAGCGCACCCGGCCCGACCCGCGCGCCCAGCCCGACCCGCGCGCCCGGCCCGACCCGCGCGCCCGGCCCGACCCGCGCGCCCGGCCCGACCCGCGCGCCCGGCCCGACCCGCGCGCCCGGCCCGACCCGCGCGCCCGGCCCGACCCGCGCGCCCGGCCCGAACCGCGCGCCCCACCCGACTCGCGCGCCCGATCCGACCCACGCTCGCACCCGCGCCCGAGCGACCCGTCCGACCCCCATCACCACAGGACTAGACATCCCTTCTGAATCTCCATCTATTGTTAATTTTGTTTCTTTGACTGACGATTAAACAGAACTATGAAAATTATCGCGTATATTGTTTGTAGAACTGTAGTTAGCTAGATTTAATATGTTTACGTAAAGTAAACTTACCTTAGATCGCTGTACAGACCGGCAGGCTTTAAGCTCGTCATATGTCAGCACCTAGCTCGACTAACAAATAAAAAGCCGACATCACAGCGGTGCAAGACATGAGGTGGTCAGTACTCCCGAGTACTCGCTACAAAAAGATTACTGCTCATTATAGCTGTCACGTGTGACAGGTTTCGTCGGGAGCAATTGCCTTTAACATTATGGTAATTAGGGATTGCAAACCCGGATTTTTTTGAAATCTGGATTTCTGTATTCTCGTTCGATTAAAATCCAGACTATCCGGATTTTTCGAGCTTTTGAAAGTTTTAAGTTGATTTGATAAAACTGAAATAAAATAGCATAAATTATTTAAAATCTGCATTTATTCGCTGAATTCACAACACGACAGAATAAAATCAACTAAAATAATCAACAAAACTTTGGGCATCAGTCATTTTTCCCGTTATAAAGGACGATGCGTCAAAACGTCCCCAACCCTTACATCGACCAACAGATTTAAAATGTATCTCAGTCAAAACAGCTTAGTAAGGTGATCATTTTTATTATGGCGACAGCTCTCAAAAGTGTGGGGTTTCCGAGAAAAATCATGTTTTAATACTATCATTTTGGTACAAAATAACTGTATAAAAGCCATAAATTTTATTTTCAAAGTATTTTAATTATTTTTTACATTTATTTCTGTGCACATTAATTAAACTTTTTAATATTTTTATCATTTTTAATGTAAATAATATTAAAAAAAGAAACCTAATAATACAAAATTAAAAATACAATGATTATAGGAAATATATATTAAAAAAAAAATAGAAAAAATCGAACTGTAGGAAGCTGCGCACATATAATTTCAATTGTGTGGTACATGAGGCTAGGGTGTCACATTAATTTTAATCCACCGGCGTAACTGCTCAATGGAATTACGAGTATAATTGATGATAAAATTAATATAACATAACAACAGTATAACATAACAGCCAATAAAGTTATTTTAATTTTTTATAACATTTTTGTATCGAATATGAAAAAAAAAATAAGCGATTTTTTAATTTTATGTTATTTTTAAACCCCATGGATTTTGAAGTTAAAATTGGTTGCTAGTCTTTTTATAGATCCTTATGAACCTAGTAAGACATACGAAAGATCTGTTGGCGGGGGGGGATGGGTCTCATACAAACTTGGTCATCCTCTTTTATATTATCAGTTCATATTCGTCGACGTTGTTGGGCAATCTTCAACATTGATCATGGATAATAGAACACATTTTGAATTTCTTCATAATGTGACAAAGGATTAGGTAGGTAAGGATCTATTAACGCATTACGGTACGGGTACGGTAAGGGTACGGTTATTAGACATATCAGTGATATCTAACTGTACATTATAAAACATACCAGGTACCTTAATATGGTTATTGAGAAATTTGAGCTGAAAAAAGTAGTGTTTCCTGTTTTCAGACCGCGAAACTGATAGGGACCCTTAAGGGTGTCGGCACATGGTCCGCTCGTGACCGCAGCCAGTGGATTAGATTATGTAAGTTTTTTAAACGAATCTTTGGCTTCCTCTGTGCCGATCAAAAATTGATTAGGGTTTTGTAAGTTTTGTAAGGCACCGACAACAGTATAGAGCCGTCTCTCATTAATTCTCCTTTTTAATGAATTTACCAGTTCCTGGGCAGATATCATGTCTTGGCTGTGTAATGATTTTATCAAAAATTTAAAGGCTGTATCGGCCGTTATATTATCTGCGGCATAGTACTTCCTCTATAGTTCTGATCATGTCCAAACAAGTGTATAGCGCGGCCTGGTGCCGCGCTGCTTGGTATACGGGCACAAAATGAATCAATCACGGATTTCGCGCCAAATTCGCGCAAACAATGCTACACCTAATCCTACCAATACAAATATTCTTCAGATTTGCGCATAAGAGTAAGTAATATCCGTCTACCGATTACTTACCATGAAAATTTGAGGATAAATACAAATATAAAAAAAACCGAATTTGAGTCTTTAAAACTGGATTTAAAAAAGTCAAGAAATAATCCGGATTTTTCAGTTATTTTCTAATTTCGAAGAATCCGATCTGGAACGGAATATCCGTGCCGGACGTGTCCGTCGAGTGGAACACGACCGTCATATGCCCCTTACAAAAGCAGGGTGACGTCTTGCACGCGTAGCATGATCACCGTAGAAACGGGTTTCGTCGACGGAAGAATCTACATTTACCGATGCATCTTACTATTGAGCACTGCGTATTAGGTGTTTGTGAGCATTTTCTTCAACAAGTTAAAATCTTATAACCCTCAATATTAATGTGGGTTTTGACCAAATCGGTCCACAATAGAGAAAATCTTCGCCTTGAGACAAATATTTAGAAAGACCCTCATATTTAAGGGCCACCTGTGTGACCTGACTTCGCCGTAACTTCTTATCCCAGGCAAGGGCCAAGACTGGTATCCCGCCGAAATTGATATACCTGATCCAAATGCCACTCAAGCACTCTCAGAGCGTGGTTAGCGTACCTACAAACGCTTCAAGGCGCTGAGGAGTATATTGCTTACTTTTCAATATTGCTCTGAACAAGTGTTTCCGAGACTCAAATATAGTGAGCAGGCAGCATATTTTATAAATCCATTCAGGTTTTGGGGTATGCAGACGAACTGGAAGTGATCGGTAGGACCTGTCTGGAGGGGATTGAGTTTTCCGAGCCCTAGCAAAATCATCTGCGGAGGCTGGTCGTGACCAAGACAATAATACCTTTGGCACTCTCAGCGAATTCGTATATCTCGGATCCTTAGTGTCGTATGAAAATGATGTCTTCTGAAATAGGCAAAATAATAATGGCGGCCAATATTGTTTTTTATTTTTTGTGAACTAGTCATTCTATGGGATTACATGAACGTAGTAGAGGGTAGTATTGATGATTTTAATGGTAATAACTCGGTAAAGCTATATTTGTTATGGTCGCGATCAACGTACAGCCTGACAAATGACCTGCAAATTACAAAAAGATTAATTTCGCGAGCTACCGTCGCGCTTCTCCCTTAATGCACATTGTACAACCTCGTCCAGGCAACTCGCAACTCGCACTGTAAAGCCTCGTATTCATGGTAAACATTTGTTTAGCAACAGTTGATCAACGTTGTTGATGAACGGCGAGAATGCTGCTGGAAACATTGTTTAAATCAATATGGGTTGTCCACACACGCCAGTCTACTTGATTGAAATAATTCTATTAATTGCATAATTTTATCGTTGCTTCTCACTACCGCCATGTTTATAAACAGTTGCAAACACGTCCACACACGTCAACATTTGTTGATAAACTGATGTTTTCGCTCGCCGGGCGTCAACTCTGCAACATGGCGTGATTATCTGCGCAACACAAGTGTTGCCCGCAATATGTTGACAGCAATTCGGCAACATGTTTATTCAACCATGTTGCCAAACAAATGTTTACCATGAATACGAGGCTATACAAGCGCTCGAATCATTTCCCATTACCTGCCCTACCGAGAACCAATCACCGCGCTTGCCGGAATACAACGCGTTAAGCGAGCGCAGCTCATTGCCCTCATTGGCTTATTTGCATGTGTGCTCTTTTGTTAGAATACTCTAGATAATTGACAATGAAGTGATGTTTAGAGCAGAATTTATCGTTGTTTTTGTTCAGAATTTCGCTTCCTGCATTTTATTAATCGTAGGGAAAAACAACTCAATAACACTTTAACCGACCCGGGAATTGAACCTAGGACCCCGTGCGCGAACAACAGAGCAGTGAAAATAAAGAATACCTATTTCTTATATTAGGTCCAATAGAGGTTGTTCGTCTCTCAGGGCTTATAGGTGTGACAGACAAACAGGACAGGCCTATCATTTAACTAAGCGGTGCTCTCGGTAGCTGCGCGCTGCTTCCAGACGCGTCGCTCAGCTCAGTTACTCGCTCGCTGGCTACCGAAGGCAGTTTCTCAACCAAACTGGAACGGACCGGGGCTGCCTTCAGGCGGCTCCTGCCCAACCTGGGGGGTCCAAACGCCTCCTGCCGGAGGCTCTACGCGGGGGTCGTGCGGTCCATGGCCCTTTACATTGAGTCTATATTTATTCTGCAAAAAAGAGCCATCAGAGCCATATATAATCTTCGTAGGCGCGATTCTCTAAGGGAACTGTTTAAGGAAATTAACATCATGACGGTACATTGTCAATACATCTATGAAAACATAATGTACGTAAGAAAAAATCTAAATACATCTTTTTAATAAAAGAGGTGACAGACATAATTACAGTACTAGAAATAGGGACCAATTAGTTCAGCCAGGCTTCAGACTCGCTAAAGTAGACTCATCTTTCATGGGATACTGTTTGAGATGCTACAATAAAATTCCACAAAGTATTCTTGAACTGAATGAGATGAAATTTAAAACATGCATTAAACGCACACTATGTAAGCAAGCATATTACAAGTTGGACGATTATATCGCTGATAAAAATGCTTGGCTCAATGCCGGTCCTGCTCCACAAGGACAGGGGCGCATAAATGGATAGCATTAAACTGTATTGTTGGAGCTGCTGAAGATTGTACAACTATCTTTGCTTTGTATAAATTCAATCTCTTTAGTATTCTATAGCCGCATACCCCATATTGTGTGAGTACTATGTACTAGATAGCTATCGTTCACTGGTAACCTACTCTTTTCTTGACTTGAATGTGCCCTGGCGGTTAGGAGTATGTCATGCTCACTTAAAGGTCTCGCTGATGGTGGCGCGTGTGTCGGATGATTTAGTTCCCTTCAAAATGGTTGAGTTGAATGAGCTGATACATGCGTCATGTTCGTGAACAGGCGCTGTCAGTTGTGACTGGTCATCTCTTGGTTGCCACGGCTTATTTGAATTAATTATTTTACTTTTGAATTGTTTATTTTTTTTGTTTTTACTATGGACACTTTTAACGTGCACACTGCACATCTTGCTACATCGTTCTCACATAATGTACCATCTCAACATGAATGATGTAACCAAGGTTTTTGTAAAAATATACTGATTTAAAAGAGTCTCCATGGAGTTTCTTGCCCGTTCTTCTCCATAGAGATCTACGCTAGGGAATGGGCAACTACAGTACTTTCACAGTTTTTTTGCCTTGTGACTAGGACTTTAGCTTCATTACATTTTTATCTTGTCGACAATTCAAAAGTGCCTGTAACTGGCCTACTTGAAATAAATGCTTTGATTTTGATTTTGAAATGCTTTGATTTTGATTTTACGGGGCCCCGGTGTGAGCGCGTTCCGCGCGTTTATAAGTCCCCACTTTGAGGAGTGGCTAAAGAGGCGCCACGGCACCCTCACCTTCCGCCTGACGCAGGTCCTCACCGGACACGGTTGTTTCGGGAGGTTCCTGCACCGAATCGGGCGGGAGGAAACGCCCGGGTGTTATCACTGTGAGGATCGCCCAGAGGACACGGTGGAACACACGGTGGAGGTCTGCCCCGCTTGGGCGGAGCACCGCCGTGTCCTCGTAGAGGCGATCGGCGGCGGCGACCTATCGCGTCCGGTCCTGGTCCAATCCATGGTCCGGAGCAAGAGGGAATGGGACGCCGTCACCTCCTTCTGCGAAGCAGTTATGCTAGCAAAGGAGGTGGCGGAACGTGAGTGGGAGAGAATCTCTCGTCCCAGCCGCCACGGGAGACGCCCCGGGCGTTGGGAGTCACATGGTGGCTTCCGGCTACCGTAGACGCGGACCTGCGGACGTTGAGTAATGGGCTAGCTCGCCGTTCGTCCGTCTTTTGACGACAGGCCGTGTAGACGGCGCGTTCGTGTTCCACGCGCGCCTCAAAGAGATGTCAGCAAACAGGGAGGGGCCTGCAAGGGCCGATGCCTGCCAGGGCTGCGGGCTGTTCCAAAGAGATACCGCGGCCCTGGAACAAAAAGGGCAAGGAAGGAACATGGATGGGTTTTAGTCAGTACAAGTCTGACACTCCCTTCCGCTCTGCCCAGAGCGGGAGAAGTCTTATGATGATTTCCAATCCGAAAAAAAAGGCAGTTTCTCAAGGAACCGTTCCGTTGAGAGCTCGTGACATCCGATTAGTGAACTCTGGCGGGTGCACGGTGAGGCATTTATTCAAATTAGGCGGTCAAAATTATTTTCTTTTTTTATCTATTCTAAATTGTTTATTATTATTTTATTTCAATTATAAAAGCTTTTGATGAACATATATTCAAGTAAAACACAATTGTTATGACAAAATTACGGTTTATTAAAAAAAAAAACATAATTTTTTATAGGAGTCCCACGTCTCTTCACCAGAGTTGAATCCTTAGATTTCACTGTCAGACTCTTTTGCGGTAGTTTCCTCATCCGAGGAATTATCTACAGCCGCGTGGGCCTGAGCAGACATAAGTATTGCTTCTTCACTATGTGAAGACGTAGACCTCTTTTTAGATTTTGGTCTTATGCTAGATATCAAGAGATCTTAGCTGAGAATAATACATCTAAATTGCATTGCTTTCTAGAAAAATTTCTAGCGCAATCCTGCCGGTACAGTCGAATATGCTTTTTACGCGCCTCTGCTGCTTCTTCCGATACCAAACCTATAGGCAAAAGTGCATTTTTCATAACAGTTGCGCCATGAATTAGTATTTTTTGCATTGTGGGAGTTTTAGAGTTTTAGAATATTGGATGCAATTCTCTCTCCCGAACGTTGAAGGCATGTCTGAGCAGCATGTATTAACAATTCTTTTTCTGCGCTTACTCTTTTTACTTGACTCCAAAAATGACTTAGTTGGTCGACCAGAAGAAAGTCATTTTGCCCTCGAAAGTATTTCGAATGTCCTTTGTAACCGCTTATCATTATTTTTAAGGAAAAGTGGTGGTTTTTATGAGCTTCATTCCACTTTTTCTTAAACTGAGACTTCAAATAGAAAAATGTATGCTTCACTTTCATCTTTTGTTCTTCACAATACTCATCTATATATATAAAATGCTTTGTCCTGAATGACTGTCGGATCAACGCACAGCCTAAACCGCTGATCGTAGAGACCTGAAACTTGGAGGGTGTGTTCTTTGTATGACGTAGGCATCCGATAAGAATGGATTTTCAGAAATTCTACCCCTACGGGGGTGAAAAACGGGGGCAAAGTTTGTATGGGACAACGTGATTCCTTGGTCCAATCTACATAAAATTTTGCATAAACATTCTTATTAACAGAATTAATGGAAGACGTGTTTCGTATTTTATTGAATCTCATCGCCTAACGGGGTTAAAAATGGGTAGGAAGTTATTTTGGGAGTGATTTGCATCGAAGTTGATATCAATACTCCTTAGTGCAAAAGTCAATTCAATCTACTATATAAAAATAAGTCGGGTTTTCCTTCCTGACGCTATAACTCCAGAACGCACGAACCGATTTCCACGGTTTTGCATTCGTTGGAAAAGTCTCGGGCTCCGTGAGGTTTGTAGGTAGTAGGTAGGTAGTAGGTAGGTAGTAGGTAGGTAGTAGGTAGGTAGTAGGTAGGTAGTAGGTAGGTAGTAGGTAGGTAGTAGGTAGGTAGTAGGTAGGTAGTAGGTAGGTAGTAGGTAGGTAGTAGGTAGGTAGTAGGTAGGTAGTAGGTAGGTAGTAGGTAGGTAGTAGGTAGGTAGTAGGTAGGTAGTAGGTAGGTAGTAGGTAGGTAGTAGGTAGGTAGTAGGTAGGTAGTAGGTAGGTAGTAGGTAGGTAGTAGGTAGGTAGTAGGTAGGTAGTAGGTAGGTAGTAGGTAGGTAGTAGGTAGGTAGTAGGTAGGTAGTAGGTAGGTAGGTAGTAGGTAGGTAGTAGGTAGGTAAATTCGAATTCAATATTCATAGTTGACAGGACAACGTCTGTCGGGTCAGCTAGTTATATTCTAAAAACAATCTGTAGCCCGAGTGTCAAATTTACAAGACATATTTTTACCGATCCGCATATTATTTTAATAAATAACAGTTTAATTCCAGAAAGTCAATTTTAAATACAAAGAAAAGGAAAAAAAAATACAGTTACATAGTTAATGGACTTTCATCGAAATTGACCCATAAAATAACCACATCGAAAATATGTCGTAAGTTCTCTCTGTATCTAAATGATACAAATTTTAGCCTAAAGAGGTCACACGACTTTAATGGTTTTCTCGAGAAGAAGTACAACATCGAACGAAGTGAAAGGAATGGGGGAAGCCTTTGTCCCGTAGAGGCTAAATATAAAAGGAGTAGAGACACAATTAAAAGGAGTAGAGACTTGCTATAATTAAGCTGCTGTAGCGATGTCCTAACAGCACACCTAACAAAATCTCACACTAGCCAACAACACATATAAATTTACACTGGACACTAACTCAACTTCTCTATATTAACGGCCCGTAACCCCGGGCCCGAAGACATCGGGATCCAAATAAGATTTCTTAACACATACGTGTGTAGGTACATGTGGAGTATGGACAAAAACTGACTTTACAGTGTGTAGTGGTGTATAATTTGCATCAGACATTAACGTACGGCACGGCTGGGTGTGCAGAAGATGAGATGTTTGAAGGAATATCTGTTTGATGGCCTTTTATTTGAGTGTATGCTTACTTGTGTGATTTATGGTGCTGATAGCAAGGAAGTTAAATTCTAGAGCGGAAAATAACGAAATTTCAGGTAAAAAAAACAATCAAAAGGGAGAGGGAGAGCAAAAAGAGACACAAGATTCTGCTAAGAAAATATAATAGGTTATAACGATTTCTAGAGATTCTGATCTGAGGTTTGTTAAGGGTTTTTTAGTTCTGTAAACAGTCTCAAATCAAAATTTCAGGGAAAAAGTAGAAGAATAAAAATAGTATTATTCTGCGAGGAAAATCCTTACTTAATGATATAAACGCGACAGTTTGTATGTATGGATGTATGTTAATTTTTCACGGAAAACTACTGAGTGGAATCGGATGAAATTTGGAACACAGATAGTTTATAACCTGGATAGATACTACATAGGATACTACACTACACACCTGGATAGATACTACATGCCGCGGGCATAAGCTAGTCTTGTGATGAAATAGTACAATACCTCTCGAGATAATACAAAAAATGCAGGAATAAGGCTTTTCATATTCCTGCATTTCGTCAAATATGTCTACGCGTTACTACTCGCATCTCTGAAGTTCCCTCAGCTTCTACAATGAAAGGAGAACTCGCTTAAAAAAAAAACTTTATTGCAAAAAATAAAACCGACTTCAAAAACACCAAAAAGTGAAAAATAACTTTAGCTTCAGAAGTCGGTGCTTGTTTGATTCAGTTTTTTTTGTGTCACCGACTTCTGAAGCTAAAGTTATTTTTCACTTTTTGGTGTTTTTGAAGTCGGTTTTATTTTTTGCAATAAAGTTTTTTTATTTTTGCATTTTTAGTTGTCATTGTAATTTTTTAAAGAGTTCCGTTGTCTGTCTCCGAAACTCATCAGATCTATATGAAATTTAAATGGGACCATTTCGAAATAACCCCCTTTCGAACAAAAAAAGAATTTTTCAAATCTGACTGTATATGGCGGAGTTATGCCCGAAAATACATAAAAATATATATATATATATATATTTAAACATCCGAATTGATAACCTCCTCCTTTTGGAAGTCGGTTAAAAAAGGATAAAGAATTGCAAATTCGATAATTTTTTATCGTATCATTCATTAATGTTGAAAACATTGAATTCACGGGAGATCACGACCAATTTCTTCGTTTTCAATTAGCTTAAATACCCTTTTTTCTACTACAACTGACAAAACCAATGGCACAAACCCTGAAGTACAATAAAAACCATTTTAAATACGAAAAATGAGAAATACAACAATACAATTATTATTAATACAACAATCACGAGCATGTTAAACCCACGCACGCAGTATTTTTCTTTTACCAGTTGCATAAAACGTATTAATAGTTTATTTTATACATGAATCCATCACAATTTTCTTCACAACACACTCCAAAACAAAAATATTCACTTTTAAAATAACAGTTTTGCACTAAATGTCTAAAAGCAATACGAACACTTAGTGTGACGATCAAGTTTAGACTGGCACAGTGCACACCCAGACACCCTGGAGCGCGCTCCCAGTGGGCAAGCGGGTGGGGTCACTCATTAGTCTACGGTTATTTACCATTCGCAGGTAGTCGCTTTATTTTACGTAAGACAAATTTTAGGAATTATAATTTTAGGTATGTTTGGCCGCCTAATTCGTAGAATTGCTCGTCTGTGGGGCGGCGGCACTATGTGATGGCTTGTGCTCACGTTGCTGGCCAAAGATGAGCTCAAATCTGCTTAAGAACACAAAAAGCTTTGGCTTACCGAAGAGACAGGGCGCTTCTAAATTACGTATATCGGACTCGTAGCTACTAACGGGTTTGGTAGCTTCCAAAATACAAACCTATAAAACTGTAGAATCGCATCTAGATCGATATTGTGAGCGATGATAGGTGAAGTGGTTCGGTAGGCAGTGAGCAGTGACGGTGTGTGTTGTCGCAGAGTGGCGTCGCAGGAGCTGGACGTGCGGCGCAGCACGCTGGCGGAGAAGCTGGCGCGCAAGGAGCGCCGCCGCGACAAGAAGCGCAAGAAGCTGCAGCGCGAGCGCGGCGACGCCGACGACGACGGTAAGCGGACGGTGACTTTTACCTTTGGCTCAAACCTCTTGTTCGGCGGAGAAAACATATCAAGATTCATTTATTTGCTTAAAATATGAGTTAGGATGGATTTTTACATTTGTACATCTACAAATGTACAAATCCATCCTCTGAAGAGCACTCTCTCTTAGAGCCTTGGGGTGCTACAAACGTTTGCTCTCAGAATCGCGATCTCTGAGAACTATCGATCTGTCGGTGATACGATGCCCATAATTCGGGTGAACACTATACATTATAACACTATCATGAGCACTACTATTCACTTTCTGAAAAGTTAACGTGAAAATTTACAAATTTTCTATGAAAATTAAAGAGAGAGGACATTTTGCGTCCGTTTCGCGGCAACATTAAGAATTAGATGCTACGACAAGCATGCAACAGTTATGCTTCAGATTCTGTAAATCTCTGCTTATTTAACTGATTTTCACACGTAGTAGAAGTGAAACCTTCAAAAATTTTGGCTTCAAGATAAACACTGTATAATGCTTCCTAACTCATTTTCTCCCACGTTAAATCTTATGAATTGATGTGTCTTTTTATTGTCGCTTTTTCGTTTTATCGACTTTCAAATCACAACTATGCTAAAGAAGTTTTCACTTCAAACGATCGAACATACTTATAAATAAATAATAAATTCATTTATTTCAAGTAAATAACACCCATTGCCACACATAAATTGATAGAAATCACCAAGACATAACCAATAAGATCAGATAAATGAAATAGAATCAAATTAAAATCAAATAAAACCAAATAAAATATAATTAAAATCAGACTAAATATAATTGAACCAACCAAATAAAACAAATGAAATGAAATTATAACAAATCGGATAAAGCCAAATCAAATAAAATTTAAACACATCGTCAAACAATAAAATTAATACCTTCTCTTCGATACTGGTACAGCAACATGTCTGTCGGAACAATGTCGGATGAAGGGGCAGTCCAGTCTTCCCGCAATCTATCAAAAATCACGCATTTTAAAATTTATTAATATTTTTTACTGTCACGAATATTTTATGTTTCTTATTTTATTTGGTATTGACAATAGTGTACCTATATGCCCCTTTCGGATCGGACAGGTTTTTTTAACATATTGTATAAGTCAATGGGATTTTGATATTATTTTTTTATGCGCTTGGCTTCACAGCGATCCTATATCGCGCTTTTGTCTTGCATCGACGCGCAGACTGGTACCACTGTGTGAGGTACCATATGCTGAGGTCAATGTAACGTTTGCGCGATGGTGAGCCCTACAGCCGGTGCACAACAATCTGTCAGTCAGTAACAATGCGGCAATAGGCACTAGCCCTCCAGAGTCCAGACACAACACTCGCCTGGTCGGCTCGGAGGATTTCCCTTTTCTATGAAGGAACTTACAACTCCCTTTCCATGTCTCTCCTTTGGCTACGGTAATTGGTGAGTAATTTATCTTGAGAATTTGCAGTTTGTTCTCGGAATATCGTAGCCAACGTCGAATCGAAGTAAACCTGGATGAGCCAAGCGCGTTGTGCGGACGACGTTGACAGCAACCTGCACAAGGGACACTCCGTCGTGCAGGCTTACGGAAAGACAGTTATGTATAGCCAGCAGTGAGTGGAGCATTCAGGCTACTATTAATATCGTATTCATCGTATTATCTATTATTATCGTAGTTCGGCACACAATGTTGATAAAGATAACATTCTCATACTATTCTTGATTCTGATTGACGGATCAGTAGGCTTACGAAACGGTTGAAGTGCGGTGTGACATTTTGGCATTTTTGTATGTGACACTTATGCTGCATTCCTTAGCCGTCATTTTGTAATGTAACCCTTGACTAATTAAAGAAAATTTGATCGTAAAAATGTTCACTCATGTGATCGAGCGCGCTATTTATTGTGAGTGCGGTCAGTTGAACGTTCCACAAGTAGGGCGGGACGCGACTCCAACCGACGACTAGGGGCAACGACCACCACAGATGCCGCGATGATGGATCCGACGTGTTCTGTAGCTTAACGCTAATGAATCTGTCTCCGCCGGGAACTAGCTCAGAGACACTACACAAGTACACATACTTCTACTGTGTGTTCATCGACTTGGCGAGTGGTAACCCAATATGTACAGCTCAAGTAACCCGATCAGAAGAGGAACGCTGCCTAGGAGTATGTGATGCAGCTCGGGACCGCTGATGTTACTCATACCACTGGGACTCACTGATCCCGGTGGTGGCGTGTTTACAAAATGAATAGGAACACGTAAAGAGGAGTAGAGCGAGCGGTACCCGATCGCGCTCGACTTAATTATAAATATAATAGTGTTGCGGAGGCGAGCGCTGGCGCGGCGCCAGGCGGTGCGCGGCATTCCTCGCGCGGGCAGCATCGCCGCCGCACGCCGCACGCCGCACTCGCACGCGACAGTACGCCGCCGCACGTCGCACGCCGCAGCGCACATTGCCGACCTTCTTCAGTTTATTTATGTTGCGGCTATTTCCGCACCGGCTGGAGCGCGTGCGCCACGTTGTGCGAACCCAACATTTTTGTATTCCAATCGCAACTTAATGTGTTTTCTCATCTTAGTGATTTATTCGGCTTCCTAAAGTATTTCGTGTCGAGCACGTTATCTAAACGCTCGTCTTAGTCGCGCCAGTCGACAAACTTTGAGGTTAGTAACTAACCTTTTGGAATCTGGAGAACACTCGGTTAGAGTGTTCTCCTAATAGTTTAACATCTTCCCTAAAACGAATGTCCCTTATTTTTGTTCTCCAAATCCATATTATAACAAGTGCACAAGTGCCACTCAGTAGCTCTCGCTTCGGGGATTTTAGTTGGTTCCCTGAAGTGTCGCGGCGGTCGGTCTGGGCTACCGTGCGGAGGTGCGGCGATGCTGATGCTCGTGTGTTGTGCAGATATGGCAGAAGCAGTGGAGACGGCCGGCGCGCCCGAGGAGCTGTCGCGCGCCGGGCCCAGCACGGACGCGCTGGCGGCCGAGGCGGACGAGCGGCGCCAGGACGAGCTGCGCAAGCGCGCGCGCGACCCGCCCATCGTCTTCACCGACATCGACGTGAGTACCGCACCAGTAACGCCACATGTTGTTTGTTGGACGGGATCATGTTTAGCCGAAGGTTACTGCTGTTTGCCAACGTCGTTCATAAACAGTGCGCTACCTTTTTTTTTTTCTTCCGGGTCGGTAAATCCCCATGGATGTATTCCGCCCAGGGGCGGGCAGAGGGGTCTAACACTGCGCTACCTAAACCAACGCCAGATTTACCCATTAGGAGCTGCTTAGACACAAAGCTTGTATCTGATCTGATCCATCAGACAGGTCTGCAAATGCTTGCGCAGTGATCATTCTCCTAACACTTGCAAACGCCAGTTTTATTTACCGGAAAAATAACTGACTTACAGTAAATAAACTTGATTTTTCATCCGATGTGTGTCATCGGATGAAAAATCAAGTTTATTTACCCAACACATGCTGTCGGCTGTAAATAGAATATATATTTGATGTTATGTTCGATCCTTGTTGCACCTTCGCCAGCTTTATTACAATTATGGAAAATTGATGAGCATAATATGCTTCTCGAAGTTTCGAGTGCGAACGAGATGGTCAGTGACACACGCGCGCAGCGCGCACGAGGTCCGTGGGCGCCGGATGTGCTGGAGGGAATGTTTACGTTCCGCACTGACTCACTGTACTGTGTCACGTCGACGTAGGGAGCCACTCTAACGCTATGTCATGCGCTACCACAATGTATTGCCTCGTCTACGTTATTACGGGATAATGATATCAGACAGAGCAGAAGACGTCATTCAATTCAATTCACATTGTGATTGACATCATACATCTGTAAATAAATAAGAAAATCACGTTCATAAAAATTATAAAACTAACACATGCTACAATAAATTATAGAAAAGAAAATAATATTCAATAACATTAGAAATTAAGAATTCAATACAATTAAAAATTCAATAACATTTCAAGCAAAACATACAGACATTTCTCCAATAGGATAGAATAGAATAATATTTATTTACTTAAAAACATGGTATAAAAAGATTGTAAAATACTAAAAAAAACCAAGAGCATACATGTTTTTGCTTAGTGATTAGCGTACTTAAATTTTCAAGACAATATTTAACATTTATTGTCAAAGAAGTCTTTTGACACTACAAAAACTATGACTATACACAACCATCCATGCAATTTATTCTTAAATAATCTCATATTTAACATCATGATCATTGATCATCATGAAATTACTTGGTATCTTATTATATATATGTACGTACACATATAGGTATACAAGTTTCATATATTTAGCTAGTCTTGGAAGGATATCCCCAAATAACCTGTGGAAATGATGATGATAATAATGAACCGACGAGACCCTCGTCGGTTCATTATTATCATCATCATTTCAGCCGTTAGAAGTCCACTGCTGGACATAGGCCTCCCCTAAGTGTCGCCACAATAACCGGTTCCGTGCGACTCGCATCCAGCGGATCCCCGCAACCTTCACCAGGCCATCGGTCCACATAGTGGGAGGCCTTCCAACGCAACGTCTTCCAGTTCGCGGTTGCCACTCCAGAACTTTTTGACCCCATCGGCTATCTGTTCTGCAAGCAATATGCCCTGCCCACTGCCACTTAAGTTTCGCAATTCTTCGGGCTACGTCGGTAACTTTGGTTCTCTTGCGGATGTCCTCATTTCTGATTTCATTACGCAAGGAAACTCCGAGCATAGCCCTCTCCATTGCCCTTTACGTGCCTTCTGATGAGGCCCATTGTGAGCGACCACGTTTCGGTCCCGTATGTATTCATTGGCAACAATACAAACAACTGAGGTCTGCCATGGGCTCAGCCATGACCACTATATCGTCGGCAAACCGAAGGTGAGAGATGTTTGACATTGATGCCTAGCCCTCTCCAGTCCAGAACCTTGTAGGCATCCTCCAGTGCAGTGGTGAACAGTTTCGGAGATATGACGTCTCCCTGTCTCACACACTCGCTGCAGAAGGATAGATTCCGAGGTCAGGTCCTGAAGTCGGGCTGAAATGGTGGCGTTTTTGTACAAGCACTTCAACACCTCGATGTACCGATAGTCGATTTGGCACCGTTGGAGATACTGCAGCACAGCCCAAGTCTCGGTCGAATCGAAGGCTTTCCTTAGTCCACAAACGCTAAACAAAGGGTAGGTTATACTCGTCGATTACGAGGATAAAAATATATGATGCTGACTGTGCTGTCCGTCGCCGCGTCGGCTTGCGCGCAACACTTCACGTCGCTCAACGCAAACTGCTCCTGAGAGGCGCTAGATGGCGCTAGTAGTGTCGTTATTGAACAACCAGCAATGGTAGTATGTGTGAAACAAAATCAATCAATGTACCATATAGTGAAAAATAAATAATACAATACAATACAAAACTACAAACAATTTAAGGACTGTACCCAATTACCAATCACCCCGTATATATATATTTTTTTAATTACAAAGTGGGCCAGCTCTTGACCTCGATCCCGCCTGATGTAAAGCGATGGATGAGGTCTATGATGGAAGACGAGAGAGTGCCCAGAAGATGCCTGTTCACTCTTGCTTTGAAGGCAGACGGGTCAACTGTGAGAGGAAACACATATATCTTGTATATCTATGGGAATATCGGTGTCGGTCACGGAGAAAGAATCTGACCACCCCTTCTCGTACCGTGGGTGTCGTAAGAGGCGACAAAGGGAGCTTAAGACCCAGTGCCAGTAAAAAGAGTTAATAAGGTTATGTTCGAAAACGTAATGCTGAACGTAGTTAGTGTGTATGCAACGCATGTGGGATGTGATGAAAGAGAAAAAGATATATTTAGGGGAGGATAGTGACACCGTTTTGATGAAAATCTCGGTGCATGGAGAATTGACAGTTGGAGGTGATTTCAATGGAGACGTGGGAAGACAAAAAAGGAATTTATGAAAGATTGCATGGGGCTTGGGAAATCAGTAATCAAAACAATGAGGGAGAGACTCTACTGCAGTCACACTACAGCATTTGATCTGGCACTAGCCAATACTTGGTTCCAAAAGTATGACGAACACCTTATTACATACAAGAGTGGTAACCACAATACACAAATGAAAACTTCCTAGTCCGAAGAAACAAATTAAAGTACTTCAAAGACTTAAGTCTTACTGGGAGAAGACTTGGTTACATAGCACAGACTCCTAGTTTTGGAAATAGCCACAGAAATAAAAGTTAAGAACACAAAAGACCGACCTCCTCCTAATATAAAATGGTATACGTTAGAGAAGGATGACTGTGCGAAAGAATTTAAAGAACTAGTGGTGGATAAAATGGTAGAAATGGCAGACATGAACGAGCGAACTGGAAATAAATGTTGGGGGAGATGGCTGGCTGTATTAGGAGTGTACCAAAGCACGTCTTAGGAGAGACGAAAGAAAAGGGTACGATAGATAGGGATACATGGTGGTGGTCGACAGAAATCCAGAATGTGTTGAAGGATAAAAAGAGGAAATTCAAGGAATGGCAGAGTGTTAAAGTTTCAAATGTTAGTTTGAAAGCTGAAAGGAAAAATGTGGATGCTCTCAAGAAATAAGCCAAGAAAGCTGTGGCCATAGCTAGAGCAAAGCTTTATGACACTTTGGATAGTACAACCCTCCTGTACTATTCCTGCACCGAATCGGGCGGGAGGAAACGCCTGGGTGTTATCACTGCAAGGATCGCCCGGAGGACACGGTGGAGTACACCGTGAAGGTCTGCTCCGCTTGGGTGGAGCACCGCTGTGTCCTCGTAACGGTGATCGGCGACGATGACCTATCGCGTCCGGCCCTGGTTCAAGCCATGGTCCGGAGCGAGAGGGAATGGGACGCCGTCACCTCCTTCTGCGAAGCGGTCATGCAAGCGAAGGAGGTGACAGAACGTGAGAGAGAGAGAACCTCACGTCCCAGCCACCGCGGGTGACGTCGGGGGCCACGTGGTGGATTCCGGCCACCGTAGACGCGGACCCGTGGACGGTGAGTAATGGGCTAGCTCGCCGTCCGTCCGTCTTATGACGACAGGCCGTGTTGACGGCGCGTTTGTGTTCCAAGCGGACCTCAAAGGGATGTCAGCAAACTGGGAGAGGCCCGCAAGGGCCGATGCCTGCCAGGGCTGCGGGACTGTTCCAAAAAGATACCGCGTCCCTAGAACACAAAGGCAAGGAGAGAACATGGATGGGTTTTAGTCAATACAATTCTGGCACTTCCGTTCCGCTCCGCCTAGAGCGGGAAGCGTCTTATGTTTTTTTTTGGTTGCTCAAAAATGCATGTTTTTGCATATTGCTAAAAAACTCTTTTAAGAAGCCTCTTTTTACTAGGCACAGCGCCTTAAGCCCCACTATCATGATAACAGTTTTTCAACCAGCGCAGCAGGTAGCACGTTTATATAGTGACAGGTGTCTTAGGATTGAAAACATGGATGCGAAGCGCGGAGAGTTAAAAAACAAAAGGTTTCCGTCGAGTCCGCTTGCACTTCTCTGGCGCTTTGCGTTACGGCACTTGATCGGATCACAAAAGCTTTCGTGCTTAGGGTCCCTATTAGTTTTGCGGTCTGAAAACAGAAAACACTACTTTTTTTAGCTTAAATTTCTCAATAACCATAAGATACCTGGTATGTTTTATAATGTACAGTTATATATTACATATATCTCTAATAAGCGTACCCTCCTCGGGCCAAACTAAGAGCAACTAGCAAACGCATCGGCTTAAAAGGCATTATTTAAATATTTTATTACAATTAAGTAAGTAGTCAAAAAAAAATATTAATATATGTATATGGATAGATAAATACCTTAAGTTTTATAATATTTCATATTAACTTATATTTTGAACATATTCTTACGAGTAGACGACGATCTTGCGCAACATTTTATTGGGTTTTTTCAGTATGAACCACATTTTTTACGTGACTTCCTAATATACTATATACCCAGTATGTACGATTTTAATTCATAAACAGTTAGCCAAAAAAGCTATTGAAAAAACATAAACATAAATTAGGAAAAATAAAATTAAACATAAGACGTAAAAACTTATGTTTAATTTTTATTTTTCCTAATTTATGTTGAGTGCTTATCAAAATATAAATTCGTACACTTACTAAATATAAAGGTGATATATAACTGTGCATCAAAAAAAAAAAAGATACTCAAACTCAAACTCAAAAGCATTTATTTCAATTAGACCATTACAGGCACTTTTGAATGTCAGAAAAAGAAATAAGGCTAAGCTTGACACAAGGCATAATAACTTGTGAAAGTACTGTAGTTGCCCATTCCAAAGCGTAGATCTCTATGGAGAAGAATGGGCAAGAAATTCCATGGACACTCTTTTCAAACCAAATATTGAACAAAATCTTGGTTACATCATTCATGTTTAGATTATACATATGTGAGAACGATGTAGAAATACGTGCACGTTAAGAGCGTCCAGAGTAAAACATTATATCAACAATTTAAAAACAAAGTAAGTAGTTAAAATAAACCATGGCAGCCTAGAGATGACCAGTCCCAACTGACAGCGCCCGTGACGCATGGATCAGCCCCATTCAGCTCAACCATATTGAAGGGAGCTAAATGACCCGACACACCTGCCACCATCAGCGAGACATTTGAGTGAGCATGACATTCTCTCAGCCACCAGGGCAAATTCAAGTCAATGAAAGATAACTAAATGTAAATGGTAGCTTTATAGTACATAGTACTCACACATGTGCTATGCAATTATATAATACTAAGAGATTGAATTCATACAATGCAAAGATATTATTACAATCTTCTGCAGCTTCCACAATAACTTCACATGGTAATAAATTAGTTTGCCCCTATGCTTGTGGAGCAGGATCAGCAGTGAGCCAAGCATTTTTATCATCAATGTAATCCCCCAACTTATAATATGCTTGCCTACATAGTGTGCGTTTTATACAAGATTTAAATTTCGTCTCGTTTAGTTGTAGAATGTGGGGAGGTATTTTATTGTAACATTTTAAACAGTACCCCATGAAAGATGAGTCTACTTTAGCTAACCTAAAACCTGGCTGTACTAGTTGGTCCCTGTTTCTAGTACTATATATAAAAATATAAAAAAAATATATATAAAAATCTTTATTTCTAGTAAAATGGGTACAGTAAATCTCCTTAGATACTAATTTGGTGGAATACACTGTGCACTTAAGTGTCAAAGGAGTGCTTTGGCACTCGTACTAGGATTATCCTGTATCACGAATGCCATCACCTTCCTCCGGACCAGCTAGGTAGTTCTTTACATAATTCGTTTTGAAAAAAAGGATCTGTACAAAATTAAAATAAATAAAAACTTAAACTACTAAAAACTAAAACAAAAAAATAAATAATAATAAGGTAAACAAAAGGAGTATGTGCGTGTATGTTTGTGTGTTTGTGTGTGTGAATGTATGTGTGTGGGGCAGTGTGTGTCCTGAGCCTAGATGGTATGTGTAAATAAGCGTTGGTCACAAGACAGTCAACTCGTTAATTGTACAAGTCTCTCAGACTCTTTATAGGTGAGACCATTTAGCCAGGCACTTACAGAAGTCTTACATTGGTGTCGGGTGAGTAAGCAAATATTTAGAACCGCATTCACTTTATTGTAAACCCGTGAACCCAGAATCCAGTAATGCCGCTGAGCTAGAGCGGTTCTGTGTCTCTGTGTTGCACAGTCTAGTTCTTTTGCGTTTGCCTTCTCGCAGCCGTAGGGACTGTGGTATAGTGGTATATTTGCGCAATGTTATTTGGAGCACAAAGAGTTGCCGTACCGTTAGGACTTTACACTCTTTATAGAGAAGTGCGGTAGGATACCTGAAGGGTTTCCTGTACATGACTTTAAGGACCGCTCTTTGTGCTCTTTCAATACGTAACATACTGACTGCAAAAGTACCACCCCAGACAGAGATACAGTACCCCAGCAAAGATTGGGCAAGCGCAAAGTAAGCGCGTTTTTAGTGTTTTAAGATCTGCCACTGACCTGAGTTTCTTGAACACAAAGATAAGCTTACGAATGCGGGGAACGAGTTCATCAATGTGGTTTTTCCAACTTAGCAAACAATCGACGTGGACGCCAAGATATTTAATACTTAAGGTCCTCTTAATGTTGAGACAGTAACAATAGGCGTTGGCAGAGTCGCAGCAATGCGCCTGAATTGTATATGTCTCTGGTTGGGGTTGACTTTTTTGTGAAAGGGAAAAAGTTACAAACGATGTTTTGTCCAGGTTAAGTGTTAGGAGATTGTCAGATAGCCAGTTCATAACAATTCTAAAGGCGTCTTCCGCAAAACCCTTAGCCTGCTCCCAGTTTGGACCATCAATGAGCAGTGCTGTGTCATCGGCATACGACAAGATCTTAGTATTAGGCAGAGCCAACGTGCATAAGTTGTTAATGTAGATCAAGAACAATGTTGGACCCAGCACGCTTCCCTGGGGCACACCGTAACTGACAAACTGCTCATTGCTGACCAGAGAACCAATCTTAACAGACTGACTTCGTTCCGCCAGATAGTTACGAAAAATATCAAGAACAATACCTCTTACGCCTATGGATTCTAGTCTATCAACGAGGATGGGCACCGAGACAGTGTCAAAGGCCTTGGACAAATCAAGAAATAAACCGATGCATTTATTGCCCTGATCTAGTGTTCTACTGATATGCTCTGTTAGATCTATTATTGCATCTTCAGTCGAGCAACCACGTCTAAATCCAAATTGATTTTGTGCTAGAATCTTATTTGTGTTCAAGAAGTTAACCAGTCGAGTGTTCAGTGCTTTCTCTATAACTTTAGAGATAGTGGTCAACACTGAAATTGGTCTGTAGTTCGTGGCACTGCCTCTGTCCCCACTCTTGAAGATAGGATGCACAAGAGCTCTCTTGAAAACTCTTGGGAATTTGCCATTTAAAAAGCACAAATTAATAACGTGGGTAAGAGATGGTAAAATAAATTTGCGTATTTCCTTTAAGAAGTTAGCTGAGATTCCGTCCCATCCTAAGGCACAATCGTTGCGAAGTCCCATGATGATTGTCTCAACCTCTCGCTCATCGACATCCAGAAGAAACATTGAGGAACCGGGCAAATTTGGATCCTGGCTATTGTTAGTCTGGGGGAGCGGATTTTGTGGAGACAGCTAGATTTTTCCCTATATTAACAAAGAAGTCATTAACTTCATTTATAGAAGAGGTTGGATCCCCTTAGAGAGTCACGCCTACTTAGATCATATAAGGCTCTGATAGCTCTTTTCTGCAGAATAAATATAGATTCGATGTCTGCAGCCCGTCCCCATAGTAAAATACCGTAAGACATAATACTATGAAAATAACTAAAATAGACCAGCCTCGCGGTATCTACATCAGTAAATTGACGGATTTTTCTAACAGCATATGTTGTTGAACTCAGCCGTCCTGCAAGAGATGTTATATGCGGACCCCATTGCAGGCTTGAGTCGAGCGTGATCCCCAGGAAAACAGTTTTTTCGACGAATTCTAGTTTCTCTTGATTCAATACTATGTCACTATTACTACTTTTGACATTCGGTAGAGCAAATCTGATGCACTTCGTTTTTTTCCCATTTAATAGTAAATTATTCGCAGTGAACCAATTATGAACCTGTAGTAGAGCGTTATTTACGTCGTCAAGATTTGTAGCACGTCTGTTTATCTTAAATATTAAAGAGGTATCGTCAGCAAACAACACCATCTGTGGTTGGTTTTTAAATATATGGGGGAGATCATTTACGAGTATATAGACTAAAAAGAGGAAAGGACCTAATATCGAACCTTGCGGTACACCCATACTTACTTTTAAACCCATTGAATTGACACCATTTATTTGTACTTGCTGGTGTACCTTACACCTTATGCCTTATGGTTATTGAGAAATTTGAGCTGAAAAAAGTAGTATTTACTGTTTTTAGACCGCGAAATTGAAAGGGAACCCTTAATTGAACATGTATTTATGCTAGGGAATTTTTTCCGTCATTTATTCTTTCCAGCTAAACCACAACAAAGTGGCGAAGCGCGAGGTTTTCGGGGAGTGGGTCATGTAATTGTTGACGTTTAAAAATTTTGATATGATTATCAGCCTTATTCGATTATATAACTTTTGACTGATTTTATTGAAACACTTGATTTTGTTGACACAGGCCGTACAAGAGTTTGAGAAGCTGTCGAAAGAGCTGGAGGGAGTGGCGCTGTCGGCGGAGGAGCGGCAAAGCCTGGACGAGCTGCAGCAGTACCTGGTGCAGGGCGAGGGCAGCTGGGTGCTGGGCGACGACTTCCTCGCCTTCATAGGTACACTACACCATCGCTTTCTCCTCGGCCACTGTGGAATCATTAGTTCATTTTCAATACTGCTACCATCCGTCCGGGTTCCCCGGATCTGTGCGTGTTAAATGTCTCCGGTCACCTTTTGTGTCAGGGGATACTAGGCGCTTAAACCGTGTTCAAGGCGTCTGGCTTATTCGAAATGCCCCGAACGGTGGGCACAAAAGACATTGTACATTGAACACGGTTTAAGCGCCTTCAAAGCATTTTTTACAATGTCCATTGCGACAGTCGTGTGTTATCGGTGTGGCCCGCGGCAGGTCGCGTCCTGTCGGGCTCGGCGCCGGGCGGCGCGCGCGTGGCGGCGCTGCGCTGCCTGGCGGCGGGCGGGCTGCGCGACGACGTGGCGCTGTTGCTGCACCAGGACCGGCGCACGCACGCGCTGCTCAACTACGCCGCCGACGTGGAGCTGCACCCGCCCGAGGAGCAGCTGGCGCTCGCGCTCTTCGTATGTATCGCTGTAACCTGATCACTTATATGTTTCTATTAACACCTATTTGTCAGCAGGGTGGATGAAATAGTCACTGATGCGGAACATCATATTTCAGTATTTTTCTCTCTAATTTCTGACTCCGACCAATCTTGAATCTTGGCCTCTGCCATCCAACCGTGTACTCTGTCATGTCATGTTCTTTCTTTTGACATATCCTACCCGACGAAAACGTCTCATCTTTGTGATCTTAACAATGAAGTTTAATAAAAGAAAGCTGCGCTTTCTGCTAATGAAACAAAGACACTGCCGTCAGGCTGTCTTGCTTGACAGCTCGTGTATTACAATGTGTACCGATCGTGCCCGCAGCTGTGCAACCTGTTCGAGAACATCTCGTCGTCGGAGTGGCTGCTGTACATCAGCGAGTGGGAGCACAACGGCCAGCCGCTGTCCAACATCCGCGCCACCACGAAGGTACTGCCAGCTGCCTAGCTCCGCTACGTACTACACAATCTCGCTAACGTCCACTTCACTTCTACAGTACTCTAAACAATTACTTATTTATAATTGCGCCTTCCCACTGCAGTTGCGCACACATACAAAGCATGTTTATGAGTCCGTTTCAACCAAGCGGAAAAATAGTCGCGCACTTTTTAGGGCCCCGTTGCCAAATGACAAAAAACGGAATCTTCAGAGCCCGTGCACACCGGCGGGGCGGGGTTTGCTACGGCGGGCTTTGGATTCTGTCAGTGTTAGGCATGATACAAAAGAAAAAGTGTAAATGTCATCTTTGTAAATTAGTATAAAGAGTACTTTTTCTTCAACCGATTTCCTGAGAAATTTTCCTGTTTGATTGTGTTCGACAGTTAAAGTTTCGGTTTCGGCTGAAAATATCGGTCGAACACTAGTAGCTACACATACACCCTCCCCGCTTCGTCTCACGGGTAGCATGTCCAGAGTGCGAGCGGCGCCGCAACGCACCGTATGCATAGGCTCTAATATATTCGTCCTGTCCGTCTGTCTGTCTATATGTCCATCCGTATGTCACAGCCATACTACTCCGAGGGTATTGGCTTTACATAGTTCAAATTTGGAGAGAAGGCGACTTCTATAAACCGCTACACAAAAAAATAAATGAAAGTACGTATAAAAATAAATAGGGCTGGCCCTCCGTACATGTAACTGAAGCCCTCCGTACGTGTAACTGAAGCCCTCCGTACATGTAACGGAAGCCCTCCGTACGTGTAACTGAAGTTTGTTTGAATTACATTTTTTTTTCACGTATTTAACTTTGTGGGGTGTCTATCGACAGCTCCTAAAAAATAATATTGAGGTTCTTAACATAGTTTTTCTTAAGACGATAGGACACGTAGCGCTGACGTGTGGCATGTCCGCAGTGGATGTGGCGGCGTACTGTGAGTGTGTGCAGGACACGTAGCGCTGACGTGTGGCATGTCCGCAGTGGGTGTGGCGGCGTACTGTGAGTGTGTGCAGGACACGTAGCGCTGACGTGTGGCATGTCCGCAGTGGGTGTGGCGGCGTACTGTGAGTGTGTGCAGGACACGTAGCACTGACGTGTGGCATGTCCGCAGTGGGTGTGGCGGCGTACTGTGAGTGTGTGCAGGACACGTAGCGCTGACGTGTGGCATGTCCGCAGTGGGTGTGGCGGCGTACTGTGAGTGTGTGCAGGACACGTAGCGCTGACGTGTGGCATGTCCGCAGTGGGTGTGGCGGCGTACTGTGAGTGTGTGCAGGACACGTAGCGCTGACGTGTGGCATGTCCGCAGTGGGTGTGGCGGCGTACTGTGAGTGTGTGCAGGACACGTAGCGCTGGCGTGTGGCATGTCCGCAGTGGGTGTGGCGGCGTACTGTGAGTGTGTGCAGGACACGCAGCGCTGACGTGTGGCATGTCCGCAGTGGGTGTGGCGGCGTACTGTGAGTGTGTGCAGGACACGTAGCGCTGACGTGTGGCATGTCCGCAGTGGGTGTGGCGGCGTACTGTGAGTGTGTGCAGGACACGTAGCGCTGACGTGTGGCATGTCCGCAGTGGGTGTGGCGGCGTACTGTGAGTGTGTGCAGGACACGTAGCGCTGACGTGTGGCATGTCCGCAGTGGGTGTGGCGGCGTACTGTGAGTGTGTGCAGGACACGTAGCGCTGACGTGTGGCATGTCCGCAGTGGGTGTGGCGGCGTACTGTGAGTGTGTGCAGGACACGTAGCGCTGACGTGTGGCATGTCCGCAGTGGGTGTGGCGGCGTACTGTGAGTGTGTGCAGGACACGTAGCACTGACGTGTGGCATGTCCGCAGTGGGTGTGGCGGCGTACTGTGAGTGTGTGCAGGACACGTAGCGCTGACGTGTGGCATGTCCGCAGTGGGTGTGGCGGCGTACTGTGAGTGTGTGCAGGACACGTAGCGCTGACGTGTGGCATGTCCGCAGTGGGTGTGGCGGCGTACTGTGAGTGTGTGCAGGACACGTAGCGCTGACGTGTGGCATGTCCGCAGTGGGTGTGGCGGCGTACTGTGAGTGTGTGCAGGACACGTAGCGCTGACGTGTGGCATGTCCGCAGTGGGTGTGGCGGCGTACTGTGAGTGTGTGCAGGACACGTAGCGCTGACGTGTGGCATGTCCGCAGTGGGTGTGGCGGCGTACTGTGAGTGTGTGCAGGACACGTAGCGCTGACGTGTGGCATGTCCGCAGTGGGTGTGGCGGCGTACTGTGAGTGTGTGCAGGACACGTAGCGCTGACGTGTGGCATGTCCGCAGTGGGTGTGGCGGCGTACTGTGAGTGTGTGCAGGACACGTAGCGCTGACGTGTGGCATGTCCGCAGTGGGTGTGGCGGCGTACTGTGAGTGTGTGCAGGACACGTAGCGCTGACGTGTGGCATGTCCGCAGTGGGTGTGGCGGCGTACTGTGAGTGTGTGCAGGACACGTAGCGCTGACGTGTGGCATGTCCGCAGTGGGTGTGGCGGCGTACTGTGAGTGTGTGCAGGACACGTAGCGCTGGCGTGTGGCATGTCCGCAGTGGGTGTGGCGGCGTACTGTGAGTGTGTGCAGGACACGCAGCGCTGACGTGTGGCATGTCCGCAGTGGGTGTGGCGGCGTACTGTGAGTGTGTGCAGGACACGTAGCGCTGACGTGTGGCATGTCCGCAGTGGGTGTGGCGGCGTACTGTGAGTGTGTGCAGGACACGTAGCGCTGACGTGTGGCATGTCCGCAGTGGGTGTGGCGGCGTACTGTGAGTGTGTGCAGGACACGTAGCGCTGACGTGTGGCATGTCCGCAGTGGGTGTGGCGGCGTACTGTGAGTGTGTGCAGGACACGTAGCGCTGACGTGTGGCATGTCCGCAGTGGGTGTGGCGGCGTACTGTGAGTGTGTGCAGGACACGTAGCGCTGGCGTGTGGCATGTCCGCAGTGGGTGTGGCGGCGTACTGTGAGTGTGTGCAGGACACGCAGCGCTGACGTGTGGCATGTCCGCAGTGGGTGTGGCGGCGTACTGTGAGTGTGTGCAGGACACGTAGCGCTGACGTGTGGCATGTCCGCAGTGGGTGTGGCGGCGTACTGTGAGTGTGTGCAGGACACGTAGCGCTGACGTGTGGCATGTCCGCAGTGGGTGTGGCGGCGTACTGTGAGTGTGTGCAGGACACGTAGCGCTGACGTGTGGCATGTCCGCAGTGGGTGTGGCGGCGTACTGTGAGTGTGTGCAGGACACGTAGCGCTGACGTGTGGCATGTCCGCAGTGGGTGTGGCGGCGTACTGTGAGTGTGTGCAGGACACGTAGCGCTGACGTGTGGCATGTCCGCAGTGGGTGTGGCGGCGTACTGTGAGTGTGTGCAGGACACGTAGCACTGACGTGTGGCATGTCCGCAGTGGGTGTGGCGGCGTACCGTGAGTGTGTGCAGGACACGTAGCGCTGACGTGTGGCATGTCCGCAGTGGGTGTGGCGGCGTACTGTGAGTGTGTGCAGGACACGTAGCGCTGACGTGTGGCATGTCCGCAGTGGGTGTGGCGGCGTACTGTGAGTGTGTGCAGGACACGTAGCGCTGACGTGTGGCATGTCCGCAGTGGGTGTGGCGGCGTACTGTGAGTGTGTGCAGGACACGTAGCGCTGACGTGTGGCATGTCCGCAGTGGGTGTGGCGGCGTACTGTGAGTGTGTGCAGGACACGTAGCGCTGACGTGTGGCATGTCCGCAGTGGGTGTGGCGGCGTACTGTGAGTGTGTGCAGGACACGTAGCGCTGACGTGTGGCATGTCCGCAGTGGGTGTGGCGGCGTACTGTGAGTGTGTGCAGGACACGTAGCGCTGACGTGTGGCATGTCCGCAGTGGGTGTGGCGGCGTACTGTGAGTGTGTGCAGGACACGTAGCGCTGACGTGTGGCATGTCCGCAGTGGGTGTGGCGGCGTACTGTGAGTGTGTGCAGGACACGTAGCGCTGACGTGTGGCATGTCCGCAGTGGGTGTGGCGGCGTACTGTGAGTGTGTGCAGGACACGTAGCGCTGACGTGTGGCATGTCCGCAGTGGGTGTGGCGGCGTACTGTGAGTGTGTGCAGGACACGTAGCGCTGACGTGTGGCATGTCCGCAGTGGGTGTGGCGGCGTACTGTGAGTGTGTGCAGGACACGTAGCGCTGACGTGTGGCATGTCCGCAGGTGTGCGTGCACAGCTGCCTGAGCGCGGACCTGGCGCTGCGCGACGTGGGCACGGCGCTCATGCACAACATCGCCACCAAGGAGGTAAAGACCGTGGTCTGTATCGCGACACTTCACTACCACTTGCACTGGCACGCGTCCGCCACGCAATGCTCACCTGATATCACGTATTTATATAAAGCTTTACACTAAATATATTTACCTATTGCACACAAATATAACGTTGAAAGGCTGAAGGCATTGCGTGGTTGATGAATGACATGGTTAAGTTCTACTATCAGGCTGGCTGGTTAAACGCGGGATAACAAAACATCTTTTCTAAATAATAAATAAATACATACACAAAGAGAGCCGTACCTAGAGCCCTAGAACGGGACTATGGACATGTCCCTCGTGGAAACGAGACATACTGTATTATCGTAACACCCGTATCTATAAACAAGCCAAAGTGATCACTTCAGTTAAAGTCATTATTTAAGATACGATTTTCATTCTGTAATTTTGCAATTGCTTGAAGTTAAGAACTGTCAAAAGTTAGGATTCTTAGCTTCGCTTTCTTTGACGGTTCTTACTTGGTTTAAAATCTTGTTTATTGCATAAAAATGTTTGCATAAGTAATAACTTAAACTCAAGCAATTACTTTAACTTGGCTTTAGATACGGGTGTAAGAGTTTTGCCTACAATATCTTTATATTAAGATTGTATTGCCACGCGCCGCCATTACACATGTGTTCCACTGAGAACAGAACATACGCACTTACATAATATGTATGTATGTACTCTCTTCTGCTCAGATCTCATCTGCTCTGTCGAAAACAACAGTGAACATAACGCAACCAGAACACTATCTGACGTTTGATGATATTCATCAACATCGGAAACCCTTTGCATAATGAATACTTTTTCGCCATCCCTCCCGCACGCAATGCGGAGGACATAACTGACAATTGTCTCGTAGTCACGGTGGCTACTACTAGTTCAGTACGCGATAAAAAATGCGAACGCGTGAACGCGATACTATTGCTTGTCGAGCAGTGCTTGTGAGTGCCTGGCAGGACTGCCCACTTGCCAACTTGCGCAGTGCCCTTGTGAGCCCAGTGGAGGCGGTGCTAACGAGACTGCGTTCTATTAAGTTTGCGTAAACACGCCCATAGCGTATTCAACAGCCCATCACGCATATTACTTAAGTTTTACAGAAATTGATCCACCAACGAGCTGGGCTAAGCCTAATATTAGAAAGATCAGACGCAAATATCATCAGTTTTCAACATGTACTTATTTAATTTAATAATTTATGTACATATTAATGGGATTAATCTGCAATTCCAATGAAATACTCAAAATGTTCTCGCGTTCTTATTTTAATTAAGTTAGTTTATTAGTGATATCAATTTCATGACGTGTGTTCTAACACGCACATGTATGTCAGTCACGTGGTGAGTTTATATAGCGGTCATATAAATAGAAGTAAACTTGAACGCCTCGCCCCACACCCTTATGATATTGAACGAGTGTCCATGCGTCCTACAATAATGCATGAACTTCACATCTGTATCAGTCCGGCGGCGCCCGTACGACAGTACTGCTTGAACAACGGAACCTCACAATTGTGTCATATCATTTCAATAATAGGAAAGCCATTGCTACGTTACGTAGGTACAGTCAAAGACTGATAAGGTCGAGCACCTTAAGAGCAAATGTTTGTGTAATAAAGCTATATTTTACTAAACAATATTGCCTTAGTTCAGCGACCGCTCACCATGTGCTAACAACTCCTCGCCCTCTAACATTGGCATCGTGTTTCTTCTCTAAATCTTTTGCTGAATATTTTTATTCCTCATCATATTATTTGTGTTTTGTTACAATTCCTACATTATTATTGATATACAGATACATACAGTGTGCCCAGTTTTGGACGTTTTGTTACTGTCTAAAAAAAAGATTTAATTCTAAAATTATATTTATGTCGGGTTGTCAGGATTTATTCCGTTAAGCTCGTACACCATGTGGGCAAACGATGGGTATCGTGCATAAATATAAATTATGCAAATCAACAATTTTTGTCAACAATTTTTTTGCAAATCACCAAATTTATGTATTAGAATACCTACTAGTCATATAAGTACCTAGAATATATCACTAGTCCATGACATGACTGGACACATTGTATATATAATGTGTTCTTGTTTGTATTTCACAACAACACACAACATGTCAGTAATTGACTTGTACCTATTTAAATATAAAGACCTTTTATTTTTTTTTTCGATGGGTAATCATCAAATGACTTCTCCCGCTCTGGGCAGAGCGGAAGGGAGTGTCAGACTTGTACTGACTAAAACCCATCCATGTTCCTTCCTTGCTTTTTGTGTTCCAGGGCCGCGGTATTTCTTTCGAACAGTCCCGCAGCCCTGGCAGGCATCGGGCCTTGCGGGCCCCTCCCTGTTTGCTCTTTGAAAATATAAAGACCTGTCTCGGCTATTGACAGCACGGTTGGTGCGGTTGGCTGCTGCGCTGTGTGTCGCGGGTTCGATTCCCGCACGGAACAAATATTTGTACGACCTACGGATAGTTATTCGGGGTCAGTCTATTTGTGTATGTGAGTTTAAAGTTTGTAAACGAACCCACGATACAGGAGAACTTCCTAGGGTGGGGCAATCTTTAAAAAAAAAGGTTAGCAGTTAATATACTTAATTATTTTAGCTGCTTGGCTACTAATATGACTTTACTATTAATGAGAATTTTTTTTAAGTATGATATGAAAGACAAACTGATACAAAAGAATGTTTTATTCAAAAGAGAGAAACTGCACAGAGGCAGACTGGTATTGTATGCTAGTCTACCGCAAGGTGTTACACTTTCCAATGTGTATGTTTTTGTGAGATACAATAAGTACGTGCGTGCATGCGTGCGTGCGTGCGAGCGTGCGGACGCGTGTGCTGCAGCGCTAGTGCGTGTGCTGCAGCGCTAGTGCGTGTGCTGCAGCGCTAGTGCGTGTGCTGCAGCGCTAGTGCGTGTGTTGCAGCGCTAGTGCGTGTGCTGCAGCGCTAGTGCGTGTGCTGCAGCGCTAGTGCGTGTGTTGCAGTGCTAGTGCCGGTGCTGCAGCGCTAGTGCGTGTGCTGCAGCGCTAGTGCGTGTGCTGCAGCGCTAGTGCGTGTGCTGCAGCGCTAGTGCGTGTGCTGCAGCGCTAGTGCGTGTGTTGCAGCGCTAGTGCGTGTGCTGCAGCGCTAGTGCGTGTGCTGCAGCGCTAGTGCGTGTGTTGCAGCGCTAGTGCGTGTGCTGCAGCGCTAGTGCGTGTGCTGCAGCGCTAGTGCGTGTGTTGCAGCGCTAGTGCGTGTGCTGCAGCGCTAGTGCGTGTGCTGCAGCGCTAGTGCGTGTGCTGCAGCGCTAGTGCGTGTGCTGCAGCGCTAGTGCGTGTGCTGCAGCGCTAGTGCGTGTGCTGCAGCGCTAGTGCGTGTGCTGCAGCGCTAGTGCGTGTGCTGCAGCGCTAGTGCGTGTGCTGCAGCGCTAGTGCGTGTGCTGCAGCGCTAGTGCGTGTGCTGCAGCGCTAGTGCGTGTGCTGCAGCGCTAGTGCGTGTGTTGCAGCGCTTCCGAGTGGGCGCGGCGCTGCGGGAGCTGCTGCCGCGCGGCGCCAAGTGCAAGGTACACTCACCGCGCACGTTCTCTCGCTGTACCCATCGTGCCTAGCCTGTGTTGTACTAGAGCTCCCTGTCCCTTGCCGCACTCTTTTATTTTCTACTTGTACCCCGTAGGCCAAGGCCTGTCCTATCGGTAGCGCCAAGCTCGTTCACCCAACAGCCTTGGTCTGCGCGACGTCACTTTACGACCGCAACTAATCATTGTAGGCTTCATTAATAACCTTTATAAAGATCATACGCTTGTATATTCGTAATAAGTAAAGTTTATAAATGTTCCGACACAAACATGTCAGTGTCTGGGGCTAACGATAATATCGTAACTAGAAACAAGCCTAAAACTACATACAATAATAACATGTGCTAATACCAAGGTAGAGTTACAAAATGCGCACCGTGACTTTTATATTGTTTTGACAAATGAATTAATCGATTGTCATCATTTCATTTAATTGAAGAACTTAATAGTTCTCAACTAAAAATAATCATAACAGCTGGCAGAATTTATCTTAAATAACACACTAAAGAATGATTCTGAAAATGTAAACACGAGTTCTACACATTGTGAAACACATTTTTAACGTTGCCAACGAAACCTTAGCTTGGGTACCAAAGTGTAGGTCGTGAAGGCAGCCCGCCTCCGCAACACGATACAACAGCTGGGAGCCACAACCTCGGATAACATCATGGCCATGGTAACCGCTTCCTGCAGGTATGCCGCAGACCTGTTGCGTCCCTCATTAACTAAATAACCTTGCATTAAGTATTCCACATCACTTTTTGATCGTTTTTGTTTATACCATATTAACATCATGAATGTGAAGACTCTGTTTGTTTGTTACCTTTTCACGACTAAACGGCTGATCGGATCGTAATGAAATTTGGCAAGGAGATAGATTATGTCCTGAGGAAGGACATAGGCTATCATTTTTTTCTCACACATAGGTAGACATAAAAAATTATACGCGGACGAAGTTTCTTAATCTTGTTTCTTAATCCCTGGGACTAAATGACTAAGAAGATGGCGGGACGCCTTGGATGGCTTTCTCGGTAATTGGCAAGAAGAGGCACAACATCGGGAAAAGTGGAAGAAATGGGGGAGGCCTTTGCCCAGGAGTGGGACAGTTCAGGCTAACTTAAAAAAAAAAAATAGTAATGGACCACTACCGTAAATTACTGTTAATAAAATCAAGTAGTATCGTTTTTAGGGTTCCGTAGCCAAATGGCAAAAAACGGAACCCTTATAGATTCGTCACGTCTGTCTGTCTGTCCGTCCGTATGTCACAGTCACACAGTCAGAAACTATAAGAACTATACTGTTGAAACTTGGTAAGTAGATGTATTCTTTGAACCGCATTAAGATTTTCACACAAAAATAGAAAAAAAAAAACAATAAATTTTGGGGGTTCCCCATACTTAGAACTGAAACTCATTTTTTTTTTTTCTCATCAAACCCATACGTGTGGGGTATCTATGGATAGGCCTTCAAAAATGATATTGAAGTTTCTAATATCATTTTTTTTTTTCTAAACTGAATAGTTTGCGCGTGAGACTCTTCCAAAGTGATAAAATATGTCCCCCCCCCCCTGTAACTTCTAAAATAAGAGAATCATAAAACTAAAAAAAATATATGATGTACATTACCATGCAAACTTCCACCCAAAATTGGTTTGAACGAGATCTATTAAGTAGTTTTTTAATACGTCATAAATCGTAAACCGGTCTAATGTTGTATTGATCATGGTACGGAACCCTTCGTGCGCGAGTCCGACTCGCACTTGGCCAGTTTTTTTATAATAAGTTATCCTGAAAAAAATTGTTTGTATTTATTCAAAACAAAATAATACAAATGTAATAGAGTATAGATATATAATGTGAAACACACTCTTTAATTAATACACTAGATAATTATTGTATCGCAATAGACACAACGGACGCATTCGAACACTTCAGAGGTTGAAGGACGACTAAGGTAAACAAAATGGCGTCCAGTGTTGTTCCTGTTAAATTTATTTGTTGTTGCCGTATTCAAAATCACACACTAACTACCATATTTTCATAATTATTTTTAAAATTATAGTTGTTTCTATGGTGTCAA
Organism: Lycophotia porphyrea; assembly: GCA_950005105.1. Lineage (NCBI taxonomy): Eukaryota > Metazoa > Arthropoda > Insecta > Lepidoptera > Noctuidae > Lycophotia > Lycophotia porphyrea. Next base: position 381,022 of record OX465389.1, read on the forward strand.
GTTCCAATGTCGTATTTTTTAAAAGTTCTGTTTATATAGCCGTTTTAGCGTGTATGGAAACAACACGGATGGCGTCAGTCATTTTTTTCTAATCGTCTATTAAATATAAAAGGTTACGATTCAACAAACCGGTATCGTAGGTATAATACTGCATAAAAGAGCTTGCAACATTATTTGTAAGTTTGACATTTGCATGTGTCAATTTAGTCTCAAGGATTAAAAAACAGACTTTTTAAAGGTAATACACACATCAAAAGTGTCTAGGGGTCATGCACATTTATTAGCATAACTTTAAAAGTAATGGACATTTCAAAAAGATTTAAACGCGAATTTGTTCCTGATACATTTATCTTCCATATTAAAAATTGTAAAATAATTACCATGTGGAAAAATTCAGTATAGTTCATAAAAATCATAATTTTCTTACCTATATGTTTTTTTTTTCAGCAACTTGTACTGTCCCACTGCTGGGCAAAGGCCTCCTCATATGTGTTAAAGATTTTTCTGTTTTTTTTTTTTTAAACATGTTTTTTGGTACATTTTTGACTGAAATCAACACTGCTGAGTTTATCTAAACCATGGAAAATCGAAATTTAACTAGGTAAGAGATGTTGAGAGCAATAGGCTTGATGGGACCAGGCGCGCGCCAGTGCAATATTGCTGATACTATTGGCAACAGTTAAATTGTCATATCCAGTTTGTGTTCTCATTATCGGGATACTGGCGAGGCAGATGAGCGGAAACCGGGGAATATTCGGTAAGCCACCAACAGACAAGACCAATTTTTACAAATTAGGGTGAGAAGACAACCGTACGCTACGACTTCACGATTGGTTTTAAAGTTACAGTCAGAACACCTGATCTTCGTTAGTGACCAAACTGGCAGGAAGAGACCACAAGCAGTCAACCTTCATGCTAGTACACTATTTTTGCTTCTAGCACTACGGCGAAGCAATCGCGGGCAAAGTTTAGAATAGGCAAACGAACATTTGGCTTGGTATGATCGCCAATGGTCTAGATGTTACTCTCAGATGAATCCCGGTTCGGCATCCTTCCAGATACACGAAGAATTCGTGTTTGGCGAACACCTGGACGCGAGACCAGCTTACGAAATCCCCAGAAAATCTATCCATATCAAAGTGAAACAATCATGGTGTGGGCGAGACTACGTCTAGGCGGGAGAACTGACCGTGTTTAGATAAAATGAAATTTAACGGCTGCAAAATACCGTGATAAGGTGCTGGCACTTATATTCCAACCACACCGGATGGAAATGGGACTAGATTTTATGCGTATGCATGATGAGGCCCGCCCTACTGCGACTCCAGCGGTAACTCAGCGGCTACAGCAACATAATGAAGAGGCTCTAGACTGGCCCACGCAATCCCCAGATTTAAATCCTGCTTATCACGCCTGTTAAACTTACTGATCGAATAAAGAACGCTGTTAAACTTACTGATCGAATAAGGAACACCACACTGCGCTCCAGAACTCAAATTGCTGACGTAGCTCATAAAGCTGCCAAACTCAAGTGGGACTGGGCAGGCCATGTCTGCCGGATGCCGGCAAATCTATGAGCCCGCATATCACAAAACTGGAGTCCTGAGACAGTTAGACGGGGTCGCGGTAGACCGCGGAGAAGATGGCGGGACGCCTTGGATGGCTTTCTCGGTAATTGGCAAGAAGAGGTACAACATCGGGAAAAGTGGAAGGAATGGGGGGAGGCCTTTGCCCAGGAGTGGGACAGTTCAGGCTAACTAAAAAAAAAAAAATCACGCCTGGAATATGCTGCAACGAAGGTCTCGAATTTTCCCGAGAATCTGCTGCCGAACAGTCCACTTTTCGTGCATTTTCCGTCGGACCTGGTACCTTACACCACAAGGCGAACTTGACAACATTGTTTTGAGCTTGAAAAACCTTTGCAAACGTGTTATAAACGTTCGAGGTGCTCTTACAGTTTATTAATTTTTATTTTATACAAAATTTATTATTTCATTTAATTTTGTTACATGCTTTAATCACCAAAAACAATAAGCTAATTTTAGCTTTATTATTAAATTTTAACTTTTTCATTTTTACCTAATAAACCCTCACAGAATAAAACGTTCAGTTTTTTATGATATATTCTGCAAGACTATAAAATTCTGCACACTTTGATATAAGGATGCTTTAAGAAATTCTTAATGTTTTGTTTAAATACGTGAATAACAAAATATCCCTAGACACTTTATACCTATGTGTGTATTATAAATACGAAAGTGAGTTTGTTTGCTTGTTACCTTTTGGCCTAAACCACTGAACCGATCATCCTGAAATCCTGAAATTTTGCATATACCTTGCCAGACGTACAGAACCGGGCATAGGATACCTTTCATTCCGTAAAAAAATTTGTTTTTTTAAAAGGTTTGGTTTTTTGGTTTTTTCTTTCAAATCCTGATTGAATAATATTATTACAAGCAGCAGAGTCCAACCCGAATTGATTGTCAAATTCTAAATTAACGCAATCGAAGCCGCGGGAAAAAGCTATTCTTTTATAAATATCCAATTAACAAAATAATATACAAAACAGTTACAAAGACCTAAGAATTAATTACCTTGTTTATCTTAATAATCTCCGAACTTGTTTCTTAATTATGTTACCCAAAATATGCATAAATTATGTTTAAATCAGCTCTAATATTAGAATTTCCATAAAAAAAATGGTAGGAAAATTTGAAAATGTTAGTGGTGATCGTAGATGTGAACCGATCGGTATCTCTCTCAAACAGCTGATTTATGAACGTCGTTATCTAATGAGCGGTCATAAATATGGCGGGACGTGCACACAGTACCTCGTGCGCGGCGTTTCCTTGATGCTACAACAAACACGTGCCGACGTCACAGCAGCGACGCGTGTGCCTGCCTGTAGCCGTGTGCAGAGTATTCGCAAGTCCCGAGATTTGCATACATTCCACTGCATTTGAACAACTCTGATAAATTTTTATTCTAAAAAGCCTCGTCGTTCCTATTTAGCATGAAATGACTTACCAATACCACTAGCTCGAAAGAAACCTAATAACAATAGGGAGTGCAGGAGTAGCGCCCTAGCGCGGGGGGAAGCTGCCAGACATGTCCTCACAGCAACACTCTTAGGTCACATGCATCAGCAACGTACTACAAATATTGGTGTTTTGATGAAATTCTTATCTATTTTGAGAAAGACATGATAATTAAACAGATATTTAGTAAGTATAAACAATGTATTACAAAATTATGCACGCTGATCATTGTGTACATATGTAAATCACAAACAAAAGGAAATGTGTACGTAAAGCTTATCAAGTGTAGGTAATAATGTCAGGACGCAATCTTATGTTATTGTAAGATTACTCTGATTACGTTGTTGAATGGTGTTAAGACGTGTGTGGGGGGGGGGGGGGGTGACAGTCGCGCACGGCCGCATGTTTACGCGGGGCTCGCGCTGTCGGATGTGGCATTACTGTGACACTTTGTGCCCACATCACTGTTTTTATGTCACATCACATTTGAACACAACGAAAATATTATCAATGTTGAGATTTGCTGTTTCCGATTTGTGTAATCTAATCTAATACATTAATATATAATCTGAATCTTGGGAACGGCTCCAACGATTTTCATGAAATTTAGTATGCACCCCGCATTTTTCGGGGGTGATAAATCGATCTAGAAGTTTCATTTTCAGAAAATGTCGTTTTATCCGTGTTACTGAGCTTGCTCGGTCATCCAGGTACTATTTATTATAACGGCAAATATCTTACTTTTGTATTCCTTGTACTATGAGTAAAGAATTTTGATATTAATGTGATTTGAAAATAAATAACAGTTTTATATTACCTAATACCTATATGCCAAAATGTTTCCCATATGGTGATAAAATGTATCACTTCAATATTTATAAAGTTTAAAGTGCACCCTTCACGAGTAGGTACGTGCAAATGTAACAGCGGCAAGTGTACAGTAGATAAGCGTATGCCCATTGCCCAGTTGCGCGCGCAGTCCAGCCGCACGCAGCACCAGTGCCCAGTAACTGTACACGTCACAAGTTCACAACCAGTTTTCATCATACAAATTTTTCATATCTAAAAATATATTTTTAATAGTAGGTACTAGCTGCCCCGACAGACGTCGTTCTGTCAAAAGCTATGGGGCTGTGGCAGTCCTACCAACTTATCCTTTCTAGTCAAGTTGTAGTAATGGCGTCGCTTAGGTATAAAGTGCACATGTCGTGATGATCTTTAGTTTCAAGTTATATACCTATATGTCGTATGCTCAAGATGCTGAACGCCCTTCTGACTGCTAACCCTGAATGTGATATGTTTGCGGATGAATGGCGTATTTGCTTAGCTTCAGTACATGAGTTAGCCTCTATAATATGCATTTTTCTTCTTTTTTCTTCCTCCCTATCTGGGAACCTTCTAGTTACGGTGAAGCGGTTGGCGGTCAAAGTTCCAACTTTTTCACAATTTTTTTTTTTAAATACAAGTTTTTAATAATATAACTTTAAACACCTCCACGTCCCCCATACTATTCAGTCCATCTATCAGTTCACAATGTGTTGAGTGAGTAACATTGAGTCCTACCGTAAAACGTGATTTTTCACCCCAAAAATAAATCTTTTCCTAGCAATAATTTTTGCCTAAAGTTACTTAGTTTCATGTACCTACATAATGCTTGGTTAACGGCTTTGTGAAAGGTCCGTTTACATCGTGTATAAAAACGATTATTTATGAATATGAAGAAATGAAATTGTTGAAATGTATACGATTTTATAAAATTGAGGATTACTTATTCAAAATTTCCACTTTAATTCATAATAATTCATTTATTTATTGTTTTCTACAGGTAAAAATACAGATCTTATAATTAGGGTTATTGTACCACTGTAACATACCCATGGGGTGTACAATATTTATATGTATGTGTCAATATTATTATTATTACACAATTATTAGGGACATACTATTTACGTTTAATAATTCAACAAAAAAAAAATAAGAATAAAAAAGGTTTAACATGCCAATTATTATTTGTCAACTTCATCAAACATTCATTATTAGACAACAACAACAACAACTTTTTGGGCAATTATTAATGAAAATGACCCCTTCTCATTGATTTTAAACTATAAAAACTAACCGCTTAGCAATATGTCGTAACGTTTGCCGACAGACACCACGCATGCAATGTAGCTACGTATCATCCATCACAACATGTTGACATCTCATAAACTACTGCTTACAGTGCCTGTTTCGGCTTTCCCCATTTACCATTTTATAATATTGAGTAAGAAGAAGAAGAAAATTGAGTAACAATATTTTTGTTGAAAATTTGACGGTAACTAAATAAAATGTAAATGTAAATAAAATTCGTTTTAGTTAATTGTTCGATTTGGGTTGCCATTAATATAAAAGCTCAAATAAGTTGACAGTTGACGTTCCGAGACGAAATGGCAAAAACGGATCCCTTATTATATTTCGTTCTATCCGTTTGTCTTCGGTCCGTGCGTATTTCAGTTATTTCACCGGGAGAGCAAAATACACCTTCCTTACCTTGTTGCCTATTAGCAACACATCGATATGTGCAAGCAAGGTGTCTTCTTCTACATTGGTGTAGTGCAATTACGAATGAACGGTTCTCTAAAAATAATTTAGATGTTTAACTGGCTTGTTAAGACAAAAATGTTAATAACTCAACCATTGAAACTCTATTCACTACAATTTTTTTTTTTTTTATTGACTGTACTAGAACTGGTATCAGAGTTATAGTCATCTATGTCCTGATTGATTGTTTCGACAGTGCAGATTAAATTGTAAAGCAACCGAATGAATGTCAACCGGACAAGAAAAAACGTATACAAACAATTAGTGTTATAATAATAATAATTTACTAATATGTTACCTATGTATGGGAGACAGAGATATAAGTAAGGAATCTATACTCTGTTAGTTGGCGCGAGGCAATGTTTTACTCGGGCAATATCAATGAAGTCGGATTCATGGGAAACAAAAGTTGCACAATATTGTTTGAGTAACATGTTTCTTGAGCTGTGTGACGTGTCGCTTACGACCTTTCATAAAGTTGTATGTCGAGAAATGTTGAGCAGCTTCTGTTTGACATGAATACGGGCCTAAAATAAAATATTCATCCGCTTAAGGATTCCTATCAGTTTCGCAGTCTGAAAACAGAAACACTACTTGTTTCAGCTCAAATTTCTCAATAACCATAACGTACGTGGTATGTTGTATAATATACCGTTATAAATCACCTGTGAACACATTGATTTATGATTTAAACGGTAGAGAATATTGTTGCCTTTCGAACAAGCCTATTTTTATCTCAGTATGACCAAAACTTTGAGAGTAAAGATTATTTGAACAAAAAAACAAAATGGCAGCCACATAGTAGGGAAGTGGATCGGACCCAAGCTTTGAGTGTGTTTGTACTTGAAAATAGTTTATATTTCTGTTTACCGGAAGCAAGCAATCATAAGTCACATTAAGCTAATTATTCAGTGCACATGTTTTAAGTCTTAAGTATACCTTTGAAGTGATCTGGACTTAAAGCATAATACCGAATTCGAAAGTTTGTAATTTTTTTTTATTGGACTTAAAATAGTATACCACTAAGTAGATCTATAAATGTTTGTTTTGAAGGACATTACAAAGTGAATGTCGAAAAAAATGGACTTAGGATAGTATACCTCCGGTATACAGATTTAAGTATTTTTAATATCGCTAGTCCATGCCCGGACACATTGTATAACTGTGCATTAAAAAAGACACCAGATACCTTATGGTTACCGAGAAAATTGAGCTGAAAAGAGTAGTAATTTCCAGACCGCGAAATTGATCGGGACTCTTAAATAATAGCCCACTTGAAGAGCAAGTTACCGACTATTTATGTGTAATTAATATGGCATTAAATTCGTGCATGCCGTCGGGATGCACTATTTGAGCGGATGTCCGGCACTGTCTGTCTACGCCTACGCGGTGCGCAGGTGTTCGACGAGGTGTGCGTGGAGCTGGCCATGGCGCTGCTGCAGCTGCTGCAGTGGGCGCCCGGCGAGGAGCATCTGTGGCGCGCGTGCCGGGCGCTGGCGCGGTTCGCGCAGCACTCGCACGACGTGCCGCAGCTCATCGCCATGATCGGGCCCGACCCCTCCGCCTTCAGGTACCTACGCCTGCAGTGTGCCAGCCCAGTAGAGATTACCCCAAGGCTTTGGTCTAGCCAAGAGGGTGCTGCAGAGAACGTCTCTGTTTAAAAAAACATGCCGACCATATGCTGGAGTCAGTACGTAGATATACTGCCGAAAATGGCAGTTTTGTGTGGTGCAGTGCTCAGCGGGAATGCATTTTTTCCGCATTCCCGTATTTTTAGAGTTTTTCGTGTTGATTCCATGCTGCTAGATGTGGGAAACCCTAACAGTGGTCCACAACAAATGTTCGTGTACCGCTACTGATAGCCCCCACAAGCCCTATGCTGCGTGTGTCGAAGTGTTTGGTAAGCGGCGCGCTTGTTGCAGAGGGACGAGTCCGCGCGTGGACGAGCAGATCGACCTCATCATGCAGCGGGTGAAGTAACGCGACACGCGGCACCACCACATGGTTACCATTTTGTTTTGTTTTTGTTTATATTCATTTTTATATCGCATAATAAGTACGAGTCGGTGCAAGTGATGTAGCGCCCGAGGGGAGGGGAGCGGAGGGGAGGCAGTGGCGCGATGGCGCCGGCAGAGCTGTTGTAAATAATACGTTACCTGTTAGTACTAATGTATCTTAAGGCGACCTTAGCGTAAGTACCTGAGCTTATGACGAGCCTGAACTATGTAAATTAATTATATACATACGAATGTATCTATTTATATTATTTATGCTGTTAGCACTAACGCGCGGTGACTACGGTGCATTTACACTATATACTTACATATTGTATAGTTATGTTATATAGTTGCAAAAAATTAAATAAATTATTTGGTGTATTCGGGAGACCGGAGTATTATTTGTTCTAACAAGCTCTCTTCGCACGAGCGCGCACTAACCGCTACAGTCACGAGTACGAGCGCGCTCTAACCGCTACAGTCACGAGTACGAGCGCGCTCTAACCGCTACAGTCACGAGTACGAGCGCGCTCTAACCGCTACAGTCACGAGTACGAGCGCGCTCTAACCGCTACAGTCACGAGTACGAGCGCGCTCTAACCGCTACAGTCACGAGTACGAGCGCGCTCTAACTGCTACAGTCACGAGTACGAGCGCGCTCTAACCGCTACAGTCACGAGTACGAGCGCGCTCTAACCGGTACAGTCACGAGTACGAGCGGGCTCTAACCGCTACAGTCACGAGTACGAGCGCGCTCTAACCGGTACAGTCACGAGTACGAGCGCGCTCTAACCGCTACAGTCACGAGTACGAGCGCGCTCTAACCGGTACAGTCACGAGTACGAGCGCGCTCTAACCGCTACAGTCACGAGTACGAGCACCACATCGATGGTCCGACAGACTGGCTCGAGTGAACACCGCTAGCGGCGACTACAGCTACTATTGTTGTTCTGCTTTCAAACCTCCATTGCAACACAAAGGTACGCGAGTTGCGACAAAAGGGTTGCTGTAGGTATACCTACAAAAGAAATTCTTCATGGGAAAATTTGTAAAATTTGCATATCGTAATCAAGTTACTAATCGTGTGCACCAGTACAGTATGTGTGCACCATTGAATAGTGTTTAATGTTGGCGGGTTCACACGGACTCTTTTGTTACTTGTTGGAATTCCGCCGGTAATGAATATAGTCAGGGATCCGATGGATAAATATTAGCAAGCTTGTACTATCTAGCGCTGAGGGCGTATCGTTCAAGTTATAAGACGACAGCTAACTGCGGAGAATGGAAGGAAAAACATTTAGCGCTACCTTTAGTAACCATGGGGCCGCAGAACATAACTGGACTCAACTCTTTAGTAAATAGTTTCCTGACGATGAATTGATGATAATCCCCGAAGGGTTAAGCAGAAGTGTACCTAATAGTACACCCACATTCAATAGATGATAGTACAAATGTATAATTTCCTTTATACAACACATATCTTATGCACATACCGAAGATCTACTTGTGTCTGCAAATAAACTACTGACGCGCTGTTTTTTACTTTTTGTAAGTTTTAATTTTAGTAAGTACTCTACTTTTCATTTAATGTTAATTTATTTATTTTAAGTAGGTATTTATGCACCTTGTAGCCTGAACACAGGTTCTACCTAGTTCACTACAGGAACTGATGGATGCTACCGAAAGCGCCAAACTAGTAGCTCAGTTCTGGGCCAACACAATATAGATTGCCATCGACACGCTAAGAAGAAGACCTAGTTCAGGCAAATAAGAACTCTTTTTATAAAAAAACGATTTATTATTATTAACTTGGAGAAAGTGGCATTTCTGCTGTACTACACAGTGTAATGGAGAGCAGAGCAGAGCCTGCAACTATAGTAGAGGAACACCTGCAGCTGGAGGCTCATCAGTATGAAGTACATCCGTGATCCAGTCAGGGGACGACTTCAACTTTCCACCCTGTATAAATTTGAATTCAAATTCCGTGGCTTGTCGGTGCGTACGTCCGTAGACTTGCTCGAGCAGGCGCCCGTTTTCTTGTTTGTTGTATATTTATAGTGACATCGATACATTGGCTAATGATAATTAATACACGCCTTCTTATAAACAACGATTAAAATTATCGTCTTAATTTATTACTTTATCTTGCGGAACTGAGATTCGCTACTACAGCGTAGCTGCGGGGATGGTTCCAACTCGGCGGTGTGATAAGTGTTCTAGGTGTCTGTACAATGTAGGTACCTAGGTACAGTACCCGCTCGGAGGCGGGACGCATCCGTGCTAGTAGTAGCAATGTCACAGACTATCTGGTAAAGCCTAGCGTCTATAATTAGATAAGAATCTCAATAAACAATAGATACAATGCAACAGATATCAGCGCGACGTGTCAATGTCGCTGGGGCAGTCAGGCCGCACGTCGCGCCGCCGTCTTGTTGACAGTCTGCGGGCTGCTCTGACATCAATCTTTGTAATATTATGAACACTAGCTATCTCCGAGTGTCATCTGTTCATGTTATAAAATCATCGGTAAATAAACAGCTTACGTTTTCTGTGAACTAGTACATGTAACTAAACCAGAGGATTCCTGTGTTCACTGGAAATTATTAAATTTCTCACAAATGTATAACAAAGCTTATGAAGAAAAATAAAAACATGAATAGATGCTGCATAACAAAATATTGATCAGTGAGCAAGGCGCTGTAGAAGGGCCGAGTGCGGCCGGACACCGGTACTCGTAATGGCGCAGGCGCCTAGTTGCGCGTAATATGAGCATTCTCGCGAACATACCGGAGGAGCTTCATTAAAAACGAGTGTGAGGAGTGGTCGGTATGTCGTCAGATATTCAGGTTAAATACTAAGTACGTACTATGTAATGAAGCAAACGCTGCTCATGATGTTTGCATGGATTAAATGGGTATAAGTGTACAAGTGTTGCAGTGCCTGTGTGCCTGTGCCACAAACCGAGGTTTTTATTCGACAACTGCGAACTCCCATCGAATCCAGAACCTTAGTTCCTTTCAAGCTGAAACCAACCAGTTATGGTTCACAAAATTTCATTGAAATCAGTTTTGTTCGTTTCAGAATTCAGAGGTTAGCGTGTACGAACATACAGTGATTTTTATATTATATAAAAATATCTATATACATAGTCAAAGACTTGGGAGTAGTATTCGATTCAAAATTATTATTCGACAAACACGTGGATCAAATCTATACATATAATAAGACAGTAAAAAAACTGGGTCTGTACATTGAATATATTAAAAAAAAAAAATTGGTGGGTGTTTAGAAACAGTAATAGAGCACGAATCCAAAAAAAAAATTCTGTCTGTTTGTCTGTTTGTCTGTACACGCTAATCTTCGGAACTACTCGACGGATTTGAATGTTTTTTTTTTGTTGTATAGGTATTAAAAAACGTGACGAATTATATACTAAAAAATTCCTCGAGAACCACTCTATCTATTTAAGAAAACAACATGAAAATAAGTGCAGTAATTTTTGAGTTTATCGCGAACAGACTGATAGACGCGGCGGAGAACATTGTGTTATAATATGTAGTGCTATTGGGTTCGGCTTCCAGTACATCCGGATGCAGCTGAATACCAGTATTTTATATGGAACGACTGTCTATCTGCCCTCCACAACCCAGTTAGTTATGAGATATAACAAAATGATGAATGGTAGAATTGTATATCTTAAATAGGCCTACAGAAAAATCCACTATGGCTTATGTCTATCTCTTAAGGATAATATACTATATCCATTTTAATACTTTGAAAATGGGCAAACTAGGTTCCCATGAGTTGAGGGAATGGGATCATCATGATTACTTTTGGTCGCGATAACCGATATCCACGCAGGCGAAGCCGCGGGCATCAGCTAGTCATTAATAAAGCATCAAAATCACTAGGGTTCATTCTGAGAGTCTCGTCCGAGTTCAGGAGCATCAAAACCATTAAAATTCTCTACTGTAATTTTGTTCGCAGTCACCTTGAGTATGCCTCTCAAGTTTGGAATTCCAATTACAACTTATACATTAACCGACTGGAAGGAATACAAAGAAAAATTTTTGAGGTATATTCAATTCCGGTCTAAAACTATTCTCCCATTTATCTCCTACGCTGTAAAAAATTCCATCTACTTCCTCTTTCTGAACGTAGAAGAATTGCAGATTTGGCGTTTTTATTTAGAATCGCTAACGGTTCGACCGAGCTTCCCGAACTGCTGAGCAAAATTAGACTGCGAATTTCTTCCACTTTTCGGCGCAATGCCCGTCTATTACATACCGCTGTGGTAGGAACGAATTACAGACAAAACTCATACTTAATAAGAGCGAGTCATACGTATAATGCGGTCGGCCAGGGCGTCGACATCGATATTTTCAGTACTAGCATCTCAAAATTAAAGAGGTCTCTTTGTAATTTCTACTTTGATAACGTAAAGTAATTGATTGCAATTTGCGCTGTTTGGAAAACATTTTTTCCTCTTATACTTGTTCACAGACACTGTCTGCCTTCTTAAATATTTTTGTTTTTGTTCATAAACTCTCTTCTATCTGTGAAAACTTTTAATTGGCCTTATTTCTGTTACTCATAATCGTATGTAAACTTTTAGCTGTAAGTTTTCCTGTACAATAAAATAATAGTACATTATGGTACAAGTGTGTAATGTTGGTGATTACCGCTGAGGCGCTATTGAGACCCGAGCCGTTAGGTGAGGGTCTTAAGAGAGCCGAGGACGGTAATCATCAATACACACGTGTATCATACGACATTTTTCAACACACTTGTGAAGAAAATAATACTAAAAAATAATTTTATTTAGAAAAACAATTAGTCAGTAAAGCGTGCAGTTAGTAAAATTATATTAATTATATCAGATAGATTATTTGTACTATTGAACACGATTCTTTTTGTATCGAAACTTTTTTAAGAACAAAGCAACTCAACCAATAAAATAAAAAAAAAACCCTATAACTCACTTGTGAATAATAGCAATGAAAAAGTCACAGTTTGATTACAGGTGTCATTACGTGCCTAATTGCGGTGAAATTAGAGCCATTTTATGAGCAAGTGTGTTGAAAAATATATAAATCTCGTGTCACGGTGTTTGTGGTTGCACCCCTCCGAAACGGCTCACCCGATTTTTATGAAATTATTTGATGCATATTTGGTAGGTATGAGAATAGGTCGTAAAGCATATTTCACACAATAATTCATATGACAAAACAACGTTTGCGGGGTCAGCTAGTTAAGATATAGGTAATTATATCTATGTTACCGGCCAATCACGGGCAGACAACATTGTTGTCATTGCGGGAATATCCTGGATGAGGCTGGTACAAGAGTGGCCTATACCCAGCAGTGGGTGAAGTGTGGCTGTGAATGATGATGTTGATACCGATCAAATCCGACTTCAGGCCAAACTCGCTCCCGTTACCAACTAGTTTGGTCGCTCGGCTCACGCGTGCTTGGATGTGTCGGGGTACCTCCTGATCGTCTTTAAACTACATTTTAAAGAAGGCAGATGATGATAATCAGTTCATCTGTGTAACACAAACGGTGTCCTCCATTCACGAAACCCTTTAATAGAACATTCATAGACTCATCGAACATAAAACTTGTTTTACAAATAATACGAAGATTGCAAAAATACTTGTTGATCAATTAGACACGTGGAACTTTGAAAGCGACTCCGCAGACCACAAAATCAGCGCTTTAAATGGGATTCTACCTATGTTATCTTAAAACATTTCATGAAACAACTGCACTTGATAAAGATAGTTTGGCCTGAAATCGGGTTTGGCTGTTAACATATTTAAAGATGCAGGGCTCCTTTGTATTGAGACAAAAATAAACTTTCGGTGAGAGTTGGCAATGAACTAACAGTGACGGTTGTCTGGACTGGGCAAAAAGGTTCTATTAATGTTGACCCTTATCCCACAACATATCCCCCTCATAGTCCTCAAACAATACAAGTGAATATACACATATTCACTTGTATTGTTTGAGGACTATGAGGCCGGACAGATGAGAATACCTTTGCAATATTACAAACTTTTTTTTTTTTATAAATTTATAATGCAATCTATCTGGCGATATTCAGCATTAGGTTGGTATTTGCAGGTCTTGGGCTTGTGCGAAATTTCCCAGCTACGACTGGGTCTTGCGTAATATGCTGTCCCCCGGGCAGAGCGTCATATGCTACGCTGACGACACCGTCGTAACGGCCCGGGGAGGGAACTTTGAGGCAGCGGCACGCTCTGCCGTCGAGGGCGCGTCTCTCGTTGTGCATGGGAGGAATCGAGGCACTGGGTCTTAGGGTGGCGCTCGAAAAGACGGAAGCCCTGGTATTTCATGCACCCCGACGCCGGCCACCGGCTGGCGCTCACCTTACTATTGGAGGTAGCAGAATAGCAGTCCGGTCTAGCATAAAATACCTGGGCCTGGTTATGGACCGAAGGTTGAATTTCGGCGCTTGCGCCGAAGTTGATCGGAATTGAATAGAATAATTATGTTTATTACTTGCTTAAGAAATTTTGACATGTCACTTAATGAAATAAAAACAAAGTGCTAATTATGGTTTTTAGTTGTAAGCGCAATTTTGTCCTGTGGAAATTGAAAGCTTTGCATCTGCCTATTTCTATCATCTTTCCTTACTTTATTTTTAGTGTATAAACAATGCAAAAGTTAGTAAATGCAAGTCTAGACCTGCATTTTATCTATCCTCTTTATTCATATATTCAATTTTCACCTATTCTATGGGCGAAGAGAGCTGAGTTAAAGTATCGCGTGTATTCGGGCCCGGGATCTTAATCATATCGCGATGTATATATGCTCTGATGTGCCATCATGTGATGTGGGATCTTGTAGCATCTCCCACAGTGTCTAATCGTCGATCGAAACCTCCAGCAGCTTTTAGCGCTATTCTGTATTGGTGCTCGATTTTTAGTACGTTGCTATGTCTCTGCAATAACTGTACGATGCCGTAGTCAAGGATTAGGAGCAAACATGCTTGTATAATAAGTAGCTTTTTGTCCGCACCAATTTTAGATCTGTATCCAATGACGGGGTTGAGCGCACCCCTTACTCCGCTTCTACTCTTACATAAGGACCTCTTTCAACATGGCTATCTTGCGTGCTTTTTCTTCTAATATGACTGCCCCCGTGTGGGATTGCGAGCCCTTGGCAGTCTGGGCATATGATACTTCCGGTTGTGTATTTATCCTACGATTTTCCATCTCGTCAAGTTGCCTTTCATGGGTGCAATGAATATTAAATCGGTTTAAGACTTTTTTATGTCGTTGATCATGTTTGAGCGGCTCGTGTAGTCAGTAGCCGTGATCATTATGTTTTTGCTTCTAGGGTTGCGCAGAATTGTTCCATGATATTTGTCTAGGAATTTCGTCAGGTCTGTCACTAATTGATCGCTTGTGATCTTCTTGGTGTCCCTAATATCGCGATACTTGTACGTTCATTGATACTTGAACGTGTGTTGACGCTCTTGACTTCTTCACTGCTGTCGGCAATTGAGCTGTTCCTTTTTTGACAGAGCTTTCCGGTGTTAATCGCCTGGTGGCTCGTTTTCTTTTAGCCCCACCCGATTCATCATACGGGTTAGATCGTTTCAGTGATTGACTGGGAGACCGAGGTAATTGAGTAGATTGTTTTGTGAATGATCTATCTTCATTCGTAAACATTTCTTTCGTGGTTTCACACACTGATTATTATGAATTAAGTTCGACTCCACTATTGGAGCTTCGCTTTCACTAGAACTAGTCAAGTTTATCGGCACGGCGTCCGAATGTGGTTGGCCGACGATTGTACACGGGGGTTGTTCGCACGATAGCGCTCTATGAGGCCGTGGTGTGGGCGGAGTCTCCGTCTGCCCAAAACAAGGCTCTTCTGCGAGGCCGCAGAGAGTCATGGCTGTCAGGTCATATGCGGATACCGCACCAAATCTGCGGAGGCGACGTACGCCCTTGCGGGTGCACCCCCGTGGGATTTGGAGGCGCTGGTACTCGCCGAAGTCTATGGGCATGGCGCAGACCAGGCGGAGAGTGGCAGGCGCCCGCTCCCTGAGGTGGTCACGAGGTGGCGTAGGGAGGCCGAACCCTGGCTAGACTCGAAGTGACTCCCGTGTATCACCAGTGCGGCTGCAGCGATGACAAGACGCTTCACACCCTCGAGCAATGTCCAGCTTAGGTGGTGCAACGCCGTGGTCTCACAGCAGTAATCGGGGCAGACCTCTCCTTGCCGGCTGTGACCAAGGCCATGGTCGACAGCAACGGCCTCCTATGCCCCCCAGCATAGGAGGCCGTAGCATCCTTCTGCGAGGACTTCATCTCTCAAAAAAAACAACCACTCCGGGAGTGCCGACAGAAGTGAAGTTTTTTTTTTTACAAGATTCTGTATTATTTTTAGAAAATATTTTTGCATAAGTCTTTTACTTATACATTTGACTTTATACTGTATATTTTTGAGCTTGTAATATGTAGCAATACGGCTAACTCTGCAACGAAAAAGAGGTCGTTTAACGGTGTCACGAGTTCAATTGTTTTCCCCATCTCAACAATGTCCCACGCGCCTAAAGAAGTTTTCTCTTCAAAAAATAATAAAAGGAGCATCGAAATAAGGACAAGAAAAGATCGGCCTATACCCAGCAATGAGTCAATTCGGGCTGTGGATGATGATCATATGACGTGATGAATGACACGTATAAATATGGTGCCCTTTTAGCCACAGCTGCGAACGTGTGATGGCTACATATATTTGATGAAGTGTCGTTTAAGGAGTACCTATGTGAAATGGTCGCTCAACTCTACATGCAGCTTTTGATATTTGAAGCGAGTCGCAGATAACGCAGTTTGCCGTGCTCCAATCTGTCGCGATCACCTGACGCCTGCCGGCCGAGCCCGCGCGCGGCGAAGTTCCGGCATTGTTGTGACGCCGATGCGATCGTGTTTAACCACCAGCCTGGCGTGGGATACGCAACAACATACATCATAAAGGATTTAGGAGTATAAACAAATGCCTCGAGTTACATTGTTTTTCCTGAAATGTTTACATTTCTTCCGTTCACTTAATGTTGAGTTTCTATAACACACTCTTTTATGATATGACTCCGCTTTAAAATAAACAAGACTTACTGACCATAGACATACTGCCATACTTCCGAGGTGTGGTCCCTCAATGGAGCCCAGTTGCTGCTTACTCAAGCGCGGATCTACCGTTGTGGGCACGATGGGCATGCCCATAACCCTCATTGAGGTCGATAGTCTGATGTTCTACACAAGGCTTTAATAAAATAACAACAAAATATAACTCTAGTTTAAGTAGCTTCTCTAATTTGTATAGCTTAGTGGTCAAAACAAAACCAACCTATCCGAAGCGGCAAAATCATTTCAAAAACGCCTATGGTATAAATAAAGCGTTACGAATCTGAGGAGAGCTGCTAAAATTTTCGAACTCGCCGCGCCCGCTCCTGAATTCTAAAGTCTGTTGATTATTCTGAAAAGCTCGAGCTCGCTGCACCTGCTTTTGCATATTATTAGTATCCTCATATAAAATTCATCATTAAACTACTACCACTCGATTTTCCCTTTTTTTTTTGTTTCGACGTCAATTTGGTGATCTTAGGGCTGTGCCCACCACCTATTTTGAGGGCTGGATCCGCGCCTGTGCTTACTACTCGCTATCTTGCCTGCGAGCTGTGGTGTAAAGTCGTTGTTGTAAGGTCGAATGTAGAACTGCTCGTACGGTTTAAAGCTGTCTGGAACTGCAGTGCGAGTAAAATGCGCCATGCCGACATGCAAAACTTCGTTAGACTGCAAAACCATCTGAAGTCATTTCACGGTTTGCAACCCTAGGTGGGTTGCAAACCGTGAAATGACTTCAGATGGTTAACACTTGAGTACCTTTGCTTTATATTTTTATACTGGTTGGAACTGTATTACGTGTTGTGGCGGGCAGGCGGGCAGGCGGACAGCGACGCGCGGCTGACCACACCGAGTCCGCGCACCGCGCCGCTTGCACTCCTGTACGTCCGGCGCTGTCGCTACGAACGCTCACAGCCACATAGTTTAATATTTCAGCGATCAATCGATTACCTTGTTTGTGAAATGCAAGTTTAAAGCTATTTCCGGTCGTAGTTAGTAGGAAATAGGTAAAGGCTGTCTTTTGTTTTCGCTTATGGATATATCACAGATTTATAATATAATGGTCTGGTTCGATTATCGCAACTGCATAGCTCAACCAAAGATTGATCGCTTATCTGTCAGTGTTTCAATCTCTTTGGCAGTTCAGCAATGAGTGAGTTACGTGGCGCAGAACTACTACGATTTGTGATTTTTGTGATAGTTAAGAGGAAGTGCGGTCGCCTCGTGGTTAGCGCTATATAGTACCTACTAGTTGAATAGATATACAAAAATCTGGCAGAACACTCATTTTCTCTTCAGTTTGAGGCAAAACCTAATGGTCATGATAGTGTTGACATCGGTCTGAGGGGAAGACTTCAGTTGCCTTGAACCTACAGCAACGTGCTGCAATACACGTGACGTGTGTGATCTTGTAAGTTGGTGTGGAGCCGAGCAGTGAGCGCAGTGCGCTGCAGCGAGCGCGGTATCTGTGCTGTTTGTCCCGCGCTGTTTACCTACACATCGGAAAGGTTTACTGATAATGAATTAAATTATAACGGGCGGCGCTTCGCCTATCCGCAAGCACAGTGAGGCTCGCTCGGCGGACTCGGACGCGCGACTCACCGGTCCTAACAATACTAATTCAATAAATTACTGGAACTGGTCGAGTCGTAGTCGTCTTCGTGATCGTGCTCGCTCGCAGTAAGTCGGTCACATGGAGTGCGAGCTGGGCATCCCGCTGGCGCGGCGCGGGCGCAAGGGCGACGCGGGCTGGCGGCGCGTGCTGCGCCGGCGCGTGCCGCTGCTGCGCTGGCTGCCGCGCTACGACCGCGTGTCGGCGCTGGCGGACCTGGTGGCCGGCGTCACGCTGGGCCTCACGCTGGTGCCGCAAAGCATCGCCTACGCCAGTCTCGCCAACCTGCCTGTACAGTACGGACTTTACTCCTCCTTCGTCGGTAAGTCATACCGCATATCCATTACATCATAGCCTGTCGTAGTAGTAGGTACACCTACATGAGCTAATCATTCGTTGGTTTTTTTTAACTTCTTTTAAAACAGTGGTACATAAGTGGACCTTGTGACACAAGGCATCCTCTGCCGTCAATCTTTGTGTTAAATAGGACTGCTTCTTTAGCTCGCTCGAAAGCTGGCGGTTAGATAGTAACTACATTATAGTATAGAGAGATAGTTTGTGTGCTTCTTCTTTATCGTGTGGTTAGTGCCTAACCTGGTGTCAGAGTTGTTTATGCTGCCCATGGGCAGAGACACACTAGGCTTTACAGGCCTCAAGAAATATCTCTCAGACATGCTGGTTTCCCCACGATGTTTTCCTTCACCAAAGCAATTAATAATTATACAATACGCACATGAATCTGAAAAATCAGAGGTGCGTGCCTTGGGTTCGAACTCGAGACCTATGGCTAGGCTATGGCTATCACTGTTATACAAAGTGAAATTTTTCAACCTCAC
Source organism: Lycophotia porphyrea (assembly GCA_950005105.1). Lineage (NCBI taxonomy): Eukaryota > Metazoa > Arthropoda > Insecta > Lepidoptera > Noctuidae > Lycophotia > Lycophotia porphyrea. The sequence goes on from OX465389.1 coordinate 400,246, forward strand.
CTGGAAGGAAAGTACTCTAAATACTCTAGGTAGTTACTCAAAAAAAACATTCCTTTATTTCTTTAAAGAAACAAATGTGCATTAAACGATATTCGAGAATTCGCTTGTCACACTCACAATCGAACCGGCTAAATTCCGAAAAAATAACACGCTGTACTTTTATGGCATCAATCGATAGGAATCTCAAGAATCAAATCTCTCTAGCAAACATGATAAATTAAATGAAAGGAAACCATGAAACTTTAGTTTAATTTAGATAATGATAATAATTTGAATTTGTACGTGTTACAAACACGTACAAACACGTGCAAATTGCAATGTCCTTTCTTCAATTGTATTACCTACACACATCAAAAGTGTCTAGGGATATTGTAAATTTATTAGTATAACTTTAAAAGTACTGGACATTTCAAAAATATTTAAACGTGAAATTGTTCCTGGTACATTTATTTACCACATACAAAAAAAAAAATATCAGATGTGGAAAAAGTCAGTTTATATATACTGACTTTTTCCACATCTGATATTTTTTTTTTTTTTCACCCTGTATAGGGTGTTAAAAAATTAACTGCATGAATTTCGTGTGGGCATTGTACTCATCATTATCAACAACTTTTACTATAGGACGAATGCTGAAATCGCGAAAAAAAAGTCAGCTGTCCCGTACATTTTACATTATTATACTTCTTAACAAACAACGCAACGCAACGCAATAATAGTAACTGTTTTATAAATGGAAGTCACAATAATTATAAACTTGACAGTATATTTTAATCACTCAAATTCAATTAATCTTACAATCGTGTCTCAGATTCACACACCCTGACGTCCCAGAAAGTGGGCTGTCAAACCTACATTTTTATGAATCTGACACAGTGGCTATTAGCCCATACCACACGCTGTCTTTTCATATAATTTCCATAAAAAACAATTAATCAATCAGAAAAGCTGCAGCTTTTGTTTCTCTTCTAGGTCTATTAAATAATGGACTAGGTGACTTATTACCTAAAGGAGTCTTAGTAGTTGATTGAGAACTTGGATTAGTCGTGGGTTCGAACCCACGACTTACTGTTCGTAAGTCGGGGTCGCAACCACTGAGCCACCGCTGCTCTCCCAAAACTGTTTGGTAGGCAGGCGCATTACTTTGTGTAATTTATTTCAACACCACTGCTCTCAAAAACGGTGAAGGAAAACATCGTGAGGAAACCGGCATGTCCTAGAACCAAAAATCGAAGACATGTGACATCTACCAATCCGCACAGGGCCCGCGTGGTGGATTTATAGCCCATTCCCTCTCTTAGAGAGGAGGCCTGTGTCCCAGCAGTGGGAACATTATAGGCTGATGATGATGATGATGATGAGTTTTGTGTTTCAGGATCTTCTAGGAGGTTAACATCTAAATTACATGAAGAGGCACAAGGAAGTGATACAACTTTATCAGTATCCTGCTGTGTGTTTGATGAAGTTACATTCTCTTATTCCTTAATAACAGGAAGTTGTGGTGTGATATTCGTGGTACATGAGTTTCAGATGCTTCTGTTGAATGTGGTGAAAATGGACGGATCCCATGGAAGGTCCCTTCTATATATTGCATCATTCACATCGACTAAGTAGGAACAATCTGAAAGAACGTCTGCAATTACTCCAGGAGTCCATGTTTTGTTAGACGCTGGGTGAACCTGAACTGATACAGCCTGTCCTATTTCTAATGTGGTTGCTCTTTTGGCCCTTTTGTCAAGCGAGTATTTCACCCTCTCTTTTTTACTCTTGATGTTTTCAAAAACATTTTCAACCACATTTTTTTTCAGTGAAGTTTGAATAGTTGATAGGAATCCTCTTGTTCTACGTGAAAATAATCTTTGCACAGGGCTTGAATCTAATTTGTTAGGGGTATTTCTCAGGCAGAGCAGACTCAACCAGATATCTTCTCTATCATCAGTAGCTTTTGTTCAAATTTTTTTGGCTATCTTGACTGTAGCTTCAGCCTTGCCATTGCCTTGGGGATGATGCAAGAGATGATGTGACTTGTGTAAAGCTCCATTTACAAGCAAAGTCTGAAAATTCTTGACTGACAAAATTAGTGCCACCATCTGTGACAACAATTTTTGGAATTCCATGTCGTGAAAAGTTTTTCTTGCAAATTTCTATTGGTTTCTTATTCTATTTGGAAGATAAGTTTTTTAGTACATCAATGTCAAAGAAATCTGAGTAATGGTCGACCGTTATTAAATAATTAATTTGTTTACCATTTTATTTATTACATTATTTGGAATGGATATTCAGGTATTTTGTGACTTTGCATGGTATTTTTTTACTGACTTGGTTGATATTTACTACAAGTAGTGCCATTTTTAATCATTTCTCTTATGTCATTAGACATTGATGGATGGAATATAGCATTTTTAGCTAATTTCAATGTATTTTCAATTCCTGAATGTGATTTATGTAACTTACTCAACATTTTTTTTCTAAAATTTTCTTATTAAAGGTATTTAGTATAGCTTGATTCTTAAGTACAAGACCATTATAGGTTGTTAACTCACTTTTATAGTTTGTTGTTGTTTAATGGCATCTGGCAAATCTCTTAAATATTTTGGCCATCCACGAAGAATAAAGTTTTTTAAAGCCAGAACATTGCCATCTCTTGATGTTGCATCCTCTATTTCCTGAATGCAGTTATCAGATATAAGTATGTTTAACAAAGGATTAATCCTTTCTATTATTTTAAATATTTTCAAGTCTTTTGATCTATCAATGTTCATTCATATATTCTAAATAAAATCGAGATAATGCATCTGCCATAATATTTTCTTTTCCAGATACAAATTGTAACTCAAAACTGTATCTTTGTAGCATCAGAAGCATGGATTGAATTCTTTTTGGATCCTGAAGAAGAGGTTTTTTAAATATATTTAATAATGGTTTGTGATCTGTTTTGATAATTGTTTTTGTGTTACTAATAATGAGCTGATCGAACCTTTTGCAGGCGAAAAGCACTGAAGCACAGAAGTTCCTTCTCTATTTGAGCATATTTCTTTTCAGCTGGAGTGAGGCATCGTGATGCATATGCAACTGGTTGGTTCTGTTGAAACAGCGCCACCCCCAGGGCTCCTTCGCTGGAATCACATTCTACAATAAACGGCTCATTTTTATCCTAATATTTCAATGTTTTTGTGTCACAGATCATAGATTTTAGTGTATCAAACTCCTTTTGAGCTTTTTTATTCCACAACCATTCCGTTTTATCATGTGTAAGGTGTTTTAGATATACCGAGTTGGCACTCAAGTTAGGAATAAACCTACTGAGATATTCCACTACACCCAGAAGTCTCTACTACTAACTTCTTTTTTTGTTTCTTGGGCTTGGAATATTTGAAATAGACTAGTTTTGACAGATCTGGTTGGAGGCCTTTGTTGGACATCCATAATATTTTACTGAAGTTTGTAGTAGTTTAGTTTTATTTTTATTTAATTTACAATTGTATTTTTGTAGTATATTTAGTTAATTCTCAAGATTTTTGTTATGATCTATAAAAGCTTCTGTCATAGTATCTCCGACTCTACAAGCTAATCGTGACTATATACAAGCAAATCGTCGACCTATGCCTTTTTTTTTCGGATGGGAAATCATCACATGACTTTTCCCGCTCCGGGCAGAGCGGAAGGGAGTGTCAGACTTGTACTGACTAAAACCCATCCATGTTCCTTCCTTGCCCTTTGTGTTCCAGGGCCGCGGTATCTCTTTCGAACAGTCCCGCAGCCCTGGCAGGCATCGGCATTGGTTGACACAGGGAGGGGCCCCCCTGTGTCAACCAATGCCTCAATACCATTTAATCCCTGAATCATTTCACTCATTGTTATCTGAAAATGATCTGGTGCTGAAGAGATGCCAAAGGGGAGGACCATCCATCGGTATTTTCCAAATGGTGTCCAAAATGCTGTTAATTTACTGTTTTTTTCAGATAGTTTAAAATGTCAAAATCCTTTTTTTACATCAAATGTGGAGAATATTTTAGCTTTACCTAGCTGTGGTAGGATTTCTTCAACTGTGGTAAATTGGTAATTAGGTCTTTTAATGGCTTTGTTTAATGGAATTGGATCTAGGCATATTCTGAAGTTTTCCTTCTTTTTTATAATAAGAACATTGCTTACCCAATCTGTGTGATTATTTTCTTTAGCGATTATCCCTTCTTCTTCTAATCTCTTTGATTACCAAAAACAGTAAGTCTAATTTTAGTATAATTTTAACTTTTTCATTTTTATCTAAACAAACCCTCATAAAATAAAAAAGTTCGATATTTTATTAAATTTTCTGTAATGGTAGGAAATTCTGCGCACTTTGATATACGGATGCTTTTGCTTTCGTGAATAACAAAATATGCCTAGACACTTTTGATGTGTGTAGTTGTGAGTAGGTAGGAGGTACTACTACTAGCAAAAGTTAACGAATGGACCTTTGAGTAAAAGTGCTTTATCCCTTTACGCTTAATCCGTTGAATTTAAAAGTTACATTTCATGGTTTTTCTTTCATTTTTATCATGTTTGTTAGAAAGATTTGATCCATATGATCGACCCTATCGATTGATGTCATAAAATAACAGGGTTTTATTTTTTGAATTTTAGTCGGTTCGTTTCCCGAGTGCAGCAATCGAATTTGCGAAAATCTTTGAATGTAGATTTTTTTCTTTTTTAAAATAAAGGAATGTTTCCTTGGAGCAAAATTTAATAGTCTTGAGTGAGGTTGAAAAATTTGAACCTGTATTCTGTGCTGCTATAGTAGGTATGTGTTGAGTCCGCTTTATGTAGACTTTTTAACAACTTGCTTGACCTGTCAACCACCTCGAAGTATATTGTATTTCTTGGTTTCTAAGACATTCAATAGTCTGTGGTGTACGTACTGATATAAAGAGTACTGATATGAGGTCCTTCACTGGTCGACTGTTTATACTACTTTAAATTCGAAATCTAGTAATACGGACCTTTAGTGTACTGCCTTTGGAAGCCCTGCTCTGGTGGCACACCTTGTTGCACAACACTTGTCGCGTTTGATTTAGGTATGTTCTTAAAAAGTGTATCTATTAAATCATCGCGCCTTAATTGTATCAGACCTTTTTTTCCATCCATGTTCCTTCCTTGCCCTTTGTGTTCCAGGGCCACGGTATCTCTTTCGAACAGTTCCGCAGCCCTGGCAGGCATCGGCCCTTGCGGGCCCCTCCCTGTTTGAATTGTATCAGACCTTAAGTTAGGTTACCTATTTAGTAAGAATGAAGTTGTAGGTAGTAGTTAGCACAACATGATCTCCTGAGAACGAGGAGTGTCTCAGGACTCTACTGTGGTCTTCTCAAAACATTGTTTTAAATCTTATAAGTATTCTTTGTTCTTGAAATACCTATGATATTGACTGAGAAGTTCAATGCCTACGTTGAACTTAAAAAGGTGACCCAAGAATACTTGGTCAATGTATTATTTTGTGCAAATAGCAATTGTACAGCCAAACTATTTTTGAGTACATAACAGTTTGTGGGAATGTGATACCTAATAAACTATTTCACGCTTTGATTCCTGAAGAGTCCAATGAGGAAGTATAAACAGTAATAACAACGCTGTGGATTCTCGAGATTCTCCCTGTTATGTTCGATTAGTGGTGGAGTTCACTCTTGGCGTGCAGTTCTCCAATCCCGATCGCGTCGCTATCGACTCGCGACGCCCTGGTGCGCGCCCTGGTGCATGGCCGGTACTATGGAACATTTAATATGTTTTACCTGTCAGAAGAAATGCTTTTTTGTTATTTGTTAGTTTTTAAATGTGAGGGTAACAACTATACGTACACGTCTGCGTAACCCTCCGGTAAAGACAAACGTGATGTAGTTATGGTTTTATGTAAGTCCTAGTACAGTTGGTGTAGCGGATATCGCAGCTCCCAGCAGTTCTCTATGTGCGACAGTTTTTACAGTAGTGTCCTCTCCTCAGGTACGATGTTGTACGTGGTGCTGGGCACGGTGAAGGAGGTGTCCATCGGGCCCACCAGCCTCATGGCGCTGTTCACGCTGCAGATTTGCCGCGGCCTGCCCGTGGAGTTCGTGGTGCTGCTCACCTTCCTGTCCGGCTGCGTCGTGCTCATCATGGGCCTGCTGCGCCTAGGTAATGTGCTCTATATTCACTCCACCAAGTCGGCGCTGCATGCCCTATTCCATGTACAGTCAACAAAACAGATAGGTATGCAGGGTCGAAAGATACAGTTTTAGTTTTTTTAGAAACTGTTGCATATCTTCAAATGAAATTTGAATTAATTTAACCAATTGATTATTTTTCTTCATTTAATTTTAATTTCATTCGAAAACATCGATCGGTTTTTAAGAAAAAAACAATTATATCTTTCGACCCTGCATACCTATCTGTTTTGTTGACTGTACCTATCACTATAAAGCTGAGGCGCGGCTGATCCCGAGCTGATCATTAACCTCTGTGTGTTGTCACACCATTTGTACATAATCCATCATTGGTCTTCTCTTAGACTAATGGGCATCCACACTTCATGTACTTCATGTACAAATAGCTCCTCCTATGGACCGCTCGCAGAACTCCATTGTTGACTTAGCCTCTGTGTATACGTTAGCACCCTTTAATTAAACACCTAGTTATCGCACGATGTTTATGACATGCAACATTTTTATTTCACTTAATGCCATATAAATCTTGTTCAAATGTTTACCTAATTAGGTACACTGTTAGGCATTGTGTGAACAGTGAGCGAGTCTTCAATCAAACATGTTACTGACGTGGGCACTCTACAATGTCAATTCAATACGTATGTACGCAATAAATCCTTATCTTGAAGTAGTGTAAGGCACCTTGTACTACCGCAATGTTTTATTTTCATATTTATGATAGCTGCTGGCCCGCAGGTTTGCACGCTGTACTGACACTGTCAAGATAACGCTTTGTCAGGCCTTCTGCCAGTCGTTTTACACGTGCAGCCTGTGGACCAAGTATACCCAGCGGGCATACAGCGACCTGCGCCTACAGTACATTAACACATTCAGGGTGCTTTTGGCGTTGTAGTGGCGATGTAGCGCGTCAGGGATGTTCGCGGGAGCGTGTGTCGACGGGCTCGACGCTATTATGCGGCAGCGTTGCGCTTCCATGATGGCGCGCTTGCGCTCCTCCTCCAATGGCATCCTGAATGTGTTTTCAGACCGGTGGGACTCTCCCCTCTTACGAAGGTGGGTAAGAGTCCAGACCCACTTTTTTTTTTTAGTTAGCCTGAGCTGTCCCACTCCTGGGCAAAGGCCTCCCCCCATTCCTTCCACTTTTCCCGATGTTGTGCCTCTTCTTGCCAATTACCGAGTCACTTATTCATTTAATTTAATACTAACATTAGGCTAAGTTATTCTACTACTAACATTATATGGAATGTAAATCTGAAATAAAATATTTGAATTTGAATAGACTCTCTCTATGCAGATGGCCGATGTCCAACTACTACTGCAATGCAAGCTGCATTGCAGTAGTAGTTGGACATCAGTTGTTGGTCAAAGCTCGAAACTAATTAGATAATTATCTCGCTTTTTGAGCCATTTGAATCATTCAAATGGCTCAAAAAGCGAGTTCGTAAATTTTTCTCGCTAAGGCTATCCAAAAAATAATACAGCCCGCTTTATGTTTTTATTTTACTATTTTATTTACTATCAAACATTTAGAAATTTGACTGTAGATAAATAAAATATAAATATGTACAGTACATAATCGTCAGTGGTATTATGTATAATGTGAGGCTGAACGTGTTCAAGTATTAGGTTGTGGTAGGTTTCCTGGTGGACCTGATCTCCCCGTCGGTGACGAGCGGCTTCACGTCGGCCACTGCCATCATTATCGTGGCGGCGCAGCTCAAGGGGCTGCTGGGGCTGAGCTTCACGGCTGAGTCTGTTGGTGACAACATCCGCCTCATCGTCACCAAGTGGGACGACGTGCGCCCGGCCGACGCCGCGCTCAGCGCCTGCTGCTGCAGCGTGCTGCTGCTGCTCAGGGTATGTGACAACATCCACCCCATCGACACCAAGTGGGACGACGTGCGCCCGGCCGACGCCGCGCTCAGCGCCTGCTGCTGCAGCGTGCTGCTGCTGCTCAGGGTATGTGACAACATCCACCCCATCGTCACCAAGTGGGACGACGTGCGCCTGGCCGACGCTGCGCTCTGCGCCTGCTGCTGCTGCTCAGGGTATGTGACAACATCCGCCTCATAGTCACCAAGTGAGCCGACGTCGCTCGGCCGACGCCACGAAGCCTTCAGCCGTGAGCATACAACATAGAGCAGCGGTTAAAGTATATTTTTGGTAAGGTGTTTGCAGTTCCCCAAACGAGTCGTTTCGAAACGAAGAAAACGAATCCCTAACCCTGTGATAATACAAGTGATGTGGCTGTGTGCGCAGAAGCTGAAGGACGTGCGTGTGCGCTCGGGCCGGCTGGCGCGCGTGCTGTGGCTGCTGTCCATCAGCCGCAACGCGCTGGTGGTGCTGGCCGCGTCGTCCTTCGCCTACCTCACGCACCACCCCAACCAGCCACTCTTCAAGCTATCCGGTGAGCACACATGTTTTTTACTTCACGTTTTCTGTATGTTAATGATCCAAAGTTCTATCAAGAAAAATGAAACCTAACTACGACAAACGGCCACTAAAAATGTTTTCAAACGGGATATTGACGTCATTTTTTCTTCTGGTTTTCGTATAACCACGTCATTAATAAATTATGTAATGTTTTAGAGATCACGCTTATTTGAAACATTTTAGGTTTCTTTAAAATTTTAGAATTGCACTTACAATGTTCTCCTCTTTTATTTGATATTCCACTCGAGAAAAAAAAAATCAGCGACCCGCCCTCCTTTTTCGAATGTAGCATCCGCCATATTTATTTTATTCACATAAATGTAGTCTATGTCCCCCGGATTGTAGTAATGAATTTATTCACACCTCATTAATTAAATGGGCTTAGTAGTTTAGGCGCTAAGGTAGAACATAATAATGTTACTAATATAGATGTCGGGTATATCAGGATTTATTCCGTTAGGCTCGAGCATTATGTGGGCAGACAATGGGTTTCGTGCTATGAAAACACACTGGGTGCGATACACTGTTTCTAGCAAAACTAACAAAGTACTTGAGATTACTACTTAACACAATAACACGGGACACAATGATTCAGGTACAGTTCCAAGAGGTCTCAACTCGGCCGCGATAAAACACTGACTGTCGTTCCAGCGTCGAACTGTGAACATCAGGGCTCTGCAAACCCTGTAGTGTAGGTCGTCTTGTAACTAGGTCGGATAATGCCCCACCACAGGCGCGCTTGCGATTCATTTTACGTCCGTACCAATGCCCGGATTCGACACGGCCATCCTGCTTGCACACGTCCTCGTGTGATGGTTACCCTGCAAATAAATAGTCCACAACTTTGAAGAGAATTTTGTTCCACTCGGTCACTCCTGACCAAACTCTAGGTTCATCGGTTCGGTGAAAATAAGGAAATTTTAGAACTCCACTGTTTTATTTTAAAAAATTGAACCTTTTGTTAATTCAAACACGGTTAAATTGGGAATAATCGAAAATAAAACAATCACTACCCTGGGCCATGTACCATAGTCGGTCGAATCAGTCTTTAAAAACTCTACTGCAATCAAAAACTGCTAAGCTTACAGAACCTTCTAGTAAAACCTCTAACGCCACGGCTCTCTAGCCGACCAGCAATCGCATTGCTCTCACACATCCACGACGTGGATCACAACTCGCGCGTCTATCACATGGATCGCCCGTGTGCATTACCCACTGACTACACACTATGGTCTTTCCAGACCCCGACCTCCGCCATAGTTACACGCACACCGCGCTCCTATGAACTACTTGAATTTCCTCAAGAGAGTCAAATTGCTATCGGCTTACGACTACGTATTATCTACTGGTACGGTCGAACACACTACGGCCGCTAGACTGCATTACTCGACCTTCTACCACAACTTAAGCTTGCTCATCATCATCAAAATCCTTATCAACATCGACTCACGTGACCCACTGGCATCTTTCTTAGCCTACCGTGTGCGTATATGTAGGCACACTTCAGATCTAACAAATAATTATGTTAATTAAAATGCTAGAGCAACCAACTACCTCTTCATCCATCTAATCATCACACAAAGCAGGAATCTTATTCGTGACTTATGGGCAACATTTAGGCCCTCCAACAAACCCCTGTTTGTTTTACTACGTTCCTCAAGAACGCCGATTCCCACAGGACTCAATGGTCTCTACCAGACCCACCAGAACCACCCGCGCATGGATTAAAACTTGACGCAAATAGTTAGCTTAGTCGTCACTACGACCGAACACATGACTCAAACAGAAAGGTTAACACAGTGCCAAAACAGTGCTACACAACCTATGCAACGCACGCACTACGTATGCAACTCACGCACTATGTATGTAACGCATGGACTACGTATGCAACAAACGTACTACGCATCCACTACGTCTACACTATGTCATTGTATGCACTACGTATACTCTACGTGTGCACTCAAATACACTACGTATGCAACACACGTACTACGCATCCACTACGTCTACACTATGTATGCACTACGTATACTCTACGTGTGCACTCAAATACACTACGTATGCAACACACGTACTACGCAGCCACTACGTATGCCCTACGTATACACTACGTATGCCGCATAGCTGGGCACCGTTAAACAAATAATTAACTTCGCTAATCCGTTACTAAAAAAGTTAACTTCGTTAAACGTTAAAGCGTTACGTTTCGGAAGACTTAACGCAAGTTAATGTTAATCAATTAGCGCAACGATATAAAAAATTGCATTTTTTATATCGTTGCGCTAATGATCTACTTATAAAAACTGTTGGTTTGGGTTCTGGAAGTTAACAGTTAAAGTACAAAAAAAAAAGACTTGTATAATTGGAGTGTGTAATTTAATGATCTGGCTTATTGTGGATATTGCCCTTCATGAACATTACTATGTTGAAGAAAGCGAGGCTCGCTCTGGAATATGAATCAAACTTCGGAGTTCTTTTTCTCACTCACACGAACCGGCAATACTTACCTAGGTACCTAGTTTCGTTTCACGCGTGGCTAGCGCCGCGCCGCACTTGTCGACCGGCCCGTACTTACTTGTCAGAACGTGTTTTTCACGGCTGCGGCGGCGTGGCGCGGCGTGATGCTTGTAAATAGTAAGTACTGAATTAACGATTAACGGACTTGAGGAAAACTAACAGAAGTTAACGAGTCCGTTAACATTTTTTACAGTTAACTTAAAAGTTAATCCGTTAATGGAAATGTTAACTTCTTTAATTAACGGATTAACGAGTTAATGCCCAGCTATGAATATATGCACAAAACATTGTACGCATTACGTGTGCACACCATAAAAGCTCCCATGAATGTTAATTGTCATAAAGACTTGCGCGTGCCACACAGGCTACGAAAACTCAAATAAACTACTCACTAGCTATTGGTACCGTCCGACCATCCGAACTAAGTTTCCACACTATCTCTAAATCCTCTACTTCAAACGGTACTCGGCCCTCAGGCATTCTCCTTAACATATCATGTGTATAGCACACTTTGAACTGAAAGCTTTTAGTTTATAACGATCACTATCCAAAATCTCAATCACTCTTTTACAAGCAAAATTTTACTCTCATTCATTAAGGAACACTCAGCTCAATAATCTAAATCTGAAACACTTACCAAAGCGTTTTAATATTTGAATGGGCTCAACGATGCAAAGGTCGACCCAACTCTCCACCGGTACAGCAGTGCTGAACCCGCCTGCTGTGCAGTGACTGCGGATATGGCCTGGCATGCCACACTTGACGCACACCAATAAGCTGCTGCTGGCCCGGGGTCGCTGCCCAACGCCTGTAACAGCCGGCACAGGCAACGGCTTCCCGACACCGCTCCCCCTCGTATGACAATCCGCTTACCCGCGTGCGAGCCCTGAACAATTCTCCGAACCGGCGCCACGTTACACCCGGGTAGGCTACAGCCATGTAGACGCAAAGCCCTCAAGGCATTAAGCAAAATAAGGCTTCAAAATAAGCTGAGGAATCCAACTTATTTTACCACTGCACTCACAACAAGGAACAAGTATGCGATGACGCACCACGAGCGTTCATCGGACTCGGTTTCAAGTTTCAACACCTAACACTTACGACCGTTAACCATTCGTTAGCCACTACGAATAATTTTAGTTGACTTAAATGACGGAAAAACCAAAAATTCTCCTCGGCGAATTACGAATAACCACAACTTCGGAAATTGAAAATGTGAACTTCAACTAATGCAGATACTTTAATGAAAATAGTGTCAAACGATAAGTTTACATTCAAAAACAATACCACAAAAGGGTTTAGGAAACGCTTCGGAGGGATGCGCCCACCGCTTACGCCAGATTTCACGGTTTTCATAACGCCTACAATTTGAAATCCGTCGTTAGTAGGCTTACGGGTAGGTAGACGAAGTTTCAAAGAATCCCAACACAATAACACAACATAATTAAAAATATACACACAAACATTTATTCGGTTAAACTAACTATATACATTAATAATTAAAAACTATTAAACTAAAATAAATAAACTAACTACAAACTATAAAAGGGCATCGAAAAACTCCTCCTCAACGCTGTCAGCTGGTAATGTGCCCAAGAGACTGGCGGTTAACAAACTAATTAGAACGCAAAAAGTTAAAGGATCAACGGCCGATAAAATTATTTCGAGGTACCCACACACCAAAGAAAGTAAATGTACTCACCGATGCGATGTGCCGCCGCTGTAGTTAGCGAAATTAACTTCTTACCAGTAAAACCTACGTAAAAACACAAAAAAAAACTTACAATACCAGCACTTTGCACACAACACACACACTGGGAACAATTCATGAGCCGGGAATCGATCACGAAACGCGATAATCCTAATTATAATCAACCGCGAAATAGATTACAGCCGACCGAACCGAGCGCTTGCGCGGAGAGAAGTAACCACGTGATAAGCACTAGCTTGCTATTCACTGGCTGGGTTTAGGAGTTTGTATCAGCGCGTGGATTTGTTGGTTTAGCATTTCAAAAAATAACCGTCACTGGTTTTTATTGTCACTGTTAAGGTGGTTGCGTCAGGGTAGCACGCGAAATTCAAATTTTCTTACGTTTTTTGCAATTTGCAGGTCATTTGTCAGGTTGTATGTTGATGAAAAATTAGTCGCGCCAGTAACACATATGTATGTAGTTACAGAATTACAATCATGAAAATCATCAATATAACCCTGTAAGTCCATTTAATCCTATTGAATGACTTTTTCATTAAATATAGTTTGAAGAGGATTAAAAATTACATGAATTTGGACTGTAATTCTGTAACTACATACGTGTTACTGGCGTGACTCATTTTTCATCAACATACAACCTAACACTTACCTGCAAATTGCAAAAAACGTAAGAAAATTTGAATTTCGCGGGCTACCCTGACTCAACCACTTTAATGCGAATTATTTCATTAGCACGATTTAATCCCAATTCTGATGTCGAGAATGTATATGGATTTATTCCGTTAGGCTCAAGCATTATGTGGGCAGACGATGGGTTTCGTACTATGAAAACACACCGAGTACAACTTTTTTTTCCGATGGGATATCAACAAATGATTTCTCCCGCTCTGGGCAGAGCGGAAGGGAGTGTCAGACTTGTACTGACTAAAACCCATCCATGTTCCTTCCTTGCCCTTTGTGTTCCAGGGCCGCGGTATGTTTTTCTTGAACAGTCCCGCAGCCCCTCTACATCACCCTGGGGTAGACTGGTAGCAAATGCCCTAGGCATTAAGTCCGCCTTTGTACAGTTTTTTACTTGTGCATAAAGTGTTGATAAATAAATAATACTAGCCTATTTTGACCATCATTTTCATAATTATATTTTTTATTTTATTTTGACCATCATTGTAAAGTTTCCGATGAGCTCTATGCAATTTTAAATTAACTTTTGAGAGACAGATGACAATCTACGACTGGAGTAGGTAACTAATGGAGATAGAGTTTCATGCTAACGAGCGAGGAAAGTGCTCTGCCACAAAGCGCAATAAGCCACAGTTAAAGAGCTTTCTTCTGTGGGTGGTATTCAGGCACGACGTCCGTGCTAAGTCAGGACCACTCCAACGATCGAAGAATAACGACGTCGATGTCGGCAGGTCGCGTGGAGCCGGGCCTGCCGCGGCTGGCGGCGCCGCCCTTCAGCGCGTCGCTGGACAACAGCACGGTGACGTTCGTGGACATGGTGCACACGCTGGGCTCCGCCGTCATCATGATGCCCATCGTCATGGTGCTCGCCAACATCGCCATCGCCAAGGCGTTCTGTGAGTATCGTACTTAGTTTACCTGTCCTTCTTGTACATATACTCGTATACCCTTCATTGCTTCACCACTTTTTACCGGAACTCGCAGTAAATCCATACTTCACTTCGAGAAAAAATAATTATGTTTTACGAAGCCACTTCCATACTTTTGTACATGGAACAAAAGTGCTTTTAAATAAATGTTAAATATGCATCCGAATATCTGATCCTTATAGTTCTAAAAAAATAAATTGATTAAAATTACAGCTGTAAGGATTTAAATAATTAATTCAAATGATTATGATTTTGTTATCATCATCATCAGCCTATAATGTTCCCACTGCTGGGACACAGGTCTCCTCTCTGTGAGAGGGAATAATCCACCACGCGGGCCCAGTGCGGATTGGCAGATGTCACACGTCTTCGAATTTTTGGTTCTAGGACATGCCGGTTTCCTCACGATGTTTTCCACGGTGTTTCCTTAACCGTTTTTGAGAGCAGTGGTGATGAAATAAATTACACAAAGCAATGCGCCTGCCTGGGTTCGAACCCACGACTTACTGTACGTAAATCGGGGTCGCTACCACTGGGCCACCGCTGCTTTCTATGTTTATGTAGTGAATGTTTTTGCAGTATAATGTTATTGTTCGTAATTACTTAATACCCTGTTTTTTTTTTGGGTCAACCCTTTATAGCATTTTTTTTTATTTCCTTATATTTTTTTCCATAACAGCAGAAAGCATAAACTTCATTTCGCAGAAAATCTTTTGGCAGACGGGTACACCGAGTTTGCCATCGTAAATTCGCACATAGAAACATTAGGCGAAAAAATAATTATATTATCGGTCTGTCCCCAGTGGTGGCAGTTGCAACTATTTGTAGCATCTACCACCACTAGTGGAGGTTGCATCTGTTCAGTCTCATTTGCCATCACCTCTATCGCCATTGCTGGCAAATGACACTTAAATTAGCGGAATCCTCCACAAGTGGTGGCAGATTCGAATGTAGCCGTCTGACATTACCAAGTATTTCAACTAACAGATAGAAAGAAGGATGGCCTTTCTGGGCCCAGCTGTTAACTAATTGAATGTACCAAACAATCTGTCATTTCTTTCTCAAGGAAATCACAAAAAATCAAAATTCAGCAACATTTTACAGTATACTAAGTGAGAAAAGTTCGATACTTAGTTATCGAGAATGAATAGATCGTAGTAAAATCTTAGAATATTTATGGAAATCGAGTGACTAGTACTTATTAAGGGAATGCACATTGCGAATCGAGTTCCTTTAAATTATATCTTAGCATTTATTAGCTCCATGATTATTTTACAGTTAGCAATCTTGACTAACGTCGAATTTTTGAAAACGGAATGTTAACTGTCCATTTCACCGAAAGTTAATGCCTTAGGCCTTTTGCACACAACGCTACGGAAATCTCCGATACCCGACCACTTTGGCATCTAGGCGACAAACGCAATACAAATTCACAGATAATCTAGTGGTCGCAAGCGCGACTGCTGAGCATGGAGAGGTCCTGGGTTCCATTCAAAGTCCTATTGGGTTTTTCCATCAGAAATTTCTCAGTAGCAGTCACGAAGTCTGGATTTGCGCCCAGTTGATGGCAATAGGTCCACCCCCTATTAGATGGGACTTAAACATAACTGGCGAAATGTGAGTGTACTATAGCGATAGGCTTAAGGCATCGGTAAAATTGACTTTCGGTGAAATTGCCAATTAACATTCTTTTTTCAAAAATTCTACGTTTGTCAAGATTGCTAACTGTAAAATAATCATGGAGCTAGTAAGTGCTAAGATATAATTTAAAGGAACTCGATTCGCAATGTTCAGTCGATTAATAAACAATTTTGTAAACAAAATAATCGATCGAACTTTTCTCTCTTCTTCTATACTGTAAAATGCTGCTGAATTTTGTAAATTCCTTGAGAAATAAATTACAGATTTTTAGGTATTTTCTTGTTAGTTGAAATACTTGGTGATGTCAGACGCCTACATAATCGTCGAATCTGCCACCACTGGTGGAGGATTTCACTAATTTAATTGTCGTCTGCCACCAGTGAGGACAGAGGTTGTGGCAAATGTCTAAAGTCTTTGCTGCCGCCCGCCGCGGCCCCGCCTGCACGCGCTGCTGCTGTGCGAGTTGTCTACGCGGTTTTCTTTTTCTGATTATTTGTTACATAACAAGCGATACATATTGTATAGAGCGTATATTTTTTAATTCAGCCACTGGCGGGCGGATTGACGCGACGCAAGAGATGGTGACCCTCGGGCTGTGTAACATGGCAGGCTCGCTGGTGCATGCCATGCCCACGTGCGGTGCCTTCACGCGCTCCGCCGTGTCGCACTCCAGCGGCGTGCGCACGCCTGCCGCAGGCCTCTACTCCGGTGAGTACACATCACACTGTAGCACTGTGCGACACGCAAGGTGAGCTGGTGCACGCCATGCCCACGTACAGCGCTTTCACGCGCTCCGCACAACAATAACAACAACGAGTGACAAGAATAATGGAATCTATTTCCGCCCACCTTCCTCTCGACCTTCGTAGTCTCAGCTAAGGAGAGTCTTGTGCACAGGGGCTTGTACATTACATGTCATCAGCCCTCATTCATCACCTTCAATATTATACTTGACTAACACCACCCAAAACTGTTAGGTAATGGTTACCTGCCAGTCTTCCACTGTAGTCTGAAGTACCACAAGGACCCATTTTAGACGCTTTTCTTTTTGTAATATTAGAAACGAATTAAAAACTATTCTATAAAAATGTTATTATCAGAAATATCCTTTACATTGACTTGAATACCGTGATGTGTGCATCGTGATGGGCTTAAGCAATGACATGTTGAACTAAGCCACGGCGTGTGTCGGTGTGGTCGCAGGTATCATCACGCTGCTGGCACTGATCTTCCTGACGCAGTACTTCTACTTCATCCCGAAGGCGTGTCTCTCCTCCGTGCTCATCTGTGCCGTCATATTTATGGTAAGTCCATAAAATTATATATACCTAAACATATTTCACATTCTCATCCGGTATATCGCCATTGAAGCTACCATAGTGGAGGAACAGCATTCAACTGAGCATTGTTTGTAAAATTAAATAATTATCATTATGCCTTTTCAATATAATTATTATTCCATAGTAAATATAGATAAACATAGTAAATATCCAGTGATTCACAGCTGGGTATCGAGCTTGAATGACAAGTTGCGTAGGTTAAGGGAGCAGTATCCGAGTGCGACGACCCGGCAGGCGCTAGCAATCATGCGATAACCTCTGACGGTTTAATTGAATCTATCGCTTCGACGCGCGACGGTCCGTGTAGAACAATTACACGGAGATTTTCCAGTGACCAGTTAACTGAATGTATTTGCGTTCAGTTGTTTTATTACCTTACGATGATGGCTTCTTATCGTACGTGTTACTTAACTGTAACCTACAGGGTGTAAACAGACTCTTCACGAAGCCGTCAACCAAGCATTATGTACATCAAACTAAGTAACTTAACGCAAAAATTAGTGCTGGGAAACGACTTTATTTTTGGGCTGAAAAATGACGTTTTAAAGTAGGACTCAATGTAACGCACTCAACACATTGTGATGATGGATGGATTGAATAGTAAAGGGGTCCTGGAGGTGTTTAAAGTAAAACTCTTACATTAAAAACGTGTATTTAAAAAAAAACTTGTGAACAAGTTGGAACTTTGACTCCCAATATCTCCGTAACTAGAAGGTTCCCAGGTATGGTCTAGAACAAAAAAAAACATCGCAATGACGGGGAGAACAAGTGCCTTCGGCTTCGTTAAAGCTCTGTTTACACCGTTTAATATCGCGGTTGCGTCTGCCGAAACCGTCTTGTGCCTTTGTGTTTCTAAGGCACATAATAGTTTTGGCAGGCCTGCAGGCGCACCGACGTTATATAGATAGACAGATATATCAATGGTGCTACGGAAGTTACGGAACCCATTGTGTGCGAGCCCAACTCGCACTTGGCTGGTTTTTTCCATAAGGTTCCGAAAGAGAGGTTCTCCTTTCACTAAGTATGTCAGAAGAAAAGGCATGACTAATGAGAAGATGGAGACGCTGGAATTGAGTGACATTCACAATTGAGACGAGAATCTTAACACGTAGCGTTGGCCCCGTGTTAGTCCCATGGGAAATAGCTCGATTTAATTTACATTTATGTACATATTTATTTCGCGTACAGATCGACCTCCGCATCGTGTTCCGGCTGTGGCGGCGCGACCGGCTGGAGCTGGCGGTGCTGGCGCTTACGTTCTGCGTGAGCATCGCGCGCACCGTGGAGTTGGCCGTGCTGGCGGGCGCGCTGGCGTCGCTGGCCGTGCTGCTGCGCCAGCTCATGCGGCCCGCCGTGCACGTGCACACACTGAAGACGTCTGCCGGCGAGGTGGTGCGCGTGCGCGCGGCGCTGGGCGTGCTGTACGTGTCGGCCGAGCTGCTGGCGCGGCGCGTGTGCTGGGCCGCGGAGCAGGCCGCGCCGCGCGCCGTGCTGCTGGACTGCCAGCACCACGCGCTGCTGGACTACGCCGCCACGCAGGTACGCGCCGTCCGCCTCCTCCCCGCCCTCCCCACCACGCCGCACGCCCGCACTGACTAGGCTTATCTCCCTCAGGTGCTGGAACGACTCATAAAGAAGTTCAAAACGGACGAGCGGCTGCTGATCCTGTACAACGTGCCGGAGGAGCTGCTGCACGCGTACGAGCTGCTGGCGGGCGTAGACCCTCGGCCTTTACGCGCCGCTAGCGTGGCCGACGCGTTGGCCAGCGTGGCGCACGACGCAGACGAGAGCGTCACGCTGCTGACGGGCACGGAGCGCGCGCAAGACGCGCACGACGCGCACGACGCGCGCGACCCGCTCGTGTGACTGCGCGTGCCGCTCACTCCTGCTGAACTACGAACACATAGTCGCTAGAACAGTGTCAATAATGAATGAGCACCCGAAGCGCTCCGTCGTTACTGCCCTAGTAAAGTATTCCATTTCCAATTGTTACGATGACGACTCATTCCTCATGTAAGAAAATAGGTTGTCAGTGCTTACTCACCTGTTAAGGATATCTGATAAATGATGACAAACTCCAGGCGTGAAAGTGTAAGTGCCACCGCGTACCTAATACGTAACATTTCGCGAAGTTCGATTATGTAGCACACATTAGGTTCGGCTGTTCGGCTATACCACCGCTACGTCTGCTCTTCGCAGCAATAGATTTAACATTAACTAGTCGTATTTGTATGTTGTTATTGTTAATTAAATATATGTTAAGTTAAAATAAATATTAGAATTGAATAAAGGTTAAAAAAACACATCTTTTGTTAACCCTTGCATCATGAACAAAGTATGCGCCTGTTCACCGCGATGTTCGCGCACAATTGCGAACATTAAATGTGTGCGAACACCTAGAAGCGGTGGAATCGTAGCAGTGAACACGCACTCCCTGTACGCGCACTCATTTTAGCAGTCTATAAGACCGATCATCACTCATCTGTTTACTAAAAATATTTTTAAGCAAGCTTAGCACATGTTGTCTGATAAAATGACATCAAGAGAGCTCTCAAATGAGCTGCATTGTACGCGAATAAAAGTTACGCACAGCTTTTTCCGTGTAAACGAATCTGCAGCTCAGTTCGCGAACAAATGTGTGGCTAAATTATAGGAGGAATCGCACCATACAAAAAAAAAAAAACGTCCGAGTATTTCGCAATTAACTCGGTCAGTCAGTAATATGGAGTTGTGCAGCTTGCACGTAAGGCACCTCGTGCACTACACGGCCACGACCACGACTGCCGGCCGCAGAAGTTCCAACCAGGAAGAAAGTATGGTCGCACAACCGGGTCCGACCAGTTTTTTTTTTCAAAATAGCAGCCCCTCAAGTCAGGCAGGTCGCGAGCTCCCTAAACGGGACGCAACCAACAAGTCTTAAGGTAGTAGCTATCTCACACGCGCAAGTCGAGAGTGTCGAGACTGGCAGAGACAATGTGATTTACGCGCGAATTTTCAACCCGCACGCTGTTTGTGGATGCGATGCGATGTATTGGTGTTCAAATCTCGCCAACGCACCTGTGTTTTTGCGCAAAACGAACTGCGGCAAATTCTTCTTTTCTGAACAAGGTCATTTACTCAAGCGTAAAATGTCGAAAACCGCGAAACCGTGCGTATGACGTACAGAGTAGGCCTCATGCCTTCGGCGTTTGACCGCTAACTTACTCACGAGGCCGACAGTGGTGTCTCTCGCCAACAACTAGAAATAGCCTGTTCAGGCTCACATAATATATTACTACCTTGATTTATTTTTTGTTTCCTTTTGTATCTGCAATCAGTCTTGACTACTTTAAGCAGATGTGGTATGTGACATTTGGCAGATGGAGTGTGCTCTCCAGCGAGAGCACGCTCCATCACAGATCCATTCACAGAGGTAGCATATACAGGGTGTAAACAGACTCTTCACAAAGCCGTCAACCAAGCATTATGTACATCAAACTAAGTAACTTTACGCAAAAATTAGTGCTGGGAAACGACTTTTTTTTTTGGGCTGAAAAATCACGTTTTACAGTAGGACTCAATGTAACGCACTCAAAACATTGTGCTGATGTATGGATTGAATAGTAAGGGGGGTGGAGGTGTTTAAAGTGAAAATCTTACATTAAAAACATGGATTTAAAAAAAAACTTGTGAAAAAGTTGGAACTTTGACTCCCAATATCTCCGTAACTAGAAGGTTCCCAGGTATGGTCTAGAACAAAAAAATTATCGCAATGACGGGGAGAACAAGTGCCTTTCGGCTTCGTTAAGAGTCTGTTTACACCCTTTATTTATGCTACTCAAAAGAAAAGACATTCTGTCAGTACCCTCGTACAGACAGAATGTCTTTTCTTTTGAGTCGTTTTTGGTACGTGCGTGTTGTCAGTCCAGCGGCCAGTTCATTTGGATGCCTCTCCAGCCTTTCCAAGTATGTTTTGGTTATGACCAAGATTTCCTCTTTCAGTTCATCTGAAGTTGGTTGGTTACTTCAGTATTTGTAATGAACCAAGACCCATTGTATTTAGTTCTCAGAATCACATTTTGCGTTCGCTGTATGGAAATTGCTATTGCTGAAACAGTTGCTACAGCTCCCGCATAGCTGGATGCCGTACAGCCCGACAGGCTTTAGAACCGTTTTATATACATATATTAGAAGTTTGTTGTCAGTCGATAATTTACTGTTCCGCCCTAATAGCCGGTGCAGGTTTTGGTAGCGCAAGTTGAGCTCATCTCTCTTGGTCTTTATGTGCTGCTTCCACGTCAGGCGGCGATCGAGGTGTAGTACTAAGTATCTCACACAATCTGTATGTGGTAGTTAATTTTGATTTAGCTTTACTGGCGGATAATCGCCTCTGCGTAGCCTAAAAGTGACCTGTACCGACTAAGGTGGGCTGACTTCTATTCACCACTTTTGGAGCCACTCAGATATTTTGTCTAAACCTTTTTGCAGCGTTTGTGAAGCAATGGTTGATAGCTAGAATGGCGGCTATCGCGCATGAATTTGCCGCTAGAGCGTTCGTGTAGAGTAAGGTCTTCCGAAATGTCAGATGTCGTAGAGTTTTCGCGCGTTGCTTGCTTTTTTATCGCGTATTTTTAACTAATATTCATGATTCTGGTCTAGATTGAGCCATTCCTGATTAATTATAACTTGAAGATTTTAAGTAGCAACTTAGGATCTTATTTATTAGTACTTAGAGGTAGAATGATTTTTAAATGTTTCATGCTTGTTGCTTGTTGTAGGGAGAATATTTGTAAATATGTATCTGAAGTTTACACTATGTTGATATACGAAATGAAATAAACTTTTTATGAAGCTATTTGTACTTTAAAGTATAAAATAGAATTAATGACAGGACCTTACTCGACAGTGGCGCCATCTGGTGAGCTTAAAAACGATAGCCCCATTATCATCAGTAAATGTAGCTGTAGTCAAGCTGTTCTCTGCTGGCAAGTCTGATTTGTACAACGTGTACAGAATTGGCCCCAACATTGATCCTTGGAGGTCGCGAGCCTTTATTTCCAATAGCTCCGACGTTGCCTCAGCTTCTTTGACTTGAAACAGTTGATCTATTAGGTAGCTTTCCATTAGCTATAGAAGTTGTGAGGACAAGCCTTTATCTTATAAAGAAAGCCCTTGTGCCACACGCGGTCGAAAGCCTGTTGAACAGAACTCCCTTTCCTCCAGTAATTTCCTAACTGCTGTTAACATAACGTTTCTTGTTGTTTTATTGTTATGTGTGTTGGTGGTGCAGTATGGCACGTACAATAGTGCTAGAATTTGCTGAACAAGTGAGAAAAAAAAGTCTGGTGACACCGCGCTGCCTACGCGATTATGGAATGCTAGGGATAATTTATAATATTCTATATGATGTTCATTTTCTTGCTTTAATATTAGTTTTTTTATTGATTATTTTATGTGAATAAAATCGGAAGTAATGGAATAATATGGTATCGTTAGTTCTGATTTTAGCCACGCGCTAAAATATCTTTGTACCGTTACAAATGAAAAGGTTTGATTTATTAAAGATAGTAGATTTATAAATAACTCGTAATACTTTTACCCTAACTTTACTGTTCTACATAATGTAAGTATATTTGTGTTTAAAACATGTTTAAAAAAAGGCAATTAATAATAATCCTGTACGAACATTTTATTGTTTGAATTATTTTAATGTAAGTATTATACTAGTTCATATAAAAATTTGTTTACTTTTTGGCCCACAGTAGGTGCCTGTATTAAACTATGTTAGGCCTCTTCTTCGTGCAGTAAATTTTAGGTGCATCTTAAGGAAGGGTTAAATAAACTTACAGGGTTACATTGATGATTTTCATAATTGTTTCTGTTACTAAATACGTGTTACTGGCCACCTTAAGTTGTAAACGTTACTAAATATATTATGTTTGCATAAATTAAGTGGTCTTACTAACATAAATTAAGGTATTATTTAAAGAAGTTATACAGAAGTAAACACTGACAACACAAAATAATTTACAATAACCATTTCACATGTCATATAAACCGCAAAATATAAAATGTTCCCTTAAATCAAATATTGTAACGCTCAAAGGGTGCTGCTCAACTTAGCCGCATAATAGTCGATAAAAATTAGAGGCGTCAAGTACTGAGACGAAGAGCACCGTACCCGGTCTGTTAGCCACCGTAACGTGATGTCCACTCAATGTGATGGTTTGGGCGCAGAACGTCAGAAACGCAAGGGTTTAGGCGCGTGGCCATAGTCGCAACTATCGACGCTATCCTGTTTTTACAATATAATTTCCACAGACAATTTTCGGCATTGTCTGCATTTGACATTTTCAGCTTGAGCGCCTACTCGTTACATTGCGTTGCGGCGGCAATATCATACAAGGGTACGTCATTGCTCACACAAATTGATGTGCTGTGTTGCCCACATTCATACACCACCTAACCACCTTAGATATTTTATGAACTTATGTACCAATGCTACCAGGATAGCACAGCGGTTAAGGCTTCAAGATGGGAGTTTGCTTTTGAATTAAGAGTGAAAATATCAAAAACTTGCTAAAAGGTCTAGGAGCTATAGCTAAAGCAAAGCGAAGGTATCAAGGTAGAAATATAATGAATATAAATAAAAATGAAGTAGAGCTTATAATGGTGGAGCAAAAATCAGATATTTTACCGATTTCTGAAGCACATTGCACTTCAGCCACTAATGTTTTTGCAGTCTATCAATGCTACCTGACAAACCATCCTGATGGAACGGCCCATGCTGGAACGGCAGTGATAGTGAAAAGGCCGATAAACATTGGTGCCGATTCACTTGTTTACAAACTATAAGTTCAGCGCATCTTTTTCTTTCTATTTCATTAAGAAAAGGACAGAAGATAAATTTTAGTTTAGTCCTGTCAAATTAACCAGCGCCTGACACAAGTTTAGTCTGATTAATAAGTTGACTACTAAAATTACATCAAATTACGTTAGGTGCTGATTAATTTGACAGGACTAAACTAATATTTATTTTCTGTCTTTTTCATTATAAAATAGAAATAAAAAGATGCACTCAACTTAAATTTAGTTTAGTTTGTGAACAAGGGAATCGGCACCA
Source organism: Lycophotia porphyrea (assembly GCA_950005105.1). Taxonomy (NCBI): domain Eukaryota; kingdom Metazoa; phylum Arthropoda; class Insecta; order Lepidoptera; family Noctuidae; genus Lycophotia; species Lycophotia porphyrea. The sequence continues at coordinate 424,770 of OX465389.1, forward strand.
TTACCTAATACCAGAATATAAAACCGACCACATCCCAGCTACAACAATAAGCGTGGAAGAAGAAAATGGCTGCCTGAATGTGACGGCTGTTACATAAAATTAGCGACACCATGTTTTCACACTTCTTTATGTCACTTGGTTACCGTTTTGTAGCAGGCGGCAATTGAAAAAAATTAATGGTGGCGCCTTACACCAAATACTTGGACGGAAATATAAATTGTTTGTGTTTATCTCAGACGCAGGGAGCTGGTTTGATTGAATAGTGTACTGTATTATTGCAGGGGTTAAAAAAGTACGTAGGTAGGTCTGACCTTGCAAATGCGACACGAATTAGGACGACGAACATGTGAATATGGACAAAGGAATTTGGCAGGAAACATGCAGCACCACTGACCTGTAGATTCGCCGTCATCAATGTCGATCCTCCGCGTCGGTCGGCAGAGGGTTCAAGTCCTTGCTGGATTCAGGGCAGCGCACGAGGGGGCGCACAGATGCCTTTCACCACATAAACACACACTTTCCGTAGTGTTATAGACAATAGTTCGAAAATGCACTCGCGGCAATTCGCAACCGTAAATTAGTAAAAAATTAATAAGGGAGCATGTTCTTAGTAACGCTACTCTCGTTCAAGTGGTCGAGAGTCTTCACACAGTCAAGTCACCGTCGGCGGTGGCAAGGACAGCGATAGTCCAGGTGCATGTGGGAAAAGGATGGGATACGATAGGATAGTGACGCATTTTGCAAGTCATTTTTACTTCTACCCTACAATGAAAATTATGAACGAATACGAAATCTGTTGTATTGTCTTTGCCATCCTCCAATATTGTCGATAGCACTAGAGTCTATAGTCTATGTTTTTCTATCCATCTTGAATCGGGCTCGGAACATGGAGTATATACTAAGTTGAATTGTACGATATTAAATAAACAAGTGCTGATTAAAGTAAGAGTTTTATTGATAACAACACATGGTGGCAGCGGTAAAAAACATGGATAGGGAAGATACAAAGACATCAGACAGACTGGGTGGTGTAAAGGTATCTACTCCGAGCCCTTTCAATTTCGTTCCAAATGAATGGCCGAAATACAAAACTCGTTTTGAACGCTTCATGAGCCTAGCGGGCTATGATAAAAAGGCAGACCAGGACAAAATAAACTGCCTCATATACTGCATGGGAGAGAAGGCCGAGGATATAATTGTGCAATTCGGTGCCGAGGAAAACTATGAAAATTTAATGAAAAAATTTGACGATTTTTTTGCGCCTAAAAGAAATGTTATCTATGAGCGTTTTAAATTTAACGCTAGAGTTCAATTACATGGGGAAAGATTTGATGACTTTGTCACAGAGGTGTACAAGTTGGCAGAGCATTGTGAGTATGGGATAATCAAATCTGATCTTATACGCGACAGAATTGTAGTAGGCATGGAAGACAAAATCCAAAGTGATAGAATGTTATTAAAACCTAATTTAACACTTGAGGAAGCCATACAAATGGGCAAGCAAGCTGAAATTCAAAGTGAAGAAACAAAAAAAATGAGGGCTGCAAGTGCTGCAACAACAGAAATAATGAAAATTGATAAAAGAAAACCTACAGGAAACTGCTGGTTCTGTGGAAAGGAGCGGCATCCGCGAGAAAAATGTCCAGCGTCAAAAGCTGCGTGTCACAAATGTCAACGAATGGGTCACTTTGCAAATATGTGTCGATCGAAGGTGGTAAAAATGATTAATGATGAAGCAAAAGAGTGTGAGGTTTGTATGGTACATAGTGGCAAATATATGGTAAATGTTAGCGTATTTCATTCTGAAAAATTTGTGGATAAAGTGGATTTTCTAATTGATACAGGAGCAGATATAAGTGCCATACCACAACAAGTAGCAGTCAAGGCCAAACTTCCGCTGGTAAAATCTGTAGATTGCATAAAAGGGCCAGATGGGACCAGACTGCAAGTTTTAGGGACGGTGCAACTAAAATTACAGTACAAAGACAGGATTTCTGAAGGTAAAGTTTATGTTAATGATAATTTATACAGTAATTATATAATATACCTAGTAACTATTTGAATTCTATTGACATTCTATTGACTTATATATTAACTTTCTTTTGACATAAGTATATTATTCATGATTTTATTGTTAATGAAATTTACTGTTTGATTTTGATATTTTATTGGTTTTAGCTGTAATATTAATAAGTGTACTAAATATTTCAAACACAATGAAACTATTAAAAAACTATTAAACTATTTAATTTTTTTTGACATTATATTAAATTTCTATTGACATAAGTATTGTAGTATTGTATTCTTGATTTTATTATTAATGAAATTTACTGTTTGTTTGGATATTTTATTGGTTTTAGATGTAATATTAATAAGTGTACTAAGTATATATTTCAAACACAATGTGAATTGTTAAATGAATGAATAAATGAAAAATGAAATGTTATTAAGGATCTTAGTTCAGCTATATTGGGTAGGCCATCAATTGATAGTATGGATATTTTAAAAGTTTGTGCTATTTCAATATCATGTCAGAACAGTAAGTCATGCTCAAACGTGTTAGTGGAAGAAGAGTTCCCCAGCATTTTCAGTGAATTAGGGGTTTTTAAAGATAAGTTTCACATAAAGCTGGTTAGTAATCCTAAGCCATATGTGCAAGCAACGCCTCGTAGTGTATCAATTCCTCTGCTACCCAAAGTAAAGGAGGAATTAGACAGATTGCAAAGATTAGGTATTATTAGTCCGATTGAGGAACCTACTGATTTTGTGTCACCCATTGTGGTAGTTTTTAGGAATGACAAAATTAGAATTTGCGGAGACTATACAGAAGTTAATAAAAATATTTTAAGGCCAGTTTATCCAATTCCAAAAGTGCAAAATACTTTAAGTAGGTTAAAGGGAGCAAAATATTTTTCTAAAATCGATGCTACTTCAGGATTTCATCAAATTTGCCTTGATGAAGAGTCTAAAAAAACTGACTACTATTATAACACCATTCGGTAGATACATATACAACCGTCTTCCCTTTGGACTTAATTGCGCTCCTGAATATTTCAGCATGAAGTTCTCAAATTTATTTAGTGACCTAAATGTAGCAATACATATGGATGATATTTTAATTTTCCAACCAACTAAGGAATCCCATGACCAAATGCTCAGAGAAGTATTGAAGAGACTGCATAATGAAGGCATAACAATAAATAAAAGTAAATGTGTATTTGGAGTCGAAGAAGTTTGTTACTTAGGGCACATAATTAATCATGAGGGAGTTAAAGTAGATCCAGACAGAATTACCGCCATCAGTGAGTTTAAAAAACCATCAAATAAAAAAGAGCTACTTCAGTTTTTAGGCATGGTTAATTTTGTAGGTAGGTATATACCTAACAAATCTCACATACTTGCGCCATTACATGAACTTTTAAAAGAAGATCGAATGTTTATCTGGGGGCACCCTCAAATACAGGCATTTCAGACTATAAAAGACAACCTCCAAATAGCTCCCATTTTAGCACATTTTGACCCCAGTTTAAATATAATTGTTTCAGCAGATAGTAGTTCATTTGGGTTAGGAGCAGTTCTACTGCAAGAAGATAAAAAAGGTCAAAAATCAGTAGTCATGTATGCTAGTAGAACCCTAACAGAAGCAGAAAAGCATTATGCTCAAATTGAAAAGGAATGCTTGGCTCTTACATGGGCAGCTGAAAAATTTAGGGATTATATAATAGGAATTCCTGTTACAATTGAAACAGACCATAAACCATTATTGCAAATATTACATACTAAACAATTTGATGACCTTAGTCCACGACTTCTAAGACTCAGATTAAAATTAACCCGTTTTGATTATAAAGTCAAGTATATTCCAGGCAAAGAATTAGTGGTTGCAGATGCTTTGTCCAGGCGACCACTGCCTTTGTCTCCTAGTTCAAATAGTGGAAACGATTTACAGTTTAATTTAAATTTACTTATTAGTGAAACTGTTCCTGATGATTTGTTAAACAAAATTATGACAGAGCAAAAAAGTTGTAACATTTGCAATCAAATTAAACAATTTACAGCTCATGGTTGGCCTGCTAAACATCTGTTAGGTATATTTAAACCATACTATCAGTACAGAGACAACTTTTCGGTTGAAGGAGATCTTCTCTTACTTAATTCAAGGATAGTCATACCAGAAAAAATGCAGAAAGAAATATTAGACAAGATTCACGAAGGTCATTTAGGGATCTCAAGATGTAGGGAACGAGCAAAACAGTCAGTTTGGTGGTTAGGATTATCAAAACAAATTGAGGAAAAAGTAAAAACTTGCTCAAAATGCATAGAAACTTCACAAAATCATAAAGAAACCATGGTGTTAGATCCACCACCAGATAGACCCTGGCAGAAAATAGGTATTGACTTGTTCAAATATTTAAACCATTGGTATCTGGTTGCAATAGACTATTACTCTAGATATTTAGAAGTTTTTAAGTTACATGATTTGACTGAAGATAGTGTAATAATTAAATGCAAGGAAATGTTTTCTAGATATGGTATCCCAGAAGTAGTGCGCTCTGATTGTGGTACACAATTTAAAACAAAATTCAATTATTTTGCAAAGGAATATGGGTTCAAATCGATTACTAGCAGTCCATATTACGCTCAAAGTAATGGCTTAGCAGAATCTGCTGTAAAGATTGCAAAAAATCTTCTCACAAAAAATGAGGATATTTACCTGGCATTACTAGTTTACAGAAACACACCCTCAGAAACAGGTTACAGTCCAGCTGAATTAATGTTTAACCGAAAACTCAGAGATAATCTTCCTATGATACCAAGCAAACTTAACAACCCTGTAGTCCTGAGCCAAGAATTGAAACAAAAGCATTTATCAAAAAAACATAAGGAGATAAGTTATTATAATAAGCGACATAGAGCAATAGACTTGCCAGAATTGGAGGTAAATGATAGGGTATGGCTTACTGATCTGAAGATATACGGAACAATTATGTTTAAATGCAAAGAACCGCGATCATATATGGTGAAAACGGAAAGAGGGAACTTTAGGAGAAATAGATGGCATTTAAAGTTGGCACCTAACACAAATATTTCACCAGCGGAAGGAAGGTATGTTTCAAATGATAATATTATTTCTTGGGAAGATTATTGTAAGGCTCCTACTGCTCTTTCAGACCCGATAGAAGGCAATTCCACAGAATTGGAGGAACGGTACCATTCCAATGTTAGTAGTCCGGAAGGCATCGGATCTGAAAGCAATAGTGTAGCCAGACCTAGAAGATGTGTAAGTAGGCCTAAATATCTAGATGATTATGTTTGTGAATAGTTTGTCATAAAACTAGATAATTTTGTTTGTTTGTTTTTTTTTTAAAAAGGGGAGATGTTGTATTGTCTTTGCCATCCTCCAATATTGTCGATAGCACTAGAGTCTATAGTCTATGTTTTTCTATCCATCTTGAATCGGGCTCGGAACATGGAGTATATACTAAGTTGAATTGTACGATATTAAATAAACAAGTGCTGATTAAAGTAAGAGTTTTATTGATAACAACACAAAATCCAACCCCCCAGCCTTGAAGAAACCCTTCAAAAAAGGTTCGAAAAGCCAGAAAATCGATATATTCAGCAACTTGAAGTAGCGGGTATTTGCCAACTAGAATATTCTTCTAAACATCCGATTTTACTTCCTTAATAAATGTACAATTTTGCACCTCGTCGTATACCTACCTTTTCGACCGTGATGTTATTATGATGACATATTACTTTATAATTTATTTTACTTCCTTTGAGTTTAATGGGGATTGCGGCTGATGACTGCACGTTTCGAAAATAGGGTTGTAATACTATGAGGCTACGGACCATGTCAGGTGCCTGCACACGGACTGGAAGCGCGGGTCTGTCACGTCTCTTATCCTTGGATGAAGAGACAATGTCTCCAGCCTGTGTTGTTCTGCCGCACGCCGACGGTCTCGGGATTGCACAATCACGAACTCCTTTTATCTCCCAAATAATTCAAATTAAACTCAAGAATGATTTTTTGTGTATCGTACGTATGATACCACCTAAACTTGTATAAATCTTTATGCAGTGGTCAACACAATAGTAAAACTATCTATACAATATGTATTCTTACTTTATCATCATCTGCCTAGCCTTTGCCCAACTGTGTACACTAAAAGACCTCGGTGGTGGGTACTGTTTGATAGCAAACTGACCTTTCATACACACATTAAAAGTTTGGCTAAAGAATCTTTCAGACGCTTAGGTTTTGTTTTACGTAATTGCCAAGGTTTTAAGAACCAGGCAGTTATCAGGCCCTTGTTCAACGCTTTAGTTCGGTGCAAGCTCGAAACCAGCGCGTGTCAATGGAATCCTCACGAGGTTACCTATACACTCATAAATTCAAATTCCAATTCATTTATTGCAAATATGGGTGGGTAGTTATACAGGTGGGGTTTTGAAAAACAGGAAAGTTGTTAGTAAAAAAAAAAAGTGCATGCTGGAAAAAGTGCAAAAAGCTTTTCTCAGATACCTAGCTGTACAAACATGTGTTTGGATATTAACCATATACATGTATCCTACTAAGTTTATTTTAGGATGTTTAAATTTTAACTCCCTAAAAGTTAGGCGTTCTGTATACCAAATAACTACAGCGTATAAAATTATACATGGTTATTCCGACGCCTCGGATTTACATGCGGAGCAGTGTCAATTCTTTATTCCAAATAATTATAATCGCTCTAGAAAGCATAAATTGTTTAATGTCCCATTTTGGCGCACTGTAGGTCGATCCACCTCCCCTATACCGCGTATGCTTACGATGCTCAACGCGCTCGTGGAGACCAATCCAGGATTGGGCTTGTTTGCTGATGAATGGAAGACGATAATGTTAAAATGTTTGTGGTTTTGTGAGAAGACCGAGTAAAAGGATTATCTAATTTAGTGTTAACGCTGTACTAAATGTAATAAATAAATGTTGGGGTCGGCTTCTAGTCTAACCGGATGCAGCTGAATACCAGTATTTTACATGGAGCGACAGCCTATTTGACCTCCACAACCCAGTTAGTACTGGGTAATACGATACCCTTTGGTAAGACTGGTTATCAGACTTTTTGGGCCACTGACTACATAACGACTGTCAAAAATCTACATATGACAGCCGGGACCAACGGCTTAACGTGCATTCCTCCGAAGCACAGAGGAAATCCGATATGTAATAGGTGGTCACCCATCCACAGACCAACCTACACAAGCACGGCTTAACCTAAAGATCAACCCGAGCGGCTGTTATTAATTAGCCACTAGTATTCTTACTTCATACACTTCTAAAATTACTTTAAAGTGCTTTTAATACATATTATTCAACTGCACTTCCGACAGCTAATGGCTGTCGGTTCAATTGATGTCTCACAATCGAACTTAAATGTCAAAATTGTTCGGTTACGGTTTAGTCAATAGCGTTTTTCGATTATACGCTCGTTCGATTGGGTATGCAATCGAATCGGGTGGTTGTGAATAGCTATGCTGATTAGCAATATTTTAAAGAAAAGATACAGTTTCATCATTCAAGCAGGTTTCAATAGAGTTGCCATGGTAATAACTTTAGATTAAGCCTAGACGAAAAATTGTATTTGACAGAGTTGATTTCATTGCCTATTATTTTTTCTTTTTGAATGGACCTATTGGTCAACCTATAAGGCTGGCATCTGCTAAGCAGACTATCTCATAGCTGCCATTTGTAAGGCCTCCAGTCAGGGGCAAAAAACCTATAAACTAAGCGACAGCGCGTTAAGAGCACCCACTGTGGGGTACGACCTTCGGGTTAGGGCGTCGCTGGGGAGGGCAGCAAAGGGACATGCTGGATCTGAATGAGATCATTATTTAGGAGCTGATTTAAAACTACTGGCTCTACTATTTATAGTCCCACCAACTTAAATACAAAATAATACAAACAACGGCGTGGGAAATGCTAATAGGTAAACAAGTACGTGTCGCATACAATGTCCACTTTAATTAAATTTTCTTTAAATTTGTTCTTATTGAAATTTGTAGTCATCAATTTACTAAACTTACTACAGTTATTATTAGTAATTCCGTATTTTACAACTTTACATAAGTGTTTTTGAAGAAGTAGTTATTGAATGAAGTTAAATGAACTTAGAGGAATGTATTCATGATTTTACTGACTATAATTCTGCATTACACATACGTGTTACTTGCACGATTCCTTTTCCATCAATATACCAGCGCAAATAGCAACCAGACACTGACCTACAAATTCGAAAACTTTTAAATTGAATTTTGCGGGCTACCCTGGCGCTTCCATCTTAAACTAAAACTATCACTTTTTTTAGGTCAGCCTACTCTGTCCCACTGCTGGGCAAAGGCCTCCCTCATGGCTTTCCAATCTTGTTTACAATTAGCCCTCTCCGAACAATCCGCTAAAAATGAGCGGATGAGCCCAAACCAACACTTACAGTTTAAAATTCTCGCAAAATATTTGTTTACTTGTGACCATCGATCAACCCAACATAATTTTGGTAATAATAAGAATATTATTAAGCTGTTACTATATTATAAAAAGATTTTTGTCTTGTTTTTTCACAATCTTAATAAGTTTTACATTTTAAAAGTATGTTTGGGTAATAATTATTTGATAGTGGCAACATAAGGAAAGACCGAATGGTAGATTATTTGCTGTCGGTCGTTGACGTTTCGGCGAGCGAATCCCACCATGACCAGAGCCAGTTTCAAATCAATCGTTCAACGGCGTTCGTTCGCTGCGATCCATCGACCGTCTCGTTGTGTCGGGCCGGCTGACTTTATTCTTGTAACAAAAGATTAGAGTCAAAAATATGTGAATCGTAACATAAAACCCATTTTTTTTTAAAGATTTTCGCAGAAACTCTAGTTTGACTTAAAGTCTGGCGGAAAAACTAGGCGTAATGTTTCCAGAGTTCCACTAAAGTGATTATCGACCTCATTCGGCTGTTTATGTTTAGTAAACGGGTATCTCGAAGTTTGTTTTGCAAACAGACAGTTTACCTACAGTCGAATTATAAATAGAGTGCAGTAGTTGCTTGGTGTGTCGCGTCGTATATCAGTGATGTTAGTGCTCTGAGATGGTTGCAATGGCCACTATGCGTGGAGTAGTTCTGTATCTGTGTGTGGCGATGTGCTGGGGCGGCGCGGCGGCGCAGCTGGGGCGCAGCGGGCAGAATATCACCCGCGACGTGCTGCAGGAGCTGACGGACGCCATGGGAGACGAGACCGTGCACTTCTCGGAAATGCCGAGTAACCTGTCAGTTTACATGGGCAAGTTGGACTTCGACATGCGCGCCATGGGCCTGCTCTACAACTGCTCGCCCCTAGTCGTCGACCTCATCGCCAAGAAGGAAGCCTACCCTGAAGGTAACCACTTACTTTCAATACTATTCATTGACTATGTTACAGTTACTGTTTCCTTCTCTCTTGACTTGCTAGCTGAAGGTGGTATTACACTTAACAAATATCTTTGTCCAATGTACATTTGATCAAAGAAATTGGACAACTTCATCAAATGTATTGAATGGGATTCTATTGTGTATCTGGGACATATTACACTTTTCAAATATCTTGGTCCAATTTCTTTGTCCAATATTATAAATGACAGAGGGTGGTATTACACTTAAAGTTGGAGAGGGTATAGATAGAACAGTTTCTTCTAAATGGCCAGGCACAGTGACAAAGTAAGCCTGTATAACTAATTAATGACTGATAATATTGAGTAAAATTAAGCACATTTTTATGCATCAGTATATAGTGCTAGAGTAATTTCACAAATAGCTAACCTTAAAGGCTCTCTACAACTCAGAACTTGTTACTATCAAAATAATAACTTAGTCAAAATATGATGGACATTTGATTTTCTTACAATTTAACCTAAACCTGTTACCTGTTTTTTATTTTATAATTTGTATAAAGAGCAGGATGATACATTTCCATACAATGGGTGGGTCACAATGGTGTAGCTCTCATGTTGTGGCTCCACTGGGAACAATGCTTGTTGGCCACCTGACGCGAGCTCACTCACTGCATCTTGCTATACAACTGAGTCTATACAACTCATGTTTATTTACTTTATTTCTTAAAGCCTGAGTTTGGTACAAGGAAGTTAATTAATAGCTAGATAGGTGACTTACTTTATTATGAATACTTATTTTTTTACAATGTTCTAAGTAGTGTGTTACATGTACAAATATGCTCATTAATATTGGCTGTGCACTAAAGTGATACTAACTCATTTTTACTGTTCTGTACCCAAAGGGTAAAACGGGACCCTATTACTAAGACTCCGCTGTCCGTCCGTCTGTCACCAAGCCGTATCTCATGAACCATGATAGTTAGACACTTTAAATTTTCACAGATGATGTATTTCTGTTGCTGCTATAACAAAAAATACTAAAAACAGAATAAAATAAATATTTAAGGGGAGAAAAAATTTCCCATACAACAAACGTGATTTTTTTGCTATTTATGTCTAATGTTGTATTGATATTGGTATGGAACCCTTCGTGCGCAAGTCCCACTCGCACTTGGCCAGTTTTATTTTTGTCTTTTTTTCATAAAGTGGGATATTTTGTTAATGGGATAAGTAATTAAGAAAATATAATGAATATATTGACAGAATGATAAACATAATTTTAACATTAGTTTAGGAAAATACTTGAAACATATTATAGTACAATGTGCATTGCCTTCGTATTGTATGTAATGTTAATGTACCTATGACATACATCATAAAGTAAGCACTGATACAGATATTATGATAGTGGTGTCATACTTGGAACATGATGCTAAGTATTTTTGTTACCTACCTAACAAAGATGATAAGAACTCTTAACACAGTGAAAATATTATTAACAGTTTACAATTTGATATAATAGTCGAGAAATAATACAAGCTCAAAAAATAATTGTTAGTTCTTGTCTAGCCAAGTTGTCTTTCACACAAACAATCCATACATAATTTCTTTGGTCTTTCCTCTCTTACTCTTATAGACAGACTTTAAACTTCTATTTCTCACAACCACAACATATTATAATCATGAATCACTTGCATCTCACTCGCATCATTTTTCACATACCTCCACATCACATGCCCATATTGCCCATACAGTCCATACACCAGATTTTACACACAACTTTTCACTCATCTGTGCCGCTTTCAGATATTCTAATTTTTTTTTGCATTACACACATCCTCATTCTTCCTTAGCATTCTCATCTCAGCCACATGCAATAACCTTTCATTCATGCCTTTATGGCTAATATTCTAATCTATACAGGGTGTAAACAGACTCTTCACGAAGCCGTCAACCAAGCATTATATACCTCAAACTAAGTAACTTTACGCAAAAACAGTGCTGGGAAACGATTTTTTTTTGGGTTGAAAAATTACGTTTTACGGCAGAATTCAACGTAACGCACTCAAAACATTGTGCTGATGGATGGATTGAATAGTAAGGGGGTGATGGAGGTGTTTAAAGTAAAAATCTTACACTAAAAACATGTATTTAAAAAAAAACTTGTGAAAAAGTTGGAACTTTGACCCCCAATATCTCCGTAACTAGAAGGTTCCCAGGTATGGTCTAGAACAAAAAAAATGATCGCAATGATGGGGAGAACAAGTGCCTTTCGGCTTCGTTAAGAGTCTGTTTACACCCTTTATACACCGTGACTTTTTAGTCATCTGACAACGGCAGCCCACTTCATGTATCCAATGACTACTATACATTCATAACAAAAAAAAATGGTATGTAAGAGATAAAAGAAAAAAAAACCATTATTATGATGCATAACATAGTTGAAACATTCTGTTGAGAGCGAAAAATCTATCTACTCGACTCGTGTGATGGTTAGGTACGTTCTACTGCTTGATACATAAACATTATTAACAGGATGTTTCATAATTCTAATGTATTATTTATTTTTCTATGTACCTATTATCTTAATTGGTAAAAAAAACACGCCTAGATGTATTTTGTGTCGGATACATTGAGTGGACCACCTTTGACGACCACAAACAAATCACGGTGTATATAATAAGAAAGGTGGAAAAAAAGCGCGGGAATCATCGAATCTGGCGGTCGTGATTTTTCCTTCGCATTTTCTAAATAATTAAATAACTATTGAGAGTTGTGATAAGTGGTGTAGATTTATGTAGATATTGATTAGATTAGTTAATTTAATTGTTCGTATATATTTTTCTTCATATTTAGGGTAAGTTTTTTTTTTATATTTTGTTTTCTGTCTATGGACAACGAACCGCCTAATCCGGGGGGCACAGTCCCTTCGGTCGTGCATAATATCACCATATGTGAATCCAGTATGGATACTGACTGATTCGTCCATAGCCAGATTGGAGCGGAAAAGGGCTAGAGCTCCACGCAAAATGTGCAAACATTGCAACAAAAGAAAGCGAAATGGTCACTCTGCAGCAGGAATTATTAAAGTAACACATTGCGATAATGACTCAGTAGTTACGTATATTCCAAACACATCATCAGACGTACCAAAATCAGTTTTAATTAATCAGGAAGCCATTCACGTTCTGTGGATGGTCATCAGACTGAAATCCGTTCGAACTCAGATCTTCCGCAGAAGGCGCCACAGGTTGCTAGGGCTTTGTACGAAGCCGCAGACCTCCCGCCATATGTTGTACTTATTCAGGAAATATTTGATACATCAAACTCGGCTCAAACATTACACCCAATTACTTTAGGGTACTTCCCGAAAAAACGTCGCTACAATTATTATTGTAACAACGTTTTTTTCGCTTAGCCTTCTCTTCCAATAATTCTGTAATTGCTGCCTTTCTAGATATTAGCTCAGCTTACGATAATCCTGGTATCAGTCCTGGAACAAAAGATGAATTCATTACGAATTCCAAAAATGCTGTCTAATTTCATAATTAACATGCTTTCAGAGAGATCTTTAAATCTACATATTGAAGGGTGTACATTTACCCGTTTAGTATGGAAAGGTCTCCCTCAGGGTTCTGTGCTTAGTAAGCAACATTGTTTTGTTTACTAGAATGCGTAAACCTCCTGTAGTTACAGTAACATATAACAATATTCCTATGCCTGTTAAAAACCGGGTAAAATTTTTAGGCCTTATACACATCTTACTGGTTTACCACACTGTTATTTTATAGCTGTTAAATGTGAACGAAATAACAACATAATTAGTTGTCATGCTGGTGTTTGGTGGGGAGCACAACCCTTTTCATTAACACTACTGTACATACAACACCTTGATTAGAAGTGTATAGGACTATGGGACCGTTTCACTGGAACCTGCTAATGTTGCTGGTCTTAAGGAACCCGAGAGTGTTCAGTCCAAGCAAATAGAGTGGTTTCAGGTGCAATGTCCTATTAATTGTCTTCAGGTGGAATGTGGAGATCCTCCACTTAATTTGCGACGTCAAGTTATAGCTGATAGATTTATGGCTCGATGTTTGCAATTTACATATCACCCTTTACGAAATAAACTTTTAATTATTTATTTTATTTAATAACAACTAATCTTCTTTCCGTTTCCAAATTTCCCGTTGTAAAATTGTAATAATTTCGCGAGTAATCGATCTTCACGTTTTGTTATTATCAAAATAAGCACGAACAGTGCAATGCCAAAACCTAAAAAAAAAAGATAACTACTGGTCTTACTATGATTTTATAACACATAGCTTGAAAATGGCAGCAGCCAACTTTATCACCGTTATCGCACAAGCTACTGTTGTGTTGTATCTTGAAACTGAAAAAACAAAACGTAACAAAAATAATAAACCAATAAACGCAATAGGCAACTACTATAATACAATGATAATATTATCTACCATCATCTCAAAACATTTTTATGAGATGTATGAGTTCGTATCATATTTTGAGTGTTAAACTACCATTGGCAGTTTGTAGTAGCCACACGGCGCCACTCTCCAAAGAAACACAGTTTTTTCCAGTGCTGTGCAGGGCGCGAGGAGGTCGCACTCCGGCGGATGTACAGAAATAGTCGCGTGATCCCTCCGAGAGATAGGTACGTGTCGTGACACCTCTACACCAGCGATACTCTGCCGCTCTTGTCTACCCTGCGTGTCTGGCAAATGACAATACATCTCTAGCGAGGGCCGTTGCTATGCTATGATATCAATTCTCTGATAACAGAAAAAAATGCAGTATTTCAAATCATGAAACCTTTTGTAAAACATGTAGTTATTCCATGAGACTGGAAACTATTTAAATGCAAATAGTATAAAGGATCAATGTCGAACAAAGATATATTGTGTTGAGTACGAAGTACCATAGCCGATCATCTAGACAAGATAAGGGTTCAATTAAGCTCGTTGAAGCGCTCGCACTGTGCTGATTAATACAGTGGTTGCATTTATTTCGGTACTTAGTATAAAGCGAGCGTTGATGGTCGAGTGCGCGCGCGCAAGTCGCATGTCGCGGCCGTCGACCTTGCGCCTTGCACTGGTGACATAGGGCTGCTCAAATGCCCAGTGTCCAATCAATCATTAAGTTGAGGAAATTAAGTAGTTCAATTAAACTAAGAAACGGGGATTGTGTTTATGCTCTATTCGCTCTCACACTTTTAACTTTTCGAGGCGGTCGTTAGTCAGTGTCAGTAAGTAATATTTCAAACCATTTTATAATTTGACGTTATCGCGACCAAAAATAATCATGAAATTTTGATCACGTTCCCGCAACAAAAACTTGACAAATTATATACTAAAACCTTCCTTCTATTGGTGAAAACAGCATAAAAATCGGTGCAGTAGTTTTTGAGTTTATCGCGAACAGACAGACGCGGCGGAAGACGTTGTTTTATAATTATAATATGTAGTGATATTCATTAACTATTGGCCAACTAAACCCTGGCATACCTGATCCAATTCCGCATAATAGTAGGCTGGAACAAGAAGCTTGCTCTCCCTCAAGGCACAGAATAAGTAGCGCTGCTGACGATGGCTTGCCATTGTTCCAAACCAACAAAACATTGATGGCAGTATTTTGTCGTTTGAAATTGCGTCCTCGTCCTCGGTGGCAATTCACCTTCACCTTCACTGGTTATCTAAATTTTATACCACAGAATGAATTGAGATAAGTTAACTTTGAAATAGGTGAATAAAATGGCTTTAAAATATTTAAATGAAATCATCACTTCCGTAGCAGTGTGCAATTAATTGTGTTTGACTTGAAACTTGTTAGTCAATGCTGCGAGGAGTTTCAAACGGCCGGTAATTTAGTTGCGCCGGAGCTTACGGTAAGAGGTGATACAGAGATAACAGTCGCAGACGCATGGTCACTGCCACAGCGTGTGCCAGCCCAGTAACACTACTCTGTGCCACCTTCCCATGATACAAAATACGTGACTACCCTTCCATGTCTATTTCCATGTGTATTTTGATGAGCTACTGGTAATTAATAGTTCCGCTAAATTACCCAAACTTATTAGTCTTCTATCCGATCAATGAACTGACCATATTATTATCCTCATTGACCATATCAAACAAAAACTCTACAAGCTATATATCAAGACGTTTACTTGGTGTGGAACTGTAACCGCTCGGTAACGGTCGGTGACTCAGTGCCTGCGCTTGATGGTTGACTCACTGACTCACACTACCTGTTACGAGTTCAGTATGGACCCGAGACCTTACCTCCTTCACATTCTCACTATACACAGAGCTGACGTCATCGTACGCAATTCAGCTGGGGATTTATATGATTTTACATTAAAAAAAAAACAAACTAAACATACTCTTAGTTTCATCTCATTTAGATTCACTTGTATTTTGACAGGTTTACATTGCGATTGTGGACGATGCATATTACTGGATTCGCATAAAGCGTTGTGCCGCAACATAACCGCATTTAACTAACAATAGTAGCTATTGTTAGTTAAATGCGGATAATATGTTCAATATCTCTTCAAGACATGATCAATGATGAGTGCAGTTAATAATAATAATCGTTTATTTAATAAATAAAAAGTATATTTACAATAATATAATTATATTATCATAATAGACAATGCAATGGCAATAGGCTCGCCCCCTATTACATTGGACTTAAACATAACTTGCGAAATATAGGTGTACTATTAGGTGCACCTCTGCCTAACCTTTCGGGGATTACATGCGTGAAGTTATGATTTTTTTTTTACCCAAAACCTATAGGGTATTTTCGGTTGACCTAGAAATGTCAATTTTGGTTAAAAGCAGAGAAAAAATTCCGAAAAAACAAAAAAGTTGAAAATTAAGGTAAATTTTAGTACATACAAGTTTTCGCGAAAATCTAAATCTATCGTTTTGACTCAGGAGTCAGGTATACACCTAATAGGGACTATAGACCTCAGTATCTGGTATAAATTTCAACTTACTTGGTCCACCCGTTCCTGAGAAAATCGGTGGTGAGTCGGTGACACACGGACGTCTGTCCGTGACAGACGGACAAGAGAGTGATCTTAAAAGGGTTATTTTTTTACCTTTTGAGGTACGAAACCCTACAAACGTGATATTTACCATGTTATACATTTTGAGTTCCCGATATTCCGAACTTAAAATGAATAGTAAACATTACCGATTTTAGTGTTAATTATAGTGGTAGGGACCATGTCAGGCTATAAAGTGCATAAAGACCTACTTTAAGAAATTATAAATAAGTGAAAAGTAAAGTATTATAGTTAAGTAGCTAAAGCCGTCTAAAAGTAAGCACGATGGGATGTCTGAGGAGACAGCGCTCCGTGGAGCCCGGCTGATTGCGGAAGCCGAGGCACACATTAAGCGCACTTAACGCTCGTCGATTAGACGCAACCGTTTGACCGGCCACCGTTCTACGAATAGTTTCAGTTTACGACTTTCGAATTCCTCTCTTCTCTGCATGAATGTCTATGGTCACTACTCACTACACGTTATATGGCATTCAATACCTTGTGACTTGTGGTCTTTTCACCAGTTGATGTGAGTTTGTCGATAAGTGGTGAAGTGAACTCGACAATTTTCTGCTCCAATTTATTGTAAGGAGCAAAGGTTTCCTTACCTAAGAGTTGAAACTATCGGCCTGTGATTTATTAGTTTATTGCAGAAGTCTGTAGTAAACATATACTAGTAAACAGCTAGTACCTTCCTCTTTCTTCACTCCTCTGTCGTAGTAGCCTCGATGTCGGTTAGCTTTTGCATCTAGTAATCTACTGATTCAGTCAGTCAGGCGTCAGACCATCGAATAAACATATTACTTTGGGTTTTCAAATTAAGTAAATTATACTGTAGCATTCAGTTGCCACTGTTGCCAGTTCAAAAATTGACCAACGTTGCTCAGCCGACACGCCTCGCAAATCCTCCGATTTGTATTTTACCAACATTGTAAGCGCAAGCGATGATGCGATTGCGATGCTTAAAAATGACTACCGACTGACTGTACCTGACCAGTTCATTAAAAGGGGCCGCTACTATGACCTGTGTTTATCCTGTAGGTAGTTGTAAAATACTTCAGGCTACATGAGTTTACTACACGCACGTTCTACTTCTACACACATGCAGTGATTAGTGTTAATTATTTGGTTACTTGTTAATCAGGACAAGCCAGCTCTTTGTGTTGCGTCTGGTATTTAATAGATAAGTTGATCGTCAAATGGTTGCTTACTGCTTTTTAGCGTTTGAACTTTGGATATAACCAGATTTAAGACTGCATATTGCAATTTTCATAAATTCTGGACATGGTAGCTTCAATATTAAACCGTGCTTGCCTGGGTTGGTCTGTGGTTGAGTGACCACCCATTACATATCGAGTGTCCTCCGTGCCTCGGAAGCACGTGAAGCCGTTGGACCCGGCTGTCATTTGTAGATCTTTGACAGTCGGTACGTAATCAGTGGCCCAAAAAGTCTGACAACCAGTCTTACCAAGGGGTATCCTAGTACCCAGTACTAACTGGGTTGTGGAGGTCAGAAAGGCAGTCTCTCCATACAAAATACTGGTATTCAGCTGCATCCGGTTAGACTGAAAACCGATCCCAACATAGTGGGGAAAAGACTAGGCAGATGATGATGATGGTAGCTTAAATAAATTTATTAAATGGTTTTGATAGTTTATTGCTTTCAATCGATCGTTCGGGCTAGTGCTGACAGATATTTACTAGAACAACTTATTTTAAGTCTGAACTAACCAATAATTAAATAAGCAGTAAGACTTTACCTTAAAACATCGCGTTCAGCTTCACTCACTTAGATGAAGTGGCTGGTAGACAACAAACAACAGACAACACAAACGACCTCCGTCCTTCTAAAGTATTCATGGTGTTTCACTTTTACCGTTATTTTCGGCGCGTAGTTATTATTTACCTCATCTGAGTTTTTACACGCAATCGAATAGTTCCAATAGACAGATATCGATACCAATTTCACGGTTCGATTCAGCCTTCTGCGTGATGCCAGGCTTGAGACTAGATTCACTTGCTCTCAGATTTTATATTTGATAGGAAGCTTAACTTCACTTGTAATGTCATCGGAGCTGTCAGTTAGTCATTATTGCAGTTTCTGTACATAGCAAATCAAGATAATTGAAGTGTCTGCTTGTTTCAAAATAACAACTTTTCACTGAATGCATATGGAAGTATACAGGCATTGATATATTAAAACAGGGTACATTTTTCAAGTGGACCAAATCCGAAACTACGAGGAATAGCAAAAAACATTCAATGGAATCTCGACCTCGATTTTACATACAAAAAAACTTGACTGTCGTTTCGGAGATTAGCCGGAAAACGGCGGTGGAGGGACCAGTTTTGATAGGACTTTTACTTGCAGATAGTTGATGTTATACAGAGTGTGCCGCAAGAGAACAAACATACATAATTTTATATAGACCGATAAACACATTACCCTCCTCCAGTCGGGTAAAAAAAGTCTATTAATAAATTCCACGTGGACGAAGTCGCGGGTGGCAGTATAATATTATGGGTGGGTTGCTTCACATGAACAATCAAATACAAATAATAAAAAACACCTTTACTCTGAATTTACTGACTGTCGACGGGAGCAGTTCAATTAAACGAGTTCGAGCTAATAATATTTGTTTAGTGGGAGGTTAAACGATAGCCTCATCCAGCTAGACAACCGAATAGCACCTTTGATTGTACAACATTGTTAACAAACAAGGTTTTGTCATTGTGCTATCGTGTCGTGTGGGCCAGAGGCAGACTGAGCTATTCAAGCGGAATTGAATTCGGTGGTATTTTGATGATTTCACAAGCACGTGATTGTGCTTATAACTCGTTTGGTCCATTATCCGTCGTAATGAGATATTGATGAGTGCGGGCGGTGGCGCAATCAGAGCTATGCAGCGGCAGGAGCGGCGAGCCGGCGACACGCCAGGCAGCGGCCACGTGTCAGCACGGAGATGGAGCTGCTTTGTGCCACTAATTGCATTCTACCAAGAGCTTTTTATGCCACGCCGTGCTCCATACGCAACCGATCTATGAGATGCGTTCTAATTTAGCTAAGCGAGGCCAACGGAAAGGAAAATAACGCACAACCCTTTGGCTCGACCGTGGGCTGGCGGCAACAACCACCGGGCGTTTAAGTCCCTTGCTCTGGGAAACTCTTCTTTCGTATCGATTGTACGACAAATAATTTCTTGGGCCCAGTATGTGGCCACGTCAATGTCGGCGTCTGTGGCCTTTTTAAGTCATCTAAATTTCAGAAGTAGGTGCTCCACTATAGTCACTCGAAAAAGTAAGCCATGGTCTGGTCGGGAGCATTCACACTGTGTCGCAAAGATCTTAAATACCCCATTTTTACCAAATTGTGTTTGCTTTTGCAACAGTCTCCTTAGTTGCGCAGTCGATTGAAAACCTCTTAAAATGTAGCAGACCCGTAATGTTATCCCAGATGATGAGATCTGATTATTGTTCAGATTGTTTTACTCAAGTACTCTCATTTTAGGTTTGATTCAGCTATCAATAATATTGGCCATTTGCTTTTTACATACTGTTTGGCTATAGATGACGCAGAAGATAGCCTTTAAATAAGAGGAAAAAGTTGATTTTGTTAATTCCAACTGCTATAAGTAACATGTTTTTCTTTGTATGAATACTTACGGATTTGTATTGATAAGATTACTTCACATTCCCACTCATAACTCAATCGTCATGTCATGTACATGACAGTATGATACAAATACTCTCTATACAGTGTGTCAGGTTAAACGAGGGACATACTTAAAGGGAGTGTAGTACTCATGAAAATGAACAACTTTTAAGGCGCGGATGCAAAAATATGAAACAAAAAAAAACCGCTGTTCCCTACATTTTGTCCAGTTATGCGAACATAAATGTATAGAGCGGCTGGTTTTATTTTCTTGATTTCAGTGTTGGTCTCTTAGTAAAAGTTGTTCATTTTAATGAGTACTACACTCCCTTAAAGTACGTCCCTCGTTTAACCTGACACACTGTATGTTGTTGTCGTATGTTGACGTGTGAGCCTACAAATGATAGATAGTGAGTTCGCATCAGGGGCATAGCGGCAGATGGGCTTGACGTCACACAGTAACATGCACAGCAGGGCGTGGTGCACTGACGAGTCAGGGAGCTTCGCCGATGCATTACTCGTAACGTTTGCTAAAAGCCGCGGTGCAAGGTTCCCTCACGACGGATCCGTTCGGGACAACTTTCACCGGTCGCGCATAAGCTGTGGTTCTTTAAAGTGTCGAAATGCTGACGAAAGCACACCGTCTTGTTTATAAAAGGCTTGCAAATGATCTTTTGGGGGTATGAAGAACAGGGTGCAAAGTTTTTCATCCTTCATAGAAAAGGGAGGACCCTCCGAGCAGTCGGCTGTTATGTTTGGTGGGCTACTGCCCGCCAGTTGTTGTCGGGTTCTTCTATATAGTCTTAAGTCGCGTATAACTTTGCTTGCGCGATTTAGGATTTCATGTTTAGTTCAGCCACTGTGTCCATACAGGGTACTTTTTGTTCTATGTTGTTGTAGTACTTTTTGTAGTGCCGCTGCAATCTCACATCATGGAATGATTACATTCCATGATGTGAGATTCCCTTTCGCTACGAGTAACTTAATAAAACATAAAATTGTGCCACAGTAAGACATCATTATAACACAAAACTTTGCGATTGGTAAACTAGTCACTTGTAAACTTTAATTAAATATACGTTATACTACGCAAAAGGAAATCAGGTTCTTTATGTCCCGCTATTCTGATATCCTTCGAACACGATTCCAGTTTTTGTACCTTACACTTACTAACAGTTCTAGCTAGATCGTCGTTTAGGCGATAATCTGCTACAACTGGTTTGGTCAGATAATCCTTAAACAGTTTTTGATATTTGGCCATAAACAGATAAGCATAAAAACGATGCGTATGATTGAGATGTTGCAATCGATGCACGACTATTAGCTAGTCATCAGCGGTAAACTCAACGCTGAGGAAGAGGTGCCGAGCTGCCAGCGGTGTGCGGTGACCGCGACCCACTTGGCTTGACGCACATATCGACTTTGTTCAATCATTCCGACTATTGCTCATACACGCGATTGTACAACTAGATTTCTAAGAAACGAACAGATCCGCGAAGGATTTGATTCGGTTCCTTCATAATCTAGTATTACACAGTGTTCATCTTATTTTACATATTTAGGCCCTGTTCCGATGGTTTAAGGTTGATGCAGATGCAGTACCTATGCTTTACTTTTGCATCCCGACATGTGAGTCGTTACCTTTTACTTTCTATTATATCCTTAGTGAAGACAACAAAAAATAGCTCTTGAGTATATTTTTTCGGGATTTTGGCATGTAATGCTTGCTTAATGAACCACCTACTTAATAATGGTGGGAAGGGTGACATTCTGATGCCGTTGACTGAGTTAGCGTTGTGCTGTTAACTACGCACGTAACCGCACATGAGTGGCACGCAGCGGCCAACAAAGCTGTGCTGTGGACAAGGCGCTAGTGGTAGAAACGTAGAGTGCAGTAATGCAGTTCGCTCGCACACTTTCTAATTCGGGCCACCGGCTGTTTGTGTTTGCGGTGCACTGTGTGATGTGTGCCAAGGTCACACATGCTGATAACATTTACACATAGACATAGGCCATCTGGGACTGTTGGAAAGCCTTACCAGTACTATTGTTTGTCCTGTAGTTATATGGCTTTAGAAACAATTTAGGTTTAACTGAAATTCATTGTATTGCCCCGTAATCGGCATTATAATTTACCTTATATGGCTAAGTACCCATACTTTGTATATGACATAGAATTTTACATGGCGAATACTAGGTAAAACAACAGGATAAATAGCAAAGTCATCTATATATATACATAACTAGCTGTTGCCCGCGATCTTCGTTCGCGTGAAATTATTATTAAAAAATCCCCATTATTATAAGCACTTCCCTATTTCAATCGAATTTTGTTACCAATTTCAAGGGTTTTTTTTTGCACGGAACCCTAGTTATCTATTTAAAATAAAAGTCTAAGTTTAAGTTACTCCTTGTTACTTCAGCTATCTGCCAGTGAAAGTCCCGTCAAAATCGGTCCAGCTATTTCAGAGATTAGCCGGACCAAACAAACACACAAAAATTATAAAAAATGTTGTTTTGGTATATGTACCGTGTATGCACTTAGTAAAAGTGGTTATTTTAATATCACAAACAGACACTCCAATTTTATTTATCTGTTTAAATAAAATTCGGATTGAAAAAAATGTCTTGTCAATTTGACACTCGGACCAGATTGTTTTAAGAATAACATCAGATTGAGCTAGAGCCATTGTTAAGTAAATTAACTTCATAAGGCATGACAATGGAGTATCGTGCCGTGGGCTCGTGGGCTCGTGGGCCACTTCTCCTACTAGGTTGTTGTGCACGTCCGCTGTGACGTTGAATAAATAAATGAAAACATTAAGTGTTTGCGTCTCTGTATTCGCGCGATATGAAGGCAAGCAGCGAGTTGTGTCGGCTCGGCGGGCGGAGGAGCGCGGAGCGTGGGCTCCTGAACTGGTTGACCCCAAAACGAATAAGATAAGCGCTGTTCTGAACTGCATTGTTCAAATGTTCGCTAATCATGCTGCACCTTTCACAGTTCAAACTGGATCTTATGCCATTCCGTATAAAGTCCACAAGTGTTTGGCGTACTTGTTGCGAGCAGATTGAGAGCAAATTACTACACATCCTCAACGTAAGAGAGTTACAGCTAGTAGTAGCTAAAGCGGACAGCCGCTAGCCGGCCGCGGCAGTGGCGTGAAGCATGTCGCGTATTATACCACACTCGCCATTGCTGCCGTTAGTACGCACGAAGCCCAATCAAGCTATGCAAAACCAGTGTGCACTGATCTGTCATTGTACGGGAAGCTCATACAAAGCGAGGTTAGGTTATACAGTTAAACTGGGTAGGTACAGCTTCATGTGTCGCAGTGTGTACGTGTATACTTACCTAATCAATATTTAAATATTCAATTAATTACCAAAATGTATGGTTATGGATGCATGCGAATAAATACAATAGTTATTTAAATTCAGATTTAAAATAAAGAAGCACAACTGGCCCGCATCATTATCTATTGAGAGTAGTACCGTAATATTAAGTATATCTGGTGGTATGTGGTGTGACTGCAGCAACGTCACGGCGGTGGAATAATAGTTACGTGATTAGTCACGGAGCTTAGAGCGAGTGTGAAGTTATCTGGGGGCTAAAGATAATGATTAACTGTAGTTAAGCACTCTGGGCGGAAGTTGTTGACACAGCTGGCGATGTCGGCTGCGGTGCTTGCCGCTAATGCCAGCGCATGACACGACTCAACTTGCATTTACCGGGTAGGTGTCGAACATTAACGGCATAGTTCTAACTAAGTGCTAACCAGCTAACACATCACTGGGCCATAGTTTCGGTATCTACTAAAACGAACAGTAGTTATTCCTCACAGTCACAGATAAATGAAATAGAAATTGCTTTTTTCGGTATTAGGGAACGATTCTTGCGACACTTCGATACTTTTTGACGTTTAGTCTGATCATAAATCAGTGCAGCGCGGCAGGCCGGCCTTTAGAATAGTTGATGATAAAAACATAAGTTCAAAAACCCAGCTACTGAAGAATCACACTCTAAAAAGTATGAAACAAGCAAGAAAATATGGTCGTGTGATAATGATGTAGTGGATAGCCGTGGTCGTGTGCCACTTTACCTTAAAGTTGATGATCTTATACTCCTGGCAGAATGTTTTGTTTTATAAGGTCGTGTTGGGTGGGGTGCGGTGTGTGTGAGCAACTAGAAACATTTTTCATTGATGCTCCTATTGGCCGTAGCATTTATATAGCCTTTCTCGATAAATGGGCTATCCAACACTAAAAGATTGTTTCAATACGAACCAGTATTTCCTGAAATTAGCGCGTTCAACCCAACAAAGAAACTATTGTTCATGACTTAATGTTCTCTCAATGTACTGTGACGTCACATAGCCAGCCAGCCTATAACCAGCGGACGATCAAGACGCTCCCAACGATACCCCATTTGTTAAATATGATAAGTAGTTCAGCATAGCTATTCACTAACGCTTCGATTTGATTTTGAATCGACAAGTCGTATGTCTATCTTTTATTGCCATTACGAAAGCGAGCGAGATAAACATACGACTTTCCGAATCGAATTCGAATCGAAGCGTTTGTGAATAGCTATGGAGAAGTTAGGAGGGAACAGATGCAAGTTTCTAACATGTTACATGTACTATATACAGTGTACAGTAGTGCATGAACCCATGCGCGGTCGCTGGGTCAACATCCTCTCGTCTTATCAGTTCCGATAGGCAGCGGTACTAGATTTAAATAACAAGCAGTTTACTTGAACGACACATTGTTACAGGGGGCTGTAGCCTGAGACAAAGGGCATTCGGCCTAACTTGACGACATGAGGAGTCGATGACTTGTCAAGTCATGAGACTCGGTTGTTGTCTAGCTACTGGTACTTGTTTCTGGATGGTGTAGGAACAGCACGAGCCAACACAACACTAAGGTTATAAGGTTTCTATTCGTGAAAGCAGAATGTAACACGCGTATCCCGCGATGTAACTTCGATGCATTCGAATGGCGCGATTCAACCAAAAATGTGCACTAACATTGTGCAGCACAAAATATTCGCGCACTGAGCTGCAGAACCGTGTCCACCGGCAAAAGTGTGCGTAACGTTTATTCGCGCACATTTGTGAGCGGACATGTTGTACGAGAGCCCATGACGGCCATGACCAAAATGTTTGCCGAAACGTTTTATGACCAAAACTGTATAACATCGATAGATTTGTTTGTTCTGATTAATTATTATTCTGAGAAAAATATTTTTTAGGAATCTTAATACATCATCATCATTTCAGCCGAAGGACGTCAACTGCTGGACATAGCCTCCCCCAAGTGTTTGTTCATCTTAATAAATGAACAAAAATAATGATTGAATAGGTGTATCCACTATTAGGTTGCCGGAATATAATCGGTCAAGACTCACGTTGTGTACTCCAGTAGTTTCTACCACATTATAATCTAAAGTGTAAACAGCTGTTTACTTGACATCCGCGGCAATGGACGGCGCTTAAAAGGAATAACTTAGATTAAAAAATATCTTAAAAACACTCGCTTTTATCACGTGCAAAAATTATATTTTGAGTTTCACTATCCACCTCCGGCCTCCATAATCAGACCCTCATGCCTCAACACCAAGAGCAATCTATTCGACTCATCGAAACTAATCATAGGTGACCCGTAACTCGAGGGGCTTACTAGTTACCACCGAAGAGTTGTACCAATTACCTCCTGAAGTCCTGACTCCATCATCAGTCCCTCGACACCAAGTCAATTATATTGGACTAATCAAAAAACCTCCAACCAAAAAAATCAAAAAACTGCCTCGTTGGTCTAGTGGTCGCAAGCGCGACTACTGAGCATAAGGTCCTGGGTTTGATTCCCAGATCGGGCAGTGTTATTGGGTTGATTGAGAGTCTGCATTCGTGTCCGGTTGATGGCAATAGCCTCGCCCCCTATTACGTGGAACTTAAACATAACTGTAGAAACTATTAAGTACACTTCTGCTTCACCCTTCGGGGAAAACAAGCGTGATGTTATGTTATGTTGCAAACGTGAGGGGTTTGCTAGTAGCCTCTGAAGAGTTCCACTATACACCTCATGGCTCCATCATCAGATCTGCTCTGAGATACCAAATTCTGCTGCGGGCTGTTCGAAAGAGATACCGCGGCCCTGGAACACAAAGGGCAAGGAAGGAACACGGATGGGTTTTAGTCAGTACAAGTCTGACACTCCCTTCCGCTCTGCCCAGAGCGGGAGAAGTCATTTGATGATTTCCCATCCGTAAAAAAAAAAAAAAAAGATACCAAATTCTAGTATTCTCATCCGATCTACATATATGTATGTATGTATACTATTCATTCAAAATTTCATTTCGAGATGATAATTACAAGTAGGTTAAAATTGAGTTCTAAGATTTGATCACATTGTTCGTTATATTACAAGCGAAGCTGATCTAAGCGTGGTAAAAATACCGCGAGGGTTATCAAAAAGCCATTTGACTGATTTAGTGATTCATTAATAATCTGTAATAGAGAGCTACTTGAAGCTGATAAACAATATCAATCCATCACACGTCGAAACGTTGGGCTTGGAGCTATGTGCCATTATAAAAATACCAACCCACAATATGCAAACAATAATACATCCAGAAATTATTTATTTTTATTTCTTTTATGCAAAATCGGTGGAGAATTTAGATAACATTTTCGCATATACTACTAGGTCTTCATATCCGTGCAGAGGTTATCGGTCACAATGATGTTTATACTCGGCTGACGACACTGATAAGATATCGTCGCGTGCTGTTGTTGGCGTTAACACTGATGCAGCGACGTCATGAAGGCCGCCTCGCCCCGCCCGCACCAGGCCGCGCCCCGCCCTCGCCGTCACTGATAACAATAACTTCTATCGGTTCATGCTCGCCTAGTACTTTTTCAGGACATACGCAGTGGAAAGTGTTTTTCTTCGTGCCCTTACCGTTTAACGTTTCAGCTCTAGGATAAGAAAACTGAAAGTACAAGGTTAGATGACGATGATTGCCGACTACAGCCGAATAAGATATAAAAACACAAAAGTTGAGTTATTCACAATTACTTTAATGGTCCATTGCGGTATCCATATTACAGTAGATAATACTTTCAGCAATATTTTCATCGGCGATAGGTAGTGAATGAATGCTCTTGTCGCGCCCGTCACCACTCCAATGAGGGGATAACATGCACCGGTGCGCGTGCATGGACACACTATGAATGAGACAGGCAACGCGTACACTTGTACTGCAAATAACCGCGGTGCGCGGCTCGACGTCACACCCCGCGCCCATGTAAGCTTATTAAACAGCTGTTCACTGAAACATTAACAAACGCAGTTTTTTTTAAGTAAAACTTCTTCACGTACGCTTGACTTGGGGAGTAAGCTGGTGCATGCGTTAAGAAAAGTTACGTTACGAGGTGAACGGAAAAAAGTTAAAGGAGAAGTTTTACTTTAGTCGTGTGGTCTAAAGCACACTCTTTTTTATTAGGGTAGCTAAATGGCAAAAAACGGAACCCTTAAAGATTCGTCATGTCTGTCTGTCTGTCCGTCCGTATGTCACAGCCACTTCTTTTCGAAACTTTAAGAACTATACTGTTGAAACTTGGTAAGTAGATGTATTCTGTGAACCGTATTAAGATTTTCACACAAAAATAGAAAAAATAAAACAATACATTTTGGGGGTTCTCCATACTTAGAACTGAAACCCAAATTTTTTTTTTTTCATAAAACCCATACTTGTGGGGTATCTATGGATAGGTCTTCAAAAATGATATTAAGGATTATTTTATTATTTTTTATTATTAATATCATTTTTTTTCTAAACTGAACAGTTTGCGCGAAAGACTCTTCCAAAGTGATAAAATGTGTCCCCCCCCCCTGTAACTTCTAAAATAAGAGAATGATAAAACTAAAAAAAATATATGATGTGTTACCATACAACTTCCACCCAAAATTGGTTTGAACGAGATCTAGTAGTTTTTTTTTTTAATACGTCATAAATCGTAAACCGGTCTAATGTTGTATTGATCATGGTACGGAACCCTTCGTGCGCGAGTCCGACTCGCACTTGGCCAGTTTTCTTTAAATACAGATTCTCCTTTAACGCTGAATCTACAAATATACCGTTTAATGTTTTAGCATTCAACTTTACTGAAAATAATAATACATTCAGAATTTATGAAGGTAAGCAAATTATTATAAAATTTAAATACCTATCATGAACATAAAACCTAGATAGCTTTAATGTTTGTGAAGAAGTATACCCCTTCAAACTGAACAGCTATTGTATAAGGGCTAAAGTATAACCCTTACGCCATGAAAGGGATATTAAATGCAAACAGTAATTTTTTTATACTCTTTGCACCGAAAGGGTTTTGAAGGTTTCAATGGGTTAGCTATTCACGTGTTACCTGAAAATAGGGCTAACCCATTCAAAGTGTTGTCGATTTACTGGTTTTTCTACTTTTTGAAACTCAAAAGGGTTATACCATTCAAGATAGTATCCGAATTAACGGCTTACTCTTTGGACGACGTAATTCATAAGCCTTAATAGTTAACGATTGGTTAATTAACCCACTTAATAGTTTTTTCCTGTATGTAATTGGTACTACAACGAACATAAAATGTTATTTGAGAAATTCACTGCTCCCTAACATTACATAAAAAAGGGAAGGCCATTAATGTCTAGTGGCACGTCATGTTTCATTATTTTCAAGTTGGAATTCACCGACAATTCATTGCAAAGCGTAGAATTCCCACAATTAATACATTCTTAATGTAAGAGATAATATCAGTGTTAGTGGGTCAAGTGGTCTTGTTTATTATAAAAGAAAAGCGTGTTGCCTAAGCTTTGTGAGCGGCGGCGGTGCAGCCCTGCAGCCGGCAGCCTGCAGCCCGCGAGCCGCGCGGATGTAGGTCGCGTCGCACGGCGCACCTGCACTGCGTCGCGCTCGCGTCGTCCGGCTCTCGACCCAAATCCCGAACGGTGCAATGCGTTGTATTCGGTTTTCCGGCCCTTTGGAAAAATTACCGTGTTCCGCCACGACAGAAATAATATCTACAAACAAATCGATAAGATAATCTCGGTAATTGGCAAGAAGAGGCACAACATCGGGAAAAGTGGAAGGAATGGGGAGAGGCCTTTGCCCAGGAGTGGGACAGTTCAGTCTAACTAAAAAAAAAAAATCCATGAGTCCAATGTCTCAGCCTTCAATACAGTTACATTGTTAGTCCAATAGTTTCAAAGATCTCAAACTTTCTCTTTTATAACAGCCTGCCCTCAGCAGGTTTGCTGGTGAATGCGAATGTGCTGGCCTTGCGGATTGTTGGTGCTAAATATTTGATAGCGTCAATAGCGACTTAAGAAACAAACAATTTCATATTGGCATGGCGAGCTACCACGCAGTCTACGCATCACGTTGACCTTAATATCTGTATGATGTAGTTGTGTTGTTCACGCATATTCAATCACTGATCTGCAGGAAGTCTAGATTTGTGGTAGATACATAACAGTTTGTTTATAAAAATCTGCGTGGTATACAATTATTAGTCTGATGTAGGTACCTTATGTATGTGGGAGCATGAAGGTTGAATCAATTTGCACGCGTCACAGAATGGTACCGCTCCCTTCGTGTAACGCTATTTTAGTAGCGGGACGCGTCGAGGGGACCTGTTGCTCCCCGCGCTATAGTTTGTTCATGTGCAAATACGTACGTATTATACCAACCAGCAGTTATGAGTGTCGTTTCACGACTCATGCCGGACAAAACCCCGACTCAAAAAGGAAGTAAAACATTGAAAGCTGTTATAATGTATTTCATTTTTTTTATCGAGGTAAATGGGTCACTGCGGCAATTGCTTGGTGAGTTGGGGTGTACCGTGTACTAACTAGCGCATTCAATATTATGTATTATAGAAAGAAAGGTAGATTATGGTCACAAACTGCGTAGCTACCCTGTTTTTTATACCTGGACCTTATAATGTATATAAGTAGAACTGAGTAGAACATCAACTAGCAGCAATTCTCCAAAAAATTAACATTACTCCTATTTGCTCACTTAGTAAATAATTGATATAAAATAGCATGGCAGCCTGTTATGGGCTCTCTAATTGACTTTATTACCAACTTCTCAATAATATCTAATTAACGAATATTTATGCAATTAGCACTTAGCACAACCAACCAGCCCGTCAAGATCACGGCCGTTACTTATCTCTTCCGTGGCCGTTGGCACACACCGCTCATAGCAGCTGTTTTCAGACAAAACTTCATTATGCAAGCTTTGAAAAGTAAATGCTTCGATTGGCATGCGTTCAAATTACATATATAACAAGTAAAAGAACGAAATAATCAACCAATTAAAACGTAATCAACGTGGTTACTGATATTGTCAGCGTCGCGCTACGTTTACATTTGGCGACTAATAACAGGATGTTGGTAGAAGTGTTGTATCTAACGAACTAACTATGTCGTTAGCAGCCGGGTGTGTTCACCCGCGAGGCCGTGACGTGGCAGCAGCGTGTGGCCTGGCGTCCTCTAATAAATGGGATTGCGCGGGAGTGGCGCGCCTTTAAATGGGTCGCCATCGCCTCTCGCGCACTTGCACAACTCTCGCGTTCTCTTCAATACGTTAAACTGTCCCTGATGATTGGACGCTACTGTCCATTGTCCTATTTATGGAATTGTTAAATAAACGGTAATAATCAGTCCGAGTCCTTCATATTGAGGTTGCGTACTGTTTAGGTGTCGAAAAAATTAAAATGTCTCAATAAATCTCAGTGTACTGAGACTAAGATTTAGCCTATTTTATCCTACCCTTACCAGACCCTTGGGTTTATTTGACCTTTATTTGAGCTTTACAAGTGACGAGTTTTAACATACGGACGGACGGACGGACAAGGACAGGAAGATGATGATGATGGGTAGGTTTTTCGTTCATTAAAATGTTACAAGAAATACCGGTCATAGGATACAGTCTGGCTCCTCACGTTGCTCCCAAGTGTCCCAATGCTGGTGTATACGTATGTAGTATCAATCATTGAATGTTGAGTTGGGTATGACATCCACAATTCCACAGTTGTCAGTCATCAGATTAGTTTATTCTTAACAGAGCTAATATGAGGTGGAAATTCATAGCCGGTGGTTGTCATGATCGCATGGCATGAACACGTTTTTAATATGGGGAACTCCACAAGTGGTCAATATTATCGTTCCACGAGCACTAAGAGTACACGTTTAGTATTTAGTCAGAACGCAACAATTTTGAGATTGTAAATCTGAGCATGCTTCGTGCATACGAGTAATCATCACTTAGAACGTTTATATTGACAGTTTTTGTTTTTGCACTTACTCGACGCGTACACATTGCAGTTAACTGAAACAGCAAGCGTTGTTAAAATGTTGTTATCTAGCGAACATCAAAGCGGTCACCGGACCATCTGTTTCGCGTACTTTCTGGCTCATTGGGTTACAGTTACGGCTAATACAACATTACAGTTACGGCCCGAGAGCGTTTTCGTCCACTCAGTGAGTCATGCTCAATGTCTTGTTAATATTCTCAAAAAGACTTTACGTTTCGGCAAATTCGCAGTGTGTGCATGCTGACTGGACCGAAAGAGAAGTGGGGTCTAGGCAGCCGTTGGGTACAGTCATTCGAATAGTATTGGAAGGTCGTTGAGATCGCTTGCGGTGTTTCTGTTTCACGAGTTAGGTCAGTACTTACTTGCTATCAAAGCTATGCCCAAACGTGATACATTTATTTATAATATAATAGCTGATGCCCGCGGCTTCGCCCGTAATTATCCCACGGGATCGTACTACCGGGATAAAAAGTATCCTATGTGTTAATCCAGGTTATAAAGTATCTGTGTGCCAGAAACCCAATATCTGTTCAATCGTTTTTGCGTCAATGAGGAACAAACATCCACACATTCTCACAAACTTTCGCATTTGTAATATAATAGTAGCCTAGTAGGTATGTAGTAACATATGCATTGTATGGTATGTGTAGCTATTGGCCGCGCAGCCGCGACCTTGGTTCGCGTGAAATTATTATTAAAAAAAAAATATTACTCCACTCAATTAATTTAATCGGATATCTTTACCAATTTCAATGGTTTAATTTTTTTTGCACGGACCAGTTCTTATCGCCCATCCGTTCCATCACCCTAGGTCTCAAGTTGTAAACCACGGTCTTGGTCAGCATCAGCAAGCAGAGCCGCGTTTCTCTCCTGGTCGACGCAGGAGCCAGTCTCACGCAACACAGGACCCCGCCAACATCCTTTACTCATATATTCCAGTTAAAATTCGCACCGCAATCAAAATGGCGACGGGTGGGCTACACCTGTAAGGTTCTGTTCGCTTTTACTTGCTGTATCACATCCGTGGTGTTTAAATGTTTCGTAATGGCAAAGAATGTAATTGAAATAACAAAGTCAATGAATTCTTTGTTTACTAGAGCGAGTGTTGCCCACACAAGTGTGTCGTGGTATGACGCGGACGAGCTCGCGGCGCCGCCAGCTGTAGTGACGTGCTGCGACTGTGACTGCTAGCCGTTAGCGAGTTACGTATAATTAATTACCTGACGCTCCAATGTCATATTTCAAGTTACATCGTTATCATCATCATTTCAGCCGAAAGACGTCCACTGCTGGACATAGGCCTCCCCCAAGAGTCGCCACATTGACCGGTGCCGTGCCACTCGCATCCAGCGGATTCCCGCGAACTTCACCAGTTCATCGGTCCACCTAGTGGGAGGCCTTCCAACGCAACATCTTCCGGTTCGCGGTCGCCACTCCAGAACTTTTCGGCCCCATCGGCCATCTGTTCTGCGAGCAATGTGCCCTGCCCACTGCTTTAGTTTGGCAATTCTTCCGACTACGTCTTCGTACGTCAAGCTAGATACTTAATGGTTATTCTTCCTGCATATCAGAATCAGAACTTTCGCTATGGATGTAGGTACAGATATAAGATGTTATACATAAATTAATGAGATCGGCAACAGTCTACTTTGCGACGTGCAAATTATTACTTTAATTAAAATATGAATACAGTCTAAAAATAATGTCAACAAAATAAGACAGAAAATTCAGGGAAGTCAATTAATAATATTATAGTCAGGTACATGCATAAGTCTTACATGGTCAAAGAAATTAATTAAAACAATCATAATCAATATTATTCACAACTTTTTGTAGTGTAGATAAAAGGTGAGTTTTTGAAGGCGGTTTTTTTTTAAATTATTTTATCACTCTTTGGCAATTTTTTTATAATCGTCCTTTCCCGTTCAACGTTGAACGAAAGAGGTATTAAATGAAACATGTTGCATCTGTGTTCTGGACGTTTTCTTTCAGTTACCTTTTGTTCTGGGCAATAAGTTATGACTGCAACTGCAACCTTGCCACGGTTGAGTTAGAATTTAGCTGCAATCGAAGTGAAACATAATTCGGACTGTGGTTGCTGTTAACGTTAGCAGGTGTTGGTTTGCGACCTTATCAGTTTAATAGACGCGTCTTGTGAAGAGTCCCTCGGTCGCCTGATGGGAACATTTTCCGCTCGCGTGGAGCTCTTGATTATCCCTATCCCATTTATTAACCCTTCCGCTATCAGCGGCGTTATCGAATCACGTCCCCTCGCAGACAAGACACGCTTCACCAAACATTGCAACAGCCTCATCATGTTGATGGCGGCTAACGGTGATATTTTATTTGGCACTAAGTAAATCTGGCCGTGGAGATAATTGTTTCATTGTGGAATTTAAATTGGTAACTTAACCGAATAGTGCCTTTAAATTGTAATTAATGTTTTCACACTACGGCCACAATATTAAAAACTGGCCAAGTGCGAGTCGGACTCGCGCACGAAGGGTTCCGTACCATTATCTATACAACATTAGACAAAAACGGCAAAAAAAACATGTTTGTTGTAGGTGGGGGCCCCCCTTATATATTTATTTTATTTTGATTTAATTATTTGTTTTTAAAGTGAATATTTAACTTAATATTCTGTAAACATTTCAAGCGTCTACCTATCGCCGTTATTAATATCCAGCAAAAAAAACGGCAAAAAATCACGCTTGTTGTATGGGAGCCCCACTTAAATATTAATTTTATTCTGTTTTTAGTATGTTATAGCGGCAACAGAAATAAATCATCTGTGAAAATTTCAACTGTCTAGCTATCACGGTTCATGAGATACATCCTGGTGACAGACGGACAGACAGACAGCGGAGTCTTAGTAATAGGGTCCCTTTGGGTACGGAACCTTAAAAACGTATTAGTAGATAAAAATTAGATGTGATAAACGTAATGCTTATATTATTACACCCAAGTAGGAACTCGTACT
Organism: Lycophotia porphyrea; assembly: GCA_950005105.1. Taxonomy (NCBI): domain Eukaryota; kingdom Metazoa; phylum Arthropoda; class Insecta; order Lepidoptera; family Noctuidae; genus Lycophotia; species Lycophotia porphyrea. The sequence continues at coordinate 459,250 of OX465389.1, forward strand.
GATAAGATGTTGTGTTCTGATGCCATGCTGTACACAAATCAATATTGAAACAACATTAAATATTGTATAATTCTATGTTACCTTACATTCTCCCACAATGGTATGTTACAGCGATCCTTTATGTAAAAAGAATTGATATTTCACCTTTGACAAACAATAATTGAATTTAAAAATAACCTATTGTGAAAGTATGTCGCAATAAGTGCCCGTATTATTTTCCTATTCCTTTCGTATACTGTTTGCTTGCAGTAATAATTTGGTAGTTAGTAGCTTATGGCGATAGTGTGATCGCAAATATAGTAGTCGCCCCTGACACCAAGAGAACTGCGATGAGCAATAATCCTGGTCTCAGCGTCGACGCGTACAACGTAGGTGTATTATCAGATAAATTGATTGGCTGTAGGCAGTTAGAAAGTGAGGATTTCCCTTTCCTATGTGTCATCTCCATGTCTCCATCTAATATTCTAGTGCTATTGTGCGGCATGAAGTCATGTCAAATTCACTCACTCAGAGACAAGGCACAGCGGAAACCATTAATCCCTAAAAACATGTAGATTAAGTAATAACAATATGCTGTATTATAATATGTTACATATATCTTAGATATGGAGGAGCGGAGTCTCCTAACTGAGGCATTGTTTGCGTCAAAGGAGGCTCCTGACACAATTCATGGTATATGAAGCATTTTGTTTAAATAAAAATATTTTTAATTTTTTCATGTAGTTTTGAAATATGGAATGAAAGCTGGGCACACATGACACAACTTGTATTGAAAACTTACAAATGATATTTAATTAATCGAAAATTCGAAATAGAAACATAAATAATATCTTATGCACCATTTGTTTCGAACCTACAGCCAAGCCCCGATAAGGTTCAATCAATATTTCGAATGTAGACTGTTAATAGATAATGTCTGGGTTAACACGTATCCCCGATCGGATAGCCCCAAACTAGCAGTTGGACTCACCGAAGTGTTAGTGTGTGCACTCACGCTAACGATAGGGGCTGGCATCGATCGCGAGCACGTGTGCCACGTGTGGCTCATGGTGCGCCGACCTCTGCGTCTCTGCGCTGTGCCACCACACGCTTGCTACACATCGCGCACACTTGTTGCGTTGTGAGGAGTGGCCGCCACCAGTCACCTCCTGATACGGAAACCATTTATTTATCGTGTTAATCGAATGTTCTACATGAAATCAAACTGCTTTAACCCAAATATTACTCAAAACTGTTATTCATCCCCGATCATCATGATGATGGTTATTATGTAGGTATCCAAATGACTCACAATAACCATGATGCAAAAGGTGACCTTTTAAATGGCTCTTCGTAATATGGTGGTCGTCCAAATATATGGCTGCCTAATAAGTAGAATTATATCGTGAATTATCACAGTATTACGGAATCAGTATTTAATCATCTTAGTTGGTAACAAATACATTGCAAAGTTTTAATTAAAACGCACATTACTGTTTTTGGGGTGTAAATGAATTGTTTACTTTTGGCAAATAAAAAAGCTTTCAATTGTGCAAGCTTTGCACGGACCAAATCCGTCACACAGAGAAGATTCTCGATGAAATCTTTCAGCCGCTCTAAGGCCTTTGAGCTCTGTTGCAAAGGTCATGCAACAGGGAAATCATCGTCATCTTCCTGCCCTTCTCCCATTCTATTTGGGGTCTGCACAACACGTTTTCTTCTTCCATTCTCCTCTGTCAGACGTCACGGCATCATTTACTCCTTTCTCTTTCATATCAGTCTTCACACAATCCGTCCATTTTTTCGTTGGCCTGCCTCTCCCTCTCCATCCAGCAATAGAGGAATACAAGAGAAATAACTCAAAAAACCAATACAATAGCAATTTTGGAAGGCTAGCTTACAGAAAATCAGCAAATTTTGAAATTACACATTGCCCTAGACCAAGCGTTAAGTAAACTCGTTGGCTAAGGGCCAAGTTCACCGACAAGATAACGGTCTGATTATTTGAAAACAGCTGTTAACCACGAATTTTCGTGTTCACGAAAGCAAATCTGATGATTAAGGGCCATGTTCACCGACATTAAATTAGCGATAACAGTTGATTACTGTGTTTAATTCATTCTGCCATATCTACTTGAAACAAAAAACTGGCCAACTGCGAATCGGACTCGCGCACGAAGGGTTCCGTACCATTATCTATACAACATTAGACAAAAACGGCAAAAAAATCACTCTCATATTTATTTTATTCTGTTATTGGCAACAGAAAAACATCATCTGTGAAAATTTCAAATGTCTAACTATCACGGTTCATGAGACGGACAGACAGACGGACGGACAGCGGAGTCTTAAAAACAAGGTCCTGTTTTACCCTTTGGGTACGGGACCCTAAAAATCAGGATGCATGAGACGTACTATCAAGTTAATAAAAGAGTTTGCAGTTGAGGATGTTCTGGTTTCAGGAACTAATCCAGTGAGCTAGTTTGAATGACGATTTGCTTAATGTAGATTAGTTTACCTTAACCTAGTTTCCAGTAGGTACACGTGACGTAATAATATCATTATGCTTGGAATTCACCCTCCAGTACTCCATTGCCCAGTGCCCAAAATACGCTCCCTCGCGCGAGTGCTCCCAAGTTCGCGATCCACTGGCTCAAGCTGAACCCTTTTTACTTTGTTCGCACGTCATTAAGTTTTTTCTGCCACCTTTATTTATTTATTTAAAAAACCGGCCAAGTGCGAGTTGGACTCGCGCACCGAAGGTTCCGTATAAACTTGTCTTGTAATTTGTCATATTTGCGGTTTTCAGATTTTTTCCTTTACATGTGTTGTAATACATTGCTTCTTGCCTAATTTCGTGATTCTAGGTCAACGGTTGGTACATACAAGTTTTCGCGAAAAAATAAATTTGCCCATATCTTATTATCGTGTTGACTCAGGACCTTGATTTTTATACACCTAATAGGGACTATAGACCTCAGTATCTGGTATAAATTTCAACTTGCCAGGTCCACCCATTCCTGAGAAAATCGATGTGGTGACACACGGACAGACAGACGGACGGGCAGACGGACAAGAGAGTGATCTTATAAGGCTTCCTTTTTTACCTATTAAGGTACGGAACCCTAAAAAGGAGAACCAACAGCTAAAATAAATGACTAACAAGGTTTAAAGGTTCTCACGAGTAGACACAGAGAAGGTAGTAGAAATCTTAGGATCACTAAATAGCAAGCACGATATAATTAGAAATAAAAGGAATTAAAATAAGTAGTAAGCACTTAAGACACCAGGTTAGGCATTAATGACGCGACTCACTATCCGATTTATGTATTTGCCATAACACGGGTTCCAAATTTGTGACGTGTATTCAAGATGACTTCTGACAAAAGGGCAATAGAGAATCTTAATTAATTTTTCAATGTTACTATACCATCAGTAATGAACAAGTGATTCATCTTGAATTCCCGTTTGACACTTAGTTAATAAAATGACCATTTCCTCGTACTCGTATGTGTAAACTGTATGCATCAGGTTACTTTATCTCTAACAACTACTTATTTATGGGGAATTTTTAACTGCACCTCTATTTAGAAATTTACGCAAACAAAATTTCTCCACTAATAACCTACTGCGTAAAACAAAAATACTGATTTGCACACAAATTATTCAATATTACAACTGAATTGGTCACTAAATTTTTGTCGAGTTTCGGACTGCAAGTTGAAGTCGCGGTGTTGAACGATCTGCGACGATAGGGAACTTAGGGCACCCCGAGGTTAGGTTAGTTAGGTTCCTTTAAACCCTTTAGACAGAAATAGAAGCCCCACTGCGCGGGGCTTCGTCGAGTTCCCACACTAAAATAGAGATATGATTTTGGTGATCATTTACTAAATCTGGTGGTTAGTTTTAGATTTACTTTTAGTTAACAGATAGTCATATAGTAAAACAGTTAAGCTTTAAAGATCTAACATAGTATAGTATACTTAATTGATTTATTTGATGAGCAATTTTAGTGTGCAATTCAGTATTTTTGGTGGTAATTTCGAATATTTTGATTGAAAAAAGGGGTACACAGGGGGGGGGGTTTACAGTTAAAGTATTAAATACCACCCCTTATTTATTTCTTATGTATAGGGAAACTCACGATGTTTATGCGGTGTTATGTAGTGAAGTGCATCATTATATTAGTATTTATTGCGAGTGCTCATTATAAAATTCCCAAAGTGCGCAATTGAATTTATTTTTAAATGTTGTTTTCTTTTGTTTCCAGGTAAGGAAACATGGTGGAGCGTTCTCAAAACAGTTCATCTATAAACTCAAAGCAGAAAGTAACGTGAACCGTCTGTGTGAACATCAATTGTTATTATCCGGGTTCAGTTTTGTTTGCCATGAGCATTGCGTTTCCATAGCCTTGCTATCTAATAAATATTCGGCGATTTATACTCTGTTAAGTGAGTCATAATGACTGACAAACATTCCTAAAAGTTGGAAAGAATTATAGAGGACTAGCGACCCGCCCCGGCTTCGCACGGGAGCAATGTTATACATATAAACCTTCCTCTTGAATCACTCTACCTATTGCTGAAAACTGCATTAAAATCCGTTGCGTAGTTTAAAAGATCTAATAGTACAAACAGCGGGAGCGACTTATGCACAATGCAATTTTGATGTTAAAATAGTTATCAAGGTTTTCTGTCAATATGTAGTTTCGAAAGGGATCATCGTTTGGTCACGTGACGTATGTAGATCGATTTATTGCCCCCGAAACTACCTGCATATTAAATTTCATGAAAATCATTGGAGCCGTTTCCGAGATTCAGATTATACAAGTTGTAACATAATAAACGCAAGACCTTCATTCTATCCACATTCATACTCAAAACTTTCCTCACGACATTTTCCTCATTCCTCCGCATCACATACCACGACAACCTATTACCACACAACTTTTCAGTCACCGGCGCCACTTTCAAACTTCCTCTTATATACACATTTCTTATTTTATCCATTTGCGTATCCATTCCCCTTAACATTCTCATCTCAGTCACATGCAAAAAAATAAATAATAATAAATAATGTAAGTATGTGTATGTATGTATGAATGTGTGTTGTGTGTGTATGTATGTGTGTGTGTGTGTGTGTGTGTGTGTGTGTGTGTGTGTGTGTGTGTGTGTGTGTATGGTAATGTTTTGTTATGTGATGTATTTTTCTTGCCAACATTCTGATCCATACAAGACAGCAGGTCTAACCATTGTTTCATAAATCTTCCCCTTAAGTTTAAGAGGAATGCGGGAGTCGCAGATAGTTCCCGTGACCTGCCGCCATTTCATCCATCCCGTGTTAATTCTGTGCTTTACACTGCGATCTATTTCCCCATCGCTTTGCACGAGTGAACCGACATACCGAAAGTCGGAGGAAACAGGAAGAAACGCGCTATCTAGCGCTATGGCTCCAGAACTGGAGAGATCACCGAAATCGTAGAACATGACGTATTCAGTGTTACTTCTGCTGATTTTCAAGCCAACATTCTCCAGCTTCTGTTCCCATTTCTCCAATCTGCTCTGGATCTCAGGTCCATCTTCAACGACAAGAACAATGTCGTCGGCAAACAACTTGCACCAGGGTGCCTCTTCTAGAATGTCCGACGTCAAAGCGTCCTCCTCCTATAGTACTTACAGTTGTTAAATACAAATGGATATGGGTATCAGCGTGTGTACAGCCCGCGTGGCAGCGCTCCAGCTATCGATCGACTGCACCGGCTCACAAAGGGCCCCCCTGGAGGCGCCGCGTCCCGCGCACCTCTCGCCGCGCGCCGCCCCGCACAACCCGCGCGTTTCCCCGCCTCCAGGGATGGTCTTTTTGTTGCCCAAATTGCTTGTTGCAACTTATACTTTTTGTTGTGGGACGCCTGTTTACTGACTGTAGAAGACACAATCATGATTTATGAACCTATCTTATACCATTACAGGGCAAAGGTTTCCTCATCAATATACATAATTATTATATTAAAAGGGACAGAGTAAATAAAAGGCGTTTTAGTGAATAAATTAAAATAATTATTGCCTTTAAAATATTTTAAAGCGCTCTGTCAAAACTGATGATTTGTTTATAGTTCCAAATTCATTTCTTTTTTGTTGTTAGATTGGCACAACTGTTTTCCATTTTGGCGCGGAGTTTTAATTGCATCTGTTTTATTTAGATTAAATACAGTGCTGTTTTTAGTTAGATCATATCTAGTGTTTATTGCGAATTTCATAATGGACAAAAACATCTAACAGATTTTGTCTTAAATTTTGCATCTCCAATGGAATTTCGTGTTCGGAGTTCCTGTTGCAGAAGGGTTACGGTGAATCGACTTTATCAAAAACATCACGTGTTTATGAGTGGTACGAAGCGTTCAAAAGCAGTCGAGATGTCATGGAAGATTTCCCTCGCTCTGGTAGGCCATCAACGTCTTCAATTAAAGTTAACATCGCAAAAGTGAAGGAAATAGTAACTAAAAATCCTTATTCAAGTTTGAGAGAGATAACCGCTGAACTTTCTGTGTCTCACGAATCAATCCGTACCATTTTAAACATGTTGCCGCTCGGCTAGTCCCAAAAGACCTGAATTTTCTCCAAAAACTCAATCGTATAAGAGTCGCTGAGGACATGCTTAAAAGAGTCAATTCCGACCCAACATTCATGAAACGCATTGTTACTGGTGACGAGACGGGATCACGAGTCAACAAGCTTCGGAGTGGCGCCTTCCAACTGAACTGAAACCGAAAAAACCAAACTCGAACAAAATTCAAAGTCATGTTGACCGTTTTCTTTGACTATGGCGGTGTTGTGCACTCGGAATTCTTGCCGGAAGGTCAAACAGTAAATAAAGAACAACAATCGTTATTTATTTGCATTACAGGCGCATTATATTAGCATTATTATGATCGATGGAGATGCTAATCGCATTAAAGAAGTGTTATTACGGTCAATGAAGTTACCAGTCGCATTACATAACCATTATACTAGCAATATTATTGATAATGAAAATGATAATTGCATTACAAAAGCATGGACTAGCATTAGAATATACTAAAAGAATGATTGGAGCTATTTAAGTGTTAAAGAAAGAACATAAACAACATTGCAAAAACGTCTTTGTTACCAGAGAACAAATGTTATAATACGATTAAAGTTGTTATTTTACTTTGAATAGCAATATAATATGCTATTATTTACTGACTGTAACTGTTTATTAAACGAACGACCAGTGGCAGTTGCATCAGCAACATTTTGTAACTGACCTCACTAAACTCAATGTTACGAATAATTAATATCTATCAAGCTTGCCGTGGACGCTTTACCAAAGTTACAACAAAAATAATTGTACGTTTTAACACGAACCAGTAACAAGTAACAATTTTGAATAACCCTCAAAAAATCTGACTGCGTTTTTCTATACAATAATTTAATTCAATGTAATGTGTAAAAAAATGATCCATAATGGTTAGTAACAATTGGAACTTATAAACTATGTTAGTAGGGTTACAAAAATACAATCACAAAACACATTTAAATACATTTACTACATAATGTACTATTAACTAAGCTCGAAAGATAATTGGTATCAGAGGTAACGTACTTAATCTGATAAAATCTTATTTGGAGAATAGAAGTCAAATTACACAAATTAATAAAATAAATATAAAGACCAAAACTGAGGTAGTTTACTCCTCTAGCTGTAGAATACTGTCATGTGGTGTTCCGCAAGGGTCTGTGTTGGGACCATTACTCTTTATTTGCTATATTAATGACTTTCCCTAAGTAATTGAACATCAAATGTCACTATTTGCCGACGACAGCACTGTTATTTATGATTCTGGCACTACAAAAGAAATAGAAGATCATGTAAACAATAGCCTTGTTCCTATTATCGACTGGTTAAATGCTAATAACCTTAAAATAAATCTTACCAAAACTAAAGTTATGAATTTTAAAATAAGACACAAAAAACAATCACGGTTTCAAATAAACTATAAAGGTAATGAAATACTTGAAGCTAGTGTTACAAAATTTCTTGGACTACATATTGACACTGACATGACATGGAGGACTCAAATTGAAAGTGTTTGTGGAAAGCTTAGCAGATTTTCATATGCTCTTTATATGCTGGGTAAAATTGCGAATAAGACCGCCCTCCTAGCAGCCTACCATGGTTATGTCGCCTCGGCTCTCCGGTATGGCCTCATATTCTGGGGTAATGCCCCTAAGATTCAATAAGTACTTATAGCACAGAAAAAATGTATCCGAGCAATCTGTAAAATAAAACAAAAAGAATCATGCAAGCCACATTTTCAAAAGCTAGAAATATTGACTTTACCGTCACTCTATATTTATGAAGCCTGTATTTTTATTGAAAGTAAACGGCGCTCAAAAAAGATGCAGGTGTTAGCAACAAAAACAAAATTTTATAGCAAAAGTTTTTATGCAATGGCTCAAAAACTATATAATAAGTTACCAGGACAAGTAATCTCAAGTACTAACATTAATGAATTTAAAAAAAATCGGTTCAAATTGCTAAATGACAAGGTGTATTATTCTGTTGACGAATATTTATATAACAAATTTTAAATTTAATTCCCTTTTAACTAAATTGAATCTATGATGCTGATGTGACATACTAATGATTTTGTTAATTTTGATTTGTTGAATTAATGAATTAGTAACATTGTTATTCTGTATTTGATGCTGATGTTTCATGTGACATACTAAATGATTTTGTTAATTTTGATTTGTTGTATTAATGAATTAGTGACATTTTTATTCAGTATTTTTTGGTTCTTTGTACTGTATTCACTTTGACATTTTATTAATAATTTTATTTTATTTTGACATGATTTATATTGTGATAGTATCTAAACTATAATGTAATTAACCTATGATATTTTGTATCCCCTTTGGCGGAACACAGCTCGGATCATATTTACTATAACATCTTCTGATGTACCCTGTGTTCACAAATAAGTAAATGAATTTGAATTTGAAAAAAAATGCTTACATTAATTTTACTGTCCCTATCACAATGCTTACCCAGATTGTATCGGACACTGATATTTATTAGAAATGACCCTCAGAATGTCGTTGCTGATGCCGCGAACTCTGCCTAACAGCGACGACACACGCTTGCGACTTATTGCGTAAAAGTCATTCGTACGCGCTTCAGCAAACATCGCGGAGGTGCTGCAGAGCCACGGCAACCGAAACAACATTCTGAAGACATTATTGTCTTGCGCCCGCAGAGCGTTGTATGCCCCCCCTTTGAGTATAATTAATCCACAGGCTGCTCGTGTCGAAAGATTGACAGTAGGCTTTGAATAATGCTAACTTGACCTTAGCTGAGCAACGGACACACCTGCGAACTAACTCCGTTCCGTATAAACTTGTAGGTGTTTTGTTATTAGATACATATCTGCGGTTTTCAGTTTTTTTCCTTTACATGTGCTGTAAGACATTGCTTCTTGCCAAATTTCGTGATTCTAGGTTAACGGGAACTACCATATAGGTTTTCGACCCAAAACCTATATGGTACTTCCGTTTGACCTAGAATTGTCAATTTTGGTTAAAAGCAAGTTCTTACAGAAAAATCCGAAAATAAAAAACGTTGAAAAGAGACAATTTTTTTTGTTTGGAGAATTGGCCCACCACGTCAATTTTAGCATATAATATTGAAACGTATATTGATTTCTGCCTTATAATCTCTAGATTAGAGTGGTATTATTAGCTAAGCTTTGTCTAACCGGAATATCGAGAAATTCGAAAATGAAAATGTGAATCAAACAATAACCTCAAAACGTCAATATTGTCAATTGAAAGGATTAACCGATATTTAAGTTAAAGTAGTGCACTGTTTAAAATAATAACAAAAATAGTCACTCATTCGTTTCCGTACTACTTGAAAGATTTTGATACGATTTTCACGATTGGATAGACTGATTTAAGAGAAAAGATTTAAAATATTAATTTCGAAATAGCGCGGCATCGCCCAGCCATTACATTGAAACGTTCCTCGTGAATCAATTTATTTAATCGTGATAATTTCATCAAAATACTTTTAGTAAGAAGTTACGACAATTAAATCAAGGAATGACAGACAGACACGGTGTGGTTCTTTAATTATTTTAATATGTATTGATTGATAAGTAAGCATAGGGGCATCCCAAACACCCTTAAAGCCACAATGACTATTATCAAAGATATTTATTTAGGTATAAATTATGATATTATACACTGATAAATATTAGGCAAGTAACATGTTCTAAGCTGGCCGTGTATGGGACAAAAACACATTTTATACTTCAAATATTTATTGCTTTTAAACATCATAATCAATTAGTAGTAGGATTTCATCCAAAATAGATGCAGGTAACCACACGACAGACATTATAATATATGTAAAACATCTGGCATCAGGCGCAGGCATTGGAGGTGGTTATTGCTGTTCTATTCCGATAACCATTGGCTGTATTTCCATATCTCCGATAGTCGATCCAGTATCACAAATTGCATCAAGTGGGTATAACTGAAAGGAAACAAAATAAGTCAAGGAATATAATACTCTATTTTTTCCACTACCCAACCTGTGTAGCTAGATAAAAAGATAATTATGTAGTCGCATTCATCTCTAGAGCCACAAATATTATTTAAGGAATGTACCTACCTGTTTTATTAATTCATTACTCGATAACTAGTTAGTAGAGTTTCTTGCCGGTTCTTCTCCATAGGAAGCAACCAACCGAACCGTGCATCTTTTTGTCGACGTTTTATAAGTGCCCATCTGGGCCTATCTATCTATATACATATAATAAGACAGTAAAAAAACTGTGTCTGTACATTGAATATATTAAAAAAATAATCATTGGGGGGTGTTTAGAAACAGTAATAGAGCAAGAATCCAAAAAAAAAAAATTCTGTCTGTTTGTCTGTATACGCTAATCTTCGGAACTACTCGACGGATTCGAATGTTTTTTTTTGTTGTATAGGTAATAAATCTGGGCAACATATAGGCTATAATTTATCTTGGAAACTTGAACACCTGATGCAGAAACGCAACAGACCAGCTAAAGCATAAGAGATACAAAAATGGTACCATAGCAAAAATTGTTCCACGTAATGAGCATTTTCTGCTAAGAGAATAAATTTGAAGATCTGGAACAGCTGATGTGGAACTCCAAGAGCCCAGCCACACTATAACATGTATAGGAATGACGTCTTAGCAAAAGTTGTTCAGCCTGATGAGCACTCTCTGTTGACGAATAAAAATTGAAGATCTGGAACACCTGATGTGGAAATTAAAGCTATCACTAATTTCACTGTATTTCTACCAAAGGGTATCGTATTAGCCATAACTAACTGGGTTATGGAGGGCAGATAGACAGTCGTTCCATGTAAAATACTGGTATTCAGCTGCATCCGGTTGTACTGGAAGCCGAACCCAATAGCACTACATATTATAACACAATGTTCTCCGCCGCGTCTATCTGTCTGTTCGCGATAAACTCAAAAATTACTGCACTGATTTTCATGTTGTTTTCTTAAATAGATAGGGTGGTTCTCGACGATTTTTTTAGTATATAATTCGTCAAGTTTTTGTACAGATTGGCTAAAATATAATGATATTTGTTTTAGGTGTTGGAAAAAAATAAGCCGTCTGGGGGAGCTTTCAACGAAAACGCTGCCCTTTAAGATATAACAAAATGATGAATGGTAGAATTGTATATCTTATATAGGTCTACAGAAAAATTCGGTTGCTAGTCTTTTTATAGATCCTTATGAACCTACTAACACATACGAAAGATCTGTTGGAGGGGGGGGGGGACGGGTCTCATACAAACTTGGTAATCGTCCTTTTCTGTCAAACATTGACCATTACGGGAATGAATTGACTCGCAAAAAAATATCAATACATAACTTATTTATAATGATTTCAAGATTCCGGTTACATTTATATGTAATCTTTCGTTTATTACTGTAATTAATTGGTTTCTTTTTTTTTGGTGTAATATGAATATTATACGTAACAACAAGTGCGCCTACAAAACTGTCTCCTTTTGGTACTTACAGGTTTTTTTCTTAACTTTCAAGTGTATTTTGGTACTTAAATTTGCCCATATCTTTATCCTGTGTTGACTCAGGACCTTGATTTTTATAAACGTAACAGGGACTATATACCTCGACCTTAAGAAAATATGTATGTTACGGGCTACCCTGGCGCTTCCAACCTAAGCGTAGACTTGCAGGTATCACACGGACAACTATGACTAGCCGCTGTCAGAGCATCAGCTACACGCAGTCAGTTCTCGTGAGGGAATCCCACTCTTGGCATAAAAGGCATAATATAGTTTGGCATACCGTTTTCGAATAACATGAGTGATTCCTTCAACAAATTCATGAATATAAAGCGCACCGTTAATTATTAGGCATAACGTAAACAGTAGTAGTTTACGTTTCCCGGTGCATTAAGGTGCGCAACGGAGCGTGCGTGCGCGCACGGCCAAGGTCCCAAGAGTAATGCGTTCATAATATCGCCTCACGTGATGTGGTGTGTTTGTTCTTGTGGAGTGCTATTCGTATATTGTAATGACAAGGCGTGTGTGTGTGCAGGCGTAGTGTCAGTGTCGGACGGGCACGTGAACGTGAAGCCGCTGCAGTCCGAGTGGCGCGTGCTGCTCGTGCACTACTTGGGGCCCACCTTCGTGATCGTCGTATCGGCGCTCGTCATCGTCGTGCTGCCGCTAGCTGGGTAAGGCTTGACTCGTTCATTGCTCTGGCGCGCTCAGTAACGAGACGTCAGAGCTCTGTCGGCTTCTAGCCTTCTAGCGATCTGTTAGTAAACGAAGCGTGGATGTCCTGTTTCAGCCTGTTCTGGTGCTGCTGGTACTGCTTCCGCATGGGCCGCCGGCGGCGCCCCTTCGACCGCAAGTACGACGGCTGGATCAAGGGAATGTTCTCCATTGTACTCATAGTGCTACTCACTGCTTTCCTGTAAGCAAAACGGTTTGACTGGAATCTAAATGACAATAATATGCCGTAAAGTTAACATGAGCGTGTGTGGTCAGGTTCGGCGTGGTGTGCGCGTTCGCGACGGACTCGCAGGTAGAGTCGGGCGCGGCGGAGTTCAGTGACACACTGAAAACGACCGTGCAGGACGTATACACTTACTTCAACGAAACGATGGGGTGGACGCGTATACTGTTCGACTACAACTACAACGAGTTCGAGGTTGCCCTCAGTAAGCAGCACCTAAGTAAGTGCACACATAACAACTTGATAATGCCACTTACAAAACTATCTTTATGAAAAGCACTATTCCTTAGTTCACAACAAAGAAACCCTTTTACAATTAGGATGACATGATGATCGTGTATTGTAAACGTGATGCAGGCTCAAGCATGAGGGCATCGTGGAAGTTGGGCGCGTTTTCGCGCGCCGCGTCCGTGACCACGCTCAACCAAATGGTGCAGGACCTGGATAGCGTGCAGCAGAAGCTACGCACCGTGCAGGAGCACACCGCCACGCTGCGCCTCAAGGCGGAGGAGCTTAACACCGGTACCTTTCTAGACAATTTTTTGCAATGGTCGTGATTATCTCATTTAGTTACGAAAATCATTCGTTGTTCTTTCCGAGAATATTCGCAACGAATCTATTTGTCCGTTTATTTTATAACGCGACGTGAAATTGAGTTGATTGTGTCGGTATGGTGCAGGTCTCCGTAAAGTGAAGAATCAGCTGCTGCAGACGCTGGCCAAGTGCGACCAGCCCAAGTGCCGCGCGCTGCAGGAGAAGTATAAAATCGGCCAGCTGGACACCGAGATACAGTACAGCCAGGTACATGCGCACACTAGCGTTCACATGACACATCGCCCTACAGAATGAGACGACACTCGAAACACTAATATTTTGTTAAACTTAAAGTTTCATATAATGCGCGTGTTATCGTAGCTACTCAATTGGAGATATAAATATATCGGGTTGTCAGGATTTATTCCGTTAGGCTCGTACATCATGTGGACAGACGATGGGTTTCGTGCAATGAAAATACACTGGGTGCGACATACTACAAAGTAAAAATACAAAATACAAAAATATTTATTTTATCTCAAAACATTGTGTCATACATAAACTGAGGCAGCTTCAGTAAGTTACACTAATTGAACTATTAAACTAACAAATTATTTGAAATTACACTTTAACACAATAACACGGGGCACAATGAATCAGGTACAGTTCCAGGACGTCTCTACTCCGATGCGATCAGACATTGAATGTCATTCTCGCCTGATGGTTTCGGTTTTTTGACCTCTACCTTAACCTTAACCGTAGCCTTCTTGTAAGTTGGTAACGTGATGTCACTACTAGCGCGTTTGGGATTCATTTTATGTCTGTACCAATGATTGGATGCGACACAGCCATACTGCTGGCACACGTCCTCGTGTGATGGTTACCCTGCAAACAAATAATCCACGACAGATTTTAGTTCAGTCGGTCACTCCTGACCAAACTCTAGATTCATCGGGTCGTTGAAAGTAAGGAAATTTTAAAACTCTATTGTTTTATTTTAACCAAATTCTACTCTTTGATTAAATCTAACACGGTTAAATTGGGAATAATTGAAAATACAACAATCACTACTCTGGGCCATGTACTATAGTCGTTCGAATAAACCTTTAAAACTCGACTGTAACAAAAACAGCCAAGCTTAAAGAAACCTTCGAGTAAAACCTCTAACGCCACGGCTCTCCAGCCGACTAGCAATCGCATATTATCGCGCTCACGCACCCAACGCATAGATCAAAACTCGCGTCACTCACTGTCTACACACTACGGTCTTTACAGACCCCAACCTCCGCCAAAGTTAAACGCGTATCGCGTGGCCCACTGACTCGAGAGTTTCCTCAAGAGATACCAATTTCTATCGGGCTACGACTACGTAACCTACCTACTACCTACTATCTACCTGCCTAAATTTTCTTATATAGAAACCTCGTCCTGACAATAAGGAGCACAAAAAAAAATCATCCAATTTAGTGCAGTTGTTCGGAAGTTATGCGCGTACATACATTTCGGCGATTCATTTTTATATATACAGATGTAAATAATTTTCTGCTTTATGATTTATGTATTCCATTTTCTCTTCTTCTTTTATACACTTTGTTTACATATTTTTTTAGTATCTCCTTTCGCAGGTATGCTGGAAAAGATTTCTTTAGAAATAAGCATCACCTTTGTACTATTTTCTGTTCCTTTCATCTTTTATTTATTTAGTGTGTACATAAATAATAAAAAAAATATAGGTCGCGTCATGGTCACCACTAGCGCACTTGCGATTCATTTTATGTCCGTACCAATGACTGGATCCGACAAATATTTAATTGTTGTTTATTAGTATTTAATTAATCTGTATTACTTTTCACGCTAACTCGTGGATAGATGCTGGACAAATATTTCCCCACCGTAAGTATGATAAATTCTACCAAAATGAAATGAAATGATGAATTTCACACTTCGATTTAGATATTTCGGCCGTGCGTAAAGTTAAAATTATTATTTAATTTGCGTTATACAAGGTGAATTTTTCAAGTGGGCGTGAATGGCCCAATCCGAAACTATGAGGAATAGCGAAAAATATTCAAAGGAGTCTCGAGCCCGATTTCGATGAAAATTAAAAGTGCGTCATTAGATTTTTGAAAAATCAAGCTCCTACCAAGCATCGAACTCATTGGTTTTGAAAAAAACCACACTCTGTATTATTACACCATTCGATAATTTCGCCAATAAAGATCAAATTCTACTAAGTAATGACATACGCCAAACTTAAAAAAAAAAAGAAAATTCCGTGATTTTATTCCACGAAGATCTTTTCGATTTTTCAAGTAATAATGAATAGTTCAAAGTTTCGAATCCGTATTTATGTAAGGCAGCCATTGCAACATGACTTTTGTGAACGGGCTGCGTTGCCGTGTAAGAGTAACTTGCCCTTCCTTTTCTTTGATTGCTTCTTTTTTATTTTGTTGTAATTTGGCGTACTACTGAACCGATCGTGCTAAAACTTAGCATTTATAGTTGTATTGAGTTACCAAATAGTCAGGTAAAAAAAATCTCCCCCCATAACCGTAACCTCTCACTTCCGCGAATTTTTTGACCGTCCTCGTAAATTAAATTGTCAGATTCGTCTAGCACTTGTAGAAACGGTGACGCTAACATGACGCATGACGTGAAGTGTTGCGACGTCGCCAGATGCCGGACGTGTCGGAGCTGCTGCACAACGTGACGGCGCTGCTGGACAGCGGCATCAAGGAGGACCTGGCGGAGGGACAGCGCGCCTTCGACGACGTGCAGCGCAGCGTGCAGCGCTCGCTTGAGCTGCGCATCGGACCCGATCTGCTCCACAAGCTCCGTACGTAGCCACTGCTCCCACTACTCCCACTGCTCCCACTGCTCCCACTGCTCCCACTGCCATCCAGCGCGCCGTTCACATAAACCGGCTTGCCACTTACGACGATCTCAAACTATGTCAAACGTATGCATATAGAACTTTCGCTTTTGCATATGAAGTTCAGTAGAGTTTATATGGAGTTCCTTCTGTACTCAACTATTGGTGGTTACTGCGTCGTGCTGCGGTGAGTCTCTACTCAAACCAGCTATGAATACAATATGTTGTTGCAGGTGAACAACTGCGGAAACTGGCGAGGGAGCTCGGAAAGATAGTAGACAAAGTGCGCAAAAAGGTGCAACGTTTCGAAAGTTACATCGACAAATACGAGGAGGTGTATCAGACGTACGGGCCCTACCGCCGCTACGTCGCCCTCGCCGCCTCCTGCGCATTGTTGCTGGTACGTCACCTCACTTACTTCAAGCGCTTCAAAAACTCATTCACGCCTGTGCGCCCCGAAAGATAAAGCAGGTTCTTCCACATTTCGTCGGTTATGTATTAGTATTATGTTCGCAAAAAAACAAGGTTATCGACGTATCCCAAAGAATCGCCTAACTTAAGTGGCAGTGGGCAAGGCACATTGCTCGCAGAATAGATGGTCGATGGGGCCGAAAAGTTCTGGAGTGGCGACCGCGAACCGGAAGACGTTGCGTTGGAAGGCCTCCCACTAGGTGGACCGATGACCTGGTGAACTCGCATCCAGTGGATCCCCGCAGGTTCCACTGGATGCGAGTCGCACGGGACCGACCAATGTGGCAGCACTTGGGGGAGGCGTATGTCCAGCAGTGGACGTCTTTCGGCTGAGATGATGATGGTTATGTTCGTCAGTTTATGAAGTAGTCAAGCTTATTGTCTGCGACCGGGAACAAATCAAGACTCCTGGCTGTTATTGATAAATCTCTAAAATCTCAATAATATCGTGGACCTCATCCTCAACAATCGAGGTAATCAAGTGACAGTATAGTGACCTTTATTCTCGTCGAAGTCAGCTCGCTGTAGGGTTGCAGCCTTCAGAGTTAAATAGCTGTGTATGTGTGGGTCGCAGATCACGTGCCTGCTGTCGCTGGGCCTCATGTGCGGCGTGTGCGGCAAGCGGCCCGACGTGTACGGCGGCAGCGACTGCTGCAACAAGGGGCGGGGCTCCTCCTGCCTGCTGTGGTACGGTACAGTACAGTACAGTAGGGACACGCGCGGTACGTGTGCGGCAAGCGGCCCGACGTGTACGGCGGCAGCGACTGCTGCAACAAGGGGCGGGGCTCCTCCTGCCTGCTGTGGTACGGTACAGTACAGTACAGTAGGGACACGCGCGGTACGTGTGCGGCAAGCGGCCCGACGTGTACGGCGGCAGCGACTGCTGCAACAAGGGGCGGGGCTCCTCCTGCCTGCTGTGGTACGGTACAGTACAGTACAGTAGGGACACGCGCGGTACGTGTGCGGCAAGCGGCCCGACGTGTACGGCGGCAGCGACTGCTGCAACAAGGGGCGGGGCTCCTCCTGCCTGCTGTGGTACGGTACAGTACAGTACAGTAGGGACACGCGCGGTACGTGTGCGGCAAGCGGCCCGACGTGTACGGCGGCAGCGACTGCTGCAACAAGGGGCGGGGCTCCTCCTGCCTGCTGTGGTACGGTACAGTACAGTACAGTAGGGACACGCGCGGTACGTGTGCGGCAAGCGGCCCGACGTGTACGGCGGCAGCGACTGCTGCAACAAGGGGCGGGGCTCCTCCTGCCTGCTGTGGTACGGTACAGTACAGTACAGTAGGGACACGCGCGGTACGTGTGCGGCAAGCGGCCCGACGTGTACGGCGGCAGCGACTGCTGCAACAAGGGGCGGGGCTCCTCCTGCCTGCTGTGGTACGGTACAGTACAGTACAGTAGGGACACGCGCGGTACGTGTGCGGCAAGCGGCCCGACGTGTACGGCGGCAGCGACTGCTGCAACAAGGGGCGGGGCTCCTCCTGCCTGCTGTGGTACGGTACAGTACAGTACAGTAGGGACACGCGCGGTACGTGTGCGGCAAGCGGCCCGACGTGTACGGCGGCAGCGACTGCTGCAACAAGGGGCGGGGCTCCTCCTGCCTGCTGTGGTACGGTACAGTACAGTACAGTAGGGACACGCGCGGTACGTGTGCGGCAAGCGGCCCGACGTGTACGGCGGCAGCGACTGCTGCAACAAGGGGCGGGGCTCCTCCTGCCTGCTGTGGTACGGTACAGTACAGTACAGTAGGGACACGCGCGGTACGTGTGCGGCAAGCGGCCCGACGTGTACGGCGGCAGCGACTGCTGCAACAAGGGGCGGGGCTCCTCCTGCCTGCTGTGGTACGGTACAGTACAGTACAGTAGGGACACGCGCGGTACGTGTGCGGCAAGCGGCCCGACGTGTACGGCGGCAGCGACTGCTGCAACAAGGGGCGGGGCTCCTCCTGCCTGCTGTGGTACGGTACAGTACAGTACAGTAGGGACACGCGCGGTACGTGTGCGGCAAGCGGCCCGACGTGTACGGCGGCAGCGACTGCTGCAACAAGGGGCGGGGCTCCTCCTGCCTGCTGTGGTACGGTACAGTACAGTACAGTAGGGACACGCGCGGTACGTGTGCGGCAAGCGGCCCGACGTGTACGGCGGCAGCGACTGCTGCAACAAGGGGCGGGGCTCCTCCTGCCTGCTGTGGTACGGTACAGTACAGTACAGTAGGGACACGCGCGGTACGTGTGCGGCAAGCGGCCCGACGTGTACGGCGGCAGCGACTGCTGCAACAAGGGGCGGGGCTCCTCCTGCCTGCTGTGGTACGGTACAGTACAGTACAGTAGGGACACGCGCGGTACGTGTGCGGCAAGCGGCCCGACGTGTACGGCGGCAGCGACTGCTGCAACAAGGGGCGGGGCTCCTCCTGCCTGCTGTGGTACGGTACAGTACAGTACAGTAGGGACACGCGCGGTACGTGTGCGGCAAGCGGCCCGACGTGTACGGCGGCAGCGACTGCTGCAACAAGGGGCGGGGCTCCTCCTGCCTGCTGTGGTACGGTACAGTACAGTACAGTAGGGACACGCGCGGTACGTGTGCGGCAAGCGGCCCGACGTGTACGGCGGCAGCGACTGCTGCAACAAGGGGCGGGGCTCCTCCTGCCTGCTGTGGTACGGTACAGTACAGTACAGTAGGGACACGCGCGGTACGTGTGCGGCAAGCGGCCCGACGTGTACGGCGGCAGCGACTGCTGCAACAAGGGGCGGGGCTCCTCCTGCCTGCTGTGGTACGGTACAGTACAGTACAGTAGGGACACGCGCGGTACGTGTGCGGCAAGCGGCCCGACGTGTACGGCGGCAGCGACTGCTGCAACAAGGGGCGGGGCTCCTCCTGCCTGCTGTGGTACGGTACAGTACAGTACAGTAGGGACACGCGCGGTACGTGTGCGGCAAGCGGCCCGACGTGTACGGCGGCAGCGACTGCTGCAACAAGGGGCGGGGCTCCTCCTGCCTGCTGTGGTACGGTACAGTACAGTACAGTAGGGACACGCGCGGTACGTGTGCGGCAAGCGGCCCGACGTGTACGGCGGCAGCGACTGCTGCAACAAGGGGCGGGGCTCCTCCTGCCTGCTGTGGTACGGTACAGTACAGTACAGTAGGGACACGCGCGGTACGTGTGCGGCAAGCGGCCCGACGTGTACGGCGGCAGCGACTGCTGCAACAAGGGGCGGGGCTCCTCCTGCCTGCTGTGGTACGGTACAGTACAGTACAGTAGGGACACGCGCGGTACGTGTGCGGCAAGCGGCCCGACGTGTACGGCGGCAGCGACTGCTGCAACAAGGGGCGGGGCTCCTCCTGCCTGCTGTGGTACGGTACAGTACAGTACAGTAGGGACACGCGCGGTACGTGTGCGGCAAGCGGCCCGACGTGTACGGCGGCAGCGACTGCTGCAACAAGGGGCGGGGCTCCTCCTGCCTGCTGTGGTACGGTACAGTACAGTACAGTAGGGACACGCGCGGTACGTGTGCGGCAAGCGGCCCGACGTGTACGGCGGCAGCGACTGCTGCAACAAGGGGCGGGGCTCCTCCTGCCTGCTGTGGTACGGTACAGTACAGTACAGTAGGGACACGCGCGGTACGTGTGCGGCAAGCGGCCCGACGTGTACGGCGGCAGCGACTGCTGCAACAAGGGGCGGGGCTCCTCCTGCCTGCTGTGGTACGGTACAGTACAGTACAGTAGGGACACGCGCGGTACGTGTGCGGCAAGCGGCCCGACGTGTACGGCGGCAGCGACTGCTGCAACAAGGGGCGGGGCTCCTCCTGCCTGCTGTGGTACGGTACAGTACAGTACAGTAGGGACACGCGCGGTACGTGTGCGGCAAGCGGCCCGACGTGTACGGCGGCAGCGACTGCTGCAACAAGGGGCGGGGCTCCTCCTGCCTGCTGTGGTACGGTACAGTACAGTACAGTAGGGACACGCGCGGTACGTGTGCGGCAAGCGGCCCGACGTGTACGGCGGCAGCGACTGCTGCAACAAGGGGCGGGGCTCCTCCTGCCTGCTGTGGTACGGTACAGTACAGTACAGTAGGGACACGCGCGGTACGTGTGCGGCAAGCGGCCCGACGTGTACGGCGGCAGCGACTGCTGCAACAAGGGGCGGGGCTCCTCCTGCCTGCTGTGGTACGGTACAGTACAGTACAGTAGGGACACGCGCGGTACGTGTGCGGCAAGCGGCCCGACGTGTACGGCGGCAGCGACTGCTGCAACAAGGGGCGGGGCTCCTCCTGCCTGCTGTGGTACGGTACAGTACAGTACAGTAGGGACACGCGCGGTACGTGTGCGGCAAGCGGCCCGACGTGTACGGCGGCAGCGACTGCTGCAACAAGGGGCGGGGCTCCTCCTGCCTGCTGTGGTACGGTACAGTACAGTACAGTAGGGACACGCGCGGTACGTGTGCGGCAAGCGGCCCGACGTGTACGGCGGCAGCGACTGCTGCAACAAGGGGCGGGGCTCCTCCTGCCTGCTGTGGTACGGTACAGTACAGTACAGTAGGGACACGCGCGGTACGTGTGCGGCAAGCGGCCCGACGTGTACGGCGGCAGCGACTGCTGCAACAAGGGGCGGGGCTCCTCCTGCCTGCTGTGGTACGGTACAGTACAGTACAGTAGGGACACGCGCGGTACGTGTGCGGCAAGCGGCCCGACGTGTACGGCGGCAGCGACTGCTGCAACAAGGGGCGGGGCTCCTCCTGCCTGCTGTGGTACGGTACAGTACAGTACAGTAGGGACACGCGCGGTACGTGTGCGGCAAGCGGCCCGACGTGTACGGCGGCAGCGACTGCTGCAACAAGGGGCGGGGCTCCTCCTGCCTGCTGTGGTACGGTACAGTACAGTACAGTAGGGACACGCGCGGTACGTGTGCGGCAAGCGGCCCGACGTGTACGGCGGCAGCGACTGCTGCAACAAGGGGCGGGGCTCCTCCTGCCTGCTGTGGTACGGTACAGTACAGTACAGTAGGGACACGCGCGGTACGTGTGCGGCAAGCGGCCCGACGTGTACGGCGGCAGCGACTGCTGCAACAAGGGGCGGGGCTCCTCCTGCCTGCTGTGGTACGGTACAGTACAGTACAGTAGGGACACGCGCGGTACGTGTGCGGCAAGCGGCCCGACGTGTACGGCGGCAGCGACTGCTGCAACAAGGGGCGGGGCTCCTCCTGCCTGCTGTGGTACGGTACAGTACAGTACAGTAGGGACACGCGCGGTACGTGTGCGGCAAGCGGCCCGACGTGTACGGCGGCAGCGACTGCTGCAACAAGGGGCGGGGCTCCTCCTGCCTGCTGTGGTACGGTACAGTACAGTACAGTAGGGACACGCGCGGTACGTGTGCGGCAAGCGGCCCGACGTGTACGGCGGCAGCGACTGCTGCAACAAGGGGCGGGGCTCCTCCTGCCTGCTGTGGTACGGTACAGTACAGTACAGTAGGGACACGCGCGGTACGTGTGCGGCAAGCGGCCCGACGTGTACGGCGGCAGCGACTGCTGCAACAAGGGGCGGGGCTCCTCCTGCCTGCTGTGGTACGGTACAGTACAGTACAGTAGGGACACGCGCGGTACGTGTGCGGCAAGCGGCCCGACGTGTACGGCGGCAGCGACTGCTGCAACAAGGGGCGGGGCTCCTCCTGCCTGCTGTGGTACGGTACAGTACAGTACAGTAGGGACACGCGCGGTACGTGTGCGGCAAGCGGCCCGACGTGTACGGCGGCAGCGACTGCTGCAACAAGGGGCGGGGCTCCTCCTGCCTGCTGTGGTACGGTACAGTACAGTACAGTAGGGACACGCGCGGTACGTGTGCGGCAAGCGGCCCGACGTGTACGGCGGCAGCGACTGCTGCAACAAGGGGCGGGGCTCCTCCTGCCTGCTGTGGTACGGTACAGTACAGTACAGTAGGGACACGCGCGGTACGTGTGCGGCAAGCGGCCCGACGTGTACGGCGGCAGCGACTGCTGCAACAAGGGGCGGGGCTCCTCCTGCCTGCTGTGGTACGGTACAGTACAGTACAGTAGGGACACGCGCGGTACGTGTGCGGCAAGCGGCCCGACGTGTACGGCGGCAGCGACTGCTGCAACAAGGGGCGGGGCTCCTCCTGCCTGCTGTGGTACGGTACAGTACAGTACAGTAGGGACACGCGCGGTACGTGTGCGGCAAGCGGCCCGACGTGTACGGCGGCAGCGACTGCTGCAACAAGGGGCGGGGCTCCTCCTGCCTGCTGTGGTACGGTACAGTACAGTACAGTAGGGACACGCGCGGTACGTGTGCGGCAAGCGGCCCGACGTGTACGGCGGCAGCGACTGCTGCAACAAGGGGCGGGGCTCCTCCTGCCTGCTGTGGTACGGTACAGTACAGTACAGTAGGGACACGCGCGGTACGTGTGCGGCAAGCGGCCCGACGTGTACGGCGGCAGCGACTGCTGCAACAAGGGGCGGGGCTCCTCCTGCCTGCTGTGGTACGGTACAGTACAGTACAGTAGGGACACGCGCGGTACGTGTGCGGCAAGCGGCCCGACGTGTACGGCGGCAGCGACTGCTGCAACAAGGGGCGGGGCTCCTCCTGCCTGCTGTGGTACGGTACAGTACAGTACAGTAGGGACACGCGCGGTACGTGTGCGGCAAGCGGCCCGACGTGTACGGCGGCAGCGACTGCTGCAACAAGGGGCGGGGCTCCTCCTGCCTGCTGTGGTACGGTACAGTACAGTACAGTAGGGACACGCGCGGTACGTGTGCGGCAAGCGGCCCGACGTGTACGGCGGCAGCGACTGCTGCAACAAGGGGCGGGGCTCCTCCTGCCTGCTGTGGTACGGTACAGTACAGTACAGTAGGGACACGCGCGGTACGTGTGCGGCAAGCGGCCCGACGTGTACGGCGGCAGCGACTGCTGCAACAAGGGGCGGGGCTCCTCCTGCCTGCTGTGGTACGGTACAGTACAGTACAGTAGGGACACGCGCGGTACGTGTGCGGCAAGCGGCCCGACGTGTACGGCGGCAGCGACTGCTGCAACAAGGGGCGGGGCTCCTCCTGCCTGCTGTGGTACGGTACAGTACAGTACAGTAGGGACACGCGCGGTACGTGTGCGGCAAGCGGCCCGACGTGTACGGCGGCAGCGACTGCTGCAACAAGGGGCGGGGCTCCTCCTGCCTGCTGTGGTACGGTACAGTACAGTACAGTAGGGACACGCGCGGTACGTGTGCGGCAAGCGGCCCGACGTGTACGGCGGCAGCGACTGCTGCAACAAGGGGCGGGGCTCCTCCTGCCTGCTGTGGTACGGTACAGTACAGTACAGTAGGGACACGCGCGGTACGTGTGCGGCAAGCGGCCCGACGTGTACGGCGGCAGCGACTGCTGCAACAAGGGGCGGGGCTCCTCCTGCCTGCTGTGGTACGGTACAGTACAGTACAGTAGGGACACGCGCGGTACGTGTGCGGCAAGCGGCCCGACGTGTACGGCGGCAGCGACTGCTGCAACCGGTGACAGCGACGCTCTTTACGCGTGAAAAAAAAAAAATATTATTACTTTTTTCCATTAGATACCATGTCATAGTTTCTACAACGAGTATACAAATGTATGTGGTGTGTTGTTACAGCGGCATCAGCTTCATCTTCCTGCTGGGCGGCGTGGTGACGCTGGTGATGCTGGCGCACTTCGGGTTCGGACTGGTCGCCACGCGCTTTGTGTGCGACCCGCTCACGTGAGTACTGAGACCTGCGGGTGACTCGCATGCGGGTTCGATTCCAGGCTAGGAATATTGATTTTCCAAATATGCATTGATGTATTTTAGTTTTTTCAGCGGTGGCTCAGTGGTAGCGACCCCGACTTGCGAACAGTAGTCGTAGGTTCGAACCCAGGCAGGCGCATTACTTTGTGTAATTTATTTCATCACCACTGCTCTCAAAAACGGTGAAGGAAAACATCGTGAGGAAACCGGCATGTCCTAGAACCAAAAATTCGAAGACATGTGACATCTACCAATCCGCACTGGGCCCGCGTGGTGGATTATAGCCCATTCCCTCTCATAGAGAGGAGGCCTGTGTCCCAGCAGTGGGAACATTATAGGCTGGTGATGATTTTAGTTTTTATCAAAATCGAGCTCGAGGCTCCTTTTAGTATGTTTCGCTATTCCTCATAGTTTTTGATTTGGTCACGCCCACTTCAAAAATTCACCCTGTATACTAAAAAGAGAAAAGACCCAATATAGAGCCTTGCGGAACCCCCATTTTTACTCTTTAACCCTGTGAATTATAACCATTTAATTGAACTTGATGTTGCCCGTCACTCAAATAAGATTTTACCAAACTAAGTGCAAGTTTACCTAGTCCGTAATGCTTAAGTTTAAAAAATAATGTGTCGTGATTTACGCAATCAAATGCTTTGAAGAGATCACAAAATATTCCTATAGCATCTATATTCGAATACGATTACACCGGCGTCAGTTCTGTGTTCATAGACACACGTGTGTTCCACAGAGAGCCGCGCGGCAACCGGGCGTTCCGGGACATGGACCTGATGGTGGACCTGGAGTTCCAAATGTTCAGCGAGCACAAGGACCCCAACTTCAACCTCACCTCGGTCTTAGTGGCCTGCCACGCCAACAATACCATCTACAGGGTATTTTATTTGATTCAAGTCATATTTTTAGGTTTTAGTATGTTTTTAGGAACATTACCTTTTTGCCGCTTTATTGTCTAATGGCAGGTAAACTGTTTCACTAATTGCTCTTTTGCCACATGCTGCAATATGCACGTTGTGCACCCGTTGTGTGGATGTTTTTGTGGAAATGAAATAGCTGAGCTAGGTTTAATTTAAAGTAAATAATATATTAAAATCTAACAAATAGATAAAGTGAACGTTGTCGTGATATAGAACAAAAGGAAAGAAAACAAAACACATCTAAGCTAGTTACTTTGACTTAACTAGATGGCGGTACGTTCATTTATTTACAACATCCTCCCTTGAACATAAGTCCATTCTGCTTGAGAAGTAGTCGAGCTTGAACTGTGGAGTCGCTTTGGTGAGGACATCAGCGACCATCTCTCCAGTGTTGACGTATTGCACCTCAATCTCCTTTTTATATATGATCTGGCGAACAAAATGGTGCCGGACATCAATATGTTTGGTTCTGGAATTATATGATTGATTTTCCCAGTAAATACGTATTCAGTTTGGCCGCTGAGAGAATTCGTTCCTGACAGGTCGTGAGCGGAAGGACGATGTAACTTTGAAGTGGCGAAGAATTTACGATTGACATTACTTATCGTTTTTTTCCCTTTTTAACAAATAATATTATTAAAAACGATATCATTAAATCAAGTAACAATAAATGTTATAATTTCAAAAACATATCTATTAATAGTGTTACTTATTGCCGTTACTGTAGTGTTACTTATCAGTCGCGACCAACTGACAGACGTCAGGAACGCATTCTCTCAGCGGCCAAACTATAGTATGATGCTTGAGATGTGGCCAAAACTGTTGCAGTTGTTTAACCATAGTGCTTCTTGGGTGCATGCCGATAAAAACATGTATTCCGCCGTGGTTGTTGACAGTGCAACAGTAGGTTGTCTTTGAGCTCCAAGATATAGATCCTCCCTGAAACATAAAAGTATATCCGGTGCAAGATCTGTCATCCTCAGAATTAGCCCAATCGGCGTCACAATATGCATGAACGGTTTCTTCTGCACATTGTTTGTTCGACAAACTGTAGTTTTCGGTACCTCTTAGATATCTCATTGTTCGCTTCTAAGTTACCCAACGTTAATTTCTGGTTTATTGTTATATTTGCTTAGGTAATTAACAACATAGTCGATATCTGGTCTTGTCCCTTGAAATAAATATAACAGACATCCAATAACTTTATGACAGACATCCAATAATTTCTTGCTAAGGAATATTTTTCAATATTAAGATTTTTAGTGTCTTGGATAAGTAATCTGATCAAATGTTTCATCTTCTAAACTAGATTCATCCGGAGTTGGTACTTCTAACTCTGTACTCTGTGTACTTGCTCCGAAGGTCAATGAAACTGGCTCTATATTCGGTTTTATCGTAGAATGTGCGGATTTTAAGTTCTCTCGACTTTCTTCTATGAATATAACATCTATACTCTTAAAAATTATTCTTTTTTTCATGTCTAATAATCTGTATCCTTTAGTATTTTCACAATAACCAACCCATATATATATCAATAACCAACCCATATATATATGTTGGCAACATCATCCTTGGACATAAGATCATTAGTCAAATCCATCTTCTGTCATTGTCGTGTCTGGATTTGATAGTAAACTGTAATCTATCTTCTCATTAGCGCGCTCATAACCGTAGTTTTCTGTTGCCGTGGTTTGTGCTCTTTTGTGACCTTTTTTTATTTATTATATTTTATTATTTTCGGAAAACTTACAGCTAGGCAGAGAATAGTTTCGTTAATGACAACAATATGGCCAATTATAGGTTTTCACAAATAGCAATAACATAGTTAAATAAACCTAAAGAGTTAAATTAAAAGACAATGGTAAGGATCACTACATACAAAAAAAAGAAAAGAAAATCAAAGAAAAGAAAATTGGCACAATACAATGGTTATAAAGGGTGTAAACAGACTCTTAACGAAGCCGAAAGGCACTTGTTCTCCCCGTCATTGCGATCATTTTTTTGTTCTAGACCATACCTGGGAACCTTCTAGTTACGGATATATTGGGGGTCAAAGTTCCAACTTTTTCACAAGTTTTTTTTTTAAATACATGTTTTTGATGTAAGATTTTTACTTTAAACACCTCCATGACTCCTTTACTATTCAATTCATCCATGAGCACAATGGTTTGAGTGCGTTACATTGAATCGTACAGCAAAACGTGATTTTTCAGCCCGATAAAAAAAGTCGTTTCCCAGCACTAATTTTTGCGTAAAGTTACTTAGTTAGATGTTCATAATGCTTGGTTGACGGCTTCGTGAAGAGTCTGTTTACACCCTGTATGTATATATGAGTTGTTGAAGAAGTGGTTGCACAGAGTCTTCTTCAATTTAGACACGCTAGTATTAAAGATATCGATCTCAACCTCCTGGCGAGTCGCATTGTGCACACGGCTCGCCCTAATCATGTACGAGTTTTGTCTATAATTAGTCCTTGTCGTTGGTATGTGCAACAAACGAGAATTTCGCTGAAACGAACAAGGTACACGCGAGCCCAATCTTGCTCAGCAACTCAGGGACATCACTGGATCCGTTTGCAATCTTGATTAGAAAGGCCAAGTCGGAGATTTTTCTTCGTTCATATAAAGGAAGAATATGAAACCTTTTGCATCGTTTAAAATAACTTGGTGGATATATTTTGGACCGAAACTGAATGTACCTTAAAAACTTTCTCTGTATGCCCTCTAATCGAGCGATATAGATGTTGTATTTAGGGTTCCAGACTTTAGAGGCATACTCGAGGTGACTACGAACGAATGAGCAGTATAAAATTGTGATAGTCTTGATGCTTCTGAACTCTGATGAGACTCTGCAGATAAAACCTAGAGCTTTCGATGCTTTGCTGACAATATTATTTATGTGTGTCAAAAATAAGCTTCGAGTCAAAAGTAACCCCGAGGTCCCTGATTACACTGACTCTTTCTATTGGGGTATCCAGAAGTTTGTAGGAAAAATATGAAGGGTGTGGTTTGCGGGTGAAAGTACACACATAGCATTTGGAGACGTTTAAGTCCAACTTATTTAATTTGCAGTAGGTTTGAAAAGCGTTTAGATCTGCCTGCAGTAAGAGAGCATCTGGCCCCAGGCAGAACCCCAGGTAGTAACCTGTTTCATGATCTTCGTCGTCTGCATACAACATTATTTTACAGTGCTGAAAACAGCAAATTACGTCGTTGATGAAAATATTAAACAAGAGCGGCCCCAATAACGATCCCTGGGGAACTCCTGAGGGAATACGCATAGCTCTAGACGAGTAACCATTCAGCACCACGGTCTGGCATCTAGCCTCAACATATGACATGAACCACCTGTAGAGGTTATGTTCTGTCAAAACATTTACTGTAATCGGTATAAACAACATCGACCTGGGACCGATGTGACATAGACTCCAACAGGAATTCACTGCAGAGAATCAGATTAGACGTGGTAGACCGACCTCTTAAAAACCGTGCTGTTGTGTTCACTAAAACTATGTTGAAGAGCCGAATAAACTTGTGTATATAATTACTAAATTTCACTCTTTCCTCTCAGTTGTCTTTTAATAATTATCACCCAAACTACTACACGCCACGCCGCGCTATACTATGCGCCATTAGTTTTATTCCTCTATGGTTATTGCACTCCAGCACATTAACTATATTTTTCAAGATAGGCCCCAGCGAATTGTTGCACCGTTTGTCAGGTTTAGCTTCTCCCAGCAACAACTTATTAAAATATATAAATAAAAGCTCTATCCCTCCACCCTTAATAACTTAGCAAGCCAGTATAGTTGTTTTTGGTCTGCTGTACTATCTAAAGTCACATAAAGCTTGAGCCTTTGCCATAGCTATAACCACAACTTTCTTGGCTTTTTTCTTGAGAGCATCATACTCTCTCTTCGTTACAGCTTTCAAAAGAACACTTGCAACTTCAACACTCTGCCATTCCTTAAATTTCCTCCTTTTTTCTTTAAACACATTCTGCATTTCTATCGACCGCCATGTATCCGTATATATCTATCGTACCCCTTCCTTTCGTCTCTCTAAGACATGCTTTGCTACACTCCTAATACACCCAGCCATGTAACTCCAACAATCATTTACACTTCACTCGTTCATGTCTTCTATGTCTACCATTTTATCCACCACTCGTTCTTTGGTTTTATTGACGTTTATTTCTGTGACTATTTCCAAAACTAAGTGTCTGTGCCGTGTAACCAAGTCTTCTCCCGGTAAGACTTTACAGTGTTTGATGTTCTTTAATTTGTTTCTTCGGACTAGGAAGTAATCTGTTTGTGTATTATTATTGTATTACCACTCTTGTACGTAATAAGGTGTACTGCCAGATCGAATGCGGTAGCGGATTGCAGTAGAGTCTCTCCCTCATTGTTTTGATTTCCGATTCCCCGCCTCCATGCACTCCTTCATAAATTCCTTTCATTCTTCCCACTTGTCCATTGAAATAACCTCCAACTATCAAATTTTTGTATGCGTTGCTACCTACCTACTGCTTACCTAATTCCTACCTACAGTAAATAAAATGTTTTAAGTTTCATTGAATCAGTTTTATTGAAATCACCCACATACTTAATTTTTCAAGTAACACTCAAATGAAATTACATGCATGCATACATACAAGATACGCGCGAAAAACATAACCCTTCCTTGGCAGTCAGGTAAAAAATGTCTGTCCTCTCCGTTTGTTTTTAGGTCTTAATATCTTAATTGCACGCCATCTATTAGACTACTCGGGCGTAATCTCCGTTGTGTTAATTGTTATAGCCGTCGTCGTTAGATGGCGTTCACTTGATTGTGTAAATGTGTGCGTGCATTATTCAAATTCATTTAGCTCTTGTCCTCTTAACATCAACCTAATTCAGGTGTCCCATTCTACGGTGCCATACATCTAACCTCTCAATGCTTTCAGTGACAATAAGACATGCACCTCCTCCAACAGTATTCAGTTTAAAAAACATGCTGTTGGTAAATCTAGCCGTTGCTACTAATCTTTTTTCTGCATTGTAAATATTATATCCACAACATAAAATATGGCTATTCAGTAAGGGAATACGCTGGCAAGTTAAATTTTTCAAAATTACTTAAATTTTGAGATACTAAGTCTATGCAGCTTTATTTTCGGCCCACTGTGCATCGGCGCCATCATTGAATTTTCATTTTGACCTCATTTTCGTTATCAGAAAACCCCCCGAAAACTGAAAATGACACCCATGACAATAAAACCGTTTTTTTTATCATCATGATGGTTTTAGATGTATAATCATCTCTCGTGGTATTGTAGACGCTGCACCTGTGGCGCATGTTCGGCATCCAGAAGTTGCGCGACGGTCTGCGCGCGGACCTGGAGCGGCACTCCGCCCAGCCGCTCCCCGCGCCCCCCGCGCAGCCCCTCGCCATCCTGCGCCCGCCCGCCCGCCACAAGCTGCGCCAGCTCGCCGAAAGCGGCCTCTCCGACTTCGACTTCGACCGGATCCTCTCCGCGGTCAGTACAAGCGCACGTCACCATCCTGCGCGCGGCCCGCCTCGAACTGCGCCAGCTCACTGACACCGGCCTCCGATTTCGACCTTCCTGTGCGTCATGTTTGGTGCGAATAAATATGCTCGTGTTCCAGCTGGAGACCAACATGACGTCACTAGCGCTGGACCCGCTGGCGGCACAGCTCAACAGTACGGCGCGCTCGCTGCAGCAGCCGCTGTTCTCCGCCGAGGCCGCCAGCCTGCGCCTCGCGTCCGCCGCGCTGTCCGACCTGCAGCGAGATGTACTGCGGCCTATGATGGACATCTCCGCGCAGCTCAACGTGAGTACACCCACACACACACACCCACACACACACTGCACAGCCGCTGTTCTCCGCCGAGGCCGCCAGCCTGCGCCTCGCGTCCGCCGCGCTGTCCGACCTGCAGCGAGATGTACTGCGGCCTATGATGGACATCTCCGCGCAGCTCAACGTGAGTACACCCACACACACACACCCACACACACACTGCACAGCCGCTGTTCTCCGCCGAGGCCGCCAGCCTGCGCCTCGCGTCCGCCGCGCTGTCCGACCTGCAGCGAGATGTACTGCGGCCTATGATGGACATCTCCGCGCAGCTCAACGTGAGTACACCCACACACACACACCCACACACACACTGCACAGCCGCTGTTCTCCGCCGAGGCCGCCAGCCTGCGCCTCGCGTCCGCCGCGCTGTCCGACCTGCAGCGAGATGTACTGCGGCCTATGATGGACATCTCCGCGCAGCTCAACGTGAGTACACCCACACACACACACCCACACACACACTGCACAGCCGCTGTTCTCCGCCGAGGCCGCCAGCCTGCGCCTCGCGTCCGCCGCGCTGTCCGACCTGCAGCGAGATGTACTGCGGCCTATGATGGACATCTCCGCGCAGCTCAACGTGAGTACACCCACACACACACACCCACACACACACTGCACAGCCGCTGTTCTCCGCCGAGGCCGCCAGCCTGCGCCTCGCGTCCGCCGCGCTGTCCGACCTGCAGCGAGATGTACTGCGGCCTATGATGGACATCTCCGCGCAGCTCAACGTGAGTACACCCACACACACACACCCACACACACACACCCACACACACACTGCACAGCCGCTGTTCTCCGCCGAGGCCGCCAGCCTGCGCCTCGCGTCCGCCGCGCTGTCCGACCTGCAGCGAGATGTACTGCGGCCTATGATGGACATCTCCGCGCAGCTCAACGTGAGTACACCCACACACACACACCCACACACACACTGCACAGCCGCTGTTCTCCGCCGAGGCCGCCAGCCTGCGCCTCGCGTCCGCCGCGCTGTCCGACCTGCAGCGAGATGTACTGCGGCCTATGATGGACATCTCCGCGCAGCTCAACGTGAGTACACCCACACACACACACCCACACACACACTGCACAGCCGCTGTTCTCCGCCGAGGCCGCCAGCCTGCGCCTCGCGTCCGCCGCGCTGTCCGACCTGCAGCGAGATGTACTGCGGCCTATGATGGACATCTCCGCGCAGCTCAACGTGAGTACACCCACACACACACACCCACACACACACACCCACACACACACTGCACAGCCGCTGTTCTCCGCCGAGGCCGCCAGCCTGCGCCTCGCGTCCGCCGCGCTGTCCGACCTGCAGCGAGATGTACTGCGGCCTATGATGGACATCTCCGCGCAGCTCAACGTGAGTACACCCACACACACACACCCACACACACACTGCACAGCCGCTGTTCTCCGCCGAGGCCGCCAGCCTGCGCCTCGCGTCCGCCGCGCTGTCCGACCTGCAGCGAGATGTACTGCGGCCTATGATGGACATCTCCGCGCAGCTCAACGTGAGTACACCCACACACACACACCCACACACACACTGCACAGCCGCTGTTCTCCGCCGAGGCCGCCAGCCTGCGCCTCGCGTCCGCCGCGCTGTCCGACCTGCAGCGAGATGTACTGCGGCCTATGATGGACATCTCCGCGCAGCTCAACGTGAGTACACCCACACACACACACCCACACACACACTGCACAGCCGCTGTTCTCGATGAGAGAGATGTACTGCGGCCTATGATGGACATCTCACTAACTGTTGCAGGCCACGGCGCGAGAGCTCCGCGACGAGCTGCGCTTCAACCACTCTTCGCTGAAGGAAGCCATCACGTTCTTGGTGCAAGAGACCAGCGAAGGCGAGGCCTTTCTCAACGACATGACCCGCAGATCTTACCTTGATGTGAGTTTTCGCTCATTTATTTCATAATTTTTTTTTAGCGTGACTAAACTTTTTTTTTTTACGGATGGGAAATCATCAAATGACTTCTCCCGCTCTGGGCAGAGCGGAAGGGAGTGTCAGACTTGTACTGACTAAAACCCATCCATGTTCTTTCCTTGGCCTTTGTGTTCCAGGGCCGCGGTATCTCTTTCGAACAGTCCCGCAGCCCTGGCAGGCATCGGGCCTTGCGGGCCCCTAGCGTGACCAACCCTTAATTTAAAGGACGATGACCAAGTTTGTATGAGACCCGTCCCCCCCCTCCAACAGATCTTTCGTATGTGTTAGTAGGTTCATAAGGATCTATAAAAAGACTAGCAACCAATTTTAACTTTAAAATCCATGGGGTTTAAAAATAACATACTCGTAAAATTAAAAATACACTTATTTATTTTTTCATATTCGATACAAAAATGTTATAAAAAATTAAAATAACTATATCATGTTATACTGTTGTTATGTTATATTAATTATCATCAATTATACTCGTGATTCTATAGATCAGTTACGCCGGTGGATTAAAATTAATGTAACACCCTAGCCTCATGTACCACACAATTGAAATTATATATGCGCAGCTTCCTACAGTTCGATTTCCTGTAATAATATTAATTTTAATTTTGTATTACTATTTTTTGATATTATTTAAATTAGAAATTAAAAAAAAATATAAATGTAAAAAATAATTAATATACAGTGTAAATTCTTTATAACGAATTTCAAGGGACCGAACATTTTTTTTCGTTATAAAGATCGTTATAGGGACGGAAGAGAAAAAATAAACCTTTAACCGATTTCCTACAGACATGAGACAATGTAATCTAAGAATAATGTCACACGTGTTAAGGCAATTAACAATAACAAAAGCGAGACGGCTGTTTATGACCTCAAGTGTCTTTCTTAGAGATTTCGGCACCTCAAAAGGTTAGTTTTCGAGGCTGATTATAAAAACAATTGTATTGTTAAACATGTTCTTGATGTCTAAATATGAAAATATTTCTTCGTAATAGAGAATGGCGGTTGCGTTATAAAGAGTGAATGAATAAATGGGTTTTGTAGTAAACCAACCAAATTGAACTAATTTCTATTTCTATAGTTTGTTGTTAGTTTATCTATTTTAGTTTAATAGTTTTTAATTATCAATGTATATAGTTAATACAAATTTAAGGTAAAAAAAAAAAAAAAAAAAAAAAAAATTCTATGTTATAGAGAGTTTTTCGTTATAACGAACAACGTTATAAAGAGTTTACACTGTATTTTGAAAATCTAAAAGTATGGCTTATAAACAGTTATTTTGTTCCAAAATGTTACTATTAAAACATGATTTTTCTCGGAAACCCCACGCTTTTAAGATCTGTCGCCATAGTAAAAAATGATCACCTTACTAAGTAAGCTGTTTTGACGGAGACACATTTTAAATCTGTTGGTCGATGTAAGGGTTGGGGGGGCGTTTTGACGCCTCGTCCTTTCTCCGCGCAGCTCTTGGGACGGACACAACTCTAAAAAAAACAACCTGCGGGTTCATTATACAATATTTTGTTTTACTTTTCATCCATAATTATTTCTTTGCCCATAAATAAGTTGGAAGAAAATACAATCTTTGAATATGAGCACGCATAAAAATTAAACAAATCAACAAAAGTCACCAAGGAGTCGATCGTCTATATATATTTTTTTCAGTATAATGTTTTAAGACATCAAATTGATTTGAAATCGCCTGGATAGTAATTATCGTGTGGTGTGGTTCCAGATTGTGAATCATTTCGTGGACGGCTTGCATAAAACGCTGAACATGTTCCTGGTGAAGCTCGAGGAGTCGTTACTGGATAGGGGCCCTCAGTGCGGCCCTCTGTCCAACGCCTTCAACGTGACGCGCGATGCCTTCTGCTTCAAGGTGCTACTGCCTGTGGTAAGTGTGCATACTCCTCCAGGCTCATGGAACATCTGCTTCAAGGTGCTACTGCCTGTGGTAAGTGTGCATACTCCTCCAGGCTCATGGAACATCTGCTTCAAGGTGCTACTGCCTGTGGTAAGTGTGCATACTCCTCCAGGCTCATGGAACATCTGCTTCAAGGTGCTACTGCCTGTGGTAAGTGTGCATACTCCTCCAGGCTCATGGAACATCTGCTTCAAGGTGCTACTGCCTGTGGTAAGTGTGCATACTCCTCCAGGCTCATGGAACATCTGCTTCAAGGTGCTACTGCCTGTGGTAAGTGTGCATACTCCTCCAGGCTCATGGAACATCTGCTTCAAGGTGCTACTGCCTGTGGTAAGTGTGCATACTCCTCCAGGCTCATGGAACATCTGCTTCAAGGTGCTACTGCCTGTGGTAAGTGTGCATATACAGGAATATTTTTTATTCAGTGTGCAAACTTTGATAACTGAAGCTTAAATGAGTTTTACATTCAATTTTTATTTTGATAAGGCTTGGTACAAAAAAATAAAGTTATCGTTAATGAAAGATGTTTACTTTAAAATTGATTTTATGGCTACCCTACGGCGCCGACGTGCGCGTGAGCATTTGGCGAAGCGCTAGGTAGTGTAGGTATTTACGTAGGTTACAATGTACTGATCGCTGATTTTATCAGGTTCGAACTAGACTTTTTTAAGATTAGGCCGTGATCTGAACTTATTTGAAGAGTAATTTCAAATTTTCCTTCATACTTTCATGGGCAAGGATCATCAAAATGTAGAAAATAGGCACAGCATTCAAATTATTGACATTACTTACTTGATGCATAGGTACTTCTGCATTAAGGCGTATTTAAAAATGATGGCCGTGATCAAGCTGCCTTTGAGTAGCTGCTAAAATGGTCCTTTCATTAGGGACTGCGGGGTTGACGACATCATGGGCTCGCATCCGAGGTATGCTCGGGACACCATGGGCTTGCATACATTCTGCGAGCTGCTCCTAAACTTTCACCACTTTACAAATACACCCGCATCATCTCATAAAACTCGCGGTTAGTACGTCACACGCGGGGCGCGGGTGTTGCGCGGGAAAGTGTCGGGGACGTGACGTCACGTGCGCACTGTCCGGCGCCGCCCGGAGGGAGCCCCGCCCCCCCCCCCACACCGCTCCCCTCGCTCACTCGCTCACTGCGGCGGGGTGGAGAGCGGTGGTCTCAACAGGCTCACTCGCCGCTGTGCCCGCTCCCCTCGCTCACTCGCTCACTGCGGCGGGGTGGAGAGCGGTGGTCTCAACAGGCTCACTCGCCGCTGTGCCCGCTCCCCTCGCTCACTCGCTCACTGCGGCGGGGTGGAGAGCGGTGGTCTCAACAGGCTCACTCGCCGCTGTGCCCGCTCCCCTCGCTCACTCGCTCACTGCGGCGGGGTGGAGAGCGGTGGTCTCAACAGGCTCACTCGCCGCTGTGCCCGCTCCCCTCGCTCACTCGCTCACTGCGGCGGGGTGGAGAGCGGTGGTCTCAACAGGCTCACTCGCCGCTGTGCCCGCTCCCCTCGCTCACTCGCTCACTGCGGCGGGGTGGAGAGCGGTGGTCTCAACAGGCTCACTCGCCGCTGTGCCCGCTCCCCTCGCTCACTCGCTCACTGCGGCGGGGTGGAGAGCGGTGGTCTCAACAGGCTCACTCGCCGCTGTGCCCGCTCCCCTCGCTCACTCGCTCACTGCGGCGGGGTGGAGAGCGGTGGTCTCAACAGGCTCACTCGCCGCTGTGCCCGCTCCCCTCGCTCACTCGCTCACTGCGGCGGGGTGGAGAGCGGTGGTCTCAACAGGCTCACTCGCCGCTGTGCCCGCTCCCCTCGCTCACTCGCTCACTGCGGCGGGGTGGAGAGCGGTGGTCTCAACAGGCTCACTCGCCGCTGTGCCCGCTCCCCTCGCTCACTCGCTCACTGCGGCGGGGTGGAGAGCGGTGGTCTCAACAGGCTCACTCGCCGCTGTGCCCGCTCCCCTCGCTCACTCGCTCACTGCGGCGGGGTGGAGAGCGGTGGTCTCAACAGGCTCACTCGCCGCTGTGCCCGCTCCCCTCGCTCACTCGCTCACTGCGGCGGGGTGGAGAGCGGTGGTCTCAACAGGCTCACTCGCCGCTGTGCCCGCTCCCCTCGCTCACTCGCTCACTGCGGCGGGGTGGAGAGCGGTGGTCTCAACAGGCTCACTCGCCGCTGTGCCCGCTCCCCTCGCTCACTCGCTCACTGCGGCGGGGTGGAGAGCGGTGGTCTCAACAGGCTCACTCGCCGCTGTGCCCGCTCCCCTCGCTCACTCGCTCACTGCGGCGGGGTGGAGAGCGGTGGTCTCAACAGGCTTCTGTTTAATTCATTACTCTTTGAATTGTTACTCAATAATTTAATCACGAACTATCTACGTACTATTTAGT
The DNA here is from genome assembly GCA_950005105.1 of Lycophotia porphyrea. NCBI lineage: Eukaryota > Metazoa > Arthropoda > Insecta > Lepidoptera > Noctuidae > Lycophotia > Lycophotia porphyrea. The sequence goes on from OX465389.1 coordinate 496,984, forward strand.
TAATACAGAGACCAAAAGATGGCACTTATCTCTTCAGTCAATCGATACGGATCATTGTAATAATACTGCCTACTCACAGATGGCAGGATCAATGTTATGATGAATGAGAAATAAGTTGGTTATTAATTAAATTAACTAATATTCTTAGCAGATAGACACTCTTGTGGCGACTTATATGTCTGTGTGTACACACATCAAAAAAAGTTTGCGATCACTTTGAAAAATCTTAATCTTTTTTGTAACGGTAGATTATATTATGATTTCTTCTTCTTTTTAGATTTTTTTTTTTTTTAATATAAATTTAAGATTTCGTTCCCATTTCTCAACAACAGACCATCTCCACATTCTCAACCAAGTAATCGAAAAATACAACGAATTTAACAAGCCACTTTACTTGGCCTTTGTAGATTATGCCAAGGCATTTGACAGTATACCCCATCACTCAGTCATTAATGCCTTGGAATCTCAAAATATACTACACACCTACATTGATCTCATTGATACCATCTACCAAAGTAGCTCTGCGAACATCAAGTTGCACATTTCGGGTCAAAAGTTCAATATAGAAAAAGGTGTCAAACAGGGTGATCCGCTCTCACCCAAGCTATTCACAAGCGCAGGGAGGTTTTTAACAAGCTGCCCGATTAGTGGCAATCACGAGGCATAAATGTTAGCGGCCAACACCTAACAAACCTCCGCTTTGCCGATGACATCGTGCTATTCTCCACATCAGCTCCAGAACTGGAAGAAATGCTCCAAGATCTGAGCACAGCAAGTCTTGGGGTGGGACTTTCCATGAACAGATCCAAGACCCAGATCATGACTAACAGCACGAAACGTAGGGTCGCGGTACACGGGCATACGCTGCAATATGTCGACGAGTATACCTATTTGGGTCAGATAGTGTCGTTCAAAAACAGGCAAGACAAGGAAGTGGAAAGACGAATCCAAAATGCTTGAAAGACCTTCTGGGCCCTGAAGGAACATATGAAGGGAAGCCTTCCACTTACACTGAAAAGAAAACTCGTCGACATGTGTATCCTGCCCGTCCTAACCTACGGTGCACAAAGTTGGGCACTTACTGAACAACAGAAGTCCAAACTCAAGATTTGCCAGCAAGCAATGGAGGCGCAGCATAATAGGTGTTAAGCGAACAGATCGCGTTAGAAACACCACACTGCGCTCCATCACTCAAGTAGCTGATGTTGGAGAAAAAACAGCCACGCTGAAGTGGGAGTGGGCAGGCCACGTGGCACGGATGCACCCGGAGAGATGGGCAAGGGTCGTCACACACTGGTCGCCTGAAGAAGGACAGCGCCGTCGAGGTCGACCTCGGCGAAGGTGACGTGACGATCTGATTGTGTTTGCGAGGCTAACATGACCGGAGATCGCACAGAATAGAGAGGTATGGAAGGAGAAAGGATTTTTTTTTTTTTTAATATTTAACAATTAAAACAATTTCAAACTCATTTTCACAACTTAAACTCTATTAACTTAGAAGTAAACACATAATTCTTACACGAAAATAATTGCGTCAGCAACGTAAACTATAGAATAGAATATTTTTATTTCAGACCGGAGTCCATAGGGTTAGTAACAATTTTAACTTAAATGCTAGTGTTAGTAGGTTACAGGCACATAGATATATACAATTAAATTTCGGCATGGAGCCGCATCCACCTCCGCAACATCGGGGAATCCCACCGATCTACGAACACACTGAGAATACTGTTGGAGCCGCCGCGAACACGAGACATCAGGGATGCACATCTTTTTCTAATAATAGCGGCAAAACCGTCAATATTATTATCTGCAAACATCCCTGACGCACTACATCGCCACGGCAGCCGCAGCAGCACTCTCAGTGCATTATTATATTGAACGCGTAGGTCGCTGTATGCCCTCTGCGTGAAGTTGACCCACAGGCTGCACGTGTAGAACGATTGACGGTAAGCTTTGAAAAGCGTTACTTTAACTGGCTTCGTACAACGTGCAAACCTGCGGGCCAGCATGTTACAACGGACAGCCAGCGACCTACGTTCCCTTTCAATGTCACAATTATCTTTAAGGTCTTCAGTGACCCAGTGGCCTAGATATTTAAATTTGTCCACCCTTCGCAGTGGTTCTCCACAAAGTGCTACGTCTGGGATACATGGATATGTCAGACTACCAGCTTTAAAAACCATTAGTTCGCTCTTAGCGACGTTATATTTGAGCCCATGATTCACCGCATATTTTTCGCAAATAGCGATCAGTCGCCTCAAAGCACAGATTGATGGGCTCAGCAGCACCATGTCGTCCGCGTAGCTAATATTGTTAATGCACACCCCGTCAATATGACATCCAACATTGGTACTGCTGAGCTCAAGGATCAGCTGGTTCATGTATAGGTTGAAGAGCCGGGGTGAGCTAAGCCCCCCTTGCCTCACCCCGCACTCCAGCCGATACACGTCCGAGTGCGAACCATTCCACTTCACACTATTGCTCTGACTACTGTACCAGTACTTAAATATTGACACTATTTCAGATCTATTCAAGCAAAAATAGGCGTCTTCCTGTCTGTGTAGTATTGAACAGTCTGCTTGAGGCAAAAGATTGCACTCTCAGTTGACAGCCCAGGCTTAAAACCGAACTGGGCGTCATGTAATTCAAGGTGATTAGCCAATTGCTTATCAAGCAGACTATCCAACACTTTTGCTATGACAGTAGCCAGAGAAATGGGCCTATAATTAGAAATGTCAGAGACATCCCCTGTTTTATTTTTCACAATAGGCACTACCATTGTATACATTACATCATCCGGTAAGTAACCGTGACTAACGCATAGGTTAAAAAGCAACGCTAGCACACGCGGCAAGTGTCGCCCCGCATACCTCAGGTGCTCGATGCTGAGGCCATCATGACCCGGGGATTTACCCCTCTCCATTTTATTTATGATGGCTGATATTTCCTGTGCCGTAAAAACAACAGAAATATCCCCAGTGTTGGCTCCAGCATCAAACACCTGCACAGGTCCAGTAAGAGGAGGTGACTCAATCTGGAAATGACGTCTAAATGCATTGGCTATATCAGCCGGCTCGTGTACGCCCGCCACGCTCACCGGGGGACTCGACTTCGGATTCAAACTATTTGTTGATTTCCAAAATGAACCAAACTTCTTTTTAGTGTGATGTTTAGCTAAAATATCCATTTTTATCTGCTGTTGGTTATCTTGACAATATTTCAGATTGATCTTAAATATTTTTCTAGATTCACACATTTTATTGTAAACATAACCACTAGCAGGTTTACCATAAAACAACCATGTTTGGTAACACAGTCGAGCCTCTCTGTGAGCGTCACGAACATATTTGTTCCAACCAGGAATGTATCTTTTGCTATTGTGACGCATCTGTTTACATACATAAGTACGTTCGGCACCCTCCTTTAAAATGCTAACCAAACTACTATACATTGTGTCTAACACTGTCACATGATTAGGATTAGAACACATTTTATGCGCACAAAGCCGAAAATCATCTGGAAAATCTATTAATATAGTTACTACAGTTACTATAGTTACTACAGTTTGTTTGTTTGTTTGTTTTTTGTTTACTATAGTTTGGCCGCTGAGAGAATGCGTTCTTGACAGGTCATGAGCGAAAGGACGATGTAACTTTGAAGTGGCGAAGAATTTACGATAAACATATATACGAAGTCTAACCTAGAGTATGACGCTCTACGCGCCCTCGAAGTCGATGGAGTTGATATACCTATATTCTGCTAATGTCTTAGCTGGGCATTGGACATCTCCGGTTTTGATAAACAAATCAAGTATCTTGACTTGGCTCGCGAGGTTGTCGACATGTGGGATGTGAACTCAGCGATCATTGTGCCGGTAGTCGTATCAGCCTATGACTTAATTGCCAAGAGCCTCGACCAATACTTGAGGAGGCTCTCGTTAAGCAGCTGGATTAAGGGCTTGATTCATAAAGCGGTACTCCTGGATACGGTTCGTATTATTAGGAGGTTCCACTCTCTGGAGCTCTGACCACCGGTAGCTTGGACCCTGTTCTCGATACCGGTGGGCTATTATTTTTTATATTTTGAAATGTTTTTTTTTTTTTATGTTGTTTTATATTCAAATATTAAAAATGTAAAGAATATTTCGATAAATAAGTAAAAGGAATGACAATCATAAAATTAAAATTCTTAAAATTGGTGGACATGCATTGTCTACGCATGGCATGCTACGACTGGTCGGACGTCGGAGGCACGCGCGGCTGAGGGCCGATCCGATCGTCGCGCCACGCAAATTCTTACCACGACGAAAACACTGCGCCTTTTTAACTTGGTTCTGCATTACACCAGATTTATATAGTCCACGTATTTTCATTTCTTGTAACTGAGCTGCCGACGTAGCAGCGTCAACATGCATAGTTATAAACATCAGTAAAGATTATTATATTATTAAGTGAAAGGGTGGAATAGTGTAAAGTTGGTGCGAGTGTGTGTATGGTATGTGTGAGTGTGAATGAAGGGACTCGGAAGGTCTTGACTATTTGAGTTTGTTTGCGTTAGGTGTTTGTCACTTCAAGGGACACAATATATTTTCTGTTTCATTATAGGTCAGGTCCTGAAGCCATGTTTTTAAAATAATCTTGGCTTCGAGTATATTTCTTCTTCGAGTGTGGATTTATTAATTGAGTTAAAGACTCGTATAGAGAGAAAAAGTGAAAACCGGGTTGCAAATACCGTTCTAACCCTTGGGATTGGTAGTCTGTCAGCTCCTATCCTACCTCTTTGGGGGTATGTACATTGTCTCCCCGACGCAGAAATAAGTTTAAGAAGGGATTTCAGGACATAAAGCCGTCGGACACGCAAGACGCCTACTCCTTTGTAAAGTTCGTCTGTAGGGTAACGTCGCGGTTTACAAAGTTAATTGGCAAAACTGTCTCTTCGTTGACGAATCGCGAATCAGTACTCATCCAGATAATCGACGTGTCCATGTCTGGAGAAGACCAGGAGACCGTGAAAGGCAAAGAACTACCACTGGAACAGTTCAGCAATGCGGGAAATCGGTGTCCTTTTGGGTGTGTTCCCTTCATCTGGCAGAATCTTGATTTTCCTTTTTATATGGCATAACACGCTTGGCATAATCTTCTCTAAACGAATATTTTTAAGGCATAAAAAATATTTAGGTTAATTATATTTTGGTCGACCCTTTGGCAAAGTTAACATTTCGCATAATTCCGTTTAGCATAATGTTTATTTAGCACGAAGATTGTTTAGTATAAATTTTACTTGGCATACTATGAAGATGGTAGAATTTCATTTGAAATAATTTTAGGCATATTGACATTTTTATAAATAAGCATTTTTAATCTTAAATTAAAATATTGTGTTGAAAAGTTAAAATGTTGTGCTACAATAGTGACAGAAAGAAATCGCTGCAAAACCGACTCCACGTCTGGTCTGCCCTACCCCGAGAGTGTAATGTAAGCCCGCGTATGCGCGGAGGGGTGAGGTGAGGCGCGGAGGGGTGAGGTGAGGCGGGGAGGGGTGAGGTGAGGCGCGGAGGGGTGAGGTGAGGCGCGGAGGGGTGAGGTGAGGCGGGGAGGGGTGAGGTGAGGCGCGGAGGGGTGAGGTGAGGCGGGGAGGGGTGAGGTGAGGCGCGGAGGGGTGAGGTGAGGCGCGGAGGGGTGAGGTGAGGCGGCCCGCGAGCTGAGGAGCAGGTTCTCAAGCCCGCCGCGGTGGTGAGCAAAACCATTTGCGACAATAACTGTTGTGGGCCCGCCGCGCGCCGGAGCCCCGCAGCGCCGGAGCCGTGACAGAACTGTTGTGGGCCCGCCGCGCGCCGGAGCCCCGCAGCGCCGGAGCCGTGACAGAACTGTTGTGGGCCCGCCGCGCGCCGGAGCCCCGCAGCGCCGGAGCCGTGACAGAACTGTTGTGGGCCCGCCGCGCGCCGGAGCCCCGCAGCGCCGGAGCCGTGACAGAACTGTTGTGGGCCCGCCGCGCGCCGGAGCCCCGCAGCGCCGGAGCCGTGACAGAACTGTTGTGGGCCCGCCGCGCGCCGGAGCCCCGCAGCGCCGGAGCCGTGACAGAACTGTTGTGGGCCCGCCGCGCGCCGGAGCCCCGCAGCGCCGGAGCCGTGACAGAACTGTTGTGGGCCCGCCGCGCGCCGGAGCCCCGCAGCGCCGGAGCCGTGACAGAACTGTTGTGGGCCCGCCGCGCGCCGGAGCCCCGCAGCGCCGGAGCCGTGACAGAACTGTTGTGGGCCCGCCGCGCGCCGGAGCCCCGCAGCGCCGGAGCCGTGACAGAACTGTTGTGGGCCCGCCGCGCGCCGGAGCCCCGCAGCGCCGGAGCCGTGACAGAACTGTTGTGGGCCCGCCGCGCGCCGGAGCCCCGCAGCGCCGGAGCCGTGACAGAACTGTTGTGGGCCCGCCGCGCGCCGGAGCCCCGCAGCGCCGGAGCCGTGACAGAACTGTTGTGGGCCCGCCGCGCGCCGGAGCCCCGCAGCGCCGGAGCCGTGACAGAACTGTTGTGGGCCCGCCGCGCGCCGGAGCCCCGCAGCGCCGGAGCCGTGACAGAACTGTTGTGGGCCCGCCGCGCGCCGGAGCCCCGCAGCGCCGGAGCCGTGACAGAACTGTTGTGGGCCCGCCGCGCGCCGGAGCCCCGCAGCGCCGGAGCCGTGACAGAACTGTTGTGGGCCCGCCGCGCGCCGGAGCCCCGCAGCGCCGGAGCCGTGACAGAACTGTTGTGGGCCCGCCGCGCGCCGGAGCCCCGCAGCGCCGGAGCCGTGACAGAACTGTTGTGGGCCCGCCGCGCGCCGGAGCCCCGCAGCGCCGGAGCCGTGACAGAACTGTTGTGGGCCCGCCGCGCGCCGGAGCCCCGCAGCGCCGGAGCCGTGACAGAACTGTTGTGGGCCCGCCGCGCGCCGGAGCCCCGCAGCGCCGGAGCCGTGACAGAACTGTTGTGGGCCCGCCGCGCGCCGGAGCCCCGCAGCGCCGGAGCCGTGACAGAACTGTTGTGGGCCCGCCGCGCGCCGGAGCCCCGCAGCGCCGGAGCCGTGACAGAACTGTTGTGGGCCCGCCGCGCGCCGGAGCCCCGCAGCGCCGGAGCCGTGACAGAACTGTTGTGGGCCCGCCGCGCGCCGGAGCCCCGCAGCGCCGGAGCCGTGACAGAACTGTTGTGGGCCCGCCGCGCGCCGGAGCCCCGCAGCGCCGGAGCCGTGACAGAACTGTTGTGGGCCCGCCGCGCGCCGGAGCCCCGCAGCGCCGGAGCCGTGACAGAACTGTTGTGGGCCCGCCGCGCGCCGGAGCCCCGCAGCGCCGGAGCCGTGACAGAACTGTTGTGGGCCCGCCGCGCGCCGGAGCCCCGCAGCGCCGGAGCCGTGACAGAACTGTTGTGGGCCCGCCGCGCGCCGGAGCCCCGCAGCGCCGGAGCCGTGACAGAAACCATGCTCGCTTGCATGCTGCATGCTTGGTGCATACATAGTGTATGCTTGTTGGCATGTTTGCATGCTTCTTACCGGGAAATAAAAACTGCATATGTTCACTAACAACTGTTTTAATTAATGATGATAAATATACATGCAGAAAGTTAAAATTAAAATCAAATTAAATTAAAATCAGAATAAATGAAAATCTAATTAATTTAAATCCAAGTTTAAATCAAAATTCAAATTTACAATCAAAATTTTAATTTAAAGCACATCAAATTAAAATCAAAATTAAAATATGATAGTTCTGCATATCGATAACTATCGATATGAAATTTATGCCAAAAGATGATTCTGACTGTGAACTTTCTGCAATATGATGGTTCTCCTTTTTAATTCCTATACATATGAAATGTATGCCTAAAGATGATTCCGACTTCCAAAATTATGAGTTTTGACTGGATGATAAATGAGTGTCTGCCAAACGATTTTCTGCAAAATGAAGTTTATGCTATGCGTTACTATGCAAAATAAAAATATGTCAAAAAAAGTTCTGCAATAAAGGGTAGACCCCTTTTGGGGTGGTATTATGATTGGAGCTAGAACACCTTTGATCCCGTATCGAAGCTTAATGACAGCACACATGTATAGAGCAGTTGCTATTGATGGGATTGTCTGGTTATTCCGAGTAAACCATGGGCACCAATTTGTACTGGTCGATGATAATGCGCCCGCCTATCGAGTTCAACGAGTCGATGCTGCTCTCCGAGAATACGACATCACAAGGTTAGACTGGCCTGCCGGCTCGCCTGACTTAAACTCAATAGAGCACGCGTGGGGTGCTCTTTGGAACCGTCAGCCACGTCCTCAGATAGTGCCAGAAGTGTCAAGGAAGCCGCTATTCAAGAATGGGACAGGTTACCCCAAGAAATGCTGGATAACTTGATTCTCAACATGCCCAGGAGGATCTTCGCATGTGTTCGCAGTGTAGCCAGGGGAGGAGTTATATTATATTGAATATAAACCTTTTATTAATAAATTTTTGTTTAAGTTTGGTTAAACAGTCTTTTTCTTTCTATCAAATTTCTGTTACAATTACATTATGATTAATTACTCAATTTTTTTTATATAAAAAAAAATTGTTTTGTTTTTTAATTTCAAACAGAGTATTTCTATTTAAAGAAAACACAACAGAGATTTTTTCTAGTGATCGCAAACTTTTTTTGATGTGTGTATGTACAAATAAATATAATTTATGTGTGGGTCAGGGTGTCAGGGTGTAAACGGACTCTTCGCGTGGCCGTCAACCAAGCATTCTGTACATAACTAAGTAAGTAAACTTTCGCAAAAATTATAGCTGGAAAACGACTTTTTTTTAATTTGCCGTATGTCATTACATCCCAGAATTTGATTCTTATTAGCGACATTATCGAATGTTGTAATAATAGTGTGGTTTTTTTTTCAAAATCAGTAGGTTCGTTTCTAGATTTGTCAAAATTTAATGATGCCGTTTTAGTTTTCATCAAAATCGGGCTCGAGACTCCTTTGAGTATTTTTCGCTATTCCTTATTATAATTTCACTCTGTATTCGTCGAATAAACGTTTAAAGGCGTGAGAACAGGATGTAAAATTCCTCATCCTGCTTTGAAAATGGAGGATCTGCCTCAGAACGGGTGTCGCATTTAGTAGGCTACCGGCCGACTCCTTGTCTGGTCTGCCTTCTCGCAGTCTCCGCTCGCGCGATGTAGGATGTGTCGTGTAACAGTGGGGTGTCGGTTGCAGCACGGCTACTGGCTGTCGCTGAGCTGGTGCGTGCTGCTGCTGCTGCCGCTGCTGCTGGTGTCCCTGCGCCTGGCGCGATGTAGGATGTGTCGTGTAACAGTGGGGTGTCGGTTGCAGCACGGCTACTGGCTGTCGCTGAGCTGGTGCGTGCTGCTGCTGCTGCCGCTGCTGCTGGTGTCCCTGCGCCTGGCGCGATGTAGGATGTGTCGTGTAACAGTGGGGTGTCGGTTGCAGCACGGCTACTGGCTGTCGCTGAGCTGGTGCGTGCTGCTGCTGCTGCCGCTGCTGCTGGTGTCCCTGCGCCTGGCGCGATGTAGGATGTGTCGTGTAACAGTGGGGTGTCGGTTGCAGCACGGCTACTGGCTGTCGCTGAGCTGGTGCGTGCTGCTGCTGCTGCCGCTGCTGCTGGTGTCCCTGCGCCTGGCGCGATGTAGGATGTGTCGTGTAACAGTGGGGTGTCGGTTGCAGCACGGCTACTGGCTGTCGCTGAGCTGGTGCGTGCTGCTGCTGCTGCCGCTGCTGCTGGTGTCCCTGCGCCTGGCGCGATGTAGGATGTGTCGTGTAACAGTGGGGTGTCGGTTGCAGCACGGCTACTGGCTGTCGCTGAGCTGGTGCGTGCTGCTGCTGCTGCCGCTGCTGCTGGTGTCCCTGCGCCTGGCGCGATGTAGGATGTGTCGTGTAACAGTGGGGTGTCGGTTGCAGCACGGCTACTGGCTGTCGCTGAGCTGGTGCGTGCTGCTGCTGCTGCCGCTGCTGCTGGTGTCCCTGCGCCTGGCGCGATGTAGGATGTGTCGTGTAACAGTGGGGTGTCGGTTGCAGCACGGCTACTGGCTGTCGCTGAGCTGGTGCGTGCTGCTGCTGCTGCCGCTGCTGCTGGTGTCCCTGCGCCTGGCGCGCCTGTACCGCCGCGCCGAGCCCTACCCCGGCCCGCTCGTGGACGCGTGAGTACACTACACACTACACACCGAACATGCAACCGCATTGACCACGCGCATGTATGTGTACACGTACCTACTTTTAAATTGATTCTCTGCTAATGATTTCATTAAATTTTTTGCTGGAAATAACTTAAAATTTTGGAATTTTATCAAATAGGTCTTCTTTCAAAATCGAAATCACTTTTGAATTTTGTTACGTGTTCACATATTAGTGCTGACTGTACACACGTTCTGAAACGATAATCAAGATATTTTAAACAACGTGAATTTAACTCGATTGCGAAACGAAAGAACATGTGAATTCTTAAAAGAACATTCTCATTATTCCGTTATTTAACTAAAAATGTAACTTTCAAACTTGATTGTTGTAAAGTACACTTAATAAGTATATTCAACGAAAACCAGTTGACCGTACTTGTGTTCAACAAATTGTAGAGTACGTTCAAGATTCCATTGATTTTCTTGGGAGCAAGTGGGATGGAAGGGAAACCGACGCGAAAACGATTACCACGTTAACATTTACCGTACTACTTAGTTGTGATGAAACTAGGCCGTGGTAAGCTGTTAGCAATGCGTCAGTGTTTAGCACAGGTACTCATTTTTGTAGGGCATAAGAAGAGTTCCTAATCTTTTTGCTTAAAATTGCAACGTGTTTTTTTTTCAATTTAACTATTTGTCAATAGTCACACCGAGGAATTTAGCAGTGTTCACTTCTTCAATTATTTTGTCATTATATTGAACCTTAAGATCAGATAAAGTTGGTAAGCGTTGACTCAAATGCAAAATATTAGTTTTATTGAGATTTAAGTTTAAATTATTTATCATCCAAAATATTTTATTATTGATATAAGAGAATTATTAATGTCACTTTTATATTTGTCTTTAGTCTCGCATTGAATTGTTATGGTTTTTTTTCAATAACCGACGGAAAGTTTCTCTGCCCCCCCCCCCCCCCCACAAACATTTTAGAATAAATCTTAGAATGATGTATTGAATACGTGGTAACTGTTTTCACTTCGGCGTCCCTTCCACTCCGTATCATATCAAATCAGTTGATTGACTATAAGTACAGCGTGCACCAGAAAGGTGTGCTCATATTTAGGGATGCATCGAACTGCCAACTTTCTCCTTGAAAGCAACATCGTTTACGCTACCAAACCTTTCTGTTTCACGTTGCATATTAAGGAGCGTCCTAATTTTCGTAACACTTGAAACACATCAAGATTGAAAAGTATGCAAATGAGGTAAACACATTCGCGTTACTGTAATGTGCTTTCCTTATTTGCTTAGTTACGTATAGTCGATCTTGTAATTGCTTATGCACCTTATAACAACAGTTCCCACTAATATAAACCTTCACAGGTTGCGATTATCTAACTGGCACAAGACAGGCGTTAATACCTAGGGTGATAAAGCAATTACGCGATCGAGCATACGCGACATAGTATCTGTCATAGAAGATGGTTGAAACTGACAGTCGCTGTCCGACTGTCGTCCTGTTTGATCGACACTTGTCTGGACGCATGCAGCTTCAATCATTCGTGTGGCTGCTACTTATGATGATTACATACCGATGTTATTGTTTCTGATGCACATTGTAATCGCAATAATTAATGTTGTTGTCGTTGAGTCTTTATCGGTGTCGTGACGACTTAGATTTGGTGGCCTAAAATGACCGCAAAAATCATAATGGGATATAAATATGAATTACGCCAGAAAGTGACAATTCATGATTTCAACTGCGTCTGTGACCATTAACAATTTGAACGTGATTCATATTATTATCCTATTATGATTCTGCTAAAGCGGCCATGTTAGACCCCTGTATTGTGATTTCAATGTGATGTGTAACGCTAAGAGATCACCCATCGACCATGTCGTGGTGAGTGGCTCGCAGGCGCCGCGAGTGGCTGCGAGCGACTCTCCTTACCTCTCACTTGTTTTTATCGTTTCTGTTTGAGTTCGACTAATTTTCAACGTTCAGTTTGTTGGTTTTGTTTGAGAGCTGTGTTAACATTGATTTTATGACTTAGAATGAGTTTGTCGGTGTGTCTGTCCGTTACGTTTGGGTTCGCTGTGCACCTGCGCTGTCCGCTGTCCGCTGTCCGCCCCGCTGTCCGGCGCACGCATTACATCTTGTTGTAGTTCGAACCTTTACTTTGTCCAACTTTATGTTCTTGTATAATTGGCATTGGATCAGTGATACGAAATATTTTTACATAAAATGTTATTATTTTCCATTTGTGAAAGTGTAATCTGAAAGATATTATATAAGGGATATAATATCTTTCAGATTGCTTTGCATTGAAAGATGATACACAAGTTGGTATCGATGTCAAAATATACCAACACTCTTCGGTTAGTTCAATACGGTCCACTTTTGATTATGGCATTAACACAAAATGGTTTAATTTCTAATTTTTCTGTCGCCAAGCAAAAGTGGTTCTTATTTCTTTCGTAAGCATATATTTGATAAAGTTCAATAATTTCGTTTGCACAACAGAACAGATCGAGTTGAATCATGTAATTAATCAGTATATACTGCGGTTGGAGAGCTATCGCTGCGTCCTAGGCGAAGAGCCACTGGAGGAGAAACTAACGCCTTAACTATTACAAATACCAACAATATAAATAAACACAATGGCGTATAAAGCACTTTCAGTATATCCTTCCGTCATTACGGATGAAAATATATAAGTAGAGGTTATTTTTATTATTATGTTTTATGTTGGTTTGTTCACTTCACCGCCATCCAGCGTAGTTAAAATCGAAGGTCTAGAAGACAGTGTCACTTCAACTAATTTGCTAACTGAGCTCGGCCATTACAGTTCAGAGAAAGTCCAAATTGATTACTCATTTATAAATAAAAAGTGTAGTTTGAATATTGTATAGTGAACTTAAAGGTCTCGGTGCGGAAGTGTCGATAGGTTGTGAATGTTGTGATGTAGCTTTGTGCGTGTGCGCTGACGGAGCTTGTTGTCGGCAGCGAGTATGTGCGGAGGTGTCGATAGGTTGTGATGTAGCGACGTGTGTGTGCGCTGACGGAGCTTGTTGTCGGCAGCGAGTATGTGCGGAGGTGTCGATAGGTTGTGATGTAGCGACGTGTGTGTGCGCTGACGGAGCTTGTTGTCGGCAGCGAGTATGTGCGGAGGTGTCGATAGGTTGTGATGTAGCGACGTGTGTGTGCGCTGACGGAGCTTGTTGTCGGCAGCGAGTATGTGCGGAGGTGTCGATAGGTTGTGATGTAGCGACGTGTGTGTGCGCTGACGGAGCTTGTTGTCGGCAGCGAGTATGTGCGGAGGTGTCGATAGGTTGTGATGTAGCTTTGTGCGTGTGCGCTGACGGAGCTTGTTGTCGGCAGCGAGTATGTGTGGAGGTGTCGATAGGTTGTGATGTAGCGACGTGCGTGTGCGCTGACGGAGCTTGTTGTCGGCAGCGAGTATGTGCGGAGGTGTCGATAGGTTGTGATGTAGCGACGTGCGTGTGCGCTGACGGAGCTTGTTGTCGGCAGCGAGTATGTGCGGAGGTGTCGATAGGTTGTGATGTAGCGACGTGTGTGTGCGCTGACGGAGCTTGTTGTCGGCAGCGAGTATGTGCGGAGGTGTCGATAGGTTGTGATGTAGCTTTGTGCGTGTGCGCTGACGGAGCTTGTTGTCGGCAGCGAGTATGTGCGGAGGTGTCGATAGGTTGTGATGTAGCTTTGTGCGTGTGCGCTGACGGAGCTTGTTGTCGGCAGCGAGTATGTACGGAGGTGTCGATAGGTTGTGATGTAGCGACGTGCGTGTGCGCTGACGGAGCTTGTTGTCGGCAGCGAGTATGTGCGGAGGTGTCGATAGGTTGTGATGTAGCTTTGTGCGTGTGCGCTGACGGAGCTTGTTGTCGGCAGCGAGTATGTGCGGAGGTGTCGATAGGTTGTGATGTAGCTTTGTGCGTGTGCGCTGACGGAGCTTGTTGTCGGCAGCGAGTATGTGCGGAGGTGTCGATAGGTTGTGATGTAGCTTTGTGCGTGTGCGCTGACGGAGCTTGTTGTCGGCAGCGAGTATGTGCGGAGGTGTCGATAGGTTGTGATGTAGCGACGTGCGTGTGCGCTGACGGAGCTTGTTGTCGGCAGCGAGTATGTGCGGAGGTGTCGATAGGTTGTGATGTAGCGACGTGCGTGTGCGCTGACGGAGCTTGTTGTCGGCAGCGAGTATGTGCGGAGGTGTCGATAGGTTGTGATGTAGCGACGTGCGTGTGCGCTGACGGAGCTTGTTGTCGGCAGCGAGTATGTGCGGAGGTGTCGATAGGTTGTGATGTAGCGACGTGCGTGTGCGCTGACGGAGCTTGTTGTCGGCAGCGAGTATGTGCGGAGGTGTCGATAGGTTGTGATGTAGCGACGTGCGTGTGCGCTGACGGAGCTTGTTGTCGGCAGCGAGTATGTGCGGAGGTGTCGATAGGTTGTGATGTAGCGACGTGCGTGTGCGCTGACGGAGCTTGTTGTCGGCAGCGAGTATGTGCGGAGGTGTCGATAGGTTGTGATGTAGCGACGTGCGTGTGCGCTGACGGAGCTTGTTGTCGGCAGCGAGTATGTGCGGAGGTGTCGATAGGTTGTGATGTAGCGACGTGCGTGTGCGCTGACGGAGCTTGTTGTCGGCAGCGAGTATGTGCGGAGGTGTCGATAGGTTGTGATGTAGCGACGTGCGTGTGCGCTGACGGAGCTTGTTGTCGGCAGCGAGTATGTGCGGAGGTGTCGATAGGTTGTGATGTAGCGACGTGCGTGTGCCCTGACGGAGCTTGTTGTCGGCAGCGAGTATGTGCGGAGGTGTCGATAGGTTGTGATGTAGCGACGTGCGTGTGCCCTGACGGAGCTTGTTGTCGGCAGCGAGTATGTGTCGCGCGCCTGGTGAGCCGAGCGGCGCTAGCTGTGCGCACGATGATCCCGTACTATCCATGAGACTGTACTGTTGTTAGGACGAGAAGCTGCAGCACTTAAAATCGATACTAATTCGCAATGGTAGAAAATATTTTATAAAAAGTGCTGAAGGTATGTATCTAATGAACACTGCAGTTCCTCTGTATCCTCGTCGTGTCATTGTTGTATGGCTATGAGCACTGAGCGGAAATCTGTATGAATGTATTAGTCCGAGGTCATGCATCGCTATCGCGTACGTTGCTTGCGGTCGTAGGTTACGTCGATGTGTCGCTTGAATGTAACCCGCAATGTAATGGAAACGTGTAGAAGTTCATTTTTATTTGCATATAATCATTTGTTGTGTATGTGTCGTTCCGCTGTAATACATCCTCTCGGTTTGAAATTTGAAGTATTATTGACGAACAGTCAATTTAGAGGCAGGCACATAAAATGTAGCAACTAGTAGGTGACCGTCGACAATACAAGATAAGGTTTAAACACAAGCTTATAAATTTTAAAATTGACCTTGTTGCAACATTGATGAACGACAATAGTGAGGCAGTGTATCGTGAGCCTACAGCAGCTGCGCACACTAGGCCACAGGCTCACAACATAACAACTGACCTCCGCGGCTGTGATCCTCACGGAGTGACGTTTTAGTTTTAGTTTTAGTTCGTTAGTTTCGGTTCTTTTCCTTTTATTGTTTTTGTTGTATCATCCAGTCACATCCTTCATACTATTCAGAAGTGAATATGAATCGGTTTAATTGTAGTACTAACTTAGATACTAGGTATTCTAAATTCATATTTCAAGTCGAATTCAGATGAGCTATAATTTAAGTAATATTTTATTATACATTCACGCTAGAACTATTAGGGAACACAGCACAGTATTACGCTCTCTCAACCTTTTCATTGTTTGAGTACTCACCTAGAGCCAGCTACCTAGTTCCCGAAAGCTAACATCATCACCTGACCGATCACCTGTTGTCGTGTCGTGTCGTGCCGTGCTGTTGTCGAGCTGCGTGCTAGTCATCTAGTGCGAGTGATAGTGTCGTCATGTCGTCCGCTGACTGACTGTCTGTTGTCTGTTGCAGCGAGTATTTGTATGACGCGTACGCGGACCGCGATAACGTACCCCTTGCCAAGTAAGTGCCCTGTGCCGTCTGTGCCTGTTCCTCCCCGTGCCTGTGCCGTCTGTGCCTGTTCCTCCCCGTGCCTGTGCCGTCTGTGCCTGTTCCTCCCCGTGCTTGTGCCGTCTGTGCCTGTTCCTCCCCGTGCTTGTGCCGTCTGTGCCTGTTCCTCCCCGTACCTGTGCCATCTGTGCCTGTTCCTCCCCGTGCTTGTGCCGTATGCACCTATTCCTCCCCGTACCTGTGCCGTCTGTGCCTGTTCCTCCCCGTGCCTGTGCCGTCTGTGCCTGTTCCTCCCCGTGCTTGTGCCGTCTGTGCCTGTTCCTTCCCGTGCTTGTGCCGTCTGTGCCTGTTCCTCCCCGTACCTGTGCCATCTGTGCCTGTTCCTCCCCGTGCTTGTGCCGTATGCACCTATTCCTCCCCGTACCTGTGCCGCCTGTGCCTGTTCCTCCCCGTGCCTGTGCCGTCTGCACCTATTCCTCCCCGTACCTGTGCCGTCTGTGCCTGTTCCTCCCCGTGCCTGTGCCGTCTGCACCTATTCCTCCCCGTACTTGTGCCGTCTGTGCCTGTGCCGTCTGCACCTATTCCTCCCCGTACCTGTGCCGTCTGTGCCTGTTCCTCCCCGTGCCTGTGCCGTCTGCACCTATTCCTCCCCGTACCTGTGCCGTCTGTGCCTGTTCCTCCCCGTGCCTGTGCCGTCTGCACCTATTCCTCCCGTACTTGTGCCGTCTGTGCCTGTGCCGTCTGCACCTATTCCTCCCCGTACCTGTGCCTTCTGTGCCTGTGCCGTCTGCACCTATTCCTCCCCGTAGGTACCTGTGCCGTCTGTGCCTGTGCCGTCTGCACCTATTCTTCCCCGTACCTGTGCCGTCTGCACCTATTCCTCCCCGTACCTGTGCCGTCTGTGCCTGTGCCGTCTGTGCCTGTGCCGTCTGCACCTATTCTTCTCCGTACCTGTGCCGTCTGCACCTATTCCTCCCCGTACCTGTGCCGTCTGTGCCTGTGCCGTCTGCACCTATTCTTCCCCGTACCTGTGCCGTCTGCACCTATTCCTCCCCGTACCTGTGCCGTCTGTGCCTGTGCCGTCTGCACCTATTCTTCCCCGTACCTGTGCCGTCTGCACCTATTCCTCCCCGTACCTGTGCCTTCTGTGCCTGTGCCGTCTGCACCTATTCCTCCCCGTACCTGTGCCGTCTGTGCCTGTGCCGTCTGCACCTATTCTTCCCCGTACCTGTGCCGTCTGCACCTATTCCTCCCCGTACCTGTGCCTTCTGTGCCTGTGCCGTCTGCACCTATTCCTCCCCGTACCTGTGCCGTCTGTGCCTGTGCCGTCTGCACCTATTCTTCCCCGTACCTGTGCCGTCTGCACCTATTCCTCCCCGTACCTGTGCCGTCTGTGCCTGTCCATCCCTGTGCCCACACCGCTACAGCGAGCACGCCCAGTGTACGCTCGCTTGCATGATACTACTGCTACTTATTTTTGGTTCTAATTTTAACTTATATGTATGTATATGTGCCGCTTGTAACAACCTCATATGTAAATACGATATAACGGTGAATGAACGAGTAACCTAGTTGTAATTTAGTTACTTACGATTGTACAAACATTAAGGATTTGTTGTCTTACTCAACTTCAAAAACCAAAACATCAACGATCAAAATATCAACACCATAATAATTATAATGATTTATAACATAAATAGTTTAAAATATCAACACTTTAGATGATCCACGAATCTGAATATCACTGATTTACAACGTAACTTGTTCACTTGATTAACACTTTGCATTGCATTACACAAATTACATTTATAATTAAACTATAGGTAATTAATATTATATATTTTGATTGCTGATGTTTTGGTTTTTGAAGTTGAGCCCGGATTTGTTCCACAGCATGTAAGACAAGTGGCATGTTATTGTAACCAGTACTAACAGTGACCAGCCGCACACGTGACGCATGCTCATGTTACACAGACTCTATTAGCGTTCAGTTCAGTTTTTTCAGTTAATTTCATTATGTTCATGTAATTTTAACGACGGTCGGTCAGGATCACACGATACAGTCGCGACGACTCGACATCGAGCGCCCAGTTTTATCGGTAAATAAACTCGTACTAAACTCGCGAAGTGATCTTATCGATGACGATGTATGTATATTTTTGCGAGGCGCGTGCGATCCCCGCTCCTTAAACGAGTCGGTTTATATACCGGTAAACTAACTGTCGGAGTTCCGCGTCCCGGACACTAAACATTGTGGTGGCTCAGCGGCTCCAAGCGCAGCACGCTCGACATCGAAGGCAAGATACAGGAGTGGCGCTCGCGCAGCCAGCCGTCCGCGCCGCCCGAGCCCGGCCCTCCCGGGTCCGACCCGCCCGGGTCCGGCCCGCCCGGGTCCGGCCCGCCAGGGTCCGGCCCGCCCGCCGCCACGCGCCTGCTGCTGGCCGGCGACGACGTGGTGTGCCAGCTGCTCCCGCCACCCGCGCTGCTGGACGACCTCAAGACGCGCCTCGACCAGAAGGACGAGGACAACGAGTCCGGCATACACGAGTCCGAGTAACCGCGTGCAGGCTAAGCTAGGCGCTCCCGACCCTAAACTAAAAGGATCGGGTACATCCGCGTATTATTCTATTGGTAGCAACTCTCGAGACAGTGACTTTTATGTCAATGATGATATACACGGGCGGTTCCAGAAGTACCCGGCCTAACTAAGAAATCACAAAAAATTGCGAATTTCGACTACTGTTTGGGCGCAGCTTTTTCATGTACAACTTTTCGGACGAGATACGATGTACAGCATTTTCTGAAATCCCTACCTAATCTGCTAGTTCACGCACATTTTTTGGGCTTTTTCACCATTTGGTCGACCACTGCGATGTTCTTCTTCTAGCAGCTCATATGGCCTCGTTTAAACTCGAGGACCCAATATTTTATTGTTGTAAATGAACTCGCAGACTCCTCCGGAGTAGAATCTGGCTCGGCTTTGATATCGGTCGGCCGTCGGACTGAAACTTTTCAAGTGAAAGTTTTGTTTCACATAACGGTGACCAATTTCCTCCATGTTCAAAAATTCAGTAACAGTGTTCACTATTTGATGGGCGCAAAACAAATAATAAATAATATGGCGGTTTGAAACTATAATTTAGTTTTATAAGGTTGGTACTCTCTACCAAAGACATTATTTTCAGACAATAACCGCCATTTATACGTCAGATGGGTATTTCTAGGACCGCCCTCGTAAATCTTGAATTGTAATATGCGATGATTAATCGTGTGCTCGCGACTGTACAGTGTACAGTGTACCTGTACACCGTGACAGTCAAAATGAAGGGACCAAGTCTCCAATGTCTTGTCATACTTCAATAAAAAATAATACCATTAATTTACTATTTCCTACCTTTGCTATAATTTTAGATAGCTCATTATATACATAATATTTTAACAAAATGCTTGGTGACTGGTGCTTGGTTTTGTCTCTCCATCTTAATATCATGATGGAGGGACCAAGCATTTTTTTTATATGTGTATGACAGACATTGGAGACTTGGTCCGTTCATTTTGACGGTTACTGAACACCCTCACGATACGTTGTCTAGCTTCGCTTCTGCAGGACGAAGTTTATCTAAGGCATGTGTTGTCATTAATAACCTCAACTTGTTAGAAACGTGGGCTACAATAAAATTGTATGTGGTCACATGACAACCGGGCTACAACTAAAATTAATTATGTAAGTTCGTTAGTAAGATCCCGCAGGGTTGATTTTAGACAACACACATGAAATTCGACCAATTTTTTGTAGTTGTACAAAATGGATTTGTCTTCCGTCGTTAGCAGTTTTTATAAAAGTTTTATTGTTCAACTTTCAGATGTCATTTGTACCTTAGCTTGTACGTTTTGATAAAAATACTTTTGATAAATCAAGGTGTTTAAGGACTTGTAGACTTCAGCCAAAACGTGTTTAACTGTCCATTTTACTGATTCGTTCATATCAATCGTTAATATCTCTAGATATGTAAGTATAATAAAGTATAAATAAATGTAAGACATGAATATCCCACGACATATTAGCTTAGCCAGGCTTCGCTTGATCGTTTCGAACGAGAACGTCCATTCGCTACGTATACAACCGCTTCTGCCTCGCCTGCTGTTTGTGATAAACGTTGGCACCAACCACATTACGAGGGTTGCTCATATACCTTACCTGCAGCTCCGAGATACTGAAAACTTGGTTTTCTAGCCGAATTGCACTTGTAAGTGGCTGCGTATAGAATGAGATCAGCCAATATTTGTCCAAACATTGGAACCCTATACGTATACTATATTGCAACGCTGGTACAACTAATATTGATCTCTCTATTTTATATATCGTCGTACTGTAGTGTCGTAACTCGTAACTGGTAATGGCGTGAGCGTAGCGCGACACATAGTTTTGATACGAGCATACTATACGTTAGCAGAGAGCGCTCTCACTGCAGTAGGATAAGTAAGTCGGCAGTCTGTGCTTCAACGTGATATCAAATGCGTATGTTTATCATAGAGTAATAAGCTATGGAGGCAGAAAGGAGCGATTCGCCGAACAAATTTATCTGCCGCTTTCTCCGGGAGGCGAGGTAAACACATCAGCACACTACGGGACAATCACACACAGATACATGCACCCTATTGCATGTATATGTGTGTGATTATAAACGCAGACGAAGAAAAATAACCAAACAATCAAGAAACACATTTTTTAGAGAGCACTTGTTTCAGATATTTATCTAAATATGTAAAAGTGAAAGATTACTCACTCACTCATCACGAAATATGCTCAGTAGTCACGTTTGCAACCACTGACCAACCAAGTCTCACACATATACACATCAAAATTTCCACGGGAACGAAGTCGCCGGCTACAGCTAGTAAATTATATGCGCAATGGCGTCTGTCGGCGAATGAACTAGTTTTATATAACTCTTCGTAATATAATTTGGCAGAGGAGTATGTCCAGCTATGCCAACTCTAGAGCTTATTCCTCTATGATGTTTATTGTATAGGTACTGCACGGTCATGTGTCCACCTGCTCACGAGCGCACCTCGGGCGCCCGTACTAGCTAGGAATTTAATGTAATATACAACGTTAGGCAAAGTAAACAAATTAAAATGACGTAAAAGGCTTTTCAAAAAGGCAACTTTTATATAAGAATGATTACAAAATCGAATATTTCTTTGAATTTTGCTATTATTTATTCCCATTTTTATGCATTTTAAAACTTTTGATAAAATATAATATTTAGCAGGTAGGTACGTTTCTTGTAATCGTACGTTTTTTGTAATCGTAGATTTTTCACCTCTTTCTATTTATATAATATTGGTAATGGTAACAGGATCTACATGTATCGGGATTTAATTATAATCAATCAAAATACTAGTATTATATCATTATAATTATGTCGTAACCGGTAGCGTGTACTGTAACATAGTGAGACAGTACATGGCAGGGGCAGGGGGGGTGTAGTCAGGGGCGCGCGGCGCTGACACTGCTGAGCTGCACTTAGCTCTCCGCGGAATCCAAATTAAATCACGATTTCCTTTTTTACTGACTTTCGCCTACTGGTAATGGTATATTAGGTTCAAGTACACAATCCTGCCATGAGTACATTAAATACTATTCCAGCTATTATGTATAAAAAAAACAACGTTTATTGTGATGTCAGCGTCGTGCCACCAGCTGTTTAAATAACTATGAATATCAAGATTTTAATAATTAAATTTGTGTATATATATCATAAGTTACTGAAAGATTGTAGTCATTTCACAACGTTTCAATGTTTTTACATTTATACTTTAATGTGTAATAATTGTTAGTTTGAGCGTGTCGTAGAACGTTGTGCGACATTTATTATGCCATGTAGTAATACAGCGACAGTTGCGCGTCGCGCCTGAGGTTACTCGGACTCGTGGGACGCGGTCACGCGGCCGCGACGTCAGCGGTAACATTCACCACTCTAACCCGATTTACTGAGTTCGCTTATATTTGGTGCCATACTTTTTTTTTTAATTTTGTTCGTCCGTAGTGTGCGTGTTGTTCCTTCCTTGGCCAGGTCTAACTTTATGTTTGGTCCTTCGAAATAGCGCAGTAAAACGCATGTTACGACGCTATTTCGTAATTGTTTTGCTGGCTTGAACCTTCTATAATAAAAGTATATAAACTTACCAAAAATGATGTATCCTTGTGAGATGTGTCATGTGATGTCTCTAGTGTTGGGAATACGATAACAATAGTAAATGTGTCGGTAGTCGTACGCAGTCTTTTGAATAGAATTTGCGGTAGACCAACTGACGGATACCAGTAAACAAATGATTCTTCGGGGGCGTCCATTAATTACGTGAGACGTATTAGGGGAGGGGTTTTAGCCGAATGTCCCCTAATCTCACGTGGGAAAGAGACGTTGACGTTTTGACGGCACAATCTCGCATTGTATAGTCTATCCGTTCTAACATCCGTGGGCGTGCGCTCGTGCGTACAATAACACTGACGAATCTTTCGTAAACGAGCTTCAGAAATTTTTTGGTACGTTTTTATGCTTATTAAGTCTATGCTAACTGGTGTAATTACTAATGATTTGCATTTTAACATTTCCTAATTTCAATTTAGCAAATTATTTGCTTATTTGGTTTTTAAATGGAATAAGTGTGGCCCTTTCTGTTATGTTCTTAAATGGTGCATGAATCCTTGTCTGTGCTTTGCTTGTATGATAATTTACCAATGATTTGGTTTGTAATTGTGTACCTCTGAGGGTCCGTTTCCACCAAGCAGATAAATCCCCGCGCACTTGTTTGATGTCACTGATTAGAGGACTGACATCAGTATTGCCTTTCAGTATACAGTTTAACGCAGACATAAGCGTCTCCTTGCGTGTGTTCGAGGATGCGCGAGCGCCCAATTTTATACTAAGGGCAGTACCGATACAGTCAGTGGCATCAAAGAAGTGCGAGGATTTTTCCGTTTAGTAGAAATGGACCCTAATAAAACTTTCCTTTGATTTTTATTCAATGAATTGATTCTTTTAACTGATTTCCATTATTAAAGTAAATATCACAAGAGGAACTCGATTAAGATCATTTACTCAAAAGTTCACTTTGAGTGTAGTTTTTTATATTTTATTTTGTCGCTATTGATTTTTTGTCATCGTGGCGCACGGCTAGGCGTGCGGTGCGCTGCGTGGCCGTGCGTGACCGTGTGCGTGTTGCAGCGCCTACAAGGCCGAGAAGCGCGCCAGCCGGGCACGCCCGCCCAGCTCGCGCTCCCGCAGCGCGCTCAGCTCGGCCGAGCCCAGCGCCGGCGCGCCCAGCGAGGCCGGCGTCACGCGCGACACCACCCTGGCGACGTCTATCGACTCATACCACGCGCGCAGATATAATGATATGGCGCCGAAGTAAGTACATACCGTCTAACTTACCGCTCGCCCTCTGCTCACTTAACTGAACGCGTTCGACCGGACGTAGGAGCCGTCCGGCCGACCCGGTCTCTTTCCGTGAACGACTATGGCTATAATGTTGCCCGAGGAATTGCAATTCAATGACTACTCCACGCGGGTGAAGCCGCGGGCATCGGTTATTTGTAAATAATATCCCTATGACGAGAACCTTGTTCTGTCGTCAGTTGTATAGTCCAACAGTGTAAAGTATAATAATAATATGTTATTGAGATATGATAAGTCGATCAAGTTAGTGTTAGTGAGGAGCCGCCCGCACAGTCGCTGCGGGCTGCGGGTACACACGCTTCAGTTGCAACACATTGTGTGGCCGCTCTTGTGACGTCACTTGCAATCATTGTTAAAGATTTATCACACAAGCGATTTGTAAGCGTGTTTCCAACGAAGCGATTCTGTAACGCACACGCAGCGAGCCCAAACGCAGTGAAGACACTGCGTTTGAGTGTTGAAAGCGATTAGCGTCAGTGTACAAGAGGGTATTTCACAGTAGTGAGGGATCGCGGAGAAGTCGTGGCGAGCTCGCTGGACACACGCTGGCAAATCGCCAGTGTCACGCTCTTTCTAGAGAAAACAGATTCATCAACAGTATCAGAGCACCATTATTGTTGGAGTTGAATGGTTTTGGAAACGATACAAACTTATTCTATGGAAGTAAAATAACTTACCAATAATAAAGTCAATGAATTAGGTTATAAAACTTATGAGACCATCATTATTTTCATCTACAAATGAAAACTAAACGTTAAAAAATTTATAAGAAAGTTAGCTACGAGGCAAGTGCGCATTCGTTCATACATTCGCTATTCGACATGCATTTGCGAGATGTTAAGATTACTATTATTATAAGGACTCTGATGACTTTATTTCAAGTTGTAACACATTTGACCGAAACACTTCGTTTTTTTTTAAAAGAAATCCTTCCCGTTCCTTCCTAACCCAATGATCCAGTGCGGCAGCGATCTAGTGCAGCAGCGTCGCGTAAACTGACGCCAAAAATACGTGTACCGCGGATTCTACAAAATTCTTATAATAAAGACTTATTCGTCGTCT
Source organism: Lycophotia porphyrea (assembly GCA_950005105.1). Lineage (NCBI taxonomy): Eukaryota > Metazoa > Arthropoda > Insecta > Lepidoptera > Noctuidae > Lycophotia > Lycophotia porphyrea. The sequence goes on from OX465389.1 coordinate 521,675, forward strand.
TATGTCGTCATTGTCATCCTGTAGTCCGGTCAAAACAGACATTTCAAATAACAAAAACTCTGACAGAGCTGAGTTTTGGCAGAAACCTTGGGTACACCTGTAGAAATAAAGTGCCCAAAGTCCCCATCGATCCCATGTGTGCTAAAAAAGTAATTCAAGGTCAAAGGTAAACATTTTCAGATTTTTATCGAAAACGGTAAGTGTTATCATAAATATAGCCCAAACAAAAATTGAAATTCATAAAATTATCTACAAAAATGGTCCTAATATTTATTTCCTAACAATTACCATTCCTAAGATATCGCGATTCTAAAAGTTGAAGGTGTTAAATTTTACATGACACTATCCTACAGGAGTGTGGTTAGCGCGGCTTTTTTTAACGTGGTTTCCCCGGTAGGCCCCCTCCACGATCTGTTATGACGGAGTTTTATGGGAAAATACTGTATTTACTGCATGATGATTATTGATATTGGTATAGGTGATTGATTTAAACAGTAGTTCTGATTTCTGTTAATATTTTAATCTGATTAATACTCTTCAAATTCGACTTCAATCGTCATGTCTTCTTCGATTTCTTCTTCTTCCTCCTCTTCTTCTTGCTGGATGTTCATAAATTGTATAACTGAAAATGAATCAGCTATCTCGGATCTTCATCGATATCACATGAATCTTCGTCTAATTAATATCTAATTTATGATCTACAATTTTTAAAAAGGCTATATTTTTGATAAAACTTACCATTTCGAGAAAAATTAAAAAAAAAAAACGAAAATATTGACCTTTTTTTGTTTTTTGAAGAACTTTTTTAGCACACTTGCGATCGATGGGGACTTTTAGCACTTTATTTGTACCGGTGTAACTACCCAAGGTCTCTACCAAAATTCAGCAATGTCGGAGTTTTTGTTATTTGATCACTATTTTTATGTCTAACTAGCGGACGTCACGCGGTTTCACCCGCGTAGTTCCCGTTCCCGTGGGAGTACGGGGATAAAATATAGCTTACGTTACTCGCTGATAATGTAGCTATCCATTGCTGAGAGAATTTTTCAAATCAGTCTAGTACTTTTTAAGTTTATTCGTTACATGCAAAAATGCAAATCTTTCCTCTTTGTAATATCAGTGTAGATTTGACCGGACTACTAAATACAGTAAGCAAAGTGAAGTGAGTGCGATGTGGACGATATCGTCGAAGGTTTCAGCATGTCAAGTGTCACAAGAACTGAGCAGCAGTAACCTGGTGAGCTTACCTCCTGTTCCATTATCCCATCCCGTAGACCGCTCATCGATACATTTACGGCGCCTTGAAGTTCTCTCGGCCTATATCTTAACCCGCAGTTGGAATCGCTTTTTGTTTAGTTAATTAGTTAAAAATATTGTACTTATGTATAGAATAAGTGGGTACAGTCACCGCACGCTGTCAATATGATTTTGTTAGCGTCTTAAAAGCACAGTTTTATGGTCAAAGTGTTAGTAGCGTCGTGCGGTGGACCGTACCTGTCTGTTCTAAAACCACTGCTCGCCGTGTATGAGATGAGTCGGTGAGAGCAGTCGAGTGTGCATCACTGGCGGAAGTCGTGTGCACGCATGTGGTGACGGTGACGTCTGTTGCAGGCACTGGGAAGAGGGACCCCCCCGCTACCTCGGCTCTACTGAGTACGAGCGACCCCCACCCTACTACTATCCCGGACCACAGTGAGTATTACACGACACCATCACGCCGTGGAAGTAGCACACAACAACGTAGGGTTCTGTTTGACAACAAAATTCGAATGATCGTTTGAGTAGCTCTCGGGTATGGACGTCGTATATCTCGACAAGTTGCTCCATGTTCGACCCGCTCGAACGTGTCAGTTGATGACACGCTACTGAAACTACATATACAGTGTCCTTAGGAGACAGCATCAGCTGGGAGAACCGAAGCGCAGACATTGATTCTAAAGGGGACAGGTCCCCTTGGGAATCCAGCCAAAAGTGTCCGATAAGCGGAGAAAGCCGGCAACCTTCCGAAACACAAATGGTACTTAGCGCAGTGAAGTTGTATCAGAATCACTTGCATAATAATTTCGTTAATTTTTAACCGTAGCGCTGTCCGGTTTAGTGGTTTGAAAGCCAGTGCTCGGGAGCAGCCGACCGAGCTTACCGGCTGGAGCTGGACGCGCTACTGCGACGATAGGTTAGGATAGGATAGGGTACCTATCGTCGCAGTACGAGCCCCGCGCCCTGCGCACGCTGCTCTAGTGCTGTGTCATACCGTCTCATGTGAACGTACATCACACCATGTTTCATTGCGCCAAATACTATGCGTGGTAGTGTTAAGTAGGGCGCACATCTGGTGAAGAGCAGTGTAGTGCGGTTCTGACTGCCAACAGATACCAACCTCCTCAGATGTATGCCCGCTTTGATGCACTCTCGGACTAATGCAAGCTTATTTATTTTGACTTTATTCCAATAAAGGCTATATTTATATCTGCTTGGCGGCTCACTGATGTGCGCGGCTCGTGCAGGCTAGCCGGCTACTCGTTCGTGCATCATCTCACTGCCACGTGTGTCGGCACTGTGTGCTGTAGTGAGTGCTGCGTAACAGCTCGGCAGTGACAGTAGCAAATCCCCAAAGCTCGCGAGTTGGTACTAGAGATTGTGTGTGATACTATCGTCATGTCGAGCACGTTACGTTAGCTTGTGTTTCTGTTTATGTATGGGCACCGCTATCTGCAGGGGCTAGCGCGGCGGCACCACAGTGGTCTGGAAATCGAGCTCCATACTCATAGAAACACAAGGACAGGAATAAAAAATAAACTGCAATGGCTCTGGTATACCTCCTTTTAAGTCATATTAACGTATGTATGGTTTTAGTAGCTTCATGCTTGAGAAGAAAAGTTTTGTGTTTTTTTGTATGAAAAACAGTAAAGTATATTTTTTTGAAACTGAATGAAACTGAAGGGCTGGTGCTCTATACACGAGCTATTGTATCATACACAGCGATCAAGATGACATGTAATTTATGCGCTGTTGGTGGCCGCTTTGCACATAGCTGTATGCTGTATGCTGGGCAGGTAGGGATCTGATGATACAAGAAGACCATTAAAAATGTCTTCGTTGGTCGCTTTACGACTAGCGTGAATGGTGTTCTCTGTTTTTTTTAAGTCTTTGTTTCTGGTTTCCGTTGCCTCTTCAGATAATTTGCAAATGAGCATAATATTCAAGTGTTTGATAACTTCAGCACCATGCAGCAAAAGTTTGTGGACACTCGAAGGCTTGTAATACCAGCCATAGAGCTCCACGTACATTTCTGCAGTAAGGCGTGCAAAGTTTGCAAACGCATCAATATTTATAGGCTCCTCACTGGCTACTACACTCAAAAGGGTTGAAAATCTTTGGATTAAACGGGAATCCAATAAAATGATAGCTGCAGTTTTTATTTATAATAACAATGTTATTAAATCCATCACAATGATGTCTACACTCTTTCTTAGTGTTCTGACACGCGCACTATTAAGTCCCGACAAAACTCACTCACAGTATTTATTGGTTTTGTGAAGTCCTTATTGCGACGCCGGCTGTTGCTTTTGAGCATACTTTAAACTATTCGACGTCAAGTACCTCTCGATGGAAATTTTTATTTTGCTATTTTTATTGCCGAAATTGTTTGTTTTTTCTTTTTATTGTTTTTTTTTACTATTGTCGTGTGGTCGGCGCCAAACTGTACGTATGCTGTACATCAATAACAGGTCAACATTAGTACTAACATCATGCTCTTTCCTATTCCAGTGATAGACAGTAAACTGGCGCTCACGGAACTCGACGAAGATCTGCTCAAGTACTGAGGCGACCCCCAGCACACGTGACTGTGCTGCAGTCATCGCGCACTCCGCGCTCGCTCACACTCAGATCTGACGTAACTCTCCATAGATCTCGACACTCTCGTCATAATGATGACTACAGCATAGTTGTGTATTAGTGTATGCCTGCGCTCGTTCGCAGATTACAAATATAGTCCTAGACAAATATTACATGTTACAATCTAATAGTATATTTTAAATACCAAATTGTCCATTTTATAGTGCTACCTTAGAACAAACAACGAGTGTTTAGTGTTCTATATGGTCTGTCATACTCGCTCAACGAAACTATTGAGTGGACAGGTATTCATCTTCCCGCCACAGCCTGCATACTGCCAATATTCATTCTTACTGTGTGTACAAACATGTTTAGTCGAAGATACTTATTAATAGTCTTAAAACTAGTCGCCTGTATGCTCATCTGTTTGTTTGAGTGCAGTACAATGACAGGGTCGCCGTCTACGTCACTTATGTGTGCGTGAGTACCACACCCGTCGGCGGCCTCCCTGCCGACGGGGCGCCACTACTTGTGATCAACAACTATAGTAATACGACTAGTTGTAATCAAGTACTATTGTAACGTAACAGTGTTAGTTTACTATTTATCATATAAGTATATACAAGAGCGAGTGTCGGCCAAAGTTAGTGCCATACGTCGGACTGTGTCGGGCTCACGGCGTCACTGTCTCACTGTCTCACTGTCTGACTGTCTGACTGCATGTCACGTGATCACGTCGGCTCAACGTTATAGTAGACTAGGTTGATATCGATCTCAGGGTCGGGTTGGCTTTAAAAGATTTACACAATGATACCTGATATGTGTTGTTGTGCGCGGGTCACTACGACCGCACAAAATGTGTTTCAGTTGGAAATCTAAGAGATTCACTTTTAAGTTAGAAGTTATGTATTATATTATATAGTTAGGTTAGGTTATTTCTCTCGTTTTTTCATTCTCTTTCTGTACTATTATGACAAGTGATTGTATGTGAAAAGACAACGTTCCTGTGAAAAAGCGAAAGGAATAGTTGGTGACGCCACAGACGTGCGCCGCGTGTGTCCGTGTGCTCACTGAGCGTAGCGGTGACGTCACTCGTTCACACGTACACACGTACGCATCACGCCGCGAGATTGTAATGCATTTATATTTAAATTGATATCCTAAGTAATTAATGAGTCGTACAATGTGCTCTAGTGCCGTGCGACACTTGACACGTACCGCGCCGCACTAGCGCACTACCGCACTAGCGCACTAGCGCACTACCGCCCGTACGTAGTGCGCGTGGCGCCGGCGGTGTGCGCGTGCCGCACTACGATACCGATCGACCACACCGAGGAACGCTCACACCGACCGCTGTACGCTTCACGTTATAATTTATAGAAAAATTTATTACTACGTATAATAAGTCATGTTTTTATTATTATTTTACATAATTCCGTGCTAGTTCATATTTACGAACAATAGTTTTCTATCCACATTTCTAAGCTCGGGCATTTTACAAAACTGCCGCGTTATACTCATTGTTCATAACGAAACTAGCATTATTATCGTATTTAGTGTAATTTAGTGATTATTCGACATTTACTTGATCTGTAAACTCGGAATACGAGATGTTCAAATGTTTGATTTGTTTAAACTCATTGTGTCATATCGTTAGTGAGTGCCGTTTGTTGTATGTGCGAGTGCGAGTGGGATACCAAATGTGAGGTCTCGCTCACTGCAGTACTCCGGGCGAGGCGGCGGCCACGGGCGGCGCTGGATGCGTGTAGTCAATTAGCTGTAGGTATTCAATAGTTAAGTGATTAACTCTCCTACGAGTTACTAACATTCAGCGGAAGTGTGCAATACTAACCAGTATGCTCTGGCACTACACAGTTCCGGGCTGTACTGCTGCAGCGTCGCCCGCGCCGCGTGCTAGCCTGTCCTACCCCAGGATGTGTCAAATAAATGGGAACATTATTTTATACGTTAACCTTTCCTGCTCACTTTACCGTAGAGAACTTCCTTTTGGAAACAACTTGTGAAAATATACTAGTGTTTATGTTGTGCCGTTGCTCAAAGTTCTCAAAGCTCGGGCACGAGGTTAGCGGCGCGGCAGATGTACCGCTCTCGGAGCTGGCGGCAGGCGGGGTAGTGTTGGGTTACGACACATTACTATCTTTGTTCGCGAACGAAATGTGTAAACAGCGACGACAACATCTTCTTGATACTATTTCCTTCCTAAAGTATGATTTTTCGGGAAAAAAAAATGGAAATACTACAGCTCAACACTACGTCAATGCAGACGTGCACCGCTAGGTTGGTGCGCACCACTCCCCGCTCCCCGCTCCCCGCTCCCCGCTCCCCGCTCCCCGCTCCCCGCTCCCCACTCCCCGCTCCCCACTCCCCGCTCCCCGCTCCCCACTCCCCGCTCCCCGCTCCCCTCTCCCCGCGCCGCTCACTTCGTGCCCGAGACCTTAGGATTACACTGTTTAGCCATTTTGTATTGATTTATTGAAGAGTCGCGACGTACTGGATAGTGTTAGTGAATGTTAAGTTAGGCTAGACTTAACGTAATTCCAATGTAATCTCTAAACGTGTAGTAATGTAACCAAAAAGAAAGGTTTTGTAAGAGCGCGCCGCACTGTGACACTGTAGCACTGCCGCACTGTCGCACTGCCGCACTGTCGCACTGCCGCAGTGTCGCAGTGCGCGCTGGCTGTGCGATCCGCATCGCGGACTGTAACGACGATTGTAAAATAAACAACATTTAATTATCTCTAACATGATGTTTTTATTGAATCACATCGCCCCCCCCCCCCACCTGCCGGCAGCAGAATGTAACGTCATCATTTACACGTTATGATATCATCGAAGTGGTAGTTACAAGAAGATCCCGAACTTATTGTGAAGCAAATGTATACTACTGTCTGCTGGTCACCGCGGAGCGACGGAATATGTGTTTTTTAGAGGATGTTAGAAGGAAGGAGTTCCTACTGTCAACGGCCGCTTCACTAAACGGGCGCTACGACTGATAAAAACTACAGATGCGGCTGCGCACAGCTACAGTCGCCATAACTGGACACAGCTCCTTTAATATACACCGCTTTGTCATAAGAGTCACAGACAGACTGCCGAGCTTGCATGGAGGAAGACGAGACAGCAGCCCACGTGCTTCTACACTACCTAGAGGTCCTTTATTCCCATCTACCCTACCGGTCTGTCCCCACTGGTGGCAGTTGCCTAATACAGGGCAAGGTAAAGTGCTGGAATGCACGAGCATGATGGTTGACTTCATGAACTTTCCTCCTGCCAGTCTGTTCGCTTACAAAGACAGTTCTGACAGCAACTTTAATTAAAACCTATTGCCCAGTGGTTCGGTTGGTTGTCTTCTCGCTGTAATTAGTTTAAATCGGTCTTGTCTGGATGTGGCTTCCCGTATATTCCCAGTGTTCGCGCTCAGTCACCTCGCCAGTATCCCGAGAGCCAGACCACATGTTTGATAGGATGCTTTGACTGTTGCTGATAGCATCAGCCTATTCTTCTAATCATCTCTTCTCTGGATAAATGTCAGCGTTCCATGGTATAGAAAAAACACCGGTACAAACTAATATAATTAATAAAGGGTTTAAATAAAAAAAAAATGTTTAGAACAGTTCAATATGAAAGAAAAATTGATGTTAATTATATTTGGTCACCCATGACACATTTATTAAATTTAAATTTAGAATACAGTACCTAAATCTACGAGTATATATATCTATCAATTTCTCAACCGTAAAAAAAAACGAACGATTTATTTTTGCCTTTCGTAAGGACTATCCATGTGCTCTAGATTACCTACAAACTTATTTTAAAGTGTTGGGCAGCTTGCTTCCAAATATCTACTCGTCCAAATAACTTCACAGCCCGCATCCACCGAATTCTTATAGAAGTCTAGTTATAGTATTAAGTATCTCGTTTTCTCATTTCGATATAATTTGTTAAAATATTTTGTATTTTATTTGTTGGTATAATTATTATGACGTGTACTTTCCCGAGCCACAAGATGAAGTGAAAGAATGAGAGAAGCTACCCGAAACTGTCAAATTTTCCCAATCAACCTTGAACCTAATGCTCCAGCGATAAAGGTGAAAATATATTAAAGAAATGTAGTAGCTTGATGTGCTGGCGTGTGTACAAGCGATGCTTACCTAGTTTGTGGCTCACCGATATATATGACACAACTGTTTTATTTAAATTAATTCAGATTGAGATTCATTTATTTATTGTAAAACTAATAAACTAATTTTTATTTATTATTTATTATTAACTAATAAACTAATTTTTTATTTGATTTGATTTTGATCTATATCATCATCACCATTCTCCTGCCCATATCCCAATTTATTGGTGCTCAGCGCAGCAGGTCTTCGTCTTATCATCTAATATCTATTAGTATCTATAAAAGTAAGTATATTCATCTTCTCGTGGCTAAATAATCACAGCTGCTCAGGTCGATCTTCAGGTTAAGCCGCGTTAGCCTAGGTTAGTCCGTGGATGGATGACATGCTATTGCATACCTAGGGAAGCACGTTGGACGTTGATCCCGGTTGTCATTTATAGATCTTTGACAGTCGTTACAGGTAGTAGTGGCCCGAAAATCTAACAACCAGTGATACCAAGGGGTATCATATTACCCATTATTTAACCGAAAGGGTGACTGGTAAATAATGCCTTTTATTCTACATGAAGTTTAAAAAAATAAATAAAGTATAAATAATAAGTTGATTTAAAGAAAACAAAGTGTTAAAATAACCAACACGTTTATTTGACTGCGCCCACTGTCCCACTGGCCTACTGGGCTGGGCTGCCAACAGTCTAACACTTAGGCTACTTAGCACTAACTAAGCTAGTATAAATACATAGTATAACTAATCAATACTGTGTCGTGTCAGGTCGTACAGCGACGAGAGCAGCCGCGTGTCTGCCGTGACGCGTGACTACGGCTACTACGGCAAGGGCACGCGCTGTACGAACGTCTGCGGCGAGTGCTCCGGACAAGTCACCCTTAATCTCCATCCTTTGGGGAGAAGACAAAGGTAACAGTGTATCAGCAGGCTGGAACAGTGGAAACAATCAAGCTACCGAAGGGAGATCTCTATTTATTGTTGAACTACAAAGAACATCATTATAATAAGAACGTGCTAAGCGCCACCGCCGTGCGCTCGCTGAGAGGTCGCATAGATGGAAACTAGCTGGCGAAACTTCACACACGTCGCGGTATCTACTGATGACTACAAAAGCAGGATTCTTAAACTCATAATTTCAACTTTCGTAAAAACTCTATCAAAATAACTGTAATATCTTTCATCATCTTCCTGCCCTTGTCCCATGTTACTAGGAGCAGGCGCAACACGTTTTTTTCTTCCATTCTCCTCTGTCAACCGTCACGCTATCATTTATTCCTTTATCTTTCATATCAATCCTCACACAATCCATTCATCGTTTCTATGGTGTTCCTCTCCCTCCATCCATCAGCATTTATATTCATCACATTTTTAGTCACATGCGATTCGTCCCTCCTCATCACAAATGTCCATACTAAGACAGTCGATTTCCTTTCAACTTTTCCGTAACTGGCGCAACTTTTAAACTTCCTCAATATACTCGTTCATTACCTTATCCATTCTTGTCACACCACATATCCACCTCAACATTCTCATCTCCGCTACTTGCAATCTTTTTTCATCCTCTTCACAGTCCAGCATTCCGATCCATACAGTACGACAGGTCTAATAACGGCCTTGTATATTTTCCTCTGTAACTTGAAGTGCATCCGTGGGTCGCAAGTTGTTCCAGTGACCTGTCGCCATTTCATCTATCTATCCTGAATTGATCCGACGCGTAACGTCTAGGTCTACTTCGCCATCTCCTTGGACAAGCGACCCGAGGTACCAAAATTCGGAACAGATCGGTATAGGCGGTCCAGCAAGAATTATGGAATAAATCACAGAACAAGTATTCTGTTTTGGTCCAACTGACTTTCAGGCCAACATTCTCCAGTCCTTGTCATCACTCCTCCAATGTGCTCTGGACCTCTAGGCCACACTCAGCAACCAAAACAATGTCGTCGGCAAACAGCATACACCAGGAAGCCTCTTCCTGGATATCCGACGTAAGTGCGTCCATTATCACCAGGAAGAGGTAAGGGCTTAGAGCGGACCCTTGGTGCAAGCCGAAAGCCACATAGAAGTTGCCGGTAGTGCCCGCTGTAGACCGGACTTGGGTACTACATCGGCTGTAAACCGCTCGGATCAACTGCACATACTGCCCAGGCATACCTTTCTCTTTCAGGGCCCACCACAAAACCTCACGAGGTACCCGGTCGTATGCCTTTTCGATGTCGATGAATACTATGTGCAAGTTCCTGTGCGCAAAATAACTGATCTTTATTTTCTTTAAATTAACATTGCTTTTGGCTACTGGCCAAGTTGAAATAACTAAAAGGACTATATGGTTGCAAAAAGTTGAAGTAGGTATCTTATTGGTTTTATTGCCATTCGGTTCATTTAATTCAACCTTGATCAACCGCTTTTCTATTCCTTGTTGTTTGTAAATGTCCTGATTTAGATGATTTTTTTATTCATATTGTGTACATAATGTTAATGGATAACGCAAAAGTGTATAAGCATCCGGACGAACCTATTGAGGTTTTTGATATAGTTACGTTGGTTTTTTTTATTTTTTCTTGAATAATAATATTTAAAACATACCAATACTCTTATTGACGAAGATTATCGTGAAGTCATAATACTCGTGTTAAAGTTATGGCGTCGATCGCGAGTGTATAGTGTATACTAACAGAGGCTTGGGCGCATGGCGTGGTCACGCACGGCGCCGCGCAGTAGCCGGTCGAGCTCGGCGCGGCACGAGCAGTGCAGGAACTCGCGCGGCCGCACGCCGCGGAACACCTCCGCGATTGAAGGCTTCACGTTGTAAAAGATGATCGTCTGTCCGCGCGCGTGGAAGTCGTCTATTAATGCCTTTATGCCCTGCAAATTGAACATGTTTTGCTATCAATTTTAATATCGAAATATCTTTTAGCTCAGAGCATTCGGTCTAGGTTAGGGAAATTGGGGGTATGCGATTTTGTAGTAATCATCACAATAAGTCAGAATAGGGTTGCTTGAACATCGCGGTGAGCACGAGCGCGGCTTACCTTAGCGGCGGTGAAGTCTGCGGCCTGCACGTGCGTGGCGTCCAGCACGAGCGGCGTGTCCGTGCGGTGCCGCTCGGCCGCCTTGCGCAGCGCGCGCCGCACGAACTCCGCTGACGGGAACGACAACGAGCGGTCCACTACAGCCACCAGGTGCGCGATGCCGTCGCTCGACTGCGAACACGTCACATTGTTATAGTGTCGCTGACCACGACAGGCCGACCTTGCCTTATACACAGGAGATATAATGTGCACAACTGTTGGTTGAAGTTGCACGTAGAATGTTGGGGTGGCAGTCCATTTTTGGCCTGAACTGTGATTTTAACCCGGAGCCCCATACTAAATTACGGTCACCAAACGTCCAGAATGTTCCGGGTATAACAGACCCACCCTTTATATTACATTCAAAGTCCATCAATAGAGAAGGGAATCTTCAAACAAACATTGAAGATGGCGTGGCCATAGCAAAGTCTCAATCTGACCGAAGAGGTCAAGCTTTTTCGAAATATGAAATGACCATAACAAATTGTCAACCAATGACGAAGCCTTAAACAAGCTATGCTCGCGCCATTAGTTCCACAGTTTCCGTCCCTACGACCCCACAGCTCCATAGCGTGTGGTACTGTATGTGTAGGAGTACTCACCACGGCTGTGGTGACCTTGACGGAGGGCCTGGCGCTCGCGTACAGCAGGAACACGAGGTTAACGGCGATGCCGATGACGATGCCCAGCTCCAGCCGCAGCATCAGGCACGTAACGAACGTCACCACCGCCGGGATCAGGTCTAATTCTGACAACACACAAATGAATAATGAATAAGTAGCCATCTTAAGACAATCATAAACCTCTACCATCGCTTTCCTTCCGGCAAGATTGAGATCATGAGCAGGGTTCCGTGGCACCAAACAATATTTCCTCGAAAACTGGCTCTTATCGCACTACGATTCGGTTCAACATGCAATGTACAGTCGCGATACTAACTATACTTACACTAAGTCCAAATTAGTTCAATTCCGGCAGTGATTCCTTTTTTTAAATCTCGGCAAAGAGATGTATGCACCTTTACGGTGTAAATATTTTTTGGCTATATATATATTACTATTGAAATTGTTTTTATATATAGAATTCATCATTATTTATCATAAATAAACATGATTATTTAAAAAATATTTACTTTTATGAACAAATTAATATTTATTTGACAGATTGTAGTAGCTTGATGTGGTCTATACAAAGCCTTTTAAAAAAAAATCTCTCACTTTCGAAATTGGCTTAAAAAAAGGTTTTTTGATGTGTATGCGCACTCACACATAGTTATACGGTGTCAATGTGTCAGTGTAACCGCTTCCCAAGTCAGTAATAAACTAGCTAGCTAGCTACTAGCTAGATCAAGGACGACACTCGTTTCATTATCTCCGCACTCCTACCCACAACGTATAGCCATGTCAATTTTTTAATACACTTTCTCGAAAACTGTCACTTATCGCACTACGATTAGGTTCAACATGAAATGTATTTCACACACGTGAATTTTTAATATTTTTCCGCACACGTGCGGATATAAAAAGTCCAAATGGTAGAATGACTAAAGTCGGTAGTGATTTTTTAAAAAAATCTCTGGAAAGAGATTTGCTTCTTTACGGCATAAATATTTTTTGAGTATTTAAATTGTGTTTATTAATACAATATTACAATATCTATATTATATACACCGTGACTTTTTAGTCGTCTGACAACAGCAGCCCACTTCATGTATCCAATTATACATTCATAACAAAAAAAATGGTATTTAAGAGAGAAAAAAAAAATATTCATTATTATGATGCATAACGTAATTGAAACATTCTGTTGCGAGCGAAGATCTATCTACTCGACTCGGGGGATGGTTAGGTACGTTCTACTGTTTGATACGTAAACATTATTAACAGGATGTTTCATAATTCTAATGTATTATTTATTTTTCTTTGTACCAATTATCTTAATTAATGGTAAAAAAAACACGCCTAGAGGTATTTTATGTCGGAGACATTGACTGGACCACCTTTGTCAGACGACAAAAAAATCACGATTTATAAAAATCAATAGCTGTTCGTTAGTCTCGCTAAAACTCGAGAATGGCTGGACCGATTTGAATAATTCTTTTTTTGTTTTGTTCGTCCAAGTATAGGGAAGATTTAAAAACAAAAAAAAATAGGTAGGTAGGGTAGGGTAGTTAGCGAAGGGTAGGCTAGGTATGATAGGGCAGGTAGGGTAGGGTAGAGGGTCGAGTAGGTAGGATAGGGTAGCCAGTTGACGGGAGCGAAGCCGCGGGGGACAACTAGTCATAGATAAACATGATTATTTAAAACAAATATTTACTTTTACGAACAAATTAATATTTATTTGTGTTCTAAATTCAAAAATATTTGAATTACGGAAAAAAAGCAATTTAAATAATATCATGATCATTTCAGCCCGTTGCTGTCCACTGCTGCACATAGGCCTCCCCAATAGATTTCCAACGTGTCCGGTCCAATGCCACCTGCATCCAACGACTCCCTGCAGTTTTTACAATGTCGTCGATCCATCTGGCAGGTGGCCGTCCCACGCTGCGCTTTCCAATGAGTGGTATCCACTTCAGTATCTGTTTGCCCCATCGGCCGTCCGATCTTCGCGCTATGTGGCCTGCCCATTGCCACTTCAGCTGGCTTATCCGCTGGGCTATGTCGATGACCTTGGTTCGTCTACGGATTTCCTCATTTCTGATTTTATCACGTAGAGAAACGCCTAGCATAGCCCTCTCCATAGCCCGCTGAGCGACTTTGAGCTTATGTATAAGACCTATTGTGAGAGACCACGTTTCAGAGTAAGTTATCACTGGTAGCACACACTGGTTATAAACCCTACTTTTGAGGCACTGAGGTATATTGGACGAGAAGACATCGCGTAGTTTCCCGAACGCTGCCCAGCCGAGTTGGATTCGAAGATTGATCTCTCTCTCGTAGTTGGACTTACCTAAACGGACCGCCTGTCCTAGGTAGATATATTCGTCGACAGCTTCGAGAGTAGTGTTCCCAACTGCGAGTACGGTGGATGCGACATGGAGATTAAACATGAATTTCGTTTTGTCCATGTTCATTTTAAGACCCACTTGCTGGGAGACACTATTGAGATCACTAAGCATTTGTCCTAGGTCTTCCAGTGACTCAGCCATGACTACAATATCGTCGGCAAATCGAAGGTGAGTGAAGGTGAGTATTTGCCGTTGATATTGATGCCAAGTCTTTTCATTCCAAGAGTTTAAAAGGCGTCCTCTAGAGTAGCCGTCTCCCTGTCTTACTCCTCTCTTTATCGAAATCGCCTTCGTGCACTGCTCTTGTACTCGGACTGATATAGTGGCGTTGTTATACAAACACTTCCACGTACCGATAGTCAATATGGCACCTCTGGAGAGACCTAAGAACCGCCCAAGTTTCGATCGAATCAAAGGCTTTCTCATAGTCCACAAACGCCAAGCATAAGGGCCTATATGTGGGTATGTATGTGGTCTATGGTACTAAAGCCTCTTCGGAAACCGGCTTGTTCGGGAGGCTGGAAGTCATCAAACCTGCGTTCGAGACGATTCGTGATGACTCTTGAGAACAACTTATAGACATGGCTCAGCAGTGTGATGGGCCTATAATTTTTCAATAAAGTGTTGTCACACTTTTTGAAGACCAGGATCACCACACCCCTGTTCCACGCCTCAGGCGTTTTACCTCCAAGCAAGACAGAATTAAACAACTTCTGAAGGACTTTGAGTATCGGTGCACCACCCGCTTTCAGAATCTCTGCGGTAATTCCGTCATCGCCCGGTGCCTTGTTATTTTTCAGTTGCTTCAGAGCCATCCTAATCTCGTACAGGCTGATTTCCGGGATATCTTCGGTATAGTGTCGGGTTAACTTGGCTCTTGGATCTTTAACCAAGCTAGCAGCAGGTTCTGTGACTGAGGTATACAACTCTCCATAGAACCTCTCTATCTCCCGTAATACCTCTGGCCTATTCGACGTTACTCTTCCATCCTCCGTCTTCAGCCTCGTCATCTGGCTTTGCCCAATAGACGCGTCTCTTGCGAACACTTTTGAGCCCTTATTTCGCTCTATGGTCTCCTTAATACGTTCCGTATTGAAGGAGCGAATGTCGCTTCGTAAGGACTTCAAGATCTGTCTATTGAGCTGCCTATATGACTTGGCCTCTTCGGAGGTTTGAAGCGTCATAGAACGTCGCTCGGCCATTAGATTCCAGGTGCGGTCGGATAGTTTCTGAGGCCTATGTTGACGGTGGGTTTTAAAGAACTTAGACCCAACCGTGTGGACAGTTTCTACCAGCCTGTTGTTAATATCGTCCACTGATGCGCAGCTGTCTAGGAATTCAAAACGATTTGACAACTCGAGTTGAAAGCTCTCGGGGTTTTGGATATGTGCGTTTGAGGGTCGGAGCGTAGACATCACCAGACGCGATCTTTTCCCCACTCATATCAACATGTACTATTAGGAACTTCGACATAATTGAGAGAGCCAAGAGCTGTCGGTTTATACAGAATTATTTTTTAAGCAAATTTTGATGGTTCAGTATCAGTAATAGAACACATTTCCATTATTTGTTCAAAACTTTTTTATATTTTTTTATCCGACTTTAAATCAGCAAAATATGGACATTACCTATTTGTAATAATATCAAAGGGACCGCGCGCCGGACAGTCTGCTTACGCATGCGCTATCGTGACGTCGCGTCCAAACGCTTTCCCGCGCAACCCCCGCGCCACGCGTGTGTCGTACTCGTACCTACAGGTCATGATGTTGGACTTTAGCAACCGCGAGCTTTATAAGATGGTGCGGGTGTATTTATTAAGTTGTGAAAGTTTACGAGCAGCTCGCAGAATGTATGCAACGGAGAGCATACCTCGAATGCGAGCCCATGGTATCGTTAACCCCATGGTCCCTAATGAATGGATCATTTTAGCAGCCACTCAAAGGCTGTTTGATCACGGTCATCATTTTTAAATACGCCTTAATGCAAAAGTACCATTAAGTAAGTAATGTCCATAATTTTATTTATTTATTTTACTATTTATGTACATACAGTAAACAACACAGGAGAATAACATTATAAAATATGAGTACAAAGGTACTGCTAATTTTAATTTTATTATGTTTTTAAAAGTGCCATAATTTAATTGAATAATTTATAATGCTTTATTTTCTGCATTTTGATGATCCTAAGCCCATGAAAGTATGAAGGAAAAATTGAAATTACTCTTCAAATAAGTTCAGGTCACGGTAATAAAACTCATTTAAGCTTAATTTGTCAAAGTGAGCGCACTGAATAAAAAATATTCCTGTATACCTAGATTTTTTTTTTCAACCCTCAGTTACAAGTCTGGAGGGCCATATAGAGGGTCAATTGTGTGATGCCAACAGGCTCGGAGTAAAATGGCTGTGACATACGGACGGACAGGCAGACAGACTGACGGACAGGACGAATTTATAACGGTTCCGTTTTTACCATTGGCAATGGAACTCTAAAGCGAGGACATGTGTTTGGATGCCAAATTTAGTGATGTTACCAACACCTTTACTTAATAACACACTACACTAATGGAATACCTCGGACGGTCTCGTCAGCTGGAATAGTTAGATCTCTATGTGGAAAGGATTATAAGGTCTGAAAGATCTTATTTCTTTCAGTCCTTAGAACTGTCCTCAGCTTCCTCCTTTTTTTTTCGACACTCAAATGTGCCTGAAATTGTCTAATTGAAATAAAATACTTTGAGCTCGAGTTTTATGACGCGATCATAACATCGTCGACGAACTTGTTAAATAGTTACATGACTAACTTTTAGTCCTCCAGATAGGCTTGAAGACGTGCAGCTCCATCATGAAGACGACGGCGGCGATGATGACGGCCGCCAGCGACGCCTTCGGGATGTAGTAGAAGTACGGTGTGAAGTACTGCAACAAGAACGAGCATGAAGCTGTTTCACATGTCTTGAACACTATCCGCAGATAGATGTTAGTTGGCATTGTCCCTCGGTGTCAAGATTAAGTACCTATATTGTGAATGATTCGCAAAGTGTTTGCCAAGTTTTTGTTTGTTTGTTGTTTGTTATTAAAGAATAGAGAGATGTAAGTATGTGTGCATCAACTGCAAGGACAGCAGCACGAGCGCGCCGGTGTACAGCCCGCCGGCGGTGGTGGTGACGTGTTGTAGTGTAGTTGTGAGTGTGTGTGTGTGTGTGAGTGTGTTACCTGCAAGGACAGCAGCACGAGCGCGCCGGTGTACAGCCCGCCGGCGGTGGTGGCGACGTGTTGTAGTGTAGCTGTGAGTGTGTGTGTGTGAGTGTGTCACCTGCAAGGACAGCAGTTCGAGCGCGCCGGTGTACAGCCTGCCGGCAGTGGTGGCGACGTGTTGAGTGTAACTGTGAGTGTGTGTGTATGTGAGTGTGTGTGTGTGAGTGTGTCACCTGCAAGGACAGCAGCACGAGCGCGCCGGTGTACAGCCCGCCGGCAGTGGTGGCGACACCGCTGGCGTGGTTGACGGCTCCTCGGGACAGCGCGCCCGACACCGGCATGGAGTGCACCAGCGCGGACGCCATGTTGCACACGCCCAGCGCCACCATCTCTTGCGTCGCGTCCACGTACTTGCCCTCCGCTACGAAACCATTATCGTTTAAATTAACCTTTTGACTAGCCATAACTAATTAGTCTTAAAAGTTCCCACTGGTGAGACACTGGTGTCTCTTCCGTGAGAAGGGAGTGGGCCAAGTGCGAGTTGGTTCGTGCAATCACAATATTTTTCTTCGCCGTTTTAAGATGGTGCTATTTATAGTCACTGGTCTACTTATCTAATAGGGATGAAGTACTTCATTACGCGTCTCACGTTTTGAATTTCCATTCATTAGAAAGCCAAAAGTGTGATACACTACTCACAGAACACTTTGGCGAGCGCGATGTTCTCAAGGATGGACAGTAGCGGCACCACAAAGATGGCGGAGCCGAGCGTAGAGGCCATCTCGGAGAAGGTGTACGTGTGGTTGCCGACCGTCGCCGAGAACGGCGGCGCAGAGAGCTCCGGCAGCCCGGGCTTCACCTCGCCTAGAAAAAACAGTTTTTTAGTAAGTAAACCTGCATGGAAAACCTGTTCTGGTGGAGGATTCATAGATGATTGGTGGACTCATTTAAAGTATTCCAGTCGTGCATTGTGTACTGCGTGGCCTATTGTTTAATCATAACAGGAACTGATGAACGCTACTGAAGGCGCCAAGTTCGTCTTCTTCGTCGTCACACTTTTAGCAAGTGGTCGTGGTCGTCGCATCGGGGTGATGGCAAACTTCAGGATCCGTCGCCATTCCTCCCGTTATGTGAATTTTCTTGTACATTCATGGAGTGGACCATTGAGTGGAGTTTTGACTTAGTCGTTCCAACGCATTGGTGACCTGTCGCGCGTTCTTGTACCTGTAAACTTTCCCTGTACTACAAGTTGCACCACAGATGTGTTCTCTCGACGTGTGATATGTCCAAAGAAAGTGAGAATACTACATTGGACGATGGAAGAAAGACGCTGTTTGATACGAAGTTCTTGGAGGATTGAAACGTTGGTTCGGAACTGTGTCCAGGTTATGCCAAGCATTCTTCACCACATTTCTAGTGCGTCTAATCTTCTTTTTCTCGCTTTCTCTAAAAGTCCACGTCTCAGCACCGTAAATAAATATGGGAAACACTAATGCCCTAACGAGTCGAATTTTAGTGGCCTTTGTGATGTTTTTGCTTCTCCATATATTATGTAGTAGTTACCTGTGAGCACGAAGGGCGCCTTCCTCTGCGTGTCGAAGTAGTAGGCGAGCGCGGCGCACACCAGCACCACGAGGATGTTGCGCGTGGTGGACAGGAACCACAGCGCGTGCGCCGCGCCGCGCCGCATGCGCGAGCCCGCCCCGCCCGGGCCCTCCGCGCCCGCTGACTCGGGGTCCGGCTTCGGGTTCACTTTTATGTCTTTTACTTTCTGGAAGTGACACAACACATCATTATTAATATTCCACTGAAGATAGCTACTCATCTGCGTACCCTTTTCCCAACTATTGGGGACAGGTTCCAGTCTAACCACATGCAACTAACGAGCCTTAACGAGACTTAACTAAGGAAATAGATATGTGGTTATCTGGTGAGAATACTAGTTGTAACTCTGCGAAAATTGAGAAAGTGGTTGTGGTGTTTGTGCAAATGAAGTTGATTGGTTGGTAGGGGCTGTATGGTGTACATACTCTGAGCAGCAGCAGCACGATGATGCAGGAGACGCCGAGCACGGAGTCCCACAGGCGCGTCTCGCCGATGTGCTCGTACAGCCCTGTCCACACCTGGAACAACGCGCTATAATACTTAGTATGGGTACTTAAATTAACACCTAAATGGATATTAACACTGGAAAATCAGTAGATACAGGTCACCCTAAATGTATTTTTTGCTTTTCGCTAATAAACCCATGACAACGTTGGGTAGTGTCTCCGTAAACATACTGGTAAGAGGACGATTTCATTATAACGTAAAAGAAGATGAATGAGTCCAAGATCAAGTATTAAGTGTCGAAGGCACGTCGTGGACAAACGAAGGTCGATAGAAAGCGCTGGCAGATCGAGACACGCAAGAAGTTTCAAATTGTGTGAACAAAAAGTGCTCCTAATTATTTATCACCAGCACAAAAACTTACCAACCTCTTTATAAACAGTTTTTTACTAGACACGTTTGATAGAGCTGACAAACCTACTGATTGATAGATTGGTACACGTTCTTCGACATTGTCATTACGTTACATGGCACTTTTTTAACAAAAATACAGGATGTAGAACTAGTTGAGTACATAAAAGCGATTCCATTAAAATGTTGATCACAGAGCTAATGAAAAAAATGGACCCGTTCGTACCGTAACCTAGCCAGGTAGTACAATGGATACTACTAATGCCTACCACAGCAGTTAAAAGTCACCATCTGGTAAGTGTCAAGTTGTTTGGCTTCTAGAGCAGTAGTAACCCAGTGGTATCAAACCGGACTTACGAGTTGCAAGGTCCTGGGTTCGAACTCAGGTTGGCGCATTACTTTGTGTTTTGCATATCAGCACTGCTCTCAAAACGGCGAAAGAAATTAACTGTCGTGTGTAAACCGGCATGTCGTAGAAACAAAAATTCGAAGACACGTGACGTCTACCAACCCGCAGTGGACCGGCGCGGTGCAGCTTGGTGGATCACAGTAGCCCACTCTCTTCCCTGAGGAAGGCTGTGCCCCAGTGGCTTTAAAGCGGTTGCAAAAATGTATTTCAGTAATTGCCACTGAGCAATTTTTTTACTGGAAACATCCCCATTTTGCAAAGGTGATTTTACGGAGCTCTTTAACCCGTGCCCGCTTTGCGAACAAATTACGCCGTTAATTTAGTTCTTTGGATGGCTTTTCACAAATGCTACGTTACCTGTAAGAACTTGCCTCCCGGGAAGCTGAGGCCCAGGATATCTTTGACCTGCGTGGTGGCGATGATGATGGCGGCGGCCGAGGTGAAGCCCACGGACACCGGCCCGCTGATGAAGTCGATCAGGAACCCTGCGCACAAACCACCACTCATGTTAGTACCGTGTACCTACTTCATGTATCAAAGTAAGACGGTTTGTTGACTACTCCGATACAGTATAATAACATGATGCAGGTAATAATTAGTTCAAGTTAGTACCTATCAGGTTGTCTTTGGTTAAATTTCACTATCATTTGTACCCTTGTACCGTCGTGTCCTTGTATCACGGTAAGGCAGACCTCCTCTTCCTCGACAGCTAAATTGTTACGTTCATGATCCCTTGCGAACCGCGAAGCGAATCGGAAGACGTTGCGTTGGAAAGCCACCCACTAGGTGGACCGATGACCTGGTGAAGGTTGCGGGGATCCGCTGGATGCGAGTCGCACAGGACCGGTCAATGTGGCGACACTTGGGGGAGGCCTATGTCCAGCAGTGGACGTCTATTGGCTGAAATGATGATGATGATGGTGTTCACTTGGAACTTTCATGAACATTTGTACTATTGTACTGACTACAAATTGAAGTAGTTCTTTTAAGTATATTTACTTTACGCAGAATTCTTTTCAGAAATTACAAAGTCACCATAATGGCTTGTTAGGAAGGATGTACCCCTGTCGCACGCGCAGGATTATTGGCATATCAAATCGTTTTATTACGATGATTTTGAAAACTTATAAACCCATATAAACCTATTACCAATTTATTAACTCTAACTTTCAGTCTTTCACATACTTGACGCTATTTCAATTGAAAGACGCAACACTACTATAACTTGTCTACTGGTCCAATTTTATAGACCGCTAAGGTTAAGACACGTTGTCATCGTTTAGCAAGTTTGTATAACGTTAGCTCGTTTCAAGTAGCATAGAACTATGTTTCAGTGCGTGACTAAAAGCGTAATAATGTGATAAGAAACGCATAAATAATTGTACATAACACACATAACATATGAGCGGCATCCAGGCAAGCCAAGCATTGCTTGTGGCGGTCGTCACCGTGACAGCGTGTCTGTAGTGGTCAACACACGTAGCAAGCGGTTGTTGACATTCCTTTTCAATTACCTCATGAAGTAACAGTTGGAGCATTACAAGTTTAAAGTTCGTTTACCAATTACGGTGCTGAGTGGTTCTTTTGGCGCGTCGTCTTTGCCTCGTCGCCTCGTCGCCCAGTCGGAACTAACGCCGTCAGCTTGTTTTTTTCAATACAACTTCCACAGACAGTTTCATAAATGTTTACCGACAGCCCCCTCCTAACAATGTCATGTTAACGGCAAGCACTGTACGTACACATAGCTCGTGGTTGTGCTAACGGTTGACATTATCTAAGAGACGTCAATGAGCCGAGCTCAACAAAGACTGACTCATTGAGAAAATAAAAACATGAACACGACAAGACAGTGTAACATTATAAGAGTGTTAGAGAGATCTCGTCTTTGTTGACTTTATGCTCACTCACTGACGTAACATGACATATGTGTGTTTTCTTTATTGTCTGCCGCCGCCCGGTGCCGCGCCGGCGCCTGTACAGCGGTGTGGACATTAGCGTTCGGCGGGCCGATTGTGAAATGTGAAACTGAGCTTGTGCAGTTGTGCATGGCACCTCCAATCTTTAGCTTCGAGCTAATACCAAAAAGTTTTTCAATGGTTATCACTGTGATTGCCGAACTGTGCGTTTTAAAAAAACGCATCTCATGGCACAGTTGGATCGGTCGGTATCGCTATCTATTATGTTTCTGTGACGTCGCCCGAGTGTCACTGTCGCACGTCGCGGACATCATCTGTGAGTGAATATCCGAGGATTGAGATCTACATGAGGATCTCAGTGAATTTTCTACGTCAAATACAATACAATTGTTTCGGGCGGTTCCTGCATCGAATCGGTCGGGAGGAAACGCCCGGGTGTTACCATTGCAAGGATCGCCCAGAGGACACGGTGGAGCACACGGTGAAGGTCTGCCCCGCTTGTCCGCACCGCCGTGTCCTCGTAGCCGTGTCCCGTGATCGGCAGGCGGCGACCTATCGCGTCCGGCCTTGGTCCAACCCATGGTCCGGAGCGAGAGGGAATGGGACGCCGTCACCTCCTTCTGCGAAGCAGTCATGCTAGCGAAGGAGGTGGCGGAGCGTGAGAGAGAGAGAACCTCTCGTCCCAGCCGCCGCGGGAGACGCCCCGGGCGTCGGGGGTCACGTGGTGACTTCCGGCCACCGTAGACGCGGACCTGTGGACGGTGAGCAATGACTAGCTCGCCGTCCGTCCGTGTTTTGACGACAGGCCGTGTAGACGGCGCGTTCGTGTTCCACGCGCGCCTCAAAGAGATGTCAGCAAACAGAGAGGGGCCCGCAAGGGCCGATGCCTGCCAGGGCAGTGGGACTGTTCGAAAGAGATACCGCGGCCCTGGAACACAAAGGGCAAGGAAGGAACATGATGAGGAATTTGATGACTTCCCATCCGTAAAAAAAACCCACCTACCTACCTACTTTAATCACGAAGAGAAGAATACCCGCCTATCACGATCTCTTAGCCACACTGAAGTAAGATAAAAATAATATTGCTAATGCTAAGTATAAGGGATGGTGGCACAGTCGGAAGTTCATCAAGGATGCCTTCTGAAGTTCAAGACTACTTGCGAAGTTAAGAGCTCACCAAGTTGCAGGATCCCCATGAGCAGTTCTACACATCCTGACAGGAAGGCGAGTAGCACGGCGAACTCGGGCCCCAGACCGTGCAGGTTCTCCCTCGTCAAGATGGCAGCGATGGCCGTGGGCCCGATGGCGGAGTCCTTCACGCTGCCGAACACGGTGTACACAAAGCAGGCCATGAACGACGAGTACAGCCCGTACTGCGGTGGCAGGCCCGCCACGCCCGCGTATGCTATCGCCTGCGGGATCACGGTCAGACCCACTGTTATACCTGTCGAGCAATACAAGGAGTTAGTATTAGTAGACATGTGACATAATAATCACTTTGGATAGCTATACTAATAGAGAAGCATGGAAGAAGACATGCTGCGCCGTCCCCTATTAATTGGAAGTAGGGCTGGAGGATGATGATGACCATGGTGCCATCAACCAGGTGCCCCACCCCACCAGCCTACAGCGGCGGCTATCCGGGCTGCTACTACACAATTACTTATTAAATACTCAATATTACTGCCTGACCTTTCGGAATTAGACCTTAGGATCTAATTCCGAATCTCAGTTCAGCTCAGCGCATCCAATTCGAAGTTCCTGTTCCAGCTGTGTGTGAATGAGGCGTACGTGAGGCACAATATTGAAGCGTTTGAATATGTATAAACAAAGAAAAATGTATGAGACTCATATGAGGTTGTGCATATGGAGCCGTCTGAGAAACTCTTTGTCATGGCCGGGCAAAATTAATTTTGTTGCTTTGCTTAGTGTGATCGCACACACAATTCATTTTTTGAACCGCGTGTCGTTCACTGAATCTTAAAGTGCAAAATAGATTAAATTGCTGGCACGTACGTGACAGATGATTCTGAAATCCGCTTACAGAAATAATTACAATGGTAATTATCTTAGTGTAAACACCTCGTGTAAACATGCAAACCTTTTCGTAAGCAGTTTGTGGCGAAGGAAGAGTCACATTGAGACTGTTGGAACACAGATCTTTCGGCACAGCACTAGTGTTAGTATTTGTCGTGTCTATTTCTTGTATGTGCGAGGTGCTAACGACACTGGGCGCAAACAACGCACTCACATCCACTTGTCGCAGGCCGCTACGGCACTGCTACGCCGCTGCTACGCCTCTGCTACGGCTACGAGCCTACGAGACATGGGTACTCATCGTCACATTTTGGCGTTTTTTTATTATTATATATTTGCAGTAATAATAGGTAATTGTTGTTGTTAGCTTGTGTTGTTCCACAGAAAGGTTAAGGCCTGTATTGTTCATTTAAAAAAAAGTTGAGGTGGACTTGATACACTTTTGTTGTCACATAATCTCTTGCGACGACATAATGCTAGTATTGTTTGTGTAATATCATCTATTGATTGAACTAACTAACACATTTCTTTAAAAAATAGAATCAATAATACGAAAAACGTTTCAATTTCTATGAAGCACGTCTGATTCCCTGGCGCGTGACATTTCATTTATTCGCCTTTTTCTGAACCAAGGCGTTGTCACAGACAAATTAGATCGCCACAGTTTTTATGATCAACGAACAATCGCAATGTCGACGAAAGTGGGTAATTGTCGCGTCACAACAACATTGACCTGACGATAATAATAAATATATCAATTACTAGCTATTGCCCGCGGCTTCGTCCGCGAGGCTACCTCCCTGCCAAATTTCAAGTTTGTAGCACAAAAAATTAAGGACTTTCATACAAACTTGCGAGAACCCTTAGACCTCATTAACCCGACCCTGTCGCAAAATCCTTTCTTAGCGGACGTCTACATAAACTACCTGATTAATTACCTGTGTAAATTTTTGAATTGCCATGAAGGCACTAAAATCCAATTTATAAGACATAACAAGAAAACTAGGTATTATTTGTATAAAGTAGGCACCTAACTAATGAAGTCATGAAATTAAATTATAGTTGACCACTATAATTTAATTTCAATAATTCTTGTCGATTTGTCATGTTATGCAATTATAATTCGAATTGCGTAAGAAAGTCTTGTCAATGAGGACATTCAAGATCCTTTGTCTGGTTAACAATAACTACTTAAAGAGATGTCAGTCTATCGTGATCTCGGACACGTTTCATTGATAGCTGTGATTATAGGCCATTACCATGTATTCATTACATCATTCCAGCCCCCCAGGCCCCCCCACATAGTGATTTTTCACCGGTCAATTTAAAAAAAACAGCTATTCCATACATTTTGACCAAAAATCTCTTTATGTTGAAAGTTATTGCAGATATTATGAATATGAATTGCTTCGAGAACAACGCCTCTTGTTAAGTTTGTCCTCCAGGTTTGTTTGAACTGAATATTTTAGAATTGCAGCCTGGCCAGGCACATCATGGTGTGAACTGTTAACACTAAGTAAATTTTATTGAAATGTAAATAATGGTGCCGATTCCCTTATTCACAAACTAAACTAAATTTAAGTTGATTGCTGACTAATTTGACAGAACTAAACTAATATTTATCTTCTGTCCTTTTCATAATTAAATAGAAAGAAAAAGATGGACTGAACTTAAATTTGGATTAGTTTGTAAACAAGGGAATCGGCACCAGTGCCCGATTTACGAAACTAGTCTAGATTTAATAAAAAGAAATCGTCCATTGTAGCAGTAATGGTTGCGACACACTGCAGCGCAGCATTAAGCCTGTGACGACACGCGCCCGTGCCATTACACGCTCCACCAAACCTCAATACATCTGCTCTCAAAACACTTTTTACACCTTATCACAAGGACGCAGAGTTCATAGTCCCTTGTTTTTTACCATATTGCAACGCATTCCTGCGATAATAGTGCGATTTTAAAATAATATAATTGGGGTCAATGTACTCAGTTCAATTATCTGTTGTTTGTATTTCTAGCGGCGCCGCGACGTTTTACTTAATAAATATTAAAGAATCCTATAATTAAATGTACCATTCACGTGCAATGTGCATTATAAACTCTTAACAGTTTTATGATTTGTGCCAATAAACAATACATGTTGCTATTTTATTGAATTAAACTTTAACAATGTTTTCTTCACCTCACCATAGCTACAGTTAGTTACGGTATTTTTCCTTGTACTAAGTACTGCTGACATTTTGCAACATATCGCGTGAATCTTAGGCGTACTGTCCACTGGAACGTGTCCATCATCATTCTGTTGATGCAACGTTGGGCCGTCAGACAATAGCACGTGGACAAACACTTGCTGCCAGACGCTGCCCCGCTGGTAACACGAGCGTGAAATCTCTATGACGCGGTGACAACGTTACGCTCTAGTGGGCGGGTGCCTTCAAAATTGATACGAAACGGATCAGTGATTGTTGAATAATACGGTTGAATTGAAGTTTTTTGTAAACATGACTATTAGTAAGTAGTCTTTATGACAAGCGTCACTATACCTACACATGGTGAACTACAAAAATAACATGTGACATGGTGAACTACACAAATAATACATATCGTAAAATGATGTGCCACTTTTACCATAGCTCGAATCATCATGATCATTTCAGCCGAAAGATATCCACTGCTGGACATAGGGTGGTTTTGACATAATCGCGCGCTTGGCAGGCGGGTTGGCGATCGTAGTACGGTTATTAAGCACAGAGAACGCTGCTGACCATTCTCTGGTAAGTCCCTTAGTCGTCCCTTCGTCTCTTACGACACCCACGGGAAGATATGGGATGGTGCTATTCTTTACGTCCGACACCATACAGTACGCAGCTCGAACAAGACTACAAATTGCGCTCTAAACCGACTCACGCAGAATGTAGCAAGAGTGTGTCAACTCAACAGTCGACAATACCACGTGACCACTACTGACAACACTAGCATTGCTTTATTGTAACTATAGCTAGCCCAGCCAGGTATACACTATGCAGCAGTCTTAAGCCTGTATTGCCCAGGATTCATATTTCCATGCCATGTCAACTTTTTACCTAGGTACAAATGAAATCCAGGTGGGAAGATACATAAAATATCTCGGCATAACCCTGGACGGTCGGTGGGGCTTCGAAGAGCACTTCGAGCGTCTAATTCCCCGACTCTTGATGGCAGTTGGTGCTTTGCACAGACTGTTACCCAATCTGTTCGCAAAGTCGTCGCCTCTACGCGGGGGTCGTACGATCGATGGTCCTTTATGAGGCACCTGGTTGGTTAAATAGATAAATGTCAGGCGTCCGGCACTGAATGACTAAAATCCACAGCCTGCAGCGGAAAATGGCTATTCGTATCGCACCAGGATACCGTACTGTGTGTCTGTGTCCTTTGAGGCGGCAACTCTCCTGGCTCGTTTTCCACCGCTGGCAGGATATCCAGCAGATATGGACACGAGGGTTTATAGCCGAATCCGCGCCATCCGCCAAAGTGGTAATAGTGTACCAGGAATCGCTCTTGCAAGGCTGAGGCGGCAGGAACGGCGACACGCGCTCGAGCAGTGGCGTGAGCGGCTGCAACATCCGCAATATTCGCACAAGCGCGTTGTCGAAGCCGTCCTGCCGCACTTCGAAAGCGGGCTGAAAAGAGGGGAGCACATCCCCTATAGACTTACTCAGGTACTTACACGGGGCACGGTTGCTTCGGCGAGTACCTGAATAAGATTGGGCGAGAGGCCACAGTAAATTGCCATCTTTGCGAAGACGGCCTGGACTCAGCACAGCACACGCTCGAGGAGTGCCCTGAATGGGACACTGAACGACGGCTCCTGGTAGGATCGGGCAAGACCTGTCTCTGCCAGCTATAGTTGGGGCTATGCTGGCGGAGCCTGACAGCTGGAGAAACGTGACCTCGTTCTGTGAGACTGTGATGGGCCAAAAGGAGGCTGCCGAGCGGGTCGTGAGAGGGCCGATCCCGGTATGAAAAGAAATGGAATGGGAGTCAATCGCCTCGAGGCATAACACGCCGAAACCTCACCTGCATTACTTAAAGCAGGTGGGACTTTGAGGTCACGGGCGTTCAGAGTGGGGACTCTGCGCTCACCGAGTGACCTCATAGATGACCGACAGCACAGTGGTCACTCACCGGTCTTGTCCCCAAAGACCGGTAGCCTTTTGAAGGTTTCGCCCGACGACAAAAAAAACAAAAAAAAAAATACAAATGTAATTGTTAAATTTTTGCTGAAATTTTTTATGTGTAATCTTCGTTTATTTCTACTTCATATTGTTATCAGTTTTATGTGAAATGTAACAAAGCACTTAAATAAAAGAATGCTACTCTGTTATCGAATTAGGTTTATAGCTATTACCTATATCGTGTGTTAACTTGAAATGAGTTTATTTTCTATGATGATGCAAAATCTGCTTGCTATGCTTCTTTACGATGATGCAAAATCTTAAAGTCTGCCACTTCTCTAAATTATGTGTAGACGGTGATGCTTGCAATCATATGATGGCGATTAATCTTTCAATCATCGCATATTCAGGAGGAGTTTGGTCATTTTCTATATAAAAATCTGTGTTATCGCAGTCCATATCAATAGCATAGTGGCTAACATAAGTTGTGCTAAGTGTGATAATCGCGGCGTTTCCGAGTTAACACAATTTCACACGGCCATACAACGCGCATAATTAAATCGCCACTCGAGCGCAACGCCTTACCTACATACTTTACAATTCTTCAAGAGTTTTTCATAAAAATATTTGCCAGTCCACATACAATAATGCAGCAATTACCGAATAGGTAGCAGTTACTTATATAATACACAATGTATACGATGGAATGGGAGTATGGGACTAACCCTGGTTGGTCCCATACTTAGAAGTAGTTATATCATGATGAGTAGTACCTTTTTAGGTTTTCAGGTATTCCAATTAACTTTGTTGAACTACTAGGTAAAGACGGTCATTATCTGCGAGTTAACTTTCCTCTCTTTCTAGATGCCATTTTCCTATAAAAGATTGTTCAGATAGACTCACCAGCAATTATATCGGCGAGGCCGTTCCTGGGGGTGTACTTGGGCAGCCACTGCAGGATGGGCAGGCGCCGCAGCAGCGTCTTGGTGGAGCAGCAGGCGCGCGCCCGCCGCGCCGCGTCCCGCCGCCACCCGCGCGCCGCGCCCGCAGAGCCGCCCTCCTTGTGGGGTAGCTCCCCGTTGTACCTACCGTTTGTGTCTGCAACCACAGAGGAACATTGTACTAAGTATTGTGTTATGGAATGTTTGGATGTTTCATTTCCAAGGTTTACTTCATTCGGTGTCATTACAGTTACTTCTAACTCATCAATTGTAGGTACCTAATTATAATCATGTAATGTTTACAAGTCGGAAGTCGGTTTAGGAAGTCTTCACCTAACTGCTGAGATCGACAACATACCTACTTAATACACTTATACCAAGGTTACCACGTTTGCGGTTTCTACGATACGATACGGTTACGGCGTCTCTTATATATATATACCTGGCTGTACCTAACTATGTTATTGTAAAATATAATAAGTTCACATTCAAAGTGTAAAAAAAAAAAATTCGCTGCTGCATTTACCTACGTATAAGATTAGTTTCATGTCATAGGAATGTAGCTGCACCTACGATGACGAGACGGGGAGTCTGCCAACCCTTTTATCGAGTTTTGTAAAAATCTTCGTGTCAGTACTATGTTCAGCAGTCCTTCCTGATGGTTACCGCACGAACTTGAGCTGAAGGATAAGATAAGCGCAACGAGCCTAAGGGCGCTTTCAAATGAGACTGTTGATGGCGGACTGCCACCGCACGGTTGTTACGACCGTGAGTAGTGCGGCAGCAGTACGACGCGAATCGTCTTTTTTTTTTGAAGTCGTACGCAGCTGTAGTCCGATCGAATTTACGAAGAAACACGATGCGTTCACCGCACTAGCGAACAACGACAGAGGCACGTAGGTATATGCATTGTTGCCGTCCCGCCTACGGACGTGCGTCGTACTGCTCCCGCACGATCTTGCGTCGAGTTCTTTTGTATGAAAAATCATAACCCGTACGCAGTAGGTACGATAACCAACCGTCTACATTGAAAGCGCCCTAACAGTTAACTGGACCGAGGGTCACGGCCGCGCAAACAAACAACGGAAGCCAAAACTATCTGAATAATTATTATCTAACAGTCAACTAACATTTGAGCTTGAGCTACTGACCATAGCGATACTGTGCCGCGAGAATATGGGTCACACAGGGCTAATAGTCACTATCGAATTTGATGATGACGTTTGTTCCTTCTGCGCATGCGGTTAACCACGCAAAAAACGAAAAACATAAGAAAATTTTAATTTCGCGGGTAATATTAGTTTAGTCCGGTCAAATTAGTCAGCACCTGACGTAATTTGATGTAATTTTAGTAGTCAACTTTTTAATCACTTCTAAACTTGTCTCGGCGCTGGTTAATTTGACAGGATTGAACTAAAATTTATCTTCTGTCCTTTTCTTAATAAAATAGAAATAAAAAGATGCGCTGAACTTAAATTTGGTTTAGTTTATAAACAAGGGAATCGGCACCAATGCTTGGTTGACGGTTTTGTAAAGGGGCCGTTTACACTCTGATCGAAGGAGAATTTTAACGCTAGTGGATCTAGAACCATTATCTAGGTATAATCTGCTATCATAACGTCAAATTGACAGGTGTTAGCATGTCATACACTGATGGATGTAGGTACCTAAGTACTGGCTCGTGGATGTTTCCATACAACGTCAATGCCACGTTATTGTGAGAGTACAAAAGAACATGATTGTGTTAAGTTGAGGCATTCGATGCGCTCTGTTCTGTTTCAGATTCAACTAGTTTGAGGTAATACTGAGGGCATTGTTATAGAATAATAGTGATTGCCAGCTCGTCAATGATAATACGTACATTAATGATATTATTATAATGTAACGCGTTGATTGATGATTTAACATGCTAGCTACTACACAGTATAACATGCTATTATGATCTATTAGATTTATTAATAGGTCTGTAACTACGAGGTGCATTCAATAAGTACTTAGCCTCATCGCCAGAGGGCGCTGTAGTTTCAAAAGAGTTTTACCACAGTGAAGCACATTCTATTTTAATTATTTTTTCAAATTTTCATTCCAATCTCTTCATTAGTTATAATTTGACAACTTATGGAACGAACGTGTCGATCGGTTTTACAAAAATGGAAAAAGAGCAATATCGTTCGGTGATTTGATTCCTATTTTTGGAAGGGAAAACGCGCATCGAAATCAAAGAGCGCTTGGATGCTGTGTACGGTGACTCTTCTCCATCGATGGCCACCGTCAAGAATTGGTTCAACGAGTTTGCACGTGGCCGTACGTCGGTTTTTGATGAACCACGTCCACCGGTGTGCACCGAAAACAGCTGCTACGAAGGAAAACATTAAAAAAATCCATGATCTCGTATTGGCAGATCGCCGATTGAAGGTTCGGGAGGTAGCTGAGACTAGGCATTTCAGAAGGAACAGTGCATCATATTCTTCACGAGGAACTCGGCATGAGAAAGCTGTCGGCGCGATGGGTGCCGCGTTTACTCACACCGGAAAACAAGCGCAACCGTGAGACCACATCGGAGACGTGTTTGGCGCTGTTTAAGCGGAATCCAGCGGAGTTTTTGCGTCGTTTTGTGACCGTCGATGAAACCTGGATCCACTGGTACACACCAGAGACCAAGGAGCAATCAAAACAATGGATCCAGACCGGGGAACGTGCTCCAAAGAAGGCGAAAACTGTAAAATCGGCCGGAAAAGTTATGGCCACCGTTTTCTGGGATTCACAAGGTGTGATCTACATCGATTACCTCGAGAAGGGTAAAACAATTACAGGGCTTTACTATGCCGAGTTATTGGGCCGATTCGACGCCGAATTAAAGAAAAAACGACCCCATCTGGCGAAGAAAAAAGTTCTGTTTCACCACGACAACGCACCGGTTCACACGTCTGCCGTTGCCATGGCCAAATTGGTCGAATTACGCTACGAATTGCTGCCCCATCCACCGTATTCTCCAGATTTGGTCCCTTGTGACTTCTTTCTGTTTCCTAATCTGAAAAAATCACTCGCCGGGAATAGATATGGATCAAATGAGGAGGTCATCGCCGCCACGGAGGCCTATTTTGCAGAGTTTGACAAAAACTATTTTTCGGACGGGTTAAAAAAGTTGGAGCATCGCTGGGCTAAGTGTATCGAACTAAAAGGAGACTATGTTGAAAAATAAATTGCCACTTTTCTAAAATTTTCGTTTACTTTTTGTAGGCTAAGTATTTATTGAATGACCCTCGTACAATGCGGGACGAGCTGGATAAAACCAACGACCAGTGGCCCACATTAGCCCTGGATCGAAACAACTGGAAGTCATGGGGAGAGGCCTTTGCCCAGCAGTGGGATGACGCAAGCTAACAGTATCAGTATCAATAACGACAATCGTGGCATTTTTAACTTTTGATTGCATTGCATTTATTTGACATTGTTACCACTACTCATGGTAATTAGGGTTGTCCCCAATAAAATCGGATCAGACCCCCAGACAGACCCCCAAACTATCAAAACTTTTCTTTATTTGAATCAATAATGGAAAATGTTCTGGCAAAACTTGTAGCCAGTAATAAATCTACAATTATTTGTGGTGATTTCAATATCAATATTTTAGAAGAAAATTCAAATAGCAGTCGGTTATTAAATATTTTTAAGTCATTTGACTTGACCAACATTTTTATAGAACCTACTAGAGTCACGCCATCTTCCGCTACTTGTATAGATAATGTTTTCTGCGATTGTGATTACTTAGATAAAGCCATAGTAAATAGTTTGCCGTCCGACCATAGCGGACAAACTGTAACTTTCAGGTGTACCTATAACTACTAGCAAATTAAATATGTATAATATTTCCCTACAGAACAAATTAAGTGTTATGAGCCATCATATGGACGATATTAATATAAATCAATTGTATGGTCATTTCTTTTCAATAGTTCACACTAAATTCAACAAAACTTTTGAAAAGAAGACAAAAAGTATTTGCCCTAAATTTATGTTTAGTGATTGGGCAACTAGAGGTATCAGAAAAAGTAGGGAAAGACTATTTGAGCTTTATGGCCTTAAGCCTTATATAAACACTGAAACTTTTAACAAGTATGTTTCTAAGTATTCAAAAATATTTAGAAATACATGCAAGGTTGCCAAAGCCCTGCACATTAGCAACAAGATCAAAACAGCAGAACATAAAATAAAAACAGTTTGGAAAGTCATAAATAATGAGACTAACAGGAAGAAAATACGTAACACTAGCTACACATTAGATACAGCTTGTGGTCCTAAAAGCTCTAATCAGGAAGTAGCTCAAGAATTTGTAAATTTATTTACCGATATACCATTAAAAACTACGGAGGCTCTTAATTCTTCTCCTGAAGTCTCAATTTTTTTTATTGAAGGCGAATGTGTCTGGCTGCTCGGCTGAATTTAAATTTAAACACATAAACCCTATGATAGTTATTAAAGCTTTTCGGCAAATAAAAGTCAAACTGACCGTAGATTTATGGGGAATGTCTATCAAAGTTTGTACATCCATAGTTGAGAATATAGCACCATACTTAGCTTTAATTTTTAATTTGTGTATAGACCAAGGAGTTTTCCCTGATTTAATGAAATACAGTAAAGTCATACCTCTTTTCAAATCCGGGAATAGTAAAGATACTAATAATTATAGACCTGTATCCGTATTGGCAGTTTTTAGTAAGGTATTTGAAAAAGTAATGCTTAATAAAATGCTCAATCATTTTAACACCAACAGAATCTTACACGATCAACAGTATGGTTTCACCAAAGCACGTTGTACAACCGACGTCGGTGTAACCTTATTAAAGAACATATTTACTGCGTGGGAAGACTCCCAAGACGCTATTGGAATATTTTGTGACCTCTCCAAAGCATTCGATTGCGTTAATCACGACACATTACTTTTGAAACTTGAGCATTATGGACTAGGTAAACTTGCACCTAGTTTGCTAAAATCTTATTTGAGTGATAGACAGCAACATGTTCAAATAAATGGTGTTAGTTCACAGGGTTTAAAAGTTAAAATGGGGGTTCCGCAAGGCTCAATATTGGGTCCTTTCCTCTCTCTAGTATATATTAATGATCTGCCTTTTTTTTTTTACGGATGGGAACTCATCAAATGATTTCTCCCGCTCTGGGCAGAGCGGAAGGGAGTGTCAGACTTGTACTGACTAAAACCCATCCATATTCCTTCCTTGCCCTTTGTGTTCCAGGGCCGCGGTATCTCTTTCGAACAGCCCGCAGCCCTGGCAGGCATCGGCCCTTGCGGGCCCCTCCCTATTTGCTGACATCTCTTTGAGGCGCGCGTGGAACACGAACGCGCCGTCAACACGGCCTGTCGTCAAAAGACGGACGGACGGCGAGCTAGCCCATTACTCACCGTCCACAGGTCCGCGTCTACGGTGGCCGGAAGCCAACACTTCATGATCTGCCTTATTTATTGAAAATCAGCCTCAAAATATGGTGCTATTTGCTGATTACTTCTCAAATTTTTAAGATAAATAGAAGGGCCCAAAATCTAGATGACGTGAATAATGCCCAAGTCAAGTCCATAATTGGTTCACAGCAAACAATTTAGTATTAAATGAAAAAAAAACGAAATGCATAAGATTTGTTTTACCGAATGTGAAACATAGCGATTGTGATATAGTTTTGAATAAAGAGAAACTTGAATTCGTAGATAAAACGGTTTTCCTGGGGATTACGCTTGATTCAAGGCTACAATGGGGTTCTCATTTAAGTACTCTTGCAGGGCGGCTAAGTTCAGCAGCATACGCTATTAGAAAAATCCGTTAATTTACTGATGTCGATACCGCTAGACTGGTGTATTTTAGTTACTTTCATAGCATAATGTCTTATGGTATTTTGTTATGGGGACGAGCTGCAGACATTGTCTATATTTATTCTGCAAAAAAGAGCCATCAGAGCCATATATAATCTTCGTAGGCGCGATTCTCTTAGGGAACTGTTTAAGGAAATTAACACCATGACGGTACATTGTCAATACATCTACGAAAACATAATGTACGTAAGAAAAAATCTACATTTTTTTTAATAAAAGAGGTGACAGACATAATTACAGTACTAGAAATAGGGACCAATTAGTTCAGCCAGGCTTCAGACTCGCTAAAGTAGACTCATCTTTCATGGGATACTGTTTGAGATGCTACAATAAAATTCCACAAAGTATTCTTGAACTGAATGAAACGAAATTTAAAACATGCATTAAACGCACACTATGTAAGCAAGAATATTACAAGTTGGACGATTATATCGCTGATAAAAATGCTTGGCTCAATGTCGGTCTTGCTACACAAGGACGGGGGCGCATAAATGGATAGCATTAAACTGTATTGTTGGAGCTGCTGAAGATTGTACAACTATCTTTGCATTGTATAAATTCAATCTCTTTAGTATTATATAGCCGCATAGCCCATATTGTGTGAGTACTATGTACTAGATAGCTATCGTTCACTGGTAACCTACTATTTTCTTGACTTGAATGTGGCCTGGCGGTTAGGAGTATGTCATGCTCACTCAAAGGTCTCGCTGATGGTGGCGCATGTGTCGGATCATTTAGTTCCCTTCAAAATGGTTGAGTTGAATGGTGCTGATACATGCGTCATGTTCGTGAACGGGCGCTGTCAGTTGTGACTGGTCATCTCTTGGTTGCCACGGCTTATTTGAATTAATTATTATATTTTTGAAATGTTCATTTTTTTTTTGTTTTTACTATGGACACTTTTAAAGTGCACACTAAAAAAAAAAAAAAAAAAAAAAAAAACTTCTTTATTACCATACATAACTAACAACCTAACACAATCATTTAAATTCTATTATTAACAGTTCACTAGCTAATTCTAATTAGGATGTTAGTTTACACAGAACTGATTCACCCTGTTCCCCGTACTAGTATAAACTGTATTACGGTGGAACAGTTTTCCTCGGTCGCGGTAATAGGTTAGTTACTACATTAGACTAGTGGCACTTACGTTAATTCGGTATAGCAATAAAACAAAGAACAAACAAAGAAAGGTACAAGCGTTACATTTATAGGGTATACATTAAATATTTGAACTGCTATTTTTAAAATTTGTTGGTAGTTCTAAAAGTTGACATAGTATATGCAAGGTTTTTAGATGCTTTGTTTGTTTACAAAGATAAAGTTTCTTTTTGTGATTGATTGATATGTTGTTAAATTGCAGTTATAAATAAAACAAAAATAAATTTAAATAGTAAAAATAAAATGAAATTTAAATTTAAGCCGACACTTAAATTAAAATCAAATAACAATCAAAATTTAAAATTTATATCAAAATCAAAATTCAGATTGACATTCAAAATAAAATTCAAATTGACATTTAAATAAAATTCAAATTAAAGTAAAATTAATATTAGAGTATTATAATAGTAATATTAAAATGAAAGTAAAATTAAAGTAGGTCTCAATTATACTACAAATTTTGTAGAAGTGTATGAGTGATGTAATGTGTGTGTAGAAGTGTATGTATGTATGTATATGTACAGGGGTATGTGTGTTGTGGAATGGTATCTGGTGAAATAGTTACGCAGTGGTTTTAATCAGTTGTTCCGTGTTGTCATAATTCAATGAGTTTAGAAGTTTAAAAATTACAGTTTTGCATGCATGTTTGTTAAGATGGCGAATTTGAATTTGCTTTGATATTTTATTATATATAGACGGTCCTAGGTGTTGTATAAATCTTTTTGCGAATGAGGTTTTACAATGAGGCACAGAGTAAACAATATCTTTCCTTCTTTTTTTGGTATAATCAGGTGTATTTTTATGTTGTGTTTGTATTATTTTTATGATAAATAGTTGCCTCACTGTAAGGACTGATAATTCGGAGTATAACGAAAAGGTGGGGTATCTAAATCTTTTGTGACTCATAACCTTGAGAACTGCACGTTGCGCTCTTTCCAAATGAATAAGGATTGACTTGGAGGCACCTCCCCAAGCAGCAATGGCATACGTTATAATGGACTGGCATAAGGATACATAAACTAATAAGATTATATTTGGCGGGCAAAAGGAACGAATATTTTTAAAAATATATATAAGTTTTCTGACTCTAGAAATAAGCTTTGTTATATGTTCATGCCAATTTAAATGTTGGTCAATTATTAGGCCAAGGTATTTAATTGAGGGAGCTTTACTTAATTCATGACAAGTGCATTTTCCGGACATATTACACGTGTGAGCTTTTAGGTGAATAATTCCAGGAGGTGGTTGATTTCTTTTTGTGATAGTAAAAGGTATGTATTTAGTTTTAAGTGCATTTAGGGTGAGTAGATTTTCTTGTAGCCATTCTGTAACCTGATGGAAACCTAAGTTAGCTACGTCATTAGCCTCTTCCCATGACTTACCAGTAAATAAAAGGGCAGTGTCATCTGCATACGCTATTACTCGGCCCTGTCTCAACCTTAATTCACACAAGTCATTCACATATATAAGGAAGAGCGTGGGTCCTAGAACGCTTCCCTGTGGCACACCAAAAGTGATATCCTCCAGCCCACTCACAATGCCGTTTATTTTGACACATTGCTTCCTACTTGTTAGATAGTCAGTGAAAAGTTTTAAAGCTGTGCCACGAATTCCCAGGTGTACCAGCTTTGAAAGAAGTAGGGGAACAGAGACTGTGTCAAACGCTTTTGCTAGATCAAGGAATACACCTATCGTCTTCTGTCCCTTATCTAGGCTGTCAACAATGGTAGAAGTTAGCTTTGTTATTGCATCGTCAGTCGATTTGTTTTTTCTAAAACCGAACTGGTTCACTAAGAGTAGATTTTGGGATTCTAGGTAGGAAGTAAGTCTTATATTAATAACCTTCTCAAGAACCTTGGATAAGGATGGCAGCAGCGATATAGGTCTGTAGTTAGCGACACAGTCTCTGTCCCCCGATTTGAATAAAGGAATTATCAGGGCCTTCTTGAGGACATCAGGAAAAACACCCTTCGCCATGCACTGATTGCATATCATGGCAATGGGACATGCTAAAAAAATGTACGCCTAATTTTAATATTGAAATGGGAATTTCATCACAACCGGTCGCATTAGATTGCTTCAAATTTATTATTATAGATTTTACTTCTTCTTCATCCGTTGGAAGAAGGACGAACGAGTTGATGTTGGAGGACTTAATAGAGGGGGTTTTAGGTAAACCTTGGTTGTTGCCTAGTATATCCTTGGCTAAATTGTAACCCACTTTTGCGAAATAACTGTTTACGTTATTTATGGAACTTACCGCATCATGTTTGATTTTTAGTAGTTCATTAGAATCGTTACTTTGGTCAGTCAGATTGCAAGTATCTTTTATCAGTGACCATTGTTTTTTGAGGTTATTTTTATGTTTATTTATTTCAGATCTCAGATAGTTATTTTTTAGTTTTTTTAACAGATTATTACAAGTGTTGCGGTATCTTCTGTAAGTTACACTTAGAATGACGTTTTTAGGGTCTTTCCGGAGTTTTTTATGGAGCCGATCTCTATTTCTGATACAGCGGCATAGACCAGACGTTATCCATGGTCTTATAGGACGCTTCCTCCGAGATAGTTTAATGGTCACCGTGTGCTTCTTCATTGTGTCCGCAAGTGCTGTTAAAAACGCATTTGTCATGATATTGCAGTCGTCGGTCGATGATACGATAGATGACCAATCCGTTTGTTTTAATTCTTCGATAATAGCTTGGAAATCTAGTTTTTTATATGTATTGGATATTTTGTTAGCATGGGTTTTGGATTTTTTTGATACAGAAATCATAACAGACGAATGGTCAGTTACTGTGGACTCGCAAACGATAGTCCGCGAAACAGATGTGGTTTTTAGAAAGCAATGATCAAGACAATTTTCTTTTCTGGTAGGTAAGCTATGCGACGGCAGTAAACCATGAGTGGCTAGTAAGTCCATGTACCTTGATGAACTGGGACTGCTGTTGTCTAGAATATTTATGTTTATGTCTCC
The DNA here is from genome assembly GCA_950005105.1 of Lycophotia porphyrea. Classification (NCBI taxonomy): domain Eukaryota; kingdom Metazoa; phylum Arthropoda; class Insecta; order Lepidoptera; family Noctuidae; genus Lycophotia; species Lycophotia porphyrea. Next base: position 560,874 of record OX465389.1, read on the forward strand.
AATTAAAAGTATGTTTCGATATTTTTTAAGATTATTTAGGATGCGATCTAGTGTATTAAGAAAACAATCAATATTTTTGAACGCAGGTGATCTATAGATTGAAATAATAGCGATATCATTTTCTATCGTAGAGACTAGGCAGTTCAGTTCATCAACCGATTTTACGGGTTCGATAATTTTGGGTTTTAGAATCTCTTTATAGTAGATAACAATACCATCATTTTGATTTATCGTTTCATCGGTAGCATAATTTTTATATGAAGCAATTTTCGGTAGTGTAGCATTTTTAGAGAGCCAACATTCTGTCAGAATTATAAAATAAAATTCTATATCTAGTTTACTTAGTAGGACTTCAAAGTCATCAAAATTGTGTTTTAAATTTCTTATGTTTTGAGTTAATATCTTGTAGCCATTAAATTCACCAAACATTTTTTACAGTTTTCAGGAATATCTACGCTGTGTGCTGTCCCAACATTTATCGTTTTCTCGATGTCGTTCGAGATATGGTGTAAATCAACCATATTTTTTATAATAATTAATTTTAAACATCCTGTTGGCAGCACAGCGCATAGACTTCCTGTAACTGTGATGAAATTGCGAAATGTATGTGAAAGGATTGTGTGTGTTATAACTGTGATAAGTGTGAAGTAAGTAGGTGTTATGTAAATCATTTGCTGTTAGATACACGTGTATATAGTTATGAGTTATCAGTAGCATTGAGACCCTGAGAGCGTTAATCGTTAATACTATCAAATAATGAGAGAAAAAGTTAAAAAATATCTTATGTGGATGCGACTTTTTCAAAACTACCAGTCAAAGTTCCAAAGATGGGGAATTAATATTGTTGATGATACCTTGAATTTGTTCAGACGACTTAATCAGTGTTGCCGGCTGGTCTTCCGATTTCTTGAGAAGTACTCTACCATTGGAGATCCAGCAAAACTTGAAATCGTGCTTCTTTTTTAATTCTCTGCATTGATAGAAGAGTCTTCTGGCATTTGGTGTCAATGCTTCTGAGATGTAGACTGGTTGTGGATTACCTGATATTTTCAGTGCTTTAGTATTATATTTCTCCTCTTTGTTGGTCATGTTATAGGACTTAATAGCTTTTAGTATATTTGCACGAACTTGTGCAGTTTGATACTCAACAAAGATTGGTTTATTTTGGCCAATTTTTTTCCTATACACTTGACGTACTTGAGGTGGGGTAATGGACATGTTTAATGAATTGTGTAGCTGGTTTACAATCTCGTTCAGGTTTTCGCTGTCAGTGACTGGAACATTCTTGATTTCTATTATATTTTCAAGCTGTTTTCTTTGAAGTGCGTCTACTTCGTCTTCAAGATATCTTATTTTGGTGTTGGTAACGCTACTTTCTAGGAGCAAAGTATCATATTTCTGTTTCAAGTCCCTGTACAAGCCAGTAGTCTCTTCAAGGGTTTTTTTTAAGAGTTTCGTTTGATATAATATTGTCTCTGTTTTGGTCTTTCATATCACTTATCATATTATTAAGGTTTCGGAATTTTGAGTCTTGATCCTCTTTTAAGTTTTCAAACATTTTTTGGATGTCCGTGCGGAGTTGAGTGATTTCTTCCTTATCGGGATAATTCTTCCTTTTTCTTGATTTGACGAATTCAGTGTCCTCTGTTCGTGAGAGTTCAGGTTCACACTGCACATCTTGCTACATCGTTTTCACATAATGTACCATCTCAACATTAATGATGTAACCAAGGTTTTTGTATAAATATACTGATTTAAAAGAGTGTTCATGGAGTTTCTTGCCCGTTTTTCTCCATAGAGATCTACGCTAGGGAATGGGTAACTACAGTACTTTCACAGTTTTTATGCCTTGTGACTGGGACTGTAGCTTCATTACATTTTTATCTTGTCCACAATTCAAAAATGCCTGTAACTGGCCTACTTGAAATAAATGCTTTGATTTTGATTGATTTTGATTTTGAATCATACCTAACTGTCGAAACACGTTTTGGACGCGAGTCGCGAGGGCTGGCCCGAGGAGGTGCGGGAAAAGAGCACATGGAAAGAGTTGGGAGAGGCCTTTGTCCAGCAGTGGGACAGTACAGGCTAACAAAAAAAATAAAAAACAAACTGTCGAAATGTGGGTCTACTGTACACATCTGCGTACCCCCACAGCATACAGGCGTAATGTTATGGCGTGATGCGATTGCAGCAATCAAGACAGATTTGCTGTCTATTATTGAAGAGTTCCGTTCTATATCTCTGAAGTTCTATGGGTGGAAGTGATAGTTCTATGGGACCAACTTTAAAGTATACTTATATTTATCATTGCTTTCAAACAACTTTTAACTGCGAAATCGCGTAACTTACATATAAAATTTTATTATTGTATTAACTATATACATTGATAATTAAAAACTATTAAACTAAAATAGATAAACTAACAACAAACTATAAAAGGGCATCGAAAAACTCCTCCTCAACGCTGTCAGATGGTAATGTGCCCAAGAGACTGGCGGCGTTGCCACGTTGTATGGCAACACTTAGCCTCTGGCCAAAGTAAAAGCCAGCCCTTGGGTCACGGGAAGCGTCAACTAGGCGTTTCGAAATTTCCTTAAATAGGCTATGAGCACTCGGACCCCACGGCCCTAGAGTTTCAACCCCAAACGGCTCGAAAATATAGTTACCACACAGGTTTCTATATTTACGCCGCTTGAGGTTCTCTGCAGCCGCAGCGGCAGCACCAGCACAGCACGATGAGCTTGGAAGATGGGATGGCGCAAGAGTATCGACGCATGTTGCGTCCCACACTAAAGGCCTACCCATCTTCCAAGGAAACAAAGACATGCCGTCCGGTCTCTTGCCATCGTCGCGTGCCAAGCCGTTGGGTTCTAAAACAGCTGGGACGCCGACGGTGACAAGAGCTCGTCGGATAATGTCGTTTATATTTGCGTGCCGTGCAAAACGGCCCGCACTTCGGCTGCATGACAGGCCGTGGTGACCGAGGTTGTTGACAGCTTCACCGCAGTGACAGCGATGAGGAGAACAGCAAGCGGCACCAAGGCGTAAAGAAACAGCGAGGCGGAAGGTTGTGTCGTCGAACAATGTGCCTATGCTCGACGACGGTAGTGCGTGAAGCCAAAGACCCGACTCCCACTCACCCACAGCCCGCAGGCGCGCACGCTCAGCAGTAGTAGCAGATGTGTTCAGCAGATTGCTCTGAACTACTCTGCAGAGCGGCTCGTCCCACCGTCTCTGGGAAAATGGATGGTCGGGTTCTTCAGTATTCGGGCAAGCGAGTTTCCAAGCATCGATAGCCTCGGGCATGCACGGCACATCAAAATCAATCAGTGTGGAAGACAGGATATTCCTGATTAATTTCTTAGTGCCGTGGACCGAGGATATAAAAGCCGGTAAACTAATACTGGAAATTTTGCGGACGCCGAGTCCTCCCATGCGAATAGGAAGAGTAGCTTGTGCCCAAGCTCGGTCGTCCAAAGCCACATTTAAAATTGACGTTAGAGTATGTCTGATAATTTCATCCATTTTGTCCAAAAGGGGAGTGTGCTTCCATAAAGGGGAAGCACGAAGGAAATACGTCAATTTTGGACTGAAACAGCAGTAACGAATTATTGTGATGGCCGAATGTATGTTAATTTCGAGCAATCTTTCCGAAACATCATTGAAATTTTGAATTTTTTCCTCGATAAAATCGGGAAAAGAATTTTCAAAGATGGGAGACCCAAGGAGACGAAGAGAGCTTTTTTCTGTAATTTTGATGCCGGGGGCTATGGCGTTAAATTTTGATAGAGTCTGTTGTCTGTCGGTACTGTCCGCTACATAAATTTCACATTTTGAAAGGTTGAGGTCGAGGCCAATGGAATGAAGTTCATTTTTTAGGAAATTTAGATCTTTTAAAACAGAATCTACATCGCCCCCCAAGGTTCCATCATCTAGATACCAAACGTTAAATTTGGAATTTAGCTGTCGAACAATTGGGTGAAAGCTAAACTAAAAATCACTGGCCCGAGGGGGTCACCTTGTTGACAGCCAACAGCAGATTCCAAAAGGTTGTCCCGATACAGTAATTTAGATGTTATTTTGATTTATTTAATCATATAAAAACATGCAGTCGAATTGATAACCTCCTTCTTTTGGAAATCGCGGTTAAAAAGTAGACGAGAATTGTTCGTGTCTTTTATTTTCTTGTGATTAGGTAGTTGTGAATGTTGTGATTGACCCCATATTTTTTAGACGAGTCGAAAACTGTGGTTCTTCTTTAACTCTTCGAAAGCTAATTAAGATACCGTTTAGCGGCGTATAAATAAAAATAAATCTTTTAATAATGAATCCCTGAAAGCAATCATCTGATCACGTTCATCACGAACTGTGCGGGAATCGTGATCAACCTGATTAACTTAAACGCGACTGTCTTTTGTTAGTAAAGACAGGCCATTCGTTTTTTTAGTAGGAACAATACCTACCTTTTACAAAAGTCTATCTCTATAAGAATAGTGCACCACCACCACCTGTGGTACCAACTACTTACTGAGGTTTTTCTTAGGTGTGTTCAGTTGGGGTTCTGTGTTGTGTGGCGCAAATTATGTTTGCAGACACGATAGACTGCGCTAGAGATTTGTGTGGTGCGGGACAAGCGACGAGCGATTTAGTTATCACACTTAGTTTTTGCTATAAATTGCTGCTGGGTTTTGGCTGGGTAAAACATTTCTGCTGTTATTAACTGCTGTGAGTTTTTTTTTATTTAGTTGTTAAACAATAACATCCTAAACTTAAATAAATTTCAATTAATTTACGCAGTATTTGTACGGATCATGACGTGGGTCATGACCTGCGCATGTACGCGTGGTTAGCACATGACTAAATAAATAGCGTACATTATTTTGCTTCTGATAACGAAATAAAAGTGTCAGTCAACATGCGGTTCAGTTTGTTTCCTTTACAATAACCCTCCTATTGAGCTTCGCCTCACTCGTATAAAATAGTTAGGTACCAACCTAATTGTAGGTTGTCCATAAAGTTAGGTTGTTAAGTTTAAACCTTCGAAGAAAATAATTTGACTACCCATCTTGAAGTGCCCATAATAATAGTTTATAAATAGCAAAAAAAAAATGTGTTACGCATTTTTTCCTTGTCATACATTGAAGCACACGTTTTGTCATACATAAACTGGTACCTATGTACCAGTTCATAGGGATTACTAGTATTTAATAAAAATTCAAATACGACCAAAACTTTTGCAAAATTCGTTGTTAACTAACCCCCGATTGTCTTCGTGTTCACGCACGACCGGAGCGCGGCGCGGTGCAACCGGCGCGCGCGCAGCCGGATGTACAGACTATTGTCAACAACGCTTTGTTCAGAACACAATACACCTTAGGAAGTGATTTCGTTTGCGTAAACGTAAGGGAATGGAAGGGTGCCTCTTTTGTGAGCAGCTCGAGTTTGGGTTCCTGGCAAAAAATCGCGACGTTCGTTGTGTGCTTCACGGGGCTTTGTACTGAATAAAATTAACGAGCTAATGCAGGTCTTAGCTCAGTTGTCGTGACTGGGCCACAACGCAAAAGTTGCAAGTAATAAAATATCTGAGCAGTAAACTCAATTTAAATTCATTAATGATTTTTATCTGTAGGTATCACAATTTTCTACCCACTCCACTTGTGAAAATTTAAACGTCTAAGACCCATATCCTTAAAATAGCCTGACCTTATTTCCCCTGCTCACATCTAGTCGGTAGAATTAACCTTAGTAGTTGAGTTTCCGATGCAAGTCCTTGACCCCTGAGATAGCCTGATGCACTTTACGGAAGACAGATTATCGCCACAACGTTACACGTGATTACACGCAACGCTTTCTTAGATCTCTATATTTGTCTGCATAGCGGTACTATAATCAGCCTGTGACGTGTCCAATCTGGAGATACCTCCTCTATGTGAGCGGGAGCGCCGTCATACAAAAGAGGATGATTTTGAATTTTTGGTTCTAGACGGCCAAACACACACGGGCATCTCTACCAACCACCAAAAGGTGATTGGTAGAGATGTCAGTTTTCCTCACGATGTTTTACTACGCCGTTTTGAGAGCAGTGATGATGAATCATTACTTTATTGCCAAGCAAAACTGCAGCCTCCCTAATAATTCGGGACTTTCTGGTAAACGCTGTAGTTTTTTGTGTGTAGCGTATCTTCTGCGTACTTAATTATTATTTGTAATATTTTGAAGTGGGCCGACTAGAATAGATTCTGATTATAAAACTTTGTGAATTCTTTTTTGCAATTGCCGTGGTGGTCCCGTGTAGACAGTTGTCCAGTTTGGTGATTTGAATCACACTCTGCAATATGACCACACCCTTCTGGTACACGCTGTATAATGTACGTCATCTGCGTGGGTTGTCGTTATGGTCTTTATAAATATTTTATTTAATTAAGAAAACCATACCATCATCACTTTGTTATATAAGTCAACGCCAGTATCTATGCGACTGGCAACATAACGTAGGCAAGTTTTCAATATCAAATATTTATATAATGGACTAACACCGTCCTTGTTACTATAGACTAACAATAGGGGTAACACAATGAACAGAGTTAAACTTAGTTCAAATCTCAGTAGAACATAGATACGTTGTCTAACTAATATCCGTTCGTTATTTCCGTGTGTAAAATTAAACAAGTAGGACAACTAAACGATGCTTGCATACAACTAACTATTAAACATTGTTTGAAATCGACGGCAAAAAATACAACAAGAAGATTATTATTGGCATTCTTAATCAAAACACATGTTGTGTTTGACCTCCGCGTTAGTATAAATAGAACATGTTTGATTTCAGCAGGGTTTAACTAATCTTTACTTTACTGACTCGTTCGATTTAACCTGGATAAAAAGTCATTGTGATTCACGCAGGCAGGCCCATACAGTTGCGTATTTAAAAAATCACGTGCCTACAATGCATCTAAGTTTTTAACCAGAGTACATTTTAATCAAATTAACCTATTTTCACTTATTTTAAATACTAGGTAATGCTTGAATTGGCAACGAATTACCTATCCAAAAACAAACATTGTGAAGAAAGTAATTAATTATGCTAAGCTTGTTTCTCCATCTGTTTGCGCCGCTTACATTCCAATAAGTTTAATAAAAACAAACAGCGTTCATAGAAAGCATTAGTACGTGGTTTAGAAGTTTTCCACTAATTACTGCGCGTCAAGCGATGGGCAGCGCGCAGTGCGCAGTATGAGCAGTGGTCAGTGGGCAGTATACCTGCAAACCTGACCTACACGCTATTAACATAACGAAAGTTTACCTTGAAGATTGCCGTGTAGAGGAGGAGCGGCAGCGAATTTATGAACTACTTTAGAAACAGCAAATAGATAATAGATTTATCAAACACTCAATTTTATTTTCAGGAATTGAAGGCTTATAGCTACTATACAACTATACACAAGATAATCTTATAAGTACAATAATAAAGTAATTACATATTAACACATTTACAAATCTATGAACTACGTATTACAAAACTAACAATCAATTTATGACAATAATAAACTAAATGATCGAATACCTACATTTAATTACCTACTCTTTTATAATTATAGGTAATTATTTAATAGTTTTTTTTAGCAAATGGTTCCTTATACTACAAAAAGCGCCAGTATCTTGAGTGGCACTTGCAAGCAGTTGCAACGCAAACTACTGAATGAGTTTTACACTAAATATCATTTGAATACGACAGAGACAGAATAATGTATTACATATTAAACACTAAATGTATTTAGTAATTTAATTAGTGGTGCAAGCGGGTTTCACTGTGTGTTTGACATAATTAAAATCGCTCCGCTCGAGTCTTGCGCCGCAGTACAACATGGTGTTTAAGTCGGATAGAGGCGAAGCTAGAACGCATGCGCGGAGAAATTCGCGACAAGCGTTCACCAACACGCGGCTTTCTATGCAAAGCGTCGCGATATTTGACATGACGAGTATTTCAATGCTTGAGCATTATTACTTACACAACTTTGTCTAGTAAATAGTGTCTACTATTTAAAAGATCAAATAGATCGGTTATCAAATACACTCTAGTTAATAACCGATCTTTTAAAATTTTGAGAAGCTGTTATGTCCGAATTATTTATTATTAATTAATTAATTTAATTCAGACCATAGCTCCATAAAGTGGTATTGCAAAACTTTGAAAATCCGACCGTGCGATCTTATGCATTTAGGTGGCCTAGTGTTTGTGAAACCGGAGATAACCAGTTTGAACCAGAGTTTGAATATTAAAATAGAATTTTAACATGTTTTTCTTAATGGTGATGGTTGAGATTATTGAAGTCATGCCACCATAACGTTCGACCTGATTAGTACCTGAAACCTTCGCGCCTTGCGCTTTGCCTTCGACTTTTCCTCCGATTGTTCCACGCATTTCTATCACAAACACCCCTGCTCATCACTTTGCCTTCACTTGTACTTCAACTTCATACATCAATCCCCGGAGGGCTAGGCAGAGGTCTACCTAATGAACACCCGCATTTCGCCAGTTATCTTTAAATCCCACGTAATTGGGGGCGATTCTATTGCCATCAATCGGGATCACAAATTCAGATTCCGTGGCTACTATTGAATAGTCTCTGATGGAAAAAGCCAATAAGACTTTACCGATCTGGGAATCGAACCCAGGACCTCATGTTCAGCAGTCGCATTTGTGACCACGAGATCAACATCATAATACTGTAATTAAATAGCCTTGTTGTGAATCTGTCACACAAGTAAACAGACGGTTAGTTGAGCGGATGTGACGTCAGAGCGTGCACCGCTGACTGCACACTGCGCAGGTCACAGGTGATGATGTGATTGGGTACTCGTACCTATATTCTGTTACACATCTTCATTTTGTTTTGACGTCAAGTGCACTCTTCGAGCGGTTGACATTCGATCTGACGAGAAAAATATGTCTTGTAACTCTGAATTCACATTCGACATGAGAAAAATCAAGTAGAATTGTTTTAGATTACAATCAAAATATTGATTATGTTATATGAGTGTAGTGTATGTGCAGTTTCGTTTAATCAATGATATCATCGATTGTGAGATATCACTTTTAATTCTGGCTTCTTAAAATAACGCGTCTTTCAAACATGATATAAACAACGCAACCGTAGAACTGTTCATAGCAATTTCAAAGTTTCGTACCTTTGAAATGTAAAAGAACACTTAATTATTTTTTTAAAGATTGGTTTCACTTGCCTTGAAAATATGTTAAAGATCCCTAAAGGCGCAAACCCACTGCGACGCATGCACGCACGGCCACGCGGCGTATTTTAGCTGCGTATTTGTTTGACAACGTGGGTCTACGTTTCCACTGCAGTACACGCTACACATCCACAACTATGTACAACTGTAGCGTGCGTGGCCCACCGCGGCATAGTCGTGGGTTAAAATTAGCGTAACGTGTACCGCATGCACAGCGTGCATGGCGTTGAGTTATGTGAGCGCCTTATTCGAGCAAGCCTCGCAAGTTTGCAGTGGACACAATCAGATACATTTTCTTGCAAAGTGAAGCTTAACACACGTGTATAGCCTATCCGTGCGCCGCGGTGGGTATGCGTCTTTATGACAACGCATATTCAGAGTAATTTGTCATGTTTGAAAAGATTATTTTTACAATCTATTACAATTTGCATAGATTGTACTTGAACTCTTAAAACAGTCTCTAATATGCACATGATACAATATTGTAGGTATATACATACGTGTCTGCGAGAGGTCTACCACGTTAGCTACGCAGTGCATTTGTTTGGAAAATGATTTAGATTGTACCTTTAAGCTATTGTAATCGTACATCGATCATTACCATACCAGTTCAGCCTAGTTATCCAGCGCACCCTAGACCAGGTCCGTGTCGCCTCATGTCAGGGCCGCACTTCATGACACACTGTACGTAATGGACGCCATCTTTCACGGATCAATTGTGATATTCTGATTGATACACACGGTGTATTCAAATTGAAATACGTTTATTTGTGTGAATGATTGGAAAACAACTTAAGGTAGTCAATATTTTTAAGATTGCGATAAGGGATATTACTTACAGTTGAACCAGGGCTGCATGCCCTGTGGGAGTCCAATTTACCCATCAACAATACAGGGTGGGCACCGACGCGAAAACGGTACGATCATTCTAAACCTCCGTACATCGACATTTTTCATTGGTAATTTATATAAAAATTAGCTATTCCATACATTTTGACCGTGTAGGTACTTCACGTTTGTAGGAAACCGCCTCTTTTGTTTACCCCACATAGAAATTCTTCATCGGTAGGTACTGAAGACGTGGTTATCGTTATATTCGCGTCGGTGTCCCTTTCAGCCCGTACAATTTACAATATCAACAATTTAATGTCGGTGAATCGGTATTTGAGTATTGCATGAATAGAACCTGATTTCAATAAGCCGTACAACTTTACATTTCGCAAACGTTTTCATCGTAAACCATAGTCATTCTTGCAGGCAGGGTGCAATAGGGAACCGATCCCGAGCCCCGTACTAATAGTGCTTCGTTTCCGAGGTATATTTACCTCACTGGACATAAACGTTTCCGAGGTATATTTACCTCACTGGACATAAACCATAGCCTAAACTCTCCACTACCACTCGTCATTTTGACTTGATCGCTAAACTGAGCGTGCCTAATGCATGCTCCTTGCGTGACTGTAAGTGGCATGGCTCTATCTGATATGATACAAGATGCAGCACAAAGCATGAAAGCAAAAGTATTATTGACACTAAATTGTTTTATCAAGCAGACAGAAAACATCAACAAAGAAAATACATTTATTTGCGCTAAACACGACGCATAAGAAAAAGAATAAGTAGAGGGAAAATATGCGCTGTAAACATTTAAATACCTACTCATAGCTGAAGTTACTTTACATAATAATTGGACTTTCTGATCTTAAACATTTGACCTATCCTACCATGACCCATTTCATAGAGCACCAATTATTTATTTTCCAAGATAGGTTAAATTAAAATATGAAGATTGTCCCAAGATTATCCGTATAGTTGCAGTTTTAGCCAGCAGCCAGCCAGCGTCAATGTAAAAATGTGACAGATGCCATTAGGTAGTACCGATTTGTCAATATTTTTAATTAAAAATACATAATGAATAGAAATATCGCTGTTTATTTACATTTCCTGAGTACTTGGTAAAAGTAATAACAGAGAGTGATATAAATTATTTCACTATTATCTATGCAGTCTTCCTAATATTTTAAAGAGAAATATTTTTGATTTATTCTAGTTAATATTTCAATTTAAAACAAATACTCTAACATTTCCCAAAAATAGAACTAATTCCTCAAACAGAAGTTGCCATTCAATTATCCGTAAGAAATACTGAGGCTTCGCATAAATTGATAAATTCTAAGAGCTTCGTATCGCTTCTGCAAAACGCGCATATTGCGCGTAGCTGCGACGTGAGTCTGCCATCCGCCCACAGCCGGGTTCACGTCTGCGTTGTATCTGATCAATACTGATTTAAAAGAATAATCGATTAAAGTATCGTGAGATTTTGTAGTTACCTAACAGGTAAATCTGTGCCGACTGTCGATAGCTAACGCTCGGGAGGGATTTTTTCGTTAAACAGGGTTGAATGATATTAGTTAGCGGAACTTGGCACACGTCACGGCTATCAATGATGACGATAAAACCAAAAACAAAGTACAGATTTACTAAACTCACAATTTCAAGTGACTACTCTTCCAGAGACGATGGTATTTATCTTTATATGCATATTATAGCTTTTACCCACGGCTTCGCTCGCGTTAATTTAGAATTTGACAATATATACTGGCTGAACCCTGCATCTAATAATATAATTCAATCATGATTCGAAAGACACGTGGCGCCATCTATTATCATAAGAACGGTATTGTTGTTTTCCTCGGAAACAGTACTTTTTTTCGGGATAAAAGGTACCCTATGTCTGTTTCAATACACCTGACAACGTATGTGCAAAATTTCAGGATGATCGGTTCAGTGGTTTAGGCGTGACAAGTAACATACAAATAAACAAACCTACTTTCGCATTTATAATATTATATTAAAATATGTAAATATGCAAATAATATGTAAAAATATATATAGTATATATAAATACTATATATATTTACTTTACTTTTTACTTTCTTTTTTAATATAATATATATATATATATATATATATATATATATATAGTATGTATATTTATTATACATACATATTTTAATACAATATTATAAATTCGAAAGTAGGTTTGTTTATTTGTATGTTACTTTTCTTTTATATATATAAAACGTTTGGATAGTTAGGATTAAGAAGTTAATATTCCTACCCATCACGCCATTACAGCTCCGCCAGCCATTTAATTTGACCGTGTATAGGAAACGCTAGTTTTTGCTTTTTTGGCTACTGAGAAGATTCCGCTATCGACAAAATGTAACAAAACTTTTGGATAAAGACTACAATTTTCTAAACCGATTGGTAACTTCCCTACATTTTCCTTCCGCTAAGATCTGCGTATTATGTCAACTATTGCCGATCATAGGAGCGCAGTTATGAAGCACAAGCGAGCGGCGTGCTGCGCGAGCGCAGTTCCTTGTACGGCTGGACGCGTCTATCAACAAACCCGCGGCTTCGGTTACAATAACACTCTGACCCTCACAATGCACGCGGCTCAAACCCGACCAGTGCTACTGATTGTTTTTCGTGAAACTGGTACCTATGCATTCCTCCGCTGACTTCGACGTCACTGATGCGGAACTAACTGTGCATGGAGAATTTATTATAGGCGGAAGAATTAAAAATGAAAGTAAATGAAATTCTTCAGTAGGTCATACTAGATTTCAGATAACCGTGAATTGGTTGCGTCAATGATCTTATACTTGGATCATTATCAGTGAGAGTGGACAACCATTAAATGTGGCGTGGCGTATTAGCGGCCATTTGTAGGTACAATGCTGACTAATTTTGAACCGGGTTTACTGTAAGTATGATGTGCACCTTGTTTGGTCAATTGTATGCGAAGCGACACCGCGAGGCGGCGAACTGCAGAATATGCTTATTGATTATTGATAAATATCGTGTTTTAAGCTATAATATGGTTTACCATATTATTTGTAGCTTAATCCGTCTTTAGACGGATCGTCCATTAAACGTCAAGATTCCTATCACTTCATCATCACAGTCTACTGCTACCTCAATTACCTACGTCGTGCACAAATAGTGTCTAGTAGGAAGATCATGTTCAGACGACCGCGCCTCGCGCCCCAGTGTTTGTACCCTAAGGAACTAATCTGTCAGCCCGCAGACGCGACACAGTTCCGTCTGCGCAAGAGTCGCTGCTACCGGTGCGCACCGTTCGTCACGTGTAGCACCCACTTAGGTCTCGCTGTCACGCGACCAGTCTTAGCTATAGAAGACTGGTCATCGTTTGAGATGATAGGATAGAACGGTGAGAGTATGTCTCCTACTGTTTGTTTAGTAAAGAAAGAATTAAGAACGTTTATAAACCAGATAAGTGACACCGACATGGTGTCTAACACGTCTTATGAATGTTATGCTTACCCGTGATCATTGTGCTTGCAACAGTGTCGAAATATCGGGAATCAAAATAAATAGTAAACCTGCAAAATATTGCGTGTTAATAGTACCATATTTTAGATCGAAACGTCCGCTGGCAGAGATTTAGGTTGTTAAGAGCCCTGCGGAGGCCGCGCGGAATTGCAATTCGAAGCGAAGGAAAAAGCCGTCAAAATATTGTTATCTCTGTTTCACACTTCCCGGCGCATTACGAAGCCGCGCGGGAGCATGTGTGGATAGTGTTTATACCTAGCTACTATTCTATAATTATCGTTCATTCATATATTATCACCGCTGAACATTTGTGATTAATTTGAATGTGTACCGTAATACCAAAAACGATGAATGAAAACTGAATGCTTTTCCATTTTTTTTATATTGTGTAACTTAACAATATAAGTCATGTTTCGAAATAAACAAAATTTAAAATATTACCGTTTTTAATATAGAACAAATGAGATTAAGAAAGCTTATTTATACTGTAAAATTGTGAAAAATTCAATTTGTTTACAATTCGTTTTAGGTAAATATTTTACAAAAAAAATATATAAAATTAAAACCTAGGTAAACACTGTCTTGTTCTGAATAACTGCATAATAAGGTCGAAATATGCTTAAACTGAAAATGATTTTGGTATTACGTTTGTATGGACAATTCATCGTCCGCCGGCCACTTAAGTGTTCTTATTTCTTTGAATATGTCCATACTGCAAAACCTATTCTCAGTATTCTTACGTGGCGATGACCTGCTGTTTGCTTCTTGGGATTTTAGTTGTCTGTTTACAGCGGGCGAGTTTCTAAACACTTTGAGCACACAAAATGCTGTCATATTTTACAGACTTACTTAGTTTCAGTACTTCACCAATCTGCTTAAACAAAAACCCCCGCAAAAACGAGGCGAACGTGTAAAAGGAAGCCGCACTCCACTGCCTGCCTTGACACACCAATTAGATGAAAAACTTAATTACACTCTCCAATCTCAGGAAATTGACTTGACATATAAAAACTTATTGCTTTGCGACGGTTTGGTGCCAATATATTGGTCTCGGAAACAGTTGTAGTGGTTCAAGATGTGCTGTATAGCTGGCGCGTGGTCATAAACAGAACTAACAAAATTGCTAACTTGTTTTTCATTTTTTGTCACAAAAATTACAAATGTTTATTTATCAAGCGCCCACCTCTCAACGTGTTTCGAACCGCAAAAAAATCTTGTTACTTGCTATCATCATCATCAGCCTATAGTAGTCCACTGCTTAACATAGGCCTCCTCAATCGATATCCAGTTGCTACCAGTCACCCTGCGAAGATCGTCACTCTACCGAGCCTTATTACTTGCTATGGTGTTTACTTATGGCGGTCGCGTCTAAATTGCAAACACTACGTTTTTGACCCCTAGTTGCTTTAAAAAATTACATAAACTTCTAACTGCGCTCTATTTTCATTCAGTTTAGTAACTAAGATTCTACAAAACTTGGGATCTGACAAGTTCGTTGGCCCTTCAATTGACGGGCTAAAAAAGATCATTGCCGGCCTCCAGAGGTCCAAACACTCATCGCCTGTGACCATATTACGTGTCATATGCTAGGGTTGCCACTTGCCCAGCAGTGACGGTCGAGGTCAGTTCTTTCGACTCGTCCAGGGTTGACGCCTTTCATTGGCGAGCCCTGACCTTATGCCCTGTGCCCGCAAATTCGGTTCCGTAATTCTTAAACTAAAGGTCTTCTTATCTTATATTTAGATTTATTCAAACATTGTCGACAGCCTTTTTGTTAAGTGGTTAAGTTTAATAATTGTGCGGTGATGTTCTGCCGAGAGATACCCGTAAGAACTCTGGTCTGAAGGCTTTTTTTATCGGATGGGTAATCATCAAATTACTTCCCCGCTCTGGGCAGAGCGGAAGGGAGTGTCAGACTTGTACTGACTAAAACCCATCCATGTTCCTTCCTTGCCCTGTGTGTTCCAGGGCCGCGGTATCTCTTTCGAACAGCCCGCAGTCCTGTGGTCCGAAGGCCTTTCTTACACATTTAATCACAGTTTCAATTACAGAAGTTTTAAAATGCTATTATAATTTTGACACGGTTTAAGATAAATCTACCTTTTTTAAATGCCGCCCGCTAATAATACGCCAAGCTACTAATTAATCAATTATCACCACGATTTAAACATCGCCCTTAATTACCGGTTACATTCCTCACTCTTCGTCACAACACCCTGTTTAGTCGAGTAGTAGTAGGGTGTTATTACCGTGTACACTGGTAATTAGTGCATAATTAGCTCATTGTGGGTGTGAGGGAGGCTGTGCCGACACGTGTACACGCGTTTCATGCTGATTGTTGTTTACGAACGTTTTCTAAGAAGCGGTGGATGCATGTTATGACTCCAGGCTCTGATGTTTATCTGGGATTGTGCTTGCGGATGATGTCTCTTGGCTAATGTTTAGTATCAAGTATCCAGTTGATTTGGTTGAAGCACGTGTTCGTAGAATAGGTATCTGTTGACTTACATAGTAGTTTGAGTGGTTTTTCCGTGGCACAACATTACTGCGAGTAGGCCGCGATCAATCAATGTCTACCTTCGGCGACACAATTGACTTTGTTCTTGTTGCACCCTCACACGATCAGAAAACTACAAGCTGCCCGTTCCTGCTTCGAGAAGCACCTATCGGGACCAAAACTATTCTATTTTTCAAGCTAGAACCAATCATAGACATTTACAAAATTTCATCGATATCTTTTGAGTGATTTCGGAGATTATAGTTGTTTACAATAGAGGAAACTCAAGTTCAACCATCGTCATAGTATACCAGCTTAGTGGACGGTTTAGTTGTTTATGTTTGCTATATTAGATGGCCAAGAATCGCAACGCTACGGAAATTCTATTGGACAATGATAAACGACAACTATTAAAGGAACAAATTTAATACCTGTATATTATCTATCATAGATTTAGTTTGAAGCTCGCTCCATGCACCTGGAAAGCATTTGAGAAGGTCGCAGTTACAACATTATAAAAGGCCATTGTCATCATCAGATTAGACAGTTAAATATCTGCGAGTGTGTGGTAGTCCCGTCCGACGCAATGCTCGTCGAATTAAAATGAACGAATCGTTTTTTTTTTCAATAAGACCATTCCAGGCACAATTGAATATCAAAAAAACAAAAAAAAAGCGAAGCTACAGTGACAGTCACAAGTCATTATAACTTGAGAAAGTACTGTAGTTACACATTCCAAAGCGTACATCTCTATGGAGAAGAATGGCAATGGCAAGGAATTCCATGGACACTCTTTCAAACCAATGTTTTATTAATCAATTAATAACCTAAATCTACAGAATTAATCAATTTTCAATCCTTCGGACTAAAAAGTATCAATGCTGGTAGACATTGATTAAAAGTGTGTAGAGAAAACAAGTTTAGCGAGCGAATTTCTAAGCGATCGAAGGAAAACCAGACAGAACTTGAACAGATAACATGCTATGTGATGCTATATGTGTAAAGGTAATTGATCAATTAGTACGTTTGCTTCTTTGAAGCCGAGAGATTGATAGTTCCCGTCGTTATGTTGGTGGCTTTGGCTGTACAGACTTCTGCAAAATTTATATTTCCTGAGAAATAGTCTGGACGCCGGAAAAAAGGTTTACACAAAAACAGATAGATTAAGAAAGTGAATAAGCATTAAAAGTTTTTAAATGTTTGGAGTAAGAGTTAAATATTTAATATACGATAACCTAACACCTAATTAATTTAAGAAAAGCTTCACATAAGAATTATTTTCACTTGTTATTCAAACAAAAAACCAAACAATACCGACGTTTCAAACTATCTTCTCGTAAGATATATGTATTGTTTAATTCAAAAGAGTGAGAAACAACTAAGAATAACAAAGTTTTAAAAGAAAATGTTTATAGTACTTTACATCAAGGTGATAGCGCAAATATTTAATGAATTTCGCATCGCATTTCGTTCGGCAAACTTACAATTTGTTTCCTGGATTTATGTAGTTATTATAAAATGATTTCCAACCATCGATAACATTTCACAAGCAAATATATTTATTATGAAGGTTTTTTTATTTCTTCTTGGTTTATTTATCCCAAGGTAGATTCAAGATTATTGAAATTGAAGCCATCAACTACTGAAACGGTTAAACTCAAAACTCTAGATGTCCACACTCTCGGAGTCTTGGAGGATGTGTCAAGTTTTAAGTCGATTAGCCGTGAAAGCGGAACACCCACTCACTTTTTTTTATGAAGATAAAAGGGTGTTGATTGAGCGCAGTCCTCTCATTGGTCGTGCAATGTATGAATTGTATGACAAATACGATGTAACGTCATACAGTCCCGGGAAGTAGTACATTGGCGGGAGCAAGTGCTTAATGCGCCGACGACAAGGTGCGCCCGCGTCGGGTTATGTGCAGGTTTAATGCAGTAGGACAACAGAAAATAAATAATTCATTCTTTATATAAGTCAATATAGAAGAAAACGAAAGTTTCTTGCGAAATTGTACCTAACCTACTAACTGTTACTGCACGTCAGCTGTTCTGTGATGTACATCACATGCCTTGCTATTTATTATGAACTGCTCTGTGTAGAAAGTAGGGAGTATAAAACCACAGAGAATATACTACATAATTCGATTTGTAAGCAGAGTTCAGAAGATTCATGAGATTCATTCAAGGATAAACGCAACCTTGGGAATGCATAGAAGCAAAGACTAAACCCATGAGGTGGTTAAGAAGTTGGAAGAATCTAAAGTCTTGGTTATGTGAGACTCTCATAAATGCAGTTTAAACGACAATAAGGAGTCACGATCTTATCAGAATGCAAATGTATTTAACTAGCTGTCACTTAATTATTATGAACAATACGAAGTTGACGCAACAGTATGCAGGTACCGCCGATACCATCAGATCTAAGTGGTGTATGATTGCGTGGTGTACAGTCAACAAGAGACGTACAGGCGTAACCTGGCTCTTGGGTGTTTTTGAAAATTGAATAGGTAATCTACCTCTAGGCAAGCGTGGTCCATCGGCAACCACATCATCATTAACCATCAAGTGAGATAGCTGCCAAACGCGGGCCAGTAATAAGTAACAATAAAAGGGAGTTTAAGTTGCTCCAAATAAAAAATGCCTCGGCCGAAGGTAGCTTGATGAAATTCATGCAAACCTTCGTGGCTTCAGGTCGAAGTTAAAGACCACAAGACTTTGTACCACACTTGTGATATCGTTGAAAAAACAATGTATCTTTGTACCAACCTGTATCTTTGTTTGACTGTACTTATCTTGGTACTTACAGGAAACCTGCCGTGTCCGCTATTGAACGGAAATGTTCAGCTCTTAGATCTAGTGATAGCTCTGTCCGTTTGATGTGGCGTGAGAAAATACTGCAATAGCACCATAACCATAGTTATTTCCTTTAGATGTTGTACCCTATCACATTGTTTTCCTATTGAACCCAAAGGTTGACTGGTAGAGAATACCACCTTGTGACATTAAGTCCGCCTATGTACCACTGTTGTACATGAAGTTTAAATAAATAAATAACCAACTGTTGCATACTGTATTGTTTTTAAAAGTACATATTTCTGTTGACTTTTACAGTTATAATTTTAAAATACGCTGTGTTTTTGGGAATGGTGCTATTACGTTATGTTTAAGTAAGTACCATGTTATAGGGGGCGCGGGGGGGCGGTGAGGAACCGGGCACAAATCTAGACTCCGTGGCTGCTACTGACAAATTCCTGATAGAAAAACCCAGTAACAGTTTGCCCGACCTGGGAAATGGGAATCGAACCCAAAGCTTCGTGCCCAGCTGTAGTGCTTGCGTCCACTACACCAACTTGACAGTTATGTTAGTATTGTACCATGACTATACTATAAAGATTACTATTTAAGTGCTACATTCAAATCTACTTGGATTTTTGTTGAATTACTTTAAAAAACTGGTTTAAATATTATTGGAATGCAATAAACATGTAGACACCAGACTACTTCAAATAATTACAGGTAACAACTAATTACCAATGTATGACTTGGGTACCCAGGGCCCCTGCTCATCAGTGTTGCGCTTGCGGCCACCAGACCCACGAGTTAGTCGAAAACACGGGTTTATTTACCCAAACAGGTACCTAACGGATTTATCACTTCACGAGAACATTTCGCATGCAATTGTTCCACCTACGCTTGCTGTCATGCACAGTGGCACTACTGCCCCCCCACGTGGCTTGTCAATCTCCCAGCCCGTTCGCTCCCAACATTGAGCGGTCCACGAGAGCTAGCACGTGACGCCAGGTCACTGACGAGACAGGTCTAGGGCACTTGTGCCACTGTTGACGAGGAAGCCACTAGCTATCGAATATTGTCTAAAACATACACCTATACTGATATTAATACAATAGTAATAGTCAAACAAACAACTCGTGGTTCGATTCGACACAACCGAGCAGTAAAATCAAATCGCATGTAATATACGTTCGGCTTAACCCGAACTGTGCGCACTCGACCCGTACATGATGCAGGGCAGGGATGGAAAATACCGAACGAAGTTTGTTGATCGGCATGAGTTGAGGGAAGCATAATTATACGCCGCAGGTATAGTGTAGAAATCACTTTAGGTCGGCTTTATAGTTCAACAAATGCTGCCGAATCCAATGAAAACTATTTTTATTCTAAGATCAAACCATTTTCCACGGCTTACATTATAAACAGGTTTATTGTTATTAATATATCTGAACCTGATATTTACTAGAACATTAAAAAAATATAAATACTGGTTGGTTTTATTTTTAGAAGGAACAAACACATTATAAATGCTAATTATCTCAAATGAAAGCTGACACTAATTATATCAGAAGAGCAGCAGAAGGGGTTCACTTGCAATGGACAAACAATGACTGTGGTAACTCTATTGAAATAATAGTAATAAAACCCAAGATAAAGATGGATAAAGAGGAAGACTATTTATGAATGAGAATCGTTTGAACAGGAGGGTCTTGCTAATCTGTCGTGGTCCAGTTACGAGTAGGTACCGAACCTCGTTCTTATACAACAGCAGATGGAAACTTGAATGGTGCGGTCGAATGATGTTAGTTGAGTTATAAAGTAATAGTACAGACGCCAGTACATCAAGCTGCGCGAAACTGTCCAATTTTCTCAATCAACCTAAAACCTAATGTTTTAGCGATAAAGTTGAAAATATATTAAAGACATTTGACAGATTGCTGTACCTAAATACTTATTAAAAAAAATACTTACGCGTACAATTCCTTGGTTGTGTGCTATTCTGAGATTACGTAGTAGGTTATGATTCTATCTCAACACGTGTTATTAAGGCAAGTGCTCACGTCATAGCGCCTGTTCTAGATCATATTTTAGAAAACACAAGGAATATTTCCAGAGAGTTTCAGAGAAAAAAATTGAAAAAATCTATCGCTGTCTCTCTGCGAGCGTGATTTCGACATTAAATGCGATAAAGACAATTCAGATTTAGATAATTCTAATTTACAATTATATTAAAATGTCATAATTCGTGGTTTCGCTCTCGACTATTTCCGCCTCCAATATTCGACCATTTTAAAAGATATTTCATAAATAGTAAATTTTGAGAATTTGTAAAGGTTCTAGTGCTTATACTGATTATGTATCTTCAAAAAGGAAAACATAGGGACATAGAAGAGGTTGATATTTATTTAACTTTGAAAAATCATAGCTTTAAAGTCATAAACCAGAAAGAAAACAGGCGAGAGCGTTTGTATGGAAAAAAGACCACCCACATTTCCTCATAAAGCATTCAATTGTAAAACCCTTGTTCAAAAAAGGTGATTGAAAAGAGCTAAATAATTATCGCCCTATTACTCTTGTTTCTGTGTTATGCAAGTCTTTGAAAAGATATTTAACAGTCGATTAATAAGGTTTTTAAATAAGCATAACATTCTTAAACAAGAACAAAATGGTTTTCAACATAATAAATCCTCTTCTTTGGCAGCATTTACCTTAATTAAAAAGATCACAGAATACGGAGTCGAAAAAAATCCGGTTGCAGTAGTATTTTTTGACATGAGTAAGTTATTTGATTTTGTGGATCGTAGCATTTTAATAAACAAATGTGAAAAATATGGCAACCGGGGCGTCGCTTTAGATTGGATAAGAAGTTTTTTAACAGGACGTCAGCAATGTGTAGAAGTTACAAATTTAAATGAAAATCTCGAATCCAGTGTCTACGAATCCTCTTCTACTTTCAATAATTATGGCGTACCACAAGGAAGTGTTCTGGGGCTTTAATTCTGATCTATATCAATGATTTATCCGATACATTAAACTACGATAGTGTCTTATTCGCCGATGATATTTCTGTTATAGTTCCTAATAAAACAAAACATTCAACCCATGAAAACAACATAAGAGAAGCTGTACAGTCCGTAATAAATTGGCTTGAATCTAATATTTCAAAAACAAAATTCTTTAAATTTAGTACATACAAATGCAAACCCTCTGATAGAATTATGATTAAAATAAAAGATAAAAATATAGAAGAAACAGAAAGTATTAAATTGTTAGGTATAACTCTCGACAAAGTTTGTAATTGGAAGCCACACATTTACAGCGCATGCAGTAAACTTAACAGATTTGTGTATGCGTTGTTAAGGAAACTTCGTATTGTATCAGACGACAAAACTGCTTGTATTGCATACAGTGGATACGTTGAATCCATTCAAGATACGGACTAATAATGTGGGGCAATTCAACAGACTATGAAACGGCATTAATTGTACAAAAAAAATGTGTTTGAGCTATTTGCGGTGTCGGTCCACTAGTATTTTGTAGGCCTTTATTTAAAAAAAAACTTAAGTTATTGACCTTCACCATGTATTTGTTTGAGGTATCGGTGTTTGTAAGGAAACATAGTGATTTTTTTAAATTCAAAGGTGACAGTTATACTAAGCAGAGGCCAAGAGATCCAACAAAAAATATGATACCATTCTGCAATACAACATTGATTAAAAACAATGTGTTTCATATTATGTGTATTTCTATATTTAATAAATTACCTAGAAACTTAAGAGAGCTCCCATTTAAATATTTTAGGAATAAATTGCGTAAATGGTTGACAGAAAATATATGGATAGTTTTATGTGCCATATGTGTCAAGGGTTTTTTATTATTATTATTTTACCTACTTTAAATTAGTTTATTTAAATATTTGTTATATTTTACTTACAAACGCATTACATAATAATGTAAACTTATATTTGCATGCCCTAAATAGGCAAAATATGGTTTGTGTCTAAACCACCAACTGGTAACACCTGTATTTTAAGCAAATAAAATATTCTTATTCTTATTCATAAGAACCAACCTACGATAATCGAATTCGGAGTTGAATTATTTCAACTTATTTTTTAACATTTTGATCAGATTATCGAACGTCTTCTGTATTTTTAGAAACATTTAACTACCTATTATAATACCAGACATCGTGGGGAAACTTTAAAGTGAATAAATCTGTGCACCTAGTGAAAACGGGTTTAAGTCCGAAAATGGCACTTTACAGGAAACGCAAAAAAACGCTCCAATTCAATTCTCCGGTCCAATTTGCGAAAATGAAAGCGTGTAACATTTAAGCAGCTAACTAATTAAACACGTGTGATGTGTTTTATAGGTAAAGATGTTATGCTCTTTCTCATAATTATGTTATTTTTTATCTAAAGGTAATCGTTTTTAAGTGACTTATACTAATTCACTAATTTAACGCCTTGAGATTTTCGACAAAATCGGACTTATACCCCTTTTCACTAGAGGCACAGGGAGGTTAAAATGGCCACTTTAGCAGAATCATAATATGAATCACTTAAAATTCTTAAAATGGTCAAAATTCGTTAATATTAAGAATTGTCACTGTGTGACTTTTTTACGAATTGTAACGTAATTCATTTTATTATCCTATTATGATTCTGCTAAAGCGGCCATTTTAGACCCCTTGAAATTACATTCATTGTAGCAATTTTTTCTAAGAAGATTATGTTAATTCCGCTTACTAATTGGCTTAGGTATTATATCTATGGTCAGTTGGCAAGCTTTGTTTATAGTCTCGTATTCTATTCCTGTCTTTTAGCTTCTTTTATTTCATTTGATGTTGAAAGGAACAGCTTCTCGTTAAAGACATAATCTGATAAGGCTTTCACAACTAGTCAAACAAGGCGGAATACTACACACAACACATCACACACACACAAAAATATAACACAACACATCAAACCAACTTTTCAGAACTTGATTTTTATTATTCCTGTATAATTAAAAATTATTGATTAACTGAAATGTCCAACCATAGTTAACACTATATTACAACCATAGTAAACCATAGTTAACACACCACTCAGGGCATCGGAAACAAGCTGAAGTTTGCACCGCAAAAAACTTGTGCAATGGTGATAACCAAGAAGCTGAAGTACGATGTCCCACTCCTGAGCATGGGCGGGGTAGACATTGGCATGTCTAAGGAAATAAAAATTCTGGGGCTCACCGTCGACCACCAGCTCACTTTCAACACCCACGTCGCAAACGTTTGCAGAAAAGCTGTGAACATCTACAAACAGCTGGCACGTGCGGCAAAAGTGAGCTGGGGCCTTCACCCGGAGATCATCCACACCATATACACGGCGGCAGTGGAGCCAGTCATTCTGTACGCGGCCAGTGCCTGGGCGCCGGCAGCCAAAAAGATCGGAGTGCAGAAAAGCCTCAACACGGTCCAGCGAGGATTCGCGCAGAAGCTCTGCAAGTCCTACCGCACCGTTTCGCTGAACGCGTCCCTGGTGCTGGCTGGGATACTCCCTCTCGACCTTCGTATACAAGAAGCAGCCGCTCTGTATGAGGCAAAAAGAGGGGTGCCACAGCCGGCACTTGCGGGCAGGGAGGTGGAGCGGGTGGTGGCATTTGCAGAGACTCCGCACCCGGCGAAACATATGGCCATGGAGTTCGTATGCCTGGAAGACCGGACGCTTGTGGATACCCACAACATCCAAGCAGTCAGGGTGTTCACGGACGGCAGCAAGATCGAGGGCAAGGTCGGAGCAGCGCTGTCGCTCTGGGACAGCAATGCCGAGATCAAGTCCTTCAAGCTTAGCTTGCCGTCGTACTGCACGGTCTACCAGGCGGAACTTCTGGCCATATGTGTAGCCACGCGCGAAATCCTCAAGCGCAAAGAGGGAACCTTCGGTATCTATAGTGACTCAAAGGCCGCACTTCAAACAGTTACAAACCAAGGTTCCCTCCACGCCCTGGCCGTGGAGGCGAGAGCGAACGTGGCCGCAGCTTTATCCCAGAGCAAAGATGTGTCTTTGTTCTGGGTAAAGGCACATGCGGGGCTGGAGGGCAACGAGCGCGCGGACCACCTCGCCAAGGAAGCTGCACTCCGGTCTAGGAAGAGGCCGGACTATGACCGCTGCCCGGTTTCATTCGTCAAGCGGCAGATCCGTCTGGGGTCGCTCGACGAATGGAACCGGAGGTACCAGAACGGCGAAACAGCCTCCGTCACGAAAATGTTCTTTCCGGACGCAATCGACGCCTTTAAGATCCTAAAAAAGGTCAAACCAACTGGCATCGTAACTCAAATCTTCACGGGGCACGGTGGGTTCTCCGAATACCTGCACCGTTTCAAGTGTAAGGGGAACCCATCGTGCATCTGTGAACCGATGCGGTTGAGTCGGTCGCCCATATCTTGACGGAATGCCCAGTGTTCGAGATGGAGAGGTACGATGCCGAGCGGAAGCTGGAGACAAAAATTAGTCAAATAAATATATTTAAAATAATGTCAGAAACGAAAAAGAGGAAAATCTTTATAGAATACTGCTTAACAGTGGCGACAAAAGTTACAAGTCGAAACAAGGAAATTTAAAAACCTGTGCTTTTTCAAATATGGACATTTCTCTAACAGAAAAGATATTTAGATATAAGCACAGAATTTTTTAAAAATATCATGAATATATTATATTATACTATTAAAATATTAGCAATAAAAAATTAACATTTAGAATCTAAAATCATAAGATCAAACTTTTCAAAACTAAATAAATAATTTAATAAAAAAGCAAGTAAAATGACTAAAGGCGAATAAGGTCTCTGACCATGTCAGGGGGACACTAGTCAGGCAGGAGTGGTTTTTAGCCGGTTCGAGTCCGGCACTACCTCGACTGTCTCACAATCAGCGAGGCAGTCGAGGTGTCCGTGGGGATTTCCCACTCCTGCCAAAACAAAAAAAAAAAAAAAAAAAAAAAAAAAAACACACCACTCATAAGTCTAGGAAGAGAACTGTGATCTGAAATACAGGTTCAGCCTAGCTCAGGCGCAGTTGCTAATATTTATTATCTGTGCTTAATTCTAACTGCATTTAAACATTATTCAACATGTTATATTTTTAAAGAGAAATTAATAAACTTATAAACTAATGTACAGGCTTATTTTCGTAAAGACTGATTGAAGATAGAGAGTTTCAATGAGAGTACTTTAAGTTTGCCTCACTCTGAGATTGTGGCTGTTCTAAGAAAATCTTCTCATTGCCAATGTTTGATGCCTAGATGCTGATGCAATAGATTTGGAAATACGTTTGATGAAAGCAAGTAGGTACTAATTAAGATACTAAAATTCTCGCTAGAGATTGTCTGTGCAGCAAGATATTTCCGTGTAAAGCCATCACAGCCGTTTATAGAAGTCATTATATTAATCCTGATTGAAGTAATAATGGGTTTTCTTCGTAAAAAGTGTGTCTGGTAAAGTATGGTTTCTCAAATCGTTATACTTATTGAACTATTATCAGCGGTCCGGTTACATAACAATTATTGTGAACAAATTAAAACAATTGGTTTCCTGGTTCAATAACTAACGATGTTTTGATAAACGGCATTATTTGGTGACTGTTACATCAACATCTCTTATTGCTGATGCTGTCTTTCTGTAGAAGTCGGCCACTGGACCACCACCTGTATCTGAACTGATTATAATTATGCTATTTTAGGTTGCTGTAAGTTACTTACGGATATTAAGCAAGGGTAATTGATTATATTTTAAGATTAGCAAGGTTCTGCGAGAGATATTGGGTATAACACAGCCTGGTAAAGTACAGCTTCATACTGGAGTAACTATACAACTAGTGTCAATACTAGTTCCTTGTAAAAATTTTCGTTCACAAGTGCATTGCAATGGAATTCATAAATTCTATACAAATAAATAAAATTTAAAAAGTGTCTGTTTGTAATATAAAAAACAGCTTTTTACTGAATGCATATGAGAATAAATACGGCACTAATAATAAAAACACATTTTTTTTTTAAATTGACGGGACTTTGACTGGCAATGCATAGCTGATGTTACAAGGTAGATAGGCTACTTTTATTTTAGGAAAATAATTAGGGTCAGTGCAAACAAAATTAAAACTATTCAAATTGTTAACAAAATCTGATTCAAAGCGAAGTAATATTTTTTTATAATAAGTAATTTCACGCGAACGAAGGTCGCGGGCACAGCTAGTATATGTATATAAATGGTTTGACTGTATAATGGCACCTCTAGCACTTTGTAATCGGAAGCTTATAAATCGTATAGCTCGGCGGTTTCGACCTGTTTGGTTCACAAATATTGACTGAATGGCGCAACAGCGATGTTTCCGCCTTCCGTGCCGGTCGACGGATTCAGTTCCTGCCTCAGGAGCTCTGTTTGTATGACCTACACATTTTGCGAGATATTTGGGCTTGGTCTTAATGTTTGTACATATTGACAACGTGTGTGAGTCAAGGAATAGCGGGGCCGTGAGTGTCCATAGTTTATTTAGTAAACCGGCATCAGTTTACTAATAAATAACATGATAGTTAATACATCATGTATGCGGTAACTGATGAACAGTTAGAGTGGTTCGGATATGTCACAATAGGTGCTCAAACCCATACGCCATTTAAACTATAAAATGATGGAATGTCAGAATCGAGCATGTGTGACAGCAAGTGTGGCTACAATCTAGGGTTATATTTAACAACGAATTTTCACAACCTTATACCACGCACGAACAATTACAATAAACATATTGATCCAAGCGATATAGTAAAAGATAGAGAATTGAATCATATAGTTACTGAACTAGTTGACCCTCTGGTAGCTGACAACGTTTCACAAGAGAATAATTTCAGCAACAATTTCGTAACAAGAGTGGTTAGAAAATAAAAGCAACTTATCAACGGCTCACAGTTAATATTCTTTTAGAATTTATTACAAATTGTTTGGTTGTGCGTTATCGAATATGTTAGCAAGTTTCGTAAGCACATAATAAATTATGTTATGTAAAAGTAACGGTTCAATAATATTATGTTTGATATTCGTGTCAAAGTAGCTTACCGTTACATTTGATTAGTATAATATAAGGACCGAAGTATTGAGGTTCTATAAACATTGACAATTAGGATGTTTTCTTTTTCTACTAACAAATTCTTCAAACATGTATATTATTATCTGCTTGGCTCACAACGACACTAGAACATTCTGAACTCATTTCAAAATCTTTGAATTACCTACACCTCAAATACGTTTTTTATAAGACTCGATGATATTTAATTTCAGGGAAATGGATTCGTTGTGCCAATACATACCAAACTGGTCACCAATTTAATTGAGTATATATACAACATTTACCGTCATTGATGATTGAAGCATAATTTTTGGGGAGGTACGTTGTAAACACTTTGAGGAGCCAAGTAAGGCGGCCAGTACTAAACTACTTTAGAGAACGAGAGGAGTACTCACTGGTATATATGGTGGCGCAGGTGGATCGGTGGCAGGCCAGGCAGGCCTCCTTGCCGTCCAGGCTGAGCGTGAGCGTGGGCGCGAGGCTGGGCCGCGGGCACAGCTTGCAGCCGCCGTTGTACTTCTCGCACAGACACACGTTCTTGTCCAGCCCGTCCACGCGCAGCTCGTTCAGCCCGAACTTGTCGCACTCCTGCTTCGCCAGCGACGCCGCCAGCTTGTCAGACTCCTTCAGGAACTCGCACGAATGCGGACACACGTGGCAGCGCTTCGCTTCCAAGTTCCTGTTCGACTCCGAGTTCATATTGTCGTTCTGGTTGGTGTCCAGGTCCGGCACTAGGCACCTGTCGTCCTTCTTGTTGCTGCTGTCCGTGCTGCCCGTCATGTATGACGTCAGCGTCACCTCGGACGCCGACCGCACTGTATTGTTCAACTTATACTTCGTCATCTTTCAGTCTTGTGTCAAACCAAATTAAAATACGGTCTTGAACGCCGAGGCCCGAGACATTTTATTTCGACGGTCGCATTTGAATTTATTTACTAAAAGTAATCACAACACTGGTAAATTAAATTAATTTTGTGTTCATTATTATCACAGATAGCGTAGGAATGTTAGTTGCTCACAATGTTGCTGTTTTCGCGGTTGTTTTGTTTTATTGTTGTATATTATGAACGTTGCGGGTACTCGTATTTATTTAGTTTGTGTGTGCGAGTGCCGGCCGCCGTGCTCTGCCGAGTGTGGCGAGCGAATGACGGGAGCCACTGCGAAATGGCGCGAAATCAGCAGCGACTGCGACGCCGATGCCCGGCGACGGCTGAAAAAAGGGGTTGTCGTTAGCATAGAGCTTGAACAAGTTTCATTGGACCTTGTAGTTAGACAGGTGTGGGCTGTGAGTGTGGGTCTAGCGGTACTTCGCACTCACTACTTAGTTGCATTGTAAGTTCACAGTTCACGCCGCGCGCCGATACAAGGACATCGCAGGGAGTCGTGGTGTGCCGTGTGACGTCACGCAGAACTTTCCAATGCTTTGTATGCAAGCTGTCGGAGGGCCACCACTGTGAGGATCTCACTGTGGGTACTTTTCCTAATGGCGTTACACTTATGGCAATTCGTAACTAGGAACTTCTTTGTGTTAGGTATTCTTATATGTATAAAGTTTGCTAATTGAGGAAATCAGAGCCGTATAATTAGTTTTTACAGTTATTGTCGACTCCATTCAAACGGATTTAAAAAAATAGATAAATAACTTGACGTCTTCTTACAAACACATAGGTTATCATGCCTATTAGATAGGAACATTGTGGTGAAGCTTTTATTATGTTTTTTATTACGTAGGCTGGTTCATTATCTATCGTTTGTAAAAATAAATGAATGAATATGTTTTTACGCTGAGATCGAATCGCAAAAGAGGACAAAGATTAATACTTATTGTCGATAAATCGCGAAAATGTGAGTTTAGGTTTAAAATAACATTACATCTCACCTGTATGCGCTAGAAGGGTTGGCAGGAGAGTACCTTTCACTAATTACGTTCCAAGTCCCTTGAGCAAAATAATAATGTTTCTGATTTATATCAGTGGTATACGACACAATAATGGCGACCGTTCCAAAACGTACCATTATTTCCTCTCGCCGCTTTTTGTATGTTTTTATTATTTAATGTATTGTCATTTGACACAATCTACAATTTCCTCTGTTGTGCATAAAAAAATAATATGTAGTATCTAATTCCTGTACATGAGTTAGTATTTAATAGTGTGCTTTATGTATGTATTTACTATGATTATATACTAAATTGATGGCTTCATACATGTCATTTTGTCTTGGTATATGTTGGAATGACGTGACAAATATCCTTCAAATTTTTTTCCTCAAAAATATGAGAAACGTTTTTCTTTGGTTTTTTCGAAAAGTAAGTAAGTATCTAAATCTAATTAGGGCAAGGGTGAGGACAAAACGGAATTAAACCCGTGGGCATAGGTAGGTACACAAAGCAAGTGTAAAAGCGCTTATACCTATTATTTCTGCTGTAAAAATGAAGACAGGTCTTTATCTAGTTTTTTTTTGTACTACATGCCTAAAAACTCAATTTTTCGAGGAATGTTAATGAACACTTGAAAAATATTCGAATTTATTATTTTGTACAATTGATAACATTCCCAAATATGTAAAAAATTACCTATGTATGCGTGGGAAACACCTATTAAACCACATTATTACGTGTGAATGAAAAATATACATACAATGTTGTGATAAAACGTAAGAAACACTAACAAAAAGAACCGCCCGAACAGGGACTTGAACCCTGGACCCTTGGATTAAAAGTCCAATGCTCTACCGACTGAGCTATCCGGGCTCTGCAGAGGAGGCCGAAATATAGTATCGCTATCTAAACTAACGTCAAAGTCAACAAAATTACGTCATATTTTAATGATGAATATTTAGTTAACACATGCGTGAATATTAAACTAATAATAAAAACAGTTAAAGATACATATAACGTTAACTGTAAAAACTGACAATATTATTTATCCACTTTAAAATAATGATTTTCCTGTTAATGTAATTCTATTCCAGTTACCACCTGCTGTTATGAATTGGCTCTAAATAATTATATAATAATTTATGTCATGATAAATCGGGCCGACGATGATAATAATAATCTCGTCAATAGCGGCTTCACGCGAAACAAGAGCTAAAATCCATACTAAAAGATACCAAGTTACTGAATTTCTTACATGATATAACAATTTATTTATTGCCAAAAAACCTAAATTACTGTTAAGTGTTCATCAAACATCTCTAATTTACGAGCAGCCTGATCAAACATCAAACAATATATCAATAGGCATAACATTTTTACGACGTTGACCGTGTACCATCGCCAATCGCCATAACTTTGGCACAGCGGTCGTCGCTCAAGGCCAACGACTACCCGAGGCCGGCAGTCCTCCTGTCGAGGCCACGGCCTACACCCCAGGGGACACAAACACACGTGGGCCCGTGTGCAACAGAAGGTATAAAATTAGGGTAACTTTGTGTCCCAGCAGTGGGAACATTATAGGCTGATGATGATGATGATGAATGAAAGCGGATTTAGCTTTCATACTTTTTAACATTATAAATGCAAAAGTAAGTTTGTTTGTTACCTTTTCACGCCTAAACCACTAAACCGATCATCCTGAAATTTTGCATATACTTCGTCAGGTGTATAGAAACGGACATAGGGTATCTTTCATCCAGAAAAAAAAGTACTGTTACCGAACAATAACGTTCTAATGATAATAGATGTCGCAAAGTGTCTGTCGAATCATGATTGAATTATATTATTACAAAGCAGAGTACAACCCGAATTGATTGTCAAATTCTAAATTGCCGCGTGCGAAGCCGTGGGGAACAGCTGATGGCGAAGATTGCAGCGTCGATAGTTTATATCTTAGAAACATGATGACTTAATACATTTGGTCCCCTACAATACGTGTTGGTATTAATACGAGCAATTGATTTACAGGCTGTATGCGTGGTCACTATTCGAACTAACCCTAATCACGGATGTTAGGCAGGCCAGGCTTTATACATAAACCTTCCTACTAGACTAGACTAGACTATAGAAAAAACTGGCCAAGTGCGAGTCGGACTGGCGCACGAAGGTTTCCGACATTAGACAAAAACGGCAAAAAAATCACGTTTGTTGTATGGGGGCCCCACTTAAATATTTATTTTATTTTAACTTTTTATTTTTAAAGTGAATATACAACTAGATATTCTGTGAATATTTCAAGCGTCTACCTGTCGCCGTTACTAATATCAAGCAAAAACACGGCAAAAAATCACTTTGTTCTATGGGAGACCCCCTTAAGTATTTGTTTTATTCTGTTTTTAGTTATTATAGCGGCAACAGGCAAATGGCACACAACTTTTTCAATGGTTAAGTAGCTTCTCTCGCATGTAATGAATTGTCATCTGTACTTTTTTTTTTTTTTCTTGTTATATGTATTTTCTTTTTATCTACGTGTGGAGGCTTGTAATTAGCGATTTAGAAATACTACACTTGTTATATCATTTTTTGCTTGTTAGTCTGTAAGCCTTCTGTAAAATAAAATAAATAAATAAACAGAAATACATCATATGTAAAAATTTCAATTGTCTAGCTATCACAGTTCATGAGATGCAGCCTGACAGACGGACGGACAGCGGAGTCTTAGTAATAGGGTCCCGTAGGGTATTCGTATATTTTTAGGGATCTGTAGATCCCTAAAAATATACGAATATACTATATATATAAAAATATACTCCTAACCAGTGTATACCTAATGTTTGATTAATTTTTTTCAACTACATTAACATCTAGTCACGAGCCACGACATAAAATTAGCAATTCAAAAAAATCCAAGAACTTATTACATCTTTAATAAACTTCTAAGTATTGTACTTCCTAGATACATAAGGTCACAGGGTTGTTAGGAATAACAATCGTGGTCGTGACACCGCTAAGCTGGGTTAGACCCGACACATTATTTTGTGACAATGGTTTCGTGCTGTGGAGCTGCTTCTTCTACTATCTGAAGTAGTTCTTCAAGTTGCCTTTAGCATTTTTATAAAGATTGAATCCATTCATTAACTTAGTACGCAGTTATTATTAATGACCTCTTTTCAGGTTCTCAGACTTCTTGTCTGACCAGATGCAGCTTACTGCAGGTATTCTATTTGGAGCGACTGCCTTCCTGCCCTCCGCAACCCCGTCCCTGGGTACTACAATAACCTTGGCTAGACGAACAACCAGTCTTGAAAGAAGAGTGATCTTCAAGACTAAGTATTCCTAAGGATTGTTCTAGGTAGTTTCCTGGCGATACCTACTTGTACAAACTGGATTCATGAATTAACAATAGTCGTTGTAGCTAACACAATGTAATAATGGTGGTTTGTTTCATCAGAACTTTGAATATAATTGCTTTAATTTGTGACAAGATAAGAGACCTGACTGGATGGCTTTAAATAATCATCAGAAACCCACCAACTGACAAGTGGAGTAAGTGACCTCGTGGCATGTGATGCGCTAAGAGTGGAGTAAGTGACCTCGTAGCATGTGATGCGCTAAGAGTGGAGTAAGTGACCTCGTAGCATGTGATGCGCTAAGAGTGGAGTAAGTGACCTCGTGGCATGTGATGCGCTAAGAGTGGAGTAAGTGACCTCGTAGCATGTGATGCGCTAAGAGTGGAGTAAGTGACCTCGTAGCATGTGATGCGCTAAGAGTGGAGTAAGTGACCTCGTGGCATGTGATGCGCTAAGAGTGGAGTAAGTGACCTCGTAGCATGTGATGCGCTAAGAGTGGAGTAAGTGACCTCGTAGCATGTGATGCGCTAAGAGAAAGAGATACATATAATGATGTAGGTGTGGAGACTAGATTGATACGGTAATGTGACAGTGTGAACACAGGAGACGGAACAAGAAAAAACATGCTTCGTGTTGCTGGCACGTTACATTTCATTAACCCAAAACCTCGCCATTTCCACAGTTTGGTCGGTGACAGCGCAGAAGTCGCCCCCCCCCAGTGCATGTTTAGGGGTTCAATGGGCAGGAGAGGAAGGGGAGCATAGTTTACAACACAACTCCCCACCCACACCTCGCCGCTGATCCGTCGAGGTAGCTCCACCTCACGAGGTTGGAGTTACATCTTCCCATTTGGGTCCGCAGGCGGTTCAGCGGACTTCCATTAAGACCAATGGAGGTTGGAACTTGCAGGAAGATGCTCACTAGGTGGTAGATAATGCGTGGGAGTGGGTTGGGACGTGGCGGATTTTAGGAAGCTGCGTCTGCTTTTTAGTCATAGCGTTGGTAGTTGTGCGCCAAACACTGAGTATCTGGTATCAAACTCTTGTTTTGTATTTTCCACAACGCTTGCCTTCAAAGAAGAAGCAAGTTGTCTAAATTTCCAAGTTAACTCTTTGAGAATAGTTAGTAATGCCATCGTGATATACCTGCCATCTATTTAAATAATTCCAGGAAGACTTCATACATATGTTTTGTGTGTAATTAGGTAATTTATGTACGATTATGTACAAATGATTACATACATTTTGGCTTTCATGTGATACCCACAATGAAGAAGTAAATTGACATAGAATTACTTTACAATCTTGTAGTCCTCAGAATTTCTGAACTAAAGATGTTAAGTGACATTGCATGGCTCACTTCAATAATAATATTTAATGAGAACATTACATTACGTTAATTTTATAATGCCAACAACACATAATGTAATGTGCTATCCGTTACTTAGTGCCCATAAGTGAGTTTATGCAAATGCGCTATTATTGTTACGGTTAACAAGCTTTTGTGTACTCGGATCGAAGCTGTTTTTATGGACTGTATACGTGACGTCTGTAGTTCGAATGCACGCGTGTGCGACAAACTGAAGCTCGACATCACGCTAGTGCGACAGATGAATTTGTTCATCAGATGAGTTTGTTCATGTTTTTATTATTTATGTTTGGCCTGCTTTTGCCTTTTTTAAAAGTATTAGCAACAAATGTAAATTTTGGTTTATTGCATTTTTCGCTTATATTTCGCGATCAGAAAGCTGTTTGTGGCCGGGGAATGACATAACAAGCCTGCTAAAGGTCGGTTAACAAAGGCTAGTGCCTGTGTAGTACGTTTGAGTAAAGATGCTAAGGACCAAGGGACCGCGTACTTTAGCATAACTCTACGGGGTGGAAGGGACACTGACGTGGAAACGCTTACCACGTATTCGTGACGTCATTCAGAGCCCCCCACATATACATTTTTCATCATTTATTTACAAAAAATCAGCTGATCCATACATTTTGAGTTTGACCGTGTTGTTGTTTTTTTCCGTTTCCACGTCGGTGTTCACCCTGTATTATGTGATACTTTTATAGGAGTTGAACGTTTCTAAAGCTACTCCTCAAGAATTTTGTAAAGTATTACCCTACTGTTGTCACAGTGTAATTGTGAGATTTCCATCTTGATTTAATATAAGTAAATGCAATGTGTCCAATCAGGTATTTATATAATTATCAATTCGCAATTACCCACTCTAATCTCTTGGCAATTGCATTGTTTCTGTCGTAACCCTACTTGAACGTAATGTGACCAATTAGGAATGTATTTATGTTGCGGTTCGTTTGTTGTTGTTCATGATGTAGGTATTGTTTATTTACATAACTACATTGACCAAACGAATACAGTGGTCACCAGTAGTGACAGCCCCGAATTCAAACCAATTTGTGCAGTGTATTCCTCCGTTCAAGTCATCCAAAAAATCGAAAGCATGTGACATCCACGATTTAAATCGTCTCACTGAGCTCAATCCCGAACTCTATAGCCGCAGTCATAGTAACGTTTATAACGGTAGTCCAACACGCAAACGTGAACGTCGTCGGCGTCGTCCTGTATCGCAGCATGTTCGTTCGGCACGGGAGTCACGTGCGAGTGCGGAGGTGCGCGTGCGCCACGTGCGTGTCAGTGACGTCATCAAGACACGGCGATGGTGCAAGGGCAGAAGGTCTACTGTGAGTAACTCGTAAAAATATCCGAACGCACACCAGTTTCGAGTGCCGGTTGATATGATACCAAGTCTTGCATTACAAATATAATACTGTAAACTTCTAATATTTACTGATAATTTTAACGGTAAAGAATGTTCTTACTCTTTTCTTTTATTTTCCTTTTTTGGTAATGGATCATAACCAGGCATTACCTACTTTGAAAAGTGTGTGTTTCGGCATAGCAATAGTTTCTAACTGACCAACAACAAACTTTCCAAAGCCATTGGTTTGAATGCGTCATATGTATATTGGTCAGTGTTCGAAAGCGCTAAGGCTGACCATGAGGTCTTGTTTTTGTCTCGGGAGCATCCCTGAGCCTGTGATGTGCTCAGTTAATGGCAATAGGCTCCCCTATAACATGTGACTCGAACATAACAAGTGAAATGTGTACCTATTATACTTAGGAACATCTCAGGCCAACCAGTTGGAAATACATTCAATATATATTATGCTGAATAATATGTGTCTATTTAAATTCTATTTTGTGTGCTCGACGTGTCGATCTCTTGAGTGGACCTACTCCGACCAGCCTCTTATGTGATCCTATAGAAAAGTTACTTTCCGAGAACACACCGACATGAATCCCATAGTTATTATTGTATTACCATTTGTCTCCTGTGTCGGACACTTATCACTTGTAATTGGAACAATTAATTACTATAAGGAAATGAAAGTACCTACAACAAAAGAGTTGCAAATGGAAAGAGCGACACAAAGGGTTATTAATACGTATGTCAATAAATTCTGAAGTACTGAACGAGTTCAATGAAGTAGTTGCATTGTTTAACGGGGTGGTGTCCGCAACTCCATGTCTAAGCGCGTATTTTGCATGCGGAATGAAGTAGTATAGAATGAACTATATTTTCGAGCCGTTTGGGGTTGAAACTCTAGGGCCGTCGGGTCCGAGTGCTCATAGCCTATTTAAGGAAATTTCGAAACGCCTAGTTGACGCTTCCCGTGACCCAAGGGCTGGCTTTTACTTTGGCCAGAGGCTAAGTGTTGCCATACAACGTGGCAACGCCGCCAGTCTCTTGGGCACATTACCATCTGACAGCGTTGAGGAGGAGTTTTTCGATGCCCTTTTATAGTTTGTTGTTAGTTTATCTATTTTAGTTTAATAGTTTTTAATTATTTATTTATTTATTTATTTATTTATCAATAATATTATCAATGTATATAGTTAGTTTAACCTAATAAAGATTATGTTATAGCTATTTCAGTAAATTCACATAAATTATTTGATACTAAAAATTTTTGCACGAGAAAAAATAAGTGTAATACATAATACAGTGGGAATTTTCTAACAGTACTTAGGATAGTCTAAATGACTGAATAATCAGTTACTGGATTGAAAAACGGGTAGGTAGAGCACCATTAATATTGAACATTTTGATTATGGAGAGGTTAAAATACATCGTTGTCAGACATAAAAGTTCCAGATCCTTCCAGATTGACACCCACTGGTTTACCTGTCTGCCTAGACCGATTAATTCTTAGCCAGAATACGGTAATCATTCTAGGTCGGTAAATAATTGACCGTTTCCTTGGAAGTGAACCACAGTTCGGGAACATCTAGATATGTTCACTTAGGTATTGTGGAACAAAGTTCTAGAACATAGACTAGTGATCCAGCAGCTGGAGGAGCTTGTGCTTTGGTTTCTTTTGTAACATAATATTATCACGGCTAAAATGTTCGAAGGGTTAGGCAGGGTGTACCCACACACACATTTCGCCAGTAATAGATCCACTCGACGGAAAAGTTTTAGAAAGGTTGGTAGTTGGTACAACCTTGGCCTGGACTTCGGATATAAACATGAAAAATGCTGAAAGTATACTGTGCTATAATATAAATACCTATTCCATTTGAATAAGTATTATAAGTAAGCCCAATTAGTTCGTAATTAAATAGAAGATTGCTAATTGTTTTGTACAAAAACTGCTCTTAAAACTAAATGTATTATATACGTTTGCTTAACGTATATAATACACCTGCATGAGAAAAACATTAAACATTTTCCACAACAATATCTTGAAACAATAGAACATAAGAATTTACTGAATAATGAAGTCAACTCTGAGTTATCGCACCACGTCACAAATTGACGTAAACTGCGCATATCTCTAGTTCTGCTCATGCTGTGAGACAAAACGGGCGTGAAGTTTGTAAACAACATCGACAGAAACGATCCTGGTCAAGTCCCACAATATCACTACTGAAATAACTCTTGTAATGGTACATGATACAGCTTTGCATTGCTAAGATTATTGTGGAGTGATGGCACAGTCACCGATCACCCTTGTATTTACCAAAAGGTAAGAAGAAGGTGTATTTAAAGAGCACATTTCGCTATTGGCGAGCTTATTGCTATAAACTCTAAAGGGAAATCCAATAACACCATGCCCAATCTGGGAATTGGAATCATTAGTAAGTACCTATGTACACATGATATGATTATGATACATAATGACGTAAACATGATTTCAGGCTATATTTTCATTCCAAACAACATTTGATAATTTTCTCACAATTTCCTGCACGGACGGAAATAATTGTTGCAAAAATAGTCCAATTTATACGTAATTACTGTCAAATCCTGCACGACACACGATTTCGGCGGGTACAGTCATTTGCGAAACGTGTGTAAATCGCTTCCTAAACATGCCCCAACATTTTGTAACTAATTATGTTTAATTGTGGCTCCATTATTTGCCTCAATTTGGCTAAAAAACTCTGTTACTGAAATCATAATAATTTGAGAGTTACACGGAGTCACGTAGTCGCAGTAACTCAATGAGGAGTACATTAATGATGGTGTGTTAGATAGTCCGGTTAAGCAGGAGCCAGCCTTATAGGTTCATAGGTTGACCTGCCAGATGCCATTAAAATAAAAAAAGATGGTGCGCCAATGAAGCCACAGCAGCATATAACCTCGGTGATATCAGCGCGCACGCGGGCGGGTGCTGGAAGGTCCAAAATGTCCTAATGAAGAAATCTTAAAGAAAAAAAAAACTAAGTATGGGTATATTAGATTGCAAAAAGATAAGTAATACACGATCACATGAAGTTTAAAGTGCGGGGTCACGATACGCACGTAACTTCGTAACGGGTCGTGGCTTCACGAGTGACAATTATCTGCCGACGTGATTACAGTGCAGTGCAGTCTCCTGGTGCAAAAACTGCATTGTTTGCTAGGTCGTGAGTTATTATAAATATCCGAACCAATGTTGAACAGTAGGTAACACCGATTTCGAATAGCTCTTGAGAGTTGCGTAACACTTTTTGGAGTGGGTCATCTTTAAATCGTTGCACAGTAAGATGCTTTAGCATTTATTTATTTATTTAATTTAAAGAAAGCTTACAGACTAATAACAATCTTAAATATCATGCATAAGTAGGGACATTTGCTAATTACAAGCTTCCACATATATAAATCTACTTAGTTACGCGTTATTTGTGTTGACCTGCAGTTACAGCGATTTGAAAAAGTAAAAGATTACTATGTACACATATAAGTATGTCAAGTCGTGCAGTATCAAAATTACCAAAATACTCCTTATTTAAAATCTTTCTAATTTTGTGTGCGCTGGTGCAAAATAAATCGATTTCCAGGTGTGATTTAAACAAACTTTCGTATAATGTAATATTTCGTATTTCGCGACACCGCGACTCCGCGACACTGGCGCAACCATGATTATTTAATGGGTGGTATTTAATACTTTAACTGTAAATTCCCTTTTTTCAATCAACATATTCGAAATTACCACCAAAAATACTGAATTGCACACTAAATTTGCTCATCAAATAAATCAATTATACTATACTGTTAGATCTTTAAAGCTTAACTGTTTCACTGAATGACTATCTGTTAACTAAAAGTAAATCTAAAACTAATCACCAGATTTAGTAAATGATCACCAAAATCAAATCTCTATTTTAGTGTGGAAACTCGACGAAGCCCCGCTGCGCGGGGCTTCTATTTCTGTCTAAAGGGTTTAATGGAACCTAACTAACCTAACCTCGGGGTGCCCTAAGTCGCAGTCTTGCAGTCCGAAACTCGACAAAAATTTGGTGACCAATTCAGTTGTAATATTAAATAATTTGTGTGCAAATCAGTATTTTTGTTTTACGCAGTAGGTTATTAGTGGAGAAATTTTGTTTGCTTAAATTTCTAAATAGAGGTGCAGTTAAAAATTCCCCTTATTTGATTGTCGGTGTCGCTATTGGGCTGGTTTCCACCAGAGATGTGCGAGGCAGCTAGCCGGAGCGAGGACGTGTAGCGGACTCTTCAGCTGTACGTTCGTCAGATATCCTCGCACATATTCCTCGCTCGCATCTCTCACACATACCTATATCTCGCTTTTTGTTTGTAAAACTACAAACCCGCTAGCCCTTTTCCACCAGAGCTGCGCTAAGCGTGGTTAGGGTAATGAAGTATTCTATTGGAAGGTTTTTCCCTCGCTGACCGTCTGGCTACCTCGCACATGTCTCATGGGAAGGCAGCGTCATGGCCAGCCCTAACAGGGTTCTGAGAATGGTTGCTGGCAGAGTGGACTGTCCTTATGTGGTCCACTGCTGTCAGTTACATGTGTCACCGTATCGTATTGTTTACTAACACTTAGTTTTTAAGCATTATGTTACTAACCCTATATGAGCCTTCGCTCGAATTAAAGATTTTGAATTTGAATTTGAATTGACCGTGAAAGGTTTCGGCCAGCAGCTTGGTGGACCAGCGGCCTGTTTGACTTTGACGGTGAGTCGTGTTTAGTTTTTAGTGAGCGGCCTTTAGTCAAGATATGCGGTTATTGCGAGTCTGCCCATACGTCGGTGTCTGCGTTCGATGACCGACAACTGACAAGGCTGTCGTGACTCGACCTACACTAAATAAATAACACATGTTATCCACCTCTGTAAATAAATGCACGCTATGTATACGATGTACTAGTTTTATTTATGAGTGATATTATTTTGGATACTTCCAGACTATCCCTGGCATAATTATTCCTAACTTTATGAGCTTTTGCCTGCGACCTTCGTCCGCGTGAAATTATTGTTAAAATATTACTTCTCTATTCGAATCGGATTTTGTTAACAATTTTAACGGTTTTAACTTTTTTGCACAGAACCCTAATCCTTTTTCTAAAATATTAGTAGCCTAAGTTACCCCTTATAACATCTACTATCTGCCAATAAAAATCGGCCCAGCCGTTTCGGAGATGAGCCGAAAAAATCAGACGGACAGACACACACAAAAATTATTTGACCTCATT
The DNA here is from genome assembly GCA_950005105.1 of Lycophotia porphyrea. NCBI lineage: Eukaryota > Metazoa > Arthropoda > Insecta > Lepidoptera > Noctuidae > Lycophotia > Lycophotia porphyrea. The sequence continues at coordinate 602,112 of OX465389.1, forward strand.
GGCAATAAGTATACCTATATGTATACACTGCCTTAAGCATTGAGTAAAAAGCTGTTTATTAAAATAACAAACAGACACTTCAATTTTATTTATTTATATATATTTGTACAGATGTGTAAGTAAGTATTGTTGCTACTTTCAAGCTTCATCTCTTCTCAAACGCAGTCTGAATATTTGCATGATTTTATGACGTGCTATCTTTACATGATTTCCTGTGGATTCTGGATCAACAACTAGTTTATCAAAATTCTGTAGAAAAACCTCTCGTGCATATCATGCAAAGGACATATCATTACTGACTGGCAGCCCTGCCCCCCGGCCTTGCAGCAAGATCTGACGAACAGTGGGTGCTACAAAAACTCGTCTAACACTAATTAGATAATTTAATAAATTGGCACCGGTTTCGAAACCGTGCTTACGTCTTAGATCTTGTGGATCGAGACTATGTAATGAGGTCAGGTCCTCAAGACCTTAAGTTGAACTGATCAGGTTATATTTAAGATAGATTTAAACGAAGTGCTGAGAAAGAGTGGACAGTAAAAAAATGTCTAATGGGTGCTCACAAGTAATATATTTACAGAAGTCAAAAGCAAAAGTTTAAAAAAAGTACAAGAACCAGATTTTATTGTGCTGTTGAGTTAATTTGAAAAAAAAGCTTTATCTGAGAGATATATTTAGTATTATTTGCAAGTTGGGTTATGAATTTTATTATTTTAATTTTATCAATTTTTGCCAAAATTTACCCAGAGCGTCCCAAAAGTAAGAAGGTCAACTTTCTCAGCCCTGAGAGTTGGATCAAGCTGATGAAGGAAAGAAAAAAAAAACATGTTTCCATCTTATAAAAAAACAGAACTTTCCGAATCAGTCTATCCGTCATATCTCCGGCCAGGCGGCCAGGGATCACGACTGTGGCGGAAGGACCATGAAGCTCCATACACAGTGCGATTGAATTCTAAAACAGAAACACAAGTGCACAGTAATTTATATTGATCTGTGGCCGGTTCAACTTGGCACGCTACGGCTGGGTCGCGCGGGCGCGCACTCACTGTACTTGGCATTTCTTTCCACATTCTTTTATTAAACACTGGTGCCGATTCCCTTGTTCACAAACTAAACTAAATTTAAGTTGAGTGCATCTTTTTCTTTCTATTTCATTATGAAAAGGACAGAAGATAAATATTAGTTTAGTCCTGTCAAATTAGCCAACACCAGTTACGTGATTCTTCTTTAGTTGGATGCAGAATAGTTGCCATTTGGTCTCATACAAATTTAACATAGTTTGGTCCAGTAGTTTTCATTTTTTTATTCTAATTTTGTGTATATGTTCACCGATATCTTCGCCAATTGTGAACCGATTTTGATGATTCTTGTTTGGTTAGAAGAATTTTATTTCGCGGTGGTTCCGTTTAAATTGTTGAAAATCTGAGGCTGATCTTGGGAAATAAACAAAGGAACTCTTCAATAATCGACAGCAAATCTGCCGTGATTGCTGCAATCGCTTGGATGTTTGTTGTTTACAAAATATCGTAATATCGCCTGTATGCTCTTAGAGTGTACACAGATGTGCACATTACACCTAGATTTCGACAGTTAGGTATTAATTTTCATTTTATTGAGGCTAAGCCTATTACCATGAAATGTATTGTTAACAATGTAAAATAAATGCATAGTACATATTTGTACAGGATATTACACTATATATATGATTTTATAACTAAAAATGGAAAAATAAAAATAAAAATTGACTTCAAAAACACCAAAAAGGTAAAAATTACTTTAGCTTCAGAAGTCAATGACAAAAAAACTGAATCAAACAAAGCCACCGACTTCAGAAGCTAAAGCTATTTTTCACTTTTTTGTATTTTTGAAGTCGGTTTTATTTTTTATTTCCTTCGACTGAACGTCAGCCATCATCTGCCTGCCTTTTCCCAACTATGTTTAGCTCAGCTTCCGGTCTAACCGGATGCAGCTAAATACTAATATTTTGAGCGGCTGTTATTTTCCAGCTACGAGCTCCTCCTATAGGTACATATCAAATAGTTATATGTATCTATATATAAAATGGTAAACTGACTGACTGACTGACTGGGTGATATATCAACACACAGCCCAAACCGCTGGTCCTAGAGACATGAAACTTGAAGGGTGTGTTCTTTGTGAAGAGTAAGTTTCCACTAAGAAAGGAGATTTGGGTATTCTACCCCTAAAGGGGTAAAATAAGGGATCGAAGTTAATATAAGAAAATTTGTTTTCTGATCATTCATGTTTGGTATCATAAAAAAGCTACAAGAAAATTTTATGTCATAAGTAAACAGTAAAAGTCAACAACTCATTATTAGGGCGGGGAATCAAAAACCCGAAAGTCGGACCGCAGTCTTACCAAGGGGTATCGTGTTATCTAGTAATCGGGTCAGTCCCGCAGTCGCTCCATGTAAAATACTGGTTCCTTTTCAGTTGCATTCGGTTAGACTGTAAACCAACATAGTTGGGAAAAGGCTAAGCAGTCTAGCATGTAGTTTCCCAAAACATACTGCTCGTAACCCTAGAAGGTTCTAGAAGGACCTCCCTATATTTAAACCAGCTTCCTCATTCATGGTGCTCATATATCTGTTCTAAAGGCCCATGAATTCTGGGTAAACCTACGTGCCCCACTGCCAGTCTCGACAGTACCCTACAGTTTTGTTATCATCTGTCAAACGTGCTGTTTCACCACATACTGACTGTGTTGTCGACACATTAGAACAAACGACAAATTAGAAATAATTAAGTATTAGTAACGGTTATAGTTTGCTAGCTTTTTGAATCTTAAATTTTGATGCAGTTTTCTTATGAGGGGCTGCGTTCATGAAGGCGCACCGCGTTTTCTTAAAGGCACTGTTTCAATACGGTATATGTATGTTACTTTATGGTTTTCTAAAGACATTATTCAACCGCAGATAACTGAATCGAACACGTTCACTTACCAACTTGAACTAATTGACACAGAACAACATAGAGCACTCAGCAACTCGATCACTGTTCCGACTTCACGTTCCGAGTGGCAACCGCGACTGGTTGTTGTGCGACTGCGACCGCGCGGGTATGGGAATACGCGTAACGCGTTCGAATTGCAGTGACTGGCGCGCGCGCACCTTCCGCTGCAGTTTTGTTGCAACCCCGCGGTGACAAGCGAAGTTCAGACTGCCGAAGTTCATGGAAAGTATACTAGAAGAAGGGGCCGAATGAAAGTACTTCAAAAACCACCATAACTCGTCTTGATTGAAGGCCAAACACCGCACATCATCATGTAGTCGGTTGTTTGCAAGGAGAAGCTGAGATTCGACATTTCTCGGGCAAAGTTGCATATGTTAGTCACGTGAGAGCACATGAAAGAGAAGCACTCCAAAGCTCTCAACCACAACATAACGCCATCGAATGCCACCTTCAGTCTGTGGTCGAAACAGGTTCGATGATATCGATGGTAATTATCTTGCAATACAGACAGCAGCATAATCAGGAGTAGCTTTAAACCTGACAAGCAGTCACGATTGGCAAGGGAGTTAGGACAAAATTGGTTTCTTCTACTTATTTGTATATCGTCAACCGTAGGTTCAATTGGGGTAAGGGACAAAACACCCAAAATGAGTTGAGTACACAGTTTTGTTCAGAATGTTTCGCTCTTTCGAATGGCGTATATAAAAAAATTCTTGCTTTAAAAAAATGACCTTACTGATTTTTTGGGTCAAAATTTCGAAACAGCCCCATAATAACCATGTCACTGAAAAACTATGCAATATAGCAACATGAAACGGTGTAATTAACGCCGCTAATCCACTTCGAATATGGTAAGGGTTTTCCCAATCAACGAACGAACCTACGGTTGAAGAAATGTCTATTCCATCTTTGGCTCGTGTCCCTTGAGGACTGTGACGTGACTAACTTAACTCCTAACTTCTTCGTGTTAGCCCAGAACTGCGCCACGGGTTTCCATTCCTATTCTTAATAAGAATTTTGCTTCTGGTCTATGACAACAATTAAAAAAAACTGGTCGGAGTCGGACTCGCGCACGAAGGGTTCCGTGACATAAACCGAAAAAAAACACGTTTATGGTATGGGAACCCCCTTAAATTAATAAATAATTTATATTTTTATTATTTGTTGTTATAGCGGCAACAGAAATACATCACCTGTGAAAATTTCAACTTTCTAGCTATCACGGTTCATGAGATACAGCCTGGTGACAGGCAGACGGACGGACAGCGGAGTGTTAGTAATAGGGTCCCGTTTTACCCTTTGGGTAGGGAACCATAAAAAAGACAAGAAGTATAGACCATATCTATTTCACAAGTGAAAGCTGAGAATTAAAGAATGTTTATTTACGAAATAATTAAAATCACCCCAAAAAGATTGAACACATAGAACCTTGACACAGTATTCGTCTACGACTTCTTGTGCCAATCATCACTTAGCGCTTACTTCTGGTAAGTATTAAAAGAGTTGCATCTAAGTGTTCAGTACTGACTGCCTTGATGCGCTGCGCTGGGGCTGACCTTCCGGTTGGGACATAGGAAATGGGTTTCTTCTTCACTTACCCGACTTACGGATTTCCTTATAATATGATCATTATGTGCTGCATGACATTTGATTGGCAGTGTAATTTAAAAAGGTTATATTGTCTAACCTTACCCGGCTCCCGACAGCAGCAGACTACTATTTTTTACACTTTTTTATGTCTTTTTTTTTTAAAGAATTATTTAAAAATGTTAAAAATATGTACGAAAAATGAATAAAGGAACTCAACTATTAGTCTTACAGACATAATACTAGAGTCATTTATTTTTAATTTCATTATTTAGCTTAATAGCAGCTCGCTGTTACAACCTTGAGTTTTTATTCGTAAATTGCGAATCATCAACTGCAAAGGAATGGTACCCTAAACCATTCCCAAAACAATATTAGAGGAACAGAAGAACTGTAACTGCAGGAAGCTAATACCTGCGTGTAGTGCCATGAACTAGTAAGTAGCAATATTCTTAAAATAACAGTTACTAAAAAAACCCGCAGGCTGCTGTGTAAATGCTTAGTTTATAAGTTTTTTGCCCTGGCTGGAAGCCTTACACTCAAGGCACCCACATGATGAGTCCGGTTAAGCAAACGACAACCTTTCTAGGTTAAACCGCGAGATGCCATTAAAAAAAAAACAGAAATCCTCCCATAGTTGTTAGAATCAGATCCCAGTGTCAGGAGTACGCTCCGTGACTGGGTGCGGTTAAATTTAGTGCGAGGCACCCAATTACCCATCTATTGTCAATTATCCATGACTCCTCGGCTGGCATGGTGGCTGTGTTTTTGTGTGAAGCACGGAAGACGCGAGGTCACAGCCTCACAGCTGGGTTTCCGCGTTTCCCGCCGAATTATCCGTGAAATGTCGCGAAGCGGCGCGTGCGCCGTGACGATAACATGGCCGGCGTTTGGGTGCTTTCAGTTTCACATTGTTGGCTTGTTGGGGCAATCAGTCCGACACCAGAAAGTTAGGTAAATACGTAAATTATAAAAAAAATTAAGGATTTCATTCGAGTTTCATTGCAACTACATCGATAGTTGCACAGTTAATGAGTTTCCTATTTCGGAAAATTCAATCTAATTAGGATTGCAAATTAAATAGGTTGCATTTAATTTTATGTATTTAATAGCGCTCTTGTTCAGGCAGACCCAATCACGTCACAGCTGTCCAATGTTTCAAGAAAAACATTGTATTAAGCAGTGTGAAGTCTCTGCAGATAAGTTAATTAAGTCCTTTCTGTAGCTAACCGTGGTCTAGATTAATTGTCGATTCTATTGAAATACTGCTAAGAACAATCGTTATAGTTCTAATGAAATATTGAGATATAGAGTTAGCGAACAAGGCCTCAGGTGTCAACCTGTCGCTGGCTGCCACGCGATGCAACGCGCCCATGCTGACACAGTACTGTTATCAAAGGGTGGAATACTCAACTTCAAAAGCCAAAACTTCAACAATCAACATATCAACACCATATAATCAACAGTTTAATTTTTCAATGAATCAGAATATTCTTAGTTTAAAACATAAACGGTTCAAAATGTCAACACTTCAGATGAGCAACGAATGTGAATAACATTGATTTATAACATAAATAGTTCAAAATATCAACACTTTAGATGATCCACGAATCTGAATATCACTGATTTACAACGTAAATTGTTTACTTGATGAACACTTTGCATTGAATTACACAAATTGCATTTATATTTAAACAATAGGTAATGAATATTATAGGGTTATTTCCTTGTACTCGTATGTGCATCCGATGACAATATAATTATGTTAACAGCAAATTTTGTTAAGTCGCAGAAGGGAAACAATTTGTTGAATTTATATTATTATGGGATGCACATACGAGTGCACAAATGCAATATGTGTAATGCAATGTTATGCAAATTGTTGATCAAGTGAACAATTTACGTTGTAATCAGTAATATTCAGATTCGTGGATCATCTAAAGTGTTGATATTTTAAACTATTTATGTTATAAATAAATAGCAGAGAGAGCAGTGGTGGCCCAGTGGTAGCGATCCCGACATACGAACAGTAAGTCGTGGGTTTGAACCCAGGCAAGCGCATTACTTTGTGTAATTTATTTCATCACCACTGTTCTCAAAAATGTGAAGTAAAACATCGTGAGGAAACCGGCATGTCCTAGAACCAAAAATTCGAAGACATGTCTACCAATCCGCACTGGGCTGGCGTGGTGGATTATAGCCCATTCCCTCTCATGGAGAGGAGGCCTGTGTCCCAGCAGTGGGAACATTATAGGCTGATGATGATGATGATGTTATAAATCTATGTTATTCACATTCGTTGCTCATCTGAAGTGTTGACATTTTGAACCATTTATGTTTTAAGCTAAGGTTATTCTGATTCATTGAAAAATTAAACTGTTGATTATATGGTGTTGATATTTAAAGGAATAGATTTATTAGGATAAACTAACTATATACATTAATAATTAAAAACTATTAAACTAAAATAAATAAACTAACAACAAACTTTAGAAGGGCATCGAAAAACTCCTCCTCAACGCTGTCAGCTGGTAATGTGCCCAAGAGACTGGCGGCGTTGCCACGTTGTATGGCAACACTTAGCCTCTGGCCAAAGTAAAAGCCAGCAAGGGCTGGTTTTTACTTTCACGGGAAGCGTCAATTAAGCGTTTCGAAATTTCCTTAAATAGGCTATGAGCACTCGAACCCCACGGCCCTAGAGTTTCAACCCGAAACGGCTCGAAAATATAGTTACCACAAAGGTTTCTATATTTACGCCGCTTGAGGTTCTTTGCAGCCGCAGCGGCAGTACCAGCACAGCACGATGAGCTTGGAAGATGGGATGGCGCAAGAGTATCGACGCATGTTGCGTCCCACACTAAAGGCCTACCCATCTTCCAAGGAAACAAAGACATGCCGTCCGGTCTCTTGCCATCGTCGCGTGCCAAGCCATTGGGTTCTAAAACAGCTGGGACGCCGACGGTGACAAGAGCTCGTCTGATGATGTCGTTTATATTTGCGTGCCGTGCAAAACGGCCCGGACTTCGGCTGCATGACAGGCCGTGGTGACCGAGGTTGTTGACAGCTACACCCCAATGACAGCGATAAGGAGAACAGCAAACGACACCAAGGCGTAAAGAAACAGCGATTGATATTTTGATTGTTGAAGTTTTGGCTTTTGAAGTTGGGTATCTCACCCGTTATCAAAGGGTTATAGAGCTCGGGTACTCCCACGTAATACGTCACCACTGGTGTTGTGTTGCGCGCTGTGCCCACTATTCAAACGCAGTCAGGCATGGGATGGCGCCACGTCATGTAGAAACATACTTGGGAAAAAGAAACATACTACTTACAGGTATGTCGTGAGGATCGTTTTAAGTATGAATGAGGATATCTATCGAAATAGAGAAAGATCAAATAAACTATGGATGAACTGTGCGACATGTTACGCAAATATAAACGACATGTTACGCATAGACAGGTAATCGAGAAGTATGGAAGAAGTAAACATGCAGCGCCGACGCCAAATATATTGCGACAAGAGCAGGGAAATTCTGTTGATACTTTGGTACCTATAGCTAACAGCTAGCTATTGTTGAATATAATAAAATATTAGATATAACATATTGAACACGGCTGGCCTGCGCCGCCGCGCCGCGCCGCGCCGTTGACGCACGGTACCCCGCTGCTACGCTCATTGTCCTGACATTACTCCGTATTACTATTCACTAATAACGCCTCGTCGACAGAAACGCAATATTTGTCGTAAAACAGAAGTATGCGATTACATAAACTGTTAGTAAAAGTTGGCGCCGACTTACTGTAGAAGTATCGCTTGCTCCAAACGTGTTCATTTTATAGTTCGCACTGCTGGCCGGTTAAATGCCGGCCGAGGAGCTCGTGGCTAAACAATAACAGCCGCTCGGGTCGATCTTTAGGTTAAGCCGTGCTTGCCTAGGTTGGTCTGTGGATGGGTGACCACCCATTACATACCGAGTTTCCTCCGTGCCTCGGAAAGCACGTTAAGCCGTTGGTCCCGGCTGTCATTTGAAGATCTTTGACAGTCGTTAAAGTAGTCAGTGGCCCAAAAAGTCTGACAACCAGTCTTACCAAGGGGTATCGTATTTCCCAGTAGCAACTGGGTTGTGGAGGTCAGATAGGCAGTCGCTCCATGTAATATACTGGTATTCAGCTGCATCTGGTTAGACTGGAAGCCGACCCCAACATAGTTGGGAAAAGGCGAGGCAGATGATGACTGCTGGCCGGTTAAATCAAAAATACTTTTTTTTTCGAATCAATATGTGTGTTCGGGACATGTACGAACATCCTTTCTCGACCCTTGGTCGCACCAGCGTTTTAAATAAACCCCTGAATAATGATCTCACTAGATCCAGCTTGTCCCTTTGCTGCCCACCCCAGCGACGCTCTAAGTCAAGGCTAGTATTTCCAATGCCTTTAGCGCGCGGTCGCTTAGTTTATAAGTGTTTGCCCCTGGCTGTAGACCTTCACTCAAGGCACCCACAGGATAACCCGGTTAAGTAGAAGCCAGCCACATAGGTTGATCTGCGGGATACCATTATATAATAGGAAAAAATTAACGAACGAATAAAAATTTACAGAATTTATTATACACGTATTAAAAAAAATTCGCCCGTGAAAATTTTGACCGAGTGGATATGTGCACTTTTGTAGGAAACAGGATTTTTTTTTTGGCTTCGGAATGATGTACTGAATACCTGGTCAGCGGTTGTGCGTGGGTGTCCCTTCCACCCCGTAGGTATATGATTATCATCACCATCATGTCAGCCTGGAATAAACCCCTGCTGAGCCTATTAGAACTACCACTCGTACAAAGTGTTAAGAAATACCCATTATTCTAACAAAATCTAAGATGATGAAACGGACTCACGTAAGTACTAATCGATACTACCTATTCAAAATTTTAAAATAATTATAACGTAAAACGGCTAGATTAGCCAGACTGATGAACCTAGTTCTTTTTGAATAATAAGAATAACTACGAGTGTACCTACATGCTATGCCCCGGGTGCAGTAATAATAAAGTAGGGGAAGCCCGGGCAAGACGCATATATTAAGGGATAATGTAAATAAAATCACAATCTGATAATCAATAGAACTCTTTGTACTTTTAATTTGTACTATGTTTAATCATCTTTGGAAAATATTCACATAAACTTAAAAACTTTAATGATTTCTATTTTAATTATAAGCATTAACAAAAGGTATCAATTATCCGTTTTGCCCGGAGGTGCCGGGCAAAACGGATACGCCCGAAGGGCAAAAAGGATAATGTTGAATAAGTTAAGATCAGTCTTCGCATTCATCACAGAAGTAGCTGCCAACTCCTACATAAGAAGTGCAGTCTTCATGCGCCCAACTTCTGCATTGATTACACTGAATCCAATCTTCGGCTGGTGGTTCAGTGTATTTGTCAGCGCACACTAAATTAAACACCATCTAAAACAAAAAGTCGTCATAATATTTTTATGATTACATTGAAATTGAATTTAAAATACGCTACTTATAATTAAAGTTGTCAAAATACTGTTAAAATATTTCTTACTTATAAAGGAGGCAATGAAATACCTAAACGGGCAAAACGAATACCTATCCGTTATGCCCATATCCATTTTGCCCAGCACGCTCATAATTAGAATCAAGTCAAGACTTGAAATAATTTTAGTAGGTAAACAAAAAGTAACGATCACAAATAACACTTAAATAAACGTGCTATTGGATATGTAAAACATTTCATAGATAACTAATGACTAATACAAAAAGTTAATGTACAAACCTTCACAAAAATCGTAACAAAACAACGCTATTTCTTTTTTTTTCTTTTCACAACAAATGCACTCGCGTATTGTTTTGATTGAACTGTCATGACGTCGCCGGTCGCACGAGACACGACTAGAAAATATGTCAAAGCGCCATCTATTATAGATTTATGGAAAAAACAGTTATTCTTCTTGCCCGCACTATGCTTCTTGCCCGGGCTTCCCCTACCATCTTTCTTTATGTTATTTATTTATTTCCTGTACTAGCACAGTTAACCAATACTTACATTTAGCTAACTTAAGTAACCTAACCTAACATTAACATATTATTCAATTCAATTTCATTTATTTCAGACACAGTGATCCATAATTTTGACACTTAAAAATATTTCATTATAATCACTACTTATATAATTTTAGAAAAAATATTAGTAAAAATAATATTAGTAAATTTTCAAATGTTTTTTTTTGTTATATTGTTTTATATTTGAATATTTAAAAATGATAATATGTGTAACAATAAATTAAGGAAATAATAATGTTAGTAAATTCTAGCCAATAAGCCTGACATAGTGATGATAGACCGATCAGCGCGCCGCGTAATGGTAATTGATGTCACCATCCTGCATGACGAGAACCTCGTGAAAGCTGAGAAAGGGAAACAAATAAAATATTTCGACTTGGCACACGAGGTTGTCGACATGTGGAATGTGAACTCGGCTATCATTGTGCCGATTGTCGTAACGGCCAATAGCCTTATGGCTAAGAGGCTCGACGACCATCTCTCGAAGCGCTCCTTAGGCAGTTGGATCAAGGGCCTGATTTAGAAGGCAGTACTCCTCGATACGGCTCGCATTGTGAGGAGGTTCCTGTATCTGGAGCCCTAACCACCGGTAGCTTGGACCCTGTTCCCTACACCGGCGGACTGCTATTTTTTTGTATTTTTAAATGTTTTTATATGGTTTTTTTTTTAAGAAATATTTATAAATGTTAAAAAATGTGTATATAAATGAATAAACGGAATAATAATGTTAGTAATAAACAAAACAGGGACAAATAAAGACACCACACAATACTATTATTACTAAATTTAGCCTTAAAATAATAGATATAAATTAAATTAATACAATAATTTTGATATCAAATAAAATGTTGTAATACAAATTAAAATAAAAATAATAATAATAATGAATAAGTTCATTTGAGTTAAAATAAATAAAATTACATGAATAAAAAAAAAGAAACCAAACATCTATTAATTCAGAAAAAGGAATATAAAACTGTGGGGTGTGGGGCGAACAAGGAGAAACAATTGTGAAGCAAATGCGCGTTATTCTAAATAAATAAACTCTTTAACATGCAACTGTACACAATGACACAATAATGGACAGTCGAATCGGCCAGTCACAACTCTGAGAATGCTGTTGCTACTGCCGCGGGCGCGACTGAGCAAGGATGCTGCTCTGTTTCTCACGATGGCATGGAAGCCATCAATCGATTATTATTTTGTGTTTTTCTTTTAGGTCATTTACCTACATAATTATGTACTGCAAATATAACAGTAACCACAATCTGTATTTGGTTTGGTTTGGTGGTTGGTTGTAGGTGGTTTGTGTTTGATTATATAATATATTGTATAGCTGCGTGCATTAACACTTATTAATATTATCATAATTATAATAATCACCGTTAACTAAGTATCAAAAAGCACAATAACCTAGGTAGGTAATTCAGAAAATGGTGAAATTATCATGTAGATTTAGGCAGAACAACATAAAAATAAACATTAAAGTTACTAGATATTTATAAATATTACATTATCCTAAGACAAAAAAAAGTTATGACAAACATTTGTAATCTTAAAATAAAGGGAAATACTAATTTTAAATAACTTAAATTAATTTTACTAGTATTATATTATTGTTTGTGAGGATGTATGGATGTTTGTTACTGTTTGACGCAAGGGCTACTTACTGGTGGTAGGTAGGTGGTAGGTAGGTGGTAGGCAGGTGGTAGGCAGGTGGTAGGTAGGTGGTCGGTATAGAGTAAATTGACCAAAATGTAACAATAGTCAATCGGAAAAAGCTATGTTATCTACGAGCTAGTTTGGCGTGCGCTGCAAAACTGTAGGAGGTACACGAATTAACATATGGTAAAAATGTTTCTTTTAGATAGTTTTACATAAATTGATGTGTTAGCCATTATTGCCAAAATAGTGAACTATAAATACATACTGATAAGTACTTTTAAGTCCCGGAGAAAGACATAGGATAGTTTTTATCACGAAAAACATCCCTAAAGAGGGTGAAAAGGGTGGAATTAACCACGGAAGTGCGTTTATTGATGATCTGTGGGTTAATATCTAAGCAAACGAAGTTGCGCGCAAAAGCTAGTCTTAAAATAAAGGAAAAAGATAATTTTAAAAAGATTAGAGTAAATATTAAAAGTTGATTAGATAATCACTTATTTCTGGAATAGTAACTATGCAAAAATAATATTCCATTGATACTTTCAAGCTCTAATAAATTTCTGCGTTCATAAAAAATTATATTATTTGAATCATTTAGCTTCCAAAGAAAGTCCCCAGAAGTAGATTCTACAGGTGTTGCAGTCGCGGGGATGCACAAGTACTTCTGAGACATGTTGTAGACTTCACAGCACCTGGATACACGATTAAACTCTTCCCAAAATTGATATGGGTCGTCGTCAGGGTTGGAGTTGGGTACGTAGTGCTCCACCGCAGTCCGTGATCCAGATTTCGCTTCTTAGCAAGACGTGCGCCGTTTTCACTATTTTGTGCCATGATAGTTTTGGATATTTTGAAGATGATTCGCTAACGGATGTGCTTTAGGCAAAACTCGTTAGGTAGGTATAATGGGCGTGGCCAGAGTACCAGTAAACTATTGCACTAAATATTTAATAAAAACTCAAAGTTCTTCACTGTCATGTAACCAGAACGTTTTTAGCGGTAACTACTAATGATGGGTCAACCACGACTGATGTTGTGTAGAATGATTTTATGTTAAATACTTATTAGTAATACTGGTATTCAGCTGCATCCTGTTAGACTGGAAGCCGACCCCAACATAGTTGGGAAAAGGCTAGGCAGATGATGACTTATTAGTAATACTAACAGATTAGGCAGCTTCATGTAGAGTCTTATCACTATGTCCTTGTTACACATCCTGCAATTGAAGTATAATTTGATAAATTTTCCTCATGTACCTACTTTTATTAGGCACTTGATCCTCAACTTCGAGCTGGCGGGTAAGATACCGGGCATGTACTACAATATGTCTTTTTCTTCGTAATAGTCCCGGATGCTTTATCGCTCGCTTTATCTATGTAGAGACTGCACGGCCAGGACCTCAGTCTAGTGGAACATTATTAGGCTGAAATTCTTATTGGATACTCAATATAAGACTTGCAACTGAAAATATATATAATTTAGTGCATTGTGCGTATACAACAACGTACTCGACCCAATTCATCATTTTATCAAATTTCTATACTTAATAATAGCGCCATCTATAGAAAATTGTATAAACTATTGAAACAGTGTCATCTCGTGTTGAATAATGAAACTACTTCTTTTAATAATTTGCTCACTTTCATATAGTTCATAAGTTTGTCGCTAGGTGGCAGTATATTGTCGTGATTTTGCTTAAATTATTTTCTGTGATATTTCAAGTGATGTGGCCATTGCAATAGGGTTCCGTGAACCTGTGTTTACACCCTTTAGGTGCAGAATCCTTAAAAAATTAAGAAGGACTACAAAAATACAGTTTCTGAAAATTAAATCTTTATGATATAAACACAGAATAACTTGTAAGATGTACCTACCTATGCGGGGTAAGCGGGGGCGAATCGCGTGTTAATTATACTTATATTATATTAGAATATAAATATGTTACAGAAATATAGAAATCTTTCTATACCGAATAATACCGAAAGATATTAGAGAACTGAGAACCAACTTATCTCAACATAGCTCATCAAAAACTGTTTTTATAATATAAGGGATTTATGAATTATAGGACAAAATAATGGGAAAGTTGCATCACATGAAAATTAAATTTAACATTTTTTTTTTTAAGCTATTAACATTCGTAATGTATTTTCTTTGGTAGTCATATTTTGTGAGTTGATATTTAGAAAACTTGTAATTTAATTATTTTTCTTAGACATTTTTGACATTGGAATTTAATTATCTTTTTTTTTGACATTTTAATTTAATTACTTTGTTAAAATTAAAGAATCATTGTTATGGTCACACTTCGCATGCCCAATTTAGTACCATATGAAGAACTATGTATGTGTTATAAAATACAATATTTCAGGCAAATAAATTAATCTATCTATCTACACGTAATTGTAATTAGAAGAAGTTTACAAAAAACATCAATATCTAATGACTTTCTGGATTCTGTCGAAAAACCGTCGCGTCGGTTCAGTTTTATGCCTAAATCAAGTTTTCTCTTGTTAGTAGGTAACCCTCCTCTTCCTTCACTTTCAAGCACATCGTCAGACGCTCCCACGATGCTTTATATAACATCACGTCTGGGCTTCTCAAAGGGTTGAGCAGATGCGTTTAGTATATAAAAATTACGCCTGTCATTGAATCCCTTAAAGAGTGCAACCCCATGGCGCCAACCGGGCACAAATACAAATTATTCGAACTGAAAAAAATCATAACTGAACAAACATAACAGCAGAACCTAGTTTCGCTCTGTCCGACCTAGGGATCGAACGCAGGACTGACGCCCAGAAGTCATGCTTGCTCGCACTATGCGTCCTTACGTAACGCACTATGCGCCCGCGCCGCGTGCCGATCAGCGGACGGTGGTTATCCTTACAGCCAAGTTCATGACATCACAAGACCTGAGCTCCCCTTGGTCCGGTCGCGACAAACATACTAATTACTTCATGCTAGGGCTGGCAGATAACACGTTACATATTAATGATTAACTATGCAGTAAACCAACGACCTGTAATCCATATTAGCCCTGGATCGGAAGAGCTGGAAGTAGCACACCAGTGACGGCAGGCCAGAGCATTTGATCTATCTTCTTGTTAGTCGTCCACTCTTGGTAGAGAGGTCGTGGTCATGGGGGTCGCCCACAACTGCAATCACTGCCTTTGGGATCCTTTTCCACCGGTCTCTGCTGCATGGCGAGCTCATTCTGCCAGTGGGATCTTGGTGACAGATTTGACAGATCACGTGGTCGGCCACCGGGTCGGTGACTGACCACGTGATCTCGTGCCTTCGACTCTACCCTGAATCACCAAATGCTCCAAGGAATCATTGTTGCGGGTAACGTACTCGTATGTCCAAAGAATCTGTGGATTTGTAATCGCACAAGCGACGACAGTCTTGTTTAATATTGAGTTCTTAGAGTACTGACAAGTTAGTCCGACGAGCGGTCTAGTTTAGACTGCGTATGCGCGTCCAACACCACATCTCCAGGGCGTCAATCTTGCGTCGGTCCTGCATTCGCTATGTCCATGTCTCCGCTCCATTAAGAAAAATCGGGAAAACCAGGGTATTGATAAGGTAGCTAGTGGTTATAAGATACAGATTCCAAAGTTTAGACATCGACCTCAAGACATCAAAGGGGTCCTCCCTTCGCGGCATTTCACAATGGAATCTGTATCTTGTTACCACTAGTTACGAATAAATTTTCGTTGGGTAAAGATAAAGATGCTCTGCCGTCCCGTCCCGTTTCCGGTGTGCGCTGACCTAAACATTAAAAGCAGTTAGATGCGAGAAGATCTGGATCGGCTGACGCTTGGGGAGGCCTGTCTACAGTTACTGACGTCTTTCCGCTGATGATGACGTTGCCGTTAGAATTATTAACGTGGCTTTAATTACTTTATGGTTAATTTAAACGCCCATATAAGATGAATACATAGATATATAGCAATCGAATACCCCTTTTTTTTTCCCGCTCTGGATGGAGCGGAAGGGAGTGTCAGACTTGTACTGACTAAAATCCATCCATGTTCCTTCCCTGCCCTTTGTGTTCCAGGGCCGCGGTATCTCTTTCGAACAGTCCCGCAGCCCTGGCAGGCATCAGGCCTTGCGGGACGCGCCGTCAACACGGCCTGTCGTCATAAGACGAACGGAAGGCGAGCTAGCCCGTTACTCACCCTCCACAGGTCCACGTCTACGGTGGCCGGAAACCACCACGTGACCCCCGACGCCCCGGGCGTCTCCCACGGCGGCTGGGACGAGAGGTTCTCTCGCTCACACGCTCCGCCACCTCCTTCGCTTGCATGACTGCTTCGCAGAAGGAGGTGACAGCGTCCCATTCCCTCTTGCTCCGGACCGTGGATTGAACCAGGGCCGGACACAATAGGTCGCCGCTATGAGGACACGGTAGTGCTCCGCCCAAGCGGGGCGAATACTCCTTGTCTTGAAAATATTTGGTACAATTTGTAATTGCGGAATCTGTATTTTGTCTCAACAAAGAGATAAAAATAGACGATTAAAGTAAACAGCGTCGATTTTTCAAAATTGTTAGGGAAGTACCCTAAAAATTTAAAATCTGAAGTCCTAGAAAACTGAAATTTGGCATGTAGGCTAGTATTAGTACACAAACAACAAGAAAATTCTAAAACTTTAATTTTTTACCCCCCCAACCCCTTAAACTAGGGGATGGAAGTATGTATGAGACTTCCGCAAATTTGGTGCTAGAGGTCTGAAAATTGATATAGAGACTCCTTGTTATAAATAATAAAATACATATTTCAGAATTTTTTGAAAAAAATTAAAGGCAAGAAAAAATTATAAAAAAAAATCTTAAGCAACTTACATATTTACAGATCCTAACTTCACAAACTCTACACCTCTACAGCTCCTAAAATATTGATCGTAGAGCAAAAATAGATATGACCAAATTTATAGAAAATTTTATGTAGAAAATTTTATCAGAAGTACTCATAATGCCATTCCTACTGATATTCGAGATATGAGCAAAAACCTGAAAAAAGGTACCTTCAACCCCCCCTACACCCTCAGCACACCCCCCACCCTTGAGGACTTTTAGTATGTTCATCTGGATAGCGTAAGGTATAACTGTACCAATTTTCAAGACTACACGAATTATTTCCCCTGATTGCCTTTTTTCGGCTTAATTTGACCGGACTATACGTAGGAACTTGCGGTCAGCCAATTAGAATGCTTTAGAATGAAATCATTTATTTGGAAACCGCTGTCATAGGGATTTTCACACACGCGAAGTTAATATTTAGGCATTGTTTTTGTGCAAATAAAATTATTATTAATTACTTTGCACATCAACCACTACCTAAAATTGCCAGTTAAATTCGGTTAGGCATTCCGATTCAAAATAAGTCGTATGGTCAATACATTTATATGAAGAGTTGGTACCTACAGAGCATAATTAAATTATATTATAATACTACCTAACGAGTTCATGCCAATGTCAACCTACAGTGGATGAACTGTAGGTAAGTAATGAATTACTAGTCACTATGCTCATTAGTTGTACATAGTTAGGTCATTCAGACCTCGGTACTAGCTTCGACGCTTCCAGGTAGGACTGAAGTTACCTTTAACTGTCGATGTCGGAACCCTGTACCACTGTACGTATATGTGGATCGACGTCTTAGAGTGAAAACCTCGTAAGTGTAAAAGAAGTAAATTATTAAATAATATATTAAAAAATCATAAAAGACTTTACAGTACGCAGTTTTTTCTTCCTCTGACTGAAAAGTTACACTGACGAGGTTTTCACTCTAAGACGTCACTAAGCCAGGCTATGGATAGGTAACATGGAAGTAGCCGCTTTCCAATAAAGGCGGCGGCGGCGGTCCGGTGAGTTAGGTGTAGTGAGTTTCAATCTTAGTCCATACACAAATGTGTGAACCTTAGTAGTATTGTTATCCTACACTTAATAAGCACGCGTAAACATAAAAACAACGCGAATTAGTTTGTCCCTTTCTTACGAACTTTTTTAAGAAAATGAAAATTGAATGAAAAAAAAGTAGTCATGGGGCCTCCTATTAAGTAAATAAGCCTGTGTAAGGAAGCTCCGCTCTTCCATATTTTTAATCCATTACTGTCTTAATTCTATGGTTGTAACCCTACGCACGCTGCGATCGCGTTACGATGCGCACACGCATGTTTTGAACGGTGTCGGTCAGTGCCGCGCGGCGACCCTGGCGGCAGGGGTCGCCACAAGGCAGCTCCGTAATGGACCCGACTATGTGTAGCATACTAAGCTCTCAGCATGCCGATGGTGGGGAGACTATCTTGCCAGTGAATCGTCAATACTATAGGTGTGTCCTTCATGTAGCCTGCCTCGGCGGTCTAGTGGGGGCTACTGATTGTTGGTCCTGGGTTCGATTCATAGATCGGGTAGAGTTATGTCTCAGTAGCGAACCTATTACATTACATGGGACTTAAATATAAAAGGCATAAATGTGAGTGTAATAATAGGTATACCTCTACCTAAACCATCAGGGATTGCAGGCGTGGTGTTATGTGGTACCGTGTCCCGAGGGTATAGACAAAGTACCACAACGATGTTGGGAAAGTTAAATAAAAACTGGCCACGCACGAAGGGTTCCGTACCATAAACCGAAAAAAACACGTTTCTTGCTGTCTGTCACAAGGCTGTATCTCATAAACTGTAATAGCTAGACAGTTGAAATTTTCACAGATGATGTATTTCTACTGCCGCTATAACAACAAATAATAAAAATAAAAATATTTAATAATTTAAGGGGGCTCCCATACAAGAAACCCGTACCATAAACCGAAATAAACACGTTTCATCAGTCATTTCAACAGTCTAGCTATCACGGTTTTTTAGATACAGCCTGGTGACATACAGCCAGACAGCCAGACAGACAGACAGATAGACGGACAGTGGAGTCTTAGTATTAGGGTCCCGTTTTTACCCTTTTGGTACGGAACCCTAAAAATGTCTTCAAGTTATCTAATTAATCTTGTTAAGAAAGAATGACTTTTTCATGCAAAATTCATTGAATAGGGTTACATGTACAGTCAACAACACAGATAGGTATGCAGGGTCGAAAGATATAGTTTTAGTTGTTTTTAGAACCTGTTGCACATCTTCAAATGAAATTGGAATTAATTTAACCAATAGCATTTAATTTTAATTTCATTCGAAAACATCGATCGGTTTTTAAGAAAAAAACAATTATATCTTTCGACCCTGCATACCTATCTGTTTTTTTAACTGTACGTAGAGGGTTGTATTGATGATTTTCATGATTGTAATTCTATAACTACATACGAGTATGTGTTACTGGCGCGACTCATTTTTCATCAACATACTACCCTGAAAATTGCAAAAAATCCTGGAAATTGCAATGATACTGACATGAAAATTGCAAAAAACGTAAGAAAATTTGAATTTTGCGGGCTACCCGTACACTTCCACCTCAAAGTCGTAGAGAAAAGGGACGTTTTGAAAACGATTTCCTCTTGTCTTGGCTACAATACAATGTTTAGCGCAAAAAGGTAATATTTTGTTTCAATAATTACTTGAATAAATTCCAATGTACTCTTAATTGTGCTCGTAAATATCTGTCATTTTACAAAATCACTTTTCATTCCTTCACGGAATTTTTCAGTTTTGACTGATCATGCCATATATTTCCATAATATTATGAAGATTTTTAAAGCAGAAAAAAAATCGACCTGTGTTAGCTGTACCACGACTAACACAGGTCGACGGCATTATGAAGGCAACTAAATAAGGGCAACAATTCACATCCAATACAACTTAGGAACCTACCCATTCCATTGCAGACCACATTATACTTAAAAAAAAAAACATTGTCTCCGCCTAGCCACAAATCTAGACCAGTAGGTTACCGACCGATACCATCCATTTGAAACAAAGTCTATATGACGATTGGAAGCCCTCAAATGATTCACTGACACATCGCATACTACCGATATCAGTGACTCAAGATATGGGTTCATTCAAAGTTCCAATGACTCAAGATATATAGCTGCATGTAGCCATATGGGCCCATTCATTCTTTGTGAGGCACAATAGTAGTATTTGCACTTTGTTTTAATGTTTTACTTGTTTATTTCTTGTTGATTGGGTGAAGTTGGATGTAGCGTCTATTTTGGAAGAAGTTAATGAATTGTACCCAAGGATGAAAAGTCTTCATAGTGGTCGTAATGATGGCGCGAGGATCTCCTATAGAACCTAATTCTTATTGAACTTCGGCCTTATAGGAATACGAAACGAACTCTGTTACATCTACCTAATGGTGGAAGCACCCATAATGCATGAACGTTGAGTGCTTCGTGGTTTGGGATCCAACATCGTTATTTCTGGTCACTTTGTCAACATGTTGTTCATTGATAACCTGTATTATGATGAAACCCAACAACACAAACAGGGTAAAGTCAGATGTAATACGCTAACAAGCACACTGCTCATGTTGAACTGTACTTAAACGTTTCAGGTAAATTACAGTGTACCTGGAGCTGGTCACGTGCGCTCACCACCTGACTACTAGACCGCAGACGGTTAACGTCATCACCCGACAGTGTGCTTTGAAAAGCACCCAACGTTTCCCAACATAACCGACTTTCATGGAAAAATGAAAAGACAGTTGCACAGTCACCCCATGATCGTAACAGTTTTCAGCCGAATATCATGGCTCATTAGTTTTAATAATACAAACAGGAAAACAGTTATTAAAATTGTATAATAATTAATAATAAAGTTTAGTATAGCAACCGATATCACGCTACTCGCTGGGAAACCCGTACCTACTCTATTATGTTATTGTAACTGTGGAAACACAGATCTACCGCAGAGTCAAGACTCAATACCTAGACAGCATGTGTTTTTGTTCCGCATTTGATAAAATACAGTAGGAAAAGCCACATGAAAGCCACAGCAAAGCTGTTTCATTGAATGTAAGGGTAAGCTTTCCCCTGCCAAGGCTGCGGGACTGTTCGAAAGAGATATCGCGGCCCTGGAACACAAAAGGCAAGGAAGGAACATGGATGAGTTTTAGTCAGTACAAGTCTGACACTTCCTTCCGCTCTGCCCAGAGCGGGAGAAGTCATTAGATGATTTCCCATCCGAATAAAAAAAATAAAAAGGGTAAGCTTTCCAGTACTTTCTGAACTTACTTGTGTAAATTACAGGCAGTCAAAATAGCAACAAGAACCAATAAGAGCGAAGACCATGAGTATAAAAATCGGCCCGTCCAAAATAAAGCCATATACACAGTACACACAGTAGACAGTACAAGTAAAAAAAGGACAATTATTAGTCCGTGGCAACGCCACCAGTCTCTTCGGCACGTAACCAGCTAACAGCGATAAGGAGGAGGTTTTTGATGACATTTTTTAGTTAGTTGATAGTTTAGTTACTTTAGTTGGTCTTACTGTTTTTATCTGTTAATGTATTTCTAAGTAAATAATAAAATTGTTGTAGTACATAGAGTAGTCAAAAACTCCACGGTTTCTTCTACAAACAACTTTTCACTAATGTCTCCTATGCCAGAGAGAGCGGGACGGCGGACGGCTTGTGTCGTGACTCGTGAACATCGCAAAATGTATAGATGTGATAGCGTCGATGAGAAAAGCTCTTTTTTTTGGGATGGGAAATCATCAAATGACTTCTCCCGCTCCGGGCAGAGCGGAAGGGAGTGTCAGACTTGTACTGACTAAAACCGATCCATGTTTCTTCCTTGCCCTTTGTGTTCCAGGACCGCGGTATCTCTTTCGAACAGTCCCGCAGCCCTGGCAGGCATCGGCCTTTGCGGGCCCCTCCCTGTTTGCTGGCATCTCTTTGAGGCGCGCGTGGAACACGAACGCGCCGTCTACACGGCCTGTCTCAAAAGACGGACGGACGGCGAGCTAGCCCATTACTCACCGTCCACAGGACCGCGTCTACGGTGGCCGGAAGCCACCACGTGACCCTGACGCCCGGGGCGTCTCCCGCGGCGGCTGGGACGAGAGGTTCTCTCCCTCTCACGCTCCGCCAACTCCTTCGCTAGCATGACTGCTTCGCAGAAGGAGGTGACGGCGTCCCATTCCCTCTCGACCAGGCCAGGGCCACCAGGGCGACCAGGGCCGGACGCGATAGGTCGCCGCCGCCGATCGCCGCTACGAGGACACGGCGGTGCTCCGCCCAAGCGCACCCCTAACCTCCCCTAACCTCATGCTGCGCAGTCCCGCTTACGACCGAAGACCAATGAGGCAGTCAAGTTATAAACGAACAATACACTGAAATAAGATGGCGTGCTTCATAGTCCGTCGACTTAGGCGCTTGGCAAACGTCCAGGACTAGATTTAATAATCTCATTACGCACTGGACTTATGTCCAGAATGTAAATTGGTCGGTTTTACATAAATAACGATTTTACTGTCCTTATGTGGTCATCTAGCGATAACTGATGATAGTGTAGTGTTTTTGTGGTGAATTGTTTATATGGTTCGAGCTTTATGTGGCTGTTTTTAAAAAGGGTTAGTAGAAGTGTTGTTGCTGCTTATGCGTCATTTCCATTATACAACTTGGATGTTTCGGTGAACAATTTTGGTGAACTTCACTTCCACTACCACCACACCAACGGCCCTCCAGGAGTTTTTGAATTGGATTAACTATTATAATATTGAAAAAACAAGTTAGTTCCAATTTCCGCCACGAGCCAAATTATCCAAGTACACATACATGTTTCTAGCTTAGCTTGATGTAATGGCGTCTCAGCTAGTCAATCTGTCAGATTTCTTCATTATATTTTAAGCTTTATGGCAAAAGCCTTAAGTTCAAGGTTGATTAGGAAAATTGGTCAGTTTCGAGCGTCTGTACAACATAAACTGAACTGACACCAACGTTTCTGTGTCTCTGGTTTTGGTTTTTGAGAAATATAGGACGTGGGTGGCGGCGCAGGCGTCATATTTGATGTTATTTCTGCCTTCCCCCATGGTAAGACGGCGTGAGTTTATGTATGTAGTAATAACGGAATAAGAAAGCAAGGAATCTTTAGTACAGACGCCAGCACATCAAGCTACTGCAAGCTGTCAGATTTCGTTAACAGATTTTCAACTTTATCTCTATCGCATTAAGTTTAAGGTTTCTTGGGAAAATCTGACAGTTTCGGGTAGGTTGACCTGCTGGCGTCTGTACCTAACTCGTTGCTACCGCTGCCCCAAACCTGGAGCTGACCATCCGCGACGCCAAGCATATCAAATACTTAATACATCTCAACCAAAGCATGAATACATATAAGTAATACATATTATAATAATAAACAATAACGGGGTCCAGCTAAAAGCGTCGACCACGATTATTCGACCGCAGCACTAATTAACACAATCGACCATGGTCTCTGCTTGTGACGGATGACGCAACACGTGATAATTTGCCCATAAATAACTGTTGTTATACATGGTAATACTGACTGTAGTTAAATCACATTGTTAGGAGTGAACAGGTAACTGTCAGTACGGTTCTACTGATACTTGTTATCAGCTGTATAAAAATACATATATGTGGGTTATTTCTGTTAGGTGGAGATTTGTGCTTGAAAATAAATGAATAAACAATACGCTTAATTTAGAAATCAATGATAAACAGGTCTAATTAAAATATTTGTGTTTTTGTGATGTCTCCTTCATCATCATCAGCCGACAGCAGGCCACTGCTGGGCTAGGGCTCTCCAATTGCACGCCATTCGTCTACCTAGATTCTCGGCAACTTCATCCAGCTGATTTCCATAAATAGTTTATTGATTGAGCTAACAACCCCAGACATGCAGCCGCCCGCCTAAACGTTTATTATTACTACGGATTAGTCAAACTAAACATGACATTACTTACAACAGCTTGCGACGCCATTTTGGTTTTTCAAGACATGGTTCCTGGAAATACGTTTTTACTAATATTCATCAACAGCACCCTGTCATCATGCTTAGCATATATTTTCGGTGAAGAGCTAAGAATCGAAAACTACATCCTTCCACGAAGAAGTCGACAAAATGAAGGATTCAGTCAACCACCTGACAGTGGTAGTGATTCGATATCGATAACGTCTTTATAATCGCAGTGATAAAGGCGGTTTTCGTACAAAAATGTTTCCGCTGATGAGCGATTCCGCAAGTAGGAGCATATTCCGGACATGGAGAATTCTGATATCTTTCTTTATCTTACTTAAGCACGGTATATTTGTCAGGTTAGGTGTTCGCTACTGGTTCGCAATTTGTGATTCTTAGGGCAGTGGGACTTCAGGTGGGTCAGCCAACTTGCAATCTTATAAATAACCCTCCTTTTGGGCTTCGCCGCAGTCGGATAAAAATAAGGAAACTTCAAGTGAACGCACGTAGAGGTAGCACACAAGGTGCAGTCGTTCTATAATGTTATATTCAAAGAACTGATTAGTTCAGCATTGTATCAGTACAGAACATAATTAACGGAAATACCTGAAATATTTGTAACAAAGCACGTATAGTTACAGGCTATATTTAATTTTGTTACCACATCGCCACCGCGCGCGCTTTTTAGGTTATTTACAAAACGTTCCTGTACGTTTTGTCACGTGTGCTTTATCAAGATGGCGTGTGTTATTGTATTGAGAAATAAAACTATTACAGCGTTTATAATGGAAAAGATCATCGCTATTATTGACGTATTGAATTTGAAGGCTCACCCCCATGGAACTTAAACATCATCATCATCTGCCTAGCCTTTTCCCAACTATGTTGGGGTCGGCTTCCAGTCTAACCGGATGCAGCTGAATACCAGTATTTTACATGGAGCGACTGCCTATCTGACCTCCACAACCCAGTTAGTACTGGGTAATACGATACCTCTTGGTAAGACTGGTTGTCAGACTTTATTGACCACTGACTACCTGTAACGACTGTCAAAGATGTGCAAATGACAGCCGGGACCAACGGCTTAACGTGCTTTTCCGAGGCACGGAGGAAACTCGGTATGTATTGGGCGGTCACAAGATAACACTGTCAAGTGCTGACTTGCTCTACCGAATGAAAGTCAAGAATCACGTAAATACATACACACCCACATACAACCTCCTCCTTTTTGGAAGTCAGTTAAAAAGAATTTTAGAGAAAGATCAACTGTGATCACCAGCGACATCGTCTCTGACACTCATACCTGGTGTGACAGTTTCCTGCTCAGCTTAATGTGTCATACTCACCACACTACCTTATATGATTAACTACTGTTATTACCTAACAGGATAATCAGGAGGATAAGACTTGTGGCTCCTGACGACATGGTCAAAGTTCAACAAACTGAATAGGGAGGGAAAACTTGAGGCTTATACCTCTGTGACGTCGCAGAGGGAAGGAAGGTTTAAGACTTGGGTTAGGCTAATATGGACATAGGTCAAGGATAACCCTGTGCTGTGACGACAGTGGACACGCCTTCGAATTTGAATCAGCACGGGTTCTTGCGTCTTTTTTACCAACTATAGCAAATTTGAGTTACAGTTATTGAACTGCATTGCCACCAACAGGAAAAGTGCCCTGGTAATACTGCCATACGCCAGCCCCTCTGGTCAAACTGAAAAGTCGACCAACCTCTTCGAGATGCAGATGATTTTTTTTTTAACTTTTTGATTTTCTGAATACTTGTTCGGTGGACTGTTAATTTAATAAACCTTTTTGGATGTTTTGTGTCCGTATTATTCGTTTTGTACACAATTTACATGAACGTTATTGTTGAGTTGAGACTGGCGATACTTATTCTTATTAAAAATAATGTTTTTTTTTTTTTTAATTAATGATTTTAATTCTTTTTAAGGTTTGTTGCAGAAAGTTCCAAAACTACACAAATGCAGATTTTGTTACTCACAAGGTTTCCCACAAAAAAATAATGCAGTTTAACAGCTGCATACAACCAATTGATGCCCCACATATACTTTATCTCAGTACCATCTAAAGTGGTTTCTACACGCGATCAAACAACACATATACCTAGTTATACTACTTCATTGACTACCTCAGACCTCTGGGGTTTTCCTTGACAAAAGAGGGACGATTATTAATTCAAGGTCTTCATGGTCATCCAAGCGTCGGGCTATCCCCGTGTATGAAAGCTGTTGGTTATTTTTTGTAGTAAAAAAAAATACGAATATGGATGTGTATCGTGCGATAATAAGAGCATAGGTTCCGTCGTCCATTTCCTAGAAGCTTTTTTGCTGCTTGGAAAGATCAATAAAAAATCATATTTTTTTTTATGTATATATTAATTTTATAACTCAAATGTTTATAAGGGTAACATTACACCTTACTAAAGTGTCTGTCATCGATGTAGCAAGACTTCGCAGTAAGAAAATGCAGCGGAAACAAGTCGGAAATAAAGAAAAGCGAAAACGAAGGGTAAAAAAAAAAAAATATTATTATCGATTTTATAATCGTCACGTTATTTTTCACGCAGAAACCAATCCTTTACAACAACTTTATTTCAGTCTAATCTAATGTATTACTGCAACTGTGAATGTAACTACTGTATTTAAGTATAGACTGTTTAGTATATATAAAGTTTCACACATACCAATCATTATTGCATTATAATGGAGTGAAATCATACCTAGAGTCTAAAGAAATATATCTACAAGATTTCTTCCGTTATAATGGGACCCTAAAAAAGTAGTTTTTAAACTCCTGAGTGATCTGGTCGACCTTGTGATGTACAAGGATAATGCAGGTTCTACAAAGCGAAGACAGTTATACGTTCGGAAAGGATTTCCCACTAGCCGGCGCTCGCGCATGCTGCGAGAATGTTGCGCAATCTCGTCGGAACTGAGTGGACCACGTGGAGGCTCCACGTTGCTGTGCTGTGATTGGCTGGCTGAGGTTTTGGGAAAACATAGGTGAGTACAGATAACAATATGTTATCCATAAATTGATATCTGGTTCAATCGTCATACTTTGGGGTGAGCAACAAAGGTAAAGGACTCTTCATGCCACCCACGTATTGAAGAAAGTAATAGGTACTTTCTTCAATGCTTCTGTTCTTCTTCAGTTCTTCCCCCACAGAAAAGGGAGGATCTTCCGACCAAACGAGTGTTATGTCTGGTGGGCTACCTGGGGGCTGGTGGGGGTGTATTCCCGCTGGCCCCACTGCTTGGCCCCACTGGTGGGGTCAACGAGAAAAAACAAAGCCGTCGTTTCGTTGGCCGCACTACCCTGCCTCACTACCTTGAGACCAGAAAAATGAAGGAATGAAACAAAACAAACAAACAAACTTGATGTTAGTGGTCATTAATAGACATTCCGATCCATACAGTACGACAGCCCTGATTATGGTCTTGTATATTTTCCCTGGTGACAAACGGGAAAAAAGTTCCCGTTGTGAGGCATATAATATGACACATAAATTCCCCAAAAATAAAATATAATAATAATACTCAGTTCTAGTAATAAAATTCTTTTTGGATTCATGCCCGCCTAGTATTGTTCGTATGTTTACTGCCCATAACTAGCGCAACTGTACTAACACTAATCGATCCCATGCAATGTATCGAAATATCCAAATATCCAAAAATAGGTAAACGGGGACAATTTTTAATTATTTTAATTAAATCCCGCTGGGTCCACCTGTGGGGCCACAGGCGGAGGGGTCAACGGGAATACACCAACTTTGATAGCACGATTCAAAATGTAGATGTTAGTTCTTCCTTTGTTCCATAGATAGCGCTGTAGTACTTTTTGTATTGCTGCTATAAGTATGTCCCACTGTGCAATTATTGTTCCATATTCTTCCGCGATTCTTAACGTGATGCAATATTGCTCATCCCCTAAGTTATAAGCGCGATAATATAGCCTAAGTGTTATTCCAGACGTATGTGTTAATCTATCTCTGTGCGAAATTTCGTCCAGATCCGTTCAGCGGTCGCATCCATCCAAACTTTCGCATTTTAATAAGTTTACGATGTGTATATACAACATACTAGCTGACATTTCGTCTGCGTCACATAATGCAATTAAATAATATTGCGACTATAAATTGAGATTTTAAAATAATTCAATTGTAGTTACAAACTTAATTTTTGTACTTTTAAACCTGATTTTTGCCATGATTTTGTATACCGAATAACACTCTTTTTAGAAAAGGTTTTTGGTATCACAGTGACAGCAGAACACTGACTCCTAAGTCACAGGATCTGCTAGTTTGGGAGTCAGGGTTTACACTACCTGTAATACCTTTAATTCACTGAAATTCATGTGACCTAGTATTTAAGCAACGTTTAAGGTTTTTGTATAAATAAAGCTTTTTTTTAGATGTAAGTTATCCTATCTTTCAATAAAATCGGTTAAGTAGTTTAGGAGTCCATCGCGGACAAACAACGTGACACGTAATTTATATATATTAAGATAATATACGTACATAATAGATCATTTTAATAACACATAATAATAGTCGTGGGTTGAAACACTTTGTAATCTTAGCTGGTTTATCGTACTGTCAAAGGCCAAAATATATTATATGTATACGTTTCGAGGAAATTCTACAAAGCATGCAGAGTAAGCAAGCTGAAGTGGCAGTGGACTGACCATGTCTATCAACGAACCAATGGCCGATGAAGTTAACGAGGCCTGAAGTGGAGTCCACGTATTGGCAAGTGTAGGGTGTGTGTCCCTACCTAGATGGACCAAAGACCTTAAATTGGTGGCTGGGCTAGAGACCAATAACCTGCATTGGATTGCCATAGGCTGAATTGCTAGTACATTTAATTAAGAGTAAAAAAAAACATTGATTGAAATTCCTTCCAACGGTCACGATTCTGTGTGATTCTTTCTAATTCTCAAGGAAGACAACCATTTGGAAGGAATGGAGGGAGGCCTTTGCCCAGCAGTGGGACAATATAGGCTAACTATAATAATTGATTGAAATAATTAGGCTTTGTGCCGTGTGTCAACAAAAATTGAAATGATATACTGCGAGATAGTTCTCTCTAGATGTATACATATTTTTAACTTAGATTGTATCTACATAGGAGTACATGAGTAGCATGCTCAGTACACTAGCAGCTATACTACAGTACGCATGGTGTACCAGGGGATAATCGTTACGAAGTTGAACTATAAAACAAGTCAGTCCAGTATGTAAATTGCTACGAGATTTAGCAGACAAACAATGTTTACTATTAATGTGGGCACAGATTCAAGAATCGAGTTTCTGTGAAATATTGCATAATTATGATAGGTTAAATAATTATAATGCATAATCACCGTCACCCATACAATTAGAATTCCTGCAATGATGACAGTTCGTTCTTTCAC
Organism: Lycophotia porphyrea; assembly: GCA_950005105.1. Lineage (NCBI taxonomy): Eukaryota > Metazoa > Arthropoda > Insecta > Lepidoptera > Noctuidae > Lycophotia > Lycophotia porphyrea. The sequence continues at coordinate 631,733 of OX465389.1, forward strand.
AGGGGTAGGAATGGGTGTGTTTCAGACAAATTACAGGTGTATTTCGGGTGGAAGATGCTTAAAGGTTATCTCAGATTAGAAAGCGAATAGAGGATTCACAACGAAAGGGGGCTTCAGAAACTCATTCAGTTTCAAAGTGTTCCTTCATGTCATACGAAGATGAGAGCTCGGTCAGATATTAATCGGAAACTGCATGATTCAGCTTTTAAGATGAAGGTATCGAACAAGCTGTGGCGTCGGCGCGTGCGCATCAATTTACGACTTGAATTTAAATAGCATGCAATCATTGTCCATACCTTGGTATTGATAGCAGTTGTGAATGTCAATTAGTATCTAGATTCTTAGAATTTCGGATTTCCTGTGTTATGTTTATGCCCCTACTTGCATCTTAGACGTACTACATACGTGTTTGGCTAGTCATGATCGAATGGCGAAATCGAATATATATATTATGTTCGGGTAAAAGCCGGTCGGCATTTCTCGAATTGTGCTGAGAAAACCCGAAGAAGTGTAGCGTGCACAAATAGGAGTAGAAGAAGAAGGGTTGAGATGAGGGAGACGAAGTCTTGTTCGAATTCGTCAAGAAAACATGAAAGCATGCTCTCGCTCAGTAGAGGACGTTTGTATTCTGGTAATAACATGACCCTTTTATCTTTTCTCCTTTCACAGATCTATGCTGGAAGAGATTTCTTTAGGAATAAGGATTACCTCTGTACGTATCCTTCTGTTCTTATTTCTTGTCAGTACTTAGGTGAGTTTGTAAACTATTAAAAAGAATCACAATAGTATGTCATTTCGGTTAAGAAGTTTAAAAAAAAACAGTAATTCTTAGTAATAATTTCAATTAAAGTTTGTGATGCGATATTTGATTAAATTCTTCGAAAAGTTTTATGTTAGGTATGTATGATAAAATTCATCTCAAATTATTTCGTCTTTGTTTTCAAAACTGGTTTTTTGTGTGTAACTTGATTGTACTGCCAGAAAAAAAGAATGAATAAAATAGATTGCAGTAACTTTGTTTTTTTTTTTACGAATTTGAATATAAATGCAATTCATTGGCATCTTAGTCAAGCGAAGTTATCCGCATCGTCAAGATGAACAAGAGATGTTTCAAAAGCCACCCCAAAGTTATCCAAGCAGTGCTCGCAATGACTATTAGTTTTTTTTCTTTGTACGATGGGCCTAGTTTACAATCGTTTGTGACTTCGAGTTACTGTTATAAGTATAATCCAACATTGCACGAGTAAGCGGGCTTGTCCTTTATGCATGGAGGCACCTTTTTGCCTGGATGTACCTTTTTATTTTTTTTTCTTTGTGGTGTGTACGAGCTGAATAAGGGGTGTAAAAGTATCCTTAACGAAAAGCACTTACTCTCCCCGTCATTGCTAACATTTTTTTTCTTCTAGACCATACCGGGAACCTTCTAGTTACGGAGATATTGGGGGTCAAAATTCTAACTTTTTGACAAGTTTTTCTTAAATACTATTTTTCAATGAAATATCATTGAAAAATAGTATTTACAGTAATAACTGTACTTTAAATACCTCGATGACCCCCGTACTATTCGATACATCCATCAGTACAATGTTTTGAGTGCGTTACATTAAGTCTCACCGTAAAACGTGATTTTATACCCAAAAAAAGGTCGTTTGCCAGCAATATTTTTTGTAGTTTATTTCGTAGAGTTTATTTTGTTTGATATACACTTAGTTGACGGGTTCGTGAAGGGTCTGTTTTCACACTGTATAATAATTTAGTTTAATGAATTCTTCGTTTATATTAACGTACACACTGTTGTATAGAATCTGGTTCTTCTAGCCTAACAGAGAGTAGTGTCGCTGGGGACTTCGTTACGCGACTTCTTCATCCCAGCTAATACACTAGGAAGGGGCGAGACACTGTTTCTTGTAAACTTTGACGATCAAAACGTGCTGATTATCAGCCTAATTTGAATAAATATTTTGAATTTTAGTTCTTTTTTTATTGTTAAAATTATTTCCTATATTCTTTCCTCATGTTTACTTCTCCGAACTCTTTTGTCGACCCTACCCCGCTGACTAACCCTTCCAATTACACCTTTACTCACACGCATACCTACAGTATGTTCAATAAAAATGCCTAAGTGTACCCAAAATGTGGGTGAATGTTTTGCAGGCAGAGTGACCGTGACCTTGAAGTCGACAGTCGAGTACAGGTACAGGTCTTACCGGTATAGGTACGAGGCTAACTTGTTTAGGTATCTGCGTTTTTTACCTTTTGGCGTGTGGATACTGGACAGGTAGCCGCGCATTTTGGCACGTCGTTGGCGACGTATGTATATGTAGATAGGTACTTAGCCATACGTATATGATACGACCCGGTATTTTTTTTGCCCAAAGTAAGATTGTTTATTTATTTTACGTTTTGTTTGCAATTGCTAAGGGTCCAAATAAATTGGGATCATCAGATGATGATGTTTAAGGCACGCGGAACCCGGTTTCGGTTCCATAGTAAAACCCGAGATTTCTCGGTATTTACTATGGGACCGAGACCGAGTTCCGCATGCCTTAGACATCATCATCTGATGATCCCAATTTATTTGGACCCCTTATTAGGGGTCCAAATAAATTCATAAAGGCTTATTAGCCTTTATGATAAAGGCAGCAACAGCAGCAGCAGCAGCAGCAGCAGTTTTTATGTAAGCCCTTATGATATCAAGGGAGACATTGTAAGCAATAAAGGTTGGTGGAGGCCAACCTGATTGTGAGACTGAGCCAACCAATTATTCTCTAAACCCCTTAAAAGCACTTAAGGTGAAATTATATGATCTTCTTCCCCTTCGTGTCAGGCAGGACAGTTTTTTTGTGGGCTCAAAACTTCGTGACTTTCATGGCGTCGTCGTCGGGGCAGCGCAGAGGTCGCTTATATCATACTGAAAATGCATGATACAGCTCCACACATGTCCCACGAATGGCTCGTGCAAGTCTGACTGCTTGAAAAATAACAACAAACAAAACGTCTAGCTGATATACTTTATCTATCTATCACCAAATAAATGTTTGGTCAGATAATGAACCTTAAATTGTTTCGCCAAAAGATAATTTTACCATTAATTTATCTATCAGAGATCAAAATCACATCATTAAAACTTTATGTGGTATTTTTTGTTAGCCCTTGCTGTCCCACAGTAGTTTAGACCAAGTCCTTCCTTAATTTTAACAAGTAAAACTGTTATAAACAACCAATTTAACTAAATAAATATATTTTATACTAGCACTTCGCCCTCGGCTTTGTCCGCAAAAATGGTGATAGCTCCGCTAATACAGGGTGTAAAAAGACTCATAACGAAGCTGAAAGGCATTTATTCTCCCCATCATTGCGATCAGTTTTTTGTTCTAGACCTTATCAAGGAACCTTCTAGTTACGGAGAAATTGGGAGTCAAAGTAAGATTTTTACTTTAAACATCTCCACGACCCCCGTGCTATTCAATCCATCCATCAACACAATGCTCTGTGTGTGTTACATTGAGTCATACCGTAAAACGTGATTTTTCACCCCAAAAAAAAAGTCTTTCCCATCAATATTTTTTGCGTAAAGTTACTTAGTTTGATGTACATAATGCTTCGTTGTCAGCTTCGTGAAGAGTCCGTTTACAGCCTTTTTTTTCGGATGTGAGATCATCAATTGACTTCTCTCGCTAGCGGAAGGGAGTGTCAGACTTGTACTGACTAAAACCCATCCATGTTCCTTCCTTGCCCTTTGTGTTCCAGGGCCGCGGTATCTCTTTCGCACAGTCCCGTAGCCCTGGCAAGCATCGGCCCTTGCGGGCCCCTCCTGAATCCGTTTACACCCTGTATGTATGATATTATTTATGATTAAATATTTTATAGCCTTTATATTCTATAGCATCCATGAATAATGTATCTTTATATCAGTGATTTTTTTATTAGATTATTAGTTCCGGAGATTAAACCCTACATAAAATCTTACAAAAAAAATTACCTCTTCATAATATTAGTATAGACAAAAAAGTACCTAAATATGGTTTCCTAATGAACATGAGAAGGATCTGTTGTCATAATAAAACTAGTATAGTTGTTAATGGCACAAACATTATGCAACCACTGGCATTACATAATCTAACTACATGTTAGATATGTGGGCGCTGTTAGCTAGCGCTGCTATGTAATAATAGGTAGCTACTGACACGTGTCAGGTATATATTTACGCCTATGTATGTCAAGTCCAGGGATAGTAAATGATCACCAAATTTAGTAAATGAGCATCAAATTTTAATGAGGTAGTTGATGACAAACTAGTTTTTCCTAGGCCGACTTGGGGCACCCCGACACGGATAGATTAGGTTAGAAGACCCGGGTCTCCTTCGACTCGGATGCAAGAACATAACAGTTCAATTTCTGGTGGTCATTAACTATTTCTGGTTCTAATTTCACGCTAAAATGGGGATTTTGGTTATTATTTTTGGCAACCAAAAGTGTTTTTTTTCCGTTATATTTGACTAGATATGGTGGTTGGTTAAACGTAAGCCCTTATGTCTTACTATCTAAATGGTTGAGAGCTTTTTTGTGCGCAGTAGCGATGATTGTAGAAGATATAATTATCATACTATAGTGTTGTGGAGTAGTACATTACTATTCTAACATGAATCCGCAAGATCAGCCAAGTCATTAATATTGTTACATAAGAGCCGTGCACCTCATCATTTAAACACATTTATTAAATAATTGAATACCTGTGTGTCTGTTACATATTTATAGCTGGGTTAGGTACACATGATAGAGGAAAAACCGAGAATTTAGCTCTGAACGATCGGTACAAAAGAAATAATTTAAATTATTTTATGTTTGGATTCAATGGCCTTAATAATACCTATGTGTAACTGTTTGGATGTAAAATTAACAGGAAAATTTAGTTGCCATGGCCATTTTGTCGACTCGGTATTGACCAGTTTGAGCCAAGTAGTTATTTAGTATAGAATCAGTATTATATTCAACAATTCCTAGTCAATAGAAATTTCACAAAGGTTGAAACTATCACATACACAAATACTGGGTGGAAGGGACCAACAATTGCTGTTTCTTACAAAAGTGTAAATACCTACACGGTCAAAATGTATGGAAGAGCAGATTTAAAAAAAAAAAAAAAAAAATTTTAAGTTTATGCGTCGCAGTCCCCTTCCACCCTTAAAAAAAAGAAATATTAGAAAAGTCAAAAATGTATGAGGCTATCGCAAACCATAAATATGTCAATCTTATTGAAAGTCAATAAGGGAATGCAAAAGGGTCATCAAGGTTCATCCCATAGGGTCTCAGGTTGTCTTGACGTGTCACTGCATGGCAATCCACAGTAAGATGGTCATCATCTGCCTAGCCTTTTCGAAACTGTGTTGGGGTCGGTCACCCATCCACGAACCAACTTAGGTAAGCGCAGCTTATCCTAAAGATCGACCCGAGCTGCTGTTTTTATTTAGCCACTAGCTCCTCCGCCTTAGGACGGTAAAGTAGTTAAAAGGTGGAATGTACTGACTGCTGACGCTGCTGCTTTTGCTCTCGTGAAGGTAGATGCGTAATGAATCGCTTTATATGGAAAGGACATAATCATATTACATATGCAACGACTTTGCCAGCAGTGTCCACATTAATTAATGTCCATCTGATTAACAGTATGCATGTCTATGAATTTAAGTGTGTCGGTGGTCTAGCGCTACCCACTGCTGAGTGTGAAGTTTGGATGGATGTCCCGCTTGATGAGAATAAACTCTTCCCTAATTATATGGGACTTAACCTGACGGGCCGTACCTGTGCAGATTCACAGGCGTGATATTATTTTAAAATATGAGCCACTGGTGATCTCGAGGCAACCATTAACCGTTAAGGCGAATGCACCAGGGAAACCCGCGAATCTAAGACGATGTAACTTGTCTGAAAAAAGCATGCAAAAAAATTGACGGCCCACCAATAGCAATGGTAAGTAAGCCTCCTTTGCCTATAGACATCTGCAAGAGCAGGAAAATCTCGAATACCATTCCAGCGGCAAATTTGAAGTCTTGTGTACTTGTACTAACACTGCCATTCAGAGGCAGATTCCCCAGTGCATGCTTTTATGCGGCTGAGTCAATCTTGACTACTAATAAGTTGCCTAAATAAAACTTATAACAATACATACTAAAACGATTCGTTGACCATTGTTATTGAAGAATCAAAATTAATCTACGGGGGTACCCCCACCACAGACGAGCAGACACAGACCCTGTAAGTTTGTGTACTGGCATCTCGCAGGTCAACCTTCATAAAACTGGTGGTCGACTCTTCAGGCCTCGAGCCAAGGTGTTAGATTTTAAACTAAGCGACACACCCACTTTGGGGGTATAGTAAGGGACAGGCAAGGATATTGGATTTGGCATAAGCCCCAGGCCACAGAGAATTCTGGAATAGAAATAACCCCTTTTGTTTACGGATGGGAAATCATTAAATGACTTCTCCCGCTCCGGGCAGAGCGGAAGGGAGTGTCAGACTTGTACTGACTAAAACCCATCCATGTTCCTTCCTTGCCCTTTGTGTTCCAGGGCCGCGGTATCTCTTTCGAACAGTCCCGCAGCCCTGGCAGGCATCGGCCCTTGCGGGCCCCTCCCTGTTTGCTGACATCTTTTTGAGGCGTGCGTGGAACACGAACGCGCCGTCTACACGGCCTGTCGTCAAAAGATGGACGGACGGCGAGCTAGCCCATTACTCACCGTCCACAGGTCCGCGTCTACGGAGGCCGGAAGCCACCACGTGACCCCCGACGCCCGAGGCTTCCCGCGGAGGCTGGGACGAGACGTTCTCTCCCTATCACGCTCCGCCACCTCCTTCGCTAGCATGACTGCTTCGCAGAAGGAGGTGACGGCGTCCCATTCCCTCTCGCTCCGGACCATGGATTGGACCAGGGCCGGACGCGATAGGTCGCCGCCGCCGATCGCCGCCACGAGGACACGGCGGTGCTCCGCCCAAGCGGGGCTGACCTCCACTGTGTGCTCCACCGTGACCTCTGGGCGATTCTCGCAGTGGTAACACCCGGGCGTTTTCTCCCGCCCGATTTGGTGCAGGAACCTCCCGAAACAACCGTGTCCGGTGAGGATCTGCGCCAGGCAGAAGGTGAGGGTGCCGTGGCGCCTCTCCAGTCACTCCTCAAAGAGGGGACTTATCGCCACTATTATGGCGTGCCCTGCACGGGGTTGCGACAGTCGCTCTCTCCATGTCACCATGAGATCGCGCCGGAAGACTGTCCGCTGCGCGACAATTTGCCGCGGCAGCGGAGTTTCCCCCCGGCGTAGTGCCTCCAAGCGCCACTCGTGTAAGCGCGCGAGGACTATCGCCTCCAGATCCCATGTCGGCAATCCTGCAAGGAGGCTCGCCGCCTCGCCGGAGATCGTGCGGTACCCCCGGACTAGCCTTACGGCTTCCACTTTTTGGGGCGCGTTCAGGTAGTGGGCGGCTCGTCACCTCAAGGAACGCGCCCACACCGGAACCCCGTAAACGGCCATGGACTGCGCGACCCCCGCGTAGAGCCTCCGGTAAGAGGCGTTTGGACATAGAAATTACCCTTAAGTACAGAGAAATACACATACATGAATGCCAAAATTAGACTCATTGGTCCTTCTGTCACCGGCTGAATTCAGGAAATTGTAATTAGTGCCTTTCTATAATTGTGACCTAACCAACAAACAAATATTTGTGAAAAAAGGCGCGTGTTGATATGTCAAACTTTGAAAGCGATTGTCGCTGGTCTAGTCGCTCTCGTTCTAAAATCAAAAATGCCAAGATTGTTGACAAACAACTTCACACATTGGTTACAGCTACTGGTACTTTCACAAGTTATTATGCCTTGTGACTGTGACTGTAGCTTAGCCTTCTTTGTTTTTCCGACATTCAAAAGGTCCTGTAAGGGTCTAATTGAAATAAATGCTTTTGAATTTAAGTTTGAGTTTGAGTTTGTAATATTATTGACGTAACATCTCGTGGTCACGTTTTCAACAGCTACATAATAATGATTGTTCCAGAAAAACGCTTGTGCTTTTGTGAGTACGAAACAATTTGAGGCAAAGAATATAACTTGTGACCAGTTTCGCAAAAGAAACAAACAACTTTTCTAAAAGAAGCCGGTGCTATAAAAGCCGGAAAAATGCGTGAACAACTTTTCCACCCCTTTTTTAAACACACCGGTTTCTTGAGGTTTATTTATTAAATTCATACAATAGAAACCTGGGGAATTGTTTTACGTGAATATATTTTGACCCTCGACGTGACTCGAGCGTGCCAAAAGTTATTTAAAAAATTACCTACCTACTTACTGCCAGTTTCTGATTAAAGTATTTGAAAAGCGACATACTCTAGTATCTTAAGTTTAAGTAATTACTTATGCAACTATTTTTATGCATTAAACAAGAATTTGAACATTTTTTTTTCGATATAGCATCTCGCCGGTCAATCTGTGAAGATGGTTTCTGCTTAAACGGACTATTCTGTAGATGCCTTGAGAGTAAAGCCTCTAGCCAGGGTCCAAGAATTTGAACCTTAAAAGACAGCGAAGCTAAGAAATCTAACATTGACAGTTATAACTTCAAGCAATTCTTAAAGTACAGAATAAAAATCGTATCTTAAGTTATTACTTATACTACAGTAATCACTTTGACTTGTTTATAGATACGGGTGTTGAACTCTACTTAAGGTTAACCTGTAACTAAGTAGGGTTTGTCAATTCATAAACTTCTATTACTTACTTCGCAAACCTGCTATACGTCTATCACGGGTTGCTGCTGGTACTAGTTAGCAGGTGAAGCATCTTTATAAGCAAGTGTCTATACCATGTACATTAACTTAAAAAGTACATTCATCTAAGACAACATACACACAGGTATATCGTATACCTGTAACACATTTGGAGCAAGTTCCGTATGTCGTCATAGTTCATAAAAATAAATAGTTTCCTTGGCAGCGCCACCTGGTGTCACGTAGTGGTATTACGTTTTATGTAATGTACATGTTTACTTGTGTTTAGGAACACATTGTGCTTCGAAATGGGTGCGTTTGGCCCCGAGATTGAGATAAACTATTGTTTGTTTACTAAATCATTGCCTTGATTGTAGGTTTTGAAGATGATTAAGAACAATTAAGCTGCAGTCGTAAGAATTTCAAGTCAAAGATTTTTGAAATTTTCATCGCTTTCTATGATTTTCTATCTGTGTTTGACATGAGATAATATCAGACAATTCAAAGGGTGATTCTGGCTATATAACTCAGGATCTAAAGAGCAGGAATCGCGCTTGCGATCAGCAAATCAAGTGTTGACTGACGATATCATGCGGGTGTAACATCACCAAATTAGCGCAAGTACAAATAAAGCATACATTAAGATATTTTGCATTACTTCCGAGGAAAATTAACCAGCATAGTAATGAATGAACCTCGAATAACAACACTGGGTTCATAAAGTCAATGCTTCAGAAGTAGTTTGTCACATTTAAGTCACATCAAAACGGCGTTACACCAGAAATTATGTAGATGTCTGCATTTATTTACATATAAATGATATGTGTATCACAAACTGAACTGCAGAAGGTGAATTCCTTAAAAAATATGCCATAGAGTAGAAAACTACTGTATGGCATATTTTTAGGACTGTTTGTTAGCTGGGCAGAGCACTCCTCTCGCCGAAACCAAATCTTACAGTTAATTACATATATAGATCCATCTAATCAATGGTCGTTCCAGAAGCATTTATCGCAACAGTGACTTTTATAAGTAAGTTTTCTTTTATGGAAAATCTGTGTTATCTTCAATTCTTTTCACTTGATGAGATATAGATCTCCGGTTCAGGATTAGGTTTTCGATTCTTTTAATCCAAAGTGTCGTGAAGCCTTATATTAGATTTCCTGTTAATTTAATTAATCAATATTGTGATGCTGAGGTGTAAATCGGAATGCATTACGGTAAAAGTACAACGAAAGGTTTGAATTCCTGGTTACTATACCAACTACTCCGGGGTCTAAAGATTTATCTACTCTATCCTGTTTCTTCAAACCCGTGTACCTTCTGCAATTACCGGTCAACTTCGTGATACATGTCAGGCTGGTCATCTGGACCGTCAGTCTCGTCCCTGGCCTTGGCGAGCGATGTAATCGTGACACTGCGACGTGATCGCCATGCTAACGCCTGTGGACGCGGGGAATAACGTGCGAAGGTTAGAACTGGTGCCGGTGATAAACCTCAGTCAAAGGTGATCAGAATATTATAAAGCTATTAACTGGTCCTTGACATAATTTGAGTTTCAACTTGTAGATACCTACTTTTACATTTCCATGAGAAGCAAACGTAACTTGTTTCTCGAGATTAGAGACATATCTTTTTGGCGAGTGTTTGAACTGGGTTCTTGAGTCAGTTACTGCATATACAATACTGGTCTTCAGTTAAACTGGAAGCCTACCTTAGCATGTATGATAAGATTGGACTTAGAGGAAGTCGTGACTTGTTATAAAATTCTTTGCGGGGAATCACTTAACGATATGCAGGTTAAACCTCATTTGTTTTTGGTCATGTGCTAAAAAAGAATAATAGCTTTGACATGACTTTATCATCCTTTTTTAATTCTTTTTAGTAACTTCATCGGATTTTGAGATATTGTTGCAAAAACTCAAAAACGTGAACATTTTACTACTCGCTGTAGCTGTTACACCAAATCCTAGACAATTAATTGTAATAAAGCCTAGTTCACAACGCTGTTGCTTGTAGGTAACTAACTTCTCAACGGCATAAACGACAAACAAGACTTGCATACACCCTCTATGTAACCCTTCACTAACAAGAGACGAATTATCAGAAATCCTTCGTTAGTCACGATTTTGTTATAAAAGGAACAATTCAGTAACTCTATTTAATGCCTCCCCCACTAGTGTCACGGGCGGTACATGAGAGGAACTCCTTCCCCCGGCCCGAAACTCCCGCAGTTCACTCTTTTTGACGTTGTACGCCATGCCATGTGTCTCAACAAACACCTCGAACACGCTTACTAGTTATTATCCAGCCACGAGCTCCTCGATTTATTAATATGACCCAAAAAGTAATGAATACATTTTCAAACTAAATCAATATTATAAACGAAACGATAATTTACATTTAAAAAACGTTCGAATAAAATTAACATAACGTTATAGCGTTAACGTTGTGATCGCGGTTATTTGAACAGTTCTTATCATCATTGACCACATCATAACATGATTGATGTTTCAAACGAGCTTTATATCATTGTCTGAGCTTTAGAATCATTAGTTTTTTATTATAACATAATATCACGCCTGTAGTCGCCTGCCTGACCTAATAGTACACCCACATTTCGAAGGTCATGTTTAAATCCCATGTAATAGGGGGCGAGCCTATTGCCATCAGCCGGACACGCAGTAGTCTAGCCCACTTGAGAGACTAAATTCTTGGGCCCACAAGGGCTGATGCCTGCCAGGGCTTCGGAACTGTTCGAAAAAGATACCGCGGCCCTGGAACACAAAAGGCAAGGAAGGAACATGGATGGGTTTTAGTCAGTACAAGTCTAACACTCCCTTCCGCTCTGACCAGAGCGGGAGAAGTCACTTGATGATTTCCCATCCAAAAAAAAGAGACTAATTTCTTGTAGTAATTCAGTGTTCTGTGATGAAAATTTTCTTTGGTTCTATAGTGGAAACGCTGAAAGTGATCCAATAAACGTGATGATATCCTCATTGTTACTGAATATAATAACAAGTTAATTATCCTAGCGCTACTGTGTTGTTGTAGGTGACCTAACCTAACAAGGATTGTGTATTCTGATGTTATTTTTGATTTTAGGTAGTTACCAAATTACCTTTTAGCTTGTATATCCTGTTGTTACATAGGTCAAAACTTTTCCTGGTTTTTAAACTTTGTGACATTTACATTATTTGTGTTTGAATACTTTTCCTGCTACGGATATAAAATGTAATGAAATTAAAAGAAGAGGGTTTCCGCGTTACTGGAGCGCTTTAGTGTGGAACATTCAATGGGGACTATTTATAAATAAGTGGCACGTGCTGCCTTTCGGCAAGTACTTACTTCCCCCATCATTACGTAGAACAGGTGCTCCATGGAGGAAAACATATTTTTCGACACAACAATATAGCCCATGACGATGTAAATAGCTGTAAAAAGGAAATAAAGATGAATAAAAAGAGAATAATGACCAAAATGAAGAGATTCCGTGAAAATAATATGGCTCTGAACTTGGAAGTGAATACAGAGATTAGAATATAAAAATATAAGATAGATAGGGATAGTAGTGGAGTCCCTGAGCTTTTAGGAGCCTTCGTTAGATCGATTTCAGGCAGCTACTTGAAATCCCTTGTTTAGGAATATACGGGGTGGCAGGGACACCGACGCGAAAACTGTTAGCAAGTATCCAGTACAGCATGCTGAGCCCAAGGAAGTACATAGGAAATTTTTCATCAGTTATAAAAAAAACCAGCTGTTTCCTGCAAAAGTGTACCTACACGGTCAAAATGTATGTAACAGCTGATTATTTTAATAACCGATGGTGCTCAGAATGATGTTTTCGCGTCGGTGACCCTTCGAAACCCCGTATAGAATAGAGCCCATAATACGATTTGTCGGGTTTTCAGCACCAAGCGTAGAGTTGCAATAGATGTCTTAACGTATCACTTAGTGCTAGCGAAAGCGGTCATTACAATTTTTAGATTAGTGTCTGATTTCATTACTACAGCCTAACCCAGGTAAGTTGATAGACCTATAGTACGCTTCAACCAACTTATGTGTGCAGGCGGAAAAACGCAGAACTAAAATAAATATACCAAGTTTGACATACCGATGCAAATTTTTTTGACAATCAGCGCTACCTTGAACTGCACACTTAAAGTGGTCATACTGTACCTGGCTGACCTCGATCTAGTGCAATTGATGCCATTAGATTTTGATTAGGGATACGCCAGAATTTTCTCGAACGTTTTGTCGGTCAAGGCAAAGAGGTTGAAGTTAGTTATCCTTGTTGTAGTGCGTGATGTTTAGGGTATAATGAGGACCAAGTTAACTTCCTGTTGTTCATTAAAAAAAAATAAAGCTGACGAATAATGTAAGTACTTTTTTCTGTTATCTGTATACCAACACTCGGACATTGCTTCTAGAGAAACAACGCCCCACATCAAGAGTTAAAGTGGGTCCCCGCAGAAAAGTATTCCATACAATGCAATCGTCTTTTGACGCTTTCGAATTACGTTGGCAAGGGCGCACCGCTCCTGGGGGGTATGAAGAACAGGGGAAAGCTTTTCATCCCCCATAGAAGAGGGAACATTTCCGACCAGACGGGTGTTATGTCTGGTGGGCTACTGCCCAAAATTGGTTGTCGGGTTCTGGTATATACTCTTAAGTCACGGATAACTTTAATAGCGCGATGTAGGATTTCGTTGATTAGTTCGTCCACTTCGTCATAGATGGCGCTGTAGTACTTTTTTGTTCTATGATGCTTAGTACTTTAGTAGTTAATGTATAAAAAACAGCGTTCGTAACTTCCACATTTTTACGTTAATTTTGTTTGCGGACATGTCATGTGTCCACTGCCTGATTTAATTCCAGACTGTCCTGTTTTTTAATTTTTTCCGTATTGTCCTGTAACTATAATAGACATAATATCACTGTAGGGTTAGGCAGGTGTACCTAACAGTACACACCACATATTATACCAGTTTTTTCCTTTATAAAAATATCTTTGTATCTTTAGTTCCGTAATTAAGTTAAAAAATCATTTTGGATAGACTACTTTAGACTAGTGACTACACCTTAACGTAAACCACTTTTTGCAACTAATTGTGTTGTAGAATTTTCAAAGTGTGACCTTCACGGTGGCGGTTTTAAGTGAATCACCCTGTATATGCGTGTTCTTTTAAGATAATTGATGTTACAGCTCGACTTCCTTCTCATCACGGGAATTGGGAAGCAGCATATACACCTAGAGTACCTAGACCTATTTAATATACGTACATGTACCTGCTTAGTTAATTAATGAATGATGTTAATGTCCACCATTTTCACAAAAGTTGAAGACGGAATTTAGTGCAATTATGATGCATAGTATAGCATAATCAGCCTATAATGTTCCCACTGCTGGGACACAGGCCTCCTCTCTATGACAGGAAATGGGCTGTAATCCACCACGCGAGCACAGTGCGGGTTGCTAGATGTCACATATCTTTGAATTGTTGGTTCTTGTTCTCACTGGGCCACGGCTGCTCTCAGTGGGCCTCCGCTGCTCTCATTTATGATGTGACTTTACTATATAACCAGAATGCATGGCCGTCTTACATGTTCTATTCTAGCAGATTCTGTTCTGTAATGTCTTTAAGCAACTGGTGCCATTGTTGACAAATCTGTGGAACGGTTAGCTTTTTGATTTAAATAAAACTGGCCAAGTGCGAGTCGGACACGCGCAAGAAGGGTTCTGTACCATTATCTATACAACATTAGACAAAGGTAAATTGCGGTTTACGATTTCTGACGTATTAAAAAAAAAACTTGTTACTAGATCTCGTTCAAACCAATTTTCGGTGGAAGTTTGCATGGTAATGTACATCATATTTTTTTTTTAGTTTTATCATTCTCGTATTTTAGAAGTTACATACAGGGGGAGAGAGAGACAGAGACACTTCCAAAGTGTTAAAATGTGTGTGTCCCCCACACACATTTTAAAACTTTGGAAGTGTCTCTCGCGCAAACTATTCAGTTAAGAAAAAAATAAATATTAGAAACCTCAATATCATTTTTGAAGACCTATCCATAAATATCCCACACGTATGGGTTTGATAAAAAAATATTTTGAGTTTTAGTCCTAAGAATGGGAAACCTCCAAATTTGATTGTTTTTTTTTTTTCTATTTTTGTGTGAAAATCTTAATGCGGTTCACAGAATACATCTACTTACCAAGTTTTAACAGTATAGTACTTATAGTTTCGGCAAAAAGTGGCTGTGACATACGGACGGACAGACAGACAGGCATGACGGATCCATAAGGGTTCCGTTTTTTGCCATTTGGCTACGGAACCCTAAAATCCGTCGATTGATACAGTAAAATAAGTTAGTAACTGTAAGCTGTAAAGCTACTTTTTATAAAATAAATAAATACTTAGATATTATACACAAAGTAAATCTTGTTGGATTAGTACGGGCCTAAAACTAATGTATGCCTTTGAAAGGAAGGCAAGTCAAAAAAAGTGGTCTACGAGTCATTGCACTACCGTTAGTCGAATTAATGAGATGCAAATTAAATAAATAAAAAATATTAAGGTATTAATCACAGCAACAACAAACTAAAATAAGAAAACACAGAATGATTACAGTTTTAAACTGAATACAAATCTTAAATTCAGGGACAGTGATAGGCAGACACCGTCTAAACTTGGAATAATATTGCACAATACTTTCTTACAAATAAGTTATCAAAAAAGAGCACTACGGAAGGACTTTTGAAAATTCGAACGCAATTAATGGTCCCTTGTAAGTATATTCATCTTTTTTAAAGTTAGAAACTATTTTATTTCACATAAGGCCTAACATGGTCTGCCAGGGCTGCGGGACTGTTCGAAAAAGATACCGCGGCCTTGGAACACAAAGGGCAGGGAAGGAACATGGATAGGTTGTAGTCAGTACAAGTCTGACACTCCCTTCCATTCCGCCCATAGCGGGAGAAGTCATTCGATGATTTCCCAACCGAAAAAAAATTGGGCATTTTTTTTTATTTTCCGTCATTGTCACTTATAAAATGTCGACAAAAAGATGCACGGTTTGGGTTGGTCGTTTCCTAAGGAAAAGAACCGGCAAGAAACTCTATGGTTACTCTTTTAAAAAATATTATCATGTTTTTCGAATGCTCATCTCCCAATGATGTTGAAGAGGCTGACAAGGCTTGTTTAATGATAATACAAACACAACAAGAAAGGGAAACTAATGACAAGATCGAACTGATGAGATTAGGAGCTAAAGCGCAGTGCAACACACTCAGGGCCGACCGGTTGGTGAGGTCTGACCGGCTCGCGAGTACCTAACATCATAAACTTTGCATATGTATATCAATGATATGCAATATTATCTTGAGTTGACCTTTAAGTTTTTGAATCTTTGTGGCTTTAAGTTTTGAGTTTTAAAAAACGGGGTATGTTCCTGGCTTTTGTGACTGCCTCGTTGGTCTAGTGGTCGCAAGCGCGACTGCTGAGCATGAGGTCCTGGGTTCGATTCCTGGGTCGGGCTAAGTGTTTATTGGGTTTTTTCATCAGGAAATTTTCAGTAGCAGCCTCAGAGTCGAAATGTGGGTGTACTATTAGGTACACCTCTGCCTAACCTGTCAGGGATTACAGGCGTGATAATGTGTGTTTATCGTTTTATAAAAAAATGGATCCAAGGTTATGCTTAGATTTGACAAATGCTAAAAATTTTTGGAGTTTTGATAGCGTCTAGACGATGTTGCAATGTTTATTTGCACTGAGCCCTGAGTCGAGCACTGACCGACACAGGCCCCCTTTCCCCAAGGCATCGGCTCAGTGCAGAGCCGATGCCTTGGGGAAAGGGGGCCTGTGTCCCAGCGATGGGAACGTTTTAGGTGATTACGCTATATTAATGTTAATCAAACCACGCTAAAGAGAGGTCTCGTTTCTGAACAATGGCTTATAAACAGCGATATTTTGGAGCGCTAACTTTACTAATGTCTCTTTATTTGCTTTGACCATTTATTAGGAGGCAAGCTTTTCACATAATACTTTAAATAACAAGCAAAGTGAAAATAACTACAATTTCATCACCATATTGCATTGTGTCGCAATTCATAGTGAACTTACTATGAATTGCGACACAATGCAATACCACGTCGTCACCATCAATTATGACTGACTACAAGTACCATGATTCACTGCAACACATTACACATTTGTTTTCTCTCGTCGTGGTGGCCCAGAGTTTGAAACGTCCCGCGTCCGCTTCTCATGCCTGAGATTTTGGGTTCGAAACTTGTCAAGTAAAAAGGGTATCTTTCAGTTAATTCGTAGTTAAGTTAGTTTTTAGTTTCTAAGATTTCTATTGTATCATGTTTCTCACTAACTGGGTTGCGTTCACGTAAAATACTGGTATTCAGCGGTATCTGATTAGACTGTAATTTGGAAGAAGAAGGATGTAAGATGGTGGTTTTTCAGTTGTCTTTGTCAAACTGACATCGGTGAACGAAAGCATTGTTAGGAAATCTGAACTTGTTCATGAAGTCTGTCCCGAAATCGAAGCTCACGTTTAGCAAACGTGGTGATCGATGTTCCTGCCTTCTTGGTATGATAAAAGACCCGTACCTTACATAGCGACATGAACAGGCTGGTTTTATTATTATAAATACGCAGTTTTTTCATCTTGTTTGCTTTGTTAAAAAATGTTGCGTACATTACGTTGTTTTGTTCATTTGGAATGAGAGAAACACGTGTTACGGTTTTTGTTTAGGAGCAAAGAATTACGTACCTGGAAAATTTTACTGCCCTGTTAGATTCCTAATACCTGTTATAATGTTTGTAAAAAAGATGGCTGTGTAATGGCCTGTGGATAATATATGTAATCTAAGTGAACTTATAAGGTTTGCCAAAGGGCGATGGAGCGGCGATGCATCTTTATACCCAATACACTAGTATTGGGTATAAAACTCAGCGACAGAATTCGCAATACTACAATGAAGTTGAAGTGGGATTGAGTGGGGCACGTCTGTAGAAAGAATGCATTAGGACCGATGGACCAGAGTCGTTACGCAGTGGGTGCCAGAAGACGGGCGTCATCGCCGTGGGAGAAAACGCTGTCGCCTGTAATGTAACAAATACAAGGTTCGATTTTGAGCGTTACGTTGACTTGTTTTTGTATGAAATCGAAAATTGCAGCCTGAAGTCTGGATTTGTGTCCTATTGATGGCAATAGGCTCGCATTAATGCAATGGAAATAAAGTTGTAATTTACTCTACTACCTATCTCTTTTGGGATTACTGACTCATGTTATGTTTTGCCAACCCGTAGGTTCAACCAAAACGAGGTCTCCACGTCCATTCAGTCCAGTACCAAAACGCCATCAAAAATCCAAAAAAAGCTCCATAATAACCCGCGAGTCCAGTTTGAAGGTCGTCTTGAACAAAATCAGTAAAAAATCGCTCGTGGCAAAAACCCAAAAGTCAAATTACAAATTTCGACAAACCGGTCTTTTATTAGGTTTTGTATTTACATCACATAAGGCCTGTTTAATTTATTATAGTATTCATATTGGCGTATCACACAAAAGATTTGTTGAAATTGTGTAGCGGATTTTAATGACTATGGTCCTGGTAGCCTATCATTTTAATCTTACTTGAATGTGGGAAAAAGATGAAGCTATACCTACAGGCATCTAACTCCGTCTGACGCAGACTCCACACAGAAGACTAGTGACTACTTCTGTAAGAGGTGGTGTTAAGTTGGTGGTTTAAAAAAAAGTTTTCCTCTTGTTTCAGATGAACGAAGAATGATCAGTATTATTAAACTGCATAAACAAACGTAACGTCACACTGGCACCACACGTGCACCAGCCAGGTTAGACACCTATAGCACATCCACTGACGGCATCGGGCATTATTTTGGCCGCATCGGACTCCTTCTACAGATATTAATCAGTTAGGTAGTCTGCAGTAAGACCTCGCTCCACGTCAGTAGAGGCAGTAGGTACACTTCTAATACCTTCTGTTCCACCACTTTCCTGCTCTGCATATGCATGCGCGTCAGACCTTCTTGGATTTTTGCTGGCGTCACAAAAGTAAAAGGTGTGTAAAAGGAAATTGTCTTGTCTTTCCTTCTAACGTAAATAATAAATATCATCGTTCGACATCAGTAAGACAATGCGCTGTATGTGTTGCAAAGTTTTCCGATGAGTGTATTGTGGAACATATTATGGCTAGAAAGGGTGTGACTATTAAGAGGATAACTGACAGAGGTGTAAGGTGCAAGATGATGTTTCCTGTACCACAATTGCATACACACTTCTAATCACAATCTGAAGGATGTTTTTTAATATCCAATACTTCATAATCATGTTCATCTATCTAATGTTTTATCAATTATGCTGGGGTTGGCTTGCAGTATACACTACAATCTACGTTACAACGTAGATTTTCAAAATGAAAGGCATTATGCATGTGTGTGACGCAATTACTCCGCAGGTTTACGTACTCATGCTTCCCTCCAGGGTGACCTTGATATAACTGAGTTGTTGGTTTACATTCAGTTATAAAGATTTATTTCATTGTGGATAAACTAACTATATACATTAATAACCAGACCAGACCAGATGTATGAACGTGGACGAGGCAAAAGTAGTATGTAAGGATCGTAGCAGGTGGCGTTCTGTAGTTTATGTATGTATGTATGTAAAAACTAATTATTAAAAACTATGAAACTACACTACTAAACTATATTTATAAACTAAAATGAATAAACTAACAAAATACTATAAAAGGCCAACGAAAAACCCCTCCTCAACGCTGTCAGCTGGTAATGTGCCCAAGAGACTGGCGGCCTTGCCACGGGCACGTTGTATGGCAACACCAAGCCTCTGGTTAAGGTAAAAGCCAGCCCTTGGGTCACGGGAAGCGCAACTAGGCGTTTCGAAATTTCCTTAAGCTGGCTATGAGCACTCGGCCCCAGAGTTTCAACCCCAAACGGCTCGAAATATAGTTTCCAAATTTAGTTACCATTCGAGTTTAGTTACTAAAGCTGCATCAAAAAGTTACACTATGAAATATTTTATTACTATTAGACAACAATGTTCGGAATAGTTTACTCGAAGCCGTATAACGTCAATGGTGTGCTTGATGACGCTTGTAAAAGCTTCGTTAGTTAATTATTTTAATCTAAAATGTCAATCGTCAGCGTAGATCCGCAGTAACGCGACTCAGGGAAGGAAAACGGATGTGTGGCATTATCGGATCTTATCGTTTTGTGTAAAAACTTAATTAAAGTCCGAAAACTGTTTTATATATCAAACCTGTTGTTGCTTTTTAGGTGTCGTCTACATTGTTCAAACTCTAAAATGACTGAGGTTAAGTAAATTCTTAGGTAAAGTCATAAATCAATCACTTGATTTCATCATCGTTCTCGTGCCCACAAAATTACAGGGTGTAAGCAGACTCTTCACGAAGCCGCCTACCAAGCATTATGTACATCAAACTAAGTAACTTTACGCAAAAATTAGTGCTGGGAAATGACTTTTTTTTTGCGCTGAAACATCACGTTTTTCAGTAGAACTCAATGTAACGCACTCAAAACATTGTGCTGATGGATGGATTGAATAGTAAGGGGGCCCTGGAGGTGTTTAAAGTAAAAATCTTACATTAAAAACATGTATTAAAAAAAAAACTTGTGAAAAAGTTGGAAATATGACCCCCAATATCTCTGTAACTAGAAGGTTCCCAGGTATGGTCTAGAAACTCTAGAGCAAAAAAATGATCGCAATGACGGAGACAACGGACGGACGACGAACGACGGACTGCCTTTCGGTTTCGTTAAGAGTCTGTTTACACCCTTTATAAAATTTTATATCCATGCTCCTGTCATTATCCCAACATATTTGGGGTCTACGTAGCGTGTGACTTCTCTATGAGTCGTCATCTCGTGAGTCACGCTCTTTAAGTCATTGATACTAGCACTTAATGCAAAATGCAAAAATAGCATCTAATGAAATTAAATAGGTGTTTAAATTAAAACTGCTCAGTTTAGAATTTGTTAGGTTGTTTTATTTTCCGGTAACAAAATAATCTGATTTGCGGGTGATCCAATTCATGATAAACCGCCCATATAACTGCCCATGGATAAAATATTCTTTTCTTAGGTAAATGCCAACCAAAGAGAATGTTTATCACTGGGATTTGTTAATAGTAAACAGGGCAAATGATGTTTAATGGGAAACTGGAGTTGCTTGAACTATATACGCAGGTCCGTGGGAATCATTGGAATTCTCGTTATCTGCGCCAACTGGCCAGCTCCTGGTCCGATGAGAATAGTCGCTATTATTAAGTTATCTTTTATTAGTAGCATTGTGCCACTGCACTTGTTAGGTGGGCTTAAATTTCTTAAAAGCATGATAGGCGTTCCGATTTTCAATAGCAGTTCGTAAGGTAGCAGGCCAGATGGATTAAGGGAGTTCTAAAATTCTTTCGGATAGTGGACTGCATCATCGATATTACACTCTGTATCAATGGCCTTGTAGGTTTTGACTTAACCGCGGACTTTTTGTAAAATTAGTTATTACTATTCTATTCTATCTAGTTGCTGCAAGCTGTGAACTATCCTACCCAGACTCTCTTTTATACAGATTTCCGCAGCGTTAGCGCCCAAGGTTGGAGAAGAAAAAGACCCGTCTCCAACTTGAGGAAAATCGTTAACCATATTTTCGATAAGGTGGGCTCTCATGTTAGTACGTATATTACAATTTGAGTTATATTCCACAGGGGCGATGATTTTAGACATGCCTTAATGATTTCCGCACGTGTCCCTTTTGTGACGACAGAAAGTGTCTACCGAAAGTCACCAGCAAACATAAAAGTTATACCACCCACGACAGCGACTGAGTTTCTCAAGTCCTTCCTTGTTTCCGTGTTCGATCCACTGCTTCAACATGAGCTTGACTCATGGTATATTCTTCCCATATTATCAGTAACGTAATCTCATAACAACTGACCAAGTTCCAATGCGGTTAATGAATGTTGGATAGCATTTTGCGATTTATTAATTTTCTATCCTCTTCGAAACGATTTCACCGATCGATATACTGTAAAAGGCAAATCTTATCTCTATCTTTGTGATCATAAAAATATATTTTTGTATAAAGTTTAATATTTTGTTGTTTAAAAAATCGTCCAAATGTATGTCGAAAAATACTTTTTTAATACATAAAAGCTACTATATCTGCTTAAATACAACAGACAGAAATATAGTGTCGCGGAGTTTTTTGTAGAACTATTTAAAACGAACCAGGTTGCCCTACATTGTTTTCAATTATATACCACGGTTTAGGCAGCGCATGCAAATAACTCTGTTTTGAGAGGTATTTTTTTCATCCTGGCCCGACAATAATTGTGATAGCTCGGCTAATATGCTTGCTATCAATATAATTTAGAGCCTATAACACTCACGAATAATGTAGCTTTCTAACAGTGAATTTTTAAAATTGGATCATTAGCTCCGGAGATTACCCCCTACATACAAACTTACAAACAAATTTTACCTCTTTATAATATCAGTTTAGAAAAATAAATTAAATAGATGTCACCAGGACATCCATCATCGACATTAATCCTGGATCGATAGAACTCTGAGTTAATGGGGGAGGCCTTTGTACTGCACTAATTACACAGTCTAACAGAAGCAAATACCATTTTTAGGGTTCAGTACCCAAAGGGTAAAACCGGACCCTATTACTAAGACTCCGCTGTCCGTCCGTCTGTCTGTCTGTCTGTATGTCTCTCCGTCTGTCACCAGGCTGTATCTCATGAACCGTGATAGCTAGACAGTTGAAATTTTCACAGATGATGTATTTCTGTTGCCGCTATAACAAGAAATACTAAAAACAGAATAAAATAAATATTTAAGGAGGCTCCCATACAACAAACGTGATTTTTTGGCGTTTTTTTGCTCTTATAACAGAGACAGGTAGACGCTTTAAATATTCTCAGAATATTTAATTGTATATTCAATTTAAAAATAAATAGTTAAATTAAAATAAAATAAATATTTATTTTTTTCCCATTTAACAGACATGCTTTTTTTGCCGATTTTATACATCGTGCGCGAACCCGACTTGCACTTGGCCAGTATTTTTAACAATATTGTTTTATTAGAATTCTGTGTGTTTTCTGGCAATGCTTGGTTATGCTTACTGTCTTCAGGCTTTAAAAGAATTTTAGACATTTAGTACCGCATCGTCAATGTCAATCCGTCAGCAAAAAGTGTTTGCAGATTTACCCTTTCGACCGACATGTGTCGTTAAAAAGAAAACTAGTGAATGTGTAATCAAAAAATGCTGGACATACCTAGTATTTTTGGTTGGATCACTGCTGGGCATCGTTTTGTCGATTGTTAAATAACCAAGTGATTTTTTTTAACATTGATCGTAAATACTATGATTTTTTTTTTTTTTTTTTTTACAAGCCTTACTCCACACAAGTTCGCCTGTATCGTGGGGGTTACAATGATGATAGATCCTATCGCATATATCGACTGATAAAAGCGATCGTTAAAAAATAGAGCAAATCTGTGGATAGCTTTACTGTTAAAAGGTAAGGTTTGGAACATGCTACTATTGTCAAAACAAACTGCGGTCGTCAAACTGTTTGTCACCGTCAAGTGTTACGCTCGCTCACAACACTAGGCGATGCAACTTGCGACTTTTCTGAAGCGATACGCTCGTATGTCACTAGTTTAATTTACGTGAGTACAAGTCGCGTCGTGGTGAGTCGTGCAATTCATTGGTTTTCTCAGCAGTGGCTGTGTCGCCTGAGTGTGTGGCTTGTGCCCAAGAGTAACTATGAAAAGTGTATTAGACTTCGTGGTTTTCGAGCCTAAGCTTGTATGTAATGCGTATAGTCTAACTATGATTTTTATTTCAGTAGTTATTTCCAATATCTGCCCGACTATCGGCACGTAGCCTTTCGATGATGGTTTTCCTTTATTTTAAATGTTAATTTGGTTACAAGTTAAACTCATGATTAATTAAATTTACTTCCTGAAGGATAATGATAACCATATCCTTATCGCTGTCGTTATGTCGCAGTTATGTATATCATCGAAAGTCCTGATCGCAACTACGTATTGGTAAATTGGCTCTAAAATGGGGCCCAAATGGCCTTCGTTACGTTGAAATTCTATTAAATCAGTCTTAGGCCACTCAGTAAGTATTTATTAAAATTCTTTTACTAAAATTTAATATACACAAGCGTGGATTCTTACGTACTACTACATAAAGTGTTACAATAGGGTCTTTTGGCGCTCAAATAAGTGGGAAGCCAGAAATTTTCTTGTGAAATTTACCTTCTGAAAAAAAAAAACCAGGACGTTTAGTTCCGATGTTGGTAACGCACCAGAAGAAAAACAGCTTATTTGGTTTACAATTCTGGTGCTTTTTTTTATTACTAGCTTTTGCTGCCTCCTTGGTCGACTCGTTGTAAGCACAACTGCTGAGCAAGAAGTCCTGGGTTCGTTTCTCGGGTCTGGTTATTGGGTTTTTCCATCAGGGATTTCTCAGTAGTAGTCACGTAGTACATATTTGACCGGTCGTTGGATGCAGGTGGCATTGGACCAGACACGTTGGAAATCTATTGGGGAGGCCTATGTTCAGCAGTGGACAGCAACTGGCTGAAATGATGATGATGATGGTGGTGGCAATAGGCTCATCCCCTATTACATGGGACTTAAGTACACCTGCCTAACCCTTCGGGAGTTACAGGTGTGAAGTTATGTATGTGTTTACTATCTTTTGCCCTCAGCTTCGCTCGGGTTAAGGTCGGAAATGAACCCACGTTAATGTTTTAAATAAACTAGGTTTGGCCGGCTACACCCGCGTGGTTTTCGGTACCTGTCCCACGGGATTGTATTACCGGGATAAAAAGTATCCTATGTGTTAATCTACGTTATAGACTACCTGTACGCCAAATTTTATCTAAATCATTTAAAAAATATCCAGACATCCTGACATCCTCACAAACTTTCGCATTTATAACATTAGTAGAATTACACTCAGGGATAATGTCACAAATTGCGTGCCGTGCTCTTTTATGTTGGCATTGATTTAATCAATTCGTTTTGGAAATAGTTTTGATTTTCTAGACTGAGCAATTATTTTTTATTTTTGAGCTGTTATTTATAATAGGGCCTTTTTTTTCGGATGGGAAATCATCAAATGTCTTCTCCCGCCCTGGGCAGAGAGGAAGGGAGTGTCAGAAACAAAACCCACCCTTGCCCTTTGTGTTCCAGGGCCGCGGTATCTCTTTCGAACAGTCCTGCAGCCCTGGCTTATAGGGCCTCAACACACAATCCCTCAGTTTTAAGTTTAGGCAGTAACATAACATTTATATTAAAATTCCCTGTGACTCATATGATATGGCGAAAGACGTCACGATCAGTGGTTTCAACATATACGAGTATCACCACTACAATGCAAACAAAACTAGGTAATACCTAATTATTCGTTCTATTGTACACGCACAATGGGTTTTGATAATGATACACTACTTTGTAAAATGTTATTTTTTGTTATGATACCTATGATTTACTATTGGTGGTATTTGTAATTGCTTGATTTCCAAGCACGTCTATAGAACGTGGGTTCCTGAAATTTTCAGAAGCAAGCAGTTTACAAGTATTTGGGTCGGCTATTGACTTGCGTGTATGTTACCTAGGCCGTATATTCGAACCCTAGTAGGCACTTTACTTTGCCTATGTTTTCATACCTGCTTTCAAAACGGTGAAGGCAAACATCGTGAAGAATCCGGTCCTCTAATAAAAAAGAATGACAACCACCACCGACACTGGGCGTGTGGTGGATTGTTGTGTTAAACTCAAACTCAAAAGCATTTTTTTCAATTAGACCATTACAGGCACTTTTGAATGTCGGAAAAACAAAGAAGGCAAAGCTACGGTCACTGACACAAGGCATAATAACTTGTGAACTACTTTAGTTGCCCATTCCAAAGCGTAGATCTCTATGGAGAAGAATGCAGGGCAAGAAACTTCATAGACACTTTTTTCAATCAAAACATTGTAACAAAATTTTGGTTACATCATTCATGTTGAGATTATACATGTATGTGAGAACGATGTAAAAAGGCGTGCAAATTAAGAGCGTCCAGAGTAAAAGAGTAAATCAATAATTTAAAAATAAAGTACTTAAATAAAATATACCGTGACAGCTAAGAGATCATCAGTTCCAACTGACAGCGCCCGGTCACTAACATGACGCATGGATCCGCGCCATTCAACTCAACCATATTGAAGGAAACTAAATGACCCGACACACCCGCCACCATCAGCAAGACTTTGAGTGACCATA
Organism: Lycophotia porphyrea; assembly: GCA_950005105.1. Classification (NCBI taxonomy): domain Eukaryota; kingdom Metazoa; phylum Arthropoda; class Insecta; order Lepidoptera; family Noctuidae; genus Lycophotia; species Lycophotia porphyrea. Next base: position 657,857 of record OX465389.1, read on the forward strand.
ACATTCTCTCAACTGCCAGGGCACGCTCTGTTCATCCCCTGTCATAGAGGGAAGGCCTATATCCAGCAGTGGGAGCTTCGTTATCGGCTGATAATTCGTATAATAATGTACTTAAATCAACTCTCTGCCTACCCCTTTGAATTGATACAGTGGTGATGTAATGTTTACTATTGAAAAACCCATAAAATGTTTGAACTGGAAACTGAACTTAATATGTGGGTAATGAATTAATTATTTTTCCATAAAAATATATTTTTTTACATGTTTGGCAACTAAATTGCGAACACACAATAGTTTGAAGAGACACGTCAAGAGAGCCCTATATATTTTTGTATCCTGTATGGTTGCCATGACAATGCCTACACGTGTCACTGAAGACCTTACATAACTATTATATACCTAGGTATAGGTGGAACGTAGACGTATTGTTCATTGTGTATTTAAATTGAATTGTATGGGTGGCCTAGTGATTATTGTGGTTTCCTAGATGTACATAATTTAGACCTTTTTCTTCTTCTTAGCGTGTCGATGGCAAATTTTTACTAAAAACTAGCTTCTGCCCGCGACTTCGTACGCGGATCCTGTTGCTTATGCCAGCGACAACAGGGTCGTTAAAATCGAAGATCTGAAAAGTCTGATGCAGAATTCTAAGGCCCGGGGACGGGAAAACAACGGGATGCGTGAGACGATTGGAGACGTTCCAGATCTTTTATTTTTGTAAGTCCACAGGAAATGCCCATCAGACTAAACAACTTTTGCTAAGACGTCATTCCTTTTTATGTTATAATGTCGCTGGGCTTTGGACTTCCACAACAGGTGTTCCAGATCTTCAAATTTATTCTCACAGCAGAAAGTGCTCTTCACGTGGAATAATTTTTGCTATGGCACCATTTTTATATCTCTTATACTTTAGCTGGTCTGTTGCGGTTCTGCATCAGGTGTTCCATTTTCCAAAATAAATTATAGCCTATATGATGCCCAGACTTAATACCTATACAACAAAAAACTTTTCTTCCCGTTATTCCGCAGCGGATTCCAAGGGTACACTGAAATAACTATTGCAAATAACTTTTATAAAATTTCTTTATAAACTATATTTGGGGTTTTCCCTTCAGGAGCTAATATATAAAAACCGGAAGCGTTGCTGACCCTTGAAAAAGCAACATAATGTTGGCCATGAGAAAACAGCCGGTTGTCAGGTCAACACCAGCGGCTTTAAGCGTCTGCCCTTGTGACTTGTTTATTGTCATGGCAAAGCATGTAGTCACAGGGAACTGTGTGCGCTTAAATTGAAAGGGGAAATTGTTGGGGATGAGTGGTAGGCGCGGTATGAACACAATGTCACCGGCACCACACCCAGTGAAATTATACAGTGAAATTAGTGATAGCTTTGATTTCCACATCAGGTGTTTCAGATCTTCAATTTTTATACGTTAACAGAGAGTGCTTATCAGTCTGAACAACTCTTGCTAAAACGTCATTCCTATATATGTTATAGTGTAGCTGGGCTCTTGGAGTTCCACATCAGCTGTTCCAGATCGTCAAATTTATTCTCTTAGCAGAAAATGCTCAATACGTGGAATAATTTTTGCTATAGTACCATTTTTGTATCTCTTATAGTTTAGCTGGTCTGCTGCGGTTCTGCATCAGGTGTTCAAGTTTCCAAGATAAATTATAGCCTATATGTTGCCCAGACTTAATACCTATACAACAAAAAAAAAACATTCAAGTCCGTCGAGTAGTTCCGTAGATTAGCGTGTACAGACAAACAGACACACAGATAAACAGACAGAATTTTTTTTTTGGATTCGTGCTCTATTACCGTTTCTAAACACCCCCCCATTTTTTTTTTAATATATTCAATGTACAGACACAGTTTTTTTACTGTTTTATTGTTATGTAATAATAGATAATAGTTGTAATAGAAGTTTGGCTCAAAATTCAGCTTATGGTGGTTTTATGTTTGCTTTAATAACCAGCATGTTGATTGCCGTATTTGAGGAGCCCGTGGTTTCATAATAACAGCCACTCGAGTCGATCTTTAGGTTAAGCCTCCTAGGTTGGTCTATGGATGGGTGACCACCCATTACATACCGAGTTTCCTCCGTGCCTCGGAAAGCACGTTAAGCCGTTGGTCCCGGCTGTCATTTGTAGATCTTTGACAGTCGTTAGGTAGTCAGTGGCCCAAAAAAGTCTGACATCAGTCTTACCAAGGGGTATCGTATTACCCAGTATTAACTGGTCAGATCGGCAGTCGATCCATGTAAAATACTGTTATTCAGCTGCATCTGGTTAGACTGGAAGCCGACCCCAACATAGTTGGGAAAAGGCTAACAATATGATGATGTTGATTGCCCTATTTAGTGTCGTGGTCGTAGTGCGACTGCTGAGCGTGACGGTGATCCCTGAGGTTGGTTCCTGGGTTTGATATGAATTCTCAGTAGTAGCACGACACCGAGATTTGTGTCCAGTTGATGGCAATAGGCTCGCCACATGGGACGCAACATAAATGGAGAATTGTGAGTGTTCCACAGTACTCTGCCTACCCCTTCGCGGAAAACAGGCTTGATGATATAGGTACCTGTTTCTTTATTTTGCTCCAAGATCTAGAAAAAGTTAATGATTGAGAAAACAACATTTACTAATTAACGTGCCTGCTTGGATAAGCGTATAAGCGTTTGCTTAAACGCCAGTGTTGTCATCATCAAAAATGTCCCCAAATTATCCAATATTGCGTGCAACGTGCAGCAGGCGGTGCTAGTCACCACCATTATGTCAGCACTAGAAGTGTTTAACAGAGTATCGTCATACGGCAATGGTCATGAATCATTAAATTGGTTAGTTGATGAATGACGTTCAATTATACTAATCCTGTAATCCCCCAAAAGTATAAAAGTTGTCTTTAAATATAAGGAAATGTAAGCACATAAAATTTGATACAAAATAAAAATGTCTCACCCACAGCATATAACTTTAATGGTCAACAGCATGAAGAAGTGGGTTCTATGGAGACCTGGTCGTTAAATTTTATAAAGAGCTTAGTTTTGTTGAGCATATTGACAAAGTTACAAAAAAAAGCAACAAAAATACTTAGTTTCGTCATGAGAGAATGCAAAACCTTTAAAAACGTTAAAATAAAAAAGAATATGTACAACTCGCTAGTCAGAAGTCACTTGGAATATTGTAGTGTTGTCTGGTCTCCTACATATAATGTGCACATCAAGCGTATCGAACGATTGTAGAAAAGATTCTAATGGCATCTTACTCATTGTGGTATGGGTAAAAGTCTAAAATCCTACAGGGAGAGATTAGAATATTTTAAGATTGCCTCTTTAGAGAAATGAAGATATATGTTGGAATTAATTTTTCTTAAAAGATTAGTAACAGGCTCTTTGAACGATCTAGAGTGGTTGTTGCTACATCTGTGCCTCTCTCTCTCTCTCTTCTTCAACCCTTGGCCACCCAATGCTGAGTGTAGGTCTCTCCCAAATCTCTCCACGTTTGGCGGTCTTGTGTCATGGCTATATAGTTTCTTCCGGCCACTTTAGTGAGATCGTCTGTCCACCTAGTCGGTTGTCTTCCCACATTCCCCCGTCCCGTGCGTGGTCTCCAACCCAGCATTTGCTTCCCCCATCTTCCGTCCTATCTACGGCGTATATGGCCTACTCTCAGGAAAATGTTTAATCTATATATATAAAATGCTTTGTCCTGAATGACTGACGGATCAACGCACAGCCTAAACCGCTTCTCGTAGAGACCTGAAACTTGGGGGGTGTGTTCTTTGTATGATGTAGGCATCCGATAAGAAAGGATCTTTCGAAATTCTACCCCTAAGCGGGGGCAAAGTTTGTATGGGACAACGTGATTCCTTGGTCCAACCTATTTCAAATTTTACATAAGTAAACATTCTTTAACAGAATTGATGGAAGACGTGTTTCGTATTTTATTGAATCTCATCGCCTAACGGGGTTAAAAACGGGTAGGAAGTTATTTTGGGTGAGATTTGCATCGAATTTGATATCAATACTCCTTAGTACAACTTAACCCAATTTTGTTCTAAAAACAATCTGTAGCCCGCTGCTAAAAACAATCTGTAGCCCGCTGCCTGAGTGTCAAATTGACAAGACATATTTTTTCCGATCCGAATTTAATTTTAATAAATAACAGTTTAATCATTTTTAAATACAATGAACAGGAAAAAATATACAGTTACACAGCTACTGGACTTTCATCGAAAATCGAAATTGACCCATAAAATAACCACATTGATTTTATTCAAAAAACGTTGGTACTCACATAAGAGCTTGGTGCAATGCAATACACTTCTCTCCTGCCTGACGATGACCGAAGACATCTTGGTGGCATACAATTTAAATACATATTAAGGTCTTTATTAAAGCAAACAAGGCACATAAAAATTAACATATTTTCTTAAAATCTTAATTTGTTTGGAACAACTCTTAATTCTAATGTAAAAAAATTCTTATTCAAAAAACGAGATCTACAAAAATAATCACAAGACATAGGAACTTATTTCTTTCTGTTTATAAAAATATAATAATCAGTAAGTAATATAAAATCAAAACATTTTCATTATAATCATATCTTTTGCAAAATTGCAAAGCATCAATCTTATAGATTTTCCCGACAGTGAATGCACATTTTTTGGGAGCATTCGATACAAATCGGCTTTCTACACTGAAAACACATGTATTGTGTCCTGCGTTTCTTTTTAGGGTCGCAGGTTGAACAATTTTTTCGAGAAGCCAATCTGTCTTCGGAACTGCTTCCACCTGGTAGAGCTAAAAAAAACACACAAAAAAAGTCACGCAACCACCTACCATACGTCTCACAGACGGAACACGAGCATTTTTTACTTACCAGTGACAAACGCGCGCACAGTCCGACCACGACGAGCGCTTGGGCGGCACTGAGGGACGCGGCGGGAAGGTATAGGGACGTGCAAGTTGATACGTGTTTTGCGCGCCAAAATATTAACGATTTTAATTTCCTTGCGTCTGAGAGACGTATGTCAGGTGGTTAAGGGTTAACTTTCAGCGTTAGGAATAACACGCACCCACCAAATAACTTGCAAATAAAAATGCATACTTGCAAAACTGCTGTAGCCTGTTCCTGTTTTAGTCTCACAGACCAAAACCTTAACTGGGGGGAACATATCGGTACCGTAATAACTCGGGCTAGGGAAATGATCCATGTATTTAAAAATCTTCGTAATATATGTGACCTCAAACTACTTAGGACTGTTTATTTTTCTTTATGTCAATCAATAGTATCATATTGTATCACTGTTTGGGGAGGTGCATCAAAAACCACTATGCTAAGGCTCGAAAGAGCTCAGCGAGCAATATTAAAAGTAATGAGCTTCAGGAAATTTAGATATCCTACGCATCAATTATATAAGAACTTATCTATGCTCACAGTAAGACAAATATTTATAAACAATGCTATTTTACTTCAACACTCCAAGTTACCGATACCCTATTTCGCTGCAAGGCGAAGAAAAGATCTGGTATACTCCATTCCTAAACGTAAGACGGTATTTCCAAATAAATTCTTTGACCATCTTGGGCCATATTTATTTATCCAGTTATCTAAGACCATCAATTTACGCGATTCGACTCTCTCTGTTTGCAGAAAAACTTTAAATAAATATCTCATCGAAATGAACTATAATAACGCAGAAAAGCTATTAACTTCCATATCATAAATACACTTACAGAAAGACATACATACTCTCATTCCCTGCACACACACTAACACACGCGTTCACTAACTTACATTTCACATACAAACACCATTTTTTTTCTTTTCTTGATATGTATTTAGTTTTTTTTGGTTGTTTTTGTAATATTAGTCGTTATTGGCAACTTTTATTGTTATCTTGATGTTATATGTTCATAACCGTAACACATAAAATCCAAACTCTTTTTTTGTCTGAAAATTTTGCATATACTTTTAATATTTTTAGAATTACCCTCGCGATTTTTGTCATCAACTCATCAAGTGTTCAAATAATACCCTCCCTCTGAGTACCAGTATTCATATTCTTACTCGTAAATCAATGTTTAATTAGCAGTTAAATGCAAGTTATTCTGTAATTTATTGTAAAAGTGTGCGAGTGTTTGTGAAAGAGGAAGACTAACCTGCCGTGATACAGGTTTCACTAGTACGGAGGTCAGTGTGAATCAAGATCAAACAACCACATAACACAGGTATTTATAATACGCGTAATACGCGTAAATTCGCAAAATAGTTAATTTTGATTCTGCTTGCTTAATATATATTATGGATACTGCTGTTGTTTTAATTTTTTGTATTTTTATTCTTTTATTTTCATTGTTTAATTTGCTCTTTAGGCGCTTAATATAGTGCATGGAAAGTTCTTCTTTAAGTAATAGATGGAGATAATAGACTTAAGTTTGAAACAATTGACTATATATTGTGGAATAGTGTACTCATTGTTGAAGAGCCAAAATAAATAAATAAGTCCATGTTATAGTAGGCGCAACCATTGCCATACTGTGCAAAACTCCAGAGCTCTAATAAGAATATTCCTAATGCAAATTACCAATAATGCGGCCTGACCCGATGTTCTGACCCAGGACACCATGCTTGGAATTCGCGCTTGCTACTCTACACTTAGGAGGCACCTCAAAGAACGAGGAAAATCAAAACATCAACAAGAAGTCCATTTTAATGTAAAACAGTTTACGAGGAAAACCTAATTAATGGGCTAATATGTTGTTGCGTAAGAGCTGCACGTGGTGCGCACGCGCCGGTCGCCACGGGTTTTTGTTACGCGCTCCGGAAGAACCATGTATCTGCATTATGATCAGCAGGTGTCGCTATTGTGTAAAATTGCTGACTGGGGGCTTGGCGGGGCTGTAAGCCAATAGGTGACATTCCATGTGTTAAACAAATTTTACCCGTGGCTTCGCATGTGTTTTCTTATTTAGCGTGCTTTCCGAGGTACGGAGAAAACTCGGTATATATATATAGGATGGCCACCTATCCACGGACCAACCTTGGCGAGCGCTACTTAACCTGAAGATCGAACCGAGCGGCTGTTATTATTTAGTTAGTGTTTTTTTTTTTTAATAGTTTTGGTACCAACACAATTTCAAAAAAAATAGTGCGTGGAGTTCCTTCGCGCGGTAGAAGTGAAACTTCGTAATGTGGAAATGAAAACAGGTAAACAACGCGCATGCGTTCGAGTGCCACGGATTCACTCTCGCTCTGTCTCTTTCTATTCCCCCTCCCCAGGAGCGTTGAACCTTTAACGCAACAGTGCTTTCATACCCCCTCCATGGTAGCGTTAAACGTTTAACTCAACCTTGTTGGAAGTCGCACTAGAAGATTCACTTAAAAAAAAATCTAGTTTGGGAGATCACGCCATTCGAATAAGGTTCAGGATTCCGGTAGCAAAAACTATCGATGATTACCAACAACCAACGACCACTTTGCCAACTCGGCACAAAAACCAGTGATATAAAACATTACCACCGAGGTATCAATCATAGTATCGACTTTGTAATGCCTATACAATTAACTAGTATGTTTTCATCGCGGCCTTTCCCAGTAAAACATTCTACACGAGTCAAAATCGCCTTATACCAGTGAGCTGACGCTAATGCCACGTCTTCACCATTATTAATGTCCAAAAAAAACTAGTATAATAACGTATTTACCGCTCTGTGGGAATTCCATTATTTTCCGTTAATATATTTCATCATGTAAATTTTTATGCAAAAAAATGCGATTATTTATGATTTTTTTTTTATCTATATCTAGTTTTACCAGCTAGGAAAACCATTTTACGAGGTGCATTAATAAAACCTGTGTAACCTGTATTAGCTATTTCATTGTTTTTCTTTTTTTATAAGAACGAGTAAAGCGCTTCTTGTAAGTTGTCGGAAACGAAAATTCTTTCAGGTTATAACCTAAGCTACTCTAGCAATCGAAATAAATACTGCTGTCTATGTTAAAGAAATTGCATCAGTCAATAAGTCTTTTTGTTTTCTATGACTTTCAAAATCTCAAATTCATCATCCTCACCCACTGCTCCTGGAGTGGGTGAATTCGGGGTGTGGATGATGAATTTACCCTAATAGGCCTATGCCCTTACTAGGCCTCTCTTTTGTGCCAATCTCCACATTCCTGTGCCAACCAGATCCACGTTTTCTCCAGATGCCAACAAGTCGTCTGCCCATCTCAAATTGCGGAAGACCAATAGGTATTTACAGTCATCAGCACTGCACTTCTTTTATTTAGTGCAGATTTGAGTGGACAGTAAGCTTGAAAGATTCCAGAGTGCCGAGGTGAAGTGCCATTCTTTCAATGATAAGTAGTGTAATTTACATTGAAATATCATACTGAAAAGCTTCATCTTGTTAAAAGCTGTCGTAGAAAAACGCAACGTTGACCGTTACTTAGATATACGTGCTTCAGTCACGTATAACATTTCTGGATCTTACTGATCGCTTTCACAACCATCATCATCATCTGCCTAGCCTTTTCCCAACTACTGTTGGGGTCGGCTTCCAGTCTAACCGGATGCAGCTGAATACCAGTATTTTACATGGAGCGACTGCCTATCTGACCTCCACAACCCAGTTACTACTGGGAAATACGATACCCCTTGGTAAGACTGGTTGTCAGACTTTTTGGTCCACTGACTACTTTAACGACTGTCAAAGATCCTCAAATGACAGCCGGGACCAACGGCTTAACGTGCTTTCCGAGGCACGGAGGAAACTCGGTATGTAATGGGTGGTCACCCATCCACAGACCAACCTAGGCAAGCACGGCTTAACCTAAAGATCGACCCGAGCGGCTGTTATTGTTTAGCCACGAGCTCCAGTGGTTTTAAGGTCTTTTGATCGCTTTCACAACCAAAAGACCTTAAAACCACTGTTTCTTTTTAAATTAGTCGATGACTCTTAACTTGTGGTTTTAAGTACCGTTATTCCGTCTATATGATCAGATAGATATCAAATAAGGCAAAACTACAGGAAACTTCATCGCCGACGCCTTTTCCTCAACCTTGGCAGTGAATATGTTTTCAAGGTCCAACTACCGTTATATTACGTCCGACAGTGACTCAAACACATTATTATGTATAAAAAGTGTTGAGTAAGTAATTATGTTTCTTGGAAATTCATGTAAATATACAAGGAAAGATCACCTATTACGTAGATCTTGATCATAGGTAGTGATTTAAATATTGGATGATCTTTCTAGAGGAATTAAGGATGGGTGAGGCAAGGGAAGTATTTTAGCATATCATCATCACCTTGCTCCCCTCGTCCCATTCCACTCGGGGTCGGCGACACGTTTTCTTCTTCCATTTCTCCCTGTCAGACGTCACGGCACCAGTTACTCCGTCCGGCTTTTCTCTGCTTAGAAAAAACATTTAAAAAATACTGAAATCACTGAATTACAAAGAACAACCTCTTTGGACTGCCTTATTGGTCGAGTCGTCGCAAGCGCTACTGCTGAGCATGAGGTCCTGGGTTTGATTCCTAGGTCGGGCAAAGTGCTATTGGGTTTTTCTATCAGGAATTTCTCAGTAGCAGCCACGGAGTCTGGATTTGTGTCCGGTTGATGACTCGCCACCTATTACATGGGACTTAAATATAACTGGCGAAATGTGGGTGTACTATTAGGTACACCTCTGCCTAACCCTACGGGGATTATAGGCGTGATTGTTATATTATGTTTGTTATGTTACAAAGATCAACTTGTATAACAAAACTGAGCATTTAAGAAGTATTTTTATCTCCTAATGAGTTAAATAGGGAATTAAATTTTGTATAGTTTTCATCCGCCTTACCGCATCGGGCATTCGGCTGGTAATTATCAGTTTCTGGGTGTTGTTCTGCGAATCACGATAATCTCCTGATAAAATGATCCTAGTACACACATAGATTAGTTATGTCATGGCGTTAGTAAAACGAGGGCCGTGTCGATCACGCGATATCATAATCATTATTCAGCTCTTTATTTATCTACTGTTCAGTTTTATAGGCTTTCTTTCTCTTTATTAACCTGTTTATAAGTGCCCAAGTTTGGCTGCTAAGTTATATAGTAAGAATAATGTCCAGGTACAGTAAGCTTGGTGTCAAACTTGTCGCACTGGCAACTAGCCTGTGAAAACGAACAACAAGGCTGGCCGTAACCACCAAATTCAAGATAGTTGTCCCTTTTCAGTTTGTTTACCCTCATCTCAGTATACCCATTCTTTTCAACATCCTCATACAGTGTCCAATCAGATTCTTACTTTTTTTTTGGCAGTTACCTCTTTTGGTGACGTACCATTTCACCACCATTCACGTCAAACAGGTGCACCACATTCTACTGCCTGCGTATTGCATTAGACTGACGTCAGCAGAAAGTGCTCTGCGCACCGTCAGCGCACCTTTTGACGTCACCAGCGTGCGCTGGGAATTCATTCACCATCTTTATGTTGTTGAGATGAGGAAAAGTGTGACATTAGATTCTGCACAAAGCATATCATGGTGATTGGGTGCTAAGCTAATATGAACATTTATCCTTAAAACCTTTTCTGTTTTATTATCTTAACGGTTCAAGTGGCTTTTGCGCAGTAGCTTTTGGAAGGTTTTCTGCCCACGCAGAACAAATATTAATATTATTACTTAGTCGATATAAAGCTTGCAGGGTTAGCAAGCTGAAGTAGCAGTGGGCCAGCAATGTTTGTCGAAGGACCGATAACCGCTGAAGCAGATGAGTCCTGGATTGTATCGTCAAGCGTAGCGAGGAACGCCCCCGTTGTTAGTGGACCAACGACCTTAACAAGGTGATTAGTGCATTGACGTAGACCGAATGCAGAGGGCGGAGCATGGAGAATAGCAGCTTGGGAGAACCCTATGTCCAATAAAGTTTTATAAGCTGAATCGATTGATGTAGCTATATGCATATGCATAGCAATGACGGCATCGTTGGTGCAGTGGCTGAGCGTTTAGTTGCTGTGCTTCGTATCGCAGGTTCGATTCCTGCGTGAAACAAATATGAGCATAGCTTGCAGGTAGTCGATCTGGGTTTTGCTGTTTGTGTATGTGACATTAAATGTTTGTTAGCATACCCACGATACAGGAGAAACTCCTACTGTGGGAAAAGTATTAAAAAAAATCCATTGTTAGTGCAAAATTTGAAATTGTGAACTTTTTACAAATTAAAACAGCATTACTCGCGTGAGAAGGCTACATCGAACCTTTATCGACTGCAAATCTAATTAACATGATAATCACACAGAAACAGCGGAATCTCTTGAGTGATCGATACTAGTATTCATCCTGAACTAGACTCAACCGGTATGACTAGATTATCTAGTTTTTTTTTGTAATAATAAGCTACAAGGAGCGTTTGTTTATCTCTAGACCTAGTGGAGAATTTTTATATTACGTAACGTGACCTTCATGGCTGGTTTTTCCCCAGAGAGGTTCAAAAACATTGTTTCATTGTGTGAGCTATAGTACAGGTCTGCTGATTAGCTTGGACCTCTAGATGTCCGCTAAGATCGGTCAAAGGAGATGTTGCACTATTGTCGTGTGTGTTTTGTTTATAGTACACAGAAGGGCACTGCGGTGAATAACTGAGAAATAAATGGTAATTCCACCAAAATTATAACTCGATACATTGGAGCTGCTGAGTACATTTAAAATTTTCCTGATTTTTTTACCACGGTATAACTGTTTTGGGTTCCTTTTTCGTATGGTTCAGCAACCTCAACTAATGTAGATGTTTTTTGTAGGTATTAATGAGTACTGTAATCATGTAGTACATCATTTTTAAGTATCATCAATAGCTTTCTCAGCACACGCCAAATAATGAATTTGTATAGACAAATTTTGATACTTTGGGTTACATTATTGCAATTTTTTTAAGAATCTCCAATGTTTTTGAAAATAAATTTTAGCCTATGTTATTTTCTGATAATTTAGCTTTCTATTGGTGAAAAAACGGTTAAAATCGGTCCAGTAGTTTCAGAGCCTATATTCGGTAACCTCAACTAATGGTAAAGCAGCACTTCACCGGAGCATTCACCTGTGTAGCTATAATACTAAGCCTGATAGTACTAAGCAATATAGAACAAAAAGCACTAAAGCGCCATCTATGATGGAGTGGATGAACTAAACAACAAAATCCTACATCTCGCAAGTAAAGTTATCCGCGACTTAACCTGACAACAACTGTGGGGCAGTAGCTCTTCAGACATAAAACCCGTCTGGTCGGATGATCCACCCTTTTCTATGGGGGAAGACAAACTTTACACCCTGTTCTTCATACCCCCAAAATACTATAAACAGAAACCAGTGATTTTTAGGGTTCCGTAGTCAACAAGGAACCCTCATAGTTTCACCATGTCCGTTCTGTCTGTCCAGAGCTTAGCACAGTCTCTTAATACTAGAAAGCTGTAATTTGGCATGAATATACAGATTAGTTACATCGACCAAGTAGAAAAATAAAATCTCGAAAACATTTTTTTTTAGGGTATCCCCTGTAGGTACATGTTAAGTGGGGATGTTTTTATTTTCGCGTACCCAATAGTGTGGGACGTCGTTAGATAGGTCTTTAAAAAGTATGGCGAGTTTGTCAAATCATTTTTCGATTAAGGGCTTCGTTTGTGAAATATTAAGCTTTAAAGTGCTAATTTTTGTTAGATTCAAGTGTCGCCCCCCCGTCTACTAGCTAAACGGTGGTGTTTGGGAGTGTGAATCAATTCACGGTGATTGTATATATAACGAAAATAAATATGTGTGTACCAGAGTACACAGGTAAGAAGTGAAACTTCTTTACGACATATCATTTTTCTACAATTTGCAACTTCACGAAAATGGGGTAGATGAGGCTTAAGCCTTAAGAAAAATATTTTTTTCCGTATTAAATTAAAGCTATTTTATTATTATAGACATGCATACAATTAATGAGTAATTTATTTTATCATTGTTCTTATTATAATATCATTGCTATTGTTGTATTTCATCAATAATGATAGCATCATTATTACTAGATATTGTTGTCATTATTAAATATTTTTGTAATTAATGGCTTGTGGTAGCTAAAATATGAAATATAATGTTTTACATTCTACGGATTCTGTTGTTGATGTTTGTGGACTGTTTTGTAGACAAAAATTTAAATTGTCAAAAAAAAAAAGCAACATGGCGCGTAACCGAAAAACGTGACGATTTTTACAAAATTTCTCCCATACGTCGATAAAGAAGTTTCACTTCAATAAATGGAAAACTATCACAGCTAAGTGGGCTTTACAAGTTTACGGGTAATAGTCGACCGACTTATAATGTACTTGAACAAAATATTTTTCTAAACATAATATATGGGAGCACAGGTTTTTCAACTGCAAATATAAGTTTATTTTTTATATTAAAATAATATCATCGTTCGGAGGCAAATCGGATCGTAGGAAGTGCCTGCTTATTTTAAAGGGCAACTAAGGAACCCTACATTGTGTGTGGTCTGACACACACTTGACCGGTTTTTACAGATCGTTACAGGTTGTGCACTGTATAAGCTCAGTTCTCCTCACTCACTGATGCTCGAATCTGAGCTGTTACGTTACAGGCGAATGTTTCTAGTGAGGGAGCGCCTCACCAGATAGTTCTACCTTGGACGCTTTCAAGGCCATAAGCGTTGTATTATTAGTGACGTTTAGTTGACTGAACCAAACAATGACGATGTTACGAAGCGATGTTTGCCACAAATCACGTTCTTTAACATCACGCGCACTGTACCTAGACGTCTCATGTTGTGGCAATAGTTGAATTAAAATGGTTAAGTTTTTGTCTTAGTGTGTGGATGATACCTGAGACTCCGATACAAGATGAGATGCCTAGTGTATACTATTTAGCAGAGCTTCACCTGTAAGGTGTTTTAAAAAGTTTCTTAAAACAAATCCAGTTACGACTGATTTCTCTAACACGAGTCAATTTAGAGTTGCCGTTACAGGATCTTTATCGTTTGGGATTTCATGGACTAGTGAGCGTATTAAAGTTATACGTATCTACTTGTGCTCACTATAGTTAAATATTATGTATTTTCTGGCTGACTTCTTCATTTTGTCTGGTTCGTTTAACCAAGATTTTTTTAAACGACTTTGTCTAGCGTTTTTCAACTGTCTAGCGTCTAATACGTCCGGTTCATGCCAAGGTTGACGAAACATTTTAAGATGTTTGATATTAAAAAATATTATTTAATTTAATGTAAATGCCAATGGAAACTGCAATTTACTTCGCACAGCACTGTATGGTTTCGGCCGGACCAAACTGTCGTGCGCACTCTTAGCTGAGCAATGCATGGATTGCAAATAACAATGAATCATTTGTCCCACCAACAGCCCACTCACCTAGTGCACAGACAGCCTAAATACATTTTTTTTCGTACGCGTCCAGATCGTTTCGCCACCTTTTTCTTCAATCCCATTTTAGCCCAGAAGCCTTCTTGCTAACGTCCACTATGCCCGTTTTGGAACGCAGCGTGGTGTTACGAACCCTGTCTTGTCTTTTCTGCGTTCCATTGCCCTTTGGCAAACTCCAAGGTGGAACTTCTGAGTCTCGGTGAGTGACCAGGTCTGAGTACCGTAGGTTAGGATGCACAGAATACACATGTCGATGAGTTTTTGCTTCAGGGAGATCGGAAGATCACCCTTCATTAGCGTCTTCATGTAGTTAGTATCTTTCGAAAACAGACATAAATACTATGATACAAATAATACCTACACGTGGTTCATGTTTCATTTGAATTCCATTATATACAATAATGTTTCATTATATACAATAATGTTTCAACATTCTTCTATGAATTATGTAGTTAAATGATAAGCACAAAGTGACAAACTTTCGCCCGGCGGCGGCGGCAAGCAAGCCTACTTAATTTTCTTCTGACTTTTTGACATCAAAGTGAAATGAGTAGAAACGATCACAATTTCTTTTGAGTCTAGGCCGAATACGAGACCTTATCTACAACGAATGTAGTTGAAGGAATTAAATAGGTCACCGGCATGCGTAACTTGAAATTGAGTTAATCTGATTCACGTGTATGTTGGCCACGAGGACCGTAACTAAGAGAAAGACGATATAGGTACTATTTCCATTGTTGACTGTTCTTAGATTTAGATTTTGTCTTCATAGATAAGTAAGAACATAAACTCTAATCGTTCTCCTATCATCATCATCGGCCGAGCCTTTTCCCAACTATGTTGGGGTCGGCTTCGAGTCTAACCCGATGTAGATGAATACCAGTATTTTACATGGAGTGACTACCTATCTGACCCCCACAGCCAAAAGGGTAGTAGAGAGGTGAGTAGGTAAGGACCGCAGCAGATGGCGTTCTCTATTTTCTGTTTACTCACATGGGGTCAAGGCGTGATGTATATATATTATTAAGGTATGAAGTGTATGTATGAAACACATCAACTTGTGGGGTAGTCTGGTATTTATGTGGTGGAGGAAATCTTTTCCAAGCGAGATAAGGTCGTCAAGGAGGAGGACAATGAAACGAACTAGGCGATCTTGATCTCTGGACATGAGTGCCTCTTTCCTAAACACTTGTTAAAAAGGCAGGAAAGTCTCTCTTCGTCTGTCTAGCTAGAGTTTTTCAAAATCAAAATATTTTATTTCACATAGGCCCAGAAGGTGCACGATTCGGGTTGGTCGTTTCCTATGGAGAAGAACCAGGAAGAAACTTCATGGTTACTCTTTTCAAATCATTTGGTATTACAATATTATCATCATTTTCCAAAAAAATGTATGTTCATTTGACGCTAGTCTAACTAAAAATTAAAATATGTATAATTTTTAAGCAGTGTGACCGATATTGACTTTATGGTGGTCACTCCAATTAATGAGCAATCCAAACAACTGGAAAGACTACCCATATTTATACGTGCGGACGGCTTATGGGTATAACTGTGGAGGATGATCAAATAAATGGACTGTGTGAAGGATGATATGGCTAGAAAGGCGGCACGGTTGGCGCAGTGGCTGAGCGATTGACTGCTGCGCTGCGTGTCGCGGGTTCGATTCCAACACGGAACAAATACTTGTATGGCCTACAGATAGTTGTTCCGGGTCTGGCTGTTTGTGTATGTGAGTTTAGATGTTTGTGAACGCACCCATGAAACAGGAGAAACACCTAGAGTGTGGCAAGGTTTTTAAAAAAAAATAAAAAAAACGGAAAGAAGATGTCTGATGAGATGACGAGTAATAGAGAAGTATGGAAAAAGAAGACATGCTGCGCCGAGCACAAATGAATTGGGATTAGGGCAAAGAGAATAATGATGATGTTGTTAGGGATGGCTTCCAGTTTGACTGACTGCAGCTGAATACCAGTATTTAACATATAGCGTAAGTCGCACGGGACCGGTCAATGTGGCGACACTTGGGGGAGGCCAGCAGTGGACGTCTTTCGGCTGAAATGATGATGATGATGTACGTCTGTCTGGCCTCCACAGCCCAGCAATTGAGTTATACGAAGTCTCTCGGTAAGGAAGAAGAAAAGTAAGGTGTCGAAGAAGTTATAGATGTTGCATTTACGCGCAAACTGTTACCATGAGTACAGCAGATGATTCTAGATCGCCAAGAGACGCACGACGTTCGACGCGAGGATTCTAGACCATTGGTGGTCTAGAATCCTGTGCGAAATTCATGGTAACAGGTCTACTAAACTTGTCGATAGGGATACACCATCCAGTAATGTTTAATTTTGTTGATCATGAGTTTCATGACCGCTTTGACGAAAGTAATATTATTAACATAGGTAGCTACTATTATTATTATAATAAACAATTCGTATAATAATTGGACGTTATAAACAATG
This sequence comes from Lycophotia porphyrea, assembly GCA_950005105.1. Classification (NCBI taxonomy): domain Eukaryota; kingdom Metazoa; phylum Arthropoda; class Insecta; order Lepidoptera; family Noctuidae; genus Lycophotia; species Lycophotia porphyrea. The sequence goes on from OX465389.1 coordinate 674,732, forward strand.
AAATTAGCATACGTAATGTCATTCGTTGACTAAGTTTTAATAAGTCCATTTGTAAGTGGGTCTGCCAAACGTGAATAGTCGCGTGCGCGAATGTAACGCTCGCACTGGGCCGCTAAAATGACGCCTTGGAACAAAACAACCTGCAATTTCTTTCAATTGCATTCTTATTTATTTACTATTCGTGTGAGTAATAAGTTTCTATTTTTACTATTAGTTTTTTTTCATCAGTGTGCTCGTACTCGTACTAAATGGGTGATAAAAGAAAAACCTGTTAAGTTTACGCTTATTATATTCCATCTTTTTTTGAATAATTACTTTTAAGTTTCGTGATGTGTACTCAAACTGGTTTCTGACACGTTTGACTTTTTGTAACGTATTAATTTGTTATTATGATTTGTGCTATTAAATCATTAGTAGACATTAATATTCGAATTACAGTTTGTAATTATATGTCGGAGTATTGAAGGTTATCCTTGCCAAAATGAACTTATTGCAGAATTTTGATATTGCAATTCGCACCTAAGCTTTTGTAATTTACGGAATGGAAAAATACCCTTTTTTTCTACTTCATTTTTTCTAATTATATCAATAGCTGCTGTTTATAGTTTAAATAATAATGATATATGGACAGGTGTACCTTAACTATTTGTTTATTGATAGTAGGGGAGGTATACACCAACGAGGCGACTTCACATAATATTTCTGTCCCGGACTTGGGTCATCCAGTTTGGTCCTTCTTCTTTGAATATGGCTTCCCACCTTTTGTTTCTGACTTTTACTTCTGGTTTCGTCTCTGGGAATCCATTCAGTAGCTTTCTCGTTCCAGCGGTTGTTTTCCATTTTGCAGATATGGTCAGCTCAGTTTAATTTTAGTAATCTTAATCTTTTGAGAATATCCGTTAGTTTTGTTTCCCATCCGATAGTTTTATTGTTGTCTCTTTTTGATTTATTCCTAACGTACTTCTTTCCATTTTTCTTTGGCATGTTGCTAGTCTGTTTTCATCTTCTTTTATCAAGGACCAGATCTGGAACCGTACGATAGGAAAGGAAGAATTGTTATTTCATAAAGCTTCTTTTTTTGTATGTATTTTAACATTTTATTTCTCCACTTCGGAAAGTAAAGTACTTATACCAGGCATATTTATTTTTATAATTTCAACAATTCTCCAAAAACCTACAATCCCTACGTTTTTCTAGAATATAACTTTGTACTTTTACAAGAAAAAACAAAATTTCGCCTCCATCAACACTTTCCCACACATTCCACAGCGACATACTACCGCTCCTCGCCCGTGGTAATCCCGTGCGCGCGGGTTTTCCTCCGCGGCGGCGCGTGAGCATTGCGCGCAACACACCCGCGACGCGAGCGAAGCGACGTGATGCAAGCGGCCGTTGACCCCAGATATGCACTGATATCACTTGCAGTTGAGCCAAGTAAGTGTACCTATTATCAGTACGTACGAGCAGGTACGTGTGTATGTGGTATGAAGTACTTCAACCTATGTTGTTTTAAGCGGGCTCGCATTGTTTACAAAGTCTGGAATTTGTATTAAATTGTGTGAGTACGTTCAAGTGCCGATCATACTAGGTAATTTTTTTGAAAGTATGGAACAGTATCTCATGGCAATGATTGACGGAAAAATGACGCACAATCTGTGAAACATATAATTATCGACCTTTAGAAATTGGTAAGTAGGTAATTACCATCTATGAAGATAGGTACGGTTAATCAATCAGTAGTGACATTAAAACCACAAATCGCAAAAATGTTTCGTAGGTTCTATTATGGTGGTGGAGAACAACAGTGGTTAGTCTTACGTAGAACACGTCATCTTTTACATTTTACGATTGAACCGGGAAAACACTTGAACGGAAAATATTCGTCATAAATGACCAATTTTCCTCAGACGATTGTACAGACACACCTACTAACTATTTGTCAACATACACTGTTGGACATAACAATTAAGTGCGAGTGAAATCCCTAAAAAATAAGCGAGGAGTCATACATACGCAGTGGGTATTTGTTTCTATACTTACTGATAAATGATAAATGATAAACATCACGATAAACATAAACAATATATTATACATCTGTTTCGGCATAATAAGGCAACAACTGTCAAGAAGATACTCTTAAATTTCGTCATCTTTACACTCGGAATCTAAAATTAACATTATGAAGTCACGCTTGCGTTCACTAGACCCCTGAGAGACGGTGATACCGTAATGCCTGAGAATGATTGGGAGACGCCTTTTTCTTAGTCGGGTAAGTAGATGCAGGAATGCCTGAAATAGCCCCAATAGTTTCACAGAAGCAAGCGCGACTGCTGATCGGAGTCGAACAAATTGTTAGTAGTTTCCATTTGGAATTTCTCCGTAGCTACCCAGAGCTTGGAAGTGCGTGCTATGATTCCCCCGAACGAATTCGGAAAACATTAGCGATTAGCCGTTGGTCCTGCTCCAGATCTCGGATCGGATTGCTGTTCCATTGAACTATCATGGTAAAAATAAGTGTTTTTAGGTGTAAGTGAGACGATTATAACGAAGAAATCTTATTTTAATTAAACTAAGTGTCTCTCACAGAAATAACTACATAATCAATACACACACGTTTTGCCATCCATCCGCGTCCATCCAGGCAGGTGACAATGTCATTTACGATTCCCTCGGCGTCGCTCGCTAAATTAACTTTTACTTTGGTTTCTCTAGCAAACTTTCAGCGCTAAATACTGACTGGGCGGAGTTCCAAATTATCTATTAATGTGTTTGAAATGTAGATAATGTGCAATTTCTTTAACATGATGCAACTTAGAATTAAGAATGAACACTGGCTAAAATTCCACCACAAGCGTCAAGATCTGAACTGACATGCACGTTCTGCATAAGACCAGTATACCCATGGTCGGCTGGTATTGGTTTTTGAAACAGGAATTTCTCATCAGCAGCCCAGAGCCTGGATTTCTACCTGGTTGTTTGCAACGGCTTCGACTTTAACATAACTAGTACAATGTGGGTGTACTGCAGGGTACACCTTCCCCTAATTCTTCGAGGATTACCGGCTTGATGTCTTCTAACATTGATATTTGACTAATTGCGAGACGTTCTCTCACATCATCGCCTACACAGGTCTTTTTTGATGATGATTACGATACGAAACTGGTTATCTGCATACATAAAGTGCATGATCCAAGAATCTCAAGATAAACTACAACAAAATGTTTAGTGGCGATGAAGAATAACTTATTAATACCTAAGTATTATTGACACTATAGTGTGAATTATCATAAATATGAGATAAGTCGCTTTATTGCCCGTCATAACTAGTTACCACCATAGGTATTTGTCAGGAGATGCAGGTCCAACTGCAGATATTATTATTACGAGCTCTTGGTTTCCCATCGGCCAATGTTCTGAGTTTTTCTCAGAGGAACTTTAAAGTTTTGAATCAAAATCAAAATATTTTATTTCACATAGGCCTAGATGGGCACTTATAAAACGTCGACAAAAAGGTGCACGGTGCGGTTGGTTGTTTCCTATGGAGAAGAACCGGCAAGAAACTCCATGGTTACTCTTTTCAAATCATTTGGTTTTACTATATTATCATGTTACAGCATTAGTACTTAAGTATGGGGGAACAGCGTGGGCCTGACAATAAGTCACTTCGTATTACACAAAAAATGTAATTCAAGATAAAAAGTTAACAAGCATCTGGGAATCTAGATAGTTTGATCTGGATAGTTTGATCTGTCACTTCTCTCTTCAATTAACACAATTGGAAGTGGCGCAGGTGTCTAATGTAATGTTTGAAGTTCAAAACGTACTGATTTAAATGACTTGCCTAAGAAGACCATTTTGTAAAAGATGACGACATAGAAGTGGTGCGGCAATTTTTGTTGGTTTTAATCATCTACCTATTTTTATACCTTATTATCCTCTTGCGCAAACGCCTAAATAAAACTATTGACGTAGTTCTTAGACTAAGTCTTGCGTTTGAAGAACAGGTTTGATTTCACTGTTTTTGCTCTGCGTATCCGTTCTTACATCTGTGAGACTATGACGCCTGCCACAAATTTAATATAAGGTTCAGCTACGTCAGACACCAGCATGCCATCGCCTTCATGACGTAGTTATCTTAATTCTATGCTGAGGGCTGATACGTAGGCGTGCCAACTCTCCGACGTCATACGATCAGCATATCAAAATTTAAATAAAATACAGATACAATCAATAAAGGTGATTATAAAATGATGCGAATAATAAAAGATGGCGGCGGTGTAGTGATTAAATCAAAACGTGAAATCAAGTTTTTGAGTTTTGAATTGTTTAATATAATATTTTGTGTCTGGGTTTTTTTTTATTTTACCTTTACATTTTAATGAATTGGTTACTACGACGTATTCTTTTGAATTTAATTAAGATTATTATACATAGTAAGTAGTAGAGCTCCTTGAAATAGTTTTTGCCCCAATAGTACTCCGGCTATACGAATTTCTATATAAATTTGGAGGGAATTGATTTAATTGCATATGGGATTCTATTCAGTCTAACCGAATTCAGATGAATATCAGTATTTTCCATGGAGCGACTGCCTATCTGACCCCCACAAGCCAGTTACAGGGTAACACAAAAACCGGTAAGACTGGTGGTTACACTATCAGGCTTCTGACTACTCGTAACGACTGTCAAAGATCTAAAAATGGAGACAGCCGTTTCGTTCAACTGGCTCTTTGATGAACATAACATATCCATAACATACCATCACGCCTGCAAACCCCGAACGGTTAAGCAGAAGTGTACCTAATAGTACACCCACATTTCGCCAGTTATGTGTTTGTTGTCTCTTTGATGAAATTGCACAAAATACATAAGAACAGAGTAACATAAGGGGTGACCTATTAAAGTTTTTTCGGGGCTGCTTGATACTTGAGACTCGAGACAAGCTTACGTTCCTACATCTCGTGGGAGCTACATATGTACCGCGTTCATAGTTTCAAAGTATATAAGACTTGTTTCTACGCATTTCCGTTGAATGTTCTGTCTCAGGTTACGAAAAAATTGGCCATCTCTTGAACAACAATTAATTGGTATGACCAATTTATTTGTTCATTTATTTTAATGCTCATGGGGAGGCCCGATTCAACAATTGGCTCGGAAGTTTATTCATCATAATAGTATGATTAAGAGCTTTGAGGACCATCTTTTGTAACTTTTGACGTTCAAAAAGTCCAGCGGTTCCTTCTATTGCGAAACTCGGTCTAGATAATAATCTGTTTGCAATTTTTAATCCATTTAGTATGTTTCAAAAATTCTTTCCCTCGTCAACGTTAGTAACGCAATTAATGTTGTGAGTATGTTATGCAATTACCCCAAAGATTCGCAGCCTAATTAAAATAAATTATTTTTGACTTCAATAAACGCTATAGATTTGAAATATACGAGACAGTTAATTAGTTAACTACTTCTATTCCGACCTACTAACTACAAGAGACGCAAACAAAAAAAAAATAGTCATCAATTAAAACCAGTTACAGTTTGCTACGTACATGATCAATCACAATTACTACACACATAGACTAACACAACATTAAATGCAATTACTGATGCATATGAATATTAACTAACAAGTTTATAATCTAAAAGGAAAACGTTTGTTCATATGAGGAGCCTAAACACACGCGGGTCAATCTGTGGGTTCTTAATAGACGTAAGAAGAATGAGGAAAATGCACTGTATCGCTACACTGATCTTAATGACTGATTTTATAGATATATGCATGACATGCATAATTTGTATATATTACTTACGAATGTGTTTAAAATTCCATTCAATATTTTAATTAAACCAAAAAATGTGTCACTATGTTCGTAATCCTATTCTCAGAAACCAGCCAAACGATTTCAATAAATTTTGTGAATGTGTGTGGGTTGGTTCCAGTTTCAAAGACAAAATATCTGTATTTTGGTTTTTCGACTGCTGAGCGTGGGGTACTGGGTTCGGTTCCCGGCTCTGGCAAAAAGTGCTTTTCGGTTTTTCCATTAGAAATATGTTAGTGGCAGTCCGGAGTTTGGAAGTTGGCAGTACGCCCGCGTGCCTCGGTGAGCACGTTATACGCTGGTGCTACACCTGTGGGCTAATTCACGTAACTAAAGAAGTGCTGCAGTGCAGTTGCAGTTAAGTTTCGATCAAAACAACGCTTTTCGTATTCTCTACCACTGTCAGACACGCTCGCGTGAAGTTCGCATCACGCGAGCGCAATAACGGCATTCTACAACAGTACAACAGCGCGTGTTTGGTGCGTGCTTCGGAATGCAACATGATCGGTATTCTACTATTCGTTTGACGTCTCAAAATGACAGCTTATAAGTTTCAATTCGATCAAAGTGCAGTTTCAGTATTATTTTAATACTATAATAACGTCATATTCATTGAAATGTAATCGATTATTTAGTGAGTAATATTTTTTCACTCATGTGGCCACACCATAAGTCAGTTTGGTTGACGTGCAATTCACATGCAACTTACGCGCAGTTCAAAGATTATATCAATACCGTATAACACTCGAACTTGAACTTAACTTCAACTGCACTAAAATTAAGTGAATTACCCTTCTGGTCTCTCTCCGCTCATGACGGGTTGCCGTCTCATCGGACTATGAGGGAGGGACAAGAGAGTGCACCTGTGCCAGCGCACAAACGCCAGCACTATAATATCTCCCGCACCAATGGCTATTCTCCGCTGAGATTGTCCGCCTTGACCGAAAACGGCCATGGGGACTATTATCCTTTCTGTTAAGAGTAAATGTGGGTGGTCTTTTTCCATACAAACGCTCTCACCTGTTTTCTTTCTGGTTTATGACATTAAAGCTATGATTTTTTACATTTAAATAAACGTCAACCTCTTCTATGTCCCTATGTTTTCCTTTTTAATAAAACATAATCTGTATATAAGCACTAGAACCTTTACAAAATACTCAAAATTGCCTACTTAGATCGCCTGTCAACAGAGACCTAGTGTACAAAGGAGAAGGGAATTACTCCATACATTCCTGGGCCCAGATGTTAACTGAATCAAACTAGCCTTATTTGTAAGAGGATATAACAACAAGGCCTCACTGAAAATTTGGCTATCCAGGGATCAAGTTATATAAAGTATAGTAAAAGTGAGGTTATACAGTTATACTATAACATTGTAGTTTTTTTATGTTTTTACGAAATACTTTTGAATGGCTTTGATGTGTTATGGTTTTATGCATGGAGCGTGTGTGACGTGTAGAACGACAACTGACACGTTTGGCTCTCCCGCGCCCTGCATAACTTCGATTCGATTTCGCTTCGACAAGTCGTATGTCGATCTTTTTTTGGCATTACGAAAGCGAACGAGATAGACATACGACTTTCTGAATCGAAATCGAATCGAATAGCTATGCTGGACCGCCCCTACAGTCGAAGACAAGTTTCTACATCCAATATCCTGCACTTAGAAGCAGTAGTCACCAACCTTTTAAAAACTAAAAAAGGAACAAGAGGATGTAAAATAAAACACCAATATATGTATAAAATATGTATTATTCATCTTTGTTAAATAAATATTTTATTATTCTAATACAGCTTGAGTAAATTATAAAAATATAACGGTTTTTTAATACACATTTAAACTAGTTAACTGATGGGCCCAGTAGTCCCCTTCTCCTTTAAATTCTATCCTTCTTATTCAGTTTATGGAATATCTTTTAAATTGGTCGAATATTGGAGGAGGAAATAGTCGAGAGCCAAACCTCGAATTATGACTTTTTACTATAGTTGTCCTTATCGCACCAATGTCGAAATCACGCTCGCAGAGCGACAGCGATAGTTTCTTCAAATACCTACCGTGTTTCCTCTTAATACAGTTTAATTGTGATATTATTCTTCTCAGCTCTATGAAAAGAATCAATAGCGATCGTACTGCACTTTCCTACAAGGAAGTTGCAATAACATGCACAACAAAGCTAGTATTGTCTCCACCGAGCAATTACCCGAGCATTACACTGTAAGTACAATATTACTTCAGTTGTCGCTGTCATTACCACAGACCAGCGTTACTCAACATGTTTGCTTTTCTGACAGATGCACAAATATTAAGTAGCTATGTCTATTAGTACATCTAACGTTAAAAAAACAATGTTATAGTCCTTCCACCGGTATTTTAACTCTATCATCAGCAATCCGAAGCCAGCTGACAGACTCGTCAGTGATAGCAATCTTACATGAACCTTCTTGCTACCGGTATAGAGATCACTGATTCTTACAGCGATATAAGGGGTTGATATAAGTTAACTGTGAAAAGATTATAGTTAGTAGCTTATTCATACGTCTTAATAGAAAAGCCTTCGTATTGGCCTTTTTTTTGGAGTTTCTTTGAAGGATAAGTTCCGAAACAAAATTATCTGGAAAAAAACTGATGGCCGGTAGAGCAAACGAGTCTTGGAATGGAGACGACGTTTCCACTGGCGTAGTGAAGGGCCCCTAGCCACCATGCCACCATGCAGCAGGCAGAGGACAAGATGTTGTGGCGCAGCTTGGGAGAAGCCTAAATCCAGCTGTTGACAGCTATAGAATAATTTTATTGCTTGGAGCTTTTCATAAACTTTTTTTTTAAACTTTAACTAGGAATTTCTCTTGTATCTTGGGTGCTTTTACAAAAATTTACACTCACATACACAAACAGACCCGGAACAACTACCTGTAGGTCATACAAATATTTGTTACGTGCCGGAATCGAACCCGCGACACGCAGCGCAGCAGTCAATCACTCAGCCACTGCGCCAACCGCGCCGTCAATTTGCCTGCTTAAGGTTTATACACTGATCCTATTTCATTAGAAGCATGAAATAATGATACAATGCGAAAACTTTAGATAAGTATTTATTGGTAATATACGCTTCAAGTGAAGTTGCAAATTTTAACATTGCGATATAGCTACAACCATAATCAAAGATTATATGCCATGTCGTGTAAGCGATCGTCGCATTCATTTTGTACGGCAAACCTGAACACATCGCCGCGCCACGCTGTCAAAAGACGCGTTCCGTATTTCTGAACAACTAAAATTGGACAGAGGTGAACCCCTAACTTGTTCTTAAATACAGATATTTGATCCCTAATTTTGCATCACTGTCATAATCAGAGTGGACTTTATTCCGTCGCAATAAGTTGTTGTTTGGTTGGTGACTGAATGAATAGTGTACCGATGGAGTGAAAAGTTTGACAATCCCTGTCTAAGCCTGCTACTGGCTACAAGACGGCAATGTTTCATAGCATGTAGCCACCAAGTCTAGCAGTTAGGTACTACTGACTTCACTGACGGTCTGCCACTGTTCACCCTTATGCTCTGAGTAATAAAGTTGAGAGCGGTCGATTATACCTACCGGGAATTAACTGATTCACTCGAAATATTCTATTACGTCCATGCGGTTTCATAGTGTAGGTACTTTTACACTTCGTTTGTTTATGCTTTATGAGTTGTAGGTATTGTATTAGAATGTCATTAATTTGTAGTAATAAAAGCTAACTTTGTTATTAATGTATATATTTTTGTAATTGGGTCATGCATGTGTTTGCTTATCTGTGGTTTAATTCAAAGAATCGGCTCCAGCTGGTGTGAGCTTTAAAGCGTTTTGTTTAGATATTATAATTGGAAAAGTAGATGTGTAGCGTATCTTATCACCAAGTCGGTCTAGTTTCGCGTGGTGGATTTTGGCTCACTCAACAAAATCGAGGCCGGCGGCGGCGTTCCAGCAGTGGGTTGACTAGGTTAAAGCTATGTTTTATTTTATTTATTAGGGAAAACAAACAATATACGTATACATACTATAAATGGTTTAAACAGAATTGTACGAGACTGCATCAGTGTGCAACTAACTACGTTATCCACATCTCATGGATATTTTGCTTCAGTGACATTTTTACTCTAGTGATAAATTCTGCCAGTTTTTAATATATATAGGCTTCTATTAAATTGCAACTGTGACCAGTCAGGCAAAATTGAGCCTTCGGACCAGAGATGTTTGGATATGATATTTCGGATCAGAATACGGATATGGATATATTCAACGCCTAATTTGCACTTTTCTACATCATATCCATTCATAAAACCGGAATGACAGCGCTCCACTACTTGGTGGTAGAAACAGGTACGCTGGTGATTCCCCAACCGAACTCATTCACAAAGAAATGAACTTGTTACTACTTTTTCTACCTAACCTGACCACTCGTCTACGTGTAGCAAGTCACTGTGACGTCACGGACGACGCATTTTTCATTCATCAATCCATTCAGTATCGTTTTCCTTTAAGTTATGCAAGAGTTCACTGAGTTAGACAACATTTATTTACTTTGACGATATTGTGACGTAGGAATTTGGACTGTTTCTTTGGTCTAGTGGTCACAAACCCTACTGTTGTGCGTAAGGTCTTGTGTTCATTCTTATTCTTTACTAGCTGTTACCCGCGACTTTCGTTCGCGTGAATTTTTTATTAAAAACATATACCTACTTCCCTTTTTGAATCAGATTTTGTTCCCAATTTCAAGGGTTTTAATTTTTTTGCACGGAACTTTAATTATTTTTGTAAAATAAAAGTAGCCTATGTTACACCTTATAACATTAGCTATATGCCAGTAAATGTCTCGTCAAAATGGGTCTAGCCGTTTAGGAGATTAGCAGGAAGAAACAGACCGACAAAAATGGAAAAAAATGTGTTTTTGTTATAAGTGCCGTATATATTTTCATATATATGAATTCAGTAAAAAGCTGTTATTTAGATATTACAGACAGACCTTCCAATTTTATTTATTTGTATAGAGTCTATACTCTATACAAATAATCTATCTATACATCTATATGTACAGATAGATTCCACATAAAAATAAAAAATATACATGCAAATTGCAATAATATAGCTTATGTGCAAAGGCGAGCTTAACCCAGAATTGGGTTGGTTGGTTTCTTACAGCAAACCAAATTACGGTTGCAAATTCAATTTCCAGGATAGGCATTTTTTTTAGGTTTCTCATCTGAGATTTCAAAATAGCCGCACGAGTCTGTGTTTGAGCCCGTTTGATGGCATTTAGAACAGTTCTCATTACATGGGATGGCGTGATGTCATGAATTTGAACGAAGCAAAGGATAGTTCTAATTATATGGTTTCTTCAGTAACTTCATGTCAAAACCCCTATTCAAAGTTGGCAAGTCCAACAGTGGACGTCATTCGACTGACATGATGATAATGCTGATGCTTGCTCCCGCGGAGGAGCTCTCCAAGTAATTAAGTCTATCTCCTAATACAACAGTAAACTACATGATATGACCACTATTTTTGGTAAATGGTAATATTGCAATTTATCGACAATCGGCCAGTACTTGAACTTTTCTGTTACTAAAGCCTGATAGAACTGTCTCTGGACTGCAGACTCCGGAACCCGTGACCATAGTTGCAGCACTTACGATCATAGTAGTTATACAGGGTGTAAACAGACTCTTCACGAAGCCGTCAACCAAGCACTATGTACATTAAACTAAGTAACTTTATGCAAAAATTAGTGCTGGGAAACGACTTTTTTTTTTGGGCTAAAAAATCACGTTTTACAGTAGGACATTGATGTAACGCACTCAAAACATTGTGCTGATCGATGGATTGAATGGTAAGGGGGTCCTGGAGGTGTTTAAAGTAAAAATCTTACATTAAAAATACGCATTTAAAAAAAAACTTGTGAAAAAGTTGGAACTTTGACCCCCAATATCTCCGTAACTAGAGGGTTCCCAGGTATGGTCTAGAACAAAAAAATGATCGCAATGACGGGGAGAACAAGTGCCTTTCGGCTTCGTTAAGAGTCTGTTTACACCCTTTATTATTGAGCACTGGTCCACCTGAACTCATCACCATTATTTCGGGTGCTCAAGTTATTTTCTCTCGTTTCGTAATATTTCAGTTGGTACTTGTATATCTAGCTAGATTTAGTTTTATTCTATGTAAACGTAGAGATCAAAGTGTGTGAATAGAATTCTAATATTAACTGCATTAATTAAATACATATCTTCTTGCATCACCGATTCGCATTGGTGGTAGACTCGTAGCAATTGCTACGCTTTTACGTAGCAAACATTATTTTATAAAGTAAGTAATTGTTAAACCCTAAATATCGTTAAATGTTTTAACAGCAATGTGTCATTCTATTACTAATATTGGTAATCTCATAAGCTGCGAGAAATTCGTAGCCCTTCAAGTCGTGCTACGTGCTACGAAAACGTTTTCGTAGCACTTGTCTACGAGTAACTTCACAAGTATTTGGGTAAAGTACTTACATTCTTTTACATACACTTTGTTTTTGATCCCCGAACAAAAAAGAGGGTTATATGTTTGAAGTGTTTATCCGTGTGTCTGTCTGTAGCATCTTAGATCCTGAACAGATGAACCGATTTTGATTATGTTTTTTTTTTCGTTTCAAACGCGTATCAAGAAAACCTGTTCAGCCGTTTGAAGACCACAGTTCAGACAGTAGTACAAGTTTAAATGCATGAAATATTTTTTTATTAAAAATTTAAAGTAACTCTCGATACAAAAACCACCAAGTACATAAAATAGGAAAATCATAGCCGTCCCCGTCGCTACTTATGTTAAACGTAAAGAGGCAATATTTAGATATTAATTTTTTACCTTTTAGAAGTTTAAAAAAAATAGTTTTGTAAAAATAATAATTGATTTTGTGGTTGAATTAATGTAAATGGCTTCTTTGCAAATGATGACGCTTGTTATGACATAAATATTTAATAACGGAATTCATTTACTTTTTCAAAACAATTCTAGTCGTGTCTGTCTAGGCTTTCATCTCAGGTATTTTAAAACCGGTTCTTACTGACTTGTGGGTTTTTAAAAATGGGCGGAGAAACCCGCCTGACTGTTACAAATGACTTTGAATTATATTCAAAGTTTATTTTGTTTCTACGTGATTATCTGCATGTTGAAACAATGATTAATATTATTATAACTATATTTCAGTTGTGGTTAATTAAATATCAGAATAATACATTTTCCCTTAATTCTGTTTGAATTTGGTTAACGATTTCTAAACTGTTCGAAATATTCACTTATCTCATTTTGTTTTTATCTTTTGTAGTGACGCTATCAAAACAATTAATGTTACTTTATCTAAATTTGTACTAATAACAGAATTAAATTACGTAGGCCAATGTTAAAACTGTTAAGGTCATAGGTAGAAAATAACAACTAAAATTTTTTACTTTGTTATGTTGTTGACCATCCACATAATAAGTTTAAAGTCATAACCATCTCGAGATAAGAATTAACCCATTTAGTCTTCTCTGTCGCAGTTTACCTTGACGACAACTACTGTTTGCATGGACAAACATAAACATTACATATGCAAAGTGACATGGCCTAATAAATCGCGAAAAAATTGCACTTGCTATCACACAGTGATCTTGATTGGCGGCTCTCTGCCCACACCCCGCCGCACGCCGAACTGGCCGCGCGGCGAACTGACGAACTCGCAAAACGCATTTTGTAAACAAAACAGTACGCGCTCGTAGCGTGGATAGTCATACATAAGACGCGCTCGCCGCCTACCGCCCATTCCGCCGCGAACCGCCGGCAACGCCGCACGTACGTCGCGACAATGATCGATTACCCGCGCGCCCTGTACGACCAAAACATGCCTTGCGAACTGTACTTCCCTTCCACTTCGCCCGCGCCCGCGCGACTTGATGACTTCCAAGTTTTCAAGAAGGGAACTGCCTCTCACATCTACGGAAACTACTACTCCAACGCTTCTTACGACGCGTACGCAGAGCCCGAGATCGACAACGCCATGAACGTGTACCACAACCTCGTCAGCTGTCGCGAGTACCCACGGGATATACGGGATGACTGGAAGTACAAAGTCGTGGACGCCTGGAACGAAGATGACACCGTGTCCTGGATGATAGACACAGTCCAGTGCATGGGATACAATGAAAATGAAATACCGTTTTACAACTTCAGAGTAAAGGGATTCGAGCTGAGAGCCATGAAGAGAGAGGATGTGCTTCACAGGATGGTTCACCCGAGCATCGACCAGGTCAACTCGAGACGGATTGCCGACAGTGTTTTTGAGAAGTTGCACAATCGCCTCAGCGAGGAGATACAGCGTCACTCGTCTATCATCAGGTACGCAGATGTGGATCCTTATCACAGCCATGAGTCTGCCAACACGATGCTCGATTTAGACTCCCTAGATCACAAAAACAGACTATACACCTCGGATTACACTCCTAACGATAGCACTCTCCTGCATCATACTGACTCGAGTGACGAAACCGAGGAGGTTTTCCGCTCGTCAGAGACCGCCTCCCCCGAGTGCTCTTATGGCAGTGATGCAAGCAAGTCAGGAGACGAAGATGACAAGAGGAAAATATTCAAAAGACCGCCAGGAAGGCCGAAAGGCAGCGGCAGGAAGACATTTAAGCGCCCGAGGAGCGTCTCCGTGCCTGAGTTCTTGAGGAATCTTCTGCTGGACTCCAAGTACTGCCCATCCATCATCAAGTGGGAGGATCACTCTCAGGGAAAGTTTAGGTGAGTTTAGCAAAAATTTATATATTTTTCGCACATAACATGTTAAGAAGGAGTAGCAAAAAGTAAGTTGTCGTGACTTGGAGATTTGTTTACGGTGGGCACATCTCGCTGTTCCGCTCATACATAATGTATCACGTCCGAGGCACGTGGTGGTGCACTAGACAACAATAAACCATTTTACAGCTAAACTATTGAAGTTGCAATGTGCTCAGTGGATGCTTATTGATCATTAGTTTCTACACGACGTGTATGTGTGGCGCGAATTATTGTTTGCAACCATGTCAAGTTTATTGTGTTCAGACTTAAACATCCAACCATTTTTCTTTCCTATTGGAATCTACTCGACGATGAAGCCACAAGTTTGCCATGTAATCTAATCATCCTTTAAATTACCATAATGGTAAGCTGGCCACCAGAACTCCTTGATTGTAGAGAAATACAGCTAACATGTAATTATTCATCAGCATAACGGCCGATCAGTCTTCATTTGTGGCGAGTGATCAAGGTACTATGTAATTTCACATGCAGGGTCGTCCTGTTCTGTAAGCAGATGATCATCAACCTGCATAACGCATATAATCATTTCTTTATTCCTTTCGACCTTCCATCAATCCTTAACTCAATGTTGTGATGTACACTTACATTTGTTATTTATAATCATATTTTTCTGCGCAAGCTAAACGCATTGAGAAGGAAAACTATTCCTAAAAGAAAGTTTCGAAGATGAATACTTTTCGCCCACCGCGTCCGAGCGGAATGCAATCTTTGAGATATTTACAAAGTTCTAAAATTAGTTGCCGTGAATTCATAATCTCCTGGTTAAGAACATTTAGTTTAAGGGAATCGATTAACCGATTTATATTATTTGTATCGTGGAAGCTTAAATTGACTTACTAGATTTATTTAGTTGCATTTATCATACCTTGATACGTTACATAACTGGTTATTATTTATTATCATAATAATATATTCATAATCACTTCCAAGTATTCATAAATGCCGAATAAAACATTAAAGTTTTTCAATCATATTTTTTTTTAATTTTGAAAAAATAATGTTCTTACACAAAGGAGATCATTGTAAGGCCATGATGCCATCGCTTTAACCCTTTTCTGTAACAACTGCTATGGCCTTGCTTATCTACAAAGAGGTCATTATTAAGGATCATTTGACACGCGATTGCTGTCAATTAATCCGCTATTAAATCTTTACATCTAATTGGTCTATAAACGATACAATTGTTAAGATATATTTGAAAATTATCAAATTTGTTTGTAGAAGTACCCTTTCTTTGTTGGTACAAGTGAGGAAAGTTTGCAAGATCCTAATGTCAAGATCAGTAGCTTTAATAGCCATTTGACGGCTGTTTTATAGGGCCACTCACCTCGCCCCTCACAGGAGCAGTATGCAACTCAGTAGAATTATGATTCTACAACAAAACTTGTATACTAGATTAGAAGATTTTTTATCGACAAGTGTATTTTTTACGCATTTGATTTATGCGATTTCTTCAACAGCAATAATCACTTTAGCTTTAGTATTCGGCTCAGTCATCCTAAATTCTTTCAAACCTGTCCAGTCTGGACTGTGTGTGTGTGAAGTTCGTTGGCTTTCATATTCACTGACCCAACGCCTTTTAAAGGATCATCCAAATAAATCATCGGTTTTGCAAATATTCTTGAGTCCTCACAATAACTTATTCTGTGGTTTTGTTTGTTGTTTTTATCTGTCGCCTCAACCTTGCCGTGCCGGTTCGACGCTGGCCTCGCTCAATGGTTCACGTGTTGATGAAACAACACCAGCCATTAAAATTAGATCTTAATAGCACCACGTTTAGGTCTAAATTATCTTATCGGTTCTTGTCAAATATTTTACAACTTCATTTATCAATGTATGGGTCTTGTTCTGTTTGTATGTTGCTTATTATAATAGGCGTTAGAGTTATTATTCTTTGCATGACAGCCCCAGTGCAATTCGCGTTTTAGTGGAAACGTTATGCTTTACTGGTACAATACCATGAACTATAGTGTCATCAATTTTTGCATAAATCTTAATAATTTGCACACAAACGGTTTAGGTACAATTAATTCTAGATAGCCACAAATGACTAACTGAACTAGAATATATTAGAATCGCATTATGAACTCTCTTTAACATCCAGTTTTTTTATCCTGATTCTTTATTCCTTGTTGATTATTGCACAAAAATCAGTTTAACAAAAGGTTAACAATTCAGTTTTCAGCATAACGTTTTCTTTATTATGTTTACAAAGGTCATCACAGTAATATACACTAGTATCATCATTAAGTATGACTGTATGCAGTTTTTATTGCTCGTCCGAGGTGGCCTGAAGATCTTACAACCGGTTTCTTTGGTCTATGTAGTTTCAACTAGATTTAGGATGAGACCACAGTGGTCAGGCGGAAGCGATTCAGCAGGACAATGTCAGACACGTATTGAACACCATTGCAAATGTTCCGAAAATGTTTTGTTCTTAATGCAAGAATGTTGTAGTATATTAATGGTCAGCATTGAGCGGAAACAATTTATTCTTAATGGAACAAGTAATGTGGCGTAACATACCTTATTAAGGTGTCTATTATATCAGCGCCGCTGTCGCCATAGCAGTGCATTCCCCGCCTTAGAATTTATTGCGAGTTTGCTTTACGATATTTAATGCTGACTTCATATTTACTAATCAAATATTGTATATGCACAACTTTGGTTCTCACCATGGTATTACTAAAGAAGAAATTATTAAGAGAAAAGATTTGATAGTTAAGAATATTGATGGTAATAGAAATTATAGTAACGACAAGGCGCATGGAACAAAAATCTTTGAACTAATAAGACACATTACGAAACGATTAAAGGTTTAACACTTACTATATTTACCCGTTGACACTTTAAGCTCTACAATGATCAATGAAATACCTACTATTAAAATCTAGCATCCATAACCGCACGTTATCGACACAGGAGTCAGAGCAACTGTTGATAAACATAACCATGTCAAAGATCAAGCTACGTCTGGATAGCCCACAGATAACACGTTGCATGTGCTGGGGTATTCCCAGACGCAGTATGCTAACGAGACGCCCATTGATATAGCTTCCAATGAAATACAAAGAGCTTCCAAATTGGCAGTGTCTTTGTACTGTGTTCAAATTGAGTGCCTGAGTCACTGGGACGTAAATATTGAGCTAGTATCAACACATATATGTAAATTGTATTAGTCTGTAGCTCCGAAATTGAAAAGATACCTACCAACGCAAGACCATTCATAGATTCGGTTCTTCGTCATCTAGATGAGATCTAACTTGTATTTTCTTAATGCACTTTCCATTAAGTTTAGATTGACGTAATGATTTGTAATGAAATTATTGAAATTAGCGTAGTCGAGTCCAATTTGTTTTTATCATAAATTCATAAGCATAATGAACTAACTACATCGTTAATTAAAACAGCTCACGATGTTACAATCAAACGTGAATTTATAATGTTCGAACACGGACCGGGCGAAAAATATTCACTAAGTTTTAAAAAAAAACATGCAAATAATAATAAACTGTCCATAAAAGGTCATAGAATGGCAAATTCAAGTAATCATATCAATATGCGCCAAGTATTTGTTTATTAGTTCTCAGAGCTTCAGTTTTTAGTCTTTGTTATTGTGTTATTTTACGATTGTGAGTTTTTGCCTGTCTCGTCCCGACCTCGCGTTTTTTATGACTTAAAGTGTTACTGGTTAAAGCGTTAGGAAGCGATTCAACATTAAACTTTTAAAGCTGCGATGTGTCTGTCTGCACTTAAGTTTTTATTTTGTAATCAAATCTTTATCATTTAAAAATTCATAAAAGTTATCAGTATCAATGTATAATAAGCTCTATTTCCTCTAGATGAAAATTCGTATTTCGTTTTTCTTCCTGAAAATAACATCACTTACGCTCTTTCAATATTACATGAAAGTTTTACTCGTGCCGCTTTGATAAGTATCACAAAAATGTACCTACCCACTTATAATGGAACGAATTCAGGGAACAGCGCTTTCCCACGCATTTTCCTCGGCATTTCCCAGAATACGCTTCTAATAATCAAAAATACTGCTAAGGTACCGGAAATTCGTTGACCCTTCAAGTACGCAGATTATAGCGGAACGTGTAATGGTTTAATTAATAATATAAAATATAGATAGTTTAATGGCGAAGAAGTTTCACAAATGTAGACAGCTATTCTCTATGGCATAAATATGTCGTTTGGGCCAAAATTCTAGTCAAAACTTAATCAAACAAAAGTGCAGTCCACTCAGAACGCCCAACTTCTCTCAGAACTTCAATACTCAAATTGTTTGATCAAAACTTTGGTCTATCTTATTAACTAAAACTGGAGCTTGTACTCGGAGGGCTGGGGCTGGTACATACAGTTCGTCGAAGGGTAGCCGGGCCGCAACTAGGGCGCCCCCCCCTGCACCGTAGTACTATTATAGATTTTTTCTTTTTCTTCCGGGGTTGCTACGCACCGCCAAGGCCGGTGCGAGCTTCCGGTTACTTTGCTGGGATACACGTGGACGCTTCGCCTATTTTTATCGGTGAAATACGAAGAAAAATGTTTTGCTTACTTTCCTAAGGGTAGGTATTAATTTAGAGGTCTGAGGGATGTTGTAATTGGATAGAAGGATTTTTTGTATTAAATAACTTTGTTTTCTGAACGTTTCCGTGTAATTAATACTTAAACCTATGTATTAGTTTATCGGTTACAAAGCAATACTCAGAAACTTTTTCAATCTTCAAAATATTGATTAAAAGTTTTCATTTACTTAAAATTAAACTAAAAAGTGGTGTTTGGTTTTCTAAATTATTCGCATTTCTCCAATTTAGTTCACTAGTTCAAACTTACTGAACGTGTGACTTCTGAGATCATACATTTAATAACATAGCCAACAAACTATTTTGAACCTTATTTGTTACCAGTCAAGCCTATTTTTTTGTCTAGCATAATCGATAACTCAATATTCTCAATCAGTGTTATCACAAAAACTTAAGCCACCAACACCAAAGTTACAAGAAACAAAACATGACACAGATTACGCAAGAAAAAAAAAGGGAAGCAATTGCAGTGCTATTCGACAAAGAGTAGCGTATTTACGCAGCAGCCCTGCCCGTCGCCATGGCAACGTTCCCGGGAAGCCTACAGTCACGTGTCGCGGGAACTTGTTTCCGCTTTTCGCGTTTTTCTTTTTCTCCCGTTCCACGCGCATTTTTTCTCCCGCCCCCTCCTCCCGGGGGAGGGGTACTCGTGCACCCCCCTCGCCCCCCGACAGCTCGTGTACGCGACTTAATTGCGTCTGTGAGTGTGGTCCAGAAAAATTAGAGCGCGAGTAGCGATGTTTCAGAGAACTCTTTTGGAAAATTAATATATTTTTTTCTATTATTTTGCTTTTTGTCGTGTGGGTGTTTTGTGAAATAATTAATGTTGTGATATAAAGAATTTTTCAGTTGATTTGATTTTAGGTATTTTGTTTTGAAATGAGAAGTTTCAGGAAAACATAGATTTTTTCTGGAATTCCATTCTATTGTAGTGACATCATTATATTGTCATATTATTATTTTAAAATATGAACATAGTTTCAATATTTCCTTAAACCACATAATATCTCGACGTAAAGTTAGGTACCTACCTATTGTTTTAAAAAATAATCTAACAAATGATGCCAATTTTACAATGGATAAAACCGGTTATCGGGGCCAGTTAATGAGCAAAAGAAATAAAGGAGCTAGTTAAGTTTTATATCAGAAAAAAAACACAGTTCTTTTTATAATTGAATCATCAACACCAAATTTGGCGTTTACTGATAAACCCTTTTAATTACAAACTTTATCACTTAAAAGTAGAATTGTACTTGATTAAGGAGCATAATTAAATTAGTTTTTTAACAATAAAAATTATAACGAGAGGTCGTAAAGGCTACGACCCATATGTGTAAGATAAGCTCTAATCTTTTGACCTTGTTACTAAACTAAGCACTGTTTACACGTCGGAGTTACAAGCCAATTAGTGTATAATATTATTGTGTTTACACTACTAATTAATATTATATAGGTAATATTTCAATATATTCTCATATAAACAAGTATAAATATGATAAATACTAATTTTAAATGATGTGGGCAATTAGCAGCTAAATAAGGGTACAAATATAGTTTGAATCCGAAATCATTATAAATGCTGATAAACCGTTTAAATAACAATGACATAATAGGAAAATGGTGGTATCAATTCTAAATATAATAATTTGGAAAATGTATTTTGAATAATAATCATGGACTTTTCCTTTCAATAAACCCGATAAATAACACAATATCCAATTAAAAACTACATTTATGGAAAAAAAAATTAAACCACTGTTTAGTTTTGCAAAACAAACGATAATATTTGAGCCTATTATATTTCAGTACCTGGATGACCGAACTTTGCTCGGTTTTCTAAAAATAAAACCTAGCTAGATCAATTTATCGCCCCCGAAACCCATACTAAATTTCATGAAAATCGTTAGAGCCGTTTCCGAGATCAGTTTATATATATATTGGTACATATAAACAAGAATTGCTCGTTTAAAGGTATAAGATTATAAATATTTTTTCTACATTTGTTGTTGCCATGACTACGACATGAGAAGGAAAAACAAACAAAAGAAACCCCAAAAAATCTAAAATGAAAAACAGTACACAATAATGTTGCACCAAGCACCTTCTGGCTCATTCATTACTCTGTGCCCGGTTTGCACCAAATTCCCTGTAACATTTCTTTTTCGTGAAAATCTATTTATAACTAGGGCAGCCTCGTGCTACCTACTCTCAGCATTATATACCTTAACCGTATATACAGAGGGCGTCATTTCCCATGTACCAGTCGCCTTGGTGCGTATATATGTATTTTTTCTCATAGTGGCTCTATTATATTGATTAGTAAGTCTCCCCTCTTCCGGGGAGGCCAGTGTCTTTTGCAAGATTTTTTTTTTAGCTATGTCTTTGTTTTTACGCTACTGTTTTGGTAGTAAATGAGTATTTACTTGAGCTCAAGTAGAAAGGGTTGTGTTGTTCCTTTTAACATAATTAGTAGAGGGTTTCTTGGGGAACTACTTAGTCAGAAAAGTGCTGGTAAATTAGGAAAATATAAGAGAAAAAAAAGTCTTAAGTTCAATCGACAGAGGAACTCTCTAAAGTGAACTCTAATGACTTTTGAATGTTATGAAAACAATGTGAAAGTTGCCTGAAAAGTTATGATGCAGTCAAAGATTTTATAGTTATAAGAACAGGTGTATTGAGAAACCTTCAGATACGCAATCAAAACGTTTTTGTCTACCTTTTGATGACACTAGTATCTATCTATTCCTCCTCTCATGTCAGTCGACGGAGTCTATTGTTCTGGAAGTAATACCGATTGGCAGAAAAACATCCGTTTTTGCAGCCTATTTTAAGACAGGCACTCTTAGGTAACAAAGTGAAAGTATATATGTAGGTACTTGAGCTTTACATGTTGACTTTTCTAAAACAATATACAGGTAGAAGTTGTAAAGATATCCTTTATAGTTATAGCACAGAATCTAACTGTCTTAATCTACCTACATATTTAATAATAGAAGACACTTGTGTTTAAAAAAAAATGTGATAAGAAGCGGGATTTTATCGATTACAATATTAATTACAAAGATAATTATTTTATAAATAATTTTGACGCCTCATAATCATTGCGCGATAACACAGTGCCAACTATTTAAATATACAGATACAGAGTGTACCTACGTTTTCTTAAAACATAATCGTATAAACAAGTATTTTGCATGTCGGGATTCCCCCGCGGCTGATTTCACACACACACCTACATGTCGCACACATACCCACGTGTGCCGTGTAGCTCGCACGCGCTGGCCTGTGCTACAGTCACTTCATGCAAATCAACTTCATTAATAATGACTAGTTTTTTGTAACGGTATCATAAACATAAATTACGTAACACCAAATATGTGGTACGATTATTTAAAATTCTATCCTTTTAATGAGGAAAATGGTTTAAGATGTTTTTATGCGAGCAGAATGTATGTGAGTCATCTCGATTGAACGTGGAACTAAATAGTGAATCGATGCAATTAAATTGTTCTGTGCTCATACCTGTATGTATGAATGTGTATAAAAATCAAGTTATGTTATTAATTTATTCTGCCTGTTTGTTGTTGCACATTAAAGCTACTGAGAAATATTACAACAATGTGAAAAAAAAAACAAAAGAGCACGTTATGCGGTGATAAGTAAGCTCATTAAAACAGATTACTATGATAAAGACATCACAGATAAACGACAAACGATTTTATCTTATTTTATCTAAGTTCAGGTATGATTTGTCTGACTATTTTCGTTACATAAAATTCTTATGATTTTCGGTATGGAGTGAAGCGTAACGTAACTGTCTTCCTGGCATGTTGAGTCGTGGTTCATTGCTTTTTACGATACAATTTTGTAACGGCAAGATGGTGGGAAACATTCTATATTTCCTGAAACTCGCGTTTCATGTATTATCCGCTACGTGGTGGGACGCCACCGCAGCGGCGCGTGCGCCCGCACCAAACTGAACGGATACAAAGTGACGTTCACATTTGAGTATTTATTTGTATTTCTCGGTACTCAAAGTGACCGCTACCCAGTGTTTACGACTTGTAAGTACAAGACGATGCGATTTCTAAGATTACATCATTTAATAGTTTTTTTCTCACAAACATAACTGATAACTGGCTTATCTCTGTCAATAATATGAATCATGCGCGACTACATGATTAACACTTATATCTCTTTGTAAAGTTGACAAGCTTTTGTTAAACTAACAAGATTAATAAAACAAGATTTTATCAAAAAACGGGTTTTAAAAGTCACACTCGTAAATTGGTGTAAAAACATGTTCTTAGAACCAAATCAAAACAATATTTTGTACTTAAGATGATAATAAATGTTAACGTAAACACATTTGTAGTTGTAGGTACATATGTACCTCATGTCATACCTGTCCATTGAAGTATTGCACTTTGTGTCAAGTACGTAAGTGCAATATTGACAATACATCTTGCAGAATTTCTGTTTAATTCAACCGCAAATACACAAAACCCAGCTGTTTGGGTACTGAAAAAAATGCGAAGTTTAACACGTTATGACGCGACTTTATTGCAAAAATACGGGTCACGATATAAATACCGTTCACTATAGCAATTAAAGTGGCAGTGTCTGTCCACCGCGCACAGGCGGCGCGCCAGAGCGAGACAGCTTGAGGAAAACGTGAAATAAAATAGTAAACACAACGATATCGGTATCATCGCTATCAGAATGCTTTGCAATCGAACGATCAGAGATTATGCGGCGACGTCACTTCAATTTCGACCTGTTTTCACGATGACGAGATTTTTGTGACCCCAATTTTCCATCAATCTTATCAGTTAACATAACAGATGTAATCCGACCTTAGGGATAAGGGTCATTATTAGTTACAGAAGGTTATAGCAAACTAACTAACTTTAAAAGTGTTTTCATGGTGTAAAAACAGAACGTACGATGACGCAACAGCAGATTCAAGGTGTTTGTAAAAAATGGCAACACGTGCGGGCGCTGTTCGAATTTTAAACAGTCGAAAATGGAACCATGACAATTTTTTGATATGACTGAAATGCATTATTACTGCGACAGCGATAGTAACCACTAACGAAGAATATAGCAAGTATGAACATGCTTACAATGTAGTACCAATACATAATTATGTATGTACATAGTCTGTTTCTATGTGTGAATAAGTTTCTTGTTATACATAATATACATACAGCTGTTTGACCAACTGATTTGCATTTTCTCGGAAGTCGTCCAAATGACCACTTGGAAGCATCCGTATCGTTCGACTATTGTAATACAATATGTTAATTAATATGCTAATATTACAAATTCATGCCACGATTTATTACACACCTAAGCGTTTTGAATTTTGAATGTGAGTTGATCCTTTTTTCTGTTTTTCTGAGAACTGGTTGGTTTAGTTTTTCGATTTTGGTGTTGATGTGACGTAAACTAGTTTTAAACATTAAACAGAAATGTTTGAGATCGTAGAATTGATGTATTATTAATTAATTTCTGATTTCGACATTATATTATTAATCGACACCTGCAGGACGCTACCGTCACAGCTCAAACTTACTTTCCAAGAAAAGCTTTCTTTTTTTCTGTATTATTTTTATTAAAAACCATCTGTCGGTGACTGTAGCTGAACAATCCGACACATCACGGCAAGTTTTCAGTTGAGATTATAAAGCACACAACACAATATACTATTGTTAACATGATCAACACTCTTTTTTTAACAATAAATAAGTTTTTGGAGAAAAAAGATGTGACCTTTCGACAAAACCTAATGTTAGTTATGAACTTTATGGACGAAGTGAAGTCACTATTCTAATGATTGAGAGCAAGGCAAACGTTGCGGTCAAAAGAAGCCATATAAAACAAAATAACCTCAAAAAAGAAATCAAACTGTTCGCGAGCATCTCTTGTTTACGTACGCAACTACACACAATACCTGGAACGCATTAATTCAGACATGTTCAGAATTTAAAACAAGCGTACGGTACATTACTGCAGACGAAACTGAACTTTAAAACGATCGTAACAAAGCCAAAAGTTTTGTAGACGAAACAAGCGTAGGTGTGTGGAGCTCCTTGCCAAAAAATTCCACCACAGCTTTTAACTAATGTCTTCTGAATGTTGCAATGAAACAGCTTTTACTACACTTTGGTTAACAAATAACTACATTCTGGATGCTCTTTCCAAATAAGTAGAATTTGAAGACAGAAACTAGATGGAAACCAATTTTGGTTAGACAAGCCATTTAACCCCTTTTTTTTCGGATGGGAAATCATCAAATGACTTCTCCCGCTCTGGGCAGAGCGGAAGGGAGTGTCAGACTTGTATTGACTAAAACCCATCTTCCTTGCCCTTTGTGTTCCAGGGCCGCGGTATCTCTTTCGAACAGTCCCGCAGCCCTGGCAGGAGCAATTTAACCCCTTTTGTTTTTTTTTTTTTACGGATCCCTTGAATATCAATTCAAATCTTACAACCAACCAAGAGTAAGGTTTTGAATAATCAAATAACACAACTGAAGATCTACCACCATATGTGTTACTTTTACAACATGTGCAAGATGATTCACTAAACATAATAATAAACAAATTAGAATCAAGGTTTAAAAAATGATTGCCTTAAAAAACCTATCATGTTTCGCAAATATTTCTTAAAACGTCGAAGTATTTCTCAATCAAAACTTCTAAAAAGTTATTAATTAGACTTAAAATAACAGAAAGTTAATTCAATGTCTACACAATTAATTGCTTAAAACCAAAAGATTTAGGTTTTGATACAAGAGATGTTGTAGCTGTTAATATGGATAAACTTAAGTCTTCTATTTATATGGAAGTCGATAATATATTGAGTAATAATGAAGACGCAAAAGGAATAGATTACAGCATTGCTTCTATGAAATGATAAGATATCACAATGCAAGCGAAAAAGTCATATCAAAGAGGGAGTTACACTAGTTCTTAGAAACTACTAGTAAAGGGGCAAGCAAAAAGAATCCAAAAAAAATAGACGAAGGAATAACAATTCATAAAGTATGCAGCAACGCTAATGTAGATAACACAGTATCAGTAGAACAAATTGTAACGACAAAACAAAATATTTGCATCTTACATTAAAATAACAAAACAACAGAAGAACTACTGGATACTAATTTGAATTTTGAAAATATCGTAAACTAGAACACAAATGAATGTGTTACCGAGTTAGATTTAAATATTAAACATGTATAGAGATAAATTTTATTTGGTTGTCACGTCTACCAAACTCCGAGATATTTCGATAACCCTAATGATTCAAGTCGTTAACACGCTGATAAGGCTACTGCTATCAGCTATCTGCAAGTTGCCGACCCTATGATAAAGGTTCGTACTGTTAATGAACCAGCCCTAGATTGTACTCCGTAAATTCTGCCAATCGTAGCAGCTGAGAACGCAGCCGAAGATGTTATGGAAAGCGAGACTAACAGTGAAAGAAAAAAGATGAGGAAGAAACTGCTGCATTTTTATTTAAACGATTCATTTAATTGGAAGTTGACTACAAATTTTCCGATTCTTCTTAATATTCGTTGTTAGGTCCAAAAAAATATTTTTGCGTTTTTCTTTATTTTTTTAAATATTTATAATATTATCGACTTTTTTTTTTTGTATAAAATAATTTTGACTCGTGTATCGGGCATCTGAATGCGTCAGCATTACTCAAAGCCACAAGGCGCATTGACGTGTTGAGTTTCATGATCACTACAATAATAATGTCTTTATTGCGAATTATTATTTATAGGTAGCCTACACCACGTAGTACATTATACAAGGGTACATTCCCCTCAGTAGCATTGACAACTGTTCGACGGTCATCATCGTCTACATTTTCTATCACTTTAGCATTTCAGATAAAAATAACTTTTTAAATCGAAATTAAATGTCTCAATTTGCATAATAATAAATCACCTCATCAATTTCTCTAAATGGATTAAAAAAGACGATAAAAAATAACAAAATATAAATCCAAGCACGTCGATTCAAAGTTCTTACGAATATTTATTTGCAAGTTTATTAACCGAAATGAAAACCGGTTAGCGAAACAGGTCTAAGATTTTGAAAAAAATAATGAACACAATTTGGCTGCAGAGGTTACTACACCAACCAGCATACTAATAGCTATTTGGACGAGCTTGTCTCAGTCTGCATGTAGCAGCATCAGTCACACTGCATAGCAACTAACCGCGATAAGTGTATTCACAAATGAAATAAAGTCTATGATAAAAACAATGCCGAAAACAATGCTTGTTTTTATTACACATCAAAGACGTTTGGAAGCTGAATCATTTACAAAAACCACATACAAATGTACATACCAATTACGCCTATTCACACGATAAAAATGTGTACCAAGAATCGTGTACAGTGTGCAAAATAATCTCCACATCATTGAGATCGGTTCGTCCCCGCGGGTAATGTCCCGTCTACTAGTTGCACCTGTGAAACAAAAAGACAAATTCCCAGGCAATTCACTCTATGTGCACGCATATATTTGCATTTTAAACGCACCGTTTGCCAAGGCAAACTCTGCCAAGGCTAATCTGTCAATGCACCGATATGATATGATAAAAGGTATAGGGAATGACGTGTCGACAGACTTTTTAAGGCTTGTTCTACATCTTGGGCGTAAGGACCTTATAGTTCTACGAAAGAAATTAGTATTTTCTGCAAAAGGGTCGGTACATACGGCCAAGGTGAATGAAGAGAAAGCTTGCATATGTCGGCAGGAATCTTGACGAGAGATGAGATGTGTTGTAATGATTGCAGTCTGAAGGCACGGCTTCTGTGTTTTGCGGAACGGATAAAGTATTTGATAGGTCTTGTAAGATTAGCCTACCAACTATTTTCGCGTATTTATGTGGAAAACTGAACTTTTTGACAAAACAGCATCATATAGCAGTAGTTATAATTACCAACACCGCAGATTAACTCTTAAAGTAGGTACTTTAACTAAAGTATACATTCCTCATATATCTCTCATATAGGTAAGTTTCTGAATAATATTAAAAATATCTGAATAATAATATGATAAGAAAACAACTGTAACGCAATACAAAATGCAAAATGCGCTGTGGGTGTACTATTAGGTACACCTCTGCCTAACCCTGCGGGGATTGCAGGCGTGATGTTATGTTTATGTAACGCAATAATAAGAAGTACACGCGTATACACAGATACCAACACATCAAGCACAAACCCCTGATTTGCATACACAGCAACAAAGGACAAGCACCATCAGATAAGTTTCAGTAAAAAATAAAAAAATAAACCAAAGGAGGTCTCCGAAACTTGTTTACGAAAGTCAGAGTCACGTTTTGCAAGTTTACTTGTACGCGGGGGATATATCCGCGAGGGGGGTCAAACAGGTTACTGTTTACATGTACATATACATGCTATGTATGTGCTATTGTGCGTCATTCACGTCCAAATGACTCTTAAATTGACCAAATTTTGGGTTCCTGTTTTGGTATTAAATGAATTCTGCGAAATGATTTTGCTGCGACCGATACTTCGAAATGCATTATGGACAGTTAAAATCGGCATTTCAATTTGTTTTGAATGTAGCTCTTTGATAAATATTTTTATGACTTTGTCAGTCCCTCTTCCTTCATATTCAGAAACTGCGTCCTGTTCTCCATATCTCTCTACTGTCTCTTGTCTCAATATCTTCGTCAATAACACCATTCCAATCCTCACTGCAGTATTTTCACCGTACATACATGTGGTATCCATGCGTGTCACGTAGGGTCACACTCGATCCTTGGCCCAACTGATGCAGCGATACAACACAAGGCCGCCAGCCGGCCTCGTTCGTACGCAACGAGCATCCAAATTCGTATGAATCACATTTTTTATAGTTCATACCACGCGTATACAAGGTTAATGATATAATACACTTGTTGGTTTTTCGAAATAACATCCTATTGTTTAAGATCAAAGAAGAAATGGCTCTCAATATTCAAGTAACACTTCATCTTTCCAAATTGTTCATGGCATGCAAATACGTTTCCCTAATAATGATGATAGTATATATCTTTCGAGGCTCTCCTTAGGCGATTAGATCAAAGGCCTGATTCAGAAGGCAGTACTGTTCGATACGACTCGCATTGTGAGGAGGTTCCTGTCTCTGGAGCCTTAATCACCGGTAGCTGGACCCCGCTCCCGATACCGGCAGAAACCTATTTTTTATATTTTTAAATGTTTTTTTCAATATGTTTCAAAAAATCTTATGTAAAAATATAAATGATGTGTATACAAATGAATAAACGAAATGATGGTATTATATTCTAAGTAGCAACAGCTAAAACATAATGATTGTTATTTAACATGGCAACATGTCTGACAAATTGATCCGATTAAGTGTTCACAATAATTACGCAGCTGCATTTCCTGTTATAACTAGGCGCAAGCTAGACGCGTGCACATAGCCATCAAAATGTTAAAGATCAGAATTCGATTTGGCAAAAATTTAGATGATAGTTTATCTGTTTCACAAATGATAAAAATTCATTCATAAGCATAGATATGCCGCTATCTATATTCAGACAAACAATAAGTACTAAAGAAGCGAACCTACGATTAGTTTACAAAAACGCTAAGTAAATTTGCCAATAAACTTCAAACAACGATGTCGGAAGCGAAACAAATGATCAGTTATTATCAACTAAGGTTCGGTGTGGCAATCGATCAGGATGTGGCATTGTGACCCAATGACAGACCACTGTACAAGAGAAAAAAACGCAATTATAACAGATGAGTCGAAGAAAAAACGGTTCGGACACGCCACGCCAATGCCACGGCTGTCTTCCAACAGTTTTATGGAGAGCTATAAAATAGACACTAACGCGTAATTCCCTTTGCGATATCGAATCGTTCAATAATTTGCATTCGACCTAGACTCTCAATGTTAAACACTGTTTAACACAAAAGGAAAGTTATAAATAGAACTATGTTTGCTGATCAAATACTCAGATGGGAGTCGATGAACTACTGACACTTACCAATTTGTTTGTGTATACTAACAAATTGAGTGCCAAAGCAAATTTTCGTATCTATAGATACGACAATTTTAACAGCTGCTTCTCTAAGTGAATGACCAAACATAAAAGATAAAGGTCATAAAGCAGGAGCAAAAGTTAATGCTGTAATAGTTAAAGCAAATGAATTTAATAATTAAAGTAAATAGTAGACCACATTAAACAGTTAATCATTAGTCACGACGCATTGTTCTGCGGGCGCACAACCGCGGCGCGAAGCTGCGTCTCAACAGATCATTCAACAACCCAGTATATTTATATTAGATCTCACATCACCGTCTGTATTGTCTGTTCGCTTGTCGGTCTCCTCACGTTCGCTAACTATGCCGATAATGACTGCAACAAGATATCCTTGACTCTGCACACAATTATCTGGACACTTTGCATCAGAACTTGACACGGTTGCTTATATACATATACGTTTATACCACAACAACTATATAAGTCTAACCAATAAAGGCTGAGAATTCATTTAATGAGCATTAAATTATATGACGAGCTGTGTTATTATCGGGTCCAGTTGAACTTGACTTGATTATAATTGCTTATTCATCGATGTAAATACAAGAAGTAGTTGATCGACGTCCTATAAAAATATTTTAGTTTTCAATTAAACAACTAAATCTGCACTTGTTGAATGACGATGAAAACCTCAGCGATGCTAAGGTTGCAGTTTATACCTTGATGCTGAGTGTCAAAGATTTATTATCCTTTGGTTTCATGAATGGGGGTCACGTACAGACAAAGGTTGCTCGTCTCCAGGCCACGGCGACACACTTCCGAGGACTGCACTCACTACAAAGGGGGTGTCGTGCTCTGGCTGACAATTAAACATATTTAACTTTTTCCAAGTTCAGCAATGAATCACTGCAACTGACACTGAAGATAATATTGTATTTAGTAAATGCATTTCCAAGGAATAAACTGACGCAGCCTACGATTGTGCAACCTTCTAGATGAAAATGAATCGATGCACAAACCATAAAAGCACCGTAAACCTTCAGAACAAGATTTAGAACATAAAAGTATTTGTGCTTTATCGTTTTCCAGTCGGTTATGTATTCAAATAAATAGATCCCACACAATAACACAGAGCACGTGTCTTGTGACAACGTTGTAAATACATAATTCAGGGCGTATTTAGTTAAAATAAATAGAATTTGACTAACAAAACGTTTTTCATTGCAGGTTCGTGAAGCCAGACGAGGTGGCGAAGCTGTGGGGCCACATGAAACAGAACGAGAACATGACCTTCGAGAAGTTCAGCCGCGCCATGCGGTATCACTACAGGCAGGCGGTGCTGGTGTCCGTGCCCACGGCGCGTCTCGTCTACCAGTTCGGCCACAAGGGTCCCGACTTCAAGACCGACAACCCCAACTTCGTCAAAGTCAAATCAGAAAACCTAAGCGATTTGTCCTACTCCTAGTTTAACTTAAGATAGAATTAGGCTAAAAGTTGTTGGAAGTCGATGCTCAGAGTAAGATAAACAGTGATATGTCGATTCTACGTACGAGTGTGGTAGGATCCTGTCCTTGAAGAGTTTGGGTTGAGGAGATGTTCGAAAATACAGTAATAGTAAGTAAGTCCTTGTTATTTGAACAACAATAGAAGAATCTGGAGTAAAGATTGTTAATGTTATGAGGAGAGTTGAGTAACTATCTATCCGGTAGAAAATGTCAATTGATTGACGAAAAAATCGTTACATCCAAGGACATTATTGAACGAAATGAATAGTTATAATCAGGTTATTTGAAAAGATATGGGATCACCTCTAAGCTTCGGTCAAGTCTTGTTTGATGGTTGTGCCACGACCACCATTGTGATGAGCATCTTTCTGAAAAGCTTTGGCGTTTCGAATAAGATGACTATAACATTTTTGATGTTGCTAGTAATTTCTACTTATTTGTATGAAGTTGTTGAGGGCTGTAATGATTAGTTATCTAATATACCCTTCTTTGTACTTAATGTTATATTTTTTTTTTCTTATGATACCAATTTATTAAAATATTCTAGAATAATTACAGTCCAAATATATAGTAATTTTGACCATAATTTGTAAATGGAGGTGGTCTCAAAGTTAGGTGTTTTGGAAAAGTTATATGAATGTATTTAATTAAGATAGGCTCAATGTTTGAATCGAAATAGTTTCAATGGTTGTACTCGTGGATGTTGGATCAATTACTTGTTGGATATGCATAGTTGGTTGGAGGCCGATCTGTTGGACACCGATCTGTTAGACACCGATCGGTTGGTTTGTCCCGTCAATTAACTCGTACCGACTCGTTGGTATGTCCATATTATTTTTTTAAGTAATTTTATTAGTACATATTTTATTCTCGATGTACGATTGTACTGTCGAACAAAAATTTTGATGGTTGTTTACGTAGAAACATTACGAATTTTTGATAAAGTATTTTTAATTGTTGTTACCGTATGATACGTGTGTGTAATACGTAGTGTGTTATGATAATGCGAACATTCCAATTAATTTATAAAACCTAGTTTTAAGTTGTTTAGTGTCCAGTTATTTTATAATAATGTTAAGCATATTTCGAGTTGCCATATGTATTGTATACGTAAAACGATAATGTACTTAATTTCATAGTTACTTTAAATTCATGTCATTTCTCAAGCTCTAATATTTTATGATAGAATTCATCTCTAATTGTAATTTAAATAAATTTTATACTGTTATTTAAAATTCCCGTCTCAGTGTTAGTTTAAAATTAAAATCTTAAGATTAAAAAAATGCGCGTTCTCGCAAATAAAAATAAAATGACAAAAAGATCTGCTGGCCAAAGATTAGTTTTGATGAAGAAGAGTTTTTAATTTAAGATTGAAAGTAAATAAATACATGTTTTTGACAATTTAATTTTAATATTTTCTAGTATTTAAGTTTGCGACTCTCAGGCACACGCTGTGATGTAAGATAAAATTAAACATTGTTTTTTCTGTAAATAGTTCCTTTCAGTCATCACTAACAACTCCCAGTGAACTATGTAGATAGCCACATATTTAAATATATATACAAAAATCTGAAATAATAATATATTAACTTTCATTCTTCCACAAAAACTAATATATTTATTGAAGTACAGATAATTATTATTAATATAAGATTGATTTTATGATATTTTATTTATGTATCTTTATATAAAGTGACAGTACAAAGCCTGTGTCTTAATAGAACAACGATTTTAACTCTCTTAACCGTAAAATAGTCGATTAATTTGAATTTATTAAGATCTAAGTAATGGCTAGTCTATTGTATCGAAACTTGATATATTACGTAACATTCAAATGTGGATTCACTTTGGGAAATAGCTCAGATACATTCTTATTTCATTTCAACTTTTAACTGCATTTCTTGTTTCCTTAAGTTATCTTTTGAAGTGAAAACTTCTTTAGCATCGTTGTGATTTGAAAGTCGATGAAACGAAAAAGCGTTTGTTATGTGTCTGTCTCTTTTTACTGTAAAAAGAGACAGACACATAAATTCATAAGATTTAACGTGGGAGAAAATGAGATA
The DNA here is from genome assembly GCA_950005105.1 of Lycophotia porphyrea. Classification (NCBI taxonomy): domain Eukaryota; kingdom Metazoa; phylum Arthropoda; class Insecta; order Lepidoptera; family Noctuidae; genus Lycophotia; species Lycophotia porphyrea. The sequence goes on from OX465389.1 coordinate 708,601, forward strand.
GGAAGCATTATACAGTGTTTATCTTGAAGCCAAAAGTTTTTGAAGGTTTCACTTCTACCACGTCTGAATTGTTTTTTTTCTAGTTATGTAAAAAAACCTTCATCTACCTTGTAAGGCTTGATAATACCTACAAGAAAACATTTGAATGCACGATGTTGTTAACACTGGATATATCAAGCATTACAGTGGTACATATTTAATTATTTGGAAAAAGTTAAAATAAAACAGCTTCGAGTTTTGGGACTATTTCTGACTATAATAATATTGTTAATAATTTCTCAAAGTAAATCCATTATTAACAGTTTGTGAGCTACAAAAGGTGCATAATTCCAGTTATTAAGTATTTATAGGTGTTAAACATTTTGTTTCGTATTATGTTCATTGATTTTAAGAATTTTTTTCTTTAGTTTTAAGAAAGCAGTAGTTGTATGATTTAAATATCGTGCAATTGATGAAAAAGACAGATTTTATGTATTATTTCGTAAGAATTATGTGAAAATAAGAAGAGAAATATACGATTTATGAATGTGAATTAATCCATTGTTTTAATAAAACCCCTCTGCTTAGCACATACAAAGTAAAAAGTCTGAAGAAACATAATTCAAAAAATTCAATGCTATTTGCCTATAGCGTCTAGAGTAAAGTCATTATAAAGTTTTGCTATCACTATAAATGACGCTATTGGTTTAATATAAATTATCAAACTATTTTTTTCTTATTACTATGGGGGTAGGTAACAGTTTCATTCATTTCAGTTTATATGCCGAAAATCAGATTTTTTCAAACGCTTACAAAACACAATTTTGCCAACTTCGCCAGGCTCACATTTTTCGAACCCCTGAGAATAATAACGACCCTCTTTCAGCGTTGAGGGTTAAAAAAACCTCAAAAATTGCTGCTAGTCCTGAAAATTTAATTAACCAGCTGATAAATAAGGTAATTTAAGGTTTCCCTACATAACAAAATTTCCTTATAGTTTTGCATAAGGAATATTATTGTATTGTGGTTCTTATCCAACAGTACGCCACATATATTTTAATTGGATTCATTACTGCTGAAACTAAAAACCCGTAGGTGTTTAATTAATACATAAATAATACTGTATATAATAATTACTTGTTTTCGGGATTTCTATAACCGCAGTGATACGTACGGACGTCATTACTTGGTGTGTAGGTACGCGACATTGTTCATTTATTCCTTGTAGGGGGAATGGCTTTGTACAGCGAATTGATAGGCTATTCGAACTATCCTAATCCTAGCTAATATTATAAATGCGAAAGTAAGTTTGTTTGTTACCTTTTCACGCCTGAACCACTGTAAAAAGTACTGTTCCCGAGGGAAAAAAAAGTACTGTTCCCAAAAAAAAAAAAAAAGTGCTGTTCCCTTCTTATGATAATAGATGGCTCAGGCTTAAGTGTCTTTCGAATCATGATTGAATTATATTTAATAAAACCCGAATTGATTGTCATATTCTATATTAATTCGCTACCGAAGCCGCTAATAATCCTTATATGCTGTATTAAATACTATGAGTATTTTTACTAGTAATAACAGCTTGTATCTCACAAATCGTGCTCGTCTATGCAGAAGGAACTTACATTGATTACACCTACCTACAGTACCTTGTACCCTGTATCTACCCTATTTGGTCAGGTCATATAGCTACCGACTATTTCATAATGTGTGTCAAAGGCCAAACCCACAACATACCTCTCGCCTGTGATTGTGCTGCTTGATGCCCTAATAAGTAGCTTTCATCAAACCCGTAAGGTATTATGCTATTTCTGAACGAATTCTTTTCCCAAAAGGCGTAGAATAGAAGATATTCAAAAAGTTACTACACAAATGATGATGGATATATGGGTAAGGGTATAAAGGGTGTAAACAGACTCTTAACGAAACCGAAAGGCACTTGTTCTCCCCGTCATTGCCATCATTTTTTTGTTCTAGATCATACCTGGGAACCTTCTAGTTACGGAGATATTTGGGGTCAAAGTTCCAACTTTTTCACAAGTTTTTTTTTTTAAATACATGTTTTTAATATAAGATTTTTACTTTAAACACCTCCAGGACCCCCTTACTATTCAATCCATCTATCAGCACAATGTTTTGAGTGCGTTACATTGAGTCCTACTGTAAAACGTGAGGTTTCAGCTCATAAAAAAAAATCGTTTCCCAGCACTCATTTTTGCGTAAAGTTACTTACTTTGATGTACAGAATGCTTGGCTGACGGCTTCGTGAAGAGTCTGTTTACACCCTAAACCACAAAGGATGCGGCGCATAGGAATAGAAGCATGCGTCTGCGATCCGGGCACATTCCATTGAATGCGTTCGGACATCAGCTCATGAAGGTTGTTGACACCCCTAATTGTCTGATTTGCAACATAAGGGAAGATACCTACCACGCTTTGGTGGAGTGTGCTCGGCTCGGAGAAGAACGGAGAACTTTAGAATTAGAAGCGGGTCTTAGTTTAAGAGATGTTGGAATTTGTAATGTGATTTTGTCTAAACCTACGTCCAAACTAGCTATTAAGTTATATCATTTGATTGTTAAATTAGGGTCCTAGTTCAGTACATTCGTATTATTTTGTAAAACTCGTAGTTTTACAAAATCGGCTGGCATAATCGCTATGCGATTAAAGCCTTTTTCTATATAAGGTCCCATTAAAATAGATCGACCAACTTTTAGAAATCATTCAGACCACCAAAATAAGGACAATAGTAAAAAATAAATAAGAAAAACGCATTAGATACTTACAAGAAAAAAAAATCAGCTAACGAAAATACACTAAAAATTTTCAATTCATTATTTTAGGTCAAAATAAAATCACTTCAATCAGTGTTTTTTTTGCTTGGATATCATTGGTTAGACGTACTGAACGCTATGTTATTTGTCCATCTATTTTAATGGGACCTTATATAAAGATAAAAATAAAAAAATGTTGATGGGCGCTGAGATACCGCCTGTTTCTGTCTATACTTACAAGTTATAACTTTACACGTCTAGGCGTCTGTCCATTATCACTACCTACATATTATAAAACAAAGTCATCCGCCGCGTCTGTCTATCTGTTCGCGATAAACTCAAAATTTTCTGCACCGATTTTTATGCTGTTTCCACCAATGGATAGGGTGGTTCTCGAGGAAGGTTTTAGTATATAATTTGTCAAGTTTTTGTTGCGGGAACGGGATCAAAATTTCATGATTACTTTTGGTCGCGATAACCGACATCCACGCGGGCGAAGCCGCGGGCATCAGCTAGTAATAGTTAAAGAATTTCTTTGCATTAAGTCAATGGACAGGTAGTGTTATAATTGTGCTATCCGTAGCACCACCTGTTGCCTAATAGTAACATTATCTTTACTCACGTAGTTGAAAAAATGTTATTATTTAATAACAGATGTCACTAGTAAAGTTTTAATGTAGTTCGTGATTATATCCACAGAGGGCGTCTGTTTTAAATTTCACCAGCGGTAGGTCTCCCTCATCATTAAATTAGTAATTAAACACATTATGTTATGCATTTTTTAATATTCATTTAAGTATATAAAAAAAAACATGTGTGCAATTCACACGTGGTAGAAGTGAAACCTTCAAAAATGTTGTCTTCACGATAAACACTGTCTAAATAATGTTTTTTTTTTTTTGTAAATATAATGCTTACTATCTCATTTTCTCCCACGTTAAATCTTATGAATTTATGTATCTGTCTCTTTTTACTGTCACTTTTTCGTTTCATCGACTTTCAAATCACAACGACGCTAAGTTTTCACTTCAAAAAAATATATATATATAAAAAGGAGTTTTTAGTCAGTGTCGGTTGAATCCTGCTCAGGTTCAACCTACCGGTGGTTAGGGCTCCAGAGGCAGTAACCTACTCACAATGCAGGCCGTGTCAAGGAGTACTGCCTCCTGAATCAGGCTCTTAATCCAACCTCCTAGAAATGTTCGTCGAGGCTGTTCAAGCCATTGGCAGATGATAATAATCGGCACAATGATAGCCGACTAGCTAAGCTCCACATGTCGACCACCTTGTTAATATTATTGTTATTCCTAACGGCCGCGTACTATACAGGGTGTAAACAGACTCTTCACGAAGCCGTCAACCAAGCATTATGTACATCAAACTAAGTTACTTAAAAATTAGTGCTGGGAAACGACTTTTTTTTTTGGGCTGAAAAATCGCGTTTTACAGTAGGACTCAATGTAACGCACTCATAACATTGTGCTGATAGATGGATTGAATAGTAAGGGGATCCTGGAGGTGTTTAAAGTAAAAATTCTACATTAAAATCATGTATTTCAAAAAGCTTATGAAAAAGTTGGAACTTAAACCCCCAATGTCTCCGTAACTAGAAGTTTCCCAGGTATGGTGTACAGCAAAAAAAAATGATCGCAATGACAGGGAGAACCAGTGCCTTTCGGCTTCGTTAAGAGTCTTTTTACACCCTTTATCTTCGAAAATATTCATTTAAATTACATGCTGTAAAGCACCATATTGATTTATAAGGTCCCATTAAAATAGATGAACAAATTTTAACACAGCATTCTGTACGTCTAATCAAAGATATCCAAGCAAACAAAACACTGATTAAAGTGATTTTATTTTGACCTAAAAAAATAAATTGCAGGCATTTTTAGCGTATTTTCGTTAGCTGTTTTTAAGCTATTGCATAGCTTCTATCGCGGGCCTTGAGCGTGGAGACCGAATCACGACGAAAAATTCCGTAACGAAAATAACCTAACACCTAGTACCTAACACGTAGTGTCAGATATTGATAAGCCTAGGTTATTATTTTTAATCTACCGCTGGAGCTAGGAGGTTAGGTGAGGTTAGGTTAAAAATAATAAACTAGGCTTGTCAATATCTGACACTACGAAAGTGAATAAATAATTATAATTACATAAGTTGATAAAAAATGCTATGCAATATCTTTACCGCGGCAGTCTCCGAGTGCCACACGTCTTTTTTTTTCTTGTAAGTACCTATCTAATGCGTTTTTCTTATTTTTTTACCATTGTCCTTATTTTGGTGGTCTGAATGATTTCTAAAGTTTGTCCATCTATTTTAATGGGACCTTATACCTATAGGTACGTACTTAATGGTATTCAAAATTAAAATAGGTAAACAATCTTTTATGATTTATTTTTGGGGACGAACTCTGATCCTAACCCAGGCACCTCCTTTTAACGCCATATTAAACCCATCCTTGGTCAACTCTGCAGGGAAACATGTCTGCTCGCACGGGTACAGCTCCATCTCTCGGAGGAGCAGGTAAACCATCACCTTCACTTCGCACAACGCGAAGCGAGAACCTGGAAAAGTTAGACGTTAGTTGAACGATATCTATAGTCGGAACAAATGGGAGTATTAATTAATACGTGAATTCAATTTCATTAGTTTTATCATACGTTCTTCAACGTGTAAAAGTTTGTGTATAATTTTTAATAGTATTTCTCACAAAAATGATTTCTTGAGTTTGGGAAGACGTTGACATAATATTCTGCATGCATGCCTGCATGCAGAATCAATTTAAATTTATAACATTCCAAATTATTTATCGACAAAATGTTAATTTTTGCTACACTTTTATGGTTTACTTCACCTAATATTAAAAAAAAGAAAGCAATACCTACTGCTTTTTCAATTTTAAATATACGACCGAATGATAGATAGGCAGTCGCTCCATGTAAAATACTGGTATTCAGCTGCATCCGGTTAGACTGGAAGCCGACCCCAACATAGTTGGGAAAAGGCTAGGCAGATGATGATCTAATTACGACCGAATGATGTAAAAAGACTCATACTCACCAATGCAGTTCCTAGGCCCCATTCCGAAAGGAATATACGTAAAAGGTACAATTTTGTCCCTGTTTTCAGGTGAAAACCTGTCGGGGTCAAACTTTGTAGGATCGGGGAAGTACTTCGGGTTTCTGTGGAACGCCCAGGGCGCCAGAACTACAGTGTCACCTTCGCGGATCTGTTGAATTAAATAAAATGGACATAAGAAGAAGGGTTAGGTATACAATCGTCTGCAATCGTAATGTATAGGTGTACCTACCTGAAGTACAGCCAGGGCCCTATACACGATCCTTCCACAAAACTTCCTAAACACAAAGTATATGAGGAATCAGGTAACGCGGAGCACTGACTGTACTCCTACAATCCTACATACTGCCAGTAATATTGTAAGAGAGAGCGAAGATATTTATTGTCATCATCAGAATAACAATGAAACGATCGAACTAGAAGTCACGGGGAGAAGCCTTTACCCAGCCGTGGGACGATGTAGGCTAACAGTTACAGATACTCACAATCAAATCCTTTGTTGCTTGACTGTTGGGTCGGCCAAAGTTGTAATCTTTTACACATCGTCTGTCTATAAATGCAGCAGGAGGCCACAGCCTTAGTCCCTCTGAAAGCGTTAATTATAATAATTCTAGCTATAAATTAATTGTACAGATCCGAAACTGTCAAAATTTCCCAATCAACCTTGAATCTATTGCTTTAGTTATAAAGTTGAAAATCAGTAAAAAAAAGTAGCTTGATGTGCTGGCCTGTACATTGTAACTAGTATTTATGATAACATCATCCACATAGCGAAGATGAAAAAAGCTGCTAACTCATAACCTACTTATTCCATCAAAGTTAATAATACCTAGCGACCAATGCGTGCGGTGCGGGCTTCCTATAGAAAGCAAATCTCTCTCTCGGGAAGTGTTGAAAATACTGCCTGCCTATGCTTGCTTCTATGCTTTGTGATATGGTTTATATTTTACTATAGGAAGCCTATTAGCCCTTCAAGGACTTACCTAATTCACCAACTCAGCATCTTACCTGAAACCACCATATCCAAGTACGTCATATTCTGCATAGAGTTGTAGTCGATCTTGCCGCCGTTCTTCTCGTCATGTTCCCTGATCTCCTCCACCAGGCGATTCTGCACGTCAGGGTTGAATGCCAGCTCGTACAGTAGGAAGGACATAGAAGTGGAAGCTGTGTCGAACCCCGCGAACAGGAACAACGCTGCTTGGGCTACTAGATCCGCATCAGACCATTCTGGAAAACAGTTTTCATCAGATCTGGCTGGATCAATATACGTTCCTAAAAAAGTGGCTGCGTCAAATTGGATGCGTAAGGGTCAGGACACGGTGTTGTGCCGCAGCTTTAGTGCTTGATTTTTAAACTGCCATCTTATAAAACTGGCCAAATGCGAGTGGGACTCGCTCACGAAAGGTTACGCACCTTTATCTATACAACATTAGACAAAAACGACAAAAAAATCACATTTGTTGTATGGGGGCCCTCTTTTTTTTCGGATGGGAAATCATCAAATGACTTCTCACGACCTGCATGCGATAGGAGTGTCAGCTTATACTGACTAAAACCCATCTATGTTCCTTCCTTGCCCTTTGTGTTCCAGGGCCGCGGTATCACACGGAACAGTCCCGAAGATGCCCCCTTAAATATTTATTTTATTTTAATTTAATTATTTAAAGTAATGGTATTTACAAAAGAAAGGTATTTACAAAAGGTATTTACAAGGCAGATGTGAGTGGCAACGCCGGGAGGGGACGCCCTAGAAGAACATACGCTGACCTCATTGGTGAGGTTCTTCAGAAAGGTCAGGTGCGTAGTACTCGCAACCGGCGTGCGTGTATGACCAGATGTATGAACGTGGACGAGGCAAAAGGAGTATGTAAGGATCGTAGCAGGTGGCGTTCTGTAGTTTCTGCCTACCCCCATGGGAAAAGGGCGTGAGTTTATGTATGTATGTATTAATTATTTATTTTTATAGTGAATACACAATTAAATATTCTGTGAATATTTCAAGCGTCTACCTGTCGCCGTTATTAATATTGAGCAAAATAGGGTAAAAATAGTTTGTTGTATGGGAGCCCCACTAAAATATTTGTTTCATTCTGTGTTTAATAGCTGTTGTTATAGCGGCAACAGAAATACATCATCTGTAAAAATTTCAACTGTTTAGCTATCAAGGTTCATGAGATACAGCCTGGTTATAGACGGACAGACAGACAGACGGATGGAAAGCGGAGTCTTAGTAATAGGGTCGCGTTTTACCCCTTGGGTACGGAACCCTAAAAACGGACGCATCTGAAGAAAGAGAAGTAGGTCGAATTATGGTCCCTTTTTGTAAGTCAATAAGTCGTATTTTTTTTTCATAGTTGCGCCCCGCTCTCTTAGGGTCAACTCACACCGAAAGAGCGGCGAAGGGCAGCGAAGCGGAGCGCAGTTTCAGTGTCATATGAATTTTAACTTTATTTTCATTACTATAATACTTATTATCGCATGAGAAACTCGAACGAGTCGCGCGGATGCCCGCGGCGTCGCGGGAATTCCAGCGAATTCCATAAACGGAGCCGTGCGACTGCGCGAGAAGTCGCGGGAAGTCCCGAGAATGCTCGAGCAGTCGCGAGCGGCCGCTGGCAATATCCGCCAATCTACAATTGGTATTTTGTTTTTGAATATGTGGCCTGAGAATTTCCAACAAACTTTCAAATTTGTCATAGTTCATTTTATAACAGTCATAATGAATGCTAGGATACAGATGTAAATTTGTGCAAAATGTTTGAAATTAGCCAAACAAACGTCTTTTCATCCACAGGTCGTGTACCCAAAAGTTTATTTTTCTTTTAAATCTTTCCCTCCTTTTCTTTTAATTCTCTTCGGCCTCTTCCTCTTCTTCTTCAATTATATGTGCAATAATAATTAAATCCAAAATACCCATTTTCACTGCTTAAACACTAGTTTCCTCAAGTTTTCTTGAAAGTGAACTGCGCATAAGAGAGAAACCCTTGAATTGATCGCGGGCGGGTTCGAGAAGGCGCGCGGAGTTCCGCGACTTCTCGAGCATTCCAGCGACTTCTCGAGCAGTCGCGGGAATCGGCGCACCTTCTCTACCAAGAGGGTCGCTGCACTTCGCTGCCCTTCGCCGCTCTTTCGGTGTGAATTGACCCTTACTGTGGTAGACATACAATTGCGAAGATATATTTTTAAATTTATCTTTTCTTAATTTTTGAGTTCCGTACCTCAAAAGGTAAAAGAAGCAACCCTTATAAGATCACTCTCTTGTCCGTCAGTCTGTCCGTGTGTCACCACCGATTTTCTCAGAAGCAGATGGACCTCGGCAAGTGTGAAATTTATACCAGATACTGAGGTCTATAGTCCCTATTAGGTATACAAAAATGAAGGTCCTGAGTCAACACGATAAAAAGATATGGGCAAATTAGATTTACGCGAAAACTTGTAAGTACCAAAAACCTTAATTTTCAACTTTTTTTATTTTTCAGAATTTTCCCTTTACTTGTGCTAAGACCTTTTAACCAAAATTGACAGTTCTAGGTCAACCGGAAGTACCCTATAGGTTTTGGGATTAAAACCTATATGGTAGTTCCCGTTGACCTAGAATCACGAAATTTGGCAAGAAGCAATGTCTTTCAGCACATGTAAAAAAATCTGAAAACCGCACATATGTAGTGTAATAACAAAATAACAAGAAGTTTATACGGAACCCTCCCTCGGTGCGAGAGTCCAACTCGCACTCGACCGGTCTTTAAGGTATAACTACCGTTTCTTAAGTGATCATAGTGTACTCACCATAATTATGTTGTTTCTTGCCAATGTGCGATTCTGCAACTGTTGCGAAACCTGCATCAGTATCCTCACCATCCTTCTCGTGAGTCAGTTGACCTGTTAATAGAATAAGTGTCATGTCCGTCGACAGGAGTAACACCTATGTATTGTATTCTTGTTGCAACTATGGAGCTTTGGAGTTAAAAATTAAAGGTATTCAAAAAAAGAAATCTCTGAACTAATGACCCAAAAAGTGTAAGAAGTATGAAAATGTAAGCGCTATCGTCCACTGACATAGGGCACGCTGTGCATGGATGCGAAGCTGGCAAGCGAATGACCCACACAGTCAATGTGGGGAACCTCTCCGTGCCCGCCCTACGTGGCAGTGAAATATCGACTGCATGAAAAGTGCAGTTTCTTACCAGTCCAGTGTATTTTACATGGAGCGACTGCCTACCTCACCATCCCATTTGGTACTTGCTGATACAATATTTCGGTAAGACTGGCTGTCAAACCTAAGCTCACCTCTCTTCACTTCCGTCAGAATGTTGATCAAGTCATTCCTTACGATATGGTTCTTCTCTCTGTCCCTCATTGTGCCGAGGACTACATTTGTGAAGTAGTCAGATGCCTTGCGTGACACGATTGATAATTTCATCATCTGGGCAGTATTGAAAATTATAGTTTTTACATTAAAAAAAAAATTGCTTTCGCAAGTATTTTTCGAAGGTAGAGGTTTACATATATAGTAGTTACACTCACATCTTGGTAGTTTTGTTTAAATGAGGGTGGGCCTATTGCTATCAAACATCCAGAATCCAGCCAGCTACTAAGAAATTACTGACGGAAAAACCTAAACACACTACCCGCCCTGGGAATCGAACCTAGGACCTCATGTTTAGTAGTCGTGCCTGCAACCTTTTCTCTTGTTGTTCTTTTTTGGGTAGACATCTTTTGTTAAACACCCATAGTTTTGTAAATATAAATAACAAGTATCAGGGTGCGTAATAGGGATGATTCCTGAGTAAAAAAAATATGTTTCGATTTACGTACGTCGTTAGATTATCGAAAAATATAAAACAAAAAATGGTACGCATTTACGTATCTTTTGCTTTTTCAAATCAATAGAAATTGTCGAAGATAAAACGCATCAAATAATTGAAGGGAGGCTTGTGTCGTCACTTTCCGGTAAAATTGTACCGAAATGTGAAGTCACACGAGTTTTCGACGGACTTCATTTTTTGTTTACGTGAAAAAAGAAAAATTTACTGTCCAATATTTTTTGGAAATCTATCTGATGGACTAATTCGATTTTTTTGGTCATCTACCTTATATATTGTGTATTGCGCATCCTGATATACATATATCATCTCCTTTGTAATACAAATATAACCTAACCTGAGCAATGCTGGGTAAACTTCTAAAAAAGAATATCTTCAGGACTCGTCCGAAGGTAAATTCAGTGATTTCTTTGCTGTGCATATAGAACTCGTGATCTTCCCTCTGCGAGTTAACCTTGAGCCCGAAGGCGCAGGATGCTATGACGTCGTTGGCGAACCTGCGCATCGCGTCTTTGGTCTCCACGTCGATATACGGGTCTGTGGGATAGTATTTCAGGATTTTAACATAAAATTATCACTACTTGGACGACCGAGCACTGCTCGTCTTTTTTGACGTTTTCTAAAAATGAAACCTAGCTAGATCGATTTATCGCCCCCGAAACCCCCTGCATACTAAATTTCATGGAAATCGTTGGAGCCAATTCCGAGATTCAGAAAATATATATATACATATATATAGGTACATATATACAAGAATTGCTCGTTTAAATGTATAAGATAAGATAGCTGTGATCCCCAGAAGGGTTAGGCAATAGGGATGCCTCAGTAACTTCTTAACCAAGATTCACCAGTTATGATAAATCCCCTGTAAAAAGGGTCACCCTTATTGTCATCAACTGGGCACAAATCCAAACTCCGTGGCTGCTACTGAGAAAGTCCTGATAGAAAACACCTATAACTGTCCGACCTGGGCATCGAGATTAGGACCACATGCTCAGTAACACTATCGTAACGACGCTAGTGTTTCAAAGAATATTCATAATATTTACTTCCAGAATCCTTGATCTTCTCCTGGAGCACTTTGATCATCTCCTTGCCGACCTGCTCCATGAAGGGCACCATCAGACGGATCTTAGAACTGGTGAAAGCTGGACTCATCGTGGATCGCATTGCCTTCCATTCGTCACCTGAAACATACAATATAATGTTCTAGAACTTCAATATTAATCATATTTAAAATATTCATATTTAGCTGGTCTCCAGGGGACCTAATTCGAAAGGAGGAACAGAGTGAGTGTTGTTTGCATTTTTTTTAGAATTCTTTGTTAAGGGCTAACTGCTTTGCAAACCATGAACAGGAAAGTATTATCCAACATTACTGTGTCACCAACATACGTCACTGCAACGCATCATTACTTTCCTAATTATATACGTCTGCATAACGCATCATTACTGGCCTAAATCATATACTTCACCAAAGAGCATCATAACCTTCGAAATGAGTTTACGTCAACCTTATGTATCATGAGTATCCCAATTTATATACGTCACCGCAACGCATCAATAGTCTGATTCCGTAGTGAATAGAAACTGGTTTGCAAACGTTTCGCAGAAATACGTTATCAAAATATGTCAGTGTCACCTACAGTAACTACGACACCCTTCACACCGCACCGTATCATTACTAGTCCAATTCATATATGTCAACACAGGACGGGACGTATATGAATTGGGCTAGTAATGATGAGTTGTGGGAACGTATAGGAATTGGGCCAGTAATGATGCGTTGTGGTGACGTATATGATTTGGGCAAGTCATGATGCGTTGTGGGGACGTATATGAATTGGGCTAGTAATGATGAGTTGTGGGAACGTATAGGAATTGGGCTAGTAATGATGCGTTGTGGTGACGTATGAATTGGGCGAGTAATGATGAGTTGTGGAGACGTATAGGAATTGGGCTAGTAGTGATGCGTTGTGGTGACGTATATGATTTGGGCTAGTCATGATGCGTTGTGGGGACGTATATGAATTGGGCTAGTAATGATGCGTTGCGGTGACGTATATGATTTGGGCTAGTCATGATGCGTTGTGGGGAGGTATATGAATTGGGCTAGTAATGATGCGTTGCGGTGACGTAGGAACTGTGGGTGACACTTTGGTCAAGCTCATAAACAGATCACAGGCTATCACACATTGTTTGTCCTGTTATCACTGCTGTGTATATACCTAAGTACTCGAGATAATGAGTAATTGTCATTTATCATGACGTGGCATAGTTATAAATAGTATACGGTATTATTGTGAAGTGGATAGTCTATTGTTACATTCTACATACTTTAGTTGACGAGCTTTCTTCGATATCACCATTACTCCTCTCCAATTTATTTGGGGTCGGCGAATCATGTCTCCTTCTCTTATACTTCTCTATTACTCGTTATCTTGTGAGTCATCCCCTTTCCACCACATCTTCTGAAATAGGTTGGTGAAACTGAGGCTTGGATTCCATCACAGCGAAGGTAAACAGAGCTATGAGGTTCTCTTTGTCTTGACACTCGGTCCATGCTTCGCACGGTGTTATTGACTGATGTCAAAATTTCAAATGTTTATGCCCCATCTTACCCTAGGTAATGGACATAGGATAGGTACTTTTTGCCCCGGTAGCACGTTCTAATAGGATATTATCCGCTCTAAATGTCCTGATATGAGGACTATTCCAATAAAAGAAAAGCAGGCAAGTATACCGTGCAACAGGAGCAGTCCCCTCCCGAACAGGGGGTCGAACTCGCTGGTGAACTGGCGTCGGTCCACGAAGTGCTCGAAGTCTTTGATGGTGATCCGCTTCAGCGCCTCCACGTCGCGCACTAAGTATACCGGGGTCACGAAGTCGTAGTGCCCTACTATCCTGGAGACAAGGTAGAGTAAACCATCATCAGGAGGTCGTGGAAAAGCAGTAAAAGCCGCACAGGTCGGTCCTGCTGGTGGAGATGTATCGTGTAACCCAGTAAATGGATTTTAGAGATCAGATAGGCGGTCGTTCCATTTAAAATACTGGTATTCATTTGCATCGGGTTAGATTAGGCTGAACTACTTTTGCGACAACTTAGTTACCTCCCGGTACAGAAAAAAGAAAAGCCACAGATCAAACATGGTCATGTTCTGGTAAACGTCAAACGAACTGGCAAATTTAATACGCGTTTGTTATCTGCACGGCTGGCGCAATGGCAAAGCGATAAGCTGTTAAGCTGCGTGTCGCGGGTTCGATCCCCGCACGGAATAAATATTTCTATGACCAACAGGTAGTTGTTCCGGGTCTGGCTGTTTATGAATGTGAGTTTAAATGTTTGTAAACGCACCCAGGATACAGGAGAACTTGCAACGTTTTTTAGAAAAAGAAAAGCAAACGGATGAAAATAAAATAGTGTTAACTTACCTGTCATCGGGAAACGTAGTTATAGCCCTCATCAAGCAGTCAATCATGTGCTCTTTCTTCATGAACACCCAAAGAAGGTTCCCGAAGAACGGTACCAGGGGCAGATGGTGAACCCCATCACGAGACAATTTCGAGTACACTTGTCGGAGGTAGAGCAGTAACGCCGTAATGGCCACCGCTAGCCATGTGCAAGTCAGGATCATATCTAAAATATTAACAACATAAGTAATGCCTCGTTGTTCAAGTGGTACCAAACGTGACTGCTGAGCATGTGATCCTGGGTTCGTTTCCCAGATCGAACAAAGTGTTATTGGGTCTTTCCAGATGAATTTCAACTTTCTGCGTTGAAATGAGCGTTATCTTTTAAATGCATTTAAATGATAGTACACCTATCCCATGTTGTCCTATTTCTCCCAAAGGTTTGCTGGTAGAGAATGCTTGCTGCCACTACAAACAACAAATAAATATGCAGAACGCTTTCATTTTAGGCATTCGTTTAGGTGTCGTTTTAGTGCTGGTGAAAATGGGCATTAGAGTCACAGACAACAATTACGTAGGCCCTCTGTGGTCAGAGACTGTGGCCCTGGAACACAAAGGGCAAGGAAAGAATATGGATGGGCCCTCTGTGGCCTTGGATTCAGCTGATCGATAAAGTTAAAGAAAGATAAAACTGATAATATCCAAAGTAATTATTTATCACAATCACTTCACTATCTCTGTCTGTCCGTATGTATGCTTAGATCTTTAAAACTACGCAACGGATTTTGATGCGGGTTTTAATAGATAGAGAGATTCAAGATGACGGTTTATATGTATATAACATGCATAATATAGTAGAGAAACACTGATAATTTTACAGGTTTCTAATGTGATGTCGTAAATAAACACATTTTTTGCGCTTACATTGCAAACGCTGGCTGCACCCTACGAGATAGATAAAAATAATGTACCACAGTATTATACACCTTAAAAAGGTATACGAAAAAATCTGCAGTAGTATATGTCTATCTCTTAGGGATAACCCACAATAACCATTTTTTATCCTTTACTTTTTGCGAGAAATAATGGCTTATTTACGAAGCGATTCTAAGCAATACAGCATTAATCCTTATTCAATTAAGTACCTTAAACACATTTTGCATTTAATATAGATCAATATATATACAGCATGTAATTTAAATGAACTTTTTCGAAGATATTACAGATTTAAAATGCAGGGACATAGTAGTTGGGTACCGGCCGGGGGCCGGTTTGGTGTTTGAGCGTTAAGTGTTTTTTACATGGCCAATTATATGTGGCCCTTTCAAGAGTAACCTCTAAAGAAAACATGTTTGTATTGTCTAATGACGAAAAAACTGAGACATTCTGTAGTATATTTAGTATTAGCATTGCACCAGTATTACATAGTATAAAATAAAGTCGCTCCCGCTGTTTGTACGCTTCGATCTTTTAAACTACGCAACGGATATTAATGCACTTTTCAGCAATAGATAGAGTGATTCAAGAGGAATGTTTATATCTACATTGCACTCGTGCGAAGCCGGGGCGCATCGCTAGTTTAATATATTATCTGTATCAGAAGTCTAAAAATAAGCATGTGTATATACAAAGGTCAACAGTAATAATATTGCGATGACATTCAATAACAAAACAAAATTAAACTCATTATCATGATCACTTGTGGGGTCACTGATCTGTTAATACTCGTAGCTAAGCAGTTATCAAATGTGTAGCTAATTTTGTGTAATATTTTCGCACCATCGTACCTAACACTGTTTTAAGCTTTCACGGGTTAAAACTAAACTTAATACTGTCACTTACTTGAGCCATCGCCTGATCATGGCGCTTGCCATAGCGTCGAAATATCGGGAGCTCGAAATAATAGACAATCACGAAAGATATCCCGTAAGTGACAGTACAAGCTCAATAACTATGTATTAAAGTAGATTCTAAGTAAACTCTGGAACTGTACGTATAACTAAGTTAAAACAACATACCTGCAAAGATTCACAAACCAAACTGACGTAAAGTGCAACACAGTTGGCGCCCGCGCCGCACCAGGTTGGCGAGACTGACTAACCAGTTTACTGACCGCTCAACTGAACAAATATTTATTTTTTATATACCTATAGGTATTATAGCCACATCGTGTCAGAACTTGTACCTACACGTTCTGAAAATTGTTGTTGTTAAGATAAAAACAAACGCTGTCTCTTATGCTATTTGTATTGACCATCATCTGCCTAGCCTTCTTTCAAATATGTTGGAGGCTTCCAGTCTTACCGGATGTATCGGATAGGCTACGCACGTATGTTAAGCTTCGCTTTGAAAAAAAATTGTATGTGATTGTTTCCACTGTAAACCACGGCCACGCTAAGCATCAAATGACGTCATAAGTATACGCTTGGCTTGCTCGAATAAGGGGCTCACATAGCTCAACGCTGTCAACGCCATGCACGCTGTGCACGCGGTACACGCTGTACACGAATATTAACCCACGACTATGCCGCGGTGGGCCACGCACGCTACACTTGTACATAGTTGTGCGTGCGTAGCGTGTACTGCAGTGGAAACGTAGACCCACGTTGTCAAACAAATGAATCTACGCAGCTAAAATGCGCCGCGTGGCCGTGCACAGCGTGAGCTGCGGTGGGTTTCCGCTTTAATGTTTGCAAGCAATTTTTATACTAATGTGTCGTGACACTAACATATATTACTTTTAGGGAATAATAATATAGAAATAAATTCAAAATGTGATCCAGATTCAAAACCATGCAACAATTCATTAAAAAATCCTCCGATAATTCCTTCCGATTGGGCATCCCTAATCTTTTTCGTTACATACTCGTACATAACATAGAAAATAAAATATTAACAAACAAAGGGTACAGCAAAGTACTACAATAAAGAATTAAAATATTTATGTACTTATGCTGGTAATAACCGTACATTAAATTAATAACAGTTGCACACCTGCTTCCCCCACAGTCAAGGCATGCAGTGCCAAACATTGCACGACAATAAAAAACAAAGAAAAACGGACTCGACCATTTTACAAAGATTACAGAACATAGTACAATAACGGGACCAAACAAAGTATTTTAAAAACTAGTTCTGAGGGAGATTATTTGTGTCCGATGCCCGATCCAAAGACTTCCCGTAGGTCTGTCTCAGTGCGCACGAGTTTCGCTTTATCACCGAGCTTACGGCGAGCAAGAATACGAACATGCTTCGTCCATACAAATTGCCAGCCGAGGCGTTGGCCTGCCTCCCGTGCTCGCCGAAATAACTGCCGGTTCAGTTTTGTTAGGTGTTCGTTCAGGTAGTACCTACTTGGTGGACCGGTCATCTCGAGATCCGCGGTGTTAGCCCCTCGCCGTACTCTCGCGGCGCACAAGGCGCACGACCACGGTACTCCGCGGGTCTCCAACTCTCCACTGGGCCCGCGGCGCTCGTACTTAGCGTTAACCTGTCTGCCGCCCATACGGTCCACGCTCACTATATCGTGATCTTCAACGCTAACGCCTAGCTTAGTTGCTACAAGCTTCACTGTGTGTGATAAGTTTTCTGAAGCTAACTGGCAGATTTGACTTGTTCTTCTTTTGTTGGTCCCGGTCATTTAGATCCCGCTTTAGTTGAGCAACTTCCTCAACCACCGCCGAACCATTCATAGTAGTTAGTTTCTACTCGAGAGTGACCAACCCACTTTTCGTTTCCTTAAACGCATCTGGTCTCTGTCTGCCTGCAGCTGAGCCAGGTCCGTGCGAAGACCCTGAAACTCGCAACGGAATTGATTCTGCATTACTTGTAACTCCTTCTTGAACATTTGGCGCAACTCAGTCTGCAACTCCTCCTTGAATGTGCGTAAGATTGTTAGAAAATCAGGGCCAACATCCTGAGTATCAGCCAATGTGCTGCAGCTTAAACCGCTAGTGTCCATCGACTCCTCAGTTTCTGCTGGTGCTACGTCCTTGTCCCTCAGCGATGTAGTTTTTATGTCAATGGCAGGAACCCGCAAGCGCGATGATAGAGGGCGTTGCAAGTGCAACACCTAGCGGCCTCTAGTGGCGAAAAGAATTTAGCGCAACCGCTACATTTCGCTGCCGGCATTGCTTACAGTGGCTAATTTGCAGTGCTGGTATCAAGTATCGATTGTACTATCTTAGTACCCCGGAGCGTCAATAGATGGCGCCGTACCAAATGTTGTTTATGGTAGTGTAGCGTGAAGAATCTAATGTTTAGACAAACACCATAGTAACGCTGCACTGCCCTTGCCACAACACACACACCGGATGCACTCCCAATTAAATAAAAATAATGTATGTGTATATTTTTGACTACTGCGCATGAGGTTCTGGGTTCGATTCCCGGGTCGGGCCAAGTGTTATTGGGTTATTACATCAGGAATTTCTGCCTGGTTGATAGCAATAGGCTCGCCTCTATTAAGTGGGACTTCAACATAATCGGGGAAAGGTGGGTGTACAATTAAGGTCAGTTCACACCGAGACGCGACGCATTTTAATAGAGCGACTCAAAATACAACTTTATTTACTATACGAAAATAAATACATTGTGAGAATTCAGAATACGTTGCACCATGCAGCGCTGCGCCTCGAGATGCCTCGCGACGCAGCGGTGCCTCGCAAACCCGTGCAATGCAGCGCGACGCGCCGCGAGGCGCAGCCTGAGGCCGCCGCGCCGTGGCGACTTGTCTCTATTATTTCCGTCCAGACTTCGTGTAGAATTGATGCAGTTCGGTCGTATGCTCGAGTGAAAATAATGAATATAATGATAGACTGGGAGCTTGTTATAATCGTACTTCCTGCAGAAGAGGAAGAAGAATACAAAAATAAAATTTAAAAAGACGACACAAGAGTAGAGAAATAGAAGAATTTATGGTGAATTTCATACTTTGTCATGTGACCACATTGTCAATTATCCAGATATTTTTTATTTTTATTACAAAATGGACTACAAAAAAGTTTCAAAACTTATTGAATGTATTGCGGCCATACATAGAAAAAAACAAAAAAAAAGAACTATTTACAGACCCACTATCTCGATCGAAGAGCGGTTATCTCTCTGTCATGAGTAAGTAATGCTAATGTACCTACTAGAGTTGTACACTTTTACTTTGGCGTTTTTTAATAAATAGAGAAAGTGACTTGTCTTAAACCCAATTGTTCACTTATTTTATCCCATGCATTCGTTTTTGCATTTCTGTCACTACAGTATTTTGATGATACATTAGACAAACATTCGTAGCGCTGCACAAAAAAAAATTAACTGCTTCTCGATCTGCAAATATATGTCGTTTTCATGCGCTTGCAAATGGTAGACTGCGATTGGACGCGGGGCGGGGCAGGTGCACGCGGCGAACGTAGACTCGCTGCGCAGCAAGGCGTTATGCTGCCAAATATTTTACGACGCGCCTCGCGACGTAGCGATGCGTCTCGCGGCGGCGCGCGACTCAGTGCGAAATCTGGCCTCTTCCAGTATCGTCGCGTCGCGTTGTGTCGCGTCACTTCACGTCGCTTCTTGGTGTGAACTGACCCTTAGATTACACCTTTGCCTAAGCGTTCTGGGATTACAGGTGTGATGTTATGTTATGTGTGAGAACTGACGGCCTGATCAAAATGTGATAATGTGGGTGATGACTACACAAATTCGTCCTTTTGGGCGCTGTATTTCTGGGCAGCAGAGGTCCGAAACAAAATTTAATGGCTTAACCATTAAATTTTGTGCGCTGGCGCTGAAGACTCAGATGGAGTTGCTGACGGTGGGCTTAGACCGGCATGAAATGGCTTCGGGTAGGCAAGTCTTCCTCCTCCATGGTCTTCCTGAGCAGAAGGATGAGGATCACACTTCCCAGGCTGTCCTAACTTTGACCGTTAAGATGAAGGTTGGAAACGTCTCTTCATCGGACATCACATCCTGCCATCGCTTGGGAGTTGATTCAGGCAAGCCACGTCCTCTTCTCACTAGGTTCCATAGCTACAATTTGCGCAGTGAGGTATGGCGCAACAAAACGAAACTGAAGGGTCCTGGTTTGGTTTTCTCGAAGTTTCTAACTAAGCCTAGGCACGACGTGTTTCTGGCCGCTCGCAAACACTTCAGTGTGAAGCAGTGTTGGACCTCCGAGGGCAAAATTGTCATCTTGCTCCCAGACAAGTCGCGTCGAAAGATTTAGTCCGCTACTGAACTTGATCAACTTATTGTGCAAATCCCGACGGCTACATCTACTGATTCAGCAGTGAAGGTCGCGTCGTCACCTACTAGCATTTTTGTATATGTTCTCGACAAGGTAAGGAGAGGGTTGTATTCAGTATACTTTTTGTAGAAATAAGCCTTTAATCATTGTATCTGGCAATAGATAAATATTTAACACGCATAACATTTGATTACGAAAAATGTACACAAAAAAAACAGATGACATAACTTACTATTTCTTAACAAACATAACACTAGTTTGTAAACACACTTTAAGTACAGTCGTCAACAAAATACTATAAATTACTACGTAATATTTTAAAACTTAAGACAAGTTACAAGCGTGTGGCTCGGAGCGCGAGTGAATCGTCTATGGGCGTACCGACACAGCTATATGACTGTAATATAGCTATCACCTTAAAACGCATCTATTTTGTTTATTTTTTTTATGCCTAAAAATCTGTTATCATTGAGAGAGTACGCAAATAGAAACTTATTTTAATCGTTACTTATATCATTTTGAATTTATATTCGTGACTGAATATTATACTAATTTAATCAGAATCCTATAGCAGTTTATTCGAAGTATTGAAATCGGAATGTCGATTTTGGGACTTATGAAAATCTGAAAACAAACAAATCGCATTTACAGCTGCCGGTAAAATAAATTTAGTGATTTTTAATCATAACATTGTAATTCTAAGGTATTATGAAATTCGGACTTTTGACACTCGGAAAATCGAAATTCGGAATAAAATATTTCGGAATATTTAGAGGTTCCCCTGGATGACACTTGTTCAAACCAGAAAAACATGGCTCAGAAAAAGGAGGCCTTCACTCAGCGGTGGATGAAACATGGCTGTCAATAATATTATTGTTGATTGGTGCATATAACAAAATATATATCTAACAGAAAAATAAAATATTTTTTTCTTTTTTTCTGATTCCGGTTTCTATTTGCGTCCCCTAATCAATGATAACAGTTTTTTAGGCATCAAAAAATAAACAAAATAGATGCGTTTTAAGGTGATGTAATATAGCTGTGTCGATACGCCCATAGACGATTCACTCGCGCTCCGAGCTACACGCTTGTAACTTGTCATAAGTTTTAAAATATTACGCTGTAATTTATAGTATTTTGTGACGACTGTACTTAAAGTGTGTTTACAAACTAGTGTTGTGTTTGTTAAGAAATAGTAAGTTATGTCATCTGTATTTTTTGTTTATATGTTCGTAATCAAATGTTATGCGTGTTAAATATTTATCTATTGCCCAGATACAATGATTAAAGGCTTATTTCTACAAAAAGTATACTGTATATAACCCCCTCGACCTTGTCGAGAACGTATACAAAAACAAATTACTGAGCAAAAAGTTTATATACCAGCACGTCATCAAATATCTAGAGATCATTGTAGTTAATTAGAGGTGAACGTAAACACATATTAAATTTATCAATCTGTGTTTCACTCAAAATAAATGATAATATAAAGGTTCTTATTTTATGGCCTTTTTTTTTGTACAGAGGTCCTTATCACCTGATAAGGTCCTCTTGTAGATAGATGAAGAATTCTTTGTTATTCTTATGTTCATTCTCAGCTGCAATAAGTAGGTTAAATAGTTACTACTTAATAAAATAAATGAGAGCAATATTTATGTATAATTCGTAAATTATGATTTTTATTAAGAGGAGCTCGTAGCAAAATAATAGCAGCTGCTTGGGTCGATCTTTAGGTTAAGCCGTACTTGCCTAGGTTGGTCTGTGCATGAGTGACCACCCATTACATACCGAGTTTCCTCCATGCCTCGGAAAGCACGTTAAGCCGTTGGTCCCGGCTGTCATTTGCACATCTTTTTTTCTTTTTTTTTTTTCGGATGTGAAATCATCAAATGACTTCTCTCGCTCTGGGCAGAGCGGAAGGGAGTGTCAGACTTGTACTGTCTAAAACCCATCCATGTTCCTTCCTTGCCCTTTGTGTTCCAGAGCCGCGGTATCTCTTTCGAACAGTCCGCAGCCCTGGCAGGCATCGGCCCTTGCGGGCCCCTCCCTTCATTTGCACATCTTTGACAGTCGTTACAGGTAGTCAGTGACCCGAAAAGTCTGACAACCAGTCTTACCAAGAGGTATCGTATTACCCAGTATTAACTGGGTTGTGGAGGTCAGATAGGCAGTCGCTCCATGTAAAATACTGGTATTCAGCTGGGAAAAGGCTAGGCAGATGGTGAATTCGTAAATTATACGGATAGGTAGACCTAGGATAAAACTAGTTATGTTCTGTTTGTATTCGCGTAAAATATGGAAAGCGAGAGCAGTCGAACCAGTTTTTAAAATGAGGTAGTGCCAAAGACTTTAATGTCAGCTGATATTCGTTTGTGATTTATCAACTACATTTTTTCCAAAACTTAATTTTGATCCCGATAGTCCGTCTGAAACTTCCTTATAGGATTTCTTTGACATTCTCCAAATCATTTCGGGGCATTATGTTTTTTTTCTTTCGGTATTAGTTGTAATATAAAATAGTTACCCTTTTTCTAGCCACATCATCTTACACAGAGTTCGTTAATCATTTCTTGAGTCATCCTCTGATCTAATAAACATTCGTAACAAATTTTTCTCTCAATTTCAATTTCATGACACTGTTAACGTTATAATAGAGTTTAGCACTTGATTCCAATTTTAGTTTAAGACTAATGGTTGGGCTTATGTTTAACCAACTACCACATTTAGTAAAATGAAACGGCAAATAAATCACTTTTGATTGCCAAAATTAATAAATGATCACCAAAAATAAACTCCCATTTTAGCGTGAAATTAGAACCAAAAATAGTAAATGACCACCAGAAATTGAACTGTTAAGCTCTTGCATCCGAGTCGAGGGAGACCCGGTCGACGAAGCCTGGCTTCATGGGGCTCCTACTTCTGAATGGTTTATAAAAAAATAACCACGAAGGGTATAGCCTAATCTGTCCTACCCCTCTAACCTAATCTATCCGTGTCGGGGTGCCCCCAGTCTGCCTAGGCAAAACTAGTTTGTCATCAACCACCTCATTCAAATTTGGTGCTCATGGTGATCAATTGATATTTTAGGTGATAGATGTTAGTGGTCACAAAGTTATTTTTGGTGGTCATTATATTTTATCCCCTAATGATTGCAGGCCTATAGGATGTTGTTGTAGGTATTTATTTTCCGACCAGAACTGATGCACTATTTAATGACAAATAGGTATTCGATACGGGCTGGTATTAACTTTACATTACAAATATGTAATTCTACAGACAAAAGAACACAAAAGTACCTCTTATTAGGCTTAGATATGTTCATAAATGAAACCTCTCTTGTAGATGTATTTAATCGAAACACATTCGCAGTAATTTAAAAAGACGTGACCTCACTGCTAAATTGTCTCGCAGTTTAGCTTCCACTTAATGTGCTGGAAGTAAGATGGCAGCCAAACTGTGAAAATGATGTAACAATTTGCTACTAAAATTCTTATATAACAGGCCTAGATCTATGAAAAGATTCTTTACAAATTAATAGTGCTTGTGCTTACCTAAAAAAATATAACTACGAGTCGTTGAATTATCTAGTAACTGGGGTGTGGAGGTCGGGAAAACAGTTCCTCTATGTAAAGTACCGGTTTTTCGCTGCAACCGGATAATATTACCAGTAAGGTGGTCTCGGCGTCCGCAAAATTTCAAGTATAAGTTTGCCAGCCTTCTCGGTCTACGGTACCGAAAAATTAACCAGGAATATTTTGTCTTCCTCACTAGTTGATTTTGAGGTGCCATATTTGATGCGTTGAACGCTTGGAAAATGGCTTATCCCAATACAGATTCTCCCGGCAATCTGTCCTCCCAGAGGCAGTGGGACGTGCCGCTCGGCAGTATTGTACGGAATACCCTTTTAAACACGTCTAACAATACTGTGGAGCGTGCCCGTCTACTGGCCGTGGGGAAATGGGAGTCGATGGCTTCAAACACTTCTTTCATCCACCATTGGCATTGGTTGATGGATGACATCTTTCCGTGTTGCTACAAGACTACGCTTAGGCGGACCTTGTGTTGCTCTAAACTTCGCCTGAAACTAAAACTTGTATTGATAGTTAAAGATATAAGATAGTTAAATTACTTATTAACTTGATGATCACGGCATGTTATTTAGAGATAGATCTTAAACGGATAATTCCTATTTTAAAAACTTATTATGTTTCAAAATGTGTCTGTGGTGTCTTTTACCAGTCAATGATGAAAACTATGAGGCGTTAATATCAATTGAGGACGTGCTTGAAGATAGCAATCAAACTATTGTCTCAATTAGGCACGCCGCTTTTAATCAAGAGTTGCAACGTGAAAATATGTACGATCTAGATGCTCTATGAGAATCAGTTCAGTAATAAATATAAAAACAAAAGTATGTATTTGATATTCCTATGAAAGTTGTAAATGTCTTGGCACATAAAAACTCTTAAGAGGGATTAGACCAAACCATGCAAGATCTGCGGAACAACTAAAACCGAATCGATGGTGCGATGATTTTGTTAGCAAGAGATTTTCATCGAACATTACCAGTAATTCCACAGTTTTGTTTAAATTACACATTTGTGGCTGTATCTGTTGCGGTCTATTGCCTCACCGTTGTCCAATTCCACATCACATCGATCGGCAGCTAGTTACTAGCAATATTTTACCAGGCGCAACAGCACTCCGCTGTTCCCTCTCCACTCATATTGGCTAAGACACTCCACTACCAACCTTGTTACTATACGCATTATTTTTTCATTGAACCATTTTTTATGTAATTGGACTAATTTAATAAGCCCCAGCGTATAAGCAAAATATACAGTGTCAGAAATTTATCTGTTTTGGTGACCATAACTTTAAACTAAAGGTGTCCTCACGACCTATTGTGGACAACTTTAACGATACCATCACCAGAACTTGACCAAAACGATAAGTTTGCAGGACTGCCACAGTTAAATAGTTTTTGACAGAACAACGTCTGTCGGGTCAGACGTTATATTCAGCTGCATCCGGTTAGACTGGAAGCCGAACCCAACATAGTTGGGAAAAGGCTAGGCAGATGATGATAAACGTCTGTCGGGTCAGCTAGTAAATAAATAAACAAATGCCTTAGTACTTTTCAGATTTAGGGAGTTCCGACGAGTCCATGTTTTAGTTTATATTTCAAATTTTGAATAGAATGTTTTCTCAACTTATAAAAACACCGGCAAATATATATGTACATATAAGTCACTAGTCACCACCTCTCGAGCCATTTCTTTTTTTTTTTCATGATAGAAATTAAAAAAATATAAAAAACAAAAATACCAGTTCAGCATTCCACTGAAGGTTCATGTTATTAATGAATGAACTATGGTCAGAGAGGAGTGGCTTACCTTGGCATTGACAAACATAGCTAACTTAGCACATTACACGTGGATGTACTTCAAATTAAAATATCAAGATAGTCACAGTCATACACTGAATCGACTTGATTGAGCTCACGAAAACAAGATAAGTGTCGAAGTAAAATATGAGTTAAAGTAATTATGAAGTTTCTACCCTGACTTTGTTTATGAGTCTTCAAATTAATTGCAACAGGCTAACAACATAACACAAGTTCCTCAACAAATATGCTTTTATTTAAATTATGTAAATTAAAGTTTATATATTTGTTTCTTGTTGTTCTAGATCATGATACTACTCCTCATCTGGGTGGCGGTGCTAATCGCCGTAGTAATCTTATATTTCCGGCAACTTTACTCAACGTTCAGTCGCAATGGCGTCAAGCACTTCAGGCCAGTCCCCATTTTGGGCAATATGGCCAGAGTCTTGTTACGCAGGGATCATTACTGTGAAGAGATCTTGAGGACCTACAACAGTTTTCCTGAAGAAAAGTAAGGGGTTGTGGTTACTTAGTTAAACGATTTCATTATAATTACTTATTATTCTACACCGTATAGGTTTTTATAACCCATCAGTGATTTTCAAAACATTTTGTTAATCAGATTCGTGGGAAAATTTGAGTTCATCAATGAAATGGTAATGATTCGTGACATAGAACTGGTGAAAAAGATCACTGTCAAAGATTTCGAGTACTTCCTCGATCACCGCGCCGTCTTTAGCAACGAAGATTCTCTCTTCTCCAGAAACTTGTTCTCATTAAGAGGTATGAACATAACTGATACCAAAATTATGGTTTTCTTAGCATATCCAAATCACCGGATACTATTGCTTAGCTATTAATAAATTACTTTAAGCTATTATGAAGAATGGTTTGACACTAAGATATGCTAAATCGTAATCGCTTCCACAGGTCAAAAATGGAAAGACATGCGTTCTACATTGAGCCCTGCGTTCACAAGTTCCAAGATGCGTCTGATGGTGCCATTCATGGTGGAGGTGGGCGACCAGATGATGAGTACTCTTCAGAGAAAAATCAAGGAATCCAAATGTAAGACTTTTGGATATCTGTGTAGCAAAACATTTTGAGATATAATTGCAAATATCTATCAAAGTATTTTATAAACTCAAAATATTCTTACAGCCGGCCACATAGACATAGAGTGCAAGGACTTGACCACACGCTACGCCAATGATGTGATCGCGTCTTGCGCCTTCGGTCTGAAGGTGGACTCTCATAACGACGAAGATAATGAGTTCTACGCCATGGGCAAGTTAACATCCACCTTCAAGTTCCGTCAGATGTTAATATTCTTCTTAATGGCTAATGCACCGAGTATTGCCAAGGTAAGGTGTTACTGAGACCTTTATGTCTGACTCTGTCTTTGTCCTCGCTTGTAACATAAGTTTCGCCTAGTATATAATACAATCATTTCTCATACAGTAATTCTTGTGGAGTACCTACAGTTATTCGACTGGTAATCGAGAACTTAGTAGCAATAGACAAACAACGTAAGCATTTGAAGGTGAACGTAATACCTGTCGTAGTAGCATTAGGTACTATGATCAACACTTGCCGATAATGTAATGATTACCAATGTCATTTTGAAGATGATTCTACTTTAAAGAATGGGATTGAGTTAAAAAAAACATTCATAATTGAAGTACGCAGGTCAACACTAACTCACACGACTAATTTAGGTGTACATATGTAATGAAAATAACATCACTCGGTCTCAAGGTCAAAGTCGCTGTTGTAACGGATGGCTGGACGAGATCCGCAGAGATTAGTGTCGTTCATAAATCATTCATCTCGTATAGTCCACTTGATACTAGAAATGATGATACTTGAGGGATCTTTTTAGGTGTTGAGATGCCAGAAAATACTAAAACAGAATGAACGGTCGAAAGTGTTAGGAAATTAAAATATTGACCCTCATTGTTTCTTATTTTACAGTTCTTGAAGATGGATTTCATTTCGGAGGTTTCAAATAAGTTCTTCACAAAATTAGTTCTAGAAACAATGGCTAATCGCGAGATGAAGAACATTATCAGACCTGATATGATTCATTTGCTCATGGAAGCTAAGAACGGTACCAATACTAATTCGAATAAATGCTTAAAATTTCGCACAAATGATATCCGAGATCAACCAAATGTAATATTTTTAATAGTAACCAAAATATAAAAAAACGTATGTAACTCCAGGTAGATTGACGCATGAAGACATCAAGTCCGATGATGAAGCTGCTGGATTCGCGACAGTTGAAGAATCTTCTGTTGGGCAGAAACAAGTTACCAGAGGTGGGTATATTGTAATGATAAAACTGATAGACGGGCCACCATTTATGATGATCTTCTAACGGTGTGTCCGTAGGACAAAGGACGTAGAAAACTACTACAAAAAACAAACTTGGTAGTAATACTTACCTTAAGGTGATTTTTTTTGGATAATGTATGCATATTTTTGCAGCAACCGCGGTCGCCACTCCAGAAATATTCGGCTCCATCGGCCATCCGTTCTGCGAGCAATATGCCCGCCCTACTGCCACTTTAGTTTGGTAATGGCAGCAAGGTATTACAATACTGCCTTCCAGTTTTGAATCAGTAATGAAACAAATTAAAATCTCGTCAAATCATCACCGCCGTGTAGAGTAGCACGAAGTAGTTACCTAACTAAATACCTGTAATAGATCTGAGCTAGCGTGAGAAGTTCTTGCCTTACCGTAAACGTGTGATAAGAAAAATTAAAGGTTAAATAATTGTTCCTTCTGATGGAGTTTGTCCGAAGGAAAAATATGTCGCTATATATTTTTCTGCCGGTGTAAATATACATGTGATTTATTATAAGTTTATTTTTTGTGATTCCAATGCATAATTCAGTGTGCTTACGCTGCTTGGCAAATTACTTGGCCAACCGTCACTCATCACCTGATGGTGAGCCAAGTTATTTGCCACCTAAGTACAGTCTAACATCTCCACTGAATTATGAATTGAAATAGTCAGAGGTACCCCGATTATCAGATGAGATATGCATTTTATGCCAAGGAACCTGCCAAAAAACAGGGAGGATCATCGGTGAGTGGAACAAGGTTGCCATTGTTGTTGATGATCCACAAACGCATCCAACTAACATCCAACAATGCGATATATAAATCATTATTACAATTTGATTTCAGTGTGGTCTGACGACGACCTCGTCGCCCAAGCAGTGCTGTTCTTTATAGCTGGTTTTGAATCCGTCTCCTCTGGCATGTCATTCCTCCTCTACGAACTGGCGCTGGACCCTGACGTCCAGGAGCGACTGGCACAGGAGATCAAGAAGACTGACGCTAAGAACGGCGGCAAGTTTGACTTCAATTCCATTCAGAATATGCCATACATGGATATGGTTATTTCCGGTAAGATTTTGAATTCTTAGAGAAACATTAATTATAAAATTCGTTATTAAAATCGATTGTAAGGCAATATTAGTAATTTTACAGTGTGCTTTGTGAAAATCTTTTCGTTGGTTTTAAAGCCAAAGTTTTGTGTTACAGAACTCTTGCGACTGTGGCCACCTGGTATTGCTCTAGACAGGGTTTGCACCAAAGATTACAATCTGGGTAAACCTAACGAGAAAGCTACAAAAGATTTCATTGTAAGTTAACATATTTTTCTTTCGAATACAGAAACATCCTGGAACTACAAAGTATTAATAAAACTTTGTTTCTGCAGGTACGCAAAGGTATGGGTATCCAAATACCAGCGTTTGCTTTCCACCGTGACCCCCAGTTCTTCCCCAACCCTAATAAGTTTGACCCTGAACGCTTCTCTGAAGAAAACAGACACAAAGTTCAGACTTTCGCTTACATGCCCTTCGGTGTTGGACCCAGAAACTGTATTGGTAGGTCTACTATCTATTATAATAATTATAAATCGACTAAAGACGACTATGGGACTTACTAATAACTAGCTTATGCCCACCGCTTCGCCCGCGTGGAGGTCAGTTATTGTCCCATGGGATCATACTACCTGGATTAAAACTATGTGTTCAATCCTGGTTAAAAAATATTTCTGTACAAAATTTCATCCAAATCTAAAAGAGTTTCGAAAATCTATACATAATTATATTCATCCTAAAATAAGATAAGATGATGTATGGAAGAGGAAAGAGACATCAAAATGAAAAACTGCAACGACGGAGAACTAACGAAAGATAAAATAACATTATTGAATCTAAATACATATTAAAATTTAAAACACAAGGCAAGAAGAAGAAATCAAATCGTTATTATTAATTAGAACCATTGGGTTCCCCTTTTATATCTGTATGATAAAACTGTTGAGTAGGTCATTAAAAACACATTCTAAACCTTAATATTTCTTTTCTCAGGGTCAAGATTTGCTCTCTGCGAGATAAAGGTAATGGCGTACCAGATCCTGCAGTATTTGGAGGTCTTACCTTGCGAGAAGACGTGCATCCCTGCGAAGCTTGACAGAGACACCTTTAATATCAGACTAGAAGGTGGTCATTGGCTCAGGTTCAAAGCTAGGAACTAGGAGATCCGACGATTGGTGGTACTTCACAATGCGAGACACATAGAGAGGGAGAGAGATATTTGAGTTACAACTCCAATTTTCGTAATGACGTAGTTAAAAGTGAATGGCATATTAGTAGTGTCATAAAAAGGAAAATAGAAAAGAATCCACCAAATCTACTAGCAGATGACGTAGTTTTACGCGTAGTCGATAGGTGTCGCTACAGCTTCCACCGTACTTCACTTGGCACACGTGGTGGAAATAAAGTATGAATGAGCTCGTAATGTGTGATAACAACATTTAAATACTAGCTTTGGTCCTACAGTAGATTTTGCACTTTATTTTATTTTATTTTTATTCATTTTATTTGGAAACAATTACATAATAAAGCATAAAGACATACTACTTAAAATTAACAATTATGTAATCAGCAGCGTTATTCACAGAATACAAGCAAAATATCAATAACACGCTTCAAAGAGAAGTTAAAAGTATAAAAACATATTTTATGAGGAAAAAACAATGATTTTGAACACATTACACATATTGACCTACAATCATCTAAGAGTAAAATTCCTTGTTTGCGTTGTGAGTCGAGTTTCGGAAAATTTATTTAATTCTTTATTCTAATCTCCGAGATTATTTGCGTAACATAAGTTATGATGTTGTAATTTAAAAATTTAGTTTCACGAAACTTTATAATTGTTTTCAGTATTACTAAGACATTTTTTGTAATACAAAATATTTGATTTACCAATTGTTGTTTTAGTTGCGACCATTAAAATTATTCTCCAACCGTCATCCTAATTTATTTAATCAAAATATCTTTTTAATTCTTACCATCCATCTCCATCACACGTCTTCTCATTGTTCCCTTCCTCCTTAGCACTTTTCATAGAATTCATCCATTTTTTTTCATTTTAAATTACCGATGAAAAAAATCTATGTGAGGGGCTCCAAATGATGTATTGGAGACGTGGTAACCGTGTATATTATGCGATCAAAAACAATACTTGTAAAAAAAGCCAAGTCTCGCAACTCAGTTCTTCTACCATAAAAAGTTGTGAGATCCATGTTATACCAAGTCGGTTACCTTATTAAGTCCCTACTTAGAGTAGAGTAGAGTGGAGACTCCTTTATCCGCACTTAGACTCCCATTTGGTCCGTTGTGCGTGGGGTGCCTAGCTAACATAGCCAGCCTAACTCCACCCAGAAGCACAGAAGCTTCCTGGGAGCTTCACAGGCTTCGCGGAGCGACCTCACTGTTCCGTGGATTTGTGCACGTTGGGTGGCCACGGCCTCGCATTTCAGGATGACGTGGGTGGCTGATTCCTCGGTGTCTAAACATCCTCTGTAGAGAGGGCTGTCCGTGATGCCTAGGTAGAAAAGATGTTTGTTTAAGTAGCAATGGCCCGTGATTGTCCCTATCATTATTTTAAGGTTAGTTTTGTTAAGGTTAAGCAATCGTTTGGTTAGTCTCGGGTTAAGGCACGGCATGGCCATTTTTGACTGCCTACAGTCTGATACCCGTGACCATCGGTTGTTGTGGAGATCCGTTGATCTCTGGCGTATCCATGTACGAAATTGCGAGAAAGGCAGGGGGAGCAGTGGGTACGGGCCGAGCAGTGCCATCTCGGAACCTCTCTTCGCAAGCTCGTCCGCGATCTACTGTGCCCCTTGATCCACTGGAGTGTAATTCGGTTTGTTAACGTACTACTCTCCAGGGCTAGGTGACACTCTAGAATTAATTTATTGTTCGTCTGTCTGTTTTCTAGGGCTTTGAGCACAGTGAGACTGTCCAATACAATCCTGATACCGTGTTTTGTATCCCCAGACGCTTTACGGCCATTGCCGCTTGTGTCAGGGCGACAGTATCACATTGGAAAATTGAGCTGTGTTCGCCCAGTGGTATGTGAGAATTTATGTTGAGATCTAGAGAGTATACACCGGCCCCTGAGCCGTTGCGTGTTTTTGAACCGTCTGTGTAGATGCGGACTTCATCGACACCTGACTGGTCTCTTATTTCCTCTGCTGTTTGTATGCGATAGTTTTTGTTAAAAGTTAGTTGGTTAGGTATTCTGTCAGACGGAGCAGCGATAAGTGGTTGGTACTCAATCGCCCGGTCCAGGATACCCGCATGGGCTCTGGTGTAGTTCTGTGTTCTTGCCCCATATGCCTAGGTGCATAAGCCTGATGGCGGCTAGTGCCGCCTCCCGCTGTATGAATAAGTCGAGGGGGGTTAATTTCAGGGCTATCTCCATTGCTGCTGTTGGGGTGGTTCTCATGCAGCCAGTGATAGCTGAACAGGCCAGCCTCTAAAACTTCTGGAGCCTTGTAGTGGTGGTCGCGAGTTCTGTCCTCGTCCACCACACCAGAGATCCATAGGTCAGCATTGGCCTGATCACGACTGTGTAGAGCCACAGCGTAATCTTTGGGGAGAGCCCCCACGCTTTTCGTCCCTACTTATGGGAACTTCTGTCTTAAGTTATTACGTAATTAGCTAACCTAACAACATCTTATAGTGACCATATCAATATTAAAAATCTATTATGTTTTAACCGACTTTCTTCAAAAAGGAGGAGGTTCTCAATTCGGTTGTATTTTTTTTTGTGTTTGTTACCTCATAACTCCGTCATTTCGAAACCGGTTTGAAAAATTCTTCTTTTATGTGAAAGGATATACTTCCCGATTGGTGCCATAAAAATTTCATCAATATCGGTTCAGTAATTTGGTTCCTTTTTTACGTTAATCGGTACATCACGCGACGTCGCGTGAAGTCTTGCTTGTTAAATTTGACGTACTTCCCGATTTCCGACTTGAAATTTTGCACGCTTATGTATATCGCGTGATAGTGCAATATACAGATGACATGGAGCTGATCTGATGATGGGGCTGGAAGGCGGCCTTAGGAACTCCGTTATGAAACGACATAACCCCATGGAGTTTGGGCTCGTATGATTTGTTTTGACGAGTACTTTGTCTCTAGATGGTATCCAGGGTATGACAATGGAGCTGGAAGGTGGCCATAGGATCTCCGTAATAAAACGACGTAACCGCATTGAGTTTGGCTCGTTTGATTTGTCTTGAGTACTTTGTCTTTAGATGGTATCCAGGGTCTTATGATGGAGCTGGAAGGTGCTCATAGGAACTTCGTTATAAAGCGATATGACCCCATCGAGTTTGAACTCGTTTTACTCGCCTTAACGAGTATTTGGTCCTAAATGGTGTCGCAATCCGATCGAGTTTGGACGCATATGATTCGTCTTGACGAATACTTTGTCTCTAAATGGTGACCAGGGTTTGATGATGAAGCTAGAATGTGGCCATAGGATCTCCGTAATAAAACGACGTAACTGCATCGAGTTTGGGCTCGCTTGATTCGTCTTAAAGAGTAGTTTGTCTTTAGATGGTATCCAGGGTCTGATGATGGAACTGGAAGGTGGTAGAGTCTCCGATCTTGATAGGAGTGGGAGTCATAATGGGCATTCAACATGACCTTGGTTTTGTCCATGCTAATGTTAGGAACCACTCTTTCGGAAGCTCTACTGAGGTCATCAACTTCTAGTTAGAATTTAAAAATTAATTTATGACAATTTTGTGGCATACTACAACTAAAAAGGTTAAAATAAAAAACTTTCTGCGAAAAAAAACCAACTTCAGAAAAACACAAAAAAACCTAAAATAACTTTACTTTCGGAAGTCGGTGACAAAAAAGTCAATGAAACAAACAAAGTTACCGACTTCCGAAAGTAAAGTTAGTCTTCGAATTTTTGGTTCTAGGACATGCCGGTTTCCTCACGATGTTTTCCTTCACCGTTTTTGAGAGCAGTGGTGATGAAATAAATTACACAAAGTAATGCGCCTGCCTGGGTTCGAACCCACGACTTTACTGTTTGTAAGTCGGGGTCGTTACCACTGGGCCACCGCTGCTCTCAAGAAAAAATCGAAATATAGTGAAAATTTGTGTGTTTTCGTCATGTGTGTGGTGTTAATGCTCAGGAAGACAGTGACGAGGATTTTAAGGTATTGTGCATTCTTCCTTTTTAACACTCTCACCGCCATTCACATTTAAGGTTTTTCTAGAACAACAGGCCACGTGGGCGGCGCGCGGGCCATGCAATGTCTTTTACACCACGCCACGCTAGATTGATTTGTGCCTCTGTCGTCCCACTATCTTGTCCCACATTCCAAAGAATTCCTCGTTCGTCCCACTTGAGTTTTAAAGTCACCACTCGTCCCACATTCCTGGCAAATTCAAAGTACAGTTGACAAAAAATATTGTACTATATCTTCCAATAAATTGAAATAATAGTTTTTTCTAATAACATAAAGATATTAAATACTTCCAGTTCTAGGTATGCATCCGCGATGCATGTTTTTAATTTTAATAATTAAAAGATCTATTGCAATTTAGGAAAATCTTTATTATTTAGTATCACAATCAAATCCAAATCACAGTACTATTAGTTACACCTATCAATATACACATTTGTATTTATCTTATAGAAGTACCACGTTAAGATATATATATGTATTACACATGTAATATTTATCTGAGATACTTCAACATAATTAGAACTACTTATTTAGAAAAACCTTTATTACGTGACTAATATCACAATCAAATCACAATCACAGTATTTTAATTAACCTCCTATTTATGAAAAAGTGGTATTTTAACAATTAAATTTCCAAAAAATCAACATTTGTATATAAGTAACAGTCAAATAATTATAGACCGTATACACATTTGTATTTACCTATATGTACCTTATAGAAGTACCACGTTATGTTATTTATGTTAATGTGGTATTACAACATAAATTGAAATATTTATATTTAAAAATCTTTATTTACGTAACTAATATCACAATCAAATTACCATCACAGTATTTTAATCAACCTACTATTTATGAGAAAGTAGTATTTTAACAATTAAATCTCCAAAAAATCAACATTTTTAAACTTATCATTAATATAGACACATTAATATCATTAATAAACAAAAGGGCTGATTTTTTCCAGGCAATGGCCCAGTGATATAGTGCCATTCAACATTGCCGTTACAGAATCAAATATATATTTGTCATGAGCTATATCATCAGCACGCCGAGGTTTACCTTGGCGAGCTAAAGAAAGAACAGCGTCGTTTTTGATCACATTCAAAAAGCTAATGATGTTCAGCTTTCCCGAATATGTTCTGTTTAATTTAGCGTTACTGCCTTCCACTGGGTTATTTGTTCTGTAGATATCCCCCCAAAAATCCCATTTGCCTCGATAATATTCGTTGTCAAGCCATGCCGATACAAAATAGTCATTGTATTTCTCAATATTGAGAGTTTTCGGACAATCCTCCATTATATATAGCCATCCATCGCATTTAAGTTCAGGTGGTAGCAAAGCTAACGCTGTGCATAGAGCTATATGCTTTTTGAACATTCTCTTTTTATTTAACTTTAACGCCTTTGCTCTCTTCCAAAGTGCTTGACTAAAATGGAAGTAACAGCCTTTGCATATTACATCCGGAAAGATGTTACGGATTGCGTTCATGGCTGCTTTCTCATAATCAGTTCTGAATGTAATCGGATGCCATTCTGGAATTTGCGATTTGATAAGAGCAAACGCAGTCTCATATGTGAACTCTTTTTTGTCCATTAATAAGATGTATATTAAGGGCACGACGTGAATTTTCTCACTTGTGCTGCCAAGGTCACCGTAAATCACATATAATTGTCTGAATGGTTTCACTACACACTTAAATGTACCATCTGCAAGGTAATGTTTCACGTGTTGATGAAGTCCTTTACTATTTACATCAGCGAAAGCTAATATCCTTGTTTTTCTGTACTCATAATCAAATAAAACAAAACTCATGTAACTTACTGGAATTTTTACTTCAAACGGCGTTTTAAATGTAGCTTTCTTTATTTGCTGGGCTTTGTTTCGAGCACTATACAAGCTGTTCTTAACATTCGATAATTCAGGTAATTTTTCTATCTTGTCAGTACCTTTGTCCAATAATTTTTTTATGCTTGAATTGAAGACAGAAGGAATCGATTTTCCTTCAGAAGATTTTGCTTCTTGCTTGCAGCGATGTATTTCTTCTTTGATGTCATTTCTTGCTATGCTGGGCGTACAAATGTCATGACGAAGAATTTTCGTCACATTATTATTTGAAGTCACCATTCCTCCATGACACCTTCTGTTCACACATCTCCAGACGATTGAGCTATTTTTGTTCTCTCGCTTTTTCGTATATTCGTAACCGGCATGCAAAATAATAGGCACACCTCTTTGTGATTCAATAAAGGTTATCTCTTGGGATGTAGAAGCCAGACTGCAGCCAGTCTGAAGATCAGCTCGGGATGATGAAGCCACTGGTTCCATGTTTCAGGATGAAGAAGCCACGGCTCTATATCTGATCACCTGCAAATACAACGTGAATTAGTTCTGTGCCTCCTGTAAAAAGGGGTACCAAGTCCAATATACCCTTTTCGTTTTTAAATGAATATAAGAGAGCAAAAAATTAGCTTTCATCTGTCTAAGAAAGGTATTCCGAACGAAACTATGTACAATAGTTTCGTTTCGTAGATACGAATCGTGAATAGCTATAATGATTAAAAATCATAGCTGAAAACCGACTTCAACGTGTTGAATATGGTTTTATCATACATGCTATTGTCAGAACTGAGCCAAATTGAAATGAGACTACACGGGAAGCACCAGCTTTCGAATCAAAAGAGTCATCAAAACTGATTCACCCAGAAAACACTTTGTAGTTGAGAACATCCTCATTTTATGAAGGAGGTTAACTAAATTAAAATGCGACCATATGGGAAGCACCAGCTTTTACATAAAAGAAGATTTATCAAAATTGGTTAACCTAAAAAATACAGTATAACCGAGAACATCCTCTTTTTTTGAAGTTTGTTAAAATGGGTAAACAAAATTAATGTGAATTAGGGCTCAAATCAAATTATTATTTGTTCAAATTTCTAGTTAATGTGAAAAAGGGTTACTCATTTAAAAAAAAAATACTAGACGATTTCGTGAAACAGGGCCATAGATAAAGAACTCCATGACAGGACCTAGGAAACAGGAAAAAAAATATTTTTCAAAATTTTATTTGCGTCTCCTAAAAAGCGCTACTTTTTAGGAGACGCAAATAAAATTTTGAAAAATATTTTTTTTAGTGGTCTAAGCAGTGGGGTGCACAGGGTTTGTACTTAGGGTCGGCTATGTGTACTTTATTAATGCCTTCAATCTAAACCTAAAGTTTGATCAGAAAAAAACTGTCATGGTGGCGTAACTTGTAATTTTATAATTTATATTATAGTGGAGTCTCGGATTGAATTAGTTCATCAAATTTTCCGCAACATGAGGTTATTTATCTTTCTGGTCAGTCAGGTTTTTAGGCTGACTGTACAATTAAATCAAATTTAACTCATATGAAAAAAATGTGGGACGAGCCAGGCATACGAATTGGGACGAGCGAGGAATAAAATATTGAAAATTAAGTTTTGGGACGAGCGAGGCATACAAATTGGGACAAGTGGGGAATTTTTTATGTGGGACGAGACTCTGTGGGACGACCGAGTAACTTTCGCAGCACGCCATGTGGGCTGCCGGCGGGACACGTTGTTAAGTTAACCAGCAGGCCGTGTGGTCCGCTGTGATCCCACAAATTCATGCGCGAGCAACGGACCTAATTACACGTATGGCCTGCCCTTACAAATATGCAGGTTGCAACAAGTACTATTGTCATAGAATTTGGCGTGCTAGTTGTGGTACGCAGGCAACCCACATGGCCTGCCTGTAAAAATTAAAGAATCTATAGTGGCTTGCTGCACCGAAATTTATGTGGGCGGCAGGCAGACCACATGGCGGTGAGAGTGTTAAGGGCACTGTCATTTTTTCCAAGTATATCTACGTAGGGCGCCCTCCATCTTTTCTCAACCTAGCTTTTCGAATCTGTTGCATAATACTTAAAGTTAAACCGCGTAAACACATATTCTTACTCTTTATTGCACACACAAAAAAGAGAAATACACACAAAATTATGATAAATAGCTTATGTACGAGCTTATGTGCGAGCTTAACCTAAAATTGGGTTTTCTTACAGCAAACCTATTATACACAAAAAAAAAAAATATACATATTGTTCTATTTCATTCAAATTTCAAACTGTAATAAAAAAGAAACACTCGTGACTACGCCTATAATTTATGATAATGTTATCATTTTTGTAATAGCATAATGTAGCTGTTTGTAACTTTAACTGACCAAGTACGAGTCGGACTCGCGTACGAAGGGTTCCGTACCGAAAAAAACACGTCTCCTTACTTTTCATGTTCTATAATGAATACCTGTTTCGTGATGACGACGTCTCACAGTATTCATAGACACAATTAACTAAAGGCAGTTCACTCGTTCTGAAACGTCTAATGATATTATGATCCTGTTACCGTGACGTTTTTCTAGGTCTACCGGATTTTTTCTTTCGCTAACATTTCCAGAGACAGCACATCGCCGAAGCCATAAGTATACCGTGTTGCGCTTTAAACCTTATATATAACCATACTAGCTGTGCCCGCGACTTCGTTCGCGTGAATATTGGATTAATTCGGATTTGGTTTACAATTTCATGAGTTTTTTTTGCGCGGAACCTTAATTATTTTTCTAAAATAAAAGTAGCCTAAATCACTCCTTATAACATTAGCTATATCGTATATACTTTGTAACAAGCTTTTATTTTGAAGTTACAAACAGACACTTTAATTTATTTTATTTATAAAGATATAAACAAATGATTATCTAATCATTAATTGCTTAAATTATACATATAATGTTGTCCGTCTCAATAATATTGTTTATATGTAATAAATGAACTTTGTGACTCCCAAATCAAGACGCTGCCCGGTACTCTGAGATGCGTATATATCTATAACCCATGCAGCCCACATACTTAGCCTGGCCGCACGTCAAGCACATAGCGCCCTGGCATACGCGCCCCCCCGAAGCGAGGCGCCGCCTGCCGCGCGACCGGGTAAGTTGTACCAGGCTATACGCAGCTTACCTGCACACTAAGACTCTACACTCTACATACATCCAGCTGCGTGCGTACGTACGTGTGCTCGCTCTACCACTGCCTATATTGGCAAACAAGAGGACGGGCTCTGCAACAGCAGGCTCAGGTTGGCTTCCACGGCCAGAGGGCAAAGCCCTACGACCGTCTGCCGCGCCCCCTTGCGGGGGTGTAGCGACATCTCACGACCTACATACTTACTTATAGATACATTTTGCTCGTGCTCCGAGCAACACGTGTTTGTGCCGAAATAGTAAGTATATTATTTTAATTTTACAATGCCTATTCTGCCCCACTTCATCATCATCATTCCCTTGTCTTCATCCTGAATTATTGAGGCTCAGCCTTCTAGCTCTTCTTCAATACTTCTTTACACATTATTGTTATTTTTCTGTTCTTTATGTTTCTTCTCATTTAAGACATACTAAGAAACCTTATCGCGGGTCAGAACCAAGGATGTAAGGTGAAAAGTTAAAATAAAACAAGGTCTGTCAATCAGAAGGTGGTGACACACGGACAGACAGACGAGCGAACAGACGGACAAGACAGTAATATTATAAGAATCCCTTTTTTATCTTTGCGGTACGGAACCCTAAAAAAAGCTTAGTGGGAGATTTTGGTAAAATACCAGTAGATGAGAGAACAACTGGGACTATAATGAACAGTTTGTGGTTTTCACGGTCTTGATCGCTGTAACATTCATATACTTGCGGCAAGTCTACTCTAGGTTCAGCCCCTTCTTGGGTAACATGACCAGAATCCTGTTTCGTCTGAAAACGTATGACGGTCTGTGACATATGCTAGCGAAGGTGGCGGAGCGTGAGAGGGAGAGAACCTCGCGTCCCAGCCGCCGCGGAAGACGCCCCGGGCGTCGGAGGTCACTTGGTGGCTTCCAGCCACCGTAGACGTGGACCTGTGGACGGTGAGTAATGGGCTAGCTTGCTGTCCGTCCGTCTTATGACGACAGGCCGTGTGACGGCGCGTTCGTGTTCCACGTGCGCCTCAAAGAGATGTCAGCAAACAGGGAGGGGCCGGCAAGGACCGATGCTTACCAGGGCTGCGGGACTGTTCTAAAGAAATACCGCTATAACTAGGGAATGGTAAAAAAAGGTCGCTCGGCGGCATTGTTGTCATCGCGATTAAAATCTGGATGTGGCTGGCACAAGAGCATGTACAACAGCTTGGCTGCGAGGACGCGACCGTCCAGCAGTGTCCCGCCTGGGCGAAGCAGCGCTGTGATTGCGAACGTCATGCAACGTACTCGGGGCCCTTCCAAGGGGAAGTTTGCAAAAACTGCGGAGTTTTTAGTGAGTCCGAACCCCACATAACCTACATAGTAT
Source organism: Lycophotia porphyrea (assembly GCA_950005105.1). NCBI lineage: Eukaryota > Metazoa > Arthropoda > Insecta > Lepidoptera > Noctuidae > Lycophotia > Lycophotia porphyrea. Next base: position 749,253 of record OX465389.1, read on the forward strand.
GCGGTGAGCAATTACTTCAAAAGAAAAAAAGCATGTAATTACAGCATACAAACAAAGAGAGGCTCATACCCTCACACCCAGTAGCAGGTAAGGTCGGGTTGTGAATTATGACTAAGCTGATATCGCATCGGTACACGACGTCGCAGCGTGCTACGTTATGATTGACAAAAAATATCGAGCATCAACAGAATAATTATGTCTGTCTATCGTTCTGAGCGCACACACTTACTAGAAAACGCCCTGATCCGACTTACATGAGGGAAAACAATTTACTGCATCACTGTACAATAACGTCATCAGTTGGAGCACGGGACTCCAAGTAGAAGTCCCCACCCTGACCGGGATCCATTTTAACAAACTATTTAATTTTAATATTATGAAATTTGAATATTCTTACTCTTTATTATTATAAAAAAAAACATGCTTTTACCAGCTTTTATTGTATACGAATACACGAGCGGAACAAGGGTCACAACTAGTTTTACAATATCAAAATAACAGAGAAAAACTAATATCATGATTACTCAGCAATTTTAATGTTTACAAATACAATTGTGACACTTATTTGTTTGAACAACAGCTGTCTGGATCATAATGTGTGTTATCTGTTAAAGTTTATATCGTAACAAAACATGGAGATACCGCCGCAATACTAGCGACCCGCCCTTGCTCCACACGATGTTTGAGGCACTTTTGAATTGCCAATAACAAAAATAAAGGAGAGGAGATTAAACATCACCACTGTGAAAGGTGAATAGGTGCAACTGTGAAAGTTGCCCATTCTAAAGCTCTATAGAAAATAACGGACAAAGAAACCATGGACATGGACACTCTTATAAATGAAAAAATTAAATGCCTTGGAGAGGTCACAGAATATTCATTTGGCATATTGTGTCTCTTCCCACGAAGTACACAGTAGGTACTATGTGCGCGTTTGACGCCAAGACGTTCAAAGCCTTTGGTGAAACCATATCGTTGTTCGTATAAGATTTTAATGGTGTTACATTAGCCATTGGTATGGCAATATGGCATTCGCATTAGTATTTGTTCTTTTAATTATGTTCACTAGATTTAAATATACCTAAAGATGACCTCCGTTTCCAAGTTTTTTGTGCTTGATGATAAATAATAAAATGATGTTTATTTTGCAAATAGGTTTTTACAAACACTTTTACACGTCATGTTTTTTTTTTAAACTAGATGGGGCCGGTGTTTCGTAACTGACTACTCTGAGAAGAAACAGCCGAAACAAACTCAGAGGTCATAGTCTCTTTTAAAGTCCAGACATAAACATGGTTAACTTACATGAGGACTATGCAGATTAATGTCTGAGATGGCCTTTGGAAGAAAGAACCACAACACACTTGAAGTATATCAATACTTAAAGCTCAATAGATTAAGTGGATAATTGGATTTTTCGTCATTTATTTTCAGGCTTTGTCGTTGTCAACAGATTACATAAAAAAATACCTGTCATTAACAAAATCCGGGTTCTATTGCGTATAATAAATATTAACTCGAGCCCTGTCTCGGTACTCCCAAAGTTACTTGACTCGTGCTCTGGGTAACACGCCAATAGGCACAAAGGCATACATGCAGTTGCTTAGCACCAAGGATAAATCTGACTTAGGAGTCAGTGACATCAACTTGATTTGTTCGGAAGTATGTGTCTTAAATGGGAATGGCATTTCTGGGCCCAACTGTTAACTAATTCAAATATGTACCGAAAAATCACAACAGCTGCATTTTACCTTGGGTATACTTTTGTGAAAAAAATGTTTTTATTTATTTAATTTTACCGCAACTACCCTGCTTCGTACTCAATTTAGGACCTAAGAAATTATAGTTATTTCTTTATATGCAATGTATAATCTTTTAAATTATAAACCTTCCGGACAAAATTAGTAGGTAGTCATAGTCTGACCACCTAAACTACTGAGTCCGCTATCGTATTATCCAGTACTAACTGGGTTGTGGAGGTTTTAGATAAGCAATCGCACTATGTTAAATGCACTTCAGGCCAGTCCCCATTTTGGGTAACATGACCAGAATCCTGTTTCGTATGGACAACTTTGCTGATGATGTCATGAGGATGTACAACAGTTTTCCAGGAGAAAGGTAAGAGGTAGGGTTTAGTTAGTTTCATGATTTTAGTAAAAATCCTTTTTTATACCCTATCAAAACGGCGGACTCTTATAACCCCTCTGAGTGTTTTAAAATATCTTATTCGTCAGATTCGTGGGAAGATTTGAATTCAACAATGAGGCGATAGTCGTCCGCGACCTCGCCTCCTGCGCCTTTGGTCTGAAGGTGGACTCTCATAACGACACACAAATAGTTCTCGTGAACAGAATTATGATATTTTTACAGTACCCCGTGATTTTTCACACCAAAATAGAAAGTCGTCTCCTGGCAATATTTTTTTAGCAGTATATGGTACTTAGTTTGATGTACAAAACGCTTGTTTGACGGCATCGTACAAGGTTCGTTTACGCCAAGTTCTTTTGCCCGCCGCGTTCCGATAACACAAATTAAAAAAAAAAATCTTAGAAACATAACAATAGAGAAAAGTGATCCATCAGAACATTTTGCAGGTTAACGTAATACTTGGATTATCGTAATTAGATTAAAGTATCAACATTTGAAGACAAGTGAACTATCAAGGTTTTTCGAAAGAATGTTAACTGCCTAAAAATAAGATATAAATGAATCACTAAATAATAACATAATACATAAACGTTATCATTGAAGTTGCCACGACAACTTTGAGATAGACACAGATAATGTGGAATCACAACAACATAACGCGATAGGTTTCAACTAGACTCAAGGTCACTGTCGCTGTGTCGCAGTAGCTCCGTGTGAGTGGACGAGACCAGCAATTATTCTATTAGTGACGTACATACATCATTCATCTCGTATAAAGCAAATTAAATATTTTTAATAACTTTTACAGTTTTTGAAGTGGACTTTCCGGTCGGAGGTGTCAAAGAATTTCTTCAGAAAACTAGTTTTAGAAACAATGGCTGATCGCGAGATAAGAAATGTCATTAGACCTGATATGATTCACTTGCTCATGGAAGCTAAGAAAGGTACATACTATTTCGAACAAATGGTCAAAATTCGCAATGTTAAAAATAAAATAACAACAGAAACAAAAATTCAACAAATTCGAATATAACTCCAGGTAAACTGACATATGAAGAAATCAAGTCCAATGATGTAGCTGCTGGATTCGCGACCGTGGAAGAATCTTCTGTTGGAAAGAAAAAAAAGTTACCAGAGGTGTGTGATGATTATTTTAGGTTTTTATTTTCTCGTTAGACCAAAGAACTCTGTGAAAAACTAACAATTAATTTTTCATTACCAAGGTGACGTTTGATGTCCATAAAAAATTGAAAAAAACTCAAATAAGAACCAACTAAGTAGTGTAAAGTTACATGTAGAAAAATTTAAAACATGTGTAATATCTTTAATATAAAGGAAGCAAAATAAGTTCTGTCTTTGGTAAGGGTCTGATCAAGAGCACTGAAAAATTGTTTTGCAACCCTATGCTAAGCTTACTTGGAATAATTCGATGGATTTTACATAGGCCTACATGGGCACTATAAAACGTCGACAAAAAGGTGCACGGTTCGGTTGGTCGTTTCCTATGGAGAAAAACCAGCAAGAAATTCCATGGTTACTCTTTTCAAATCATTTGGTTTTACAATATTATTATGAACTAACAAACCCTTTGAAGGAAGAAAGCAAGGAATTCAAGATAGCTTTTTCTAATCACAATTATATGATGCTTACAGTGTGCACTGACGACGATCTCATCGCCCAAGCGGTGCTGTTCTTTATAGCTGGTTTTGAAACCGTATCAGCTGGCATGTCATTCCTCCTCTACGAACTGGCGGTAAACCCTGAGGTTCAGGAGCGCCTGGCACAGGAGATCAAGGAGACTGACGCTAAGAACGGCGGCAAGTTTGACTTCAACTCCATTCATATGCCATACAATACATGAATATGATTGTATCCGGTAAGATTTGAAATACTGTGTAGAGTAAGAACAGATTTTTTGTGTTAAGTTAATGTACCAAACATCATCATTGTCATTGTCTTTCTGCCCTTGTTCCATGTTACTTCCAGTAGGTTAAGCACGCTGTCCACCATCACGCTACCAGTTACACCTTATTGTTTAATAACATCCCCAAACTATTTCGTATCTGCAATAATTGATTTGATTGTTGGCAGTTTCATGACCTTATGAAAAATTGTTAAATACTTCCTTTATTTAAATAGAGTACACAAATTATATACGAATTTCGGTATTATTTAGCTTTTTTGAGAAATAAAATTAAGCACAAAGATTTATAATAAGGGTAAAATATTACATAGCAAACAATTATAAAAAGGTTCAACTACTGATGGTGTTTATCTTTCAGGATATCATTTTAGTATTTATTGTGGATGGGAAGATTAATGCACTGCTTTGGGCATCTTTTGCGATATCCTGTGCGATTGTTCAAGGTAATCAATTGCGTTCTTTATAAAATATTTATCTAAAACTACGCCAATATGGAATCCGGAACATTCTGGATCTTCTTACTTGAGTAAAATGATTGAAAGACATTGAAGCGGCCCGTTTAGTGTTCTTTAGATATTTTAATTACTATCCCGCAATCTACAAATTTTTTACAGCGAAAGTTTTCGTTTTACAGAGGTTTTACGTCTGTGGCCGCCTGTTATTGCTCTAGACAGGGTCTGTACTAAAGATTACAATCTGGGTAAACCTAACAAGAAGGCTGAAAAAGATTACATTGTAAGTCTATATGTTTCTTCCAAATAAGGCAACTTTCATTTAACAATGATAAAGAGACACTAAAAGTAGTAACAAAACTTTGTTTTTACAGATTTGAAGAAAGGTACAGGTCTCCAAATACCAACGTTTGTTAGCCACCGTGACCCCCAGTTCTTCCCGAAACCGGAAAAGTTCGATCCTGAGCGCTTCTCTGAAGTGCACAATATACAAATGCCCGCCTACATGCCTTTTGATATTGGCCCTAGAAACTGTATTGGTGAGTTAAATGTTTGTTACAATCACTATAAAAGTCTATGTTATTTATAAATGATGATGGACGGAGTATTCCCATATGAGCACTGATTTCAAGAGCACCAGTGCTTAGAGCCGAAGATATTCCCTTTGCTCAAAAGGGAAAATCTTTGGTGCTCTTGAAATCGGTGCTCAAATAGGAATACTCCTGATAGACGGAAGAGGAAGGAGAGATCAAAATGAAAAAGGTCAGAATAAGTAAACTGTAATGAGACAGGAAGAGAAAATAGAATAAATAACAGGATTTATCTAGATCAACAATATCAATCAAAGGATTCAAGCCAGGAGAAGGAATCAAATTATTAGAGGCAAGATTTTAAATGTCCTTATGATAATTGCTCACTAGAGTTTATTTTAATCTCTATGTCTCAGGGTCAAGATTTGCTCTCTGCGAGATGAAGGTGATGGCGTACCAAGTCCTGCAGCATTTGGAGGTCTCCCCATGCGAGAAGACCTGCATCCCCGCCGAACTTGATAAAAAGAGTTTCAACATGAAACTGAAAGGAGATCACTGGCTCAGGTTTAGAGCCAGGAAGTAAACAAGACACCGACTGTAATGTTTTGACAATCTCACTAACTACTATTTATAAATGCGAAAGTTTGTGAGGATGGATGGATGTTTGTTACTCTTTTACGCAAAAATACCTGAACGGATTTTAATGAAATTATGCACACAGATAGTTTATAACCAGGATTAACAAGAAGAATATTTCTAATCCCGTGGGCCAATTACCAAACTCCGCGCAGCGAAGCCAGTCTTTTAATGAAATTGTTTCCGACGTATGTGCTTTTGATTAAAAATTTGTGATACCTTTTACAAGCATCCCCTGGCCATCCATTGAGCTGAGACTTGGCATACTTGTGTAAAAAGCCATGGAGTTAGTTTAAAACATAAAACAGAACAACCAGTGTAAGCTCGTTGTGTTTTGGGCTCGTTGTCTTGACACTATAATATTGCATGTTAAAAGTTTTTAATTGTTTTGAGTTTGACAGCTCTGGTTGAAGTACGAGTATGATAGTGGAACCGGGAGGTATTGGAACTTTTTATTTGGACAAGAAAGGTCCGCTGCATTTCGGCTATTTGGATTTTGTTGATGAAAATTATTTTTGATGAGGTTTCTTGGTTTTGTCTTGACAAGAACTACAGCCATACTTGGAGACGCTCTAATGATGAAGCCCTGAAGCTAAAGAGCTGAGCTGAGCTGAGCTGTGTGTGTGTGTGTGTGTGTGCTGTGCTGTGCTGTGTGTGTGTTGTGTGCAAGAAAGCCTGGTTATGTTTAGGCTCGTTTAAATGGTCTCAAGATGAATTAAATAGTTCTAGTTGAAGTTCAGAGCCACCTGGTGGCAGATGGTGGCACAGAAACTCTAGACTCAACAAGTTAACCCAGCACTTGAGTGGAAATGATAGGTAGGCAAATCTGTTATTTAAAAAAGCTGTTGTCATCCTAGAAAGTACAAAATGAAATATAGGTAAGAAAATAGCTTTAGGCGTAAACAAAAAAATATATAAAATTTTAAAAGTATATGAAAGTGCTTTGTTAGTCAAGTTTTATTAAGTACGTTTTAGTTCATTATAAACAACTATAAACTTGTTTTAAAAACATTATAAACTTGGTTTAAAAATATTGTTTGTTTGTGTAATGTAGTTAACATCATGACGGTACCTTGTCAATACATCTATGAAAACATCATGTACGTTAGGAAAAATCTGCATTTATTTAATAAAATAGGTGACAGACACCACTACAATACTAGAAACAGGGACCAACTTGTACAGCCAGGTTTCAGGCTAGCTAAAGTAGACTCATCTTTCATGGGGTACTGTTTAAAATGTTACAATAAAATACCTCCCCACATTCTAGAACTAAATGAAACGAAATTTAAATCTTGTATAAAACGCACACTATGTAGGCGAGCATATTATAAGTTGGGGGATTACATTGATGATAAAAATGCTTGGCTCAATGCTGGTCCTGCTCCACAACCATAGGGGCAAACTAATTGATTACTAGGTGAAGTTATTGTAGAAGCTGCAGAAGATTGTAATAATATCTTTGCATTGTATTATTCAATCTTTTAGTATTATATAATTGCATAGCACATGTGTGAGTACCATGTACTGTAAAGCTACCATTTACATTTAGTTATCTTTCATTGACTTGAATTTACCCTGGTGGCTGAGAGGATGTCATGCTCACTCAAATATCTGGCTGATGGTGGCGGGTGTGTCGGGTCATTTAGCTCCCTTCAATATGGTTGAGCTGAATGGGGCTGATCCATGCGTCATGTTCGTGGACGGGCGCTGTCAGTTGGGACTGGTCATCTCTAGGCTGCCACGGTTTATTGTAACTACGTACTTTGTTTTTAAATTGTTGATATAATCTTTTACCCTGGACGCTCTTAACGTGCACATATTTCTACATCGTTCTCACATATGTATAATCTGAACATGAATGATGTAACCAAGATAATGAAACAAATATTTGATTGAAAAGAGTGTCTATGGAGTTTCCTGCCCATTCTTCTCCATAGAGATCTACGCTTTGGAATGGGCAACTACAGTACTTTCACAAGTTATTATGCCTTGTGTCTGTGACTGTAGCTTAGCCTTCTTTGTTTTTCTGACATTCAAAAGTGCCTGTAATGGTCTAATTGAAATAAATGCTTTTGAGTTTGAGTTTGAGTTTAATGTATTTGTATATCCTATTGATTTATTTGCTTGCAATCAATTATTTTAATTTATTTCGTTATTGAGTAATAATCTCCGATCCTAATCGTAACTTATTTTGTGTCCACCAACCGACTAACGCGCTTTCAGAGGCACTGGTGGAGCTTGCAACGTAATGGATGGTTACCCATCTTCGTAGCGACCTCGGCAAGCACTGATTAACCTTGACGATAAACCCATACGGATGTTAAAAAGATTAAATTACATAATTATCAGACCTGTATAATGTCGGTAATGATTACTTAGATTTACTTAGTTTAGAATTCTAGATAATACGACGTAAGTACCTACTTTATGATAAGTCCTTAGCACCAACAATCTGATTAAAAATTACGTGTTTGATGTGATCAAGATAAGTAAGCCAAAGACCATTGACCTCCCTATAATCGTTGCTGACCGCTGCGTTGCACTCAATTTATTGAAAACTTAATTTCAACTTTAACTTCAACCTATAAGGCTCATTGTCGTTAGTTTGTGCGGATGAGTCATTTTTATTGGAAACAGGTTCGCAGGTAAAATGATGCAAGTGAATTGCAATAGTGATGCAAAACTGTAAATCTATTCAAGGATATCTTAAAATCAGGGGGAACATAAGAGGGACACAACCATCAGTTTTAAGGCGAACTGATTTTTTTCTATGTAATAAATATTATGCAATATTTTATATTGTGCAATGCGGCGCCAACTGTATCGAAAATAAGGAAAACGAAGACTCGAATAAATAATAATGTGTGTAATTTTGATTACGTGAATGAGTGCCTACTGGTGCAATTTAGTGAAATAAAAAAAATCTGCCAGACGGATAAATTTACAAGATTAAAAAGGTACTGTTTTTAGGGCTCCGTACCCAAAGGGCACGCAATACGCATATGGGGTGTCACATAGATGACATATGTGTCAACAATATAAGCTACGCGGACGATATGGTTTTGCTGGGTCCGTCGGTAGGTGCGATCGGAAAATTAGTGCCTATATGTGAGGCATACGCAGCGGAGCATGGACTGAAATATAACTCTTCTAAGAGCGAGAGTACCAGGAACGCTCCGGTCCATGTTCCGCCTATTATGGTAAACGGAGTGGCTCTGAGGATGGTAGCTAGCTTCAAATACTTGGGACACATTGTCACTGAAGACACAACTGATGACGCCGATTTGGAGAGGGAACGAAGGGCATTGGCGGTGCGAGGGAATATGCTTGCACGTAGATTTGCGCGTTGTTCGGTAGAAGTGAAAATCATTCTGTTTAAGGCATACTGCCAATCCTTCTACTCGAGCAGCCTATGGGTGAGTCATACCCGGCGGGCCGCCAATGTCATTCGAATTCAGTACAACAACATATTCAGGATGCTGTTGCGGCTGCCTCGTTATTGCAGTGCTTCTGCAATGTTTGCGGAGGCGCGCACAGACGGCTTTCATGCGATTATACGCAAAAAAGTCGCGTCTATTTTTAAGCGCGTGAGAGACAGCAGCAACGGTATCTTGAAGATGATTGCTTCACGTGCTGATTGCCCAATCCAACAGAGGTGGATGAATATTATGTTGGGACTTCAGATGTCGGTAAACTAGCGCAAGAGTTTGGTGGTGTCAGGGAGAAGTTTGACAGAGATGATGGTGACGTGTCTGGCTCGCCGATGGATTAGTTTATTATTATTACTTCCTTGTTTTTTTTATGATTTTGTTAAAAATTGAATATGAATGAATTTTGTTAAGAAAATAATTATGTAATTTGTTATGATTTTAGTGTATTTATGTTGTGATTTTGTTTGTGTAATTTTGTGTTTAAATGTTGTTATAATTTTAAAATGTAATAATAATGTACTAACATAGTTATAAGTATTTTTTACTAACAATGTATGGAATGTTTTTATTCTGAAATTAAATGATTAATAATAATAATATTAACATGTAATATTGTTTTAATTATAATACTGCTATCGATGTTGATCTGCAATAAACAAATTTCATAAATATTGTTTACTTGTGACAACCCTGGCCGATGCGTTACTGTCTAAACGATGTCGGCATTTTACTCGAGATCAAAGGCGTCGTCCTATAGTATGATTTTTATACTGTGCAAAGGATAAAACGGGACCCTATTACTAAGACTCTGCTGTCCGTCCGTCTGTCTGTCTATCTTTCTGTCTGTCCGTCTGTCACCAGGCTCTATCTCATGAACCGTGATAGATAGACAGTTGAAATTTTCACAGATGATATATTTATGTTGCCGCTATAACAACAAATACTAAAAACAGAATAAAATAAATATTTAAGGTGGGCCCATACAACAAACGTGTTTTTTTGCTCGATATTAATAACGGCGATAGGTAGACACTTGAAATATTCACAGAATAGTTAGTGGTATATTCACTTTAAAAATAAAAAGTTAAATTAAAATAAATATTTAAGGGGGGCTCCCATACAACAGACATGTTTTTTTGCTGTTTTTATAAATAATGGCCGGTTTTTTTTTGTTTAAGTTCTGAAAGTCGTCGACGTCAAAGGTGCAACATTGGCTCATGATGTGGAAAAAGCTTTAGCAAGGTAAAACTGCAGCCATTATCTGCGAATAGATAATAACTTAATATTACCGCGAGTGCTGAGCATGAGGAAACTAAATTCGATTCCGAGGTCGGGTAAAATAAATTATCATATTTTGTATGTACGCCCAGTTGACGGCACTAGGCTCGCCCCCTATTACATGGGACTTAAACATAACTGGCGGATTGTGGGTGTACTATTAGGTACACCTCTGCGGGGATTACAGGTATGATGTTATGTTTCGAACAGTCCCGTAGCCCTGGCAGGCATCGCCCCTTGCGGGCCCCTCCCTGTCACATCTCTTGGTGGCGCGCGAACGCGCCGTCAACACAGCAATTTCACTACCCTTGGTCGCCCAAAGACTAGTTTATAGGGCTCCCTATGTCCAGCAGTGGAAGTCTTTCGGCTGAAATTATGAGCAGATGCTGATACGGCGTAGTCCACCAGTTAAAGATAATTGTGGAGCAACGACCTACGAGTACGTCCCCCTGCCTTCAATTATATCTTGACGCCTGAGCCCCACTACCTGTCCATTGAAAAATTGCATGTGAACCACAAAAAACAAATCAAATGAAACCGACAAAAAAACATGATTCTTATGAACTTGTTATGAGCACGCAAATATTGAGTTTCAGCAAAAAACTTATGAATTATTAGGATAATTAGTAGGAGTAGTAGATACTTGATATGTATTTATATGTCCATGAAAGGTATTTGGATATGTTCAATCCGTAAATCTATAATAATAACAACACCTGTTTGTTTATAATAATGTATGTGCGGTGATAACTCGAGAACTACTGATCCGTTTGTGTTGATTTTGAAAAGATATTTTTTGTAATATCTAATTATATATTTTTATAACTCTATATTTACTTTATTCTTAAAAAAACTGATATGCTTTGACAGAATGGTTCGATAAAATAGATATAGATATAGTCTCAATTGACACTAGCAACCCGTCCCTGGTTTTAGCGGTTTTAACGAACTGAAAAAACATCGAGATTTCCGTTATATGTATCATATTGCACATTAATTTTTTTCCGAAAAAAAGAAGTTATTTTTTTTAGATTTTGTACCCTATCACAATGTTTGACAATTGAAACCAAAAGTTGACTGGTAGAGAATGCCTTGTGGCATTAAGTCTGCCTATGTACCACTCTTGTACATGAAGTTTAAATAAATAAACTTATCGAAGAAATTCTCGCAATTAGAGCGAAAACCACATCAAAACAAATATTATCGTGGTTTAGAAGAATAAAGAGATCAGACAGACAGACACGGAAGCATAACTTTAAATTATAATACCTTCAAAACTTAAAGTATTTATTTCAATCAGACCATTATAGAAACTTTTGAATCTCTAAAACCAAACGCATGAAGCTACAGTCACAGACACAAGGCATAACAACTTGTGAAAGTACTGTAGTTGCCCATTCCAAAGCGTAGATCTCTATGGAGAAGAATGGGCAAGAAACTCCATGGACTCTCTTTTAAATCAAAATATTTGTTCGAGATCTTTTCATAGATAATCATAGGAATAGTAAAGAAAAAAATCTTAACACTAATGATTACGCTGTTTGAATGTTTTGAACAACTTTGTGTGTTGACAAATACATGGTAAACTACTTTTTTAACAATAGATTTATGGGGTCAAAGGTTTTATCAATAAAAAATATTGTTATCAGTGCCGTGGTGGATGTTGATATTTTGGCGAATTTTTATCTTTGAATCTATTACCCTTTTAGGTGAGATCGTAAGAATTTCCTCTTGTTCATAAGTAACTAGCTGTTGAAATTATGGTGTGTATGTGTGAGACTGGCTTGTTGGTCGAGTGGTTGCAGGCGCGACTAGAAAGCATGAGGCCCTGGGATCGATTAACGGGTCGGCAAATGGTAAAAAAAATATTTCAATTACTAAAACAAAATACCTAGAACTTACAAAAAAACGGTCCAGCCGTTCTTGAGTTATAAATGGTGCAACTAACCCGACTTTGTTTTTATATATATATAGAAGAAGATAGATTAATCCATGCATCATCAGCTAGACCAACAGCTATGATGGGTGAGTGAGGATGGGTGGACGGCCTTGAGAAGATCGCGGGAAAGACCTGGCTAACACTTGTTCACACCAGGAAAACATGGCGCAGAAAAAAGGAGGCCTGCACTCAGCGGTGGGTGACACATGGCTGTCAATAATATTGTTGTTGATTGGTGCATGTCGCATATATCTAACTGTAAAATAAAGTATTTATTAAGGCCCATGATAAGTTAAGATTTCACAATTTATTTTGGGATTGTTTCATTGTCCAAAAATAAATAACAATCTTTTCTAAATCCGTTTTCTGTTTGTGTATTACCTTAATCAATGATAATAGATACTATGTTTATTTTAAGGCATAAACAAAATAGATGCGTAAATTCCGATAAGGTGATGTAATATATATTAACTCGGGCTGTGTCGGTGCGCCCACAGACGATTCACTCGCGCTCCGAGCCACACGCTTGAAGTTGTAAAATATTACGCAGTATTTTGTTGACGATTGTACTTAAAGTGTGTTTACAAACTAGTGTTGTGTTGGTTAAGAAATAGTAAGTTATGTCATCTGTTTTTTTTGTAATCCAATGTTCTGCGTGTTATAATTTATCTATTGCCCAGATACAATGATTAAAGGCTTATTTCTACAAAAAGTATACCGTATACCCCCTCGACCTTGTTGAGAACGTATACAAAAACAAAGTACTCAGCAAAAAGTTTATATGCCAGCACGTCATCAAAATATCTAGAGAACATTGTAGTTAATTAGAGGTTTGATGAATGTAAACACATATTTATCAATCTGTGTTCCACTCAAATTAAATGATAATATAATACCACCTGATAAGGTCCTCTTGTAGATAGATAAAGAATTCTTTGTTGTTCTTATGTTCATTCTCAGCTGCAATAAGTAGGTTAAATAGTAACTACTTAATATAATAAATAAGAGCAATATTTATGTAATAATTCGTAAATTATACGGATATGTAGACCTAGAATAAAATGTTTGTATTCGCGTAAAATATGGAAAGCGAGAGCAGTCGAACCAGTTTTTAAAATGAGGTAGTGCCAAAGACTTTAATGTCAGCTGATATCCCTTTGTGATTTATCAACTACATTTTTCCGATAGTCCGTCTGAAACTTCCTTGTAAGATTTCTTTGACATTCTCCAAATCATTTCGGGGCATTATGTTTTTTTCTTTATTGTCTAGCTATAATTATCATCCTACAAGAGTTCGTTAATCATTTCTTGAGTCATCCTCTGATCTAATAAACATACACATAATATGTGAATGTTTTGTTACTTTTTCTCTTAATTTCAACTTAATTACACTATTATCGTTATAATAGAGTTTGGCACGTGATTCCGATTTGAGTTTAAGGCTAATGATTGCAGGCCTTTAGGTTGTAATTGTAGGTAAGTACTTATTTTCCGACCTGATGCACTGTTTAATGACAAATGGGTATTTGATACGGACTGGTATTAACTTTACATTACGAACAGATATACTGTTACATCACAAATTTGTAATTCTACATACAAAAGAGCACAAAGGTACCGCTTATTAGGCTTAATTATGTTCATAAATGAAAACTCTCCTGTAGGTGTAAACAAGAAACATTGGTAGTAATTTAAAAGGACGTGACCCCATCACTGCTAAATTGTCTCGCAGTTTAGCTTCCACTTGTGCTGGACGTAAGAAACTGCGCAAATGGTGTATCTCAATAAAGTAGTTTACCAAAAAAAAAAATTAGTCCATCAGTTAGATGTCCAAAATAATTGTATTAGGAAACTTATGTTTTTTTTTTCACGAAAAAGAAATGAACGCGATACTTTGCGACGAAAACTCGTGTGTCGTAACTAAGTCAGTACACTTTTTACCGGCAAAGTGACACAAGACCCCACTCATGGTTTTTGATGCGTTTTATCTTCGTCAGTTTTTATTGATTTGATAAAACAAAAAATACGTATACAATATTTTTCGATAATTTAACTGACGGACTAAATAGAATCTTTTTTTTTTACTCAGGAAACATCCCTATTTGGTACTAAAATTCTTTTAATAGACCATTAGACCTTTGAAAAGATTCTTTACAAATTAATATATAACTACGAGTTGTTGTATTACCTAGTAATTGGGGTGTGGAGGTCGGAAAAACAGTTGCTCTATGTAAAATACCGCTAAATAGTCGCTGCAACCGGATAATAACTATTACCAGTTATGTGGTTTTGAAGTCATCTCACTACTGAAGACTTTGAAAACTCAGTAGTAAATTAAACCCTGGTTAAACAACACCAAAATAAAACCGAAATAAACAAGTGTTGTTACCAAAGTAATAAACAAATGAGTATTAATAAAATGAGGAAAAAATAACTTGTCCTGGTTATTTGTGGTTTTCTTGACACTAATTACCGTGTAGATTATAAATAAACAAAGATTACATTTTTGATTGATTTTTATAATCATGTATGTGATTATTACGTAGGTTGGTACTTATTGGCTGTTTCTATTGTAGTTAAATCTGACACTTACTTTCACTTTTAATTCAATTTAAAATATTTTCATGTGTGTCATGCTTCTACATATAACCCCAATTTATTTGTAGCATCATTACATATCTTGAAGTTTCTACCCTGACTTTGTTTATGAGTCAACAAATTAACTGGAACAGGATAACTACATAACACAAGTTCCTCAACAAATGCTTTTATACAGGGTGTTAAAGGAATTGCGTGTCATAGCTTAGGCGTAGGTTCAGTATCGATAAAGGAACCCAGGAAAAACAAAAAAAAAAACAAAAAAAACTATTGCAACATCCACCTAATTAAGTACTTACTAAAAATTAAGAAATAATATAATATTTGTTTCTTGTTGTTCTAGATCATGATACTACTCCTCATCTGGGTGGCGGTGCTAATCGCCGTAGTAATCTTATATTTCCGGCAACTTTACTCAACGTTCAGTCGCAATGGCGTCAAGCACTTCAGGCCAGTCCCCATTTTGGGCAACATGACCAGAATCCTGTTACGCATGGATCACTTCTGTGATGACATCTTGAGGACCTACAACAGTTTTCCTGAAGAAAAGTAAGGGGTTGTGGTTACTTAGTTAAACGATTTCATTAAAATTACTTATTATTCTACACGGTGTAGGTTTTTATAACCCATCAGTGATTTTCAAAATAATTTGTTTGTCAGATTCGTGGGAAAATTTGAGTTTATCAATGAAATAGTAATGATTCGTGACATCGAACTGGTGAAGAAGATCACTGTCAAAGATTTCGAGCACTTCCTCGATCACCGCGCCATCTTCAGCAGCGAAGACTCCCTCTTCTCCAGAAACTTGTTCTCATTAAGAGGTATGAACATAATTGATACCAAAATCAGGTTTTCTTAGCATATCGAATCAAAATCACCTGATTGTATTGCTTAGCCATTAATAAATTACTTTAGGCTAATTCGTATTATGATCTGCCACAGGTCAAGAATGGAAAGACATGCGTTCTACATTGAGCCCTGCATTCACAAGTTCCAAGATGCGTCTGATGGTGCCATTCATGGTGGAGGTGGGCGACCAGATGATGAGTACACTTCAGAGGAAAATCAAGGAATCCAAATGTAAGATTTTTGTACATCTGTGTAGCTAAACGTTTTGAGTTATAGTTGCATTTTTTATTAAAGTATTTTATAAACTCAAAAAATTCTTTCAGCCGGCTACATAGACATAGACTGCAAGGACCTGACGACTCGCTATGCCAATGATGTGATCGCCTCTTGTGCCTTTGGTCTGAAGGTGGATTCTCATAACGACAAGGATAATGAGTTCTACGCTATGGGCAAGTTGTCATCCACCTTCAATTTCCGTCAGATGTTATTATTCTTCTTAATGGCTAATGCACCGAGAGTGGCCAAGGTAAGTTGTTACTAAGAACTTCTTTATGTTTGACTCTGTCCTTGTTCTCGCTTGTAACATAAGTTTCGCCCAGTATGTAATATAATCATTTCTCATTCAGTAATTCTTGTGGAGTTCCTACAATAAGTCCTTGTTAACAAACTAATGTTACCTTTAGACAAATACGATAATACTGATTATCTAGTAATCAATAACTTAGTAACAAACAAACAACGTAAGCATTTGAAGGTGAACGTTGTACTCGAACTACATTAGGTACTATAGATCAACACTTGCCGACAAAATGTAATGATTACCAATGTTATTTTGAAGATCATTCTACTTTAAAGAATGTGCTTGAGTTGAAAAAAAAAGTTCGCATGTCAACACTAATTCAGTCTGTTATTGTAGGTATACATATATAATGAAAACCACATCACGTGGTCTCAAGGTCAAAGTCGCTGTTGTAACGGATGGCTGGACGAGATCCGCAGAGATTAGTGTCGTTCATAAATCATTCATCTCGTATAGTCCACTTGATACTAGAAATGATGATACTTGAGGGATCTTTTTAGGTGTTGAGATGCCAGAAAATAATAAAATTAACGGTCAAAAGTGTTAAGAAATTAAAATATTGACCCTCATTGTTTCTTATTTTACAGTTCTTGAAGATGGATTTCCTTTCGGAGGTTTCAAAGAAGTTCTTCACAAAATTAGTTCTAGAAACAATGGATAATCGCGAGATGAAGAACATTATCCGACCTGATATGATTCACTTGCTCATGGAAGCTAAGAAAGGTGCAAATTCTAATTTGAATAAAAGCTTAAAATTCTGCAGAAATGATATTCGAGATTAAATGTAATGTAATAAGTTTAATAGTAACCAAACTATAACAAATTCGTATGTAACTCCAGGTAGACTGACGCATGAGGACATCAAGTCCGATGATGAAGCTGCTGGATTCGCGACAGTTGAAGAATCTTCTGTTGGACAGAAACAAGTTACCAGAGGTGGGTATATTATAATGATAGAACTAGTAGACAGAGGGCCAATTTTTGATGCATATTTTTGGAACTTTCAGTAGTATCTTATGATGTTCTTTCTATAATATTACTTACTGCTTTCTAGTTTTACTCCCAACACCGTATTATACGAGTTTAAAACAAACGTTGGTAGATAAATTGTTTTGAATCAAATTAAAATAATATCGTCAAATCATCTTTTAGTTAGAAAAAAAGACGACACGGATGTATTAATAAACAAAAAAATATGTAAAAACACAAATTACAACCGCCATTGTAGTGTAGAGTAACATGAAGCAGTTACCTAACGAAATACATTCGTGTAATTGAAATGAGCTAGCGTGAGAAGTTCTGGTCTTGCTCTAAATGTGTGAAATTTGAAATTTGAAAAAAATAATTTTAAATTATTATATATAAATATGTCGCTATGTTTTTCTCCCGGTAAGGGTGTAAATAAAGGGTGTAAACAGACTCTTAACGAAGCCGAAAGGTAATTGTTCTCCCCGTCATTGCGATCTTTTTTTTTGTTCTAGATCATACCTGGGAACCTTCTAGTGACGGAGATATTGGGGGTCAAAGTTCCAACTTTTTCATAAGTTTTTTTTTTTTTAAATACATGTTATTAATGTATGATTTTTACTTTAAACACCTCCAGGACCCTCTTACTATTCAATCCATCCATCAGCATAATGTTTTGAGTGCGTTACATTGAGTCCTACAGCAAAACGGGATATTTCAGCCCAAAAAAAAAGTCGTTTCCCAGCACTAATGTTTGCGTAAAGTTACTTAGTTTGATGTACATAATGCTTGGTTGGCGGCTTCGTGAAGATTCTGTTTACACCCTGTATACTTAAAATATTACAGGTTTATTTTTTGTGATTTCAATGCATCATTTAGTCCACTTACGATTAGGTGGGCCAAGTTATTTGCCATCTAAGTCACTTTTTTTTTTTTTGGTTAGTGGCATCTCGCAGTTCAGCCTAGGAGACTGGCTACTGCTCAACCGGTCTATTCCTGTGGATGCCTTGAAGTTAAGGCTTCCAGCCAGGGGTGACCTAAGTCACATCAACATCCCCATTGAAGTATGATTTGAAATAGTCAGAGGTACCCCGATTATCAGATTAGATATGCACTTTATGCCAAGAAACCTGCCACAAAAGCAGGGAGGATTGTGATCATCAGCGGGTGGAACAAGGTTGCCATTGTTGATGATGATCCACAAACTCATCCAACTAACATCCAACCATGCAATTTATAAATCATTATTACATTTTGATTTCAGTGTGGTCTGACGACGACCTCATCGCCCAAGCAGTGCTGTTCTTTATAGCTGGTTTCGAAACCGTCTCCTCTGGCATGTCATTCCTCCTCTACGAACTGGCGCTGAACCCTGACGTCCAGGAGCGACTGGCACAGGAGATCAAGGAGACTGACGCTAAGAACGGCGGCAAGTTTGACTTCAACTCCATTCAGAATATGCCATACATGGATATGGTGGTTTCCGGTAAGATTTTGAATACTTAAAGAAACTTTATAAGATTTGTTTTTTACTTTATAAGATTTGTTATTAAAATCGATTGTAATACAATATTAGTAATTTGGCTGTGTGCTTTATAAAAATCTGTTCATTTGTTCTAAAGCCAAAGTTTTGTTTTACAGAACTCTTACGACTGTGGCCACCTGGTATTGCTCTAGACAGGATTTGCACCAAAGATTACAATCTGGGTAAACCTAACGAGAAAGCTACAAAAGATTTCATTGTAAGTAAACATATTTTTCTCTCGAATACAGAAACATTCTGGAAGTACAAAATATTAATAAAAGTTTGTTTCTGCAGGTACGCAAAGGTACGGGTATCCAAATACCAGCGTTTGCTTTCCACCGTGACCCCCAGTTCTTCCCCAACCCTAATAAGTTTGACCCTGAACGCTTCTCTGAAGAAAATAGGCACACTTTCCATACTTTCGCCTACATGCCCTTCGGTGTTGGACCCAGAAACTGTATTGGTAAGTCCACTATCTATTAGAATAATTATAAATCAAATAATGACGACGTCGGGACTGATAAACAACTAGTTTATGCCCACGGCTTCACCCGCGTGGAGGTTGGTAATTGTCCCAAGGAATCATACTATCGGGATGAAAAGTATCCTGTGTTAATCCTGGTTATAAACAATCAGTGTAAATTAATTTCATCCAAATCCAAAAAAGCAACAAATATCTAAACGTACATCCATCCTCACAAACTTAAACGTAAAATAAGATGAGATGATTTATGGAAGAGGAAAACTTCAATGACGGAGAGCTATCGAAAGATAAAACAACATTACTGAATTTACCTACAGAAACATTAAAATTTATAACAGAAGGCAAGAAGAAGAAATCATCATCTGCCTAGCCTTTTCCCAACTCTGTTGGGGTCGGCTTCCAGTCTAACCGGATGCAGCTGTATACTAGTATTTTACATGGAGCGACAGCCTATCTGACCTCCACAACCCAGTTAGTACTGGGTAATACGATACCCTTTGGTTAGATTGGTTGTCAGCCTTTTTTGGGCCACTGACTGCCTAACGACTGTCAAAGACCTTTAAATGACAGCCGAGGCACGGAGGAAACTCGGTATGTAATGGGTGGTCACCCATCCAGAGACCAACCTAGGCAAGCACGGCTTAACCTAAAGATCGACCCGAGTGGCTGTTATTATTTAGCCACGACCTCCTCCGGCATCCTCCTACGGCAAGAAGAAGAAATCAAATTGTAATTATTAGTTAGGACCGCTAATGTCTACCCCTTTTACATCCATGTGATTGGACAAGGTCATTGAAAACTAATTTTAAACCTTTAATTAAATTAAAATTATTTTATTCTCAGGGTCAAGATTTGCTCTCTGCGAAATGAAGGTAATGGCGTACCAGATCCTGCAGTATTTGGAGGTCTTACCTTGCGAGAGGACTTGCATTCCTGCCAAGCTTGACAATGAGACCTTCAACATTAGACTAAAAGGAGGTCATTGGCTGAGGTTCAGAGCCAGGAATTAGAGGGAGAGAGATATTTGAGTTATAATTCCACTTTTTGTAACGACGTAGTTAAGGAGAAAGGCAATTTGGTAGCGTCCTAAAAAAAAATAGAAAAAGTTTACGTGTGGGGCTGACTAGTTAATTTGTATTCCATAATTATACTGAATAAGCAATATTAAAATCTTCATTAAAAACAAACAAAGGACAAAGCATTTTTAGATTAAAAAGATTAACATAAGCTGTAAATTAAACAAAAGGATTGTGATAATCTTAACACCACGTCCACTGCGAACGTAGCTTAGTTAGTTTAACATGATGTCTTATTCTTTGTTGGATATCTTTCATCCAAACGGGAAATACAGTCAACTTTGTCGACTAATGTTGCTTAAGCAGTAAAGGATTGTGTGAGGTCTTTGGTAGTGGCTGTATTTTGAACTCCAAGTCCACTAGCTGACGACGTAATTTTACGCGTAGTCCATAGGTGTCGCTACAGTATCCACCATGCTTCACTTGGATACTCGTCGGAAATAAAGTGTGAATGAGCTCGTAATGTGAGCTAACATTATTTAAATATTAGCTTAGCTTCACTCCCAGTGGATTTTGCACTTTATTGATAACTTTAATCTTATCTTCGAGATTATTTAGGTAACAGTTTATGTTTTAAGTTGATGTAATTTAAGAATATAATTTTACGAAACGTGACAATTATTTACAGTATTGCTAAGACGCTTTTTGTAATATAAAATAATTAATTTATCAGTTGTTGTTTTAATTGTCATAATTATTCTCCAACCATCATCCTAATTTATTTAATCAATATATCGTTTTAATTCTTACCATCCATCTCCATCACCCGTCTTCTCATTGTTCCCTTCGTCCTTAGCACTTTTCATAAAATTCATCCATATTTTCATTTTTCCTAAATGTATAAGTCTCATGTTCAATCCATCAAATCTGCTACGTACTCCTCAACTGCCATGACATCAACACTATGTTCAAAATCCCTACATCGTCCTCGTCTTCCTTATGTACTCATTCCTATTTTTTTCTATTTTCGTCGCACCACACATACTCTTAATATTCTGAACTATCATCATCAACATTCTTTTGCCTTTAACCCAATTTATTTGGGGTTGGTGCAGTATGACTTTTTTTTACCAATATTACTATTTTGAATCAAGCTGCAAAATTGGGTCTATTATTTTAATTTATTAATATCAATAAACATCCATAATAATGGTTTTTCAGAGGCATTGAGGCGGTGGCCACCAGTTGTAGTTATGGATAGAGTATGCGTCAAGGGTTACAATATGAAGAAACCAAATGAAGCCGCAGAAAAAGATTTTATTGTAAGGAGATTCAATCATAATTAACCTGGCTTTAACCAATTTATTAAGCGTGTAAACAAATTCTTCACGAAGCCGTCAACCAAGCATTATGTACATCAAACTAAAAATTACGCAAAAATTAGTGCTGGGAAACAACTTTTTTTTTGAGGCTGTAAAATCACGTTTTACAGTAGGACTCAATGTAACGCACTCACCATCGTGCTGATGGATGGATTGATTAGTAAGGGGGTCCTGGAGGTATTTAAAGTTAAAACGTTACATTATAAACATGTATTTAAAAAAAAAACTTAGTCTATAGTCACTCCTTTAAAAACGATATAATTTTTCATATAGTATCAGATATCATTGTTTTTTCAGTTACGCAAAGGCTCCGTAGCTATGGTACCGACGTTTGCCTTCCACCACGATCCTAAGTATTTCCCTGAGCCTGAGAAGTCCTGGTCCTGTCCTGAAGAGATCCTGAACAATTTTCCGAAGAAAACAAACATAAAATCAATCCACTCGCATACATGCCTTTCGGCTGTGGACCGACCCATGATACTAGTTTCTGTTCGCGGCGTTGCTCACGTGAGGTGGGAGATTATCCTACTGTAAAGTACTAAACTGTGATGATGATATACTATGGTGAAATGGCAGCCTCCATTCGCTATCTCCTAATCCCAGGTATCATAGTCTTTCAGTATACCAATTGTCATCTTAATCTGTTCAATTTTCTTACAGACCTACTTTGGCATTTTTAATATTAAAATCTATGAAATGAAAAAAGGTCTCCGAATATTTTCTAAAACACTAACTGATCGACAGGATCAAGATTTCTCTGCGAGGTAAAGGTATAGGATTCTGCTATAAAGCAGATACGATAAAAAAATAAATATACGTACAGTTTACAATTAATGTGTCCTTCGTTTCATTTTTATCATAAATATGCCTTCTGTGGTAGCAGAAAGTAGGTATAAATCACGGCATCTATCATCCATGCAATTTCATTAATTTATTTCCATTATAACATTGTAATTTGAGCACTTTTATAAACTTTAAATAATATTTTTCACTAATGACAAGCAACGTCAAGCTGTCAAGCTTATTTATTCTTTCTGTACTTTTTTCTATATAGGCCTGTTAAATGAAGGTTGTATTAGGATTTATTACTAAAAAAACATTTATATTGTTTTGGCTAGTTTAAATCTAGTTTTTATATTGTATTAACATTTAGTATTCTATTAATCAGTATACAAATATACTGATTAATAGAATACTAAATGTTAATTATAAAATTCATAACGCACTCTTGGGTTGTGAGGTTTTATACGTCTTGGCCAACTATACCTGGCAGGTCAGACGAATTGTGGCTACAACAAATATAATCGTAAAGTGAGGCAAATAGTTCTCGAACACTAAAATAGTTCTTTATAAAAGACGCCGCTTACGTACTACAACTAGTTTACGACGAGATTTCAGCGACCAGTACAGTGCAGTCCAATCCACTAAAAGTGGACTAGTGCAAGTGTCAAGTAGTAGGGCGCCGACGCCCTGACGTGTCCCTCCACCACGCGGAAGTCGCAACTCCATCCCGGGGCTCCGCTAAACGGACTCGCCCGGGAACTCCACTCCTAGTTCTGAGACTGCCTGCTACCAGAACAGCCAGGACTGACCTGACGCCTGTTCGGTGGAGCCGCAGGACCAGGTGCTCCAGGGGTAGTACCCCCTTCGGAAAACAGCAAGTAGACTTTCTCCACCTACTACCCCAGTTCTTGAGTGCGTGTAGTTAGGTGTGTGTTTTTAGCAGACTTGTATTTTTTAACTTACCTCCCTCTAATTAAATTTAATTGTACTGTCTACCTCCTACTTTTATTTATTTGGAATAGTAGACATGACAAAGGTGATGGCTTATCAACTTCTACGGCATATAGAAATGTCTCCTTGTGAGAAGACCTGCATCCCCGCTAAGCTAGCTACTGACAACTTCCACCTCCGGCTGCAGGGAGGATACTGGCTTAGGTTTAGATTGAGGAAGTATATAAACCGTATTTTGTACTCTTTTAAGGATATAAAGTTGCAATATAACTAAGAACAGATTCTGGTGTTTTTTTTTACAGTAGATTTTCTTTCACATTCGTGTTTCCTTATCCTAACCTTATTCGAACTTTATTGCAATATGTAAGTCGGTCGGTGACTGCCTCGTTGGTCGAGTGGTCGCAAGCGCTACTGCTGAGCATGAGGTCCTGGGTTCGATTCCCAGGTCGGGCAAAAAAGTGCCATATCCCCAGGTCGGTTTTTCCATCAGGAATTTCTTAGTAGCAGCCACGGAGTCTGGATTTGTGCCCGGTTGAATGCAATAGGCTCATCCCCTATTACATGGGACTTAACATAACTGGCGAAATTTGGAAGTACTATTAGGTACACCTCTGCCTAAACCTATGGGGATTACAGGCGTGATGTTATGTTATGTATGTGTAAGTCGGTCCAGGTTTCTACCTCACATTCTTTATATGGTCACGATGTTTTACAGTACCATAAACAAAGTCTTGACATATAATGCTGCTTCTCACCATGTAGCTATCTAGAGGGTATCCCCTTGGTAAGACTGGTTGTCAGACTTTCGGGCTTCTGATTTACTGTTACAATTAGGGGGTATTCCTCAAACCGCAATTATTTTTGAGCGCAATCAACTAAGCGAAACTGTTCTAAAATATTCCTCGAAGCGCAACCATTTGATCAATTTGAATTAGTGAGTGCAACTAACGGTTGCGCTTCGAGGAGTAATTTAGTTGCCCTTAGTTGGTTGCGCTTAAAACAGTTGCGCTTTGAGGAATACCCCACAATTCGTGTCAAGGATCAACAAATAACACTAAATCCTTTTCATCCTAATCAAATACAGCTCACATGAGTGTTTCATGATGCGCAAAAGCATAAAAGCTTAAATCATAACGTTTATTGGCCGCCCACATATTGTAGAGATAGATATGAACACTGGTGTGAATTTTGAATTTTTTATCATTCATGAGAAAAAATACATAGTGACGTAACTTATCATATAGATATCATTCATTATACATAACGTTACCAGTGTAATCCTCGCAAGAGGCCTATACCCAGCAGTGGGTGATCTTGGGCTATGGATGATGATAATACAGGGTGTAAACAGACTCTTCACGAAGCCGTCAACCAAGCATTATGTACATCAAACTAAGTAACTTTACGCAAAAATTAGTGCTGGGAAACGACTTTTTTTTTTAACTGAAAAATCACGTTTTACAGTAGGACTCAATGTAACGCACTCAAAACATTGTGATGATGGATGGATTGCATAGTAAGGGGGTCCTGGAGGTGGTTAAAGTAAAAATCTTACATAAAAAACAAGTATTTAAAAAAAAACTTGTGAAAAACTTGGAACTTTGACCCCCAATATCTCCGTAACTAGAAGCTTCCCAGGTATGGTCTAAAACAAAAAAATGATCGCAATGACGGGGAGAACAAGTGCCTTTCGGCTTCGTTAAGAATCTGTTTACACCCTTTATGATTATGGCGATGATTGTGTACCTATCCCAATACAGATGGGCTACTATTTTTTTATTATTTTTTAAAAGAATATTAAAAAATTTGAATAGAAATAAATACAGGTGCTCTATGAGGTCTTAAAGCAGTCAGTCCAGTGTGGGAAAGAGATAGCGTTAGACGACCTGTATAGCTCTGTCTCTTTCCCACACTGGAATTACAACTGCTTCAAGGCGTCATAGTAACCGCCCAGGAATATTCATGTGCCTAAAGGTACAAGTGACTGTAAAATATTCCTTAATGGACCTGAGAATGCTGCGCTGTGGAACCCAGCGATAAAACGCTGCGAGAACCAGAAATACAATAATAATCGCTGAAACAATTGCCTATTCACATCAGCCAACCCTGTACATTTTTACATAGCAGATAATTATGTTCGTATTTACCAGTGTCCAACTATACTCATTGTGTATCTGTCAGTGAGCTGAGTTCCACGCTCGCACTAGAGCTTGTTAAAGGTGTGTGTTATTGTTGTGTCACCGAGACTGTAATTTAATGTAAGATAATCATGTTATTTCTTCTTAGTTAATCTGTCTTTCAGTAGGCTGCCTGATTTCATAATTTAATTGCATCTGCTTTGATACTTTGGATAGCTGAGATAAGTGTCGAAAATTCACCAGTACGCTTTTATTTAGTCACTCGTTTAAGTGTTGTGTGTTCGTGAAAACAGGTATATGAGGGATTTTATTTAAATAAGTCCAACTCCTAATGTTGTTAGGAATCTGTGAACATTGTGTTGTTGAACAACTAGCACATCGCCCGCGACTTCGTCTTCAAAAAATTTGATATCTCGGCTAATATGCATGATATAAATATAATTTATAGCCTATAGCATCCACCAATTATGTAGCTTTCTGCCAGTGAATTTTTAGAATTTGTTCATTAGTTCCGGAGATTACTCCCTACACACAAACTTACAAACAAACAAATACCTCTTTATGTTATTAGTATAGATTGATTGTCAAGAAATTTACCATGTGGTCAAATTAAGGTCAAAGGGTTTGATCTCTTCAAACATTGCCAATAATTTCAATCAGGTTTAATCACCTCTCACAGTAATAATTCTCGTAGAATTATTAATAGTATATTGTATCCTTCAAATTAGAGACGGACGGACAGACCGCTGTGGAAATTGATTGAAGAGGCGTATGCCAAGGGGCACACTGAGATTAGGGACATTTTATATGTTGCGAATATATGTTGTTTGTGTTTTTATCTCTAATTTCGGAATAAATGGCTTTTTAATCTTCAAACTGTAAAAAGGTACGTACTCGTATCTCTTCGTCTCCTCCGGTACCTCTTGACTGATAACTTGTCAAGTTTGATATATGCTACAATTGCGTTGTTCAAACAACAATAATGACTAAGTCATAACTCAAGCTTTTATTTATCTGATAACGATACATTAACCTCTCGTGTACATTCTTGCGATAGTAGTGTTTAATTACAATTGTGTCAAGTTGTGTTGTCCTTGACTGAGAAATACTTTTTTATAAGAAAGTTTGTTTGTTACCTTTTTACGCCTAAACCACTAAACCGATCATACTGAAATTTTGCATATACGTTGTCAGGTGTACAGAAAAGGACATAGGGCGAGGAAAACAACAATAACGTTCTTATGATAATAGATGGCCCCCCGTGTCTTACGAATGATAATTGAATTATATTATTACAAGCAGAGTACAACCCGAATTGATTGTCAAATTCTAAATTAACGTGAGCAACGCCGCGGGCAAAAGTTAGTATCATGTATTGACTAGTTTATGGCCACGAGTTTGATAATTGTCCCACGGGATCATAAAACTGGGTTTTAAAATCGGGTGGGCTGGTGTCGGGACACACGGCCGTTGATGCCGAAACTTGGATTGTTACATTACAGGCAAATGCTCCTGTGAACGAAGAAGACAACCCGCACTGGGCCCATGACGGGGAGTATACCTCATTCCTTCTTATAGAGAGGAAACCGGCGTCCCAGCAATGGGAACGATATAGGCTGATTATGTTTATGCTCTCGATGTAGGAGCCCCTTAAGTGAAGTTTTTCAGGACTGTGTATATAGTTCTTTATTAAAGAAAGAACTATATACACAGTATATATACACATTCGAAGAATGCATTTTATAACATTTCTATATACTCTTCTTCCAGAAAATGATAGTCTTGCTGATCTGGGTAGTCGTTCTAATCGCCGTGGTGGTGCTGTATTACCGGCAAGTGTACTCCTCGTTGAGCCGCTATGGAATCAAGCACATCAAGCCAATTCCAGTGCTCGGCAACATGGGCAACCTCCTCTTGCGGAGAGAACACTTTGCATATGATCTTCGTAATCTATACAACAGCTTCCCGGAAGAAAGGTAAGAAATGGTAATCAAACCTCTTTATACCATGAACTAGTTACCAGACTATGGATACTAGTATCGTACAATCTTAATAAAGTTTTCCCACCAATATAGCTAATGACATAAGTGTGCTCACGTGAAAAGATAACGGAAATATTGAGTTGTGAGCATCTACCGTCGGCAGAACCATAAATATCCGTCATATTCATGGGCTCGTGTATGTAATGCACGTTGGCTACATCCTAGCAGACGCTCCGTCATTACTTCGGCAAAGAATCCAAACTGTTATCATATACATTTTTCAGTGAGACGGTTTTTGACAAATGGTTTCTTTAAATCACTTTCACACGAAGCGCTTTATTACATCTTCTCTACAGCCAAATTGTGGAATTCCCTGCCTGGTGCCTGCATCGGTGACCGATCATCCTTGTCCTCAGGACAAGATTGAGATCAAGAGTAGACCCATTTATTAGGAGATCCCTCAGATCTCTTTGCATGCTCTTCACGATTATGAACGATCCATGTGCTCCCCGATTATCTTAAAACTTATTTCGAAGTGTTGGGCAGTTCTCACAGTCGTAACTTGCGAGTTTCCAAGAATCTACTCTACTGCTCCAAATTCCTTCACACCGCACCGGTTTGTGTCAAATTCTTTCGCTCTCTACTATTTCATCTCTACTATAAAGCTCTGGAACCTTTTGGCATTAAGTAGCTCAGCTTCTATTCTATAATAAATAGCTCTCAATTAGAAGTCGAGTCATAACATTCTTATTCTTATTCTTTATTGCACACAAAAATGATAAATACACACAAAATTATGATAAATAGCTTATGTACAAAGGCGAGCTTAACCCAGAATTGGGTTTTCTTACAGCAAACCTAAATTCGATTGCGAAATTAAAAAAAAATATATATATATATTTTTTTTATCTTTTTTTTATTTTTTTATTTTGCATAGTAATTATTATTAGGTTTCTCGTTTATTATTTTGGTATTAGTTAAAATATTTATTAGTTTATTTTATTTGTATAATATAATTATGTGTATCAGTATCAATATAAGTATGTATATAAATTTTCCGAAAACAAGAAGTTATTTTTTTAGATTTTGTACCCTATCACAATGTTTTCCTATTGAACCCAAAGATTGACTGGTAGAAAACGCATTGTGGCATTAAGTCCGCCTATGTACCACTATTGTTGTGATTTTGATTTAATTTGGATAATTGTAATGATATAAGTTTGAATTGCCTGTATGTTTATTATATATTTAGTTATAGAAATTCAGACACGATGTAAAAATCGTTATTGAATAAATTGAATTGAATTGAATTGTACATGCAATTTAAAAAATAAATTACAAAAAAATAACTATAAATTAACCAAACAACAAGAACTTCATTAAATCCCATTCTATAACGAGTAAAACGTGAAATGAACTGCAACATAATGGATATTATTAAGAGAAATTGTTTCAAAGGTTCGTGGGTAGATATGAATTCGTTCAGGAGATGATAATTCTCAGAGACGTTGAGCTGGTAAAGAAGATCACTGTTAAAGACTTCGAATACTTCCTCGATCACCGCGACGTTGGAGTTGACTCCTTCTTTAGCAGAACTCTGATCATGTTACGAGGTAAATTGTTGTACCTGGCTTTCATTATCTTTTCTACTATTTTACAAGAGTATTCTATGAATTAACTTATTTTGTTTATCCTACAGGTCAAGAATGGAAAGACATGCGTTCCACATTGAGTCCAGCGTTCACAAGTTCTAAGATACGCCTGATGGTGCCATTCATGGTGGAGGTCGGTGATCAGAGGATTCAGGCACTCACTGGAAAAATTGATGCTTCGGGAGGTATATTACTTTACTTACGTTACGGGACGTTGCAATATCATAGAGATCGATGGATTGATGTTCGGAGAATGTTTTTTTCTTTCTGTTAAGATGGCTACATAGACGTTGATTGCAAAGACCTTACAACGCGATACGCTAACGATGTGTTAGCATCGTGCGCTTTCGGTCTGAAGGTAGACTCCCAAACTGAGCAAAACAACGAATTCTACGTGATGGGCAAGACTGCTACCAATTTCAAGTTCCGTCAGCTATTATTGTTCTTCCTTCTAATGAATGTCCCGAAAGTCATGAGGGTGAGTTTGAGTTTAATTTTGCCAGACAAGAATATTATAATCAAATCAAATGTATACAAAAGGTGTAAACATCAAACTGAGTAAATCTACGTGAATATTATTGCTGGGAAAATGTGAAATTCACGGTTTACGGAAGTACTGAATGAAACGTGCTCAAAATATTTGGGGATAGATGCATTGAATATAAGATGTCTAATAGAGTTATTTAAAGTAAAATTTTAACGTGAAAAATCTGTATTTAAGAAAAAACTCGTTAAAATATTGCAGCTTTGAATAACTCCGTAACTAAAAGGATCCCAGGTATGGTCCACAGCAAAGAAAATATCACAATAACAGGGAGAAAAAGTGTATTTCGGGAATTTTTACACCAATTATGTAGTGCACACAATATCAAAAAATTTATATAATCATAAAAACAAAATATATAATTGCAGCTTCTTAAATGGGACTTAGTGAATGATGCAGTCAAGAAATTCTTTACAAACCTGGTGCTGGACACAATGAAGGACCGAGAGATGCGTCATATCATCAGACCTGACATGATCCACCTGCTTATGGAAGCCAAGAAAGGTGCTGTGTAAACAACGACAAAGTCTTAAAAAAACAAATATTGTGACACTTTTATACTGCTGTTGGTGTTCAAATTGCAACATGAAAAATAAGTATTATTTTAGGTAAACTATCACACGAAGATGTTAAGTCCAATGACGAAGCTGCTGGATTTGCCACTGTTGAGGAATCTTCACTCGGAAGGAAATAAATAACTCGAGGTAATTATAAACCAAAAGATTTAAGAAAAGACATGTCAAATCTTGAATGGTTACAATAGGTCATAACAGGCGAATGATGTAAACCCCTTATACGAAGTTCGACTGAATTGCTTATTTTGTATTTTCCAGAATGGAAGGACGGTGATCTGGTCGCTCAAGCATTCTTGTTCTTTGTTGCTGGTTTCGAAACCGTTTCGTCAAGCATGTCTTTCTTATTGTACGAGCTGGCAGTGAACCCTGACGTACAGGAACGCTTGGCACAGGAGATCAGAGAGCATGATGCAAAGAATAGCGGAAAATTCGACTTCAATTCCATACAGAAAATGACGTATTTGGACATGGTGGTTTCGGGTAAGAACATGTTCGTTCTTCCTTAATAAAATTGAAAAATATTGCTTCATGTGTGTGCTGAATAACGGCATTTTTATTGCATTTATTAAATAGTAAAATACTCAAACGTTTGTTACTTGAACATTTTTTGTAGAGGTATTGAGGAGGTGGCCACCAGCTATTGCTATGGATAGAGTATGCAATAAAGACTACAACATGGGAAAACCAAACGATGCTGTTGAAAAAGATTACATTGTAAGTTTAACAGTCATTCTATATCAGATTTTAAAGCTCAATAACAAAAGGCTCGCTCCCCCTATTACATGAGCATAACTGGTGTAATGTGCGAGTACCATTGGGTGCTCCTCGGCCTAACCCTGCGGTATATTTATTATGCCATGTTTTGCAATGTTTAGGTATAGCTGCAATATTCTTTTTAACTTTCAGTTACGCAAAGGCTCAGTAGTTATAGTTCCGACGTTCGCCTTCCACAATGACCCTAAGTATTTCCCTGAGCCTGAGAAATTCGATCCTGAACGATTCTCCGAAGAAAATAAACATAAAATTAATCCACTCGCATACATGCCTTTTGGATTCGGACCTAGGAATTGCATAGGTGAGATCAGCTACGATAGTTTTTTGAAATCCTAACTGGTGTTTGCTGAGATATCGATAATCAAACACAAAAGGATCCTTTTCCATTTGAAGACCGATATCTTGGCGAGAAGTGGACGTATCAAGGTATATAAAAAGAAATAAGAGGTAATTATACAAAGTATGCGATCCTTATAGTGGTTAAGCAAAAAAAAAAAAATTCCACGTCCGTAGACCAAAACAAAAATTTGTCGCTGGTTTTTCTAAGATTACTCAAAAACCGCTGACGCTAAAAATAAAAGTTCTAACCCAAAAAATAGACACTTGGAGCTACAATTTCCTTTTTTTTATTTCTTGTACGACCATTTCTCTCGAAGTTGAATATTCCCCAAAAATTAGGATTTTTTTTTTGATCCCTAAAGTTTTTCCAGTAGTTGTATTATAAATGCGAAAGTAAGTTAGTTTGTTACCTTTTCACGCCTAAACCACTTATCCGATCATCCTGAAATTATGCATAAACGTTGTCAGGTGTATAGAAACGGACAAAGGGTACTTTTTTTAAATCCCGTAAAAAGTACTGTTCCCGAGGAAAACAGCAATAATGTTCTTATGATAATAGATGGCGCCACGTGTCTTTCGCTCCAATCCGATTTGATTGTCAAATTCACGCAAGCGAAGCCGCGGGCAAAAGCTAGTTATTTAATAAAACACAAAATTAATTTTTGATTCTTTCCACCAAAAGGATCAAGATTTGCTCTCTGCGAGGTGAAGGTGATGGCTTACCAGCTTCTACGGCATATAGAACTATCTCCATGCGAGAAGACTTGCATCCCCGCCAAGTTGGCTACTGACAGCTTTAACATCAAACTGCAGGGAGGACACTGGCTTAGGTTTAGACTGAGGAAGTAGCATAACCCGTATTCATAGTTTTGCATTTTTCAATGGATATAATGTTGTAATATTGGCTCTTATAAGAGCCAGTTCTACACTGATGACTGAGTAATTACTTGTCAATGAAGATTTTTTTTTAAATATAAATTCTCTGATGGTTCTTTTTTTACAGCAAAGTTCTTTCACTTTTGTGTTTGCTCATCCTAACCCTTTTACCCAATATGTAAGTCGGTTCAGGTTTATATCTCACATTCTTTATACGGTTACTGGTCTCCACTCCATAATCGAAGTCTTGACACTAATGGTACTTGTCATCATGTAGCTATCTAGCATTTTCCCATCTACATAATATGTTGGAGTCGACTTACAGTCTTACCAAAATACCAGTATTCTACATGGAGTGACTGCCGATCTGACCTTCACAACACAGTGACTGGGTATTCCCCTTTGGTAAGACTGGTAGTTAGACTGTCGGTCTTCAGACTACCCGTAACCACTGTCAAGGATCTACAAAGGACACTAATCATACTCATTAGTTGTAAATAAAAAATCATAAAAAACGGATAAACAATTATGGAAATACAATACACATAATGCGCAAAAGCAGGATCATTATTTAACTTACCATAAACTTATTGTCACCTATGTAATCCTCATAGAGTTTGGCGGAGGTGTCCTTGTTACGATGATTAACTTGTTGCCACCAAACAAAGGTCCAGCAGTGGGTGATCGCAGGCTGTGGATGGTGATGGTGAGCTACTATTATATTTCAAACAAAAATAGAAATAAATAGAGAGAATATGAATGTACCTAAAAGTACTAGTGACAATAATATATGTTAATAAAGTATTCCTAAATGGACCTAAAAATGGTCCACCCCTGTGAGCTCCACAAATATGTATAGCAATAATCGCTGAAAAATTTGTCTACTTTAATCTGCCAACCCTGTACAATGTACACGGGTATAAAGGGTGTTAAAAGACTCTTAACGAAGCCAAAAGGCACCTGTTCTCCCCGTCATTGCGATCATTTTTTAGTTCTAGACCATACCTGTGAACCTTTTAGTTACGTAGATATTGGGGGTCAAAGTTCCAACTTTTTCATAAGTTTTTTTTTTTTAATACATGTTTTTAATGTAAGATTTCAACACCTTCAGGACCCCCTTACTATTCAATCCATCAATCAGCACAATTTTTTGAGTGCAAAACGTAATATTTCAGCCCAAAAAAAAAGTTGTTTCCCAGCACTAATTTTTGTGTAAAGTTACTTAGTTTGATGTACATAATGCTTGGTTGACGGCTTCGTGAAGAGTCTGTTTACACCCTGTATAGCAAATAATTATGTTTGAATTTACCAGAGTCCATTTTATACTCACTGCGTATCTGTAAGTGAACTGAGTTGCACGCTCGCACGATTAGTTAGTTTATGTGTTATTGTTGTGTCATCAGGACTGTCATTGAATGTAAGATATTATACTGTTATGTATTATTTGTTACTTATACCTTTTAACCTGTCTTTCATTAGGCTGCCTGATTTCAGAATCAGTAGGCGACATTTTAATGCATGCCTACATATTAATGCATTGTTACTTTGACTACCGGCGTTGAGTCGAATGTCAATTTATTTTTGGCACTCGTTTAGGTATTGCGTAGTGTTCGTGAAAACCGCGATATGTGGGATTTAAAATAACTCCAACTCCTATTGTTGTTAGGAAACTGTGCACACAAAGCACAAAGTCAGTCTGGCGCTGTTTTTCATGGACAATTGATTAACAAGGTCAAAGTCTAAATAAAACAACGACTACAGACTATGACAAACAAGATTTAAGCAATTTACCGTGTGGTCAAATTAAGGTCAAAGGATTTGATCTCTTAAACGTTGCAAATCATTTAATGATTTGTTATTTGTTTTTCTTCATCAGGTTTAATCACCTCTCGCAACTTAGTAATATATATATGTATCTTGAGACAAGTAGCTCAGGGCATACAGACCGCAGAGAAAATTGATAGGAGCACACTACCTCAGTCAGTTGCGAATATTATTTTGTATGTGTAGTTATCTGTTATCACTATCACTACATATTTCTAAACAAAGTCCTCTGCCGCGTCTGTCTGTCTGTTCGCGATAAACTCAAAAACTACTGCACCGATTTTTATATTGTTTTCACTAATGGATAAAGTGGTTTTCGGGGAAGGTTTTAGTATATGATTTGCGGGAACGGGATCAAAATTTCATGATTACTTTTGGTCGCGATGACTGAAATCCACGCGGGCGAAACCGCGGTCATCTGCTAGTTTCATAATAAATGTTTTTATTTTTAATTTATATTATCTTCAAACTGTAAATAAGTGCTTAAGTAAGTCTTAATCTCCTCCGGTACCTCTTGAGTAACTGATTACTAGTCAAGTTAGATTAATGCTACGATTTCGTTGTTCGAACAACAATGTTGCATTGTTGTTCAATCAATACAACCTTATGGAATCCCGTTGAATGATTATTTCATGAAAAGGTCATTCAATGAAATTTGATGATTTTAACAAAGTAACCATATTATATTTGTTACGATCGCAAATCATATTTTAATTAACATCCAACCTGACACTGACCTGTGAATCGCAAAAAAAGTAGTACAATTTGAATTTTGCGGTGAACCATGGATGGCGCTTCTACCTTAAAGTTACGATTTGATAGTAGAATTTGCATTAAAAAATGTTTATCTCAGTAATAACTACGTTTATACAATCGGCGACACTTCGCACCGGGAGCAATTTCTAGTTTCTGTACAAAATCCAGTCTAGGGTTATACATTACAAGCTACTTTTCTTCCAGAAAATGATAGTCTTGCTGATCTGGATAGTCGTTCTGATCGCCGTGGTGGTGCTTTATTACCGGCAAGTGTACTCCTCGTTGAGCCGCCATGGCATCAAGCACATCAAGCCAATTCCAGTGCTCGGCAACATGGGCAACCTCCTCTTGCGGAGAGAACACTTTGCATATGATCTTCGTAATCTATACAACAGCTTCCCGGAAGAAAGGTAAGAAATGGTAATCACAGGGTAGCCCGCGAAATTCAAATCCATTAAAAAAGGTCATTTTCAGGTTGTATGTTGATGAAAAATGAGTCGCGCCAGTAATACGTATGTAGTAATAGAATCAAAATCATCAATATAATCCTGTAAGTCCATTTAATTCTACTAAATGACTTTTTCACGAAATATTCATTGAATAGGGCTACATGAACTTAGAGGGTTGTATTGATGATTTTTATGATTGTAATTCTGTAACTACATACGTGTTACTGGCGCGACTCATTTTTCATCAACATACAAGCTAACACTGATCTGCAAATTGCAAAAAACGTGAGAAAATTTGAATTTCGCGGGCTAGCCTGACGCAACCACCTTAAACCTTGAACTAGTTACCCGATTTTAGATATTAGCATTGTCATCATTATCTGCCTAGGCTTTTTCCAACTATGTTGGGTTACATGGAGCGACTACCTATGTGCCCTCGAAAACCAATAGAGAGAGAGAGAGTAGATATTTAATAGTATTCACTATCGCGATAGAGTCTTAGCTATTTTAGTGGAAGTTAGGTGATGATATAAGTGTCTGCTGTGTGAAAGACAACGGAAGCATTGAGTTGTGAGCATCTACCGTCGTCGGCAGAACCATTATAATCAATTCGTGTCCACCATATTGTGAGGCTTGTGGCTAAATAATAATAGCTACAGGGTTCGCAGCAACACTCATGTAATGCAGTTAGCAACAACCTAGCAGATGCTTCCATCATCACTTCTGAGAGGAATCTAAACTGTTCCTCTATTAACTTTATCGATGCAGTTTTTTTAATAGTTTTTTTTAAATCTACCTTAAATTAATCTAACAAAGAGAACTTCATTGAATCCCATTCCATTATACCTAAGTGCAAAAAATAAACTGCAAGAGAATGGATATTATTAAGAAACATTGTTTCGCAGGTTCGTGGGCAGATTTGAATTCGTTAACGAGATGATAATACTCAGAGATGTTGAGCTGGTAAAGAAGATCACTGTCAAAGACTTTGATTACTTCATCGATCATCGCAACGTCGGAATTGACTCCTTCTTTAGCAGAACTTTGTTCTTGTTACGAGGTAAATTCTTGTCTACGTGGCGGCTATCATTATCTTATCTCGTATTACACAAGAGTTTTCTATGAATTAATTTATTGTGAATCTCGCACAGGTCAAGAATGGAAAGACATGCGTTCCACATTGAGTCCAGCGTTCACAAGTTCCAAAATACGTCTGATGGTGCCGTTCATGGTGGAGGTCGGTGACCAGATGATTCGGGCACTTGAAGGAAAGATTAAAGCTTCGGGAGGTATATCTATTTACTTTATATATGTATAGCATATATCACAGAATTTTACGGACAAACACGTTACAGGATCAAATAGATCAGAACGATTGATGTAGTTTTTACTGATATTCAGAGTATGTTTTATAAAAATCTTTTTCTGTTTAGATGACTACAAAGACGTTGATTGCAAAGACCTTACAACACGATACTCTAATGATGTGATAGCTTCGTGCGCTTTCGGTCTGAAGGTAGACTCCCAAACTGAACAAAACAACGAATTTTACGTGATGGGCAAGACTGCTACCAATTTCAGTTTCCGAAAAATATTAATGTTCTTCCTTCTGATGAATGTCCCGAAACTTACGAAGGTGCATTTAAGTTTAATATAATCAGACAAAAATAATATAATCAATTCTTTAATATGTACAGTATACGTTTTTCAAATTAATATTAAAATTATCAAAATTAATTTCAGTTTCTGAAATGGGACGTTATAAATGATGCAGTCAAAAACTTCTTTAAGAACCTGGTGCTGGACACAATGAAGGACCGGGAAATGCGTCATATCACCAGACCTGATATGATCCACCTGCTTATGGAAGCCAAAAAAGGTGCTGCGTAAAAATGAGGAAAAATAAAAAAAATGTGATCTATTTTTATGCTGCTGTTGTGTTCAAATTGTAACGAAAGAAATACGTGTTATTTTAGGTAAACTATCACACGAAGATGTTAAGTCCAATGACGAAGCTGCTGGATTTGCCACTGTTGAGGAATCTTCACTTGGAAGGAAGGAAATAGCTCAAGGTGAAGATAAAACAAAAAGAAGTTAAAAAAAAAACGAAGTTCGACTGATTTTATTATTTGTATTTTGTAGAATGGAAAGATGATGATCTGGTCGCTCAAGCATTCTTGTTCTTTGTCGCTGGCTTCGAAACCGTTTCGTCTAGTATGTCTTTCTTGTTGTACGAGCTGGCAGTGAACCCTGACGTACAGGAACGCTTGGCACAAGAGATCAGAGAGCATGACACAAAGAATGGTGGAAAAATTGACTTCAATACCATACAAAAGATGACGTATTTGGACATGGTGGTTTCAGGTAAGATGATATTTATTTTTGATTTAATAAATAGTGAAATACTCAAACGTATGTTATTACACAATGTTTTGTAGAGGTATTGAGGAGGTGGCCACCAGCTATTGCTATGGATAGAGTATGCAATAAAGACTACAACATGGGAAAACCAAACGATGCTGTTGAAAAAGATTACATTGTAAGTTTAACAGTCATTCTATATCAGATTTTAAAGCTCAATGACAAAAGGCTTGCTCCCTATTATATGAGCATAAGTGGTGGAATACGCTTAAAATAATATATATTAGAGGAAGTTTGAAAGTGGCGCCTGTTTCAGAAAAATTGAAAGGAAGTCGTTTGTCTTGGTATGGACATGTAATGAGGAGGGATGAAACGCATGTGACTAAAAGAGTGATGGACATGAATGTTGATGGATGGAGAGGGAGAGGCAGGCCAAAGAAACGATGGATGGATTGTGTGAAGACTGATATGAAAGAGAAAGGAGTCAACGATGCCGTGACGTCTGACAGGGGAGAATGGAAGAAGAAAACATGTTGCGCCGACCCCAAATAGAATGGAATAAGGGCAGGAAGATGATGATGAAGTGGTGAAATACGCGAGTACCATTAGGTGCTCCGCGGCCTAACCTTCCGGGGATTACAACTGTGATGTTATATTCATTATGCTTTGTAATGGAACGTTTAGGTATATCTGCAATATTCTTTTTATCTTTCAGTTACGCAAAGGCTCAGTAGTTATAGTTCCAACGTTCGCCTTCCACCATGACCCTAAGTACTTCCCTGAGCCTGAGAAGTTTGATCCTGAACGTTTCTCCGAAGAAAATAAGCATAAAGTCAATCCACTTGCATACATGCCTTTCGGATTGGGACCTAGGAATTGCATAGGTGAGCTCGGCTATGGTAACGATATTTGAATTATTTCTTAAATAAAACACATCTTTATCATTTTTCATTAAAAGGTTCGAGATTTGCTCTCTGCGAGGTGAAGGTGATGGCTTACCAGCTTTTACGGCATATAGAACTGTCTCCATGCGAGAAGACCTGCATCCCTGCCAAGTTGGCTACTGACAGCTTTAACATCAAACTGCAAGGAGGACACTGGCTTAGGTTTAGCCTGAGGCAGTCGTAAAATATAGTATTTTTGGTAAATGCTTGTTTAATGGATTATAATTAAATACATTGAAAATTAAATGAATTGTAATTATTTATGGATGCAATATAACTGAATAAAGACACAAATATATTTTAATTGCCATTGTGATTCCTTTTGCATGGTATGTATCATTTAAACAATATGGCCTTTTGAAACATCGCGGTGAATGGTTTTCTTACCATGTTTTCCTTTACCTTATCTAGAGCATAAACTATGTTGATTGATGATTCAATTTAACGATGCGCAAAAATCATCATCATTTAACTAGCCTTTTCCCAAACTATGTTGGGGTCGCCTTCCAGTCTTACTGGATGTAGCTAGATACCAGTATTTTATTTGTAACCTGCCTACCTGGTCAAGTCAAGTCAAAATAATTATGACGTGTTTCTACAACAATATTGTCCTTCCACCTCGACCCTCAGTACTACTTCTCCGAAGAAAATAAACTCAAGACCAATCCGATGACATACATGCCTTTTGGTATCGGACCAAGGAATTGCTTAGGTAAGATACTGCTGACTGTAAAGTGTACGGTGAACCGCACATCAATAGTAGCACTTGCCTTATGAACTTCACTCTTACTGATACGACATAATGGAGCTGTCAACGTCATATTGGTACCACTATACCGTTGACTGTAGATAATACAAATCATAAGCATGATGATGGAGCAAATCATTTTAAGAATTTTGATATTGATGAAAAAAAACTGACACTGTCGCTTATGCAAACCAATGATAGATACAGCAAAATGTTTACATAAACTCATAGCTTTTACATCTTCAAAGCTACATACAAATTAAACCTCACGTCACGCACGAAAACTGCTGAAACTGCATTGGTAAGATTTCGGCGACTTCATCTCATTAAATACAAATTTCCTACTGATACCATTGTATCTAATAAAACGGGTTCCGAGTTGAAAGTGATGATTGATCAGGTTCTAAGGCATATGGAACTGTATCCTTGTGAGAAGACCCTCATCCCTGGCAAGCTAGCTCAACATGAATGATGTAATAATCTCAACATGAATGATGCAACCAAGATTTTGTAACAATATTTTGATTGAAAAGAATGTCCATGCAGGTTCTTGCCCATTCTTCTCCATAGAGATCTACGCTTTTGAATGGGCAACTACCTTACTTTCATAAATTATTATGCCTTGTGTCTGTGATTGTAGATTAGCCTTCTTGGTTTTTCTGACATTCAAAAGTGCCTATAATGGTCTAATTGAAATAAATGAAAACTTTTGAGTTTGAGTTTGAGCTGCTGATAAAATCAACCTCAGGCTGCAGGGAGGACACTGGCTTAGGTTTAGAATGAGGAAGTAGAACCATCTAGACTTGCATGTTAAATGGATTATTATAATCCAAAAACATGTTTTCAATGTCGTTATAACATAATTATGCTAAGCTTTTATTATATGCATATAAATATATTATGCGCATATTGCTCATGTGTGTGATTATTTTTCATACAAAATTTAGATAGATTTTGGATCAGAATCTGGTTTTTGAGCCAAATTATCCTAATCTTATGCCTATTTGCTTGGTGTTCATATTTTATGTTTACTTTGCTGCCACTGACACTGTTGTAAATCTTTTTCAGGGATTGTTATTGAAAAATCCATACGTGTTTCTGAGAATACATCAACGTTCGTTTCGGTAACCCCACCGGCCGTATTAATTACTGAGGTTAATTGCAACGGTGAATTATACCGGCCAATTACGTCAGTTCACGAACTACATTCTTTTTAACTTTTGGGTGCACTTGACAGAAAATAAGAGATGTAGACGATAATCGATGTGTAGTGTGTGGATGTAAAAATAATTGTAGATGCTGTGATAGAAAGTGAGAAGAATAATGAGTGATTGTAATAATATGAAGATAATTAAGATGCAAAACTCAAACTCAAAAGCATTTATTTCAATTAGACCATTACAGCCACTTTTGAATGTCAGAAAAACAAATTAGGCTAAGCTACAGTCACAGACACAAGGCATAATAACTTGTGAAAGTACTGTAGTTGCCCATTCCAAAGCGTAGATCTCTATGGAGAAGAATGGGCAAGAAACTCCATGGACACTCTTTTCAATCAAAAGAAAAAAAAAGAAAAGAAAAGTATGAGGAACTGTATTAAGAGAAGCATTAAGTATGATTGAAAGAAATAGAAAAGGGGAATAGATAGTTTGGAAGATGATATTATTTTGCCAAAGAAGGTGAAGTATAGAAACGACAATGTCTCAATTAAATTATCGCAAGGACAGGAGGATGATCGAAAATCTAACCCAGAAATACCGTAAATTAAGGGCAATCTGTAAGATTAGTTGTTGGAGCTCGTGGCTAAACAATAACAGCCGCTCGGGTCGATCTTTAGGTTAAGCCGTGCTTGCCTAGATTGGTCTATGGATGGGTGACCACCCATTACATACCGAGTTTCCTCCGTGCCTCGGAAAGCACGTTAAGCCGTTGGTCCCGGCTGTCATTTGAAGATCTTTGACAGTCGTTAAAGTAGTCAGTTGCCCAAAAAGTCTGACAACCAGACTTACCAAGGGGTATCGTATTTCCCAGTAGTAACTGGGTTGTGGAGGTCAGAGAGGCAGTCGCTCCATGTAAAATACTGGTGTTTCAGTTGCATCCGGTTAGACTGGAAGCCGACCCCAACATAGTTGGGAAAAGGCTAGGCAGATGATGATGTTAGATTAGTTGTTGGCGCCTTAATATTTGCTAATAACAGCAAGTTGCAATTACCAGTCGTCCTGAAATAATGCTTGTAGTAATTTTGCTATCCATCGATTAATTTATAAATAAAACTGTCAGTTAGTAAAATCTTTAGATAGCTACATTCTCCTTCTCTTGAATCTAAAGGACATGACTAACATTTTTGTTTGTTGGTTTGTTCTCTCGTTTTCGTATCCTATTATTAATTATACATTCGTATCCTATTAATTATACATCTCGTTGTCAACTATGACATCGTGATCATTTTGAGCATTATCATTCTGCATTCTTCTTCTTAGCGTGTCGATGGCAAATTTTTGCTAAATATGTTTGGCCCAAAATTCAGCTACGCAAACTCCGCTCGCTGATGCAGTCAAGAGATCGTCAAGTGTGCAATTTTGCGTTCATGTAATCCTTTCAATGAATATTTCATGAAAAAGTCATTCAATGGGGTTAAATAAACTTACAGGGTTGAATTGATTTTCATGATTGTAATTCTATAACAACACACGTGCTACTGGCGCGACTCATTTTTATCAACATACCGTTCAGCATTTTTTAAGTATTTCTCCGTTCTCTCATTTTACCATATCTTAAGTCACGTAGTACCATACTACGAGTAGTACCATGACATACAATTAACATTCAACCTTCAAAATCAAAACTTACGTTACGTTACTTTTATTTTGGTCACTGATTAACTTCAAACTTCCTGCTGGGGGCCGGCAGTCTGGTATATTTTCGAATTTATTATGTAAATCAGTGGTCGACTGTTGCAGCTAATCCGGTTGCTGCTTTGTTTTCTCTTACATTATTCATTTGTTTCTATTGCGCTAATGACCCCTTGATGACAGTCCTACAAATAGGTTTTTGGAAAATAGTGCAAAGAATGTCTCATTATAATATGGATAAATTGAACAAAAATTCTTTGCAGCAAGAGAAAGAAGGATTTTACCAACTTCATTTTTTCATTGAGTGTTTTGTTTGCACAGTGGTTTACAATCACCATTAATTCTTGGCCTCACAGTTTCCTACTAGATCCTAATACTACTCAATGGGCTAACTCAAGTAGAATATCATAATTCTAACACAATTTTACCATAATAATCCAAACATCTAATCCCCTACAAAGCCGCAGGGAGAAGTATATTTGAATAAGTTCACATCTGCGACAAAATTTACGATTCCCAGTACATTACTCGAACTTACAACACGCTGGCACGAAGAAGTCTTCTGAATACATTACTTCGAGCGCTACAGTCTAGACATGCAAGGTCGTTTTTTGTGGGCATACTGTTTAAAAGTGATATTTTTTGTGCTGTGCTCGTTTAGCATGTGGTGGGTGTTCCACAACATGTTACTGCGCCGCAGCAGATTATTAATCTCGCGGGTGACGTCACTGGCAGACTGACGCGTGTCATTTGCGTGCTGGCAACACGGGCTATGCGTGGTGAACGATGGAGCGAGTTGGAGACGGAAGCGTATCGAATGCAGGAGCTCCTGTCTACCTTCTGAACTCATGTATGTACGATGAACAGGACTACAGCAGATGCT
This sequence comes from Lycophotia porphyrea, assembly GCA_950005105.1. Taxonomy (NCBI): domain Eukaryota; kingdom Metazoa; phylum Arthropoda; class Insecta; order Lepidoptera; family Noctuidae; genus Lycophotia; species Lycophotia porphyrea. The sequence goes on from OX465389.1 coordinate 792,425, forward strand.
ATGTTGAAAATGTTCGCTACTTTATAGTTCCAGAGTACTAATAACTCAGGACTAGGTCAGGAGCATGTGCACTTATAAACCGCTCATGTACTTATTTTATTACGTACAAAATAGGGTTCAAAATCATTCCCGAAAGCCGCTTTCACTTCTCTCCTCTTCCTATTTTATATTTTGTTGGCCCAAAACGTTGCCAGGTTCCAGTAATTGCTGGCAGCGCAGATGTCACGATTACATGGCTACATAATTTTGGATTGCAGACAGCATAAGAATTAGATGATAGCGTTTGCGACACAGCTCCATAACCCACACCCTGCTGCTGTTTGAGCGAGGTACCCAGACGTGATTTACTATAAACCTCTCCTAAATTAGAGCATCCAAATAGCGTTTATATCACGCTGTACATACGTTGTCGCCGAACACAAATTCGTGGCTAGTGATAACTTATGTCGTGCTGTTGCAGTGCCGCTGTCGTGCTGAACTGCTGTCGGTTTTTTATTTATTTTATTTAAACTTTGCCCCACACTAGGAATTTCTCCTGTAACGTAGGTGCGTTCAAAAACATTTAAACTCATACACATACAGCCAGACCCGGAACAACTATCTGTAGGCTATACAAATATTTGTTCGGTGCGGTGATAAGACCGCGACACGCAGCGCAGCAGTCAATCGCTCAAACACTGCGCCAACCACTATCGTCGATTGTTGTGGGAAAGAATTTAATGTATCTGTGAACAGCCATACAGATATTGCGCCTATGACATACTCACAAGAGCAGTTGCCAGCGTTTCTCACAGAACAGTTTTTGCACTTTGATTTTGCTAAAAAGGGGGAATAATGATATAGCTTTAACGAATTACTCTGTCTTTTGAATTTTATGCAAAAAGTCAAGTCTGAACATTTACGGCAAACTTGGTGAATAAAAGGTGACAGTATGGGCAATCAGAAAGTCGCACTTTTGTAAGAATCGTCTTAAACAGGACCAGTCCCACAAAGTCTTCTACAAACCACCAAAACATATGAATACGTAAACCAACGTCTTCTTAAACAAATTAAACACAACAAACCCTAAAAATGTTGTCAATTGGCATTAAACGTCCGTTAATTGTGCTCGATACTGTCCACAAAAAAAAGAAACAACATTAGGACTACAAAATAGTTTGCTTTCAAAGCAAGCATCTTCTGGGCACGCTCGTTCCCTCATAGATCTCATCAATCGCCTTCCATCAGCCGGGATCGAGGTCAAGAGCAGGCCCATCTTGTAATAAAAAATAAATGATTAATAAATCATAGTTTTGTATTAAAACTCGTCCTTAGTATCAATTACATCTAAAACTGACCACCATCTCCAAGATCTCATCTCCAAGACGTCATTCAATATCTCTACATATAAACAATTGAAACACAATGCCATAAGAACGTCGTCAATAGGCGTTAAGGGTGCGTTAATCGCGGTCGGCACTGTAGCCAAGTCCAATGAGCATTCGTCACGAGACTCATTAGACGAAGGAACTTAGCCACCAAACTGCCGCTAAATGTACAGATACAGAAGGCTAGTTCCACACAAAGACACATCCATTATAACAGCAAGTAAGGTGTAAGAGCACTCGCGACTGTTATTCGTATGAGATCGCCATACTTCAGCAGAGAGCAGTCGTGGTTTAGAGGAAACGGCTACAACCGTTGGATCGAACTTAGATATGCACTTGATTTAAGTTCTTTTGAAGTGAAAACTTCTTTACCATCGTTGTGGTGTGAAAGTCGATGAAACGAAAAAGAGACAGACACATAAATTCATATTATAAGATTTAACGTGGGAGAAAATGGTATATGAAGCATTATGCGGTGATTATCTTGAAGCCAACATTTTTGAAGGTTTCACTTCTACCACGTGTGAATTGCACACATGTTTTTTTTTTCTTTTTAGCTCGTTAATTTTTGTGTGCACCTGTGGTATGTGCTAAATAAAGTACTGATTATCTTTCTTTTCACTTTTCTACACATAATTACAACATTATGCCTAATCCCCGAAGGGTTAAGTAGAGGTATACCTAATATTACACCCACATTTAGCCTATTGCCATCAATCTGGCACAAATTCAGACAGTCTGGCTGCTACTGAGAGCTTTGCTCATGGAAAAACCCAATAACACTTTGCTCGACCTGGGAATCAAACCCAGGACCACATGCTCAGCAGACAAGTTTGCGACCCTAGCAGCACTTTGACACTGACACTAACTTGTTACCTTTCGTTGTGTTATAATTTCATCACTACTGATCTCAAAATGATGAATGATAAAAATTCTGAAGAAACCGGTATGTCCTGGATGACATCCAGAAACCCGCATGGATGGCCGATAGGGCCGAAAAGTTCTGGAGTGGCGACCGCGAACCGGAAGACGTTTCGTTGGAAGTCCTCCCACTAGGAGGACTGCTAACCTGGCGAAGGCTGTGGGGATCCACTGGATGCGAGTCACACGGGACCGGTCAATGTGGCGACACTTTGGGGAGGCCTATGTCCAGCAGTGGACGTCTTTCGGCTGAAATGATGATGATGATGAACCCTCACTGGGCCCGTATGATGTATAGGAGCCCAATCGCTCTTACAGAGAGGAGGCCTATGTGTCAGACAACATGATAGTGGAGTATTATAGTTTGATCGCTTCTGTGTCCGTGCGTTTTTGCTGGCTGCCGTTGTGTAGACCTTCTGCATTTATTTATTTAGTGAAACTTCGCCACTAAACTGCCGAGATAAACTTTGTATATCGCTCCGCTGATTAAAGGCACGTTATTTATATCCCATTCTTTGTTTTGTTGATTTTTTATTTGTATGGGATTCTGGTGGATTAAGTGCTTTAAGTTTGTGAGCGAATGGTTGGTTTCAGTGGGAGTATTACTGTTCTGTGTATTGACACTCGATTTAGGCATTTAGTTTTGACAACATCGTCATCCATAACCCAACTTCACCAACTTCTGCCTTTACCACGCCTTCCTTAGTTAGAGAACGGACTAGTTCTTAAAAAAAATCTAGGTGTTTTACACTCAATTTCGAGATACAAATCATAAACCTCACCCAATTCCAAGTACTTAGCCATCTAGTCATTTAGGACGATCCTAACGCCGTGTTATGTTTAAAATCGCGTAACTTTGGTATTAGCGTGGAAATCCGCGGAGGCACACAAACACAGAATAATAATAAAAGTGTTGGAACAACTTTGTGGGAACAGCCGGTTTACGATGCGAGACTTCAGCTACACACGGTGATGGAGAATATCAAGCGTCTTGTGGAATAGACCCTTCACAATATCCTCGAGAGAGAAATAGCGGTAATTCAGGCTGTTTTTTTTTTATTTTCCGCTAGGTTGTCCAGTACGTTGTAATAGGAAAATTGGAAAATTCTAAGGCTATGATGAAGGAAAAAGCGTTATGTTTCCACTTTAAAGTTGATGGAGTTCACTTTATGTAAACGTACCCAATATACGAGTCACTGGAAGCAGAATCCTATATTGTTGGAAAAATGCTTGGCAGATAATGATGATAATATGGTTATAGCAGCCAGTAATGACCGGATAGATTTACAACCCTTTTTTTTCGGATGGGAAATCATCAAATGACTTCTCCCGCTCTGGGCATAGCGGAAGGGAGTATCAGACTTGTACTGACTAAAACCCATCCATGTTCCTTCCTTGCCTTTTGTGTTACAGGGCCGCAATATCTCTTTCGAACAGTCCCGCAGCCCTAGATTAACAACCTTTGCATTAAGATATACCTACAAAGCAAGCTCCTGCGACTTCCTCCCCATATCCACCGAGGTCCGCTAAGTCTGTAGCGCAGTTGATGGGAACTAATGTTGCAAAGCTTTTAGCTCCACCCCCCGCACCCCGCACCTGTCCTCATAGAATGCTCCTCATTACACGTCGCATAAACAACAAATGGTTGTTTAGAAACTTCTAGAAAAATGTCTTCAAGACGTGGAGTTAGTTAATTAGTTACAAGACCAAAGTGTCCTTTGGTAAGTAGGCGTACTTTATTAGGAACATTGAGGTTACGTCACGCCTGTATATTATAGGTACCAGTGGCGAAGGGTGAACATTTTGTAAGGGGAAGCCGAAGAAAAAAAACGAGGTTTTTTTTTTCTGTTTATTTCGACCTCGTTTTCGTTGTAAGTAACCCTAAACCCATGAAAATGACAACCATGACAAAAAATCCGAAAATTTTCGTCAGCACCATCTTGGATTTTCATTTTCACCTCATATGCGTTATCAGCGAACCCGAAAACATTAAAATGACACCCATGATGAAAAAGCCGAAAATTTTCGTAGGTGCTATCTTGCATTTTCTTTTTGACCTCTTTTTCGTTATCAACGGCCCCGAAAACCATGAAAATAACACCCATGACGAAAAAGCCGAAAATTTTCGTCGGCGCCATCTTGGATTATCTAAACTAACTTTTACTATCTGTTGAATCTAATCTTTCCTAAAGAACCGTGACGACAATGATGATCAAAATGACGATTATGGTTATGTAGGATAATAATAGTTATTTTACAACTTCGACTTGTGACGACAAGTATACTCGACCAGGCTCGGGACCTCACGCGGCTGTAAAGCCTCGTGTGACTGAAGATTGAGTGAATGCGAGTTGAAGAAGAAGTTGGCTACGTGGAACTTGACTCGCGAGGTTGTCGACATGTGGGATGTGGACTCCGCGATCATTGTGCCGGTAGTCGTATCAGCCCATGGCTTAATAGCCAAGAGCCTCGACCAATACCTGAGGAGGCTCTCGTTAGGCAGCTGGATCAAGGGTTTTATTCAGAAATCGGTACTCCTAGAGACGGCTCGTTTTGTTAGGAGGTTCCTCTCTCTGGAGCCCTGACCGTAGCTTGGACCCTGTTTCCGATACCGGTTGGCTACTATTTTTTATATTTTATATGTTTTTTTTTATTTTGTTAAATATTTAAAAATGAACCAATATGTATTAAGATAAATAAAGGAAATAAAAATTATAATTATGATCAACAGGTGCCTTCCGTCCACAGGAGTTATCGTCCCGATAAGATAACAAAAACCGTCGAAGTGCGTATGTGGAACATGCACAGTGAAGGGTTCCGCAGTCAGGAAAATAATGTAATATTTAACCAAGAACAAACTTAACATTGTAGTTGTATAAAATGTTCTCCTATACATTCCAACTGCAAATGTTAGTTTTTTTCGCATAACATTAAAAGATTTACATGTTATTTTAAGACAGCAAACTTATTTTAGATTTTACTGTAGTCTAAATGTAAAAAACCTAACTTCTGTATTCTGGTTTTGGTTTTGCAAAATTTTATAGGCGTAGGTGGTCTAATTTTACATCGTACAATAAATTAAGACCCTCACAACAAGCCGTTCCATTTAATATTTACACCCACGAGCTGTTGGTTAAATAATGACAGCTCCACGGATCGATCTTTAACTATAAGCAGTGCTTGCCAAGGTCTGTCCGCGGATTGGTGACCGTCCATTATATACTGAGTTTCCTCTGTGCCTTGGAAAGCACTTTAAGCCATTGGTCTCGGCTGCTTCATTTGTAGATATTAACTGGGTTGGGAAAAGACTTATTAGATAATGAGGATACAGTTTGCATTTTTTTGTAATTTGCCCCTTAGTTAAAAGTCATAGATTTACGTCGCACGTTCGTGTCTGAGTCACAAAACTTCATGTGTGTACCACAAACTCATCGTTCCTGTAAATTTGGAGCAAATTGGCTGTGACAGACGAGCAGACAGGCGGTTCCGTTTTTATTCGGACGTAACGACGGAACCATAAAACGATAACGCAATGATATTATAAAACGGCTCAGTGTTATCAGCGTTATCGTTCAAATTACTTAAGATAAACTTTTTTGAAAGATATCTATCTAATAGGATGCAGCTGAATACATGTTTTTTACATGGAGCGACTGCTAATCTGCCCTCCACATTCCAGTTACGGGGTATTGCATACCCATTCGTTGTCAAACTTTCGGGTTTCTACCCACTTCACATCTTTAAAACAAATTATCTTCAAATGACAAACAAAATATGACATAAGCAAACGTACATGGTGGTAGAAAAAGAAGGTATTTTTAGTAATAGTTTTATTCGTATTCTTGAAATGACTTTAATTAGGCATTTTTTTTTCAAATTATTGTTTTACGAATCTATTAAAATATTTTCACCAACTTGTTTTCAACACATAGGGGCCAATTTGATAGGCTCGTTGTTTTCCTTGGCCCACACAGTCCCTGTTTCTGCTACGGTAAAGATCTCGACAGCAGCCTCTCCTACCGTCTCAGGTGTTTGTATTATAACTTCAGCCTCCAAATACTTTTGAAAGTCTTCTTGTTGCCACTCCCACGGCTTACCAGCTAGTATGGAAGTCTCGGTGAATCCTGGGCATATGACAATAACTCTTACACCACTCTTCTCGTAGTTGTACGGATGACCCAACGATCTTGAGAAGCCCAGCACAGCGTGCTTCGATGCTTTGTAGCATACTGTCCATGGATTGTACTGGTATCCGTAAATGGAAGAAACATTGTAGATTGTGCCACCGCGACCTGCTTTGTCCGTTCTCATATATTCCCAGAACCTCATGCTCCATTCCACTAACGCTATACAATTGATTTCAATAGTCTGCCTTACTGAGTCTTCGTTGAAAATTCCTGCATTATTAACGAGAACATCAACTTGATATTTTTCGAATATTTCTTCGGATACTTTCTCTAAGTCTTTTGTTACGTCACACTTTTTAAAAACTGCTTTGCCGTCGCCATACGACTTGTTTAGTGTTTTGACAGCGTTGACACCAACATCTTCAATAATGTCCAAGAGTATCAATGTCTTGGCACCGTTCTTCAAAAACTGGTCCGCAATGTGGTATCCTATGCCTCTTGCTCCTCCAGTCACGACGACTACTTTATCTTTCGGATTGCGCTCCATGACGAGTGTAAAACTGAACTGTGAACTATCCAATGTACTTGTGGAAAGCTAAATGCTGCAACAAGTAAGCTTGGTAGCCTATATATAATCTTAAAGAAATATTTACTTTTGACGTCTTATCACAAAACGAACATTCTGATAATAATTCGTACTATTATCTTAAAGATAGCTTAAATTTAAATGATTAAATCAATTAATTAAATACTGCTGAGCGTAGCTGAATGCTGCCCATGGGAGGCCGGGAGTCAAGCTTGTGGTAGATACTCCCATCATTGGCACAATGATGGAGGACGCTTCGCTCCGGCTCGCTACATGTATACATACACCTAGGTGCACCTTGCGTTGCTCCGCAACGGTGACGATGTGTTGCAGCTGTCGATAGCCTCGGGCACAATTGACTGTCCCGATGTAGAAGCACAGATTCAGCTCTTCTCATCACCGGCGCACCAGCGGTTCTAGAACCTAAAGGATTGTTGCGTGACGATGGGAAGAGAGCAAACGGTACCTTTTTGGTAGCCACACGGTTTAGCCGTTTGGGGCCAAAATACCCGGTCTTAGGACCCGAGTGCGCGCCTTTTTTTTGAGATTTTTTTTCACCGATTGGTAGTCACTTCGCAATGAGTTTTTTTTTACACCAGTGTCCTTTTGATATTGTACATGAGTATATGGGTTTTTTTGTCTGATTTAGTATTTTTTCTGAGTAGCTTTTTACAATAAGTCCACCTATAAATAGCTAAGAACCATCCAGGTGACATTATCAGAATGATCAAATAAGCACCGGAGTTATTTAGATAAATTAGGAGATTATGCATATACTAACGTCCCATAAAATAATCAAACAGAATAAAAAAATCTTTATAATTTCTGTTCCAGCTGCATTTGTTCAGTATTTTGAATGCAAAATTGCGCCATCATTAAATTTGTAATCCGGCATTACTTTTATGAAGTTTGATCAGACGGCTTGTCACTTCTTCATTAACACCTTCCATTTCTGAACGAGTTCGTGACTTCATAAAAAGGTAAAAAAAAAAAAAAAATATGACTAGCACTTCGCCCGCGACTTCGTCCGCGTTGGTTTCGAAAATACAGCCTTTGGCAACCATAGAGAATGTTTGTCACTGGGACTTGTTAAAAGTCAGGGCAAATTATGTTTTTACGGGAAACTGGAGTCGTTTAGAGACTGCGTCGTTGGTCTAGTGGTCGCAAGCGCGACTGCTGAGCGTGAGGTCCTGGGTTCGATTCCTAGGTCGAGCAAAGTGTTATTGGGTTTTTTCTTCAGGAATTTCTGAGTAGCAGCCACGGTCTGGACTTGGTTCGCCGCTTGTTACATGGGGCATAAATATAACTGTTAGTACTATTACGTACACCTCTGCGTATCCCTTTAGGGATTATAGGCGTGATGTTATGATAAGTTATGTGTGGAGTCGCTTAAACGATATACGCAGGTCCGTGGGAATCATATGAATTCTTGGGATCTATGCCAACTAGCCAGCTCCTGGTCCGATGATAATGTTCCATACCTACCTAGTACCTACCCTACCTACCTAGGACCTTCCTACCTAGTACCTACCTACCCTACCTACCTAGTACCTGCCTACCCTACCTACCTAGTACCTACCTACCCTACCTACCTCCATAGTACCTACCTACCCTACCTACCTCCGTAGTACCTACCTACCTACGTGACGTGAGCTATCAATTGCGGTAATTTAAAAACGCTTTTATTTATAATTGTGATAGCTTCGTGTATCCCACCAAGATGTCTTCAGTCATCGTCAGGAAGGAGAAAAGAGTATTGCATTGCAACAAGCTCTTATGTGAGTATTATGGGTCAATTTCGATGAAAGTCCAGTAACTGTGCTAGTGTATTTTTTTTTCCCTTTCGTTGTATTTCAAATTGATTTTCCGGGAATAAACTGTAATATATTAAAATAAAATTAGGATTGGAAAAAGATGTCTTGTCAATTTGACACTCGAGCCACAGATTTTTTTAATTGTTTTAGGAGTATTGATATCAATTTCGTTGCAAATCACCCCCAAAATATCTTTCTACCCCTTTTTCACCCTGTTAGGCGATGAGTTTCAATAAAATACGAAACACGTCTTCCATCAATTCTGTTAAAGAATGTTCATGCAAAATTTGAAGTAGATTGGACCAAGGAATCACGTTGTCCCATACAAACTTCACCCCCATTTTGCACCCCCTTAGGGGCAGAATTTCGGAGAATCCTTTCTTATCGGATGTCTACGTCATACAAAGAATACACCCTTCAAGTTTCAGGTCTCTAGGATCAACGGTTTACGCTGTGCGTTGATCCGTCAGTCATTCAGGACAAAGCATTATATATATATAGATAGATAGATAACCAACTATAGATTTGTTTAGTTTGAGGCGCACTGAGCAAGTGTTACCCATTCCATATGACTTAACACAAAAAAGGGTATACAGAGGTGATGTAAAATTAACATTTGGCTAGTTATGTAGGTATGTAATTCTGCAGAACTGTAGAAACCAGTTTACCTATGTGGTTTTTGTCTAGTCAAGTCTAGCAGGACATACGCTGACCTCATTGGTGAAGTTCTTCAGAAAGGTTAGGTGCGTAGTACTCGCAACCGGCGTGCGTGTATGACCAGATGTATGAACGTCGAAGAGGCAAAAGGAGTATGTAAGGATCGTAGCACCTGGCGTTCTGTGGTTTCTGCCTACCCCCATGGGAAAAGGGCGTGAGTTTATGTATGTATGTTCTAATTTTATGGTTGTTATCGTACTATGATCGCTGCTTTAAATGCGAGTATTTTGTGAGGTAGATTCGTACAGGGCTGCTGTTCAAGTATAGGATTCTACAGCTGCAGTAAATGCATAATGTTTTATAGACGAATATTCAGGTACGACATAAAAAGTCACTAAATTGATAAGCAAAATGAAAAGCGAATCTGAACCATAAAATAATATTTAATCATTACAAAGATGGTATTAAGACATAATAAGGTATTTCCAGTTACTCAACACTTCGCGACTTCTACAATAGGCTTACCACCTTCGATGAGCCAAGCTGTGCCACTGTTAGCCTTCTGGTAGATGTCCACTGCAGCGTTGCCTACTGATTCTACTTTCTGCCACGCTTGAGCCTTGAGGAATTTGCCGAACTCGTTATCTTGACCCATGTCCCAGGCCACAGGCTGCTCCGTCAGCTTAGTCTCAGTAAATCCTGGACATATTGCTACAACCCTTACACCAGTCCTTTCATAGTTGGCGACATGTCCCAATGACTTCGTGAATCCCATAACGGCGAACTTCGAAGCTTGATAAACTGGGAGAAACTGATCGACTCTGTAGCCGTAGATAGAAGCTAGGTTGATGATAGTGCCTCCATTCCCGTCTCTGTCTTTTCTCATGTGATCCCAGAAGGTCAATCCCCATTCCACAACCGCGGTGACGTTGATGTCGATTGTCTTCTTAAGGGCACGGTCGTTGAGTATCCCGGCGTTGTTGACGAGAACATCTACTTTGTAGGAGTCAAAAATCCACTTGGAAGCAGTTTTTAGGTCTTGTGTGACGTCACATTTGAGGAACGATGCTCTGTTGTTCCCGTGTTTGGCTGTTAGTCTCTTTACAGCATCAGCTCCGAGTGTTTCGTTGATGTCGAGTAGGATGGTGATTCTGGCTCCCTTAGTGAGATATTTGTCAGCGATTTCGTAGCCGATTCCGTCGGCTCCACCGGTTATAACGACTACTTTGTTAGCTAAGTCTCTCGCCATGTTGTGTATTTGTCGAATGCGCTTTAACAACTACGAAGATCGGAGCTCAACGCGCAATTTATAATGCCTAGCAATAATCCGATAATTCTTGACAAACAAGCAATTAATTTGTTATTCAGCTCAATGTTTTAATCTCATGTTGTTAAACCGTTGATAGATAGTTGAACTATGCTAGGGTCGCATAAAAATATTTAATTTATTCGTAATAACAATTATCGGTATCAGTATGTGTGTGTTGTGTGGTGTGTGTGTATGTGTGTGTGTTAGTTTAACCACTTTGATGACAACATCTTGTTCTTAATCAACAACATTTAGTGGCGAGTTGCCTTTCATTTTTTACACGATTTAATTACATTTGGTTTTTCATTGATGTCTCGTTTGGGCAGGGTTTATCCAGCGACACTTAGATAAAGTTTCGAATACTGAGTTACTGAAATACTAAAGTAATAAAACGATCAGACAGATTAAAAGCCGGTAAGCATGATTTTTTGAAGTTTACTTTTAAACTGACGTTTAAAGTTCCGGGTTTTTTGTGCAAGCGAGATTCATATTTAAGCAAAAAAAAAAAACAGAACCAAGTGAACTATGCCATGTAGAGGTGATGTTATAATAACACACTAGTTTCTTTTGATTTAATAAGATTAATTATATGTAATCAGACCTTAAAGACTATGTTAGTAGGTAATTAATAAATAAGAGTGATTCATTCTTCTGGGAGCGTTGCCATTACATATCCAGGATACTGACACTACTGCCACGACAACTACGTAGCGGTGATGCTGTCATTTCGACAAATCAATGACCAAAATGTATGGAGAAATGATTCCTTTTTATTATAAGGCGGCCAATAACGATACTTTATACAAGGTGATTGCTTCAACGTGGCAATAAGCAACTTTTGCTATGGGACTATGAATTACAATGACAATAAAAAAAAACTGCTTTTACCTACATTTTTCAAGTTACGCAACCAATAATGTTCGGAGCAGCTGATATATATTTTTTTGCGATTTCATGGTCATCAGTCCGGTCCGGTCGGTAAAAGTTGTTCGTTTTCAGGAGTGCTACATGTACTAAAGTATTGCCCATGAAACAAACAAATCAACCAGTATATACAGGAGAAAAAAAAACTAACAAACGAAATTTTATATGGCGGTAAAGCTCAAAACTCAGTTCGCTGAGTTAAATTAGTATATATGCAGGATATTTTTTACGTAAGCTCCTTAGGTGGGAATAAAATCGCAGTTGAAAAACCTTTTGCCGGAGCCAGATTTCTGTTTTTTATACAAAGACACCCGATATTGTTGCACTACCCAATTGTGCTGACAGAAGCCAAGTAACTATTATCTTAATGTAATTTTGATCTTTTTCATAAAGCGGAAAGAAACACTTATAGAAATTACTATCGATAGAAATAAAGTGAAATGGCACATCATTACCAATCGGACTTCGTAAATCAATTGACAGTCAATACCGTAATCAATGTTCTTTATGCGTACCTAATTAGAAAAAGTTAAGAAAGTTTATTTCTCGTCCCTCCGCAAGTGAGCTGATTCCATAATTGATAAGGATAAAAAAGTTGCAACAAGCCGTGAAATAAATAAAGTAATCAAAAATCCAATATTTAAACAAAACGTATTTTTGCGTCTATAGATACTAGACTAAAGCAATATAATAGAAAAAGGCGTTCTTGTTTTTTTTTCGGATGGGAAATCATCAAATGACTTCTCCCGCTCTGGGCAGGGCGGGAGAAGTCATTCAAGAAGTCGACAGGGAGTGTCAGACTTGTACTGACTAAAACTCATCCATGTTCCTTCCTTGCCCTTTGTGTTCCAGGGCCGCGGTATCTCTTTCGAGCAGTCCCGCAGCCCGTCAGGCGTTACTTTGCGGAAATCCATGTTATGCAAAATATTTAGTTTTAATTCTGCAAATCAACACCTCCTGAGGATACCCCTTGGACCGAAACACATGTCAAGTATGTAAGGTTTAGGTGCATGACATGCTAATTATTATTGCTTTTCCTGCGTGTGCATATTTTAGCGGGCGGGTGGGCAGTTTGCATCGTGCATTCAGGCCTGGCTCTTTTTCGCGGCATTAAAACCAAATTTTTGCACAACATTTAACACTAACACACGAGGAGCTTGTGGCTAAGTAATAACAGGCACTCGGGTCGATCTTTAGGTTAAGCTTTAGGAAAGCACGTAAAGCCGTTGGTCCCGGTTTCTTTGACAGCCGTTAGACAGTCAGTGACCCAAAAAGTCTGTCAACCAGTCTTACCAAGGTGTATCGTATTACCTAGTAGAACTGTTTGTTTGATTTTTCTTCGTAGTATAATTAAATATCTATGCTGTATTGGCTTCCGTACGTTTCTCCACGGGTAACCACTGACAACCAGCGCTGTGCTGTGGCCCCCCCATAGCACAGCATCATGCCGAGTGGTAACCGGTTTGTCGCACTCACGACGTGCAAGCTGTCAAATTTTCTTTTTTTTTTTGTATTCCAAATGTGAAAAACGGTGAAGGAAACTATCGTGAGGAAACCGGCATGTCCTAGAACCAAAAATTCGAAGACATGTGACATCTTCCAATCCGCACTGGGCCTGCGTGGTGGATTATAACTCATTCCCTCTCATAGAGAGGAGGCCTATGTCCCAGCATTGGGAACATTATAGGCTGATGGTAAAGACGATGATGATTCCAAATGTTTTGTTATGTATGTGTATTATTATTTATTTTTTTTATTCTAGTTTGGTATGCACTTCATGTCTCTGCGACAAATAAATACATTTTATTTCTTCTAACTTTCTTTAGTACTAACTGGGTTGTGGAGGTCAGATAGGCAGTCGCTCCATGTGAAATACTGGTATTCAGCTGTATGCGGTTAGACTGGAAACCGACCCCAAACTTAGTTGGGAAAAGGCTAAGCAGATAATGATGATTTTAATAGTAACGCTGTGTTATAAATGCGAAATAACTTTGTCTGTTTGATTTTTACCTCATCTCGTAGGATAATTTACTTTTCCACATGGACTCCCATTCTTCTCCTTAGAGATCTACGCTTTGGAATGGGCAACTACAGTACTTTCACAAGTTGTTATGCCTTGTGCATGTGATTGAAGCTTAGCCTTCTTTGTTTTTCCGACATTCGAAAGTGCCTATAATGGTCTAATTGAAATAAATGCTTTTGAGTTTGAGTTTGAGTTTGACGAAGTGGTGGTCTAAAGCTAGTTACATAATATGTATGTATAAAGTCAGTAATTGCATTATCTTTATATCTTATACAAACATTTAAAACAATTCACATTCGCATGTACACGCTTGAGATCTGTGCCGTTCATGAATCTTCATAATGTGGAGGTAACCTTTCATCATATCTTTATTATGCTTTCAAGATAACTGAACAAAAAAGATAATAACATTTTGTTTATTTTCTTTTTATAAATAAAACTCTTAGTTACAAAAACTGACGAATCATAATATTTGTTTCAAAATTTAGATAACGGAGTTAACCTAAGAGGACAATCAAATAAATAACAAAATATAATGGTCATATAAGTACATATATTTCAACTATAGCTACAATATTTACAGTACATACTACATAGATTAGATCGAGTATATCTAACTTACGAACGTCAATGAGTTAGAAGTCAGGCTTATGAAATGACTCATGGCGACATGGAGAGAGCGACTATCGCAACCCTGTGCAGGGCACGCCACAATAGTGGCGATAAGTCCCCTCTTTGAGGAGGGGCTGGAGAGACACCACGGCACCCTCACCTTCCGCCTGACGCAGGTCCTCACCGGACACGGTTGTTTTGGGAGGTTCCTGCACCGAATCGGGCGGGAGGAAACGCCCGGGTGTTACCACTGCGTGGATCGCCCGGAGGACACAGTGAAGCACACGGTGGAGGTCTGCCCCGCTTGGGCGGAGCACCGCCGTGTCCTCGTAGCGGCAATCGGCGGCGGCGACCTATCGCGTCCGGCCCTGGTCCAAGCCATGGTCCGGAGCGAGAGGGAATGGGACGCCGTCACCTCCTTCTGCGAAGCAGTCATGCTAGCGAAGGAGGTGCCGGAGCGTGAGAGGGAGAGAACCTCTCGTCCCAGCCGCCGTGGGAGACGCCTCGGGCGTCGGGGGTCACGTGGTGGCTTCCGGCCACCGTAGACGCGGACCTGTGGACGGAGAGTAATGGGCTAGCTCGCCGTCCGTCCGTCTTTTGACGACAGGCCGTGTAGACGGCGCGTTCGTATTCCACGCGCGCCTCAAAGAGATGTCAGCAAACAGGGAGGGGCCCGCAAGGGCCGATGCCTGCCAGGGCTGCGGGCTGTTCGAAAGAGATACCGCGGCCCTGGAACACAAAGGGCAAGGAAGGAACATGGATGGGTTTTAGTCAGTACAAGTCTGACACTCCCTTCCGCTCTGCCCAGAGCGGGAGAAGTCATTTGATGATTTCCCATCCGTAAAAAAAAAAAGGCTTATGAAATGAAAACATAAATATTTATCAGACATGCTCGATTTACTTAGAAAAAAATAAGTTTCAATAGAAGCGTTATAATATACGAAGACGTGGTGACATAGATCTACCAAACCACACTAGGCCCGCGTGGTGGATCTCAACCTACTCCTTTCCCATAGAGAGGAGACCTGTGTCCCTACAGTGGGAACCGTATAGGGTGATTATGCGTATAATGCTAAACACTGGTTTCACACGCTGTTTACAATGTTTAGTACCCAGTTTCACTATTCATTCATTCACATATCACTTTAAAAAATCCCTTATCGTATCACCTTGACAGTATCACTCCACAAGTGTAGCCTGAGCCTTACGATTGATAGCGAGACTGATTCTCCAGGGTGTATAACATATCGTCACATTCACACTCATGGTGACTTCTTCATAGCACTTGAGTTATCGGTGCACCACCTTCAATTAGCCATACGGTTCCACTTTTAGCTTCTTCATATACTTCCACTGCAGCATTACCGACATCCTCAACCCTCTGCCAAGGAAAAGAGTTGGCAAAATTCACTAGATCCTCAGGCAGGTTCTTTTGATGTTCTGGATCTCGTAAATTTAAGGTCATTGAAGTTTTCGTAAACCCTGGGCATAAAGCCACGACACAGACTTTAGTTTTCTCAAAATTTTCAATGTGGCCCAAAGATTTAGTAAAGCCAACCACAGCAAATTTTGACGCTAGATAATCAGAGGCGTATGGCATTGGTCGAAATCCAAATATTGATGATATCAACATGATAGTTCCGCCATTTCCACCGTTGTCCTTTCTCATGTGTTCTTGAAACTTCATCGACCATTCTATAACTGCTGTGACATTTATGTCAATTGTTTTTCTGTAAACTGGTGAGTTTACAACGCCAGCACTCACAACTAATACATCAACTGTTTTGTAATTATCAATGATATATTTCGAAACTTCTTCTAAATCCTTAGTCACATCACATTTAATGAATTCGACTTTACCCTCTCCATGCTTGAGTGTTAAGTTTTTCTTTGTCTTGGCTCCCTGTACTTCATCAATATCCAGTAAAATGGCAGCTTTAGCCTCGTGTTTTAAGAACTGGTCAGCTATTTCACATCCAATGTCACAACCATTACTTTATTCTTGAGCAATGTTGCCATTATTAAACGACTTCAGAAAAGGAGGAGGTTCTATGTTCCACTGTATATTTTTTTATTTATTTAAACTTATTGCACTAAACACAGCGGGAGACTGAATGCCTTACGCAGTTTCTACCAGTCAACCAAGGGCTGTTAAGGTTAACAAGCCAAGTGAAATTATTTATGTGTATTTAAAAAAAATAATAAAACATTGTGTTAGGTCGAACACAAATAGCAAACTGGACATTGACGCGACTCGATAATGTTATCATCGCAGTAAATTAGAACAAAAATTATCTAAGGTTCCTTTGCTTGTTACAATATTTCCTGTATTGACGTTTGTAATCATTTGCACCGACTGTAGGGAAACCACAAATACAAGTACTTTATATTTTAACCTGAACTTTGCCCATTTGTGATATTACGTGAAAAAGTACATTCTTATTCTTCACTATTTCACATATACATTAAAATTTTCTCCATTTGTTAGACAACCATTCATTTGATTTGAACACGAGTTATTAAAAAAAAAAATTAAAGCAAGCAGAATTATGTTAGCCGGCTAAGTTAATACGATTTGTTTTTTCTAAAATTGCACTTGTTACTATAATAATGGTAAAGAGATCATTCCATTTATATGGACACTTCAGTCCGTCTTTTTTATTTAATTACGGCATGGTTGGTGCAGTGGCTGAGCGATTGGTTGCTGCGCTGTGTGTCGCGGGTTCGACTACCGCACGGGACAAATATGTATTTATATGGCCTGTGGTTGGTCTGGCTGTTTGTGTATGTGAGTTTAAATCTTTGTAAACACACCCACAATACAAGAGAAATTCCTTGTTTGGAGCGAAGTTAAAAAAAAAATTAATAACAGTGTCTTTAGTTCACCTACATCTCATCTGAATCTTTGACCTTAGACCAAACAATTTAGCCTCCTTATTTTATATACCACACATACACCGCCAACATTGACATAAGACATACATGAGCCCTCAGTGAAAATATCCATCTTGTTATAGTTAACAAGCTCGAAGGGAGAACTAATTTACATGTAAACCGCTTACAACGACGCGGCGACGGCAGACGACGAGCTTAAAGACGACAAAGTACAAAAAAATGTGTATCGATAGACTTATATAAGTATGTACTGATGGTTATGAGTGCGAGGTGTTTGGAAAGGGATATTTTTAGGGTTCCGTACCCAAAGGGTAAAAACGGGACCCTATTACTAAGACTTCGCTGTCTGTCCGTCCGTCTGTCTGTCACCAGGCTGTGTCTCATGAACCGTGATAGCTAGACAGTTGAAATTTTCACAGATGATGTATTTCTGTTGCCGCTATAACAAAAAATAATAAAAATATAAATTATTTAATATTTAAAGGGGGCTCCCATACAAGAAACGTTTTTTTTTCGGTTTATGGTACGGAGCCCTTCGTGCGCGAGTCCGACTCGCACTTGACCAATTTTTTGGAGATATTTGCGTTGAATGCTGACGTTGGTCTATGGTCGTAAGCATGAGGTCCTGAACATGAGGTCTTGGGTTCGAACCATAGGTCTTCGTAATCATGCAGTTTTTCTTTTTGAATTTCTCAGTAGCAACTACGAGTTTAGTTTAGTGCTTGGTGAATGGCAATGGCTCCCCTTCTGCCTGGGGAAAATCTAGCGTTAGGTTAGTGGAACATGTGATTTTAGATTTCAATTAGAACAGCGGTAGGTACTATTATAGTACAAGAATAATATAATGGTTCAGCTTACTATCAAAGAGAATGGCCGGTATCGAGTAATTAAATTACTGAAAAATTCGCAACGTATCTGGTAACCTTAAGTCAGCTAGGGCGATGAAAGCGGTGATAAACATGTGAGAACAGACGTCATCATGAGAATGACGATGACGTCTACATTTATCCTAATTTATTTGGTTTTAGCGCAGCATGTCCTCTGCTTCCATACTTTTCTATTAGTGAGCCCCTTTCTAGCTAAACCATCTTTCACACTGTTCTTTCATTTAATTGTTTGGTCTTATTCCGGTTTTATAGTCATATCTTATCTTGTTGTTTTACTTTTTAACTCTTTCAGTCTTGGTGGTTAGTTTTCTAACCACGTATTCTAGGTTGTTTAAAAATATTTCCATGTCATCTATCGATAATGCGCTGGAGTATTATGCTTTTTAAAGTCATTGTTGACCGTGTGTTGTGAAAACCGCCATGGTGGTTAGTAAACTAGCTTCCTTATTCCTCGAAAGCCTTTTTTTGGTATTTTCGGAAAATATTTTTTTTCTTAATAATTAAACCCTAACTAAACAAAACGTCCAATTGTTTTATTTAAAAAGCCATCTAATTAAAAGTGTGACTGAAAGAGTTAACAGACGTAATATCCAGCAGTAACCTGCTATTTTTCAAATCATAAAAAATTTGCTAAGGGTTGATTAAGCCCAAACATCGCTTCACCTAATGCCCTTTCGCGAACTCGCCATGTCAGGAGACGAGGGGTGTGACAACGCAAATAAGTAAACATTGCAGTATGAGGGTAGGTGTGATGCGTAGCTGATTCCACAGCGCTTTCCGCTTGTTTACTTCGGACAGAACGCGAGAAAAATTGCGTTGTTTATTGGTTAAGGGAATTTTATTTTAATTTACGAAAATGCTAGCATAATGTAAAAGAAGCAAAAACACAGAAAAAGTGTAAAGGCTTCCGTAATTTGTTGATCAAAAAGTTCGGTTGTCGGGCAAAAATTCTTTGATTATTTACTTTGTGCTACTTACGGAAATTCCAGTGCTTACATAATGTGTCTGTAGTCTGCATTTTCGTAAGTTTTATAATGCGGAGTTCATTAAGACCAAAGCAATACGCTGAAAAGTATGAAAATAACGAAAATAACAAGGTGCTCAGATTATGACGAGAACACTCTCGTTACTGTCACTTTTAATTGCTTCAGATAGATGTCGCTACCTGTCGTACCGTTCGCAAAAATGAGCTCTGTTTATTTTTTTTTTAATTCCTGAATATTGGCGAGTTTTTATGTTTAAGTCTTTTTCTTTTAGGTGAATAGGTACGGTATGTTTTTAATTAACTAGGTTGTACACAAATATGTGTAAATTCTTAATTTGTGCCGGGCAATGGACTCTTGGAGAGGAGCGGTGGCCTAGTGGTGGCGGTCTCGACTTACGCGCTGTAAGTCGTGGGTTCGAACCCCGGTAGGCGCATTACTTTGTGTAATTTATTTCATTATCACTGCTCTCAAAACGGTGATGGAAAACATTGTGAGGAAACCGACATGTCCTAGAATCAAAAAATCGAAGACATGCATGTGACATCTCCTAACCGGCACTGGGCTCGCATGGTGGATTATAGCCCATTCCAGAGGAGGCCGTGTGTCCTCTTAAACATATCCCGCAAAATCTGTGTGAATTATATACCTCTGCTGCCTACCCCTTTTTGGAACTCAGGCGTGCTGCTATAATATGTTCTGAAGTAATAAATGATCAGCATATTGATTAATGATCGAGTAATGTTGAAGGAAGCGATAAACAAGCTCAGTTTAGTGCTAATCATGTTTCGCTCAACTTGCACGATGTGGTTCATTTGTTATCGGAAAGAAATTATTGGTAATAATTAAGTATAATATAGTAAACTGCCTCGTTGATCGAGTGGTCGCGTGATCGGTTCCTGGGTTGGTCAAAGTGTTATTGGGTTTTTCCATCAAGAATTTCTTAGGAGGAGCCACGGAGTTTGGAGTACGTCCACTGCAGGGCATAGGCCTCCTCCAAGAGTCGCCACATGGACCGGTCCCGTGCGACTCGCATCCAGCGGATCCCCGCAACCTTCACCAGGTCATCGCTATACCTAATGGGAGGCCTTCCAATGCAACGTCTAAACTTTACGGCCCCATCGGCCATCCGTTCTGCGAGCAATGTGCCCTGCCCACTGCCACTTAAGTTTGGCAATTCTTCGGGCTACGTCGGTTGGGTGTTAATATGTAATAGTTTATTATTGCTTAAGACTACTTTGTGTATTTTATCTATGGGCCTCAGTTGCCTGATAGTAAAATGATTGATTCATATTATTTTATACACTCGATAGCCATTTGTTTTTATTTTTCCTTATCGCTATACCTATTCATGAAATTTTTATTATAATAATACCATGTCTACAGGCGCGTCCTCTTGTTTGTCAATGTTGCCATTCTCATGAATATTATTAAACGCATTGAGGTTACATTTGGAAAACCGCATCTATTTCTTTTTTTCTTATTCTACGCCTTTCTGCATTTTTTTTATTTTTCGTATAGACTGACTGTGACGTCACTAGGGGTGAGACAATTATTTTCATGCTTAATGAGGAGATAAGAGTGCTTTTTAGCATCGTGCAGGAGCTAAGTAGTTTTTTGAAGTGAAAACTTATTTAGCATCGTTGTGATTTGAAAGTTGATGAAACGAAAAAAAACGACAGTAAAAAGAGACAGACACATAAATTCATAAGTTTTAACGTGGGAGAAAATGAGATAGGAAGCATTATACTGATTATACAGCGTTTATCTTGAAGCCAAAATTTTTGAAGGTTTCACTTTTACCACGTGTGAATTGCACACGTTTTTTTTTATAATTTAGTTTTATTATCCTGTGTGAGGCCAATAAATACTTTTCTTTCTCTTAAATGCTCAAATTCCATATTTTAGAGAGTTATTTACCGTCCTCAGCAACGAATTTTTGATTGAAAAAGTCAAAAACTCTTTTGGGATTTTCCCTACGTTTATTTCTACATTTATATTTGTTAAGTTAAATGGAGTGCATATTAATAAGAAGTAGTATATTTTACTGGGGCACAAGTCTCTTCTCTATGAGAGGGAATAGGCTATAATCCACCACGCGGGCCCAGTAGGTACGGGTTGGTACGATTATGTCATAATATAGTGTACTATATGGTAGATGTCACAGATTACCTGTGAGTGGGAACATTATAGGCTGAATATGCATATTATACTTAAATGACGCTATATTCACCTGGTTGAATGGTATAAGAATATAAAATATAAAGTTTTCCCCAAATAGTATTGTTGCTGACTTTACACGAACGTTACAAAAACAACTAAAAGTAAGGAACTCCTTGCTGCCCACTTCACATCGATATGAGTCGGGTCGTGATTGCTGGAAATCAATCGACACCATATTGAAAACACATTTAAAAGATTTCATATGTTTGTATATTAATTTTCATAACTGGGGGTTTAAAACATCATCTCAGCCATTTTCTTACTATGTATATTGTATACTAGGGGTTGGCTTGCTTTGCGGCTTGTTAAAGACTGTGTAATTTTATTTTAGAAACAGTAATTATAAAATAAAATCACGCCATGTAATCCCCGAAGGGTTAGGCAGAGGTGTACCTAACAATACACCCACATTTCTTCTTAATAGGGGGCGAGCCTATTGCCATCAACCGGGCACAAATCCAGACTCCGTGGCTACTACTGAGAAATTCCGGATGTAAAAACCCAATAGCACTTTGCCCGACCTCGGAATTGAACCCAGGACCTCATACTCCGCAGTCGCACTTGCGACCACTCGACCAACGAGGCAGTTCTAGAATAACTCAGAAAATAATCTTTATTCAAATACATAAAACATGAAATAATCGATCTATGATTTTATATCGCAGACTCTTTGCCTAATTACTTTCCTCAGGAACTTATAAGTGCCTAGAAATGTTCAGAATGAGAGAGGGGAATTGAATTAGGATAGTTTTTCTTGGTGTCAAATATTCTTGGCCAAGTATTAGTTATCGGGATGTTTGCCCGCCCTAGCGTCACTGTCACTGGGCGGCTTTGGGCGGGGGACAAGTTATAAGCGAGAATGTATACTTAACGAGAAGACGCGTTTCTGATGTTATTGCTATGAGGGTTCTGTAAGTGTCTTTATTTTATTGGTTTTAACTTCTTTCAATTAACTTATTGTACACCGAAATTGTTAGACTGCTCATAAAGTTATAGTGTTCAAACTAACCGACCATGTTCACAACACAAATTACTGACGTTGCTCAAAAAGCCGCTAAGCTGAAGAGGAACTGAAATGGCCACGTCTGCTGGCATCGCGGCAGACCTCGTAGAAGATGGCGGGACGAGCTGGATAAAACCAACGACCAGTGTTCCACATTAGCCCTGGATCTAAATAACTGGAAGTCATGGGGAGAGGCCTTTACCCAGCAGTGGGATGACAGTATCAGTATCAGTTTCAGCTCGCATTGTTTTGATTTTGATAAGATACAAACATTACATTGTTAAAATAAGAAGCAAATAAAAAGCAATAGGAATCGTTCGGCGATGGTTTACTGTTAGCAATCATATTGCTTAGTTGCTGTAAGGAATCATTGTTACGATAGGTTCGAAATATTTGTAATTTCACAAAAAAATGCTACCAAAATACTTCTATGCCCTTGTAATTATATGTACCAAAGTTTTCGGTGTTAACGAAGTGATTTTACAAACACATCACAGGAAAGGTAGGCAAAGTTGGACCTAATACTACACCCACTTTCACCAGTTATGATAAAGTCCCTTCTAATAGGGGGCTAACCTATTGCCAGCTCGTCAGATCCAGACTCCGTGGCTACTACTGAGAAATTCCTCTAGTTAAGCAGTCGCACTTGCAACCAGTCCATCAACGAGACAGTTATTCAGCAAAGCAATTCATTCTTTCAACCTTTTAAAAAAATAAATCTAAAGTAAGTTACAGTTAAAAAACATCTTGTAACCAACCAACCCCCACAATCACTTCTACATGTTTTTGTACCACAGCCGCCCCTAACTCCAGCAGCAGCGAGATGAAGTTGATAAATGACACGGAGGTAATCCAGCTTGTAATCTCCGCCGGTGCGTCCCGTAATTTTTCACCTTTTTCTATCTTTTAATCCAGAGCCGATCGCGCAATGAATGACGTGCCAGTAATGAACGTGCGGAGACAACAGAGGGTAATGAGGAAGGCTTTAGGAGAAACCTTCCAAGTTCAATTTATTTTTGAGGTGTTATTTTGATTTTTGGAGTAAGAAGTTTAACTTATGCTGTTTAAAAAAAGTATTTGGAAAGCAAGGAAATCTGTACATTTTCAAATTCAAAATCTTTAATTGGAGCGGAGGCTCATATTGGATTAGTAACATGATCCTTATAAACTAAGTGTTAGTAAACAACACGATACGGTGACACATGTAACTGACAGCAGTGGACTACATAAGGATAGTCCACTCTGCCAGCAACCATTACCAGAACCCTTTTATGGCTGGCCATGATGCGAGCCACCATCGATTCTGCGCATTTCGCATAATTGTGCATTCCTGACGCACTGCAACGCCACACGCGCTGCATTTATGTTGCCGGCTCTTTTATAAAACATTTACGATAGAAGCTCCATTAGTGGTCAAGCATTGTACACACGGAGACACATCAAGCTATACAAACTAGTATAACCTGAGCTCGCTTTGTACGAGCTTCCCGTAGGATGAGAGATAAGCTTAATTTGGTATTGCATAGCTTGATTGTTGGGCGTGGGTACCTGCAACCTTATGATTTTATTTCCAATTCTCTGACATCAAACCAAATTGTTCAATCCTTTTTCCAATTTTCGCTTGACTTTATTAATATTTATCAATATTCCTTAGTTTTTTTTTATGTAAATCGGTCTAGACTGAATTCGAATGTAAGCCTATGAATAATAATTATTAAAATTCATGATATTAAACAAAACTGGATGCCAATATTCTTATTTCATTACCTTGTAGGTATCTTCTAATTGCTTGTTGTAAAATAATTGCCTTCTGTTAATTTTCAGGCGTTCCATTATTAAAGCGTTTATTTTAACTAAGTCATCATCATCACCAGCCTATAATGTTCCCACTGCTGGGACACAGGCTTCCTCTCTATGAGAGGGAATGGGCTATAATCCACCACGCAGGCCCAGTGCGGTTTGGAAGATGTCACAATATGTCATCAAACTAAGTAACTTTACGCAAAAATGTTTGCTGAGAAACGACTTTTTGGATTGAAAAATAAAGTTTTGCGGTAGGACTCTAGGTAGGTGAAAATATTACGCACTGAAAACGTTGTGCTGATAGATGTATTGAATAATATGGGGGTCGTAAGTAAAAGTCTCATATTAAAAACATGTATTTAAAAAAAAAAAAACTTGTGTAAAAGTTGAAACTTTGACCCCTTATCTCCGTAACTAGAAGGTATGGTCTAGTACAACAAGATGACTGGAATGACGGGGAGAACAAGTGCCTTTTGGCTTCATTCCCTTTCTTTTGGAACCTTCTTACGAAGATTACAGAGATATTGGAGGTCAAAGTTTCAACTTTTCAATAGTTTTTATTTCTTGTACAAAGTTTGTTTTTTTTAAGTCCAACTTTTTAATATGTGCTTTAAATATCGACATGACCCCTTTACTATGTAGCGCAAATTAAACAGATACCAAAAAATTAGGAGTATCGCATAGAAAAATCCAATCGCACTAATTTCTATTCAAAGCTTTTACTTTGAAAACACGTCATTTACAAGAAAATTCGTCGCTTCTTAACGATCCCGACTTATTATATTTAGTCTATGGTAAAACGCGATACGATTAATCATTACGATCAGTCGTCATTATACGATCCTCGCCTTTCGTAATGAGGTAAAAATCTGGTTGGTGCACTGTGCAAGCAAAAATCAACTTTAAAGCTTAAGGGTTTCAGTTTGCGGCGTTCTTACAGGTTTAGGTAGTCGAAAAAGCTAAGTTTTATAATTATGTTGACACAAGGATACTTTTTAAAATCCAGCTTCACATAAATGAGACGTTGCATAGGGAATGAGAATTCTTAGAGGTATTGAATTGAAAGTTTGATATTCATTTTGGACGAAATCCATAACTCCACCAAAAAGGAACACGAGAATCTTGTTTGAAGGCTGCTCTCGGATCTGACTCTCTTCTTTGTCACGAAAATTTTTCGACATCGTCTTGGGGACACTCACACTTTGGGAACCCCTGGAAATGTAAATACCTAGTAAATCGGAACAATTGTAGCTATCTTTCAAACATCATCATCATCAGCCTATAATGTTCCCACTGCTGGGACACAGGCCTCCTCTCTATGAGAGGGAATGGGTTATAATCTACCACGCAGGCCCAGTGCGGATTGGTAGATGTCACATGTCTTCGAATTTTTGGTTCTAGGACATGCCGGTTTCATACAGCTGAAGGTAATACAATATTACGTACATTTATGTGTGTATATGTTTATAGATATAGCACACAATTAAAACAATATCAACATAACAAAGATAACCTATTTATCTCGGGTTATAAAAACACATATAAAACCTGTCCTTATCGATGTATTACCAAACGATATTTTTTATTCTACATACCGGATTAGTCTTCGGTCAAAATCATTCGTGGGTTACGCAATGAATATTATTGTATTTTGTTTACGACAAGGTGTTTTAATTATTTTAAATATAGTTTTGTTGGTGTTATAGTTACTTATAGTTGCAAAAGTAAACAAATAATCAATGATTTAATGAGTCTGGGTCATTGATGACAATTTAACGCAATTATGTGTATTTGGTTGATTATTCTTCGTAACTACTATAATTTATACACCAAAGGTAACTTCTTCCGAGAAACGGACACGTGGCCTACCATGACGTCATAAAGCAGTTATCATTCCAGTGTGAGAAAGAGTTGGCGCTAGACGACCTCTATAGCTCTGTCTCTTTCGCACACTAGAATTACTATTTGCTTTAAGACGACATAGTAACTCCCCAGGAGTTGAGTTTATTAAACTCTTCAATATTCTATTTTAAATTTTATCGGTTTTTTAACCAATTTGCTTCCTAAATTTATCTCGTCTGCTCGACGTCCGTATATCATTACAGGGATCCAGCAGAATATCAGCGTCAGGTGCATGCCTGACACATGCTGAGCTGGACTTCCATTTGGTGCAACCTTGAGACGCACCCCGCACCTTGTATACACGCTACTGAAAGAAACTATACACTCAAATACTTGTCCAAAACTGTTTACTGGTACTCAACACCTTAAAGTTATTACTCGAGACCACTTTCGTCGTCTGTAGCCGAGAATGGAATAACCGAAATCAATCTACCGCACCGTTTTTATTTCAAAAGTGTCTATGGGTTGCCATAATTAAAAAAAGGATAAAATATTAAAAAAAACAATGTTGCAACCCACAAATAATATTAGTTTTAAGTAGTCTATTATTGTGTATGCTAACATTCGGCTAATCCTGACGTCAAACGCGGCCTCGCGTTTTACAAAATCAATAATAAACAAGTAAGAGAAAATAATACATCATCGGAAAACAAACAAACATCTTACTATTAATGAACTCATTCAGAACAAAATTCTTAATTTCGTCTACAGACCCTCTTGCCTGTAGCGTCTCACTCTTACCACTAACATCGACTACAAGTACTCTCACTTGTATCGACTCACTCTTATAACTAAACATCGACTACAAGCACTCTCACTTGTATCGACTCACTCTTATAACTATACATCGACTACAAGCACTCTCACTTGTATCGACTCACTCTTATCACTAAACATCGACTACAAGCACTCTCACTTGTATCGACTCACTCTTATCACTAAACATCGACTACAAGTACTCTCACTTGTATCGACTCACTCTTATAACTAAACATCGACTACAAGCACTCTCACTTGTATCGACTCACTCTTATAACTATACATCGACTACAAGCACTCTCACTTGTATCGACTCACTCTTATAACTATACATCGACTACAAGCACTCTCACTTGTATCGACTCACTCTTATCACTAAACATCGACTACAAGCACTCTCACTTGTATCGACTCACTCTTATAACTATACATCGACTACAAGTACTCTCACTTGTAGTGACTCAGTCTTATCTCTATTTATCGTTTATGGGCATGCACACCCGTAAAGTCTCACTAATCATTGCTAACATCATTTATCATCAACATCGCTATAGATCACTTATATTATTTTTATGTATATTGTAATAAATTAATTCACTTGAATTCATTCGCAAATCAACATTGTATAAATACTATGAAATAACAAACATTATTTATCTAAACTCTTTTACATTTATTAATCAATGCTATTCTCTCTATTAAAATATACAACTCATTAGATGTCACTTTAGTAAATTATTGCCTGTGTACAATTCTCTAAGTACATAAATTAATATATTTGTTTCTATGTTATTGACTCTATTATGATTAAAATTAAATTTGGTCCAAGTGGGACTTCATTATCAAATTAATTATATCTCATGTCCATACAATAATGCAAATAATAATCTACATCAATATTGCCAAATCACAATTCTTACGTTCGCTGTTATTCGGACATAATCTCAATTCTATTACTACAACAATTGTTATTACTTACTCTGAATCACTCGACATCGCATCATGACCAAAAACAAGCCAAGGGTGTAACTTATCGACGGCATAAACCGACCTATATGGTTTGTGACCTTCTTTCCTAGTAATAGGCGTGTCCTCTATCTCATAGCGATCGTTGCCTATTATTTTAGAAATTCTGTACGGTCCTACACATTTTGGTATTAGTTTACGACTGTGTCCAGGGTCCGTGCGAATATCTTTTTCTACACGAACTAAATCTCCGACTTTATACTCAGTTGGTTTTTTATGTGATTTATCGAAGCGCTCTTTTTGCTTTTGTTGGCTTATTTGAATTCGCGAGTCTGCATTTAATCTAATTTCATCGCGATCTAACGGGGTATGAGATTCCGCGACAAGTGAATTCATGAAACCATCCGAAACGCCGGTGGTTTGAACTCCAAATAACATTTCAGAAGGAGTACGACCAGTGGTTTTGTTAATAGTGTTGTTCAACGACCACTGTATCTGGGGTAAACACAAGTCCCACTCATTTTCTTGTTTATTGTGATTAGCCGCCGTTATTGCATCAACAATAGTCCGATTGTACCTCTCAACCTGACCATTGGCCCTAGGAGAGGCAACCGCGTTTAATATATGTTTAATGCCCCTTTTATTAATAAAATCTTTAAACTCTTTGCTCGTAAAACTAGTGCCGCGATCGGATATCAGACGACGTGGCACTCCGAATAGCGAGAAATATTCCGCAAATACCTGAACACTGGCACTACTTTTAACACTTTTCACAGGCTTTATATAAATAAACTTTGTGAAGGCATCAATAATCACTAAAATATGACAATTCTTCTTTTTGCTAATGGGAAAGGGACCGCAGTGATCGGTATGAAGTGTATCAAACGGTTTATTAATTTTTGGGATTGGGTGGAGCTCCCCTTCTTTGGCTCCAGCGGGCAACTTATTGTGGGCACAATTTAAGCAAGAACTACAATATTTTTTAATAAAACGTCTCATTTTTTTAAACCAGTAAATCTGACTAATTCTACTATAAGTTTTATCAAAACCGAAGTGGCCGACATCGTCGTGATTCATACGAACTATTTGCCATCTTACTGATTTTGGAACCACCCACTTTAAATTGGTTACATCATTTTTATCATTAGTGATTCTGTACAAACGGCCATTTTTAACAGTATAGTTCTTATGAATCTCGACAATGTCTTTTGTTTCCGAGTCATTCAAAATGCCAATTATCCTCTGTATTTCTGAATCCTGTTCCTGCACTGTACGCAACCATGCATCGTCATCTATTGTTAAAACATCAACCATGTTTGGTACGTCATGGGATTCGGAGTCACTCGGGTTGCGTGACAGTGCATCGACATGACTCATCTTGTTACCATCGCGATGTTCTACAGTAAAATCGTACTCCTGCATTAATATGTACCACCGCGCTACTCTCGGTATTAAATCTTTTTTTGTCATTGTGCTGCGTATAGCGGCACAATCAGTGACAACTTTGAACGATTTACCCAAAACATAAACTCTAAATCTATTCAAAGCACAAACCACCGCCAAGGTTTCCAACTCATACGAGTGTAGTTTGCTTTCGTCTAGTGTCGTTTGACGGCTATAATAAGCTATCGGATGGAGTAATTTATCCGAGTTTACCCGTTGAAGTAAAATTGCTCCTATACCGATTTTACTAGCATCGGTGTGGATTTCTAAATCAGCCTCAGGGTCATATAGTGCCAAAACAGGTCGGGTGGTCAATTTACTTTTCAATTCCTGAAATGCTTTTATTTGAGGTTCGTTAAAACACCAGGAAACATTTTTCTTTGTTAGAATCGTTAGAGGTTTTGCTATCATAGAATAATTTTGAATAAACCGTCGGAAATAACTTGTAAGGCCAACAAACTGGCGAACCTCGTGAACATTTTTAGGTAAAGGAAAATCTACTGCAGCTTGAACTTTGATTGTCCCGGGTCGGATGCCATCCGAGCTAATCTCATAGCCCAAATAATTTATACGAGTCTGAAAGAAATTGCACTTTTTAAGATTTAAAGATAGATGGGCAGACCTTATCAATTGAAAAACCTTTTCCAGCTTATCTAAACCCTCTTCAATTGAACGTGATGTTACCAATAGGTCATCCATATAAGCCAACGCCAAGTTTTGCCTACCCCTAAGCATACAATTAATCGTCCTTTGAAAAACACTAGGTGCATTGGCAAGTCCAAAGGGCATTCTTTCAAACTCATACAAACCATCCGGTGTTACAAACGCAGTATATCGCTTACTGGCCTCACTCATGGGCACCTGATAGTACCCTGAAGTGAGGTCAAGACTTGTGAAAAACTTGTTGCCCCCTAATCTGTCTAGTTGGTCTTCGATGCGGGGCAACGGATATTTATCTTTTAACGTTTTCCTATTTAGGGCCCTATAATCGATACATAGCCGCTTATCCCCATTTTTCTTACTCACTAAGATAACAGGACTCGAATAATCTGAAGTGCTTTCGCGTATTATACCGTTCAATAATAGTTCTTCAACAATTTTATTTAGGTGGTCACGCTCACTGTGTGATATTCTATAAGGATTATATACTACTGGTCTATTGTCTGTTAGCGTTATATCCATTTTTGCTAGATTCGTTTTTCCTAACTCTCCTAAATTCATTGCAAAACAATCCCTATAGTTTTTTAACAAACCATATAACTTTACTTTTTGTTGTTCTGTTACTTCCGTACTAATTTTAATATCTGACAAAGGCAACTCTTCATAGTTTTTAGTTTCCGTTGTTAAACGTACATATTCCTTATTTACTTCTTGATATTGTTGGCCGCGAACTAATAAAGTTCCTTTCTTAATATTTAAATCGTTAGATGATAAATTTGCTAGCATTAAATATCCTTTACCTGCTTTGAACTCAAAAACCCCAGACAAAACAGCATATTCATTCTGCGGTAAAATTCGAAGACTGTACGGTACCCATAAGCCGCCACTATATGTGTCATTGGTAATAGCATCTAAGGGCATCAGAGTTTTGGATTTTATAACTTTGTCACCATCTGCGTATACCTTAGTCTTAAACGCATTATCATCAAGATCCGGTGTATCCATAAACACTAGTTCATCTGTTGTTTTTAAGATAATAACGTTTGGTTTTTCAGTAAAAGACTGCCCTACTAATATTGATGTCTGTAAATAATGATCATCTACGACTAGAACTTCCGTTTCAGCTTTAACTGAGCCAATTTCTAAAATTGCTTTAAACTTTCCCAATGGCTTTACAGCGGAATTTCCGAATCCCTGTAAGATGGGTAAATTTTTGTTATCCCAATCTTGGACTATAAGTTTAGCATTTGACTCTCTTACAAGAGTGCATTTACTACCGAGGTCAACGTATCCTTGCAGGATAACGTTATTTATCCTAACATCTTTGTAATATTTTGAATTTGCCGATTCACTATTAGTAATGCACAAGATAGTTTTATTTTGGTCTGTAGTGGTATTCGTTTTAACTAAATCATCACTGTTATTTGTGTTTCTTTTACGACAGTCTTTAGTATCATGTCCAAATTTAAAACAAAAGTTACAACGTTTAATGGGTTTGTTACACTTTAAACTTATGTGCCCTAGCTCATTGCAATTATAACATCGAATGTTATCATTTGTACTGGTTTTTGTTTGCTCATTGGATACCTTATTGGAATTCTTAGGTGGCGCATTATTTCGGTTACGGAAGTTGGAAGTAGGTGTGTTATTGTCGTGTTGGGATACGGTACGCAAGTAATTAAGGATTTGTTCCGGTTCATTAAACATGCAGGCTCCTGCTCCCATTCGAACAAATTTGTCGTCAATGCCGTGTATAAGACAGCCAACTGCTTTATTGCCAGTTATCTCACATTTATTTATAAGTGCCATTTTGTCATAATAATAATGTTCTAAAGACTGACCAAATTTACATCTAAGCCTTAGCATTGATGTCAACAGATCTCCATAGTTTTCGTTGGATGGAAAAGCCTGTTTCAATTTTTGAACCCACTCATTCCAATTAAATAGTACCGAGGGTAAACCCTGGTACCACTTCTTGGCTAAACCACTTAATTTGGGAAGGGCATAGTGACATATTTGACGATCGTTCCAAGAGTAAATCTGCGCACATTCACTGACCTTGTTAATCCAATTTTCTATAGTTTGGCTATTATCACTTGGGTCAAATTCGGGTACAACACTGAACGCAACAGGAAAGTTGTTTTGAGCCCAAAAATTGGACGCTGGTAGTGACGCAGAGTTACCGATGGGGTTGTTCACATTTAATGGAATATTGTTTAACAAAATATCATTATTCAATAAATCACGAGTGGTTTGATTGGTAACTGCACGTAATGGTGTTAAAGAAGTCAACGGAGGAGTTTTAGTTGATTCACGATCAGAACGTTTAGAGCGCCTTTGTTTCCTACTTCTCTTACTATGCTGTCTATGGCTACTGCTATTCTTTTTATTACGGCGTCGCTTTTTACTATGCCGCGACCTATGGTGATTATCATCACTATCGTTACTATTTATAGACGAACTATCGCTACTTGAGTCACGCCGCCTTCGCCTAGAATTTCCCATTATCACGTTAAACGATCTCGAGCGATTCAAAATAAAATCAAAATTATTTAAATACAACAACAAAATTAGATAACTAAATAATAATAATTAAATTAAAGTTATTCAACAAACAATATAACCGCTTGCAACCAGCAACTAGATATTTCTAAACAATCAAGGGTACAATAACTCCATCACAATTATGGACTATTCAAATCCAATGTTAAATGGACTATTCAAATCCAATGTTAATAGCTATAGGTTAGGAAAATAGTCACTTCAAATTGTCTTTGATAACACGTAAATATACAACTAAAACTGGTATCACTTTCACTAGGTAATTCTCACGATCACTGATTAATAAACTGCTCCAAATGTTTTAAACTTGTATCATAATGCAAGCGCGCGCGTGCTCATGCACGAGTGTGCTTATGCACATATAAAAACGAAAAGTTTGTCGTAAAATCACATGGAAACGAAATAATACGTTCAGATCTGACCTTAATATGTGCTTGGTCCAGGAAACCGCAGCATCAGGCACGTAGATAAACTTTAGCACACTTCTGACTTGAAAGAAACTATACACTCAAATACTTGTCCAAAACTGTTTACTGGTACTCAACACCTTAAAGTTATTACTCGAGACCACTTTCGTCGTCTGTAGCCGAGAATGGAATAACCGAAATCAATCTACCGCACCGTTTTTATTTCAAAAGTGTCTATGGGTTGCCATAATTAAAAAAAGGATAAAATATTAAAAAAAACAATGTTGCAACCCACAAATAATATTAGTTTTAAGTAGTCTATTATTGTGTATGCTAACACTACTTTATTTAAATTATGTCATGGTGTTACTATCATCATCATCATCATCAGCCTTTTTAATGTTCCCACTGCTGGGACACAGGCCTCCTCTCTATGAGAGGGAATGGGCTATAATCCACCACGCGGGCCCAGTGCGGATTGGTAGATGTCACATGTCTTCGAATTTTTGGTTCTAGGACATGCCGGTTTCCTCACGATGTTTTTCTTCACCGTTTTTGAGAGCAGTGGTGATGAAATAAATTACACAAAGTAATGCGCCTGCCTGGGTTCGAACCCACGACTTACTGTTCGCAAGTCGGGGTCGCTACCACTGGGCCACCGCTGCTCCGGTGTTACTATACTTCTTTCGTAAATATGTTTTTCTTTTTGTAAGTTGTCACCTTGTTTTTATATTCATGTAATTGTTGTATCATTTAATTTTAATTGTGCTTCTGTGTGTTGTGCTGTATTTTGTGTTCACTGAATAAATGTTTAATGTATCTATCTAAATCATTCCGATGCGGCTAACGAGTTTGTCTAATAGCTGACTTGTCAGTTTCTTTAATGATTCTATGTATTTAATACTCTAGTAATTAGACTACCATTGACATTATCTCAATTATGATGTAATTTTACTAATTTTATCAATGTGAAAGTTTGTGAGGATGTATGTTTGTTATTCTTTTACGCAAAAACTACTGACCGGATTTGGATGGAATTTGGCACACAGATAGTTTATAACCTGGATTAACTTATAGGGACTTTTATCCCCGTAAGATGACCCCGTGGGACAATTACGGAATTCTACGCAGGCGAAGCCAGGGGCATAAGCTATTGTGCTATAAATATGTATTAAATACTAAACAAACTATTTTCTCAAATAAATGAGGTTTTCATCACCAATTAGAACATTTATTCTTGCTTCCCTATCTACTATAATAACGTAGAATATCAGTCTAAAGTTTTTCATCTCTTTTCAGATGATGATAGCCCTAATATGGCTCGGCGTGATCATTATAGCGGCAGTGCTGAACATGCGTCAGGCCTACTCTCGGTTCAGTCGGTACAGTGTGAAGCATTTCAAGGTAGTCCCACCAGTGGGCAACCTGGCGAGCAAGTCGCGGAAAAAACATGCCACTGAATCGTTTCCAAGATATGTACAATAGTTTTCCGGAAGAGAGGTACGTTTAACTTTTGCCGTTGTATACCATCGTTATCTATTAAGCCTTTTCCCAACTATATTAGGGGTGCCCCTTGGACCAATTGCTTACACAGCTGGGCGCAATCTTAAAGCTACGGGCACATTACCGTGTCGTGTTGTGTCGTGACGCGAGATAGACCAATCATACGAATCTGTTCACGGTGATGTAAAATCACAATGAGTTTTGATTGGCCTATCCCGCGCCACGTCACAACACGACACAGTAATGTGCCCGTAGCTTAACGTGCTTTTCGAGACACGTAAGGGTGTCGACGAGGATTTACCCGTGCCACTCACCCGTGCACCAGGCTGCTATTTAAAAAATAACTCGTGTTTCATACAAAACTCCAATACGAATTCGGTCAATAGGTATGGACCAACTGATTTTTTTTTAAATAGTCGACGTTTAATCTCTAATATGGTGTGAGTTTATGTATAAATAATTTTAATGCTGGTTGTTAAATGCGCATATGCTGAATTCATGGTGTCAGTTTACTCACTCTCGAACTATTTTCTAGATTTATAAACAGATATCTTAACCTAAACGCCATTTGGACTTGGCCATTATCCGATTCTTGGAGTATCCGATCTAATGGCCATTTTTGCAAACAATAAATGACATCCAAATAAATTCCTATAGATTTTTGCTCCGTAGGAATTTCAATTTTCTGCGTGGGAAATTCAAAAGAGCGCTTTTATGAATGCATTAATTTGGGTTTCACCTAACAATAGTAAATAAAACTATCGCCAAAATTATATATTTTCAGCTATCGCCAAAATTTACTATGTACTTCCGGTGTTTGAAGTCGACCTTTGCCAAACTCTTTATGAATTAAACCGTGATCATTAAGTTATGCATTTGGTTTCTCTCAACCTTCAACTGCCTTCAAAGTAGCAACATCAAAGCTATTCCTTTCATAAATATTCATATCAATTCCGAAGGTTACCTTGAAAGAATGGACTATTCAGATTGCGAAGAGTACACACACGTTCGGGTTGGCGACACTTTCAATCCTACTTCCTACTAATATTATACAAGTGAGAGTTTGTGAGGATGCATGGATCGATGGATGTATAGATGTTTGTTACTCTTTCACGCAAAAACTACTGAACGGATTTGGATGAAATTTAGTACACAGATAGTTTATAACCTGGATTAACTCATTTTTTATCCTGGTAGTATGATCCCGCGGAACCATTATTGAACTCAACAGGGGCGAAGCCGGGGGCATAAGTTAGTTTGACAGTATTTGTTAAATAAGTACCGTCTCAAATACGTGCACGTTGCAAGTATTTCTACATCGTTCTCACATATATTATATCTCACATATATCTCAACATTAATGATGTAACCAAGATTTTGTAACAATACTTTGATTGAAAAGAGTGTCCATGGAGTTTCTTGCCCATTCTTCTCCATAGAGATCTACGCTTTGGAATGGGCACCTACAGTACTTTCACAAGTTATTATGCCTTGTGTCTGTGACTGTAGCTTAGCCTTCTTTGTTTTTCTGACATTCAAAAGTGCCTGTAATGGTCTAATTGGAATAAATGCTTTTGAGTTTGAGTTGTTATGTTATATTGAGGTAATTAACTTTGTTTAAATTAATTCATGACCACTGCTCCCAAAGGGGTGAAGGAAAATCTCGTGAGGAAACTCACAGCAGGCCCACCTGGTGCATTTACAGCTCACCTTTTCACAGAACGGGGCCTGTTTCCCAGCAATGAGCACATTATAGGCTGACTAAGCTTTGAGGTCCTTATCCAGCAGTTACAAGCATTTAACATGCTAAAAATTTCAGGTTCAAGATGCGCTCTCTGCAAGATCAAAGTGATGCCTTACGGTCTGCTCCAAAAAATGGAAATATCTCCTTGTGAAAAGACTCAAATACCCGCCGAATTAGCAAGGGCACCATCAGCGTGAAGATCCAGAGAGGAGAATATGCACGTTTCAGGGTTCGCAATTGAAATTGTGATGGATTAAGAAAGAAAGAAAGAAAAAAGTATTTATTTGTCGCAGAGACATGACGTGCATACAAAATTAAGAAAAATAAGCAGTAAACATACATCACATAACAAAACATTTCGAGTTCAACCGAACTGAACAACAACAACAAAAAATAAAATTAGATAAGATTAAATTAAATTTGTTTGCCAATGAAACTGGAGGAGATAACGTTCAAGAGCTGTAAGTGTCATTGCTATGGAATATTGTCACTAACAGCACTTGATCACTGTTGAGTCTGCTGATCGCAATCAGATTCACTAGTGAAATCCACTCCAGCAGGCATTAGTACCGACGTATACTAGTAGTAGAAGTATTGAGTATTGAGTATTGAGTAGTATTCTATTTTATTATAATGTTGACCTTGTAAATAAATATATTTCGTATAAATATTTGAGTAATCTATTATTTAATTTTATTATTTAATTCAAAAGTGCCTGTAATGGTCTAATTGAAATAAATGCTTTTGAGTTTGAGTTTTGAGTTTGAGTTTAAGACTTGGTAGGAACTAAGTCATCATGCTCTTTACGCCTGACAGCTTTCAATTGCAATTAATTTAACGTTCAGTCAAGTACTATTGAGTTCATTGTTTAACTAATGTACAGACGCCAGCACATGAAGCTACTACAATCTGTCAAATTTCTTTAATAGATTTTCAGCTTTATCTCTAAAGTATTAGGTTCAAGGTTGGTTGGGAAAATCTGACAGTTTCGGGAAGGTTGACCTACTGGCGTCTGTACAAAAAGGGTCATAAAAGGGTGGTACAGACAATCAAACTTAACAATTTTCTCCATAGGATCAACATTAAAATTGCAAATAAATTGAATCAGCTGCCCCGCATATTTCGGCCGTGTAAGTTTGTCTATAACACGTATTAAGAACATCATTCTGAACACAACAAAGAAATTTTTCATCGATATTTTTTTTTAATCAGCTATTCCATACATTTTGATCGTGTATTGCACTTTTGTAGGAAACTGCAGTTTTTTTTTTAACTAACGATTTCGATGTGATGGTGTTCAGAATGTTGTACTGAAAACGTGGTAACTGTTTGTCCGTGTGTGGCCCTCCCACTCTGTATACCTAAATGTTATTAATGCCTTTTGCAATAGTAAAAGCATTCATTCATCACGAAGTTTTTACATTTCATCACTGCACACGTGTGAAGCAAAGGCGGGTTAAGAGACAAAAATTGTTTATTTTGTACAGTCAACATCAAAATAAAGGGTGTAAACAGACTCTTAACGAAGCCGAAAGGCACTTGTTCTCTCCGTCATTGCGATAATTTTTTTGTTCTAGACCATACCTGGGAACCTTCTAGTTACGGAGATATTGGGGGTCAAAGTTCCAACTTTTACACAAGTTTTTTTTTAAATACATGTTTTTAATGTCAGATTTTTACTTTAAACACCTCCAGGACCCCCTTACTATTCATTCCATCCATCAGCACAATGTTTTGAGTGTGTTTCATTGAGTCCTACTGTAAAACGTGATTTTTCAACCCAAAAAAAAAGTCGTTTCCCAGCACTAATTTTTGCGTAAAGTTACTAGTTTGATGTACCTAATGCTTGGTTGACGGCTTCGTGAAGAGCCTGTTTACACCCTGTATTTTATTTCACATAGGCCCAGATGGGCACTTATAAACCGTCAACAAAAAGCTGCACGATTCAGGTTGCTCGTTTCCTATGAGAAGAACCGGCAAGAAACTCCATGGTTACTCTTTTCAAATCATTTGGTGTTACAATATTATCATGTTACAGCATTAGTACTTAATTATGGGGGAACAGCGTAGGCCCGAAAATTAGTCGCTGCGTATTACACAAAAAATTTAATACAAGATAAAAAATTAACAAGCATCTGGGAATCTACAAAGCCGAATTAGTAAAAAATGTAAGTACATGGAAAATAGTTTAACTAACGTAATGTAACTATTTTAACCGTAAACATCTATCAGTAAGTAATGTTTTGAATCTGAGCTGCTCGCTATTGGGTCGCTCATTAGAAAACCAGTTCGGTGTTTTGTGTACAATGAGGAGCGAAGTTGGTTTTGGTATGCGAATTTAAATTATGTTACTTGTAGAATAGTGCAAATATGTATTATAATAGGGATGTAAAGTCGATACGCGTGGAAGAAGTATTTTGCAAATTTCATACGATTATTTCGAAGATTTGAAAAGAATGCAAGAAGGTTTACAAACAAAGCGTTGTAACAGAAAATTGTTTAAATGAAAATCTATTTCTGCAATCCTTTCTTTTCATTAAAATCTTCGAAATTACACAAAATCCACAACTTGAAAAATAATTGCGATTTGCCAAATAGGTAGTGATTCGTGGTAAGGAAATCGTCACAAATTCAATAACAACAAAAAATGCTTTTAAAGGGTTTTTTTTTGTTCTAATACTAAATGGATTTTTGAAACTCGTTTGATGACAACAACCGATCCGCTCCCATGAAAAACTGTTAACATTTATTACATAGCCCAAAAACAGGAACACTTAGTAAAGGGTTCACAGTTAAAATATACGAAGCGATACCTACACGCTCCGTGTATTTTAATTGTTATAAGCGATTACTAGGAAAAAGTCTGTTTTTCGTTCAGTCTGCCTGTCCTTCACACGATGACCAATCAAGCTATGCGAAACCAAATCAAGCGTGTTTACACATTCACAAACAATCAGTTAAAAAGAATAAGGTAATACAAAGGTAAGAAAATATTGTAAAATACTATAATTACACAAGGGACACGAATATTGTTATCAGTGCTGTAACTATTCTGAGCGATTAGTACAACACACACAACATCGATAAACTTAAAATAGCAATAGGAAGCCAAATCTAGCTGGGTCTCGAGAGTTCCGACAGTGAAAACTAGAGTCCTGTCTTTCTTGTTCTAAAGAACTTAATATTCAAAGTTTATTTATACGGTACATCGGTATTTTAAACTTCGAAGTTCAGTAATACAGTCACATTAGAAGTGCAACATGCATAATTTAAACTTCATAACTTTCAACCGCGGAGGGTAATTCCGCACTAATTTGCATAAAATTTTATAGACGCATTTAAATTAAGGTAGGAAATGTGTGGGAATTGAATCTCGGGGTTCTTAGTTAAGTGTCTATATTCATTTTTGGAGTTTTCCGCAACTCGGCCTATGTCTTCCGTAGGTGGGGTTTACGGAGTTATGAGTACGATATTTCGCATATGGTGGGCCTGTATAACCTGACCTCGCTTTTTATGAGCTTCCCGTACAATGAGAGATCCGCTTGATTTGGTTTCGCATAGCTTGATTGGGCGTCGTGTGTAGTACAGATGGACTGAACGAAAAAAAAGAGTTTTTCCTAGTAATCACTTAAAACAAATAAAATATACGGAGCGTGTAGGTATCGCTTCGTATATTTTAACTGTGAACCCTCTACTAAATGTTCTGTTTTTGGGCTATGTAATAAATGTTAACAGATTTTCATGGGAGCGGACCGGTTGTTGTCATCAAACGAGTTTCAAAAATCCATTTAGTATTAGAACAAAAAAAAACCTTTAAAAGCTTTTTTGTTGTTATTGAATTTGTGACGATTTCCTTACCACGAATCACTACCTATTTGGCAAATTGAAAAACCTCTTTCGAACAAAATACTAATTTTGCAAATCCGTCTATATATGATGGATTTATGCCCTAACATACATACAAAAAATAAATAAACATCCAAATTGATAACCTCCTCCTTTTTGAAGTTGGTTAAAAAGAAAGGATTGCAGAAATATATTTTCATTTAAACATTTTTCTGCTACAATACTTTGTTTGAAAACCTTCTTGCATACTTTTCAAATCTGCGAAATAATCGTATGAAATTTGCAAAATACTTCTTCCACGCGTATCGACTTTACGTCCCTATTATAATACATATTTGCACTATTCTACAAGTAACATAATTTAAAATTCACATACCAAAAGCAACTTCTCTCCTCATTGTACACAAAACACCGAACCGGTTTTTTAATGAGCGGCCCAATAGCGAGCAGCTCAGATTAAAATACTATAATTACACAAGGGACACGAATATTGTTATCAGTGCTGTAACTATTCTGAGCGATTAGTACAACACACACAACATCGATAAACTTAAAATAGCAATAGGAAGCCAAATCTAGCTGGGTCTCGAGAGTTCCGACAGTGAAAACTAGAGTCCTGTCTTTCTTGTTCTAAAGAACTTAATATTCAAAGTTTATTTATACGGTACATCGGTATTTTAAACTTCGAAGTTCAGTAATACAGTCACATTAGAAGTGCAACATGCATAATTTAAACTTCATAACTTTCAACCGCGGAGGGTAATTCCGCACTAATTTGCATAAAATTTTATAGACGCATTTAAATTAAGGTAGGAAATGTGTGGGAATTGAATCTCGGGGTTCTTAGTTAAGTGTCTATATTCATTTTTGGAGTTTTCCGCAACTCGGCCTATGTCTTCCGTAGGTGGGGTTTACGGAGTTATGAGTACGATATTTCGCATATGGTGGGCCTGTATAACCTGACCTCGCTTTTTATGAGCTTCCCGTACAATGAGAGATCCGCTTGATTTGGTTTCGCATAGCTTGATTGGGCGTCGTGTGTAGTACAGATGGACTGAACGAAAAAAAAGAGTTTTTCCTAGTAATCACTTAAAACAAATAAAATATACGGAGCGTGTAGGTATCGCTTCGTATATTTTAACTGTGAACCCTTTACTAAATGTTCTGTTTTTGGGCTATGTAATAAATGTTAACAGATTTTCATGGGAGCGGACCGGTTGTTGTCATCAAACGAGTTTCAAAAATCCATTTAGTATTAGAACAAAAAAAAACCTTTAAAAGCTTTTTTGTTGTTATTGAATTTGTGACGATTTCCTTACCACGAATCACTACCTATTTGGCAAATTGAAAAACCTCTTTCGAACAAAATACTAATTTTGCAAATCCGTCTATATATGATGGATTTATGCCCTAACATACATACAAAAAATAAATAAACATCCAAATTGATAACCTCCTCCTTTTTGAAGTTGGTTAAAAAGAAAGGATTGCAGAAATATATTTTCATTTAAACATTTTTCTGCTACAATACTTTGTTTGAAAACCTTCTTGCATACTTTTCAAATCTGCGAAATAATCGTATGAAATTTGCAAAATACTTCTTCCACGCGTATCGACTTTACGTCCCTATTATAATACATATTTGCACTATTCTACAAGTAACATAATTTAAAATTCACATACCAAAAGCAACTTCTCTCCTCATTGTACACAAAACACCGAACCGGTTTTTTAATGAGCGGCCCAATAGCGAGCAGCTCAGATTCAAAACATTACTTACAGATAGATATTTACGGTTAAAATAGTTACGTTACGTTAGTTAAAATATATTATCCATGTACCTACATTTTTTACTAATTATTTGTCTAAGTAGTGATTAAGCAGTGTTGTTTTAGTGAATACCAATACAAATTATCTCTGGTTTAATGGTATAAAACAAACTAAAAAAAAAATAAAAACAAAAAACAAACAATTTAAAAACACAACAAAGCTGCTGAAATAAATATATTAGTGTAATATTTCAGCCTTTAGGCATACTACACACTTAATGAGTAGCCTAACATCAATAAATTACACCTATATCAGCGACAAAAAGGGTCGCGTTTGCAATCAACCGTGTGTGGCCACCCTTACACCGGCCCCAATAACTACGTTAGAGGAGTATTAGATCTTGTGGCGAGACTCGATAATCCAACGGGTTGAGGAACCATTATGCAACTTGCAGTTGCTATTAGCAGTTGCACTCTCAGTTTTGGACTAGTATGATGAAGGAAAGATTATAAATATTCCAGACACATTCGTTAAAGGTCAACATAATAGTACGCTTGAAAACTCCTGTACAAACTACATGGCACCATTACACTGGGTAAATAATTGAAAACTGTCGATAGACACTGAGACACTGTTGCAACACACAAAATGATACACACACAAACAAACACACACACACAATCACGCCCACACACAATCACCCATGCACACACAAACAATGTTTATATCTAAGGTACTAAATAAATTGTACATTGCTGTGGAAGAGCGGAGTCTCCTAACACAGGCATTACTTCACCAACTAATGTAAAACATTTTGGTTAAAAAATAAAGTGATTGTATTTTTTGATAGATTCAACTTTTTCTCGATACTTTAACGAAGAAAGTGAAATAGGGAAAACATAAGTTGTTTTTGTTTATTGTTTTAGAAGATCTAGTCTTGCAGTACATACGTTTCGCCACTTCTTAGTGGTATAACTTGGACGAAGAACTGGCGCAACAAACTAGCCTAGCCCAGCATAGGTCCAGTTGAAGATGACGGCATTTGTAAT
Organism: Lycophotia porphyrea; assembly: GCA_950005105.1. Classification (NCBI taxonomy): domain Eukaryota; kingdom Metazoa; phylum Arthropoda; class Insecta; order Lepidoptera; family Noctuidae; genus Lycophotia; species Lycophotia porphyrea. Next base: position 835,170 of record OX465389.1, read on the forward strand.
GTCATATATTTTATGTCCGGTACAGGGAAGTTATCGGCTGAAATAATAATGATGCCGATGATGTACATCATCATAATATAACGTAACATCATCGGCAAATGAAAGAAGTAAGTATGTGCAAAAACTAATATACGATATCCCGTAGTGGAGACAAAAACTTTATTTCTTCAAACATTTTAAAATATACGTCCGTTTATTTAAAATAAACAGTGTTGGTCGCTTGTTATATTATTCTATGCACGTCGTAAAATGTAACAGAGGATAAAGAATGAGATAAGATGTAATGCAGACAATGAAACTGCGACTAGACGCCATTTCTACAGAATTGCTGCCTGTTGCAATTTTCTTTATCATCGTTCCAACCCTGGAGTGGGATTACACATTTCAAATGCCAGTAAAATTAAATGTCATTTAGATTAAACGTAGCAAAATATGCAAAATGCAGTTTGATTTTAAAATGAAATAATAGTGTGTGTGGTGATGTTCAGTTTGCAGGTAGAAACAAAATTGTAATGGCGATTCTAATTTTCGTTTTAAATTCCAATTACAACAGAGTCGGAAAATCACGAGAATCTTTGCGTCATTGAGTAGCATTTAGTCAACCATAACCTAATGGAATGAAATTACATATCCAATAAGTAACGAATTGAAATATGATTAAATATATTATTTTTAATTTGTGCATATAGTCGTTACGAGTAATGAGAAACTCGATAGCCTTACCTTGTTTTGGAGGTCAGATAGACAGTCGCTGCGTGTAAAATACTGGTATTCTATTCATCTATTTAGACTAGAAGGCGACCGCAGCATAGATTAGAATATAATTTTCAATATTTCCCAACAGTATCCTTTTCAAAATCACAAAGCAATCAGTCGCCATCGCAAAGTGCACGATCAATCGTTTGAGGTAGGTTGCTCTAAATTATATTGACGTGTTCCCATTCAACCGTCGACGTCGGGCCCTTGCCACTCTATGGCTTCCCACAAAAAGGCTCCTGAGGGTCCCGTACACCACATTACGTCGTATTCAGGTGACGGGTTAATACCAATTGAGGAAGCAGAAAATTTAATCAGGTCGCGGTCGTAGGAAGTGGAAATCATATGTTTAAAATTAAATATTTAATTATGTGTTTAGGTGTCTTGTGCATAAGTTATTGAATCTTATGACAAAGACATTCTATGTAGGTAGATATTGTTACTTTCGATGAGTTCATATGTGGTCTATTGAGATGCCCCGGAGGTTGAAGGGCCTAGTTTTGAAGCACTTGTGGTTCAGAACCTTTCAAGTGACTTTAAAGTGACCGGCTTTTTTTTAGTTTTTCATCTGGTTTTAGGTATTTTTTTTGTGAGGTAAGCAACGACTTATTGTCGGGCCTTTTTTTTTTACGGATGGGAAATCATCACATGACTTCTCCCGCTCTGGGCAGAGCGGAAGGGAGTGTCAGACTTGTAGTGACCCAAAACCCATCCATGTTCCTTCCTTGCCCTTTGTGTTCCAGGGCCGCGGTATCTCTTTCGAACAGCCCGCAGCCCTGGCAGGGCAGCCCGTAGCCCTGGCAGGCTTATTGTCGGGCCTACGCTGTCCATAGTCGTACTAATGCTGTAACATAATAATATTGTCTAAACTTATGACTTTAAAAGAGTAACCATGGAGTTTCTTGCTGGTACTTCTCCAAAGAAACGACCAACCCATAAGATTTATAAGTGCCCATGTAGGCCTATGTGAAATAAAATATTTTGATTTTGATAGAAAACCTCAAACTACCTAAATATCGATAAAATAATAACAGCATTACCTCCTCTGACAAGTCTGAAACTATCGACAAGCTGAGAACTCATATATTTCCTTTACTTCAGTTACAATTTGTGAGAAAAATGAGAGCAATTTCTCACAGATTCTCAATACGGTAACAAGATATATACTGATATTGTTCGAAGTACGTTCCGTTGATGCGGAAGTAAAGAGAAAATTTAAAATGGTTTATGGTTGGCACTTACTTGAACGGACACTGTGAAACTAAATTGTTACTGGAAGGGTGGAAACAATGGTTGAACCTTGAGTAGTATAAGGCTAATTAATTTTGAATGTATAATTTGCGACTTCCCACCAATGGTGGTCGTTATATATATTGTCCCCATCTTTGGGACAATTAGAATAAAAAGTCAAATTTAAAAATTCTATTAACCACTCTACAATTATGTCGCTCGAAATTGAGTTGCACAGTGTAGTATTATTAATTTTATCGTATCTGCTTTAGTAGAAACTAAAGCAGATACGATAAAAATTAATATACGTACAATTTCCAATCTATTAAATCCTTCATGTTTAATTTTTATCATAAATATACCCTCTGTGGTAACAGAAAATGGGTATAAATCACGGTAATTACATCGCAACCAATTCCATTCATTTTTCTTCATTTAAACATAAAATAAAATTAAGCACTTTTATAAAGTTTACTAAATGTTACATAATATTTTTCACTGATGACTAGTAACGTCAAGCTGTCAAGCTTATTTATTCTTTCTTAGTTTTTTCTATATCGGCCTGTTAAATGAAGGTTGTATTAGGATGTATTACTAAAAAATCATTTATATCGTTTTGGCTATTTTAAATCTAGTTTTTATATTGTATTACGTTTGTCTACTGACTAATAGAATACTAAATGTTAATTTTAAAATTCATAACGCACTCTTGGATTGTGAGGTTTTATACGTCTTGACTGACTACACCTGGCAGGTCAGACGAATATTGGCTACAACAAATATAATCGTAAAACAACACAAAGAAATCTAGAATTCTAAAATAGTTCCCTATAAAAGAAGCCGCTTACGTACTACAACTAGTTTACGACGAGATTTCAGTAGCGAGCAACCAGTACGGTGAAGTCCACTCCACGAAAAGTGGACAAGTGCCAGTGAGTGACAAGTGGTAGGGCGCCGACGCTCTGACGCGTCCCTCCTCCTCGCAGAAGTCGCAACTCCATCTCGGGGCTCCGCTAAACGGAGATTGGCCCGGGACTCCTCTCCTCTCCAAGCTTCCCGGGGCTCCGCTAAACGGACTCGCCCGGGAACTCCACTCCTAGCTGAGCCTGCCTGCCACCTGAACAGCCAGGACTAACCTGACGCTTGTTGCTGCAGGACCAGGTGCTCCAAGATTCTACCCCCTTCGGAAAAACAGAAAGTACTTTCTCCACCTATTACCCCAGTTCTTGAGTGCGTGTAGTTAGGTGTGTGTTTTTATCCTTACTGTATTTCTTATCTTCTCTCTTTTTTATAAATTAAATTTAATTGTACTGTCGACATCCTACTTTTTATTTATTTGGAATAGTAGACATGACAACAGGTCAGAAAGTCACTCTTTGTAAATTACCAATCTGGTCTTGACAGAATACTGATTGTAGTGTACTTCGAGGGCGAGAGTGTCTCGCGCCCTTTCTAATTGTTATCACCCCTTTTGTGGCACATCCGTCAATCCGTAAAAAGCCCCGTGATAAGCATAACACAACATCACGCCTGTAATCCTCAAAGGGTTAGGCAGATATGTACCTAATAGTATACCAACATTTTGCCAGTTATGTTTAAAAGAGGTATTTTTTGGTCCCACAAAAACACTTCTTTAAAACTTCCTCTCTAATACGCCAAAACAAATGGTAGCTATCTGCCATACCGCGTCGCAGTGGCTGGGGAGCGATACGCGCTTACATTAATCACAATCATTCAATATCGAGCCAGATTCGTCTCGTTCAAATGGATGCTGCCGTAGCTCATTAATCCGCGTTTTTAACGTATATTCCCCTTAGCGTGGTGGAAGTTGTGGGGGTAGTGTAAGCGTTTAGGGAATTGAAAAACAAATCTACTTTAGTGAAAGTTGGCTTAACAACAGACAGACCTGTGCGAGGAAGAGAAGAGGTGAGCAAGTTGAAGTCAAGTCAAAGTCACACTATTTCTTTCAATTCATCATCATCATCATCATCAGTCTTTTAATGTTCCCACTGCTGGGACACAGGCCTCCTCTCTATGAGAGGGAATGGGCTATAATCCACCACGCGGGCCCAGTGCGTATTGGTAGATGTCACATGTCTTTGAATTTTTGGTTCTAGGACATGCCGGTTTCCTCACGATGTTTTCCTTCACCGTTTTCGAGAGCAGTGGTGATGAAATAAATTACACAAAGTAATGCGCCTACCTGGGTTCGAACCCACGACTTATTGTTCGTAAGTCGGGGTCGCTAACACTGGGCCACCGCTGCTCTCATTTCTTTCAATAAAATTAGGCCATTAAAATTTACTTTTGAATATTAAACTTTAGTAAACGACTTAAGTAGCCCATTCGTAAAGGTAGTTTGAAGAATGGGCACGTAACTCAAACTTACTCTTTTAAAGCGTTTTACAATTTTGGTGTACCTTCATTTTGGCTCTGCAGCAAAACCTATTCGTGGATGTAAGCTCTGTTTAAGAATAACATGGTGGATATGAAATACACGTGGTTTCCAAAATCGATTATTTTTTTTTCGCCTGTCTTTGCACATTTTTATTGTTATGTTAGGCACAGCACAAAAATTCAGTCGTTACTATTTTTGTATGTCTGAGAAGCCTGGGCCGTTAATTTAACAATTGTTTTTTAATTAATTTTACATCTGTATTTCTCAACTCTCGCTCAAACTGAAGCTCCAACTCGTTCTATCGGAAGTTGGATGAGCCGCGAACAAAAACCGACTGCCTGTAATACACGGGCCGAAATTACGCTCCAAAAGGCACAGATTATGTAATAAATATACTGGTATAATGTATTGGATATTTTTCTGAGTTTCGCTTTTTATGCAGTCGAGTTAGCTCATTTTATAAATGGAAGCTTTTTATAGCGACCCCTTCTTTGTACGTGTGCAATAACGATATAATATCATTTCTGTACTACATTATCCGAGAGAAAAATTTACGTAATATAGGCCTTTAATGATAGCGGAAATCCTTTGTGTACCTAGTGTGGTATATAAGTGATCATATAGGGTGTAAACAGACTCTTCACGAAGCCGTTAACCAAGCATTATGTACATCAAATTTAGTAACTTTACGCAAAAATTATTGCTGGGAAACGACTTTTTTTTTTTTGGTGAATAATCACGATTTACGGTAGAACGCAGTGTAACGCATTCAAAACATTGTGCTAATGGATGAATTGAATAGCACTGAGGTCGTGAAGGTTTCTTAAGTAAAAATAAATACATTAAAAACATGCATTAAAAAAAAAACTTGTAATAAGTTGAAACTTTGACCCCCAATATCTCCGTAACTAAAAGGTTCCCAGGTGTAGTCCAGAACAAAAAAATGATCGCAATGAGTAGGGAGAACAAGTGCCTTTCGGCTTCGTTAAGTCTTTTTACACCCTTTATTAACATACACGAACCGCGGCTTTGCTTAATACCAAGATGCAGATGTGTTTCACTATCATTGATAATAACTTCCAGCCAGTAACTTCGTCCCTTGAAGGTCGGAAACCTAGTTTCGTTTAGAAAAGGTGGTAGCGTTAATAAATACGATTATTCCACTTTCACCTGATTGTGAGTGTTACTCTGGACGCTCTTAATTTGCACGCCTCTTTACATCGTTCTCACCTACATGTATAATCCCAACATGAATGATGTAACCAAGATTTTTTAACAATATTTTGATTTAAAAGAGTGTCTATGGAGTTTCTTGCCCATTCTTCTCCATAAAGATCTACGCTTTGGAATGGGCAACTGCAGTACTTTCACAAGTTATTATGTCTTGTGCCTGTGACTGTAGCTTAGCCTTCTTTGTTTTTCCGACATTCAAAAGTGCATGTAAGGGTCTAGTTGAAATAAATGCTTTTGAGTTTGAGTTTGAGTTTTGTGTCTCCAAGTCCCTGCTTAGGTTTCCCCTATAGAGGTGTTGTCGAGTGTGTTGGGTAGGCAGGAGTGTTACGAGGTGTGGTGCGTAGTGACGACAGCTTTCCCGACATCACCCGACCAGCCGGAACACGAAACACTCCTGCCTACCCAACACACTCGACAACACCTCTATACCCCTACTCATTTTTATTACACCGTAAATTAGTCTGTAGCTACATTTTTCACAAAAATGTTTGTATGGCCACTGAGACCGGAACCAGATGTCAATTTCACACTATTGTATTACCACTTCTAAACAACAATAATACTCTCTCAATACCTCTGGATTGACAAGTAAACAAGAAGCTTTACAACAAAGTTTTAGCACAAAACACGAATCGAACACAAAGGTATCGAAATGAACTTTAAACGGAATCGTCCGACTTTCCAGAAACAAACAGTTCTGATATTACTCAATAATTAAATTAAAAGGAAAGGGAATTTATTGAGCTGTTTATTATTATTGTTTCATAATTCATTAAGTATCATTATCGTTGGCGTTTCGTCTTAAACAGACTTTTTGATATTAGATTTCTCGTAAACTTTGCTTGAGAATGTTCCGAGTGCTGTACCCAAAAGCGTCAAGGTCGACAAAAGTACTGGGAGAGTGCGGGGTATGGAGTGACCGCCGGGGGGGAAGCACACCGCTCGCTTCCTCAGTGTCCGATCCCTCGGAGCTCGCGCGCGGATTGTAGATATCGTTATTATGACTACAGGCACAGCTTGTGACAGTTCCATATCCAGCAATTGATATGATTATATTACAATCACATCACTAGGCTATCACTGCTATAACTCCGTCTCCGACCGTCGTAACTCTGCCGTCGAACTGCCAAGTCATATGTTTCGAGTTCGAACCCAAGGGACGCATCTCAAATTTTACAGATTCATGAGCGTATTTTATAATTATCAGTTGCTTTGGTGAAGGAAGACATCGTGACGAAATCAGCATGCCTGAGAGCTATTTCTTGACGGCATGTAAAGCCAAGTCAGAGGCATAAAAACTATGACACCAGGTTAGGCTCTAACCACACGATAAAGAAAAAAGAAGAAGACAATACAATGACCCCTTTTTTCCGGATGGGAAATCATCAAATGATTTCTCCCGCTCTGGGCTGAGCGGAAGGGAGTGTCAGACTTGTACTGACTAAAACCCATCCTTGTTCCTTCCTTGCCCTTTGTGTTCCAGGGCCGCAGTATCTCTTTCAAACAATCCCGCAGGCATCGGCCCTTATGGGCCCCTCCCTAATACAATGACCCCTTAAGAGGTTTTTAGTTATTTCAATTATTTATCTACACTTTAGGACCTCGACAAAAATTCATTATATCTTTAGAAATTGAGATCATAGAAAAGTGAGAAATGCATTGTTAATCCTACTGAAAGTCGAAATATAATAGAAATACTAAAAGATTCGAAAGTGATTACCACTTGTCCTTGTGCCTTTTTGTATACCTACAAATAACTTTTTGATAGATTGTTATCACTCCAGATTTATTTCCTGTCGTCCATAATCAAGCTCATTTTGTTGACCCAATTTTCCAAACCCTCTATTTTCGATAACCAAAACTTCCCTTAATTTATTGAATTTCCAGAGTTATGAACAAATTGTGACCCATCAAAGCTCAGGTACTCAAACACGAGAAACAAAACCCGATACTTAAGCTACACAATTTAAACTTAAATAACGGTGGTTGAGTTAGGGAGATAGTACAAGTTAGCAGTGCCGTTCGGTAAGTGCGGTGTTTGGGCTTCAGTTTGTTGTTTAAGGTTCCTAATGAACGCTCACGTCTTTGTGAATAGGAGCCGACACTTCTGTTTAGTGGTTTGAGGTGATTAAAGACTTAGGTCTTGGTGAAAGGTAGCGAAGAACTGGGAAAAGACGTGTAAAATTAACTTTAAAACTAAAAGAAAAATATACGTAACATTGCATAAACTTAACAAGTGTATTCTTTGTAAGGTTTGTTGAAAGAGCATTACATTTCCGCTTTTCTGATATACATATACAGTGTGTCAGGTTAAACGAGGGTCATACTTTAAGGGAGTGTAGTAATCATGAAAATGGACAACCTTTAAAGGCGCGGATGCAAAAATATGAAACAAAACAAAAACTGCTGTTCCCTACATTTTGTCCAGTTATGCGAACATAAATGTATAGAGCGGCTGGTTTTATTTTCTTGATTTCAGTGTTGGTCTCTTAGTAAAAGTTGATCATTTTAATGTGTACTACACTCCCTTAAAGTATGTCCCTCGTTTAACCTGACACACTGTATATTTTTATTAGTTTATATATTTTAGCATTTTTTTTTTTTTTTACGGATGGGAAATCATCAAATGACTTCTCCCGCTCTGGGCAGAGCGGAAGGGAGTGTCAGACTTGTACTGACTAAAACCCATCCATGTTCCTTCCTTGCCCTTTGTGTTCCAGGGCCGCGGTATCTCTTTCGAACAGCCCGCAGCCCTGGCAGGCATCGGCCCTTGCGGGCCCCTCCCTATTTGCTGACATCTCTTTCAGGCGCGCGTGGAACACGAACGCGCCGTCAACACGGCCTGTCGTCAAAAGACGGACGGACGGCGAGCTAGCCCATTACTCTCCGTCCACAGGTCCGCGTCTACGGTGGCCGGAAGCCACCACGTGACCCCCGACGCCCGAGGCGTCTCCCGCGGCGGCTGGGACGAGAGGTTCTCTCCCTCTCACGCTCCGCCACCTCCTTCGCTAGCATGACTGCTTCGCAGAAGGAGGTGACGGCGTCCCATTCCCTTTCGCTCCGGACCATGGACTGGACCAGGGCCGGACGCGATAGGTCGCCGCCGCCGATCGCCGCTACGAGGACACGGCGGTGCTCCGCCCAAGCGGGGCAGACCTCTACCGTGTGCTCCACCGTATCCTCTGGGCGGCCCTCACAGTGGTAACACCCGGGCGTTTCCTCCCGCCCGATTCGGTGCAGGAACCTCCCGAAACAACCGTGTCCGGTGAGGACCTGCGTCAGGCGGAAGGTGAGGGTGCCGTGGCCCCTCTCCAGCCACTCCTCAAAGAGGGGACTTATCGCCACTATTGTGGCGTGCCCTGCACGGGGTTGCGATAGTCGCTCTCTCCATGTCGCCATGAGATCGCGCCGGAAGTCTGTCCGCAGTGCGACAATTTGCCGCGGCAGCGGAGTTTCCCCCCGGCGTAGTGCCTCTACGCGCCACTCATGTAGGCGCGCGAGGACTATGGGGCGGTACCCCCGGACTAGCCTTACGGCTACCACCTTCTGGGGCGCGTTCAGGTAGTGGGCGGCTCGCCACCTCAAGGAACGCGCCCACACCGGGGCCCCGTAAAGGGCCATGGACCGCACGACCCCCGCGTAGAGCCTCCGGCAGGAGGCGCTTGGACCCCCCAGGTTGGGCAGGAGCCGCCTGAAGGCAGCCCCGGTCCGTTCCAATTTGGGGGCCAAACGTCGGAAATGCTCCACGAAGTGCCACCGGCTATCGAGAACGAGCCCTAGGTATTTCAACGTCGACTCGACGCCGATGGGAACCCCTCCCGCCGTTACTATGGATCCCGACGGTGGCGCATTCCGAGGCCCATGAAAGCACATGGCCTCGGACTTGTGCAAAGCCACCTCGAGACCCAATTGCCGGATCCTCTCCACGACTATCGCAACCCCGCGTGTCATAAGTTCGGCCGCCGCCTCGTACGACCTCCCCTGCGCCAGCACCAGCGTGTCGTCAGCGTAACAAACTACGCTGACGCCACCAGGGAGCGCCCAGCACCCAGTCGTAACCGATGTTCCACAAGGGCGGCCCTAGGACCGATCCCTGTGGAACACCGCACGACATCTCTCGCCGGTTCCACTGGCCGTCGCGACCAGGGTAGATGACGGCCCTATCCGTTAGGTAGTCCCCGACAATACGACGGAGGTAGGTCGGCACCTGGTGATACCGGAGTGCCTCCCTAATGCAGCTCCAGGGTATGGAGTTGAAGGCATTGGCGATGTCAAGAGACACCGCCAAAACCACCCCACCCCGGGACACCGCATCCCCCGTCGTGAGGGCTCTCACGCGCATGATGGCGTCCACCGTCGAGCGCCTCTTGCGGAAACCAAACTGGTGTTCCGCAAGATCCGGCCCAATCCCCGCAAGGTGCCCGGCGAGGCGGTTTGCAATTACTCTTTCAAAGAGCTTGCCCACCTCGTCGAGCAACACAATGGGCCGGTATGCGGACGGAGAGTCCGCAGGGCGCCCCGGCTTCCGAATGAGGACCAGTTTGCCCGTCTTCCAACGATGCGGGAACTGGCCTCTCTCCAAGCATGCGCTTAAGAGTCCCTCCAGTCGGGGCCCGAGAGCCTCCGAGGCCAGGACCCAGGCTTTGCCAGGCAAGCCATCGGGTCCCGGGGCGGTATTTTTGGCCTTAAGCCTGCCTACCGCCACTCTCAGGTCTACCCCGGTCACTTCCGGAACGTCGTCGTCGTCCGTTGGGTGGTCCGCTTCTGGCATCGCAAGCGGCGGAGCCATAGGTGGGGGAGGGTGTTCCCCACGCGAGGGGAACAGAGCGCTCACCACATCCTCCACCAGCTCAGGCCGAAGACTCTGCGTCAGCGGGGGGGCCCTGGTGCGGAGTTTGTCCCTCACCATTTTGTAAGGGCGCCCCCACGGATCTGCGTTCAGAGTCTCCAGCATCTCTTCGCGGGCCGCATCCTTGGCCCGCTGGACAGCCTCTAGGAGGGCGGTCTTCGCCACTCTGTATCCCTCATACAGCTCCGCCTCAATGGCTGCCGCATCCGGAGGGCGGATGCGGAGCCTGCGATGCCTGGCGTACAGGTGCCGCGCAGCGACGCACGCCTCGCGCAGAGACGTCAGCTCTCGCGACCACCAGTACACCTGACGCCGGGCGCTTTCTAGCCGAACTCGGGGCATTGCCACGTCGCATATATCGGACATGGCCTCCTGGAACCAACCCGCCTCATCGTTGATGTCGGCAGGCCTGACCGGTGATGTCACCCAGGCCTGCACTATCGAGGCTTCCAGGAGGAGCTCCCGGTCCAGCTGCTTCAGCGCCCATCGCGGACCACTCGGGGCCTGTAGGACCAGCGCGCTTGAGGTCTGGGCAGAGACATCGAACCGGATATACCGGTGGTCGGAGTATGTCTCCACCCCCTCCATGACGCGCCAGTCAACGACACGCGGTGACAGAGCGGGGCTAGCGAACGTGATGTCCACCACCGAATCACCCCGCATCCGCACACACGTGGGGACAGAACCCCGATTTAGGACGACTAGGCCTGTCTCCAGAGCCCAGTCCTCCACCAAGCCAAGTTCTTGGCATTGAAGTCCCCGAGCACAAGCACGGGGAGGGGATAGCTACGGACGACGACACTCAACTCCCTGAGGGAGTTGTGGAACTCGGCGAGAGTTCGGCTCGGGGAGAAGTAGACACCCACCACGACGATCTCCCCGAACCGTGCTGCTACGCACCTCTGACCCTGCCTGACACTCTCCAGGGTTGGGGTACCGGCGGCGGCCGATGAAATGATGGTCACTGAGCCACTAAGGTCCTTCACCCAGTCTTCCCTGGGCAGGACAAAGTAGGGCTCAGCGACCACGGCGACGTTAATCGACCACTGCGCCATGCTCTGGAGCAACAGATCCTGAGCGCAGGCGCAGTGGTTGATGTTCGCCTGGAGGAGACGTAATGGGGCCGTTATTGGCACTCCATTTCAGCCCCCTCTCGGGCCCTTTGGGGCAGCTCCGCTGCGGAGGCGGCAGTTACGGCGGCGGCGGCAGCGGCGACAGTGGCGGCGGCTGCGGCGGTAGCGACGGTGGGGGTGGTGGCGGAGGGCCTTCCCCTGCCTCTGGCCTGGGCGGGTGGGGCGCAGGTCTTACTCCCTGCCCGGTGATCGGCCGGTTTGCCAGCCGCCGCACATGCAGAGCAGTGCGGCGTGGCGAAACAAACCGCGGCCATGTGACCGGGCTGACCGCAGCGGAAGCAAAGTCCGCTGCGGTCCACCTCCGAAGTGCATTTCACTGACACGTGGTGTCCCACGAGGCAGCGGTAGCACCTCAGAGGTTTGGGCTCCAGCAGCTTCACCTGCGCTGCAACCCAGCCCACCAGGAGCCTTCGGTCCTCCACGATTTTTTTGGCCGCCGTAACAGGGCAGCAAACCGTGACGGTCTGCGTGCCCGTGAGGTCCGGACGTAGGGTGCCTACCCTGACCTGCTCGGCAGGGCACCCCCCGGACTTAATTACGGCAGCCAACACCTCCTCCTTGGTCGTCGAGTCGTCCAAGCCCACGATGCGCATGTCTGCACATTTGACGGGCCTGGACACTCGGGCCTCGCCCGCATCTAAGGACGCTCTGAGCTTTTCAGCCAGAGCGTCAGCGGACGAGCCACTGGTTTCACCAGGGATCTCCAGCACTCTAGCCCCTGTCTTAGAGACCTTGAGCCGGAGGCCCCCGGTGATCCCGAGCTCCCCGAGATCCACCGCCGCTTTCGCTTTTACGAGTACGTCGCGGTAGGACACGCCCCTCTTTTCCGCGTCCGGCTGTAGTGTAATCACTACAGCTGCAGTTTTCGGGGCGCGGAGCCTAGCCGCGACGCTCCGCGCCTTGTGCTGGCGCCTCCGCTTCTCCTTTCGGGCCTTTTTGGCCGCTTTCCGCTCTTTCTTTTTCTCCCCGACCACCTGCCAACCGGCCTCGGCCACGGGAGGCTTAGGGGGTGGGGGGGGCGGTTGCACCTGCAGGCTGGCTGCTGGCGCTGGCACATTCGCCACCGGTGCAGCAGCTTTGCCCTTTTTTGGGGCTGTCGCCTTTTTAGCCGGCGGCGGTTTCGCCGGAGCCGGCTTTTTTGGCGCCGGCACAGCCCTGCCGGAGGGCTGGCAGGACGGCCCCGCCTCGGAGGAGGCAGCGGCTGCAGCCGCATAAGAGGCCGTCCTCGGGCTCGAGGCCGCCTTGTTTGCCGCCAGGGGAGGGCGCAGGACGATGCCCTCCAGGACGGCGAACCGCGCCTGAAAGGCAGCCAGCTCCTGCCGAACCAGGCTCAGGACCTGGTTTTCCAACGGCACGGGCTGGCTTTGCCGCTGCTGGTCCACATTGCGGGCCGCCTTGCGGGAGCCAGGCTCGCGCAGACCTGCCAGATCTGCTCGGAGCTGCATATTCTCCTTCTGGAGAAGCTCCGTCGCGGCCGTCAGGCGGGCGACCTCCGCCCGCAATTTGGCCACTTCGCCTGACGCAGACCCCGCATAATTGGCCTCCGCTGCCGCCACTATAGAGGCGGAAGCCACGGGTATGGCCCTGTGCTTTGTAGAAGGCAACTTCTTCAAAGCTACAGACCTCACCGCGGCCTCCACCTCCTTCACAAACCTGGCCTTACGCTCCGCCTCGGAGCCGCCAGCTGCGTCCGCCTCTCCACTAAAGGAGCCCGAGCGGGCTTCCCCAGGACCGGCCACCCCCAGGTGGCGCCCCTCCTCGGCAGGCCGCGCCGATCTGTCGGCCGCGGCGAGCCCCCTCCCTTTGCCTCGGATCCCACCACGCTTGCTGGTGGAGATCTTGCGAGCCGAGGCCAACTCGCCTTCGGAGGACGATCCGCGATCGCCCTCCGGTCTGGTCCGCTTGCGGAAGGACTCGCTGCTCGCAGCAGCAGCTCCGATCCTCCCGCGGCGGGAGCTCTCCGAGCCTCCCGCGCTAGCACCACTCGATACGGCGTCGGACTCCGACCCCGTATCCCTACACTCTCCTTCGCCTTTATCGGCAGTTTTGTTTTTGGGTTTTAAACTTTCCATATCAAGTCCCACGAGTATGGGGGAAATAAAAGTCCATCCGGGCAGAGACCCCTGTACCACGGATAAGCCTATGTCATTTATAACCCGCCAGAGGGTCGGCAAGTACTCTGGCGGGGGAAGCACTAACGACTGATTGTTCATATGAACGCCCGTCAGCCATACATCCCCTCGCGGTGCTCCGCCACTTGGGATTCGGGGTAACTTTTTATAGAGGTTTTCTACCTCGCGGTCCGGGCGGTTAAGCCAAGACCCTCGGTCCCATCGAAGCCGCGAGACTTGTTCCACGACACTTCGATGGGTTACGAGTTCGACGGGGACAGTGAAGGACGCAGTCCTCCACTGTCTGCTCGGAGGCAGGGTGAGTGCACACCGAGCCCGCCCTTGCTGCTCCACTGTGCCCTCTGCTATTCAGAGGGTCACGCGGAACAACGCCCCGTTGGTCCAGGTTGGACCCCTCCCAGTCAGAATATTAGCCACGGACAGTACCAATCCCCGAAGAATAAGAATCTCTTCCCATTCCTCGGGGAAAGATACTGCCCGCGCCCAGGGTGCACCGGCCCAGCTACTGCTGTTCCCTTCAGACGTATCTAAAGGGACCAGCAGCCACTGGACACACGTGGAGGAATTCTGACGCACCACATATATTTTAGCATTATGTATTTATACAAGGTGTAACATAATAAACGCAAGACCTCCCGTGTGGTGTCTCGGACCAAGAAACTGATCAACTTTTGTTCTACAAATTATTGAAATTCGCAAAAAAAAAATTGACTTTGTATAGGAACTGACGCGATCAGCTGATCAACATGTATGGTAAAACTAAAAAAGAAGTAATGAATATCCAAAAGTCCTAGAACAAACTTGTTGAACAACAGTTTAATGGTCTGAGACACCACAAGAGAGGTCTTGCGTTTATTATGTTACACCTTGTATAAGAATACAATATTAATATTTACTGTTCGTGTATTTAATATTATAAGTTAAATAGGTAAGGCACATAAAGGCATTATTCTCTTCCTTTTCTCACACACTTTGTCTACGTTTCTTTTTCATTTCTCCTTTTGCAGGTCTGCTGGCAGAAATTTCTTAAGAAATAAGCAGTAACTTTGTTCTCATATTTTATAATGTTATTCTCCTGTGTTGTCTACTGTGTGTTCATAGATAGTAAAATAAATAAGGTAAGGCTGAGATATACCGGTAGTACCTCCACATTAGGCCAGTTATGTTTAATTCCCTTATAATATGTGAGTGGCCAGCCTGTTGATATAAAAGGAACACAAATTCAGTCACCGGGCTTCTTTTAAGAATTTAGAAAAATGTAACCCTTTTTTTTAACCCAATAACACTTGGCCGACCGAATCAAATCTAATAGATGAGATTGCGATAACTAGACTAACATTTTAGAGATGCGTCTATCTAGACAGCTCCTTTTTGCAGTATGCAATTAATATGCATATAACAGTATGTTGCTAGGGTTGTTACACGTAAAGTTATGAAATCAGAACTACAATTGAGCGAACTAAAATTTTAATAAGCAATCCTTGGAATATTTCGTACCATTTCTAGTTGCGTTTTTAGAAAACACCAGGTTAAACTTTCCCTGAGAATGATCTAGTTTAAATCATTTCTTATGATACATAACATAACACCTGTAATCCAGTGCACCCACATTACGCCAGTTATGTTTAAGTCCCGTGTAATAGGAGGCGAGCCTATTGTCATCAACTGGGCACTAATCCAGACTCCTTGGCTGCTACTGAGAAATTCCTGATGGTAAAACCCAATATCACTTTGCCCGAACTGGGAATCGAACCCAGGACCTCATGCTCGGCAGTCGCACTTGCGACCACTAGACCAACGATCTGGGTACAGTTATGGTAAATCATGATTACTATCGGGCTCTTACGGAACATAGATTTCTATTACTACTATTAATAATAGTTTTCTCGCTCCACTAACCCTTAATTGAATCTAAGAGTAAAAGGTCAGACTAGGTCATCATAAAACCCTATAACCAGGCTAGTTTCCCTTATGCAGTGCTCATTAGCAGCTGCGTAATTCCGTGCAGCCCTGAGTACGTAATGACTTCCTCGCTGTAATTGTGTGTTTGCCAACACTTGATTAGGATCTAAATGCTGATTGGATGGGTGATTGTATCTTAGGCTAGGTTCTAGCTATTCAATAAGGATGAGTTTTGTGTCAATTGTTTGGGGATAAGAACGGGTTGGTTGGTTATTTCGGTTGAGTCTTGAGGGAAGGTGAGTGGAAGTCCGAAAAGTCGTGTTCTATCTAAACTTAATATTATAAAGAGGTATTTGTTTGTAAGTTTGTATGTAGGGGGTAATCTCCGGAACTATTGATCCAATTTGAAAATTGTTTCACTGGTAGAAAGCTACATTATTCGTGAGTGCTATAGGCTATAAAATATATTGATAGCATTCGTATTAGCCGAGCTATCACAATTATTGTCGAGCCAGGCAGAAACAAATACCTCTCAAAACAGAGTTATTTGCATGCGCTGCCTAAACCGTTGTATATAATTGAAAACTATGGTGCCGATTCCCTTTTTACAAACTAAACTAAATTTATGTTCAGTGCATCTTTTTCTTTCTATTTTATTAAGAAAAGGATAGAAGATAAATTTTAGTTCAGTCCTGCCAAATTTACCAGCGCCTGATAGAAGTTTAGACGTGATTAAAAAGTTGACTACTAAAATTACATCAAATTACGTCAGGTGCTGACTAATTTGACAGGACTAAACTAAAATTTATCTTCTATCCTTTTCATATTGAAATAGAAAGAAAAAGATGCACTCAACTTAAGTTTAGTTTAGTTTGTGAACAAGGGAATCGGCACCAATGTAGGGCAATCTGGTCCGTTTTTAAATAGTTCTACAAAAAAGTCCGCGACACCATATTTCTATCTTTTATATTTTAGCAGCTTCTATGTATTAAAAAAGTATTTTTCGGCATACTAACGTTTGGACGATTTTTAAACAACAAAATATTAAAATATACACGAATTTTTAAGATCACAAGAATATCATAGAGATAAGATCCCTTTACAGTATGTCAATCGGTTAAATAGTTTCGAAGATAATATAAAATTAATAAATCGCAAAATGCCATCGAACCGCATTAGAACATGCCCCTTGGTCAGTTGTTATAAGATTACGTCACTAATAATATGGGAAGAATGTACCATGAGTCAAGCTCATGTTGAAGCAGTGGATCGAACACTTAAAGGACTTGAGAAACTCAGTCGTGGGTGGTGTAACTTTTATGTTTGCTGGTGACTTTCGGCAGTCACTTTCCGTTGTCACAAAAGGTACATGTGCGGATATCATTAAGGCATGTCTAAAATCATCGCCCCTATGAAGTATAACACAAACTTTAATTTACATACTAACATGAGAGCCCACCTTATCAGAAATATGTTTAGCGATTTTCCACAATAGCTGCTCAAAGTTGGAGATGGGTCTTTTTCTGCTCCAACCTTGGGCGCTAACGCTGCGGAAATCGTTATAAAAGAGAGTCTGGGTAGGATAGTTCACAGCTTGCAGCAACTAGATAGTATAGAATAGATGCAGTATATCCTGACCTTGAATATTTACTAGATAGAGATATTCATTGGGTTTGTTCAAGGGCTATCGTTTCACCTAACAATGATACAGTCAATGAAATCAATAATATACAAATAACATAAGCAGAAGTGTACCTAATAGTACACCTACATTTCACCAGTTATGCTCCGTTCCATGTTATAGGGGGTGAGTCTATTGCCAGCAACCGGGTACAAATTCAGATTCCGTGGCTGCTACTGAGAAATTACTGATGAAAAAACCCAATGACACTTTGTCCCGGGAATCGATCCCAGGACTATGCTCAGCAGGCGTGCTTTTGATCACTAGACCAACGAGGTAGTCGATAATCAAAAACATCAATAAACTCATTTTATAAAAAGTCCCCGGTTAAGTCAAAATCTACAAGTCCATTGATACAGTGTGTAATATCGAGGTTGCAGTCCTCTATCCGCAAGAATTTTTGAACTCCTATTTAATCCATCTGGCGTGCCACCTTACGAACTGCTATTGAAAATGGGAACGCCTGTCGTGCTGTTAAGAAATTTAAGCCCACCTAATCTGTGCAAAAGATAACTTAATTGGAGCGACAATTCTCATCGGACCAGGAGCTGGCCAGTTGGCGCAGATGATGAGAATTCCAATAATTTCCACGGACCTGCCTATATATGTAGTTCAAGCAACTTCAGTTTACCATAAAACATCATTTGCCCTGTTTACTATTAACAAGTCTCAGTGACAAACATTCTTTTTGAATGGGCGGTTTATCACGAATTGGATCACCCCCAAATCAGATTATTTTGTTACCGGAAAATAAAACAACCTCAAAAATTCTATTTAAATACCTATTTAATTTCATTAGGTGCCTACCAAACTCCCAAATCTCTAAAATTCTTTCACCGATAGAAAGCTACAATATTGAGTAATACTTATGGGCTGTATTTTTGATATCCACGCGGACGAAGTCGCGGGCGAAGTGCTAGTTCGTATATAAATCTGTTCTTACCTCTGCTTTACTAGCCCGTGAACGTCCATTGACAACCACGGTCAATAATAAAACTTCATTGCCAACCACGGTCAATAATAAAACTTCATTGCTAACCACGGTCAATAATAAAACTTCATTGCCAACCACGGTCAATAATAAAACTTCATTGCCAACCACGGTCAATAATAAAACTTCATTGCTAACCACGGTCAATAATAAAACTTCATTGCTAACCACGGTCAATAATAAAACTTCATTGCCAACCACGGTCAATAATAAAACTTCATTGCTAACCACGGTCAATAATAAAACTTCATTGCTAACCACGGTCAATAATAAAACTTCATTGCCAACCACGGTCAATAATAAAACTTCATTGCTAACCACGGTCAATAATAAAACTTCATTGCCAACCACGGTCAATAATAAAACTTCATTGCCAACCACGGTCAATAATAAAACTTCAGCGAAACCACCCATTACAAATTTCGTTAAAAATGGGAGTCTATTCCTTAACTCTTTCAGTCACACTCTTAATCAGATGACTTTATAAATAAAACAATTGGACATTTTGTTTAGGGTTTAATTATTAAGACAAAAAATATTTTCCGAAAATACCAAAAAAGGCTTTTGAGGAATAAGGGGGCTTATTTACTAACCACCATGGCGGTTTTCACAACACACGGTCAACAATGACTTTAAAAATCATAATAGTTCAGTGCATTGTCGATAGATGACGTACGTGGAAATATTTTTAAACAACCTAGAATAGGTGGTTTGCAAACTAACCACCAAAACTGAAAGAGTTAAAGGGTCACCTTAGAGATCTACTTTTAAAGAGACCTTCCTTACTTTTACACAGCTCTATAGATTTTTCCCTATTTTATTCAATATTTTCCAAACCTAAATCTATTTACAAGCCAGCTTAGCTTCAGAACATGAGCCGCGAAAA
This sequence comes from Lycophotia porphyrea, assembly GCA_950005105.1. Taxonomy (NCBI): domain Eukaryota; kingdom Metazoa; phylum Arthropoda; class Insecta; order Lepidoptera; family Noctuidae; genus Lycophotia; species Lycophotia porphyrea. Next base: position 854,361 of record OX465389.1, read on the forward strand.
AATCCTAACAAAACCTACCTTGTGACATTTTCCCGAATCTCCAGGACAGGATTAGTATTCTCCCTTCACCCGGCTAATCTCCGCCAGTATCTCGGTCTCGGTTTCGGTCTCGGTATCGGTCTCACGGATTCGGATTACTCGTCGCTGATACTATTATTTGCTCGTTCTGCGTATGATATCGGTGGCGCGGGAATTAGCTTTCCTATTCTTTTTTATTTCCATCCACATACGATTCTTATTGGTTTAGATTTTGCGGTTGAAGAATTAAATGTTTTCCTGCTGGTATTTGGTTTGTGGCAAGGATGGAAAGTGATTCGTATCGTGATTTAGAAACGGTTTTCGAGGTGAATATTGTGAGGTTTATGTAGACCTAGACACATCGTAGAAAACTGTGATAGTGCGAAACTGCCATAACATAATCGATAACCTTGTATAACCCTGAGGCAAGCCTAAATAGAGATGGCATGACGAATTAACGACCTACTTGACGAGGGCTGGTTCAAGGTGGCGCTACAAACTAGTTCATGAAAAGACTTAGAGGTTGCATTTGCCCAGCAGTGAACTGCTACAGGCAGAATTAAACCTGAAAGAATATTTTATTGCATTCATGTATTAGTATAGATATTAAATTCAAAGAATCCATTATTTGAAAATAACGTGATGGTACAGCTTTTACAAAGTATTAAAACAACAATTACTTTACATTTAGAAGCATTTACTGTACGTAACGTACTACTAACGACTGGTGTAGAGACTATCCGTTTTCCAGACAACCGTGACAAACATTGTAGCTACATTTAAATCTGCAAGTAATTACCGATCGCTTGTCTCCAACTACTATCAACATTGTTAATGGCAGAAAAACGCGGGAATTCCGGCCATCTTGATTAAGCGCTTGTCAACCGCGTAGCGCCGCTCCGACACAATGTGACGTCACTACTAGGGATGGGTACACGTGAGTTTATTACGAGAATTAAGGGAAAAAACAATCTTGCTGTGACACAGACTTGGTTGGCTTAGCATTCTTTAGATAGGACATATTCAGGCGTGTTTATCATTACCCAAAACAGAGATTGCTGTAAGACTTATCATAAATCACTCAGGTTTCAATCGCTTGGGTTTAAAAAGAGGTATAAAAGAGTTAAGACCGGCCATTGCGAGTATTGTCATACAACAATAATTTTAGATTTGACACAGGAATGCTTCCTGTCAAGCAATTGTATGACACTAGAGAGGCGGACTTGTTACTAAGTAGTAGTTCTTCGTCTTGTCCCGCTCGTAAATATTGTATGTTTTTGGGTTAAACACCTTCACTGACGATCACCCAAAATCGGCCCGATACGGTGCTTACCAGTGCTGCGCACGGTGAAAACTATATTTTTCTCGCTGGTGCGGAACAATTATAGAAATTAAAGTTTTATCCTAGTGGTGTCAGGTCAAAAAGGACTAATAGACACTATCGAAAAGGTCGATGGATGCGCATTCTGACTGTCACCGCACCATTTTTAATAAAGCTTATTTCACTTTTAAGTAAGTCAGTCTATGTGATATCTAAGGAGCTCTATCGCTTTCCAAACTATTCGGGTTCATTCAAAATATACACAGAATTAGAGTTGGGTATGTTTATAAAAAAGACAGGTTTATTTATGCACGTCGAAATCCGCGACCAAGCGTACGTTCTAGACTAGCTAGACGGGTCCTGCCTACAGATATATTAAAGAAGCACCCAAGTCCCGGCACATCACATCACTATCACATACGTATCAACGTCGCGAATATAAATGCGTGTGGCATATTTTTTCGATGCCGTTCGAGGGTTGGAATCAAGAAATATTCACCGATAAGATTGATGGCAGTCGTGACAGGTCGGAGGAACAGACTGAAGGGAACACGTATGCTGATAAGGGGATAAAAACGGATGTATTTTGTTTATAAAAGTGGGAACAATTTTGGAGATAGAACGCAGAGGCGGTCGCATTAGTCTGGGACTTAAGTTTGGTTGCGTGTTGAGTGGCTGTATGTTAGGAGAATTATTATGACCAAGAATAAGGTTCTGACAACAAAAGATCCATAATAATAAAATGATGAGCCTGTGACAGAATAATAATTTGAGATAGTTTTGGAACGTAAACTAGAAACTGATGTCAAGTATCAGGACTAATGGCGAATTTACAGGGTGTAAACAGACTCTTCACGAAGCCGTCAACCAAGCATTATGTACATCAAACTAAGTAACTTTACGCAAAAATTAGTGCTGGGAAACGACTTTTTTTTGGGCTGGAAAATCAAGTTTTACAATAGGACTCAATGTAACGCCCTCAAAACATTATGTTGATGAATGGATTGAATAAAAAGGGGGTCCTAGAGGTGTTTAAAGTAAAAATCTTACATTAAAAACATGTATTTTAAAAAAACCCTGTGAAAAAGTTGGAACTTTGTTGACCTGCAATATCTCCGTAACCAGAAGGTTCCCAGGTATGGTCTAGAACAAAAAAAATATCGCATTGACGGGGCGAACAAGTGTCTTTCGGCTTTATTAAGAGTCTTTTTACACCTTTTATGGTCGTTCGCCTGAAAATACTGATATTCAGCTGCATCCGGTTAGACTGGAAGCCGACCCCAACATAGTTGGGAAAAGGCTAGGCAGATGATGATGGTCGTTCGCCTGAATTCGATTCCATACCTATAGAATTCGGGCAAACGATGGGGTCGAGTATGCTTCTTCGGACAAATTCGTCCGAATCCATTGTTTTTTTTTTTTTTGTAATTACTGCCGTATCGTATTCGTATTCCATTGTGTTGATCAGTGTAATAAATGCATAGGGTGCGCGAATTCCAGTAAAATCATTCAGACACGCAAACGGACATCCACATTAGGTATAGGTGCCTAATTTGTCCAAGACTCCTTAGTGGAATTTCATAGACTGAAAATGAGACTGAAAACTAAGTCTAGGTAAAAACGTAGACGAATTATAAGACCAAACACAAAAAGTAGCAAGAAAATAACAATTTACGAGCAGTTACGAACAAAAACTTTTCCATTACTTACCTCCCTTCCATGTGTTATTGTCATAAATTACGATTCAACTTTCTATTGTAACATTTATGTCGTTTCAAAATGAAAGTATTCACTAAAACGTGTTTTGTGCAATCTTTTGTTGAGGAGACTATTTATTTTGCTCTGCCCTTATTGTTGCGCTCTATTGTCCGACAGCTCACTACGGAATACAAGAAGTAATAAAATAGCCACTCTAGTACACTGTTACTTGGCTCCAGTGCTGTAGAATAAATAAGAATTTTAATATAAAAGTAAAAAAGTTACATGCAATAAGTGCACACTGAAAAGTTTAAAATATTTTATGTGTAAAACATTCAAGCATGCGATAGACATGGATGGTAGTTATGTGACTATAAAAATACTTTTTTGCAAAAAATAAAAGAGACTTAAAAACACCGAAAAGAAAACAACTTAGTTTCAGAATTCGTTGACTTTGATTCAATTTTTTGTTCAATGTCTTGTTAAGGAATTGTGTTCATAAATATCCAAGCGATTGCAGCAATCACGTCAGATTGCCTGTCTGTTATTGAAGAGTTCCATTGTATATCTCCGAAGATCAGCACAGATCTTCACCAAATTTAAACGGGGCCACGTGGATACATTTAAATAAAAAGAACAATCATCCAAATCGGTTTACAATTGGCGATGATATGGCTAAACATACACAAAAAAAAACATTCTGGCAAATTGACAACCTCTTCCTTTTGCAAGACGGTTAAAAAGCGTAATGATTATCATGATGTTGATGATGGAATGAAGACCAAAGAAAGAAGAATAATTAAATAGAATGACGTCTGACAGAGAAACATGGAACAAAAACCTGCTGCACCGATAGAACAGGCCAGGAAGATGATGTAAAAAATGTGTTTCTTAACGTAATTCAAAATCCAAAAACGTCCTTTCTTGCGCTATACCTACACCGCATTCACTCTTTACAAAAGAAAGTATATGTTTTTTTGTCTTCCTATAAACAGAAATTAAAAACAAAAAGCTTCAGAAGAGACTTACAGGAAATCCAACAACGAAATGCCAAGAATATACGATAAACCATGAATTAGGTACTTCTTTTATTAAAGCAGTTTGAGTGAAATTATCAGTGAAGCCACTCGCGGCAGCTTAAAAATAAGCTCACCGTCTCTCAGACATTAAGCCTAGCAAATTCTTGCTGACTGGGGTGTTTAAGCCTTTTTTTGGTCAATCTGAACTTTAGAAAGCTGGTTGACAAACAAGTAAAGCCTGGTTAATTTTTTTTACTTGACCGTTGTGACAATATTAGATGTAGTTTAAATATGCAAATTCTGATATCATGGAGAGCTGGATTTTGACTTCAGACCACCTTAGCACCTCATATTTCAAGTGTGTATGTCTCGTGTCTCTACTGAAAGTGACGTAACATCCGTCTAGAACTGCATGACTGCATCAGTGAGTGGAGTTCACATACCTGAATTTGGAGCCAAACATTTTATTTTGCCATCGAAAAGCTAAGAAGAAAAAAAACACGTGTGCACTTCACACGTGGTAGAAGTGAAACCTTCAAAAATGTTGGCTTCAAGATAAACACTGTATAATGCTTCCTATCTCATTTTCTCCCCCGTTAAATCTTATGAATTTATGTGTCTGTCTCTTTTAATGTCGCTTTTTTGTTTCATCGACTTTCAAATCACAACGATGCTAAAGAAGTTTTCACTTCAAAAGCACACGAAACATTTCGCTGTACTTAACATACATGCAAAGGAATAGGAATGTACCGTGTTCATCAATTCATGAGAAGCGATGATTGTAGTACGTTCTTCTTTTTAGCGCTTCGAAAGCCATCTGAGTGGGTTGTTGAACAGCACTAAAAAGCATAATTTTAAACTACGTACATCCTCTTGAAAGTAGCTCATTTAATTAGAGCAACAATTTTAAGAGATTGCGCTATTATTGCCTAAATTAATTAATTGATGAACGTCATAATACCTCAACTGATCCAAAGTGGAGCGGGATAATGCAGTGGAATCACGGCTTAATTATACCAGGCAAGCAGAGAATGAAGTGAGTGTTTTCAAGCATTTCAAAGTTCATCAACGGAATACGTATGATGCATCCTAATATGGTATTTAATCCTTATCATTTACTTATCAGATGCGGTGACTACACTTTTCTTCATCATCATCATCATCAGCCTCTTAATGTTCCCACTGCTGGGACACAGGCCTCCTCTCTATGAGAGGGAATGGGCTATAATCCACCACGCGGGCCCAGTGCGGATTGGTAGATGTCACATGTCTTCGAATTTTTGGTCCTAGGACATGCCGGTTTCCTCACGATGTTTTCCTTCACCGTTTTTTAGAGCAGTGGTGATGAAATAAATTACACAAAGTAATGCGCCTGCCTGGGTTCGAACCCACGACTTACTGTTCGTAAGTCGGGGTCGCTACCACTGGGCCACCGCTGCTCTCGACACTTTTCTTACACATACAAAAACAAAATACCTATCACATTTGTAATTCCCGAAAGGCTATAAGACAACTACAGTACTTTCACAAGTTTTTATGCTCTCTTTGTTTTTCTGACATTCAAAGTGCCTGTAATGGTCCAATTGAAAAAAATGCTTTAAGCTTTATAGTACACCCACATTGTACTAGTTATATTTGAGTCCCATTAAAATAGGGAGCAAGCCTACTACAACTGCCAGCTTTCGGGCTGCTACTGAGATATTTTGGACAGAAAAGTTAAATAATTTACACTTACACTTCGCTCGATCCGGAAATCAAAATCAAAACCCAATGAGTAGGAGTGATGCTTGGGTCAGTAAGCATTCATTTCACTATTTTAAGTATCTAGTAAACTCATAGTAAAGAGGAGCTCGTGGCAAAATAATAACAGCCACTCGGGTCAATCTTTAGGTTAAGCCGTGCTTGCCTAGGTTGGTCTTTGGATGAGTGACCACCCATTACATACCGAGTTTCCTCCGTGGCTCGGAAAGCACGTTAAGCCAATAAACCCGGCTGCATTTGCACATTTTTGACAGTCGTTACCGGTAGTCAGTAGCCCAAAAAGTCTGACAACCAGTCTTACCAAGAGATATCGTATTACCCAGTATTAACTGGGTTGTGGAGGTCAGATAGGCAGTCGCTCCATGTAAAATACTTGTATTCAGCTGCATCTGGTTAGACTGGAAGCCGACCCTAACATAGTTGGGAAAAGGCTAGGCAGATGATGAAGTATCTAGTAGTAATATCCCAGCCTCAAAAAGGTATGATTCATGTTAGTCTTATATATCGTTTACTTTCCTTCAAGGAAAATGTTAAGGAAACTTGGATTGATTGGCTACTTAGTAAATTAACTCTTGTTTCTTCGAATTGATAAATAAACTACCTTTCAACCTGATAAAAGCAGAAGAAAAATACCAGCTGTTATTACAATTTGAGATGTTTACCAATTAGGTGCTCAAAGATATGTAGACTGAAATATCCCTTTAATGTTCCATCCGTTCAGATAATTTATCTGAAACATTTCTGTCGTGTTCTGCCATTAAAGTTTCAGTAAACGCTGTTAAATGATACTTTAAACAGTCGAAAACGTGAACGTTTCAACAAACGATATTGGAAGCTGTTCATTATTTACGGATATATTTGCTTCGTTCGTAAGCTTTTTGCCATTTCACAAGTTTCTCTTGAATTCTGAATAACAAGCTCGTATGTTTTTTACGTAAAATATGTATAAAATTATTCACCGGAGAATATCAGGCTGATTTCAACCAGATACTTGAGAATAGGTATAACACACCAAGATTGTAAATTCATGGGACAGAATTACCAAACGCTTAAAATATTTGTAAGTTTAGCAAGCATGGTGATAAAACACCTCATTTATTTGATAATCAAGAATTGGTTACATTGGTCAAGCCATGCAATGCTTGATGATTATAGCAACTTACATACATACATAAAATCACGCCTTTTTCCCATGGGGGTAGGCAGAAACCACAGAGCGCCACCTGCTACGATCCTTACATCCTCTCACTCTTTTTGCCGTGTCCACGTTCATATAGCAAATTCTTTATTCAAATAAAAGTTAACCTAATATTAATTAATCCTCGTTCAATAACGGATAATCTCTGATTTTCGACGCCGCACGACTTCACCGAAGTTACAGAAAGTTTAGCCAACAATTAGAGTTTCTGACAGATTCAGTGGAACTGACACAATTGAATCATTTGTTAATCAAACGATAAATGAACCACAATAATAATGCATTGGAAATTGTGGTAAGGAAATGTAAATTTTGAAAGAGCACTTTAACGTCTTTCTACGTATAATAGAAGCACTCGTTTTAAAAGTTTAACGTAGAAGGCAAATAGGTCGTATTTAACAGACGTCCACAACACCCCAGATAAACGAGTCGGTATCATCTGTTAACAAAACAAGCCAACACGAATAAATAAATCGCATTAAAAAACAAACGAACCACAAAAATAACAATTTGGAAACTAATTCGCAAAAATGTCCTGTAATCCGTCTGTTGACTCAAAACTTTTCGTCGAAAAGAATAATTGAACGCGTAAAAGCCCCAGTAATAATAGCATTTAGAAGAGCCGCAGAAAACGATAACTGCCCTAACTGGGGATGATTGCCCCTCAAGGAGCGAACTAAAGTTTCTACCCTCCCACGAACCGATTAAGGAATTTGGTAATAGAATAAAAAATTCTCCGCCTAAGTTGGGATAAGTTGAGAGTTGTGAATGGCTGTAAATATGCCACCTGCGCGTGTGTGATTTTGTTTTTATATGAGAGTGGTTTATAAGAAAGAACACGTAACAAAAATAAACGGCGAAAATAGGTCTTGGTGGACCAAAAATATTAGGATTATCTTTGCCTCAGCAACACAAGCATATACAAAACTGATTTTTTTTTAATATCACACTGTCCTTTCTAGATTAAGTTTAAACTAAAGTAACATAATATACCCTCACTTCTATTTCTTTGAAAGGTTGAGGAGAAGTGCCTATGTTATCCACATTTCACCTCATCCCAAAAGTTAGTAAACATATTGTCATCAACCAGACACAATTCGACATTCCGGACTGCTGACAAATAATGTGAAATATCGCAAAGAAATTAATGCTCAAAATTTCCAAAATGCTTTGGAAATAGCTGTTTTCTATAAACCTACGAGAAGTGCCCTTTGCAGGCTTGTCATAAACCTCAATTGAACTTCTATGTCCAACAATGTACTCTGATTGGTAGAGTAGGTATACCGCTTGACACAGGCGAGTATTAAAGACGAGATGTTCTCGAGAGATCCACTTACCGACACATCGGTTGAGTTCGACTGATTCCTACTCGAACACTATGATACTGCGGCTGAATATAATGATATCATTATTATAATGACCTCATTTAATGAGGCTGACTACAGAAGACAGCATAATTATAACGCACCTAAATACAACTTTTTCAATTCATCCTTACTTCGGGATACCGAGTTGGATAATAAAAAAGCATATGATATGAATATTAACAACTTATAATATGTTCAGTGCAATACACATAACATCACGCCTGTAATCCCCGTAGGGTTAGGCAGAGGTGTACCTAGTACACCCACATTTCGCCAGTTATGTTTTAAGTCCCATGTAATAGAAGGCGAACCTATTGCCATCAATCGGGCACAAATCAAGACTCCGTGGCTGCTACTGAAAAATTTCTAATGGAAAAACCCAATAGCACTTTACCCGCCCTGGGAACCGAACCTCATGCTCAGCAGTCGCGCTATGTTGTGAAATAATTCAATAAAATGAGGTATTTTAGACCTTGGCCGTAGATGACGCATGCCTGTGGCTAAATAATATCAGCCGCTGGGGTCGATCTTCAGATTAAGCCACGCTTGCCTACGTTGGTCCGTGGATGGGCGATTACCCATTACATATCGAGTGTCCTCCGTGCCTCGGAAAGCACATTAAGCCGTTAGTCCCGTTTGTCATAGACAATCGATACAGTTAGTCAGTGAGCCGAAAGTCTGACAACCAGTCTTACCAAGAGGCATCGTATCAGATAGGCAGTCGCTCCATGTAAAATACTAGTATTCAGCGGCATCCGGTTAGATTCGAAGCCAACCCCAAGATTGTTGGGAAAAAGCTGATGCTAATGATGGATATGGCCAAATAGGGAAGGAAAGGTACCAAATTATTATTTGTTTATATCCCATAATTTATTTTAAACATCACTTTTCTACTAAACGTACTAAATATTTCGCTGCCTTAACCTAACAAAAATCTCAGCATCATATATTATCTAGAAAATCATCAGGTGCGTGTAACATTGAGGTCGTTCCGGGCTCGAGGGCCAGAGTGACGGCGCCGCCAATAAACGTGCTGCGTACCGAAGCAATATTTCTGAAAGAGGAAGTACGCCCTAAATATGTTACCAGAACGTTAGGTGGTACAACATATGAAAGATTTACACAGGAATAAAATATTCAGACAAATTATGTTAACTTTGCCAGAATTGTGCAATCTCTACGTGACGCGCGTTGACTCCTTTTGCACTGCCAAGCTTGGACTAAGCGATAGTCATCGTAATCAACTTCCTGCCCTTGCCCATGTTATTTGGGATAGTCATAGTCAGCATTAATAGTCATCATTTATTGCATTCATGTAGTTAACAAGATGTTACAAGTACATAATTATTAGGTTTCATACATGAAACCTGCTAGGGCACAGCAATAAACAGTTTACAGAGCTACAGTGTCACAACAATAAACAAACCACTGTGCTTATACAAAAATACTAATTTCAAACATGATTATCATTTTTTGTTTATTATTTTTTTTGGATCGGCGCACCACGTTTTTGTCTTCCATTCTCGCCTGTCAGCCGTCACGCTATCATTTACTCCCTTTTCTTTCATATCATTCCTCACATATTCCATCCATAAACTAAGCGTTAGTATAGGATTTAACTAACGTTGTATTTCTCTCTCATTGCAGTTCGTCTCCCCAGCCAAAGCACTAGGATTTGGTGATAAGCAGGTGTTTCTGGGAGGCCTTTGTAATTCTTGACGTTCAAAAAGTGCTGATACGATCTGAGCCTAATTTTATAATTTGATGGTCATTGTTCTGTAGCTCTAAATAACGTGATCAAAGCGATCCAATCCATCCTATTTTTTTTCTAGCTCTTTACATTGTTATACCGCTTCTCCCCATTACTTAGCCCACCCGCCGTTGAGCAACCACATCCGGTCGAGTGCCCTTCCGGCCCACTCATAGAATAAATAAGCAAGTATCGGCGTGGCCTCCGATTGGATATAAATCAGCGCAGTAAGACAATCACGTTTATGTTCGGCTTATTTGGCTTATAACCTTATTACATAAAACTTTGTGGAGGAAATGAGGATTGGAGGATCGATGGAATGGTTTATTTAAATTGTACATACAGGGTGTAAACAGACTCTTCACGAATCCGTTAACCAAGCAATAAGTGCATCAAATAAAGTAATTTTACGCAAAAATTATTGCTGGGAAACGACTTTTTTTTTGGGGTGAAAAATCACGTTTTACGGTAGGACTCAATGCATTCAAAACATTGTGCTGATGGATAGATTGAATAGTACGGGGGCCGTGCAGCTGTCATAAGTGAAAAAAAATACATTAAAAACATGAAAGCATTAAAAAAAAAACTTGTGAAAGAGTTGGAACTTTGACCCCCAATACCCAATAACTAGAAGTTTCCCAGCTATGGTCTAGAACCAAAAAATGATTGCAATGACGGGGAGAACAAGTGCTTTTCGGCTTCATTAAGAGTCTGTTTACAATTTGTATGTAGAGTGAGAGTACTCTGTTGTCTCATCATTACTTATTTACCTACTTTAGATTCCTTATGAAATAGCAAACAGTGTGTGTATTTAAGGCCTAATAAGTGCCTTGTCTAAGAATGATTAACATAAATGGAAATGGCTTCAGAGAAATAGCTGTTATGTTAATTGCTACGACATATTTTTAACGAGGAACTGGAATGAAGCCTGTAAAATACAATATGACTATTAATATTGGAAAACCTGCTCAGGTGGAGATTCATTGATGACTCTGCCCTGGAGTGTAAATGTGGTGCTGTTCCACAAACGATGGGCCACTTAATATCGTGTCCTGCGTGTCCTGTTCTTTGTTCACTACAGGAACTGATGGACGCTACCGAAAGCGCCAAACTAGTAGCTCAGTTCTGGGCCGACACAATATAGATTGCCATCGACACGCTCAGAAGAAGAATATTGGGAAACAAAACATGATGTGTCCAGCCTTTCTCAGACTTAGGTCTAATCCGATGCAGCTGAAAACTAATATTCTACATAGAGCGACTATCTCTCAGTTGATAACTCGACACGTTATAATGAAATTCCTTGGCTAGACTGGCCTTTAAACATAATTATGTTACTAATAAAAGACTTGTTACCTAATATCTACTCAATAAAGCCCCAGGCGCTAAATATTCTGTGATGCCTAAATTATTCACCAACCAACAGCCGCTTACAACGAACGTCCTAAAGAAAATCAATATAATAAAAATAGGTAAAATTCGGCACTTTTCTTTCGGCTTTTCTTTTTTCTTTCTGCTTCTAAATTCGCAGGGAAATTAACTACTGCGTGCACCGATAAAGTGGTTTCTTTATATCCTAAACCGTTGGTAAATTTTATATGAGAAATATAGGTGGCTTTTTAAGTATCCTTTTTATAGGGTCCGACTGTTTTCGTTGGCCGTGTCAAAGTGTGTTAACATTCGCTGTGGGTTGTTCCTTTAATGGCTGGTTTCCTTAGGGCTTTGTCCTTGGAAGATCTTTTATTTGCGTTTCAGTCTTGGTTTATCCGGATGTTAAGGGTTATGCGTCAGCTCGATCAATTATGTAAAATTGTTCACTAAGCGTAGTAGAATTCTGGAAGTCCCATCAAGAATCTGAAACCAAATTAAATGTAATTTTAACAATTTTTTATTCACGGTCGATCATCAACATTTGCCTAGCCTTTTCCCAACTATGTTGGGGTCGGCTTCCAGTCTAACCGGATGTAGCTGAATACCAGAATGCTGGATGCTTTATTCACGGTTGAAAATAAGTATAATAATAACAAGTAATCATAGAAGTAAACAATTTGTTCTGAATAAACTTTTAAAATCAGTGGATGATTTAAGCAAACTGAAGCCAAAAGCCAACACAAAATAACGAGCTCTCTGTTTCCTACATTTTCAATTATTTTTACACAAAGTTCTGCACACTAAAAAAGGACCCGAAAAACTACGTACAGGCATTAACATGTAGCATTACACGAAAATAGGGGAAAACAGGGAGCGTTCGAATCGTGCAGTCGCGGTACACTGCAGAACAAAAGTTAATTTAATACGGAAAGCGAGTCAAAGCGGGAGGACTAACGTTCTTTGGCAAGTCAGCCCCGAGCGTACTGGCGAGCTCAAAACTTTTAAAACTATTATTTTTGATTTCTGCTATAATTAATGGGAAATGCGAGTAGTTATGCGAGTTTTGCCGGTTTAATATTTAGTCAAGTTATTTTACATAACTTTCTGATTTAGCTTGAGTAGTGGTTGAGGTTTTAACCTTAGTTTTTATGGAAGAAGTTATTTTAACACACAATTCGTTTCTGTAGTAAAATAGGTACTGATAGGAGAAAGCTAGGGAAATGATGAACTAGATTCTTTTACACTGCCAGATTCTTACACACTACAGTAATGCGACAACGGGTAATTTGCCTTTATAATTAAAAATTGCCACACAGTATATGAACACGTGATATAAAATAAATAATACTGATATCTATATACCTAACTCTGCTGAAACATAAATTCTAAAATATCAAAGCACAATCGTTCTGTTCCAGATAAGGTACCTACTTTATATTTCATTTCTATCTTTAATCTAATTTTTGTAACATAACTTAAGCAATAATATAACTTGTAAGTGTCTCAAGCACCCATCAGTACTTAGCTCAATTATGTGATCTATCTTTAAGCACTGAAAGTTCTTACTTATAAGTTTTATTAATCTCAGATATGAGTAATTCGGTAATAACTGCCATTTTATTGCGTACTCGATGAAAGACAAACAAAGGTGATATAATATATTGTTGGTATCGTTTCTAAGAAGAAAATAGGTAATTTGATCGGATAATAATATTTTTCTCATTAGAAATTGGTTGTTTGATCATAATTATTGTACCTACTTTTTTTGATACAAGCCTTGCTTAGATTTATTTTGGTTTAATTTCGAGAACAGTGATTATTGAGCCCAAAAATCATCAAAGATGGCTTCCTTTACAACTTTAACTCATTAAAAAAAAGTATCAATAAATATACTTGGAAATAAAGGAATTCATTTTTTACTAAGTTGATGCTTTTCAACAAGGAATCGATTTTAAAACAGCTCGGCTTTCTAAAAAAATAAAATCCTGTGAAGTGGTGTGTAATTTAAATTTTGAAGTTATTTTACCATTCCTTTGGCGTTTAATAAAATGAATGAACAAGAATAATTATATAATTAAAGAATCACCTCACCCTTACCTTATCAACATTAACAACGACAAAGAACCTACCGCTAGTCACGTATACAATACTCACTCATACTTAACAATCATCCACGCTTTGACCAAACCCAGAATAATATTTAAACAAATCACATTACTCACATAAAATTCGAAACCAAAATAAATTGCAGAGAAATACGAAACGAATAAGAAACGGAATCACTTCAGTCACCAGCTGTACCGAACGAAACACGACTGCACGTACCGTGCAAAGGGAATACGAAAATTGTTATGTAAAAGATGAAGTGTGCATCTGTGCGCCACTGTACTATGCCGACTCGAATCGTCAAATGATACATGGGCATTGGTTCGATTGGGAGCGGGTGATAGGACACCTTTCTAGGATACTTTTTGGAATTGGCTACTTCCCTACATTTCATCACCATGATTCTTTTGCCCTTATCCCAATAGGGATGTTTCCTGAGTAAAAAAATATATAATTCTATTGAGTCCGTCAGTTAGATTATCGAAAAATATTTGATACGTATTTTTTGTTTTATCAAATCAATAAAAAATAAGGAAGATAAAACGCATTAAAGGTCACGAGTGGGGGCTTGTGACGTCACTTTCCGCTAAAAAGTGTACCGAAACGTGACGTCACACGAGTTTTCGACGCACTGCGTCATCCTCATTTTTTAGTTTACATATTCAGTCATCATCAGCAGCCTACAATGTTCCCTGCTGCTGCGACTCAGTTTACGTGAAAAAAAAAAATACGTCTCCAATATTTTTGGAAATCTATCTGAAGGACTAATTCGATTTTTTTGGAGAACTAGCCTATTCATTTAGGGCCGGCGCAGCATGTCTTTTTCTTCCATACTTCTCTATTACTCGTCATCTCATCAGACACCTCTTTTCTTGCCATATCATTCTTTATACAGTCCATCCATCGTTTCTTTGGATTTCCTCAACTGTCACCCATCCACATTCATACTTCATTTGTACGTCCCTACATTTGTTCAGGAATATTAATCATCTGGCTAAGGTTGAGATATAGGTATCTAATAGTACACTCCAATTTCGCCAGTTATTTTTAAGTAATCTGTTATGGGGCCGAGCCTATTGCCATCAACGGGGCACAAATCTATATTCTAGGCTGTTATTTCCTTATGGGGAAAACCAAACACTTAGCCCGACTTGGGAATCGAACCTTTGCACCAGCGAGGCAGTCAGGACTCATGATAAATGTATTTTGATAATATTCGCTAACCGCTTTTTCTAAAACCGAGACCTAATAGGAAAGTCGACATATAATTGATATTACATTTTCAATATTTAGTATGTGAATATTGTGGCAGAGCGTGTGGTTAGGTGAATATATGTCTAATATCAAATGATACGGTACACAAAACACGGAAGTTCTTGTTATTAGTAGAAATTAAACATGTACTCGTATTTGCGTGATTGTGATTGGGTTAAGTTCGCCGTTGTATAGTCAGCGTCACGATGTGGGTACCCCTCTTGAAAGCACATACGTTCCTAACTGGGGTACCCAATTGATGCAGCCTACCGTACATAAGCTATATATTGTAATTTTGTGTGTATATGTTTTAATTTTGCAATAAAGAATAAGATTAAGAATTGTATAGCTGAATATGGAGTTAGTAACATCTTGAGTATAAGCAGAATTTATCATGTCCCACAGCTGGGACACAGCCCTCCTCGCAATGAGAGGGGCGGGCTGTAGTCCACCACGCGGGTCCAGTGCGGTTATAGATGTCACGTGTCTTCGATTTTTTGGTTCTAAGGCATGCCGTTTTCCACACCCTGTTGGCCATCACCGTTCTGAGAGCTGTGAGAAGAAATAAATTACAAATTGTCTCTGCCAGGGTTCGAACACACGACCTGAAACTGGTAAGGTAACGTTTTTGATAGTAACTTAAATATTTATGTATACCTGACACGGAATCTACACAAATAATCTGTTATAAGTCATCATCATCTTCTACCTAGCCTTTCTGCAACTTTGTTGGGGTCGGCTTCCAGTCTAACCGGATGCAGCTGAATACCAGTATTTTACATGGAGCGACTGCCTACCTGACCTCCACAACCCAATCCCCAATCCCAATCCCAATCAAAGAGGTCCCAATCTGCTATAATTGCTAAGATAAATAATAATAATTATCTACTATAAAACTAATTGAATTATGAGAAGGAATAAAATGGAAATGTTTATGAACAATTCCTAAAGTGTTCTGTCTGACACTCAATTTTCAGAATGAATATTAAAAATCGTGAAAGTGGGAGTTGATTCTCATAAATTATAAGCGAAGTTTGAACAAGTGTTGCGACGGAACCGTTTAGCTCTGCGCTATAGTTTGCGAGAAATCTCACGGACACACTTCCTGGACTGTATTACGTGATTACAACTGGTTGCTGAGTTCCAAGATTTTTTTTGTTTGTTTCTTCCTCCCATTAAGTTCACTGTATAGTATTAGGCCCCATTCTAAACGCCTTCATAACACAAAATTACCTGTTATCCTTATTTCGCCAGTTATTTTTATGTCCCGTATAATAGGGGATGAGCCTATTGCCATCAACCGGGCAAACCAATCCAGACTCTGTGGCTGCTTCTGAGAAATTCCTGATGGAAAAACCCAATAACGATTTGCCCGGCCCGGAAATCGAACCCAAAACCTCATGCTCAGCAGTCGCAATTGCGACCACTAGACCAACGAGGAAAATGTTCTTTCTGGTTCTATTAAGATACCCAATTTTCCGACAGTGCAAACCTGCCGTTGTAACTTGTATGCCTTTATTTACAGCAATGCGATCCGGATTGCTGTAAATAAAGGCATACAAGTTCCGTTCCTAAGACAGAAAGTTAAGACCAGGTCGCTAGGCAGACCAATAGTAATTGGTAAGTAATTTAAAATTTACCGTAGTGAGGTAATTAATATCCAGCTTTTTTAATACAAAACGTTGATGAAAAGTTAACAGTTCACAGGCAATTGTCAATTGAGAACCACGCCTGACAATTTTCCAGCAACTTTACTAAAACGGTTGCACAACCGTCGCTTCTACAACTTAAACAGTACATCCACAAAAGTGAAGCCTCAGTTCGAAAATAGTTGAGAAGCCGGAGCGAAGCCGAGGCATCCGGCGACGGGACAAACGATGCGGCCCACCCCTTGCTTTTTAAACTAAGACTTTACTCACTCTTCAAGAATGCACCAACTTTCGGGATAGATCGCGAGTTCGCGCAAGATTCAGAGTTATGGCTAATGATGTCGTTTATATATGTTATGTCTATAGGATTGTTGTGAATTGGATTTTGCTCAGTCTAGTCTACTTGAAAAATGATTTAGTTGCCTCATAATACTTCCCGTCCTTACCAAAGTGATCTTGCGTGAATACACGATACTAGCGTAGATCTTGGCTAGTTTTTTGGAAAGGCCGGAAGGCACCCTCGATCAACGAGACAGTGCATTCGGGTTCACCGAACAAAATAAACTTGTGAGTCTCATGCGAACATGAGACGATTATGATGCGATCTTCGCTTTTGTTACCTCGCGGTCTAGTACGCGTAAAAACTTCACACACGCCTATTTACATTTTGCAACTCTGTGACTTCGAGACTTGGTAATCCCTTCCTGTGACATATCACAGCATCGAGAATCAGACACCCGTGTATAGAACCGTATGGACGCGCCGGATTCTATAGAAAACGTACTAGAGATAGATATCGCAAAGGCGTCTCACGAAAAACGCAGCACTTGTTAAAAAAAAACCGTAATACACAAAAAAAGTTGAATGAACGCAGAAAATCTTTTTAAGGTACCTACAAAATAAAGCTAAAAAAAGACATTCTAAAAATAGTACAAAGCCTTATTGCCTGCTATCAAAAATTTTATGTTACATTAGTTCTTGTTGTCTGAACATTAACCGTGATTGTCCAGATCCTCCTTTGTGTTGTCATTTTATTTCATGAACACAAAGCTATCTAAATGTAATGGTCCATTACACCGAACTGCGAGCCTACTAATGTGTCCACTAAACCATTAGTGACGGTTTACTTTAAGTTTGGGATGTGATAAAGTAATTATTATAATTTATTATAAGCCTGTTGCCACTGCAGGGCAAAGGCCTCCCTTCCTTTTTTCAGTCTTCTCTGTCTAGATCTATTTCAGCAAAATCCTTTAGGTAGTCATCGCGCCATCTCCTTCTGGGCCTGCCGCGTCGCCGGTTCCTGTTGTTCGGAACCCAATCAATTCAATTCTGATGTGACATGTGGCATATATGGCCAGCCCAGTTCCATTTTAGCTTGGCGGCTGTATTGCCTACGTCTGCAATTTGTGTTTTGAAACGAAGTATACTGTTCCTTATACGGTCAGTAATTTTGACTCCGAGCATACTTAGTTTCATTGCTCGCTGACAGACCCCGAGTGCGGACTTTTGACGTTTCGTTAATGACCACGTTGGCGCTCAATAGTAATTATTATAATAACTTTTTTTCTTTTAGTCTGGCTGTTCCACTATAAGCATAAGGTCTGTTTTCATATAAAGAAGGGGTATAGTTCACTTATTGACACACGCAATATGTGGAGTGTGAATGAATGAATGATTGATTTTATATGTTCAGTGATACATGCACGTGCTAGGCATGGAGACGATTTGAGGAAATACTGTGAATATAGTAATGTGGAGCAATTACACTAAAAATGCCTGCAATGCTCTGCGCGTCCAGTATAACAACACGTTCAGGGGTTTGTTGGGGCTCCCATGGCGTTGCAGTGCCTCCGGCATGTTTGCCGAACACAGCACGGACGGTTTCCAGGCGGTGCTTCGCAAAAGAACCGCTTCCCTGCGGTTTCGGGTTAAGGGTAGCACCAACATACTCCTGAACGTGGTGTCGGACAGAGTGAACAGCCACATCCTGAGGCGTTGGTCGCTTATGTATGTCAAAACGAATCATTATTATAAATTTTACTAACATAGTTATAAGTACTAACATAATATGGACTTGTGTATATTAATGTGTAAGTCTGAAATAAATATTTTCAATTTCAATGTCCTTCTATCTTTCCTACATTTTTTCCTTCATCACACGGACGTTTTGATTTGCTGCATGTATGAGACATTAAGGAAGGCCTCCCGCTAGGTGGACCAATGACTTGGTGAAGGTTGCGGGGATCCGCTAGATGCGCGCACGGGACCGGTCAATGTGGCGAAACCTGAGGGAGGCCTCTGCCCAGCAATGGGCGTCTTTCAGCTGAAATGATGATGATGATGATTAGAACAAACAAAATTGAAAACTCAAACTCAAAGCATTTATTTCAATTAGACCATAACAGGCACTTTTGAATGTCAGAAAAAAAAACAAAGAAGGTGAAGCTACAGTCACAGACACAAGGCATAATAACTTGTGAAAGTACTGTAGGTTCGCCCATTCCAAAGCGTACATCTCTATTGAGAAGAATGGGCCAGAAACTCCATGGACACTCTCTTCAATCAAAATTTTTTACAAGATCTTGGTTACATCATTCATGTTAAGATTATACATGCATGTCAGAACGATGTAGAAAGACGTGCACGTTAAGAGCGTCCAGAGTAAGGGATCAACCATTTAAATGCTATGTAGTTAAAATAAACCGTGGCAGCTAAGAGATGACCAGTCCTAACTGACAGCGCCCGTTCACAAACATGACGCATGGATCATTGAAAGTCATTTATTCGAATTAGGCTGATAATCAGCACTTTTTGAACGTCAATTTACAAGAAGCTGTTCCTCAAAACGCCCGCCCTTTGAGTTATGTTTGTGAAGATTTAAACCAAACAGGACAACGAATTTATTAGTTAAAACATAAACCTTTTGTTAATCAAACGGCTTAATTACAATGGCTCAAGGCTCAGCGCTGTTTTGAGATGTATATTAAAATGTAATAATCTAGAATAATTTTGTAATATAAGTGCCTACCTTATATCTCCCAAGGGCCAGCAAAGTTTAAATAATATAATAATTAGAATTTTCACCTGACGACTTGTATTTGAGAGGTAATTTCATTATGTCACAAAGGTGGTCCGAACGCTAAACAAAACTATTCCAACGATCATAATCGATGGTGAGATCGTCTTATTCGTCATGTCTGTGATTCCCTTACACAGTGAGATAATAGGCTGCTAATCAAGTTTGAAAAGTATATCATATTTCGTGTAGAGGCGTTGACGATTTTTGAAGTTATACTTCTTTTGGCGCGTTTGGATGAGAGTGAATTCATGACCTGCGCGCGCACGATGTCCCAAAAAACGACATGATGAAGTTGGCTGCAGAATAGAATTAATCTTTATATATATAATTCTACTGTGCGTGTGTATGTCACTGAACTGCTCCTAAACGGCTGGACCGATTTGAATGATTTTTTTTGTATGCCTTTGGGTGGCACCCTGGATGGTTTAGATTCACAAATCAGCCCGACAGATGGCGCTGCTGTCGTTATCTAGGTTTGACGCAGACGAAGTTGCGAGGGACAGCTAGTAATATATATTTCTTTAAATGACTAACTTAACTTATAAGTAAGGAAACTGAATATACAGTACTTACTGTATACCTATACTGTTTTGATTGATTTTAACATTTTTCTTCGATATTTACTGCAGTTTTGTTTTTTAACATTTTTCTTCAGACGCCAAAGAAGTATAACTTCTAACGCGTGTACATAAGTACACACACACCTTTTTTTTCCATTGGCTTTTATTGCGAGAGGTTATTGATACTATTTGTTAAACTTTATCTTAATTAAAAGAAAACATACATAGGATTGATTATTTGCTGTCTCTACTTTTTATTATGGTAAAAAAATACATCACGTTCTAACCAAAACAGTTTTCGTTTCAGTTAGAATGCGTAGCACCTTCAGAAGGAGTCGTCCGATTTTTGTGTCAACGTATTCGCGCAACAGATCACTTTGGTTAGGACGTAGGGTAGGATTTTTCACTGCGGTCCAACGCTTTACTTAGAAATATGACAAAACTTAACTCTAAAATGTTCCCTAAATTACGTGACTGATAAATAAATAGGTCATAATAATAATCCTGTGATGAAACTATTGTAGCCAATAAGCCTGATATAGTGGTGGTGGATCGATCAGATCGGCGTGCAATGATTGTCATATTTAACGGTCCCGCATGACGAGATGAGACGACTTAAAAATGTATTTAATATGTGTTAAAATAAATCCTGTGATGAAAACAAAATCCATACACAACTATCTATCAACATAACAAGTTTGCATTCCTAGCTACCAGCACCCTAGTTCCTCTAATCAAATCTCACGATACAGCAGCTTCGGGAAACATTCGTGTAGTGCAATTTTCCACGAAACTGTCACACACTCCCTGAGCCAGGCTAGTCAAACAACTCTACGAAAAATCGCATCGATAAAAAACAAAACAGAGATTCTGGTTTTTCCAATTTTTGCTCCACTTTCCGTAACTGAACGGCTGCAAGTTGCAGTGTATGGTGCTTGTACTAAGGTTTTTTTTAGTTTAACGGCTGTATATTCCTTTCTGGTTAACAATCTCGAAATGACAAGTATACAAGATGAGTTCATTAGACAAGATTTCGTGGAAAATCAGAAATAAAATTAACCGGTCAAATTATATCTTAACAACGCTCAATTTCCAAGAAAACTAAATCAAGACACGTCTGATAAATCAACTCACAGAAACGTTTTAATTTAAATTTACAACATACTTAATTTTGTAAAATTACGAAATTCCTTTGTAATTGAAAATATTTTTCAACGGACACCTCATAATTATTTAATAAGCTTTTGTTTCTTGTGTTTTCTTTTTAAATGAAATACAGACTATGATGAAAGCCTATATTTTGTCCTTAATTAAAAATTTCCTGCCGGTAAATGTTTATGAAAATCCCCCAAAATGTCTACTGGAACAAATAGATAGAAAAAATCTAATAAGTTTCGTAATAGTCAAAGGATTACAGAATATTATGACTGACAGGAATTGTTTTAGCAGAATTCTTTTGTAAAGGTTTCTTGTGATATTGCTTATTGAGAGCAAAATTGGCTCGGAAACAGCTGCGTAGGTATACCTTCACAATTTGTTCGTAGACTTCAAGAAAGACTTATCTCTGAAAACAACACAGGTAGTTTTCATTTCATTTTCGTATCTTTGTTTGTTTATTACCTTCTCACGCCTAAACCACTGAACCGATCATCCTGAAATGTTGCATATACGTTACCTGCGTACGTAGCCTTTCATCCCGAAAAAACAACTGTTCCCGAGGAAAATAACAATAACGTTATTATAATAATAAATGGCGCCACGTGTCTTTCAAATCATGATTGAAATCTATTATTACGAACAGAGTACAAATTTACTGTCCAATTCTAAATTAACGCAAGCGAAACCGCAGGAAAAGCTAGTATGGCAAAAATGTATTGTCTATCATTTGATAACAGCACCCGTTGCTAAAGTGTTTGTCTCATTATATGTTCGCTGTTGGTCATATCGAGCGGGTTCCTGCGATCTTCACCAGAAAATCGGTTCACCTTGCCTTCCAATGCTGGTCGCTCCGTTACGTGTAAGCCACTCGAAAACCTTTTGAAACCATCAGCCATCCGTGCTGCGAGCAATATACCTTGTCCCCTTCCATGAGAGAAGAAAATTAGGCCATCAAAAAGTCACTTTTGAACGTCCAACTTAACTACTTGTTTAACGACCCATTCGCAAGGTCACTTTCGTATGGAAAAGAATGAGCAAGGAACTCTTTTAACAATATTTTGTATACTGACTTTACATGAATTATATGGTTATTCCTTGGTTCTCATGCGAGTCTTTCCAATTATGATTCGATGGCATAGAGAAATTCCAAGCATAGCTCCCCAGTTGAATGTCTGTTGAATGTCAATTTATTGTAAATTCTTATGCTTCAATAATTTATCAACTGCTTCAACTTTTCGTCGGCAAATGCACCATATTCATGCCGCTTCCAAGGCTTTAAATGATTATTAAAAAAGGAAACTACATTTCGGCACGTAAAACAACTGCAAAAAAGGTCCATTTATTAAAAAGAAAAGCCTATAAAGTTGCAAGACATGCATTAAAACACTGTACCGGAAAAAGTGGCTCGTTCATAAATATTGCGGATCGCGTGTTAGCTTCGCGTAGCATAGCTTTGTCCGACGCGATCCTTTTTGTACACGTGCTGAGTTGTAAATTGTCTTTTAAAAGATAGTAACTTTTGTGATTTTATGTCTTAGCGTAAAAGTTTTAATCCTTTTCTATTGTAATCCAACCAATACTGAAGTGTGTAGGCGTCCCTCGTCTGTAAAAATCAAATTATTGATGTAAAAAAATATTTAAATTATGAAATTAGAAGGTAATTTCACGTACGCTATTTACTGGAGCCTTGAGTAGGTACCTCTACGTTTCGCCAGATACGTTTAATTCCCAGGGCGTAACCTATTACCATCAAACGGGCACAAGTCCAGTATTGGGACTGTTACAGATTTTTTTGATGGAAAAGCCCAACTAGACATTGCCGTATCAGAGAATCGATCCCAAGACCTTAGCAGTAACACGTTCGACCACTAGACCAACAAGGGAGGGAGTTCTTCCAAAGCTATAAATAAATTAAAACGTAAAGAGTCGTAAGTACCTCTTGGAGAAGCTTGTAAGCTGACTTAGTTACTTTTACCCTTCTGTTTTTCTTGTTAAGTGCTCTTCAAAGTTTTATGTTTAAGAATATACCTACTTGTTTATTTTCACTCTTCCGTTCAAGGAGTTAACTATGTTTTAAAGTTAAATATTATGTGCGATTGTTAAAGCTTGTGTAGCACTACAAAGCAAACAAAACCACCCTGAAGCGGTTTAATAGTAAAGTATTTTTCTATTGATATGAGTGGTACACACACACATCATCACGCCTGTAATCCCGGAAGGGTTGGGCAGAGGTGTACCTAATAGTACACCCACATTTCGCCAGTTATGTTTTTGCGGCAAAAAATCACGTTTGTTATATGGGAGCCCCCTCAATATTTATTTTATTCGGTTTTTAGTATTTATTGATATAGCGGCAACAGAAATACATCATCTGTGAAAATTTCAACTGTCTAGCTATCACGGTTCATGAGATACAGCCTGCTGACAGACGGACAGACAGACAGACAGACGGACGGACAGCGGAGTCTTAATAATAGGGTCCCGTTTTACCCTTCGGGTACGGAACCCTAAAAACGGTTCTGTCGCGGGCAGATTGACAAACAACGAACTACTTAATCACCGAATAAGATCCCCGAATAGGGTGATTCTTGCGGGTTGTGCATGCTGCTATTTTAGGGCCACAGCAATCTATAAATCTATATAATTATACATATACATACATATATACGAATAAATAAAATTGGAGTGTCTGTTTGTAATATCTAAATAATATCTTTTAAATGCATGCATATGAAAATATATACGGCACTTATAACAGAAACACATATTTTTCAATTTTTGTCTGTCTGTCGATCTGTCTGTCTGTTTGTTCCGGCTAATCTCCTAAACGGCTGAACCGATTTTGACGGTACTTTTACTGGCAGATAGCTGATGTTATAAGGTGTAACATAGGCTACTTTTACTTAACAAAAATAATTAAAGTTCCGTGCAAAAAAATTAAAACCCTTGAAATTGGAAACAAAATCCGATGCAAAAAGGGAAGTAGGCAATATTTTTTTTATAATAATTTCACGCGAACGAAAGTCGCGGGTAACAGCTAGTCATAACTAAAATCATTATTTCTTTATTACCCGTCTCCTCAACGTAAAATGCAATCAGAACCTCACTATATTCTTTACATAACGTAATTTCTTTAAACCAATCCCCCGCATCCTTAGAGTGACATAAATCCAATCCACGTTGCCCAGTAGTGGGAATTATCGTCCGTTGCATAATTGGTTCAGTGCATCTGCATATAAATGACATGCCACTGTATGCTAATCAAGGTTTTTTGTCTCACTCGACGTTCATAAGGTAAAAGGAGTTATTTTCTTATTATGGCTGCTGTCTGGCGTCTTGTAGAAGATTTTTGCTATTCTATATGATTTGAGCGGCCAAAAAGAAGTGGCAGGTGGACAATGTGACAAATTGAGGTTTATGGTCTTCTGAAGAGACTATCTAAATTAAGTTATTTAGTCAATTCAATTAATATTTTAACTGAGGAAACTACCTTAAAAAAAATACTGTGTTGGTTTTTAGGCTTCCGTATCTCAAAAGGTAAAAAAGGAACCCTTATTAGATCACTCTTTTGTCCGTCTGTCTGTCTGTGTGTCTGTCTGTTTAAGATAGAGATGCGGATTGGTACCATGATAACGTCTCATCATGATTTTTGTTTTGAACATTTACAAATTTGTGAAAAACATGTTGTGTTCAACTATGTTGGGATCAGCTCCAGTCTAATCGGATGTAACTGAATACCAGTTCAGTAAGTCTGAGCTCCACACCCTGCTTACCACCTATCTAATTATTATATTGTCGTTTTCAACGAAATAAGCATCATTTTATCATCGTGTGGGACGTAGGTGCTGAAACATGCACGTCATTCATAACGAGTTTACATTTACATAACTTTATTCAGCATTGTTAATTTCTCTTCTAACTTATTCACTTGAGTAATTCATTAATTAATGACGTAGAAGCTTATATATTGCTGAGTTAATAATTGATACAGATTCATTAATTACACTTTTTCTCTTTTTTTTAAAATACGTAGCCCCACACTTGGATGTTTGGGCCTCCTGTATCCTGCCTGTTTAAATGTAAACGCACCCAGCGTTTTACAAACATTTAAACTCACAAACACAAACAGTCAGACCCGGAACAACTACCTGTAGGCCATACAAATATTGATTCCGTGCGGTAATCGAACCCGCGACACGCAGCTGTCAATCACATCACGACATCAAACGCAATGAGCAGTCAATCGCTCAACAACTGCGCCAACCAATTAGTAGGTCTATAACAAATTAGCAAAGTCTCACATAGACGAAATCCATGTAGGCACTGCCATGCAATTTTGGACTACTAGCTCATACCCGTGGGTTCGTCTACGTGGATTTCGGTAATTTACTATCCCATAAGATCGTACTACCTATATAAAAAGTATGGTATGTGTTATACTCAATACTCAATCTTTATTTGCATTCCTATGTCTTGGCTCATGGCACGAATTGTTAATTTGTTTCCAGGACATTAAGGCAGTGGAGGTTAAGACCCTAAATGCCATCAATCCCGGGCCATCAATAAAATCTGTCTAATACCTAGAATATGATGATAGTTCTTAGATATTTCCCTAACTGTTAATGTTAAATAATAAGTCATAACTAAAGGGTGTAAACAGACTCTTAACGAAGCCGAAAGGTACTTGTTCTTCCCGTCATTGCGATCATTTTTTTGTTCAAGACCATACCTGGGAACCTTCTAGTTACGGAGATATTGGGGGTCAAAGTTCCAACATTTTCACAAGTTTTTTTTAAAAACATGTTTTTACATACATACATACATAAACTCACGCCCTTTTCCCATGGGGGTAGGCAGAAACTACAGAACGCCACCTGCTACGATCCTTACATACTCCTTTTGCCTCGTCCACGTTCATGTTTTTAATGTAAGATATTTACTTTAAACACCTCTAGGACACCCTTACTATTCAATTCATCCATCAACACGATGTTTTGAGTGCATTTTATTGAGTCCTACTGTGAAACGTGATATTTCAGCCCAAAAAAAAAGTCATTTCCCAGCACAATTTCTTGCGGAAAGTTACTTAGTTTGATGTACATAATGCTTGGTTGACGGCTTCGTGAAGAGTCTGTTTACACCTTGTATATATGTAACACCATTTAATCTCTAGTTTTTAAATAGTATAAAAACAAATGTAAACTTGTAAGTTTATACAATTTCATGTTATATAACTTTTTACATTAAGTTCATTATTATTTCTGTGAGGCCGCAGCATGTTGGAGATTATAATTACTATTATTGCAACACCAACATTAAAATGCGAATAATTATGTTAACTGTGGCAACTCTGGCCCCTTCCATCTGCGACACTGGTCCAATACAGACGTACTTAATTCTAGACCGCCCTTTTATTTATCTTCCTCGGCATCAACGCACCAGCCCCTCATCAGCACCTACCACCTCAATCTCATAGCTACACATTGGCATTGGTATTATATCTAGGTTATAAACTATCCGTGTACCGTATTTTTTTGAAACGTTTTTGCGTGAAAGAGTAACAAACATTCATCCACCCATACTTACAAGCTTTCCCATTTATAATAGTTATTATGGAAGGAATATTTATTAGTTAGTTAAGAATAGACGACCACAATTTATTTCGGCAGGTGGACGAGGATGTCAAAATTCCATTCATTTATCCAAAAAGGTGTTTTATTCATACTCCCAGTTAGTCCAATTTCCTACTCCCCGCCACTAAAACGTTCACAAAAAGCAACATAACCCCAATATCCAGCTGACCGACTTTAAGTATTCTATTCATCGTTCGCAAAGTATGATTTTCTGTTCAAATTGCTCAAAGTTAAGTGCAAAGTCAAATAACGGAAGAAATCGCCGAACTTTCTTCGTTTGGGAGGCTGAGACCAAAATACACTGCGGTTTAATTCCCAGGCCAAATACGTAGGCCTAATCTCGACGCATGAGGCTTATGAGATACTCGATTTTATTACGGATTTCGCGACAAAAATTGGAGTTGGTTTTTTGAGTTATCATTTTTTTGCCCTTAGGGAGTCGTGGAGTTCCGAGGCGGCATTTATTGTCAAGAATGGGAGATAATTATAATATGAGAAAGTTGAATATATTAAATGCGTGGGTAATATTAAACATTGTATTTACATTCATAAGCCAATTTTATGTGTTCACAAAGTTACCGGCTGGTGAAAACTAAAGGAACAAAGAGAAATAAAAGAAACTGTGACAAACGGACGAACCAATACGTGTTAAAGAGACACGGAGACAGGACAAATACATAAATAAGGACAGGTAATGCTCTGAGAAGTAGATAGCAACGGTGATTTAGAAATATTGATGTTTACTGTACTCACAATAAAGAATGGTTTCCTTTGTTAATGTAAACGAGGAGATACCACTTCCATGCCTTTTTCGTGGTTCTAGTTTTAAGTGAGACTTCTAAGCATGCAGTCCTGGAGTCGATTCTAGAGTCAGGCATAATTTTAATGTCGTGGTTTGATTGATTTGCATTTTGATGAAGTGAAGTACGACTGCTGAGTAGGAGGTCCTGGGTTCACTTTCCAGGTCGAGCAAAGTGCTATTTAATTTTTCCATAACGAATTTCTTAGTAGCCGCCCGGAAACTCGATTCGTGCTCGGTTGATGACAATAGGCTCGCCCCGTATGACATGGAGCGCAACCATAATCGGCGAAATGTGGGTTTGCCTTGTTTTTTGGGATGGGAACCCTCCCGCACTGGGCGTACCGGATGGGAGTGTCAGACTTGTACTGGCTAAAACCCATCCATGTTCCTTCCTTGCCCTTTGTGTTCCAGGGCCGCGGTATCTCTTTCGAACAGTCCCGCAGCCCTGGCTGACATCGGTCCTTGCGAGCCCCTCCCAGTTTGCTGACATCTCTTTGAGGTGCGCGTGGAACACGGACAAGCCGTCAATGTGGGTTTGCCTAAGGCCGTTTGTCCACCGCCGCCGTCACCGGACCGTCACCGAGAACGAGATGACGGCGCCGATTTAGCGATACATGCATTTACTATGTGTCCACCGCACGCCCATCACCCGAGCGCCGTCATCCCGGCCGCCGATGTTTCGAGTAGTTCGGCGTGACCGCTAGAGGTTTTATGACGGGCCAATGTGCCGGCAACACAAAACACGTTTGTTCTTGTCCACACACTACCGTCGCACCGCGCTGTTCGCCCGTCATTTGTTTTGTCTATCATAAAAGGACATGATTTTTTTTGGTAGTTTATTCTGAGATAATTTAACCACTGCAAAGAAAATCATCACAGATAATACTGCACAATAGACTGCCTAATCTCAAGTTTCGAGCTGGAAATTGCCTGCATTTTCGAGAAAATAATATTTGTGTAGATGTAGAGAAGTTTTAATAATGTCAATAGATCTCTAGAACTGAGTCACCGATATATCGGCGCAGTGGACACACGATCGCCGTCACGTCATCTTAAACTCGGCCCGAAACAATCTCGTTCTCGGTGAGACGGTCCGGTGACGGAGCCTTGTCTTTCCCGGTGATTACCGGAGTGATCTAATGAGGGAACTATTGCCAAGAATCCCACCATTGTTCATTTCAATAAATATTAACCTCCCGTTTCACAATACATACTGTTTAATAAGACTGTCAATACGGGAAATTATCTGCCAATTCCCTTGGATGCTTCGTGGCCTGGATATTCTGATATATTGCGTATTAAAATGTATTATGCACTGCCAAACGGGAAACCAGTGCCATTTATATTGACAGAAAATATGTATTTGTGCGGTTACTGATGCGTTTTTTATTGCTCAACGAATGACGTTGTCTATTTGCTTGCCAAGTGTGGTGGAAGTATCACCTACTTATGGAGCTTTGTATAGTAGGCGATAGCAAAGGCATTTCTCATAGTGAAATGACACGTGGCTGGAGAATTTTTAATTAGTGGAAAATAAACGATCATTGATTTCATCGTCTATCTTTGATTTGATGGCAAAAAAAATAACTTAAAAATGATGTTCAGTTGCTTATATTTTTCTAAGATAGGTCCGAAAATCACTAATAAGTGGCGCGCCACAGTTAAAACTTGTTTGAACTGTCAAGTGTCTCTGTTATGTCACTGTCAATAATGTCAATTTAAGGAACCCGCGGCCTCGAGTACCCAATGGTGGTTAAGCGTTTTTTATTGCCGGGTCCCGCAGTACACGCTGGCGTTTTAGGGGCTAAGTTCGCTACAAAAACATTAATTATCCCCTATTTTCAATAAACATTTTTTAATGCTCATTAATAGGAGTGGCTACTAGCGGTTCTTATTCTTAGCGTGATAATGGCAATCTTATTTGGGTCGGCCCAAAATTTGGGGATGAGTTTGGCTTTTAACTACAGCCATCAGCTTCTGCCACAAGACAGGTACCAGCGTCTAAACCTATACGTTGTATGTCAGCGACTGAATCTTAGATTTCTATAAGGTTTATAATAACCTCCTGGGTTTATCATGAACACAAACTACAAAATAAAAACCTGTAGTTACAATTAAACAAACAAAGCCTGTTTCTTCTACTACTTCCTTTGACTGGTAATTCGTATGTTCAACTCTCAACATTGTGCTGACCGAAACAACATTTCTGTACAGTCCGTCAAAAATAAACCACTTATTTTGTTCGGAGTATTTTCAAATATAAACCTGGTATTTTAGTAAAATCCTACTGAAGTATACTAGAGGCGATCGAGAACCAATCAACGTTTTGAGAGCAGCTTTAGTACATAACGCAGATTGAGTTCGCCTCTCTACAATCAAATGCACGGGATAAGTGAAAAATGCACGGCACAGCTAAATGCAATCAGTGCCAGCAATGTGTCCGTGCACGAGGTGATTGTTAGTCTGCTTATAACTTATCTAGATTCATTTCAGAAGCAATCTGTAAAGATTTTTTGATGAAACTATTTGACAGAGTGAAAAGATTTAGTTAGGTATTGGATCTTGAAGAAGTGGTACTTTTTTCAGTGGGTTTGGATTTGATTGAAAACAACCTAGCTTTTTTTTAAATATATTTACAAATGGATTTATAAACGTCAGGCCTTGAAATATGGTGATGATAAGGCGGTTATGAAAAAAGAAAATTGAACCGTCTAACTCTTTCTACGAAGAAAAAACAATATGTAGTTGGAACTGTAGCGGCCTTCAGTACAAAAAGTACTACAGCAACATAGAACAAAAAGTACTACAGCAACATAGAACAAAAAGTACTACAACGCCATCTATGACACAGACGATGAACTTAACAGCGAAAGACACCTAATTCCTAGATCGCGCAAGTAAAGTTATCCGAGACTACATAGAAGAACCCGACAGACAACTATCGGGCAGCAGCTCACCAGCCATAACACCCTTCTGGTCGGAGGATCCTTCCTTTTTCTATGGAGGATGAAGAACTATACACCCTGTTCTTGATACTCCCAAAGAATCATTATTCTAATTGCACAATTCTAGGATCCTAGATACCAACTAGAATTATGCTAATCATATTGCTGTAATAAGCGATTTCCGAAACGATGATATTGATTCAGAGGACCGCGTTACCTAGTGGGAACGGCAGTGATATACAAGTTGTTCAACTTGCAAGTCCTAGGTTCGTTACCCGGCAGTCGCCACATGCTCTGAAATAAGTGAATATAATAAACACACCGTGAGGAAACCATGTCCATAGTGTGCATGTTCTACTATTAAAATTTCGAAGACATGTAACATCCCTCTGAGAGCAGCGGTGGCCCGAAAAATTCGAAGACATGTGACATCTACCAAACCGCAATGGGTCCGCGTGGAGGATAATAGCCCATTCCCTCTCTTAGAGATGAGGCCTGCGTCCCAGCAGTGAGAACATTTAGGCTGACAATGATGCAACATCTACCAACCCGCACTAGGCGCGTGTGGTGGACGGCCCACTCCAACGCCTAGAAATAGTTCTACCTAAATAACAATTGTTTTTCGTTTTACTTGTTAGCAAATGAATCTATTTCGGCAACGAAATGATCATTGAAATAATAGCGAAGTATTTTGAAAGCATGCGTAGGTCGAATTGAGACGTGATATAATTCCGCCTATTCTTGTCATTATTTATATTTATTTCTGTTGTTTTATTGAGTAGGAAGATACTTGTGTTTCTGTAGGCGTGTTTGGACGTAACAGACAGCTTTCACTGAAGTAGATGATAGGTAAGCAGAGCCTGCAGTCCGCAGACCGATGTCAGCCAGGGCTGCGGGCTGTTCGAAAGAGATACCGCGGCCCTGGAACACAAAGGGCAAGGAAGGAACATGGATGGGTTTTAGTCAGTACAAGTCTGACACTCCCTTCCGCTCTGCCCAGAGCGAGAGAAGTCATTTGATGATTTCCCATCCGTAAAAAAAAAAAAAAAAAAAGAGCCTGCAGTCTCCGCTCGGGTAGATGATAGATAAGCAAAGCTTGAACTGTGTAAATAAACATCTCCTGTTGAGGATCTAACGTTTGAGAGAGGCGATAGACCGGTGCAGCAGTAAACTACATTGTTACTCTATCCTGATTGATTTTAAACAAACTATTTGTACACTAGACACTGAGAGCAGCGGTGGCCCAGTGGTAGCGACTCTGACTTACGAACAGTAAGTCGTGGGTTCAAACCCAGGCAGGCGCATTACTTTGTGTAATTTATTTCATCACCATTGCTCTCAAAAACGGTGAAGGAAAACATCGTGAGGAAACCGGCATGTCCTAGAACCAAAAATTCGAAGATGTGACATCTACCAATCCGCACTGGACCCGCGTGGTGGATCATACCCCATTCCCTCTCTTAGAGAGGAGGCCTGTGTCCCAGCAGTGGGAACATTATAGGCTGATGATGATGATTATTTGTACACACCGTTCTACAAAAATTAAGCAAGATCAAACTGACTGCCCCTAACCTTACATTCACTGTAAACTATGGTCAAGTCTTATTCAAATAAGGTTGAGATTCGGTTTACCTCCCATCTACATGGATGAAAATAAAAGTATTGGATACAAGCTTATGCCCGCGGCTTGGCTCGCGTTATGGTTGGAAATTATCCGACAAGAACATTTTAAATATAGCCTGTGACACTCTGGAATAATGTAGCTTCTCATCAGTCAAAGAATACTTGAAATCAGATCATTTGTTTCGAAGATTACCTCCTACATGAACATTTACAATCTTTACCTCGTTATATTATACGCATGTGCTTTTAACCGACTTTCTTCAAAAAGGAGGAGGTTCTCAATTCGGTAGTATGTTTTTTTTTTTGTGTTTGTTACCTCATATCTCCGTCGTTTCTTAACCGATTTCAAAAATTCTTCTTTTATGTGAAAGGATATACTTCCCGATTGGTCCCATAGAAATTTCATCAAAATCGGTTGAGTAATTTGGTATGTTTTCACGTTAATTGCTATATCACGCGACGACGCCTGAAGTCTTGCATGTTTAATTTGACATACTTCCTGATTTTCGATTGAATTAAAAATTTGCACGCTTATGTATATCGCGTGATAGTACAATATATCGATGACATGGAGCTGATCTGATGATGGAGCTGGACGGCGGCCTTAGGAACTCCGTTATGAAACGACATAAACCCATCGAGTTTGGGCTAGTATGATTCGTCTTGACGAGTACTTTGTCTCTAGATGTTACCCAGGGTCTGATGATGAAGCTGGAAGGTGGCCATAGGATCTCCATGATAAAACGACGTAACCGCATCAAGTTTGGGCTCGTTTGATTCGTCTAAATGAGCAGTTTGTCTATAGATGGTATCCGGGGTCGGATGATGGAGCTGTAAGGTGGCCATAGGATCTGCGTGATAAAACGACATAAACGCATCGAGTTAGGGCTCGTTTGATTCGTCTAAATAAGTTGTTTGTCTTTAGATAGTATCCAGGGTCTGATGATGGAGCTGTAAGTTGGCCATAGGATCTGCGTGATAAAACGACATAAACGCATCGAGTTAGGGCTCGTTTGATTCGTCTAAATAAGTTATTTGTCTTTAGAAAGTATCCAGGGTCTGATGATGGAGCTGTAAGGTGGCCATAGGATCTGCGTGATAAAACGACGTAACCGCATCGAGTTTGGGCTCGTTTGATTTGTCTTAATGAGTAGTTTGTCTTTAGATAGTATCCAGGGTCTAGTGATGGAGCTGTAAGGTCGCCTTAAGAACTCCGCTATAAAACGACAACCCCATCGAGTTTGGACTCGTTTGATTCGTCTTGACGATTACTTCCTTAAAGTTCTGGTTACAATATACAAATTAATTCATGATTAGAATTTGTGTGGTATGCTAAAAGTCTACAACTTAAAACGGTAAAATAAAAAACTTTCTGCGAAAAAAAACCGACTTCCAAAAAAACACAAAAAAAAACTAATATAACTTTTTTTTAAATTACTTTCGGAAGTCGGTGACAAAAAATGACAATGAAACAAACAAAGTCACCAACTTCCGAAGGTAATTTAAATTTTTTTTTAGTGTTTTTTTGGAAGTCGGTTTTTTTTTTTTAATTTGACGTTGTATGCAACTTTAATAATAATCAAGTCATGTACCAGTACCTACATAGGACCAAAAGTTTATCATTTATTCTCGTTGGATCTCAGTTTTGAATCCCGGAAGGTAATTCTTTTGAAATTTATTTGCTAGTACATTTAAACATTGAATACATTATCTTAATTAAGTGCAAACTCTAGTCTTTAGAAGAAAGAATAAACATTTTTATATAAATAAAATAAATAATGCCTAAATGAACCAATTTTGATTAAGCTCTAAAAATAAAATCCGGGGAACCAAGTTAAAATAAAGCCCACATCCTACATGGCTTCTATTTACATAACCTTAACCTTTTAACATTATACATAACATTAACCGTCTGTCTAATACGAAAGCCCGAAGGTCTGACAGTGTGTGGTCTGACACTCTGAGGTCTGTCACCAAAAATAAACTGTCAACATATTGTTTTCACAAAAATGTCACGGCACCAGAGCGCATGCGCGCGCCGGCCGGCCGGCTCTCAATTAAATATGTATTGCCAGATTTAGGGATGGTTTCCCGAAAATTGAGAAAATGGAGGGAAATTATATGAATACTAAAGTGAGTGCAATGGAGTGAAAATGGCAATGTTCGTGGGGTTGATGATTAACTTAAGGTTTTTACTATTGATTTGGAGGAACCCTGTGTCCCCGCAGTACATTATAGATGTTGTTTCAGAAAACGATGTGCACAATCTAAAGGATTATATGAAAACCCATTTTAAAAACTCCGACATAACCATGAAATGAAGGTAGTGAAGGTGAAATCCAAGCCTAACCTTAACAGCTACGACCTCGTAGCCGTCGTAGCTGTATGCTACGCCGTAGCTGCCGCGTAGCACTATACTCGTACTCGCGAAATAATAAAACGGTCCGTCTTCATATATTTGAGACGCTATATTTAATAATTGTCAGCCTCCAGTATATTAAAAAAAATATTGTGTTTATTGACTACCTCACTAGTTTTACTTCTTCTTTTACTTTTGTTTTTTTTGTAACTTTAAACCAACAGAATTAGATTCCAAATAAATTAAAGTAACTCTAGGTATTTACGGTTTAAATCTAGCAACACCAAGCCGGTATCTTATCATCTAGCATCTGGCAGTTGACAACTGACGCGCGCACGGACTGCACGTCCCCTCGCGCTCCAGACGCGGATAAACACGCGAGTTCTAAAGTAATGTGAAGTACGGAGTTGTCATACTTTAGTGAATGAGAATAAGTTCTGAATAATGTGACAAGAGTAGTGCAGTGATACATTATTATTAACAATGTTGTTGTTATTAATTGGCATGTTTGTTGGTGAGTTTGGTTAACTTTTTAATAGATATAAAGACGTTTGGCTAGATTTTATTAGCCATTAAATTAACCAAAGCTACCTTGTACTTATGTAAGCCGATTCAGCCTATGATCACATTCAAGGGCCATTTTTGTTTAGCGGTATGCTATGGTCAAAATATTATAGAGCCTATCTACATGTATGGTAACAGTATGAACAGTTTAGGACATTTGAAATGGAGATGGTCACTTCTTGCTGCCGTTTGAGTGCAAGCTAGGCTTATTTCATGATTGTGTTTTTGGTTGGAAATTAATAACCATTGCGTGTGTAAATCTCCTCATCATCTCAAGGAGCTCGTGGCAAAATAATAACAGCCACTCGGGTCGATCTTTAGGTTAAGCCGTGCTTGCCTAGGTTGGTCTGTGGATGGGTGACCACCTATTACGTACCGAGTTTCCTCCGTGCCTCGGAAAGCATATTAAGCCGCTGGTCCCAGCTGTCATTTGTACATCTTTGACAGTCGTTATAGGTAGTCAGTGGCTCAAAAAGTCTGACAACCAGTCTTACCAAGAGGTATCTTATTACCCAGTATTAACTGGGTTGTGGAGGTCAGATAGGCAGTCGCTCCATGTCAAATACTGGTATTTCAGCTGCATCCGGTTAGACTGGAAACCGACCCCAACATAGTTGAGAAAAGTCTAGGCAGATGATGATGATTCGTGTAAATCTCCTATTGGATCAGGAGACTACATTAATCTATCTAGTTTATGGCAAATCATCGTGCGGAATTCATGACTAAAAACATTTCTGCAATTTATGGGGTACCAACAAATGTAGGTACAAAAGATAATTCTAGAAGTAACAAAGGCTTCAATAATAATTTATGAGCGTCGTTTTTTAACTAGGTTATCTGGACGAATAAATATGACAGCTGTTCTGATTGATTGATCGTTATTTTTTACAAATAAAAGGGATTGAGTTTTCAAGTGATTTATGATAAATGGAGGTTTGGTCCATTGAACATCTTTCGTGGTAATCAGCTTAATGTTTTTAAGCCGATTAATATCGGTTATTAAAAATGTAATATGAATTTGGGGAAATTACTAGAACATAATTCATTTATTATTTTAATCGAATTGTTGTATGAAAACTGAACATTTTAATGAGTTTTGAAGTAGAACATATGCTGCGTTTTCGTTAGCATTTCATGAAATTTCATTAACAGTTTTTGAATGTTTGCATAAATAATTTCAGCACTGAATATATTTTACTGACCAGGCTACAAGCTAAACGTAGTTTCTTTAGATGCGGATATTTTAAAGTGTACATACTGTACACGCTCGTAACATTATCTAGAAAACAAAGCTACTTATTGCATGTAATTTTAGTTGTCTGTTAAACTAATGATGTTTGTGTAGATTCAAGTGTATTGTAGAAAAAATCTATAAAAACCTTACGACCCTAGACCCAAGAATTCAATCATTTCATCATTCAGACCTTTCCAATATATAACTTACTTTACGAGGATCTAAATCTTATCAAATCTAATATCTACATAAAAACTCTACTTTGCCAAAACACGCAAAATATTGACCTAATAACAAAGTTACTATCTTAGAGGTTCCGACAAAAAACGCGTCAGTTTTTTGCCTAATCAAAGCCGATAGGTCTGACGTTCTACTTAGAGGGTATACAAAACATATTATTATGTACGTAACATGACATCGGAATTATCGATGTGATGTGTGCTTAGACTAGTCTTCCTGACACCCACAATGCTTTTCATAAACGGACAGCTTGGACCGTAAAGGTGGAATGTGCAGTCATTAAAAGTCTCAAATTCTCCGATTAGTTTTTTTTTTTTTTTTTTTTAATATCTTTTTTTTCCGATTTTGTCACAAACTGGACACAATTTCAGACTACGGAGTAATTCTTGATTTAATTAGTAATATTTCACCTAACCTAGGAATAAAACCCTGGACTCTTCACGTTCAGCAGTCACAATTGCGACCACGCGACCAAGAAGCAGTCAAAACAGTGGGTAGGCAAACATTCAATAAGACCCAGTGGGTAGAATGCGTAATGCCATCAGTAATAGTCTAGCTCCATCAGCCTTACCTCTTGGCCACGACCTCCATGCTCAAGTGAGACGCGGCTTGCGACAATGACTGCTGAGAAAACAAAATAAATGAAATTGTATAAGGCTATTCACCATAGTCGTATTTTTTCGTCACAAATGACGCGCATTAAACACGCTTTAAACGAGATTTAGTCGCAGCCATTAGACCTATGCACACGTTTATAAATCCAGTGGCGACGTAAACACGCGTCCTCTACGCGTATAAAACTATACCCCGTATGTATGCGCACGTTTGTATCGCTTTGTAAGCGCATTTGAATCAATACAAACGCAAAAATCTGGTTTTACGTCACCGTGTGAATGCGCTCTTAGAGCAAGACGCGGTTTGCGGAGTGACGGTACTCACTCGAAAAAATCTAGTGACGCGCTCGCGTGTCGTTGAAACAAGTCGCGACATTAAGTCGCATCGCATGTAGCCGTAAACGGGATCTTAGTTCTTTCAGTCAATCACGTACTGAAACCATTTGAATCTTCCGCATACATGAGTTCTTGTATATTGCTTCCATTGATTTCCAACAAAAGATAGATAGTGGTGTATTAAAAGATAGCTTGTGTGGATTTATTTACTGGTAAAGGAAATATATAGTGCTCATTAGTTGTTTATATTGTTTTAGGAAAATAAACTACGTTCATAGTAGCTCTGTTAATTGAATTTTTGTTCTTTTTTTCTTATTACAATCAGTTCATTTTATTAGGTTTGATATGCTTTAAGGTACAGTAATTAATCTACTTACGATAAATTGATTTTGTAAATGATTGATTACAACCACTAGACCAAAGAGTGATGGTGGTAACCCACCGGGCACGAGGCCCTGGGTTCAACTCTGAGCCCGGGTAAAATGTTATTGGGTTTTTCTATCAGGAATGGGACTTAAACGTAATTGGCGAAATGTAGGTGTGTTGTGGGGAGCAATTATAGGCGTCATGTTATGTTATAGTCTCGCTTTTGCACAGGAAGCTCTAAGAAGGAAGGTCGTAACATAAAAAAATGAAATAATATGTATATCTGTCTCATTTCACAGATAAAAGCTCTTAACCTTGCTTCACCAAGGCGATGTGATAATAAACACACCAAAGCAATTGTCTGCAAAAACACTAGCACTCAGAAAATTACGAGGGTACGTTATCACGGACCAAATAACTGTAGGTAGATCCCGTACTTAAATAGTAAAAAGACAATTTAACGAATTACGAGCAGTAACCCGATTTCTTTACTTAGCTTTTAGGCTCATCCTCAACTACGGCTACGCATTCGAAGAACGTGGCAAAATAAGACTTTTCATAAACGAAGCGACTCAGGTGCCAACACAGTATTAAAATTGTTTGCTCCTATTCCAGCCGCTCGGGTCGATCTTCAGGTTAAGCCGCACTTGCCGAGGTTGGCCAGTGGATGGGTGACCAACCATTACATACCGAGTTTCCTTCATGTCTCAGAGAGCATGTTAAACCGTTGGTCCCAGCTATCAATTGTAGATCTTTGACAGTCGTTAAGTAGTCAGTGACCCGGAAATCTGACAACCAGTTTTACCAAGGGGTATCGTATTATCCAATACTAACTGGGTTGTGGAAGTCATATAGGCAGTCGCTCCATGTAAATACTGGTATTCAGCTGCATCCGGTTAGACTCGAAACCGACCCCGACTTAGTTGGGAAAAGGCTAGGCAGATGACGATGATTCGCTACAATCAATACATATTACAAAACCAAGTCCTCCGCCGCGTTTGTCTGTCTGTTCGCGATAAACTCAAAACCTACTGCACCGATTTTTATACTGTATAATGGTTTTAGTATATAATTTGTCAAGTTTTTGTTGCGGAAACAGGATCAAAATTTCATGATTACTTTTGGTCACGATAATCGAAATCTACGCGGGCGAAGACGCGGGCATTAGCTAGTCATTAACAAAAAAAACATAAGGTAAATTGTTGCAATAAAACAGCTTATGGACAAAAGTAAGCTTAACCTAGAATTGTATTTTCAGAAACCCACATTGCGACAGCGAGATTTGCTAATTAGTGGGTTAGTGTTGCGCTGTTCACGGAGTGCCTTTGGAATACTAGTGCACTCTGAATCTGGTTATTCTTTGAGTAGGTAGCTGGTTACCTTTGAGTAGCGTCGTGAACGATAAGGTTTGCGTCTGAATGATGACGTGTGTTTTTGAAGGATTGACTTATTAAGTACGCTAACTACTATTTACTTCTAAGGAAGGTCGACCACGACACCATTGAAAAGTAACTTGTTACACACACAAATCCCCAATGAGTAGACAGAATGTTACAGCACTCAAAATATTTGTTAAATTAAGCCTTATTTACAAAACTGAGTTTGAGAGAGTTATTTACAAATAGCTGTCTATCTATACCAAAGCAGAAAAACGGACCAGAAACTCCATGGACACGCATTTAATTTTTTTTTTTAAAACGTTGCTTCACACTAGAAATTTCTCCTGTATCGTGCCTGCGTTCACAAACATTTAAACTCACATACACAAACAGCCAGACCCGGAACAACTACCTGTAAGCCATACAAATATTTGTTCCGTGCGGAATCGAAACCGCGACTCGCAGCGTGGCAGTCAATCGCTCAGCCACTGCGCCAACCGTGCCGTCAAAGTCACTACAACTATTATTTCAATAGCGGTCCGTACACTACGTCATAAGTCGCATCGTGGATAATTTGCCTTACACTTAGTACCTACGGTTTTATATACTTCTATGTATATTCATTTCGTTAGTCTAGTCTGAGTAAGTTTACGATCTGAGCTATAATGTGAGACGTGCTAGGAGTCGTCCACGGTTGCGTGAAACGTACCGGGATTTATCGTACGTGAGTTATTTGTAAGCTTTGGCTTGTGACTTTGCCCGTGTGGATTTTAGTAATTACCCCAAAGTAACGTACTAACGGGACAAAAAGTAAGAGAAAGTATTTAGTAGTCCCCACAGACGCACACACAAAAAAAACCCGGCCAAGTGCGAGTCGGACCCGCGCACGAAGGGCTCCCGTACCATTATCTATAAAAACGGCAAAAAAATCATGTCTGTTGTATGGGAGACCCCTTAAATATTTATTTTATTTTAATTTAACTATTTATTTTTAAAGTGAATATACAACTAAATATTCTGTGAATATTTCAAGCGTCTACCTGTCGCTGTTATTAATATCGAGCAAAAAAACGGTAAAAAACACGTTTGTTGTATGGGAGCCCCCCTTAAATATTTATTTTATTATGTTTTTAGTGTTTGTTGTTATAGCGGCAACAGAAATACATCATCTGTGAAATGTCAACTGTCTAGCTATCACTCTTCATGAGATACAGCCTGGTGACAGACAGACAGACGGACGGACAGCGGAGTCTTAGTAATAGGGTCCCGTTTTATCCTTTGGGTACGGAACCTTAAAAAACGTTAAATTAACAGTACAACCAAATGATTAGTAAACATATAACAACAAAAAACTAACAAAATTAATTAATTAATTAACTATATGAGGCCAAAAGTCCCCAAGTCAGTATGGTGCTGTAACATTAAAAAACAAACGTCTCAGCGCTGGTATAAAGCAGAAGGCTAGGCTGGTGGTAAAAAATACAATAATATCTCAACCCAAGTTAACGTCTACCTATGTGTAATGTTGGCATTATTTGTGGTAAATAAATAAGGTGTGGCAAGGACTCATAGATAGACAATTTACTTTTAAAGTTATCAAATTAATAAGGATTATCCATTTAAACAAACAAGCTATTCCTACGCTATGGCTTGTCTACCGATTTTCGGTACAGTAGTAATATGAAATTAAATTGGCATTTATAAGGATGATGAT
The DNA here is from genome assembly GCA_950005105.1 of Lycophotia porphyrea. Lineage (NCBI taxonomy): Eukaryota > Metazoa > Arthropoda > Insecta > Lepidoptera > Noctuidae > Lycophotia > Lycophotia porphyrea. The sequence continues at coordinate 895,479 of OX465389.1, forward strand.
TTATTTACGACTGATTGCATATGATTAATTGGTACATAATTTAGATGTTAATGTCGTCAGTTTAATTATAATAAGTTTATTTATTGAACGATTACTTCGTTTAACAATGATATATTATAGTTTATTTTTTAAAATGGCTCGTTTGACATCACAAACATTTTAGGTTTCCTCTCTGACTACTCTAAGTGGAAAGACTGAATCGAAATCACTCTATGTTTTACCTCTGTACTAAATATATAATAATAAATTATAATTTTTAGGGTTCCGTACCTCAAATGGTAAAAAAAGGAATCCTTATAAGATCACTCTCTTGTCCGTCTGTCCGTATGTCTGCCCGTTTGTCACCACCGATTTTCTCAGGAACGGGTGGACCTAGCAATTTGAAATTTATACCAGATACTGAGGTCTATTTATAGTCCCTATTAGGTCGATAAAAATCAAGGTCCTGAGTCAACGCGATAAAAAGATATGGGCTAATTTAGTTTTTCGCATTTCATTTTTTTTTAATTTTTCTATTTTTTTTTAATTTTTTTACCAAAATTGACGATTCTGGGTCAACCGGAAGTACCCTATAGGTTTTGGGTCGAAAACCTATATGGTAGTTCCCGTTGACCTAGAATCACGAAATTTGGCAAGAAGCAATGTCTTACAGCAAATATGTAGTTTAATAACAAAATACCTAAAAGTTTATACGGAACCCTCGGTGCGTGAGTCCAATTAGTTGCTTTTAAAGTATATATTCTATTCTATTTTGCAAGCTTAGAGTCTATTATATTTTTTATTTCCAGTCAGCTAACCTTTTCCACCTTCTAAAACCCATTACCAATTTTCCAACTATCAATACCCACATCTTGGCTAACCCTACCGTGGAACCTTGACTCCGTTTATTTCCGTTGTTATTGCGGACTTGTGCGAATTTTTAATATGCATGTTATTACATGGTCGAAAGCGAGTCAAGGGCGAGGGGGGTGTTAGGGGGGCAAAAGATTTGAAAGCTCACCTATTGTTAGTACTACATACATATTTAATTTTACGTTTATATCCCTCAAGGGGCCCAGGTAGCAAAGGTCGGGTTTGAAACTTTGGGGCTTACGTGGAAGTGGACGTTTGCGGACCGGCTTAGAGGTGACAGGGTTAATATGCAGCTTTTAGCTTTGGTTTATGTCAGTGTCAACTGCTTCTATGTGTAGGAGATAAAGAATCAAAGCACAAACGTAAATAGTCGTGACTTTGTTCGTTCGAGAAAGTATTATACCTAATGTCGATTTGCTGGGAATTCGTGTTGCTCTTTTTCGTGGGGTTGGAGAACCAGCAATGACATACACATGCTCTTTGTATACTAGAGAATAGGTATTTTGTTGTAAACTGAACGGTATATGAGACTTTAAACGAGTTTTTGTATGTATGATCTTAGGTAGTTGTAATACTTGACTTAATTGAATGCCTGAGAATGGTCCAAGGGGGCGGAGGCCTATTCTCAGCAGTGGTTGGAACAAGGTGAACAACATAGATGATGAACTTTGATAGAACAGTTTAACCATGGAGTTTCATACTCATTCTTCTCCATAAGATACGTTTTGGAACGGGGGACTAGCTGTTACTTTCTATCTGACACTAAAAAAATCGCTCATAAATGGTTTGATTGTAATAATCTGAAAGTCCCTTTACTTTTTGAACTAAAACGAAAAATACAAATGTCACGGTTCCATAGAAAAATAAAGTCAAACATTCTTGATATTAATCTTTAAGCAGTCCACTCCAAGTTCAGTCCTTATAACTTATGTATTCACTTATATGTCCTTTGTGTCTCACTTATAGCATACGATCACATACGGAATACTATGATGTGTTATAGCGATTACTGTTGAGATGGCGATATACTTTTATATAAAGTTGTCTCTTTCTGGCCCAGTACATCTGAAATGGAAGCTTCACAGTCCAGTAAGTTTTTATTATGTATGAAGAAGGATATTACTCGTAGTCTTGAAAGTTTTTGCACGAGCACCGTATGTACAGGGTGTTATATTAAAGTTGCGCGAGATTTTGTTGCTATTATAGATTCTGATTGTTTAGGCTTGTGTGGGGCGGTACCTGTTTGTCTTTCAACAATATTTGTTTAATGATATAATGTTTTGTGGAAATTGTGGGAGTTGAGCCGTTTATTGAGGATTGTTTGATATTGTTAGAAGAGTTAAATTGTTTTGGCCCCCGGGATATATCGACCATCAATTTAATTATCTATGTTGTCAATTAAATATGATTTTTGTTTAATCGTTAAAATAAAAAGCATCGTACTGTGATTGTCATCAAGTATTAAAAGATTTATGTCAACAATTGTTCTTAATATTTAAAAACTGGCCAGTGCGAGTCGGACTCGCGCACGAAGGGTTCCGTACCATTATCTATACAACATTAGACACACGTTTTTTTAATATTTATTTTAATATAATTGTTTATTTTTAAAGTGATTATACAACTAAATATTGTGTGAATATTTCAAGCGTCTACCTGTCACCGTAATTAATATCGAGCAAAAAAAAGGCAAAAAATCACGTTTGTTGTATGGAAGCCCCCCTTAAATATTTATTTTATTCTGTTATTAATATTTTTTTGTTATAGCGGCAATAGAAATACATCATCTGTGAAAATTTCAACTGTCTAGCTATCACGGTTCATGAGATACAGCTTGGTGACAGACGGACAGACAGACAGACAGACAGACGGACGGACAGCGGAGTCTTAGTAGTAGGATCCCGTTTTACCCTTTGGGTACATTAGTAGGTCCCTATATATTTTCTATATTATTTAGAAAACCTTCACACCTATGAGCCGACACGACCTAAACATAAGTGACTCCGCACATACGCCTGCAATATTTACATAGTCTGTGGTTATTCCCATAAGTGCTGCACTTAGCTGATGTGTGGTGCAAGTCAGGTGAGCTGGTGTGTGCCGAACGAGGGCAAAAGTGTGTCAGGCTGGAATTGTTGAATTAAATACAGGGTGTAAACAGACTCTTTACGAAGCCGTCAACCAAGCATTATATCAAGTATTATTATTATTATCAAACCAAGTACTTTACGTAAAAAATAGTGCTGGGAAACGACTTTTATTTTTGGGCTGAAAAATCACGTTTTACATTAGGACTACCGCACTCAAATCATTGTGCTGATAGATGGGTTGAATAGTAAGGGGGTCCTGGAGGTGTTTAAAGTAAAAATCTCACAATAAAAACATGCATTAAAAAAAAAAACTTGAGAAAAAGTTGGAACTTTGACCACCAATATCTCCGTAACTAGAAGTTTCCCTGGTATGGTTTAGAACAAAAAAATGATCGCAATGACGGGAAGAACAAGTGTCTTTCGGCTTTAAATAACACATACGTATAACTCCCATTTTTTATTAAGGCGTCCCATAAAATTATTAAATACTGAAGTAAAAATAAAAAAAAAACAAGCTTTTATTCAAGTGCATTAAACGAAAATCAACATGTTTATCTATCAAAGTCAAGTTAGTTAATTAAGTTTCGTATTTGTGCTATTAACCATTGAAGAATTCTCTCGTGAGAAGACGAAGTCTGTTGGATAAAGTTATTTCTATCATAAAAATTTATCATCATCAGAACCAAAGGTGTGCAAAATTTCAGGTGAATCAGTTGAAGGGAACTAGTTTTAAAAATCAATTGTTAAAACCTTGTGACATATACTCGTACTAGGATATCGCCCGTAACTTTTTAATTACCTAACTGGTCATATTTTTACATTTTTCTCCTCAACTAGAGAGATAATGGTGCCGATTCCCTTGTTTACAAACTAAACCAAATTTAAGTTCAGTGCATCTTTTTCTTTCTATTTCATTAAGAAAAAGACAGAAGATAAATTTTAGTTTAGTCCTGTCAAATTAACCAGCGCCTGACACAAGTTTAGACGTGATTAAAAAGTTGACTACTAAAATTACATCAAATTACGTCAGGTGCCGACTAATTTGACAGGACTAAACTAATATTTATCTTCTGTCCTTTTCATAATGAAATAGAAAGAAAAAGATGCATTCAACTTAAATTTAGTTTAGTTTGTGAACAAGGGAATCGGCACCAATGTAAAACTTTTACACAAAACACATCTCTTCTCGTTAGCCGCAATTATTTCAGAACACTCCGTTGTCACTATTTTGACAGCACACTAATTAAATTGAGCCTACCGTACGCTGTACCTTTTAAAAATATACGCCAAAAATACCGCAACTAAATGTAAACTTTACCACGATCATAACAAGATACAAAATTGAATAAGCAACATTTATTAGAAGTGACAGCCCAATTCACAGGTGCGGCTGAAACAAAATTATGATTAGTTAGGGCTGTGCCACATTAGTTTCTGGTAGTAAGAACAGTCAGGGTTGGCCCTGAACGGCAATAACTTTTGTTGTTCAATTACCTTGGCTAAGCGTAGACGGGATCCATCAAAAAAGATGTGTGTGTGCGTACAGAATATTTTTGTGTTCTTATATACGTGTGTGTAAAGGTAATGGGGGTAACCCCAATGTATTGAGTTTCATAGTAACCGGTAGTGACGTGAAGTGCGGTAATAATTTAAGCGGGTAATTCAATACGCTTTTAGCTAAGCATGTGGGAAATGTGCGTTTATATGTTAAATTATTTACATACTTAATGTTGCTGTAATAACTGGATACAATGGTCTTGTAGGAAATTTACTTTATTAAACGCAATTTCCTTTCTTTATTACTTTTAATATTGTGAACGCCGTCGAAGTGGCTTGGTTATGGACGAAAAAAATTGGTCAATGAGACAAAAAAGAAGAATATTAAGTTAAAAGCAGGTAGGCATTAAGTCCGCCTTTGTAGAGTTTTTTATACTTGTGCATAAATTTTTAATAAATCCTTACTAATATTATAAACGCGAATGTTTGTTACTCTTTTAAACGTTCGTTAAAAACTACTGAACGGATTTGTATGAAATTCGGAACACAGATAGTTTATAACCTGGATTAACACGTAGAAGACTTTTTATCCCGATAGTGTATTCCCGTGGGAAATTATCGAACTCTACGCGGGCGAAGCCGCGGGCATAACCTAGTAAATAATACTGACTCTATTAAAAAAAAAATCTTATGACCATCTTTTAACACTTTTCGTAGAAACAACCTTAGGTTGGTAAATGCATTTCTCAACTTATCACTTCCACAATATTTCTAGATTATTAAACAAAGATCACACACGTCCCTTTAAAGGTCACTACACGTTATGGCTCATAGACGTGATAGACGCTGTACCCAAACGATCCATAGACACACACCGTGAAAACTGCCAGTTCACATGCTACGGGCTTCTCGTAAACTTAAGTAAGATGGAAGAACACCATCGTAAATAAGACTGAACTAATTCTCTAAGTAAACACACAAGATGATTTAGTTGAAGTAAAAGAAAAGTGGCCTGACACAGTGAGGCGGGGTCGGGGTAGGCCACGAAGGAGATGGAGGGATAACCTGGACAGATTCTGTCAGAACTGGAAGAAGGACGCGTGAGTAGGATATTTAGGCGTCAAAGTCATCATCATCATCATCAGCCTATAATGTTCCCACTGCTGGGACACAGGCCTCCTCTCTATGAGAGGGAAAATGCGTCAAAGTACTCCTCCGCATCTCTGATGTCATCCGGGAACGTGCCCAGAAGACTGGCAGCAGTGCCACTTTGAATGGCAAATTTCATTGGTCAAAGAAAGAGCCAGTGAATAAAATCAGTTATGTTTCAGTTAGTTTGGAATCGAACAAAAACTTTATTTTTATGCCACTGTGACTGTCTGTCACGTACTCCTAATTATTAAGCAAATATCTTTGCCTTGATTCTTATTTCAAAATCACAACGTGGTGTCGGCCACTTACAAAACATTATATCTCTAGTTTATGGGTTTGACAGGCTGACATGTTACCGTAATTAATAATCAAACGTTCCTTCTTTCTTTGAATTGTACAACAATATCGAACCGCTTAGAAACACATAAATTCTCTATTTAATGGGAAACGCACTAGGGAAGAAAGCTAAATGACAGGCCAATATATTATTTCATAGAATCCTTAAGAAAACATAAAAAACATTCAATTACTAAATGCATTTCTCAACACTAACGCCGACATCTGGTTACCATGTTTTGGGCCGTAAGAGCATCCAACGAGACACTTAAAACAATTGAGACGTTTGCACAAAAACGGTCATAAACGAATTCTGTGAAAGGAGCCCCATGGCTCATCGTGCGTGGTGGTTTGAGGAGGCTGAAGAAAGGATATCGAACGAGGCAGTTAGTCTTGGACGGCTTGAGAGGTCGGACGTAAAAGTCTAGAGAGTGAGGCGAGTCGAGCTAAGGCTAGGTTAAAACCGTTAACGTGCTAGGACGTCCTAGGTTAGGCTAATGAAGTTACCGTAGTCTTGGTACCAAGATGCACATGTCCCCGTGGACTGTTGTAAAAGAGCGATTAGTATTTTATAAGTTAAATATAAGTAGTAGTTATAAGTCTAGTTAAAGTGGGTGTTGAAGCGCGGAAGAAGATGAGCAGTGACGAGGGGAAACTGGAAGAGTGTGCAGTACTCCGTAAGTTAGTTTTAGACTAATCATCGTCAATAAACACGTGGTAAGTGTTAACTATGTATCATTAACTCTTAGCATAAGCAGCAGTTTGACGGTAGAGCAGAGGAGCTGTTAATAAACATTTATTTCAGCATGACGGAGCAGCCGCCTTATATCACAATGTATAATATGTAATATTTTCTCTTTTGTCATGTGTCCACCTCCTGCTCCATACCTTGGCAAATATCCGTCATCTACGTTTGGTTATAGGGAGACGGGGAATGCCTTCCGCTACTCTGTACACACACTCCACGCATACGACAAGTATGTACACTGCACATTAACACACCCGACTATTGACGAATGTTGACTTTTATCTGACTGACCACATATGGAAGGCAGAACCGTAATATTATAATTTCAGTTAGAATAAACTATATTGTTCAGTGGAGAAGGCAGCACCGTAATATCCACGGAATGCTAAATCAGATTATATTGTCCAGTATTATAAAGCCAATTTGTACTTGTGGTACAAATCAACCAAACGTTGCTGATGTATACTGCTTCCTCCAAAGGTCTTGCTCAGAAACATTGCGTAGAGATTGTTGGCGCACATTTCTGGGAGCGGGGGTAGGCTTCACCAAGTATCCTGAAAGGAATGATAGCTACGTTCTAATGAACGCTAGGGACTGTGTCTCGTTAAAATCAACCCAGGCCGTTCTTGTAGCCTGTATTCTGAATCGACACTATTTAGCGAGACACGCAACCACGACATGGGGCAGAGTAAAGAAATGTGAAGTGACGATAAAATAACCACTTCGGCGTCCACCAATACAATCGCAATATGTTCTGCTATAGACTGAGTCTACGGTACGCTTGTGCAAATTGTGTTATAATATAATAATTGGGGTAATCTGTCGTAAGGGTGTTAATAACAAGAGTACGCGTGTAAGTAGGTGTAAATGCTGAAAACTTGTCTTCCTCAATGGCAGTGGCCTCACAACCCAATGCCTTAGGATTGGGAAAGACATGTAGATAGTGCTTAGGGAACGTGACCTGTTAGAGTTCGTAGCATGTGTCCTCAGTAGGACTATGCAGTTAGGTCTAACAGTACACGTACGCCGGGCAAACGTTGTAAAACGGTTCCATGTAATAACATGGAATTGTTTGCGTTTGCGAAGCGGCATCTAGTACACTAGAATCAAATAAATTAACGTAACTGTAAATAATGAATTTGTTAAGCGCAAGCGTAACGTTTCCCATCCACCTTTAAACTACTATCATATTCTGGTGTCCTCTTGTCTTATTACAGTCACACTTATTATTGGATTGTTTTATATGTTTTAATGATATTCATGTATGTGTCTCTTAACTGTGAACTCCCAATATTAACTTCACCTTGCATCCTCTCCTAGTCCCTGCAGCTTTTAAAGCCGGGACATTCCTCATAGTCGGTGGAAAGGTGACCGGACTGGATGCACCTTACAGGAGCCGCGCGGTATTGGCGGGGCGCGGCCCTTTCCCCTTCGGGGGAAACCGACCTTCATACTAATATTAATATGATTTAGGAAAAACGAAAATTTTATCAGCCTAGGGTATTTTAGGAACAGTCACACCACTCAGCCTTAAAGAATTCAAATCAAAATATTTGTGAAATAATAAAATGCAGCATAGTTAATATCAATTGTTTCTACCTGCCAACTTTCATTAAACCATTTCTCTTAAACCAGAAAACTAAACTTACCAAATAAAATGTAGCATGCACGATAACATGACAGCCGCTCGAGTCTATCTTTAGTATAAGCCGTGCTTGCCTAGGTTGGTCTGTGGATGGGTGACCACCCATTACATACCGAGTTTCCTCCGTGCCTCGGAAAGCACGTTAAGCCGTTGGTACCGGTTGTCATTTGTACAGCTTTGTCAGTCGTTACAGGTAGTCAGTGACCCAAAAAGTCTGACAACCAGTCTTACCAAGAGGTATCGTATTACCCAGTATTAACTGGGTTTTGGAGGTCAGATAGGCAGTCGCTTAAATAGCTGCATCCGGTTAGACTGGAAGCCGACCCCAACATAGTTGAGAAAAAGCTAGTTAGATGATGATGCACGATGACCTAGATTCGTTTTAAAACAAGGCAAATGCGAAGTTATACGGAAGTGGTGTTGTCTATAAAACTCGCATTTCGTGTTACAGAGCCAACCAAGTCGCCTACCGCACGCCGAAATCGGGAGCCAAAGCGGAATTTCAACAAAACTTTGATTACGAACAAATCTTGTGGTACCAGGGTGTAATGAAATACGTGGATGTCTTCTGTGTTTTGTGTAAGGAATTTTTGGTAGAAAGTTTAAAAGACTTATTAGCATTTATGAGTTCCGTGTTAGTTAGAACTTTTGTTTGTTTTGCATGAAGAACAGACCTCAGTTTCTTACTCGTAGAATATGTAAAAAATGGTGTCCAAGATCAACATGGTTGTCTACAACATCAATCACAAGCAATGATTTTGGTAACTCTCTTGCGCTTTATATAAATCCAAACATGCTGAATAAAACTAGATAAAAATATCGTCTAAAAACAAAACCTTCGAAAACCCTAGTCATCATAAGATCAATCACTCTTCAATACCTTTTTTAACGAAATTCTATCCCAAAAACAGCGAAAAAGCTTTAAATAATCCAACAGACAATTACAGTACATGACATGCAAGACTATTACGGTACATAACACTCAATATGACGAGCCAATCTAGCCAGCATCAAATTCCACTTACGCAAGCAATAAGCCAGAATGTGCCTGATATTCTGGTATATCCTGCGCACTGCTCACTCATGGCGATAAAAGCCTAAACAGGGGAACAATTCTATGCACAGGGGGTCGTAACACGGTTCGGACGGATACGCTGGGTTCGTAAGCAACTTGGGTTGCCAAATGCAGTGCCGTTATATAAAATTGGCAACTGGCAAGTTGTGGTCGTCCGATGTGGTTTGGAGGGCGCAACTGTCGATATATCCGGCGTTTGGGAGTTGCGTAAGTTCGACATTATGCTCGTTCGGTAAGGGTGGTTTTTTTCGAGGAGTTGGAAGAAGGCGTTGATGCAAAATACAATTAGGTTTTTTTTAAGCAGTAGTAGGCATATTCCTTTATTTATCTTTATACCTAATCATTGAATTTTTAAATATTTAAATATAAAACAACATGAAAAAAACCACGCAGTAGTCCACCAGCATTGGGAACAGGGTTCGAGCTACCGGTGGTCACAATGACTGCTGTACTCACATCCCACATGTTGACAACCTCGCGAGCCAGATCTAGATACTTGAACTATTTATCTTTCTCTGCTTTCACGAGGTTCTCGTCATGCGGGACTGTTATATATCAATAATAATTGCGCGACGCTCCAATCGATCTATCACCACAATTTTAGGCTTATTGGCAACTTACAATAATCCTGTCAGCAGTGGTGAAAGGTCGATCCCAATACGACGTGATATTACCATTATCAAGAACTGGGTCGGGCGCATACTTATAGTATGGCACTTCTGACTCCACAAGGTTGTACTTCAAAGCAAGTTGCTGGTGGATAATCCTGGCAAAGAGACTGTATTTATGCAAGTACTCTCCGTTAGCCAGACTAGAACATCCAGAAATAATGTGTAGGCTTATTTATGTAGGCTTATTAGCGTTATTTGAAAGCTCGTCGAAACTTTCTAGTTTGCCCCATTTATGTTTTTAGAATGGTAATAACAGATCTATTGAAAGAGCTTACCCTACAAAAGTTGAGCTACACGGTAACCCAATACAAAAATAAACGGCTCAATACACATGAGTTTTGTTACTTGAATAAATAATTGAATTATTATTAAGCAATTTCTGATAATTATTGTACTTCTATTTCGGAACTGAATGCCGCCTACAATCAATACCTACCAAAATTCAAGAGCGTTGAAGCTCAAAGTTCAAGTGGCTCCCCTAAAATTGTTTAATCGTTAGTACTTAATGAGGCAATTTCAGCAATTAAGATTTCGTTATAGAAAATGGTTGAAAAATAATCACGTAGCCCGATTAAGGCCAACTGTCGACGGCGATAAATCGACAAAACTAATTGAATTAATGACTTTACAAAAATGTTGGGCTATTTTCAAGAAATAACGAGGCTCGGAAAGCCTCTGGTTTAAAGGATTTTGAGTTTAGCTAAGCTTGTAGTTAGAAAGATTGCATTAGGAGCTGCTTAATTACATTTCTTTAAAATATTCGTTACCTACCAAAGAACTACAGATGATGACACTATGTCCCACTGGATTTTTCGGGAAAAAACAGGATGGTTTAAAGAAGCGTTGTTTCTGAAGTCCATGAGTATCAACGACCGATCATCTAGTAATTTACTGGAAAAAGTAAAGCCAGTAAGTCCAGTAAGTTTGTTTTAAGAAGCTTTAAACAAATTTACTGAATCAAGCCTTGGTATACTAGTTAAAACTGCAAGAAAAACGTTCCATATCACAAAATATTTTTTTGAAAACATTTCCATGTAACCGTGGATCCTCTTATGGTATAAACTAGGCTCATAAAGTTCCCCATCCGCCAACCCAAAGTGCGTAGTCTAATGCATAACGCATGTACACCACTACTTGCTTTCTACGAAACAAAAAATACGCAAAGCGAATATTTCTTTTGATCTCATAAGTACACTAGAGGCCAAAGAAAAGTATACACTGGGGATTAAACCTTTATTGCGAGAAAGGCACGTATTGTTGTGTATTCAATACGCGCAGGCCCAGAATAGGATATTTTAGCATTAGGTGTAATGACTTGCTTTTGGCCGCGACGTATCGTTGGTCTCAACTTAAGTGCTTACGGGTCACGAAACGCCGACTTTCGCCTTTTATTTTACGTCCCACTGCGTTTTTACTGCGTCGCTTTGATGATAATTTTTGTTACGTTTAAGGAATAATGACTTTTCTTGAGGAATTAGGGAAAATAATTTTGACATTTGAATTCGGATTCGGTGGGTTGGTTTTATTTTTTGTACTGCTTCATGAAAAATTTCTTTGGAATGTTTTTAGCACGGGCATGGCGTATACAGTGTTTTGTTGTTGTTGCTGAAACCAACATCATCTGCCGAGTAATGTAACTATTATCTCAACTTGTTCTGTTTTGAAGAAATAACGAGACGTAAAGGTGCCCTGTTATTTCCAAGAAACTACTGTTTAATACAAAGTTAACTTCAAAACATAAATTAAATTTCTTAAATTAACTTACTTTCAGCGCCTAGAAGCAGTTCCATTTCCAATCAAAATTAATTTCAACATTAATTCTGTGTTGATTGTTTTATCATATAATTTAGGTTCAAATTAATACCTGAACTGAATATTAATTATTGGCAATGAATAGATCATTCATTTAGTGTAGTTTAGTTAAATAATGCAATGATAGTGGTGACCAATTAGAATACGCAAATATACAAATCGAAATCAGATGAACAAAGTAAATAATAAATGTGGATTAAAAACACCTTAGGAGGCTCTCATTGCGCGGCTGGGTCAAGGGATTGATTTAGAAAGCAGTACTCCTGGACACGGCACGCATGGTGAGGAGGTTCTTCTCTCTGGAGCCCTGACCACCGGCTGCCTGGACCTTGGTCCTGATGCCGATGGGCCATCTATATATAAATGTTTTATATACTATTGTTTTAAAAATATTTAAAAATGTATTATATAAGAAAAATTATAAATAAAGGAAATAATAATGTGGATTTAATCTGTCATAAAAGAAACATTAATTTTGCGTGGCGTAATAAATCCATAGAGCAAGTATTTATTCAGCAGGATGGATGGTTTATTTAATATTTAATTTTTTGGTCAATTTGGTCGGCAGTGTACGTTGGTAAAAGGGTGGCTCTGAATAAATTATAAGAAATATTGGTAGATGCGTACGAGTAGGGTGCAAATATTTTGTTACCCTTTCATATCTTGTAGGTTTATTGGGAAATAAACAAGAATAAATTTCTTCACTACAGGAAAGTAATTGAGCTGACAGGATGGGTCCCCTGATGGTAAGCTGTAAAACCAAGAGACTATTCTACTTCTGGGTAACTTGCTTCGTTTTTGCTATTTTATTTTATTAAATATATTGTATCTTACTGCCTTCTTGGTTTAGTGGTCACAAGCGCTACTGCGAAGCAAGAGGTCCTGAGTTCGATTTCCAGGTCGAGCCAAGTGTTTTCCATTTATAATTCTTACTAACAGCACGGAGCTTGGATTTAGGCCAGGTTGATAAAAAGGCTCGCCCCTTATTAAGTACATGGTGATTAAATAAAATTGGTAGAATGTGGATATAATATGGCATACTTTTGCCTAAACATTTGGCATAAACAGGCGTGAGGTTATATTATTATAATTGGTAAAACAAGAAGTCGCTCTTATGACAAGAGACAAAATTGAAAACTTTTTGTTTTGATATCACAAGTTCCTCAAACTTAAGCTCTTTGACAACTGCAAGTAACATAAAAATACAAACTTTTTCAGAAGCTGCTTAACTAAAAGCAAATACAAACAAATATTAAATAAGTTAGCAACATTCACATATTAAGTTGTACACGTTAAGTTTCATTTAGACGCTGCAGGCTATCCAAACTTGTAACGTGTAAACGAACTCACTTAGCAAGTAGTAACGCGTTTCTGAGAGGCCAGTATAATATCTAAACTCGAACAGTCACTATATTACGACGTCCACAGTTTGTAACTATATTCCAAGTTTAAAAGTTTTGCAATATAATATCGTTTGGTTAGTAATCTGCTGCAGCGTCAACTTGAAGAGTAATAGTGTGTGATCATCAACCAATTATATTGGTTAATTACGTAGTCATTATAGTACTTGAGAACGAACATATAAACAACACAACATGGGTGTAAACAGATTCTTAATAAAGCCGAAAGGCGCTTGTTCTCCCCATCGTTGCGATCATTTTTTTTGTTCTAAACCATACCTGGGAACCTTTTAGAGATATTGGGGGTCAAAGTTCCAACTTTCTCACAAGTTTTTTTTTTAAATACATGTTTTTAATCTAAGATTTTTTTATTCTTTAAACACCTCCAGGACCCCCTCACTATTTAATCCATCTATCAGCACAATGTTTCGAGTGCGTTACATTGAGTCCTACTGTAAAACGTGTTTTTTCAACCCAAAAAAAAAGTCGTTTCCCAGCACTCATTTTTGCGTTAAGTTACTTAGTTTGATGTATGTACATAATGCTTGGTTGACGGCTTCGTGAAGAGTCTGTTTACACCCTGTATGTAAACTGGTTGAAAATATTATATTTTTTTGACACCCTACCTATAAAATAACCGACCCGCTCTGAACGGGTGAGCCATTTTTGGTTTCATTTCATGCTAAGCCCTGAAAATCGGCATCAGCAGCTGAAATTACTTCGGAGTTGGATAGAGATCTCAGGCAAGCTTTGTTACAACGAGTGCTCATTTTCTGCCCGCACTCAGTAAACCACAACCTATACTGAGTGGCACTGAGACAAATACAATTTAGAAGGCCCTTTATAAGCTCTACCACCAAATCTATCCATGGATACGTTGTTGGTAGATGTTAGTATGGACGAAAATGCATTGATATTTTTGCTATCCCAAGACCAAAAACCACACATTATGTTTTAGCCAAATCCCTATCCCCATCAAAAGCCTCCATAACAAATGAAATGTAAGAAAACCCTTTAACACTCCAATCAAAGTTACATAATACCTACATTCTCATTCATGTAAATTGCACAGCATTTTCTTACATAAAAAAGAGGAATAGAAAATTGCGTTTCCAGGTGTGTAGGTGTGCCTTCTATGAATTTCTTAACGGAAGGGAGGGGCACTCGGGCTGTTGGCTTTGACGTTAATGCATATTTATGCATTGCCTCGCAGAGGTAACTGCTCAATAGTTAGTACGCGTACCTATTTAAGCTCATGTGAGTAAAACGTTTCAATAAGTTCTGTATTTAAGAATTTAAAAGCATTTCAAGATGGCGGTTATTAGGTATAAGAGTTTATAATTTGAAAAGTTATAGTAATTTAACTTTCAGAAAGGATTTTCTTCTCAATTGCTGATTTATTTTGCAGCTATATGAGTTTTTTCAAGTTTATTTCACAAGCATGATGCCCGCTAACAAGTTTTATTGTGCAAGTTTACTACTGCAACTTGCCGTGTGAAACTGTTCGAAGCAAGATAACTTTTTGAAAGCCAGAAAGTTGTCATAAATTGGATTGCAGTTAGTATTAAAGGGTGACAATGCGTGAGGTGGTTTTGGTACTCGTTTATAGACAAACTTCTTTCCCGACCATCATACACTACTACATGCTCTTCGGGATTTGAGCGAGGCAAATGACAGAGCTATCCATATAGCAACTTATTGTTCGAATCAAAGTTGAGTAGTAGTAAATCGACACAAAAAAAAGTGTATGTGTACTTATTACGCACGTAAGAAGTTACACTTCTTTGGCGTATAAAACTAAAATGTTGACTAGCTAACTTCAGGGTGTCGGTTTTTCGTGACGGTGCGCGCGCACATCGTAAAAAATTTACTCTCATCATTTTTCCCTAACGCGCCAAAAGAAGTCATCATCTGCCTAGCCTTTTCCCAACTATGTTGGGGTCGGCTTCCAGTCTAACCGGATCCAGCTGAATACCAGTATTTTACATGGAGCGACTGCCTATCTGACCTCCACAACCCAGTTACTACTGGGAAATACGATACCCCTTGGTAAGACTGGTTGTCAGACTTTTTTGGGCCACTGACTACTTTAACGACTGTCAAAGATCTTCAAATGACAGCCGGGACCAACGGCTTAACGGGCTTTCCAAGGCACGGAGGAAACTCGGTATGTAATGGGTGGTCACCCATCCACAGACCAACCTAGGCAAGCACGGCTTAACCTAAAGATCGACCCGAGCGGCTGTTATTGTTTAGCCACGAGCTCCTCTCGCCAAAAGAAGTATAACTTCAAAAAGAAAGGTACCGGGTAAAAAATTTCATTAGATATGCCGTTTCTTGTTTGACAACATGCTTAACAGAAATGCATTTATCTTTACACACCATAAAAGCAAGACGAGGCTTACACCTACTTAGTATTAAGTGAAAAAAGCCGGACAAGAAACAGGAGTAGCTACACTCCGTGTTACGTACGTGCGTAGTACATATCTTTATCATCACCGCGCTCTTCCGTATCGGTGAAGTTAAAATTGGATTCAATATAACGTGCCGCCTTGAGGCCACATTTGTAACGCGTTTACATAATGTTCTATTATTAGTATTACTTATACTTTTGTTCCTAGTATAGGTTGGATGTTCCGTTTGTTACGAAAGATAAAAGTTCAGTGTTTTGTATAATGAGAATTTTATTTTATCTAAAAGCGATTCTAAGTAGGTACCTAAGTGCAACTGGTGCAAAGATAGGATGTTGTTCAAGCGATTATTATAACGCAATCACACTCTTAATATAATTTTTACAATTTTGCTTACTTACATGCTGTCAAGTAATCGAACTTTTCAAAGATATGTTGTCTCTCCATCACCCAAAGGTTGACTGGTAGAAAATGCCTATGGCATTAAGTCCGCCTCTGTACTTGTGATGGTATTTTGTTTAGTTGGTCAAACGTGAAAGTTTCCGAACGGAATCTAGCCCAATTTAGATATTAGGAATTGCGTTTAAGATCCCACGATTAGTTGGTACACA
Source organism: Lycophotia porphyrea (assembly GCA_950005105.1). Taxonomy (NCBI): domain Eukaryota; kingdom Metazoa; phylum Arthropoda; class Insecta; order Lepidoptera; family Noctuidae; genus Lycophotia; species Lycophotia porphyrea. Next base: position 911,779 of record OX465389.1, read on the forward strand.
ATTTACCACTTGGAGTAACTTAACATAACATAACATGTAATCCCCGAAGGGTTGGGCAGAGGTGTACCTAATAGTACACCCGTATTTCGCCAGTTATTTTTTAAGTCCCATGTAATAGGGGGCGAGCCTATTGCCATCAACCGGGCACAAATCCAGACTCCGTGGCTGCTACTGAGAAATTCCTGATGGAAAAACCCAATAACACTTTGCCCGACCTGGGAATCGAACCCAGAACCTCATGCTCTGCAGTCGCGTTCGCGTCAACTAGACCAACGAGGCAGTCAACTCACTCGTCACTTTGAGTAACTCGTGGCTAAATAATCAAAGCCACTCAGGTCGATCTTTATGTTAAGCTGCGCTTGCCTAGGTGGTTGGAAAGCACGTTAAGTCGTTGGTCCAGTCTGTCATTTGTATATCTTTGACAATCGTTACAGGTCGTCAGAGGCCCAAAAGTCTGACAACCAGTCTTATTAAAGGCTATCGAAATTCCCAGTTATTAACTGGGTTGTGGAGGTCAGATAGGCAGTCATTCCATGTAGAATACTGGTATTCACCTGCATCCGGTTAGACTGGAAGCCGACCCCAACATATTTGGGAAAAGGCTAGGCAGATGATGATGACGACAATTCACTACTTAACTTCAATATTCAAATCAAGTTCAACATATTAAGTTGCATCAAGTGCTCAATAATCCCTTCACCTTCTCACATATAAAGGGTGTAAACAGACTCTTAACGAAGCCGAAAGGCACTTGTTCTCCCCGTCATTGCGATCATTTTTTTGTTCTAGATCATACCTGGGAACCTTCTAGTTACGGAGACATTGGGGGTCAAAAGTTCCAACTTTTTCACAAATTTATTTTTAAATACATGTTTTAAATGTAAAATTTTTACTTTAAACACCTCCAGGACCCCCTTACTATTTAATCCATCCATCAACACAGTGTTTTGAGTGCGTTTCATTGAGTCCTACTGTAAAACGTGATTTTCCTTTTTATAGCCTAAAAAAAAAGTCGTTTCCCAGCACTCATTTTTGCGTAAAGTTACTTAGTTTGATGTACATAATGTTTGGCTGACGGCTTCGTGAAGAGTCTGTTTACAACCTGTAAGTGTATACATAAGAACCTTTCTGATGGAACGCCCACAGAGCACACTACTAATATCTAACCTGCCCTGGATTAACGTACAAAACTGCAAAAGGAAGCTTAGCTATGTAGAAAAAAAGCCTGGAGCAGAGGTTACGTCTAAATAATTCGAAGCACCCTCGCTATTAAGGCTCATTTACAGGAGAAGAGATTCTCGCATCTAATAGGCAATTATTGAGAGCAGATAGTTTGGTGGCATCAACTACATTGCGCAGCAAAATTACAATTTTGCTGCGCAATGTGCACAGCGCTAAAATGGCTGACGTGAAAGGCAAAAACTATTTTGTATTTTAAAATAGGAATCGCCTGTGTAAATAAAAATTTTATTTCGAGTTATTTCGTCAAAGCCTACGCCTACTACGTAAAAAACTGTAATTCTGCGAACGAGACTTTCCAAGAGATTTTCTCGTTCGCAGAATTACAGTTTTTGTCTCTCTTATGAGAACGTATAACATCACGCCTGTAATACCCGAAGAGTTAGGTAGGGTAGAGGTTTAGCTAATAGTACACCGACATTTCACAAGTTATGTTTAAGTCCCCTGTAATAAAGGGCCAGCCTATTGCCATCAACTGGACGCCAATCTAGACTCCATGGCTGCTACTCCTGATGGAAAAATCCAATAACACTTTGCTCGACCTGGGAATCGAACCCAGGACCTCACGCTCAGCAGTCGTACTTGCGATGTGATCTCTTCCATAATCGACCACGCAGGCCTGTGTGGGGTGCAGACATGTAGTTTCCTCACGATGTTTACCTATCTCTTTCAACAAGACTCACATGGACGTTTTCACCTCTCGGGTGAGAAAATCTCCCCGTATAAATGACCCTCTAGCTACATACCTGAGAGCTCGTACATAATGTCGGGAAAAACTCCGACATGATCATAAAATTAAGAGAAGTGCCGGCCGAATTATATATGATATTAGAGCGGGATTTTCGGCTGATGTTCTTGTTGATTGGGTTTTATGAAATATGATTATTTCTGCGTGCCTTAGTTAAATATTATCTGGAGTTTTTAATAAAAAAAATAGAATGTGGTTTATGGATTTAATTGGTGTTATTTCAAAAACAATTGTGACGTAATTTTGTTTATTGTCAAAATATAAGGCATTGTCATTGGTAAACATTGACGTAGTTCACCTGCAGATACTGGGCTATTAGTGAAGCCTACACCTATGAAATACAAGAGCCTGCTCGAATATCGGTACTCTAGAAACAACGTCCTGAACCTGAGCCTGTTAGCTTTACTAACAAACTCACCGTTCTTTTCATGGCATGAGCTGTTTCATAGCCTATTCTGATTAGAATTGATGATTTTTCATAAACCAGCGGTCTGAGAAAATAAATCTTTTGTTCATCATCATCATCATCATCATCAGCCATCAGTTCCCACTGCAGGGACACAGGCCTTCTCTCTATGAGAGGGATTGGGCTATAATCCACCACGCCTGCCCATTGCGGATTGGTAGATGTCAATCTTTTGTTCAATACTTCAAAACTAGTAAGAACTTATTCTCTCTGATTAATATCGAAATCATTGTTTAAAAATAATATCAAAATGTAAATCTCTCTTAACCACGAGTAAACGAGTAGGTTCTACACACTCGCTCTCGTCACTAAATGGAAATGAAACTATATTTCGAAATAGTTCGTGTGGCTAATTCTGCTTTAATGCACGTAAGTCATACTAAATCTGTGAAATGTCGACATTGGAGGAAATACTGCTAGTTTATATTTTAGGAACAAAAGCCACATTATAGTGCCAGGAATCCTACCAGTTATATTTGTTTTTAATTATTTCTGAGTTAGGTTTTCTTCTCGATTATAACATTTTTTGTTTCATGAATCATTTTACATCAACATGGCTCATAACATCACGCTTGTAACTCGAAGGGTTAAGCAGACTGCAGAAGTGTACCTACAGTACACCCAGGGGGTTAGCCTATTGCCAGCGATCGTGCACAACTCTAAACTTCGAACTTCTATACTGAGAAATTTCTGATGGTTAACCCAACACTTTACCTGACATGAATAACATCAACAACATTATATTTAAGTTAGTGTTAAAAGTTAAGTTAAATTAGATGACTCAAAAATGAAATGTTTTGAACATCGAGTGAACGCGAACTCAAAACTATTCATAAGTTTGAAGCCACATTTTCCCGAAGTTTTAACAAGGTTCACAGTTTCACACATGCTTGGCAAAATTTCCAGCGACACACATAATTTTGTAGAACGTGAAGAATTGTATTTTATTCTAATAATTTCTACCGCTACTCGCGGAGAGCGCTGTGGTTCTACAGTATCTTGGGTTTTATATAATTTTTGTATTAACTTATCTTAGGTTTTTTTGCCAACTCCAGATAAATACGGTAACACTACCAGCATGGCCACCCCGCCCGGTTCCATCAAACCTTAGCCCGGGGCGCTTCACAGATAAGAAGGATAAAAAAACTCCCGACCATTCATTCCATATCGGTGGAAAATTCGCGACGTCTGTATTTCTCCGTTTTCTCGAGTTTTCCGCCTGACATCTCCCCGGATTTATCTTGTTTACTATCTCGAAAAGTAAATCCTAAATAAATACGGAAGTCAGATAGGAATAATTTCCACCGCAATTAAGACCAAGAAGCATCGCGTCAATTCGTTTGGGCTTAAGTTATTCATTGGGGGGAGATCCGGGGAGAAAAAAATGCTTCTAATCTCTTGATTTGCAGCTTCCACAATACACGAGATAGCGGCATTGCTGCTAATCTGATAATAAATAACGGTTTCTGAACGATATTTTCTGAGACAGGAGCGATCGAGGATTGAAGGCAAGGATTTGTGGCTGCTCTTGGAAACATCGCTCTCGGTCGGATCAATCCGGCTCGAAGGAAACTGAACGACCTACATAGAAATCGGATTCATCAGAAATTCTCCTATTTCCAGTCTTTGCCCCGGAACGGGTTTCATATTTTTAGCTCTATTCCTCTCGGCTATATTGTTAGTGTACTCTTGCGAAGTATGCAGAGCCCGGGGCGGTGTCAATACTAAGTCATAAAAAGTTGCGAGCCGCGCGCTCCAGTTAGCAAACTTTGAATATTAAAAATCAATATAGCATCAAGTTAGAAGCGAAAGTCTAACCCGGGAGACATTGTTGTAGGATCAAGCTTTAAAGAAAATATGCAATAAAAGGTCGCATTTAAGTCTAAAATTCGTTAAGGAGTAGTAATACGTCTTGCATGAGAATCCATGGATCTTGTTCGGTCACCAAGAAGAATGTAAAGTGAGTTTGATAAAACTACGAGTACAAAAGCAGAGCAAGTGTCCAAAGGCAACGGTCACCACTTACTACCATGGGAGATATCAACCGCGTAGTTAAAACCGAAAAATTCTCATAAAAATAATGTAGTAGACCAATCAAACTTCAATCCAATTCAAACAATGCTGTCGCCACAATTGGAAAGAACAGACAAACGACCAAAAACATTTTAACAACATCATAAAATCCATCCACATACTCTGGGAACCGGCTATAAACCCCTTGGAAGCAACTAAAATAATATTTACGAGGGAACAGATTCATCGTGGTTCATCTAAGACGGTGCTGCAGAATAGATTGACATAGAAGACCCACCTCGAACAACGAGTAGAATCGTACCCAAACGCTTCACGCTCAGCGAGGGCACGCGTGCTCGCGACTAGCAGGGTCGTTTGATATAGTTTGCAGCTGACGAAATTATCACACACCTACACATAACTTCACACCATTTCCCATAAGAGTAGGCAGAAACTTCTGTATGCTTCCTGCCACGATCCTTACATTTTCTATTTGCTACATACTCGCTTTACTGTAAATGTTGATCACTTTTGGATCTTGTCACATTAAGCTCGTTCCTTCAGTCACATTTTTGGTGTCGCGTACTCGCCATTTGCATTGTATGACACAGTTGTAACATGTTTAAGGTGTTCGTTATTCGACCGCTAGCGTCTATAATTAAGTCTATTTTTGCTCCTATGGATTCGACCTTCTGTACCTATCTATGCTGTGTTGGCGCGTCATGTTTTCATTATGTTAAAATAAAAGTTGTTGCACTCCAGGGAGGCTAAGGCTAGTTATTGATAGAACGGTGCAGTAAGGAGAGAGTCTTCTTTGTTGAACACTGTTAGACGAGATTGTTGATTGCTCTGGTTCCTGTGTTGCGATGTTGTTGTTTGCACTTTTACAGTGTTTGTGTTTAAATAATTGTTTTTTTTTTAATGTTCATGGATGATGTGAAGGAACTTTCAAACTTTTTATTTTCAGCTTTGTGCTGCAATACGATCTTGATTGTTTTTTTATAGAGCTAACTTTTAATTTTGATGTCTAAATTCCAGTGTGGTTACGGGTAATTTTTATGTCGAACCACTGTACTTTTACGAACGAATCTGCTCTATGGGTCAATAGCGAGCTGAAAAATTATTCAGTTTTTAATTACATGGCCCTATTGCATCAAATGAACCCCACTACTATAACAGCCTACCGTCCCTTGCGAGAACTAACATATATTTCCATATCTTGAACTGCGAAAAGAAAAAGTATATATCAGCTGCTTATCAGAGCCGTAACTCGCGAGGGTCGACAGAAGGAATGGCGGTATGGTGCTCCTAAATAATAGGATAGAGGAAGGTACACTTGCACTTAGTTTTATGAAAATGGTCGGCTTCGAAGATTTTTTTTAGTTTCGTGAATTTTGCGTAAATGAAGCCTTTGGGATTTTGTGATAAATTACCGTAAGTTGTTAATGGTTGAAATTGTCATTAGTGGCGATTGGCTTTGTAGCGTCAAGGTCAACACTAGTACTGGGAGAGTGGAGCGGAGTATGGAGCGACAGCCGGGCGCGGCGCTCACCGACCGCTTCCTCAGCCACCGATTTCTCGGAGCTCGCGCGCGGACTGTAGAATCTCTTTTTGAAAGTTCGTTTTGGATGTTCACAACATACTTTACTCTTGTAGTTTTCTAAAAAGATTTGTCTAAGAAGTAAAGTATACGTACGATAAAATGATAATCACCTGTTATTATATCACGATTATAGTTAGCCCATATTGTCCCACTGCTGGGCAAAGGTCTTCCTCCATTCCTTCCAACGGTCACGATTCTTTACTACCTCTTTATCTACATCTACATCTTCTTCTACATCTATCTACATCTACACTATTATAAAGAGGAAAGATTGTTTGTTTGTTTGTTTGTACCGAATAGGCTCCGAAACTACTGAACGGATTTGGATGAAATTTGGAACACAGATAGTTTTTAACCTGGATTAAGATATAGGATACTTTTTATCCCGATAGTATGTTCCCGTGGGACAATTATCGAACTCCCTGTGGGCGACGTCGCGGGTATAAGCTAGTTTACTGTGACTTGGTGGCTTGGAGTTGGTAAATTTTATCAATTTTACAAGGGTTGTTTTTCGCCCCCCCACATTTTCGCCCCATTTTCAACCCCAAAACTTTTCCGCCCCTTTTTGCTACAACCATAGAGGATATCCTGATAAAAAGTAATCGCCTCTCATATATACCATGCGAGTTTAACCCTCCTCTGCCGTGTTCCGGGAGTGCACCTTTGAGACCCCATGCTCAAACGCGGAAGAGATTAGTATTCTTTCCGGACCCCTTCCAACCAATCTGCGAGGTGTTATCAACTTGTTGATATTATGAGCAAGAATGTTTCGCAAAATCTTTTGTGGTTGTGTTGCCTTTTTGGCTTATAGGGTAGAATATAAACTGTTGTATTCCAGTAAATCTTATTCAAATGTGATGTATTACCAAGTTTTAAGTTACAGTAGTAACACTTTGGTCGAAAGTCAAAAGAGCACAAGATAGGTCGTGATAATAAAATCTTTCGATCGTTGGGTTAGAATATTTTAAGCCTGGCAGATTTATTAGTTCCAAGAACATTTCGGATAGCATAAGATAGCCATTTTAAAACAAAAATGTAAATCATTCTAGTTACTCGTTAAAAAATATTCGTGCCGATTTTTTTTTAAGATATCATTTTTAATTTATTACATTTTAAAATGTAAAACTGAATAAAAAAGATAATCGAGCATTTTTATTCGGTTTTACATTTGCAATCAAAACCCACATTATTTTCAAACGACGTCAACGGATGATTGATACGTTCCAAGTAAAAAATCCCGAAACGATCAAAGACTTAATTTTCTAGAGCAAAAACTTGTTACAGACCTTTACGTAATCCGGAGCTTTTGTGGGTGTAAAAAATTAAATTATTCGCTGAAGGAAAGCGCCGGCGACAAATAAAACTGGGTCCCCGTAAAGTATGAATGTTTGATAACTAAAAAAAGTTTTAATAAAATCCCGGCGACCACAATGCCTGCAATCGAACTGCGGTACTTGACAAGTTCCCGTCGTGCTTTTAGAGAGTTTGTCGCCACATTTAGTTCTATTATTATTCAGTTTTCACCTCACTGCATAAATGTTAGAAATACTGGTTTGTAATAACTGCATATTGTTGAGTGCGAATCTTGTTGCGGTTAGTGCTTTTTCTCTTTGCTGTTTTTACAACAGTTTTATACTTTTATTCAGGCAAATAGTTTCTAGGAATACAATGGAATGACAATGCGAAAAGATGAAAAACGTCAACAATGTTGACCTGAAACCAGAACCTACACGAAAATAATGAAGTATTATAATATCAAACATCGCTAGGGACGTGTAATCCTCTCCGTATCCAAACAAATTTAAATTTTATCCACACACATCGCGAACACCTATAAAAATATGCAAATTTTAATCGATAAAGTGATTTATAAAAATTGAAAGCAATATAAAGGTTGGAAAATATTGTTATCGATGTGTCAATGGGCGTAGTCAGTGGGCAGGCGAGTTTATCAATAACCGCACATTGCCGCGCCGAGCCGAGCGGTGCCGCGTTGCAGATGATCGCGTAAAAACGTCAGATTAACAAATTGATAGCCATCGGGACGTAGGGATGTGGCACGGAAATGATCAAGCACGTGAACTTGAGCGGCGGATATTTTGTCCGCGGATTACGGATATGGATATGATAAGTCGTCGTCACTTGCGTAAAATTTTGCTAAAACTTGTTATAAAATTGATTTTTTTAGTTTAATTTTTTGGTACAATTTTCTGCCATAGCAAAGCAATTTCTATCCACTATTGTAAATTTCTTTGTCCTCAAGTTTATCTACACTTTTTTTATAACTAGGTACAATTTTGGCTATAGCAGGTATCTAATCACAAAAATACCTCTACCAATTTAAATTTTATTCACTAAAGATCGATTTACATCAGACGAGCAAATGCTCATTCTATCCCCACTATATCAAATTCTTTTAGTGTAAACCGGCGTAGAGCATTCTGTCGTTGTTCTTAGTGCGTTTGCAAAGATTCTATGGAATATTCAAAGAATGCTCGCTCGCTCGATGTAAACGGCGCTAGAGCGCGCGAACAGTTGCTTAGAGCGTTCTTGCGTGTTCGGACGTGCTCGCGCCCCTGAGTGGTCTCTTCAAAGCGTTCTTGTTTTTTAGCGATTGTATACATATTTTATCGATTAAATTATGGATTGGTTTAAAGAAAAATGTTTATTAATGATAATAGCCTACCAAAATTCCAGATGTCTGTGGGATCCGACGTATGAACATTCGTTGCATTAAATTTGTAACCCACCAATGTCTCTTCCTTCTTTTATTTTTTCGTTTTTGCGACAAAATAATAAATGCAGCACTTGCAATTATGATATCGCTGTCAGACATAGCGAAGCACTACCAATACCAACCACCAGAATTGACACGAATGAGCAAAGAACATTCGTTCAGATGATCTAGCTTTCTTTTACACTAAACACAAAAAGTTACGAAAGAATGCTCTTGTTCTAACTCTAACTCTGTGTTCGTTTGATTTTAATCGACCTTAATAGAAAGATATTCGCGAGAAATGGAAGGAGCGGTGAGATCTTTGCCAAGGAGCGGGACAGACCAGGCTGCCAAAAAAATATAATAGTTATCGTCGCTAGTTATGAGTTTTATAGGAAGTTTTAAATTAAAACAAGAAACTTTACGAAGACAAGTTGCGGGCAGGACTAGTCTTTTCTTAAAAAAAGCTTGTAAAATAGACTTCCACTTCCGTGCATTATCTAAGATTCTAAGTTACTTCTACGTTCAAAGGTTTCTATGTCAATATAGACACTACTTAAGTAGATCCGTGATCCCAAATAAACAGTAGTTAGCCACGCGTAGTATTTACCTAGTTAGGTACATGGATATGCTAAGTATACACCTTAAATAGAAATCCTGTTGATTCTCAACCGTTTACAGAACTATATTTTAAGCGGTTTTCAGTTACATCTATTAGGTTCTATTCATATCGACTAAAATGCCATGTGCACCATAAAATTTAGCACGCGCATCAACCGAAATGGATTTGACGGCTTCCTGCTACCCTGGGGAGACTGTTTTATGGGTCTTACGAATTTCGTTATTGAGGTTCACTCTAGATCTATGCAGACAACTGTAAAGATATGTGCAGTTTACGTACCTTGCTTGACTGCGACCTACACTCGCTGACCTTCCGGCTGTTGTTCTTGATTGTCGTGCTGTGGCATGATAAACATAATGAATTAACCAAAGGTTCTCGACGTGCGCGTTGGTCGGAGTTGGGACACGAAGTCTTCATGCACGTATGTACACCAGCTGTTTTCTTCTTACAAACGCACACTGCTAAGGAAACCAGATATGAAGTTTTACCTAAATATGTACTTAAAAAACCAATAAAACGCAAGGTCATGCAATGTGACAACAACGAGTAACCTTTAAACGAACCATTCTTGTATACTTATAATCTGAATCTCGGGAACGGCTCCAACGATTTTCATGAAATTTAGTATGCAGGGGGTTTCGGAGGTGATAAATCGATCTAGCTAGGTTTCATTTTTAGAAAACGTCGTTTTATCCGTGTAACCGACCCAATCTCGGTCACCCGGGTACTTTATGTTAATACCAAGATGAAATATAAATTTCCATTATATTCAGAACAGTCTTAGAAATGGTTGAAGAAGTTAAATTGGTTATGAGACGTGAGTTAGACTGGCACCTGACCCCAACATAGTTGTAAGAAGTAGGTATATCATAACGATAAGCTTCATATTACACACTGTAGCACAGTGGTCTCTTCAGAAATTCCCATTAAACTATCACACCAACTATTAGTATTTCCTTCATCAGTTTCGGTGTGCAAACATTCCTAAGATCATCAATCATTTCATTTCCAAGTATTACATCTATAATACCTTCCCATCTATTTCGCACTAGCCCATTGTCATTTTGTAGCTCTACACAAAGTAGACGCGTATGCAGATGAAACTGGCTGCACCTGTTGTGTGAATACGACCCACTGTGCATTGGAGCGAAAACGGGATGCACATCTGGGGAAACACTTGTCAAATATAGAATATGAACTATGAACTACTTTGTAAATAGCACTCGATATTCTATTATTTTTAAGCGCATTTTAGTAATATGTAGGCCTGTGATCTTTGATGTAAGGTAGAATTTATGGTGCGAGGTAGGTTGGTATGTGGAAGGTTTTGGAAGTAACCTTTTTTTTTCAATCCTTTCATCAATTCAAAATCCAGGGCAATGATTTTGTGGTCACGGCAATCTGTTAACCAAGGCACCGTAAAATATACATGATTTTTGTAAAACTTTGAAAAAATTAGTAGAATAAAATAATATTAGCGTTTTGAAGGCTCTCGTTCATTTATCACTTATACCAGAAAAGAATACCTCGCCCAGTTTTTTATGTTAAACTACTCCAACTTTAATATCCGACACGTCAAATCCTTAACCGCAGCAGCGCAGATTTACGACGTCATTTGACATCAACAAATCTTCCAGTAAAAATATTCGGATATTATACCCAGTCTTGATACACCTGAGCACATCCCTAATCATAGCGTGACGTCATCTGACGTATAAGCCGTAGTGATGTGACGAGAGTTTTTATCACCGAGGCTAATATTCAAACGCGATCACATATTTTAGTGGCACATAAACATACGTCTTTGGTGATACAGTACTGTTTGGATGGATCACGCAGTAAATTGTGTTTACTTGATGATTTGGAGATGAATGGGTTGGTTGTTGTTTGTTTTTCTAGTAGAGGGGGAAAATTTGTTATTTGAGTAGATAATGCTTTCATTTCTGTATTCTTGGGTTATCTGAAGCTAAACAGATTATTATTATTTTTTCGGTAAATTTGATAAACTTACGTGTAATGGTAGCTGGTGACTACTGCTATTTAATGTGTACGTCTACCGATGTATGTACCTAACCCAAAATCAAGTTTTGCAAAAAAGTGTCTTATAAACGAAGTACGGTTTTTTTAATAATCTCCCAGAATTAATGGAAGTTTGTAAGTACGTCAATATTTATCGCAGGATTTTTTATAGCAAATCCGACTTCCGACTCGGCACAAAAAAAATATTCTTTTCTATTTCTGTGACGTTATATTATGCCAAATAACATTGTTAGAATCTAGAGTTGAATATAGCATGTACAATCGAGGACACTCCCGCCTGATCACGACTAAACTCATTTGTGCTTGCACTCACGCGCGCGAATCGCTCTCTAGCCGAGCGGGGCGCCTCCGCATGATTCAAGCGAACATTTTTATAACTGATCAGGCGGAAAAGGCCGTGACTGTACCAATACCTACGACCACTATTTTTAGTCAGCAGTTAACCCTACGTGTTAACATTAACAAACAAGAGCTCACAACACAACACTATGTCTTGAAACTCGAGCCTAGAGCCACAAGCCATTTGCCACTTTCGGAAGCTGTGTTTACCAAACATACTCCAAAGTGTTGCCACATCACCTGTGTGATATTATAATATTATCTTCTGGTCTAGTTTCGATCCCTACTAGTTGGATGAGAATAGCTCAAGTCGGGGTAGAAAGATATAGTAGAGAACAAAGTTGTAGAGGGTATAAAAGGACTCTTCACGAAGCCGTCAGTCAAGCATTATGTACATCAAACTAAGTACTTTACGCAAAAAGACAAGGAAACGACTTTTTTTTTTGGGGTGAAAAATCACCTTTTTCGGTATGACTCAATGTAACGCATTCAAAACATTGTGCTGATGAATGGATTGAATAGTACGGGGGTCGTGACGGTGTCTTAAGTAAAAAAAATACATTAATAACATGTATTAAAAAAAAAACTTGTGAATAAGGTTGGGATTTTGACCCCCAATATCTCCGTAACTAGAATTTTGCCAGGTATGGTCTAGAACAAACAAATTATCGTTATGACGGGGAGAACAATTTATTTATTTATTTATTTATTTCGGGACAAAAAACAGTTACACGTTACAATTTGTATATCAGAGCTAATTATTATGTTAATTTAATAAACGTATAACCCACACTATTGTCCACGGATTGAAAAAAAATACTTAAAAGAGGAAAGGACGGACGGTCGCATATCTAAATTATGAATTAAAAGAAGAAAAGAAAGTTATGAAAGGTTGTCGGTAAGTAAACCTATAGCCATTCTTTTAAATCTTGCGGGAGAAAACGCTAAAATATCGGTATCAGTAAAGTGTGTGTTATAAGTTACTACAAGGCGGCGGAGAGGTGCCCGCTCACCGGCGTTCGTTTTGCACTTCACAATGTGAAACAGACGAGGAACGCGCACCTCCCGCCGTATAATACTTCTAGGTACTACATAACATAACTTATTGGTGAGTTCATTACAATCAAACTTATTATTACAAATGCCATGCAGCATCATGACCATGAGGAGCGTACGCCTGGACTCCAAACTCAAGAGATTGTGCTGTTTGAGTAGTTCTAAATAAGATATTCTCGAGTGATAAAATTTATACTGCACACTACGTAGGAATTTTTTTTGAACTATTTCAAGTCTATAAGAGTATTTCTCATAGAAAGGACTCCAAATGGGAACAGCATATTCTAACTGGGAGCGAATCAGGGTTTTGTATAAAAATAAGAAAGTTGATTTTTTTTTAAAGTCATTGGAAGATCTCATGACGAAACCACACATCCGAAAGGCCTTGTTAATAACATTATCGATATGAATATCAAGGTGTAATTTGCAATCTAACAATACTCCAAGGTCTCGTGTGGACTCAACTTTTTTCAAAGCAATGCCATGGAACCGTATATGTGAAATGAATTGCATCTTTATTTTTGGTAAATGATATAGAATTACATTTAGGAACAAGTGCCTTTCGGCTTTGTTAAAAGTCTTTTTACACCCTATATAATGTGTGTAGAAATACCCATAACGAAGCCTAGAGGTAATTGTATTCCAGTCATTGCGACAATTTTTTTGCAGTTCTTGAAGGTCAAAATGTTTCAACTTTTTCAGCCTCTTTTTTTACATACAAGTTTTAAATGTTATAAAATTACTTTAAATATCCCCAGGACCCCTGTTCTATTTAATGCATGCATCTGGACAAAGTTTTAAGTGCGTTACATTGAGAACTAGGTACCGTAACTAATTGTCGTAATGCCTAGATCAATTAAAATCTATCAAAAATGTAATTTTTGTCATATCAGCCTCAGTTTAGCCTAGAATCCTGATAATATTGGCCTTCCTCTTAAAGTCCTGTAATCCTCTTAACCTAATGCCGTTTACGTAGTACTGTCACGATTCCAGAAGAACCTTAATTGTAATACATACTAATATGAGCCTTAACTGTATGTAGACAACACTTAATTTCTCGTAACACAACTAAGAAGGATAATAAAAGTAAAAGATATCTTATCCTTTTTCTTTTATGTGTGTAAAAGATCCGAGAATCCAGTTCTTAAACGCGTCTAGCGTACCTGTAGCAAGCACTAACAGGCTTGGTTTCAAATGTAATGGCGTCGTAACACGGGGTATGTCTTTATTACCTACTCGTATTTATAATCTCGCTTATAAAAATGTGCAGTATTATCTAATATTTATACTTGTAAGCTTTTTTTTTTTGCTTTTATGTTAGAAAATATCCTGTTTAACTAAAAGTAGGTTAAGTTTGCAAAAACGCAGAGCTTTGATTACGATTTTACCTATTTCCTTCCAGAACTAACATTGGACAGGGATTCAGCTCCAAAATCCTAAAAGATAAATTAAAAAATACATAGTGTACCTAGATATACATACCGAGAGCAGCGGTGGCGCAGTGGTAGCGACCCCGACTTACGAACAGTCAGTCGTGGGTTCGAACCCAGGCAGGCGCGCATTACTTTCTGTAATTTATTTCATCACCACTGCTCTCAAAAACGGTGAAGGAAAACATCGTGAGGAAACCGGCATGTCCTAGAACCAAAAATTCGAAGACATGTGTCATCTACCAATCCGCACTGGGCCCGCGTGGTGGATTACAGCCCAATCCCTCTCATAGAGAGGAGGCCTGTTTCCCAGCAGTGGGAACATTTATAGGCTGATGATGATGATGAGTGTACCTAGGAAGGGAAATAATAATTACAGATACTACTACTACGAGTACTTTCATTTAAAATTTTTCAGTAACACTATGGTCGTACCTTATTGGTTATTTGTGTGCCAATAGATAATAGGTCGGTTTTCAGCATAGTACGCGTTTTTATTTTGTTTGGAACGTAAGCGGTTAGACGCTCGATATTTTACCAAATCATTACCCTACTCAACCTACTGTAGGGGTATGAAGAACAGGGTTTAAAGTTCTTGATCCCCCATAGAAAAGGGAGAATAGTCCGACAAGACGGGTGTTTTGTCTGGTTTTTTTTTACAGGGTGATTGGTGATTGGGTGCAGGCCTTGAAATGGGTGATACTAGACCTTATTTGCAACAATTTGGCCCCCATAACTTGGGGTCCAAACTGGTTGGTTTTTGAGAAATCGAACTTTTAAAGTTTTTCACCTCTCCACCATAAAGTGCTGTTTGTGAGAAACCTACGTGGTTCTGGATGTTAAACTTATATTTTTCTGATAGCTCATAAACGAATGCATCCTTCGAAAACCAATTTGTCAAAACAGTTCATCTACCTTTGGGAAATAATCGCCATAAAGGTCAGGTACTGAAAATTTCTTGAAACGATTTTTTTCGAGGCGGTTTCTCAAAATAAATGTATTACACTTGTGGCGCAAATCACAGGACCGACTTCTTTGTTTCATTAGCTTTCCAAAATATTGCCACAATCCCCTTTTTTAGTAAGTGAATAACCAGCAAACTACGGTTGTTCCTGAGAAAGACTTAAAATGAAAACTTTAAAAAATCGATTTCTCAAAAACCACCCAGTTTCGACCCCAAGTTATCGGGTCAAAATTATTGCAAATAAGGACTAGTATCACCCATTTCAAGGCCTCCATCCAATTACCAATCACTCTGTATACCGTCATAAGTCATGGATAACTTTAATAGCGCGATTCAGGGTATTAATGTTCCTGCCAGGGCTGCGGGCTGTTCGAAAGAGATACCGCGGCCCTAGAACACAAAAGGCAAAGAATGAACACGGATGGGTTTTAGTCAGTACAAGTCTGACACTCCCTTCCGCTCTGCCCAGAGCGGGAGAAGTCATTTGATGATTTCCCATCCGTAAAAAAAAAAGGGTATTAATGTTAGTTCTTTGTATGTGTCATAGATGGCGCTGTAGTACTTTTTGTAATGCTGTTACACCACTATCCAAATTCAAGCGTCTCCACTAAACTAGTTTCCAAACAGAGGCAGTTAGAAACCATCAACTCATGACAGCTGCTTAGCATTCTGCGCAGGTCGTAAACTTGAGTAGGGAAGGGTTATTTTATACTGGCACTAAACGGCAGACGATGGCCTGACAACCTGGCATTACCTCCCTTACTCGACAATAAATAAGAAACGGTAGCTGAAGAGATGGAATGCCGGTCATTATGCTTAACGGAAGGCAGTTAAAGGCTGGGTTTTTACCTAATTTTATTGCTTGACGTGGTTTGAATGTCTGATTTTGCCTCCTTTGTCTAAAAATATTGATTTAGTGAGACGTAAGCCGTTATTGGCATAACAGCTAAAATCGATATTTTTCTTGTGTGCAAATATTACTGCTGAACGTATTCAGGTGTAAATATGCCCCCCGGATATCCTAGGATTCTATTGAATCAGCGGAGAGGGCATGCAAAAAGAAACGTCAGAAACTTTTTGATCGAAATTTCACTTTAACCGCAAGATATTCGGTATGGCTTGCTATAGATTGGAGAGGCCTATACCCAGAAGCCAGTACCCTAAAAGCTTGGAATATGTATCATTTTATGTATGAAGGTGGACGAGGCAAAAGGAGTATGTAAGGATCGTAGCAGGTGGCGTTCTGTGGTTTCTGCCTACCCCCATTGGAAAAGGGCGTGAATTTTTGTATGTTATGTATATACCATTTTACACCATTACTTCTAGCCAGTAATCATATAACACTAAATATTATCTGGTTATCTACTTCAAAACTAACAGAGTAAAAACCTGTTAAACATCCGTCCTTGGCATAAGAACTAGTACTCGTAACAAATCACTATTATGGCCCAGAAAGAGGATCTTTGAAATATATTCGAACAGATTCCGACACAAGACCCTTAATTCCAGTATTTTGCATAGCACAGTATTATCACTGTAATAATCTTTCGCTTAGTCTCCGTTGCTAGTCTCTTCATTAAAATGCATGCGGAAGACATTACTTTGTGTAGAGAGAAACGATGCGTTTAAAAATCAATATCATAACATTACGCATAAAATTCTCGAAGACATAGGCAGATCACTCGCATTTTGCAAGTGATTTATGTTTCAAACTTTGTAATCTTGCTTTTTATATTTTCAACTTAACAATACATAATACAATAAATCATGAACTAAGTTGTAATTTTCGACTTGTCGTCATTCCTACAAAGAAGATTAGGCACGTAATACAGAAGATGACAAGAGGTAAATCGCCTGGACATGACAGGCTCAGAAAGCACCTGCAGCATGCTGGTCTCCACTTACCTCGAGTGTTGGTACTTTTATCTAATCTGTGTCTGATTCACTCACATCTTCCACCTGATCTAGTCAGTATTCTGGTAGCGCCGGTGATCAAAAGCAAGACTGGAGATGTATCGGACAAATCTAACTGAGCCTATTTCACTCGCCATCGTCATAGCTAAGATTCTGACAGCGTGCTCAACTCGCATCTAAATAAACATGTGCAGCTCTGCGAAGCCGAGTTTGGATTCCGGCCGAGGTTGTCGACAGCAATTGAGCACAGTCTCAGGTATTATACGGTTAGAAAGACACCCGTATATGTGGTTTTCCTTGACCTGTCTAAGGCCTTTGATCTAGTCCTAAACGATCTTCTTTGGAAAAAACAAGAAGAGAAGGCGTTGCCGCCAGAGTTTGATATTACTCCTCAAGCACTGGCAACTGAACCAGGAGATTCAGGAGTGATAGGCGGGTGAGCTCTCGGACCCATGCCTGCTGGAGTGTGGTGTGGGCCAGGGAGGCCTTTCTTCGCCTTTGCTCTTCGTTCTGTATGTCAATACACTGATTGAGCGACTCAGCAGCACGCGTGTCGGTTGCTACGTGGATGGAGTTTGTTTTAACAATATACTCGTAAGCTATGCGGCGACATGGTACTCCTAGCTCCCTCGAGCGGTGCTCTCCGAAAGCTACTCAATGTGAGCGAGTCGTATGCTGTGACTCATGTCATGTCAAAATAAAGAAAAACCTTGTTTTCTAATAAGATTACGGTGCTTATTTATGTTAGATTTCTTCGTTTACAAATCTTATTTTTATAAAATTATGTATGGAGTTTGCTGCTTAGAAAAACAGACTTGTTTTGACCCTTTTTGCTGAGCCGCAGGCACAATTCCATTCTATTATAAAAACAAAAGCCAAATTGAACAAATGAGATCTAACTACGAAATATCTCATTATTAGAGTCCCGTACTCGAAGGGTAACCAATGGGTATTACTAAGCCTCCGCTGTCCTTCTGTTCGTCCATCCGTCCGTCCGTCCGTCTGTCTGTCAGCGGCCTCATGGTCCGTAATAGGTAGACAGTTGAAATTTTCACAGAATGTATATTTCTGTTGCCGCTTTAACAACTAATACTAAATTAAAAATTAAACGGGTCTCCCCTACTACGATGGAACCCTTCATGCGCGAGTCCGACTCGCCCTTGGCCGGTTCTTTTAGTTAGTTTATTTTTTGTTAGGGAGGTCTAGGCGTTTAGGATAGCTTTAGTAATTACTTGAGGTATTTTTACCTACTCTCTTTAAAAGCATGATTAAGCAGAAAAAGCTTAGAAGTATAGCAATAATAAGAAATTTCTCATTATCAGCCCAGATCATTACTTAGGTTCAAATGATGGCAATGGACTCATCCCTTGTTACATAGGAAATAAACTCTCGAAATATGGATGTACTATAGACACACCTCTGCCTAACCCTACGGGGATTACGGGCGTGATGATGTTATGTAATGGTACCTGACATATTATATTAAGCGTAAACCGAGACGGTATCGTAATAGAACCAACATCTATTACTATAGAATTAACATTTCAACTAATGATGTACATACAACAACGATCGTATCTCTGTACCATAATTGCACAAACACTGCGTCATAACCGCTCGGCCAGAAACTACATGCTCAAGTAGCATGCGTGATGCGTTAGCGACTACGGAGAAAACTAAAGATAGAAAGAGTTAGGAGCACGTCACGTGTAATCATGAGCCCAAACTCCAACAAAATGTAGATGACCGCAGCGGTGCGGAACGTGCAAGATTCAACCAATCATAGGACAGACAAGACACACGATATGGATTTCAACGAAAGTGATTCGTTGATTCCCGCATATCTCCTCTCTGTTCCGCTCATCTCTGCTTTGGTAGAATCCGAGCCTCACTCAGACCGCGTAACCAATGCGATTTACACGCGATATTTCATTTGTTCGACGAATATGTCATTGTTGTCGCGCCGACAGAGGGTGCCTTGAAATTTTTCATAGAATTAAGTGATTTTTATGAACGCGACGACCACGTATTCGCAGGAGGGTCAATAATATTATTAGGACCCGAATTCTTAAGGTCTGGCGACGCAAATAAGTAAAGAAGTAAAGCACACGCGTGTCGCTTGATGCAAGCTGCGTCGCAAGTTGCATTAGTCGAGGTCATGAACATGACGTTATACAAGGCAGAATACATTTACAATATTATAAAACGCGCAGCGGAGCGTCGTGCAATTTTAACTAACACGCGACGAATATTATGATAATTTAGAAAGGGAATTATGTATGCCACTGTTTGCATAATTCAACGATGCTGTGTTTGACGCTACCGTATTAACCCAATTACTTAATAGGTGTGTTTTTTGACGCTTTTTTTTAAGGAAACAATTAGTGTTTGTTGTTAAGATTACGTTTGTGATTAGCAATCATTGGGTTTTTTTTTTAATCGAGTATCGTTGCTCTTGATTGCAAGTTCGAGGAACAATATTCATTCGTAAGGATGTCCAGATTCCCCTGCTTAAATTGCCATGAGTTCCACTGCACTTTAAACGGAGACCTATTTTCATATATCCAATGGTTTTAATATGTTAATGATAATAGATGTAAGTATGTTTAAAACCACCGTACGACAAGCAAGTGATAACTGTTATAGAAAGACTAAAGCTTTAGGCATCTAACGGGAAGCAGACCCCACAGCCACGCTTCACTAACCGCTTCCAATGCAAATATAGATTCAACCACATTAAACCAAACTCGAAATTCTAGTCACCTATTGAAAACTCAGTTGACTGGTACAGTTAGTCCCGCAGCGGTAACAACACTACCGTCGGAACAAGCAATATTATTGGCTCTCAATGCCGCAATACTATTAGTGAGGAAGTGACAGCTTGCAAGCTCGTCTGCAAGTACCAGCTGACCTAATTCCTGCAATCGATACAACTTGCAGTGAAAAGTAAAATTTTAATTGAATTTTGTGTCGGAATAGGAATTGAAATATTTCAGTTATTTGACTAAGAATTTGAAATTACTGCCGAAGGTACATTATTCAGTCCTGGCGTTGCAAGCAAGAACATTTTACTGCTCAGTAGCTTAAATCAAACTCTTCTTTTATATTTTTTTTTGTATTAAAACGGTCGTGGAATATTCCTGTCTTCTCTTTGTTTAAGAGCAGTTAACTTTTTTGTCGCGATTAATCTCTCGAACTCCTACCTCCGATCTTGTATTTGATCCTGGTAGGTTAACAGTGTGGAATTCAGAGAATTTTACAGATGAAAAACTACCAATACCATAGCTTTCATATTTCTCTCTCATATCGTCTTATACAGGTTGGTACCGGCTATCATTTGTAGATCTTTGACAGTCGTTACAGCTGGTCAGAGGTCCGAAAGTCTGACAACCAGACTTACCAAGGGGTATCGAATTACCCAGTACTAACTGGGTTGTGGAGGTCAGATAGGCAGTCGCTCCATGTAAAATATTGGTATTCGGCTGCATCCGGTTAGACTGGAAGCCGACCCCAACATAGTTGGGGAACGGAAAGGTAGGTTGGGAATGATGATGATGATCGTCTTATACAGGTTGTAAACGGACCTTCACGAAGCCATCAAGCAAGCATGTATGTACATCAAATTAAGTTACGTATCACAAAAATTATTGCTGTCATGTCTTCTTCTTCCATACTTATCTATTCCCATCTCATCAGACACCTCTTTTCTTACCATATCATCCTTCACACAGACCATCCATTATTAGGCCTTCCTCTTCTCTTATACCCAAATACTCGTATATACCATACATATACATTTTCAAAATAACTTTTGAATATCTCGGGACCCTGAAGTGAAGTTCCGAACATTCGGCGTTCATTCAGACATTATCTTTAAATCAACAGTCAATGCTTCGTCTATTGTTACTGAAGGTAGCTTTAAATATCGTGTAAGAATTGTTTAAATTAACTGTTTTAGCAGAAATGCATTAGAATACCTTTAAAACCTCAAGTTTCAATCCCATAAGCACCACTTTGTACTTCTACATTGTACTTTCTATCCTCGGTTTATTCCTTCCGTAACCGATACCAAGTTACATGTTTGTTTTATGTTTACCCAAGATGTTTGTTCACAGGATTGTTAAACAAACAATATCGTGTAACTTTATCGCTACACTTGTTCTCTTCTAGTACCATAAATAGATGTATTTCTTTGTACTTTACGGAAGTGACAGTGTTGGAGCAAAGGTGTTGGGTTTCGTAAGAGGACATGCATTTTTAAAGGTTGTGTCAGTTAGAAGCGTGCTGAAATAGTATTTGGAAATGGTAATCATGCCGAAATAGCAATTGGGGCTCTTAGTTATTATTAAGTTAGGACTAGAATCCATAATGTATTTTGTGAATGTACGAGACCAGTTATTGGGATTCTGTTGATTATGTTTATATATTCTAATATTTTTATCTGTAAATCTTTATTACACTTTTCAGCCTTATGAGTCAATAAGAATCTCACAGACCTATTTGTCCTCCCCAGGAGAATTTCTACACATAAAACCAGTGAAATTCTTGAAGTATTAATTTGGCTTTATGTACAACCATTGTACACTGAGGTATTTAAGTAAATATTCATGACAAAGCTGAAGCAATTTGTGTCTCATTTTATTTGAGTAACATTTATTAAATTTCTGCTGACATTGCTGAAGAAAATTCTACGAACACCGAAATAGAGGTAGCCATTTCTTGGTATTACACATATTATAAACACACGGTTTTTACAACATCAGAAAGCATCGATATTTCTTTGTTTAATATTTTAAGTTGGTTTTTTGTTTGAAGGTGGGTAGGCCTTTTGTGTGGGACGCAACCTGTGTCGACACCCTTGCGCCATCCCACGTTACAAGCACGGTGGGCCGTGCTGGCGCTGCAGCTGCGGCTGCTGAGATCCTCAAGCGGCGCAAATACTGTAACCTTATTGGTAACTACAGTTTTGAGCCGTTTGGGGTCAAAACGCTCGGGTCATGGGACCCAGTGCGCGTCTCCTTTATAAGGGAATATCTAGCCAACTGGTCGACACTTCGCGTGACCAGAGGACTGGCGCTTTCTTTGGCCAAAGAATTAGCATTGCCATTCAACGTGACAATGCTGCATGTCTTTTGGGCACGTTTCCGGATGACAGTGAAGCGGAGGAGTACTTTGACGCCTAAGAGTCCTATTGTTGTCGTTGTAAATAGTTGGATTTTTGTTATATTTGTAGTCTGTATATAATGTAAATAGAGGAGCTCGTGGCTAAACAATAACAGCCGCTCGGGTCGATCTTTAGGTTAAGCCATGCTTGCCTAGGTTGGTCTGTGGATGGGTGACCACCCATTACATACCGAGTTTCCTCCGTGCCTTGGAAAGCACGTTAAGCCGTTGGTCCCGGCTGTCATTTGAAGATCTTTGACAGTCGTTAAAGTAGTCAGTGGCCCAAAAAGTCTGACAACCAGTCTTACCAAGGGGTATCGTATTTCCCAGTAGTAACTGGGTTGTGGAGGTCAGATAGGCAGTCGCTCCATGTAAAATTCTGGTATTCAGCTGCATCCGGTTAGACTGGGAGCCGACCCCAACATAGTTGGGAAAAGGCTAGGCAGATGATGATGATATAATGTACATAGTATTGAGTTGTTTTTAAATAAAAGTTGTCGACTAGTAATAAAATTGTTTCAAATTTTTATGATGGTTTAATGTTAATGTATTAATGTATTTTACCTTCCTTCGAGAACATTTGCAGCAGCAAATCAAATAAAAATCCGTTGCAAATGTTAGAACTGTACTTTTCGTCGCTTTTCGTTTCGCATGCCATGTGTGTATGGCTTTCGTATCGATAGATACATTATTTTGTTTCAAGGTTCTACAAATATTCTTTTTCAACTTTTTTTCCGACTAATCGCTGTTCCAATCCGACCAATGGAGCATCCCCAAACTTTGTGCCATCTCATGCTCAAGCCCAGTATCACGATGACGCGTCAAACCAGACCCCTTCTAATTTACCGCTAGACCAGACAAACTTGGTTCAACGTTCACCTATTATGTCATGCCTCGATCTCTTTTAAAACTTTCGTCTTGCTGGGAGTAAGGAGTAAGGCGAAACTATTCGCCTTGGGATTAGCAAAGTTATCGCGGGGATAATCAAAGTTTCTGCCGTGGATTAGGCGCGGATCGTTTCGCGATTTATTGGATCTAATAATTTTATGTCGATGTGGATTATTGTTCCGTATGAGCTCTGATTAAAAAACTTCCTTTGTATGTATTCTTCGGAATCTCAGAAAAAATATATTCAGTAAGAATTATTAGTCATTTCCACCAAATATTATCTGATCTGAAAGAAAGGTTTCACGAAATAAAATTTTCCATAAATCATTGCTTAGCCAAACTTTACTAGTTTAATGATCCATTCAGTAGCTGTACTTATTGCAGAAGCTATTCTTAGTAACTTAGAGTTTCTTCCTCGTTTCATGCAAGATTAGCTTCAAATTATTCATAGTACGAGCTCGCCAGCATCGTAGAAACTTAAACCTCTTACGTTTTTGAATCACTCCAGTCACCGTTACTCTCCAGTTTTCAAATAGTATTGAACAAATTATTCCAATCAAAAGAAAAGAAACGAAAATCTGTGAAAAACAAAACACTTGGAAAATTGCGTTTCGTAAAATAAGGAAGTTTTCATCCAATATCCTTTCACAAATGATGGGCTCTAGCGTGGAGCGCCGTAAAACAGGGCATCTGTTCCAAACGGGATGGACCGTTTATTTTTGTATTTTTCACGACTATATTATTCGATTCGATGGTATCTGTGGAACTTAGCGAAGAGGGGCTTGGAGCTAAGTAATTACAGACGCACAGGTCGATCTTTAACGTTAAGCGACGCTAACTGAAGTCAGTCTGTAGATGGGTGACGTAATCTCTGAAGAACCAAGACTCCTTCGTGCCCTGATGCACGTTAAACTGTCATTTGTAGTCGTAACGGGTAGTCAGACGCCTGAATGTCTGCAAACCAGTCTTTCCGATACCCTTTTACTGCGCTACACAGTCAGTTGTAGTGGTCATATAATTATGCAGTCACTCCGTGTAACATATTTGTATCTAGCTTTATCCGGTTAGACTGGACGTCTACATGGTTGGGAAAATAGGCAGAGGATGGTGATCAACAGAACTTATAACCCTTTTTTCGCTACTACTCCAGAAAATTACCAGATTTTAGAGAAAAAAAAACTTAAAAAAGTAGTAGTAGTTTTTTTCAAATAAGCAATGGCCGGGGTTCACATAGCTGCTATATTTTTATTAATAAAACCAGTTAATTGTAACAATTAACTTTTAAAAACAAAACGAAGCAACATTCCTAACCTCTCCAAGCTCACTATAACCCACTTCCTTCTCAATTCCATCCGTCTTGAGGAAACAAAAATGTTCTCCGTGTTTGGAACACAAAACAGACGACACGAAACTGGGACACGCCGGTTCTTGTCGCGAAAAATTGCATCTGCCCCGAGCTAAGAGGAGGGAACTAGTTAATTTAATAAGGAAAGTAATACTTGCTTTCTCATTTTCTGTTTACAATTGGAATACTTGACTTGTTTTTGGAACAGATAGCTAAGTTTCAGCTAGTCTTAGGTACCTTGAGACGATTTATTTTGGTCGCCAAGCTCGAATTTCGGAGCTAATTGTACAAAACTGCAGTTTGAAGTAGATCATGCTTATCTTAACGGTTGGTCTTTAAAAGAAAAGTTTTAAAACCTGAGCTTGCTTCAAACTACGACAGAAACTGGGTGAGCGTTGGTAGAAAAAAATACTGAAGTGAAAGTAGCAGAGAGAACTTTAAAAACAAGCTCTTAAGATCTGCTATATTTGATGCTTATTTGTTTATATTAAATGTATAATGTCAATAATTCATTCAAAATCAAAATATTTATTTCACATAGGCCCAGATAACGGTAAAAAAGAATCTATACAAAGGTATTTTTTTTGTTGTAAAATTCTATAATTAAACAAGTGACACAAATTTTGTTATCAGTGCTGTAACTATTCTGAGCAAAAGATGTACAAATGATTTGAAAACTATTGTAAAAAAGTCTGATTAGAAAAAAGGGAAAATATAAGATTGAGAATAGTTAGAGACATCCACATAATTTGTGCCGTTTATGAGCTACCAGGGAAGCCGCATGCGCAGAAGGCACTAAGGCCAAACTTCTCTATCTTCAATTTAGTCCTTGATTTTGTAATATGCTTTTATAATAAGGACACGTTTGATTAAATTGCATGACAAATTCTGCTTTAACAAAGTTTTAAATATGGTAAAGAAACCAATACGAACAAACCGGGCCATCACGTCTTCGGAGTTATGATAAGCTAAAACCCTTGTAAAAATCGAGCACAAAATTATATACAGAAAAATTTCAAATCCACCCTTCACACTCTCTTCAAACAAAGGGTAAAAACGATACACCGATACACATAATCACGGCCGAATCCATTAGACCTCCGCATTATCGTTTAAAACAACACCCGCTAACAGAATATTTTACAGCCCAACGCTTATTTATGCAAATCCAAGACACATTTCACTACACGCTGTATAAATGTTTTTCCATCTCCTTATACCTGGACCGTATTAAAATGTATAGAGTACACATAAGAAGGGTCGCCCCGATTGAATGTTTTATGTTCGCTTTTCTCCCACGAAGCGGTTACTTCGCAGGAAAAGAACCCAGACATTGAATAGTAATACTAATCTGTATCACGAAAGCAGATTATGAAAAGCGAGAAGACTTAGTGTATTCTTTCGAGGCTAAATCGTAATCGGGATCGTATTTGAGATTACATTGAGTGTTAAAACGAACACTTCAGATTTGTTTGTGTTTCAACGAACCGTTTTATTGGTTGGTAATCTTTTTATGTGTACATATTTTTTGCTTAAGCTTTCGGAAAATTGGGATGAATTTTGTAGGTATTAACAAGTGGTATTTTTACTTTTGTAGTCGCATACAAAATAACCAACTACAACAAAAATACTAGAACATCATCGAACTCCAAAAGCAACTATCAATATTATTATCAATAGTCCCGAACTCCATAACTTGCCCAACTCCAATTTGCCAGCCATTTCCCTCATACAATGTACACAACGGACCTTGCTCATTGATTATAGGCCAACTTTATATCACAATACGTTGCCCATGAAACCGCAATAACAGTTGATACGAGGGTTTGAGTGTCATTTATTGGAAACACATTGGTTATAGGCAATGATGGGCACGACACATAATTTCGGCATCCTCCTAAAATAATTACTCACGACGACAACTTGACGTAAACTGCAAAATCCCTACTTTATATGCGTGGCCTCGTTTGTGTTTTATAACTATTAAATCAGTGAGGGTCGGGTCTGAAACAATATACTACGTAGGAACGAATGACCTGATGGTTGACTAAAATACGTACGGAACTACATTGTATAATATTACCAAGTAATCGGTTAAGATTGCGGTAATAAACAATAGATGGCGTTGAACTTAATTTGGTATTAAGATTGAATCGCGCAAGTGGAATTTGCATGGCAGTAACGATTTCATTATACAGTCTGTTTCGAGTATTTAGTTAAACTATAAAGTTTGATGAAGCTATGAAGGTGCGCTTCTCTTTCCTCTGAATATCTTAGTTCTAATTAATCTTAGCAATAAATTAGCTTCGAAAATGAAGTTTAATTAGTCTTCAGGCTTTTTAGCTTAAAGTTTGCTTTGTAAATTGCTACTAACCATGAAAATTAATTTGTTTGCTTATTTAATAAGTTATTTCAATGCTTGTTAGTAAGTTTCTTTGTGAAGAAGTTTACAAAAAACTACCCTTAAAGTCAACCCATTGCTGTATCATGGTGATGCATGCTTAAAATCCTTAAGTACGGGGATACAGTTTTGCTACATGGTAACGCAATAATTTTGGGGACGACTAAGCACATTTTGTATTAATTAATAACTCTATTATGATTATTTATAACATTCACAAAATAATGTACCGACCAACGACTAATTTAACAAATAAAAAGGATTCCAAGAAAGCAAACAAGATTTATACTTTACCTTCTACATGCACTGTGAATGTTGGCTAGATAAAACTGGAGGGTCTAAGCCCCGCAGCTAAAAATAAACAACATCTCAAAGGAGATAAAAAAAAAGAAAGCGAAAAGGATCCGACGACGCAGAATCGTTTTTATTTCGAACAGCACAGAATCGTAAATACGTGGTTAGAGGCATTCCATGAATAACTACACGCCATTATTGCCCTAGTGGGCAGAGGTCCTTGGTTGTGTCAATAAAACAATGTAAAGAAATACTGTGTGGGATAAAAGGCCAGATTTATAGAAGTTTGTTTGTAGAAAAGTACGAAATAAAAGCTTAATAAATGGACATAGAAGTCTATTAAAAGGTTTGGATTGTAGACTTTAGAAATACGAGTAGGTTGTCTTTATCTCGCTACTATTATATGTATATTATGTGAAGGTTTGTGAAGATGGATGTATGGATGAATGTTTGTTACTCGTTCACGCAAAAACTATTAAACGGCTTTGGATGGAGTTTAACACACAAATCGAATATCATCATTTCATCATCATCATTTCAGCCAAAAGACGTCCACTGTTGGACATAGGCCTCCCCCAAGTGTCGCCACATTGACCGGTCCCGTGTGACTCGCATCCAGCGGATCCCCGCAACCTTCACCAGGTCATCGGTCCACCTAGTGGGAGGCCTTCCAACGCAACGTAATAGAATATAACCTGGATTAATCCTTAGGATAATTTTTATCCCGATATGATCCCGTGGGACAATAACCGAACTTCACGCGGGCGAAGCCGCGGAAGATAAGCTAGTCTACATTAATATTATGCGAAAGTAACTCCGCCTGTATTTTAGGTCTCAACGGATTCTGTTTTCGGCAGTATTTAACCGGTAGCACTACTACCGGACTTCTACGAGAGCGAGGCCGTGGGCAAAAGGTTGTTCGAAACGAATCACGTCAATTTAAAAGAAAATGTTACGGTTAAAGTATTTAGGTATGTACGTTTAGTGTAAGGATAACTAATTTGAGTTTACTCACGCATTTTTTATACCCTGGACTATTTCTAGGTAAGAATACATCTCTGAGTCAAATAAAGCCGTGTTTCAATATTTCTGGCATAAGCTCACGGAATTCTTCGAAAAATTCGAAAGGGTATTTATAAATAGCGTGGAATTTGTTCGACGGGTATTCGAAAAGGTTTATGCGTGATCGAATATCTTTTAGCTGTTCTTGGTTTTTAATAAAGATTATAATCCTTTGTTCTTATCGAATGAAGGATTAAATTAGTCAATGTGCAATATGATACTCGGTTTCGTAATTAGGGTATATTCACTAAGTAATATCATACAAAAACTATCAACCGGTTTTATAAATCTTCTCTAAGACCAAAAACACACTACACAAACTTTCAATACAAATAATCCAAAAGCGAAACTAAAATCTGTTGAAACTACAATTTGATGTTTAATTACAGTATTGCGGTCTGCAAACTGTGTTAATGTTCGAGAAACTATCGGTAGAAGTTCAGCTAACCAGTAATTGGGAACAGCAAGAACGAGAAGCGAAGATAAGAAATAACATAACGAAGGAATTTGGCCCATTCAGATAGTAAATTGATCTGTTCCAAGATAACAACTTAACTAACTTATAAATTGAGCTTAAATTCCCGACATGTTTCTGTTGGAGTTGGTAACAAACTCCCATCAATTCGTGGATCTTCGATATCTTCATAAGATAGACGCGTGAAAATACATGTTTTCTCGAACGAGGCGACGATTTCTGCGGATTTTCTAGATGTTTCGGTTACTGATGTGATATCGTTCTCAACTACGTTATCTAGATAGTTTTTTCTTTTATTTTATTCAAGTGATAAGCTCTGTCTCACAATGTGTGTAGGATTTTGTTTGTTCTTGGCAGGTTTTATTTCATAGTTAGAAATCTAAACTGTGTCTTTGAGTAATATAATAAATTATGATTATGGTGGTGTGTCCTGATGAGGGTCGCAGAAATCCACTAGATGCGAGTAGAGAAGATCCAATCTTTGTCGCGATGACCTCCTTGCAGTAGATCACTGTCCAGTCGACTGAATGAAGATGATTTGGAATAAGATTTTATTTTTTTAAGCAATTATAACAATGAAAAAAACTACGTACTTGATGGGGCCTTTTGCATGAATACTCTCATAATAATATGCTCTTTTTAACGTAAGATTTCGTTATTGTTCCAGCCCGGAGTGTATCCCACACGATCACAACACTGGAGGTGCCGCTGTGGGCAGATCCACGGCGCGAGGCAGAGCTGCGCTGCCTGTACATGAGGCAGCAGCACGAGCCTCCGCTGCACTCTGTCAAGTGGTACCGAGACCTGGACGAGATCTTCAGATATACACCGCAGGTGGTGAGTACATAGTTTTTGATCTATTGTCTTAGTTGCTGAGGTGTGACTGCATTAAACCGATTACCCAGTACCAAATATATTTATTGCATTCCATTGTGGCATTTATCAGGCACAGTATAACGTAACTCAGATCTCACAGAGTGCACATGCAGCGTCTCCAAGACAATGATCCACCTTGCACCTCCATCCTACATCTTATTCCCTGTCATATATGCTCTTGGGAACCGTATGAATGCGACAGTGAGCAGAGTTCGTGTGGCTGAATTTTGGATTTAACATTTTTAAACTAGTTGCCGGGCGTTGTTACGCTAAGAAGAACTAGTAAAACAAATGGTAGTTTTAGATAAAAAAAAAAACTTTTTTGACAATAAACACTAGATATTCGAATATCAAATTAAAATTAAGTAGGCACATGAAAAAAACACTTTGAGTTTTCTATTCAAACGAATGTGAATTTGAACAAAACATCACTTTGTAAGAAAATGTCAAAATTAATTTCAGAAAAACAGAGTATCCAATAATAAAACAATTGTAAGTGAAATGGGACGGAAAGCATCATGCGTCGCTAGGCTGAACACGAAATATAGTGACCACAGAAGGTCGGTTCCATAAAACATACAAAAACGCACACACACATAGACACGCTTTTACGTACGGCAAGTGCAAGCACACTCGCGTCCGTCTTTTGTTTCAGGTCGCTGTACGGACACATCTATGTGTGTGTGCCTGTTTTAGTTTGTTGTATACAACTGACCTCGTGCGTCCAACTATATTGCGGCCTGACTCACAGTCGGACTAGTCCGTCAAAAGGATTCGTGCATATCTGTCTGTCTCGTATTACTCTGCTAAATGTTGGTCCTCTGTATCTCCCCGTGTTCTCTTCCGAATATAAATGTATCATGCAAAGGACATTTATTGTGGATGATGATCAAAGCTTTGTGCAATGTGAGCAAAACAGGTTTCCGAAGATTTAATTTTGAATATAGAGCTAATCTGGTAGAGAATGCTTTGTGGCATTAAGTCCGCCTATGTACCACTCTTGTACATGAAGTTTAAATAAATAAATAATATAGTAATCGAATAAGATTGACTTTTTAAGTAAAACCGATACCTCTACCAGAATCCTACAGTTTTAATTGCTCGCAGAACGGATGGCGGATGGGGCTAAAACGTTCTGGAGTGGTGAACGCGAACCGGAAGACGTTGCGTTGGAAGGCCTGTAACTAAGTGGACCGATGACCTGGTAAAAGTTGCGGGGGATCCGCTGGATGCGAGACGTACGGGACCGGTCAATATGGTGACATTTGGGGAGGTTATGCCTAGCAGTGGACGTCTTTCGGCTGAAATGATGATGAAGATGAATGTTAGTATTTGGGTTTTCATGGCGCCTTACTATGAAAAGCCCTACGGTGTGTTGATATTTATTTTTAAACCATTTAACTGGGGGCCCAAAAGTCGTCATTACTTGGCTACTTCACCACCGTTGCGTTCTCCTATATGCTCACGATGGCGATGCGCCTGAATTGCCATTTTATTCCTGCACTAAAATAACTGATATTATTCATGCATATCATTGGAAGCTTCAAAGTTTTAATATGATCAAAATTTAAATGATTATTCAATTAAATATCCAAAATCCAGTACTAAATAATTCAGCGTAAACTTCTATTTCGAAAGCGCTGCAGCGCTAGAACAGTTGACAGTGATGCGGCTGTATGACGTGTTCCGTTTGTTAGGTTAGAACATTCAGAGACAGACGGATGGCGGCAGCCGCCGGGCCGATGGCGAATTGAAAATCATTACGGTAGCGGTCTCGTGTGTCGTGTGTGTGTGTGTGTGTGTTGTGTGTGGGTGACAGTTTTTTTGGATGACATACAATAAACTCACGCCTATTTCTCATCGGTCGCTGGCAGATAGTACGGAGCACTACCTGTAATCATTACATAGACCTTTTGAGACATCCACGTTCATATATCTGGATCACAATCCCTAGCTTTTATTTGGAACTAAATGGGTGTGACCATCTTTTTTGATGAAATTGACTAAAATATTGATACTATTTAGCAATAGATAAAAATTTTAATGTCAGGATGTCCTACTCTGCCGGGCCTCGGGACTGTTCAAAATAGAAACCGCGGCCCTGGAACAAAAAGGGCCAAGAAGGAACATGGATGGGTTTTAGCCAGTACAAGTCTGACACTCCCTTCCTCTCCGCCCAGAGCAGGAGGGGTCATTTGATGATTTCCCATCCGAAAAATAAAAAGAAAAGGATGTACTATCAAGTGCATTCTATCGATCAAGAGGAGAGTGACGAAGCGCATTTGTCTAAAAGAGTGGTGAATACAAATATTGATAGATGGGTGCTGAGAACGAGAAAAAGATGGATAGGTTGAGTGAAGAATGATATGAATGAAAAAGGAGTGAATGATAGCGTGACGTTTGACTATTAACTCGGCTATACCGCTATTGGTAAACTCTGAATTTAAAGAGAATTATCTTAGTGTAAACATGTTGTAAAGCCTACACGGCATTTAGTTACTGCGTAGACGCCACCTACTCAAAAAAATAACCCAGTTAGTACTCATTCCAGTGTAACTTATAACATATAACGACGCCATAGAGTGAAAACTTCGTAAGTGTAAAAATAGCTTTTCAGGAGGAAGGAAAAAATGCGTGTTGAAAAATTTTTGTTTGGTGTCTTTTATGTTTTTTATTAATTCCTATTCGTAACTAATAAAAAGACGCCGTACTAAAATGTTACTTATTAGTCTGTAAGGTCTATGGGCCAAAGTTACCTCGAAATAAATGAATGTCGTTGGTTGTTGTTTACACAATTTTTTTCTTTTTTTTTTACGGATGGCAAATCATCAAATGACTTCTCCCGCTCTGGGCAGAGCGGAAGGGAGTGTCAGGCTTGTACTGACTAAAACCCATCCATGTTCCTTCCTTGCCCTTTGTGTTCCAGGGCCGCGGTATCTCTTTCGAACAGCCCGCAGCCCTGGCAGGCATCGGCCCAAATCTAAGAAAAAATCATCTTTTATTTAAACTTTTTACTTTTGCACCCGAATGTACATAATGTAGTTTATCCATTGAATTAAGATAGATTGTGTCACCAACGGGCCATTTGTACGTAGACGATTTTTGTTTACGTTCGAATGACCCACGTGCCATTCGATTTGGGCCGTTCAGACTAAGTACCCGGATACAGTTTCTGAACTTCCTTTGAAAGGAAGGGCCCTTTGAGCAAACGGGTGTTTTGTCTAGTAGACTACTTCACGACAGCTGATGTTAGGATGTTGTACTGGATAACATTTCTTGCAGATAACCCTACTTGCGCGATGCAAAAGTCACGTGACTTCAGGTATAATGCGTAGGTCATACGTGGCGACACAATCCATTCATCGAATCTTTTGCCTTCGTTTCTTTAACTAACATAACATCACGCCTGTAATCCCCGGCAGAGGTGTACCTAATAGTACACCCACATTTCGCCAGTTATGTTCAAGTTCCATGTAATAGGGGGCGAGCCTATTGCCATCAACCGGGCACAAATCCAGACTCCGTGGCTGCTACTGAGAAATTCCTGACGGTAAAACCCAATAGCACTTCTTTCTTTTACTTTTAAATAAATATCATATCATTTAGGTACATTAGCAATGGTAAAATTCCATTAACCATTGCAGTAAGGTTAAACCCAGTTACGTACAATTATAACTAACATTTTACCCTTGGGCTATCAGTTGTACCACTTGTGCACTTGTCCGTTCAAAGCCGATCCGTGTGTGTTTGCGCACAGTGCGTCAGTGCGTCACTCCGCCGCCCGGATGGATGCTGTCAAAACAAAACCAAAGCGGTGCGATCCGATATCCCCACTGAATACGGAGAATATTTCATGTTTAGTGTATTTCAAACGTTGATGTAGGTAAATGATTTATTATTATAACAGAAACAAACAAAGTGAAATTGTCTATTTAACAGTGGGTGGATCTTTGTTGATTATTCGCTTGTATCAGTTATTTTATATTTTTTACAAATTTAATTGAACAATTCAATATTTCATTCATGATTCAATTAAAGTAAAATGATTTTTGGATTTTTCTATCAAGAATTTCTCAGTAGCAGCCGGAGTCTGGCCCTGATGATGGCAATAGGGTGATCCCTTTTACTAACGTGTCGAGAGATCTTGTCTTTGGCGTGATTACTAATCTACAATGCAGGTCACGGGAACAGTATGCGACTCCTGCATTCCCCTTAAACTCAAGTGGAAGATCTATAAAACCATGGTTAGACCTACTGTCTTGTATGGATTAGAATGTTGGGCCATAAAAGGGATGAATGAAAGGCAATTACATGTGGCTGAGATGACAATGCTAAGAGGGATGTCTGGTAAAACCCGAATGGATAAAATAAGGAATGAGTACATTAAAGGGAGTCTGAAAGAGGCGCCGGTGACCGAAAAGTTGTGTGGTAACCCAAAGAAACGAAGGATGGACTGTGTGAAAGATGGCATGGCTAGAAAACAGGTGACTGCTAAGATGTCGAGTAATAGAGAAGTATGGAGAAGAAGAAACCAGACAGGCGCATTACTTTGTGTAATTTATTTCATCACCACTGCTCTCAAAAACAGGGGCGTGCCGTCCATAGAGGCAATTAGGCCTAGCCTACCCTACCAACAACGCCAAATGCATTTATTATAACTATGTAATAAAATAACACAAAATATTAAAAAAGAAAGTTAAAACTCCTGAGCAACACTTATAGCAACTTGTCGCGTTCGTGTGACGTATTTCACACTACTACGATTATAAGGCAAGAAGTCGTACGGCCTACCTGTGCATTCATAAATTTACGCACACTGATGCATATTTTCGCGTGTATGAACGGCACACATGTATAGATATGGGCGTCACCTCCTTGGACTGTAGACGGCCATCGCGTGTTGTGATTGGACGAATGGCTGCCCCACAAAAGTCAAGACGTAAGGTCACGGTAGCCCGCGAAATTCAAATTTTCTTACGTTTTTTGTGATTTGTATCGCAATCTTGAATGTTTTGCTTTTTCTAACTTACTAAGTTATAAATAATTCGTTTCAAAACGTACAGTTACTGTAAATATTATTTGTTGTGTTTATTATTTGTTTATTTACATAAAATGGTGATCTGATATGAACTTTGCGCTGATAATGGTACTGATTCTCTTGTAACAAATACCTCTAAATTAGACTAAAAATCACCAAAAATTAGTTTATTCCTGTCAAACGACAATTTTCCATTCTGAAATTGACTTAAGTGACACAAATTAATATTTTATTTTGACAGCACTAAGATGGCACGGAGATATTAATTTATTGAAAATGGCAAATTTTGCTATTCTGAATTTGACGTTTTTCACCCAAAATTTTGCGATTAAAAAGGTGTGGAATAAAATTAGTTGTCATGGACTAAAATTCACACCAACACCTCGAGTTCAGGTGCAAAACCAGTACTGTCTTTTTTTTTCTTTTCTTTTGCTTATATCTCGAAAATAATGTGTCCTATCGCAAAAATAATGAAAATTTCGACCCCCTTTATAAGACCCAATAAATTTCAAATAATTATTATAAATCAATAAAGGTGACTACTTTGAAGGTCATCTTAAGTAGAACGACACTGTAATGTTGCGCGTTTTTTTTTTCGGAAGTCAGTATACGTGGCCTACCCTCCGTGGAGAACCACTGCACGCCACTGCTCAAAAACGGTCAAGGAAACCATCGTGAGGAAACCGGCATGTCCTAGAACTAAAAATTCGAAGACATGTGACATCTACCAATCCGCACTAGGCCCGCGTGGTGGATTATAGCCCAATCCCTCTCATAGAGAGGTGGCCTGTTTCCCAGCAGTGGGAACATTATAGGATGATGATGATGATAGAAGACATGCTGTGCCGACCTCAAAGAAATTGGGGTAAGGGGGGGAGAATGATGAGGAGAGTTCTACAATACGCTTGCTCCCTAATACAAGGGACTTATTTGTCTAAAATATGGGTGTAAGTTAGTACTTGGACATATTACATGCATGATGATAAGGTCGGTAGCTACAAATACTTAATATCTATTATGAGTACTAAAGTTATTATTATTAAAAGGGTAGTATTTAAACGAGCGAAGATAAATTATGAAAGGTGTCAAAAATAATGAATATGGGCTACTGAAATACTAAGTGGGCGACAAGCAGTGAGCGAATACAAATGTTTAAAACGGCGATTTGACAGTGTGATAATTCAGGGACGCAGAAAAAAAAAACTAAAATAGGCTTTATTAACCACTAGATTTTAGATAAGACGTAGTCGATGTAGAAGTTACGCAACAAGTTTGTTACAAACCTATCAATGAGACGAGAGTTATGTTACAAGTATACGCCAAACCTACGTACCAACTTCGAACGTTCTAGAATAATAATTATTCTGAAAAAATCTACGGGACCGTCCGAAAATCGAATTGTATTCGCTTTTCTGGAAATACGTCGTTAGAGAGCCTTTTGTATGAAGTCACAAGTATTGACTGTCAATTTTCAATTTCGATAACTCAGGTTTTTATTAGTGTGTAGTTTACATTCAGTCAAAAAAGTATCGGTAATGGATGATTTGTTTACGGTTCCAAATTCAATTACAATTTTTTTTTTGTTGTTAGATTGGCACAACTGTTTTCCATTTTCGCGCAGAGTTTGAGTTGTATCTGTTATTTAGATTAAAAACAATGCTGTTTTTAGTTACATCATATCTTGTTTATATTGCGCATTTCATAATGGGCAAAACATCGAACAAAGAGTTTGTGTTAAATTTTGCATCGCCAATAGAATTTTGTGTTCGCAGTTACAGAAAATGTTACAGAAGGCTTACGGTTAATCGACTTTATCAAAAACATGTGCTTAGTGGTACAAAGCGTTCAAAAGCGATCGAGATATGATGTGAGATTTGCCTCGCTCTGATAGGCCACCAACGTCTTCAACTGAAGTTAACATCGCAAAAGTGATTGAAAATCTTCATTCAAGTTTGAGAGAGATAGCCACTAAACTTTCTGTGTCTCCCGAGTCGATCCGTACCATTTTAAATAATCACTTGGGTAGAAACATATTGCCACTCGGCTAGTCCCAAAGACCTGAATTTTCTCCAAAAACTCAATCGCAAAGAGTGGCTGAGAACATGCTAGAACGAGTCCGACCCAACATTCATGAAACGCATTGTTACTGGTGAGGAGACGTGGGTTTACGAGTTTGACATGCAAACTAGTCAACAAACTTCGGAGTGGCGCCTTCCAACTGAACCGAAACCGAAAAAACCACGACAAAGTCGAAGACATGTTGACCGTTTTCTTTGACTATTGCGGTGTTATGCACTCAAATATTATTTGAGCGTTATGCGGCGTTTATGAGAGCAAATTCGATGAAAACGGCTAGATTTGTGAAAAGAAAATACTTGGATTTTGCATCAAGATAATGCACCATCGCACAAGGCCATCACAGTGAACGAATTTTTGACCAAAAACTCTACAAATACCATCGAGCAACCACCAGAACCACCGACTTCTTTCTTTTTCCTAAACTCAAATTACCACTTTGTGGCACCCGTTTCATTCGGTAGAAAACATAAAGGAGAAATCGCGGCAAGAACTGAACTCAATTCCGGAAAAACCGTTTAAAAAATGTCTTGATGATTGGATTATTCGTTGGCGGTAAGTGTAACGTTTCTGAAGGAGCATACTTTAAAGGCGATAAAATATCTTTGGATGAATAAGTAACATTTTGTGTATTATTGATCGTTTCCTGGTACTTTTTTGACAGAGTAGTAGGTATGTCATGTTATTGATTCCTAAAAAGGTCTAAGTGCTTTTAGATGTCCAAATGACTGCAAAGTTTGAATGTGTCTGTAGGTTTGGACTTGCGAGAGCCTAGTGCAATATACCTAGGTAGGTATTAGAGTTAACGCGTAGTGGCTAGTAATTAATTTAGTTGCATTTCTGCGTCCCGTTCACTGCCCACATATTGGTGACGTCATTCGTCCTTGTTTGTGTTTTTCTATTCTATGCTATTTAATGCGATAAGAATAGGAATAGGAAATTTTATCTGCTCAAACATGTGTGTACATACAGAATTAAAATAATACATGCATGCAAGATCTTAAATAATAGTGGCTCATGACATGTCTGCCATTTCTCGCAAATATTTTAGGTACAATTTTTACACAAACATAAAAAAATCCATAAATAAAATCAATCAATAACCAAATTTCTTATATTCAATCATTTACATTATAGATTGCCATAGAAAATGTTTTATACGCGGGCAAAAAAATGAAATTGAAAATGTGTAAATGTTTTTTAATCTTTTAAAGTCGCGGCTAGCAGCTATGTCAAAATCGTAGCAGATGTAGTTTTGCTGTTCTGTGCCAATGCCAAATCAATTTTAAGTGGTTAAATACGAACAACTATCTGCCAGCAAAAGTCCCGTCAAAATTGGTTCAGCCATTTTGGACATTAGCTGAAACAAACAGATAGACTGACAGACAACCTGCCAGGCCTGCGGGACTGTTCGAAAGAGATACCGGGGCCCTGGAACACAAAGGCAAGGAAGAAACATGGATGCATTTTAGTCAGTACAAGTCTGACACTCCCTTCCGCTCTGCCCAGAGCGGGAGAAGTAATTTGATGTTTTCCCATCCCAAAAAAAAAGACAGACAAAAATAAAAAAATAAAAATTGATTTAAGTACTGTTATTACAGTCTGTACCGATACAATAAAAAAGAAAAGAAGAAAATAAACACAAACGATTACAATTATCAATAAAATTGTAGGACAGCATTAGACCATCCTAGGTACATAACAAATATATTGTAGGTTCCACGAAAATACAGAAAGTCAAGCAGGTCACGGCGGAAACTTTGATTTATACACGTAATACTAAAGGTACTGATTTATATCTTGTTTAGATTTAGTATTCTGTTCGCTCTGTGAAAGAAAATAAGGTAAATAAGCAAAGGAACGAAGTAGAACTTTAATAAGACAGA
This sequence comes from Lycophotia porphyrea, assembly GCA_950005105.1. NCBI lineage: Eukaryota > Metazoa > Arthropoda > Insecta > Lepidoptera > Noctuidae > Lycophotia > Lycophotia porphyrea. The sequence continues at coordinate 950,433 of OX465389.1, forward strand.
GTCCCTTCTGGAAATGTCTGCGGGCGCTGGGTGTCAATCTGACGTTATTTATCTTGCCTTTCTTTGAAAGGCCAGTTGTTTTTTTAGAGAGACTGGAAATGGGTGATGGTTTGAATGAAATTAATTATAAATAAATTCATTGTATTATGTTTAGTGAAACCCTAGAGTTAGGATATCAAAAAAACACGTTGTATAAATATATTTTAACAACCTCTCTAGAAATCAATCATTCATATTTACTAAGCGACGTTGTCATATTTCACTTATGGGTGTTTTATATTAATAAATAATCGGGACTTTGTCGAATTATTTTGTGAAAAATAATTCATAATATGGCCAGTTTGAGGAGGCACGGGAAAATAGCACGTGGAAGGAATTGGAGCCTTTGGCCAGCAGTGGGACAGTTAAGGCTGATAAAAAAAATGCCAGTTGATTCTTTGATATGGTCTCATTCATAGAGTTAGAATTCCCTAGAGTTATGGGATATAAAAAAAACACCTTGTATATTTCACTAAGCTTGCCTAGGTTGGTCTGTGGATGGGTGACCACCCATTACGTACCGAGTTTCCTCCGTGCCTCGGAAAGCACGTTAAGCCGTTGGTCCCGGCTGTCATTTGAAGATCTTTGACAGTCGTTAAAGTAGTCAGTGGCCCAAAAAGTCTGACAACCAGTCTTACCAAGGGGTATCGTATTTCCCAGTAGTAACTGGGTTGTGGATGTCAGATAGGCAGTCGCTCTATCTAAAATACTGGTATTCAGCTGCATCCGGTTAGACTGGAAGCCGACCCCAACATAGTTGGGAAAAGGCTAGGCAGATGATGATGACCTTGTATATTTCACTAATTCAAAGTTGTCATTCCTACTCAATGGTGTACGTTCACGCCCTTCAGCTGTCATTTGCATCATTCCGTGAAACGTTATGGTCCTCTTTCGCTACACCACCTTTTTTCTTTTCCAACGCAAGCTGGCAACGTGTCCTCTGTCGAGTCTAATAATTTTATGTGTTTACCAGTCTCATTCAAATATATAGTATTTCTCTCACTCCTTAACTTAGTTATTACAATTCCCTGCGCGATACAAAACGAGGCTTAACGTCCCTTCTAAAAGACCTCGTTTTATTTCATACTTACTGCCAACACTTTATTTTTATACTATTGACTCTTGCCCTTTAATCGTGACCAAAGGTCAAAGTCCCTCGAAGGGTAGAAACATTCCAGTTATTATTTCAAAACCCAATCAATATTGATTTAGAGCTAAAAATGGAAACTCGGTTACAACTTCGCGTGCACTTGGTTAAGATTGTTAAAGAACTTATTAATGTAATTTATTGAAATACTTTTGGTTGTGGCTTTGCCAGCTGTGTTGAAGTTAAGAGAATCTCGTTATTATATGAATGACTGAACTTTCTTGATAAAAAGATGCAACCGAACTTGGTATTTTTTTTATTTTTGGGTAGCTGTTGCCCGCGATCTCACTCACGTGAAATTATTAATATAAAAATATGACTTCCATATTTGAATCGGATTTCAAGTGAGTTACTCCTTTTAACATCATTGAGCTATCTGCCAGTAAAAGTCCCGACAAAAGTCGACATTTGCCTAACCTTCTCCCAACTACATATGTTAGTGTCTGCTTCCAGTCTAACAAATAATGCAGCTGACCACCAGCATTTTTTTTCTAACATGGAGCACCTATTGGTCCAACACCTAGACAATCCTAATTAGAATTCTTCTAAATTCAGAACAATGTGTCCTTACTTCTTTTTAAAAAAAGTCTCACAAGAATCTAAGATTAATTTCCCCAGCTAATTGAATAAAGTTTGCCTCTATAGGCGTCAAATTAAAACTGCTCCTTTTGTCTTCGTAATAAAAGAATCGCTATGAATGAAGCGATTCGCGTAAAAATCTTCAATTGTGTGCTTAGGTGAATGTTTATTACGTTAATTTAATTAATTGGATTCGGGTACCTCATTAATTAGTTGGACACTTGTTTCAGATTCATTTAATTTTAAAGATCAATTGAATATGAATCTGTTTAATATGTTTCTTCCCGCGATTACATCTACTTGGAGGTTGGAAGTTGATGCAACCTCTGGTTTAGTCACAGTAAATTGTACTGATAACTCCTTACAATTACTCATTTTCAGAATTAACATTTCCAACATCATCATCTGCCTAGCCTTTTCCCAACTATGTTAGGGTCGGTTTCCAGTCTAACCGGATGCAGCTGAAATACCAGTATTTTTCATGGAGCGGCTGCCTATCTGACCTCCACAACCCAGCATCAAAACTTCCAAATTGGTTTCTATTTTCAGCGATAGCTATGAACGTCATAAAACTACCGCTCTTAAGCATACTCCCTTGCTCTTTTGCATAATTTATTCTTCTTTAGACTTGGATGACCGATTGCGTTGTAAAATTGGCCATAATCTAAAAATACCTTAACTTTCACAGTCTTAGCAAAAACTGTTACCAAAACAAAAAGAAATACTTCAAAATCTTCAAAGTCTTTTAAAAATTCACGAAATAACAAGGCTACTTACCCCTTAAAGATATTACAAGTTAATGCCTACACTTAGTATGAAAATTATCTTAAAATATCCCTCTGGAACGACGCGGTATTTAAGCCATAATATCGCTTACGCACATAATATTATAAGCTCAGCAGAGCGCAGCGTCGTATTCATAAAAGTCAGTAAGTCTTGCGGAATAGACGTCGTTTCTCATCGGGTTACCTTTGACTTGCAGTCGTGGTCTTAAGGTGCTGATGAATAACATTATTCTGCATTTTTGCAGTTTCATATTGGAAGAGGAAATATTCATAATTTCTGACTTGCATAAAGAGTAATAGTAGTTTAAAGTATAAGGGCTTAGTAGAGCAGTAGCAAATTAGAAAAAGCTGTGATTACTTTCAGGACGCGAATTTTTTTTTAAGGTTTTACCTTATTGAAGTTCTAATTGATTAGCATTAAGAACGTCAATAGGCTTTCAGGAAGACACTAGAATTCAGCTTATTACAACAATACACTCCCAATCCCCAACAAAAGTTTCCCGGAACAACAATACCAGCCCGAGCGCAATCTCACTGAGTGTAATTAATCTGTGCACGCGTCATTTGCAGAGCGGAGTCGTGTCACCGTGTCTGAACGTTTTTGTGCTTATTACCCAGAACTTACACTCTCCTGACTAATGGCCGCGAAGCCAACAAAATGCGCGAAAACCCTGACTTATTACAGTCACGAAATAATTCACACTATCAGAGTATTTTGGACTAATTCTGCGTCGTTTAGATGAAAAATTCAGTCTAGCGTTAGTAAGGTTTTTGGGACGGATTATCTTATTAGACCGTGAATGTTTAAATGAATGAATTACAATGAGTTAAAAACCCTTACAAAGCGTATATAAACCACTAAGCTTAGTCATAGCTGACAATATAACCAGCCTGTTACACCACTTATTAATGGACTGTGTTCGGTACGAGTCTGAGAGAAATGACCTGTTTAGGGTCTTGAGGTTGAACAGACTTGAAGTAGGCATGTTTCATAAAATCCTGGCTCAACCAAACAGTGATGATGCGAAGAGTCTGTTCAGGTTCATGGCCCAGATATGAACAATGTGTATTTAGGTTACGATGCGACTGACATACGCATTGCGATTATAAATATCCCTAAAGAAATAAAGTTCTTTAGGGATATTTAGTATTACCAGCCTGAGAACTGAAGAGAAAAGAAAACAATCATTAAGAATTGGGGTTACAGGTATTGTAACTATAATGTTTATACCTTACCTTACCTTTTGACCTTAATAAATATCTGACGAAAAGTGAAATGGTAATAAACGAAAAAAATATGAAGATATGTGACCGATGCGCTATGGCCCCGCGTAGTGAACGTTTAGCCCTCTCATAGAGAGAAAGTCTGTGACTCCGCTTGAGAACATTATGGACTTATGCTAACAAAACAATTATTCACATATTTGTGCAGTTAAAGCAGCAGTTTTATTAATGACAGTTAAACACCCGATCCGTTGGCCCAATCGCGCATCCTCTTGTGAAATGGGGCGGATGATAAGGATCCATCCGTTACGCCATTAGACGCCGCAGATTAGCCGCTGAATTGGGCCGCCGCCGGTTTAAACTGAACTGAGTTTATTAATAGCTCTAAAGCTGAGCTATTTATAAATATATGAACTGAACTAAAAGGGAAGGGAAGGGTTTAAAATTTAAAGTCAATTTAATAAAGCTAATGTTATTAATTATTATTCTTGAGATCAATATTTGTTGATTGTTCTGGCACAGTTGAGTGATTGTTCCAATACTGCGGATTGTGGATTTGATCCTTACATAAAAGTAATTTTCGTGGCCTACGTATATCTTATTAGTAGATCGTTACAGGAGAAAGTCATGGAGTTAACAAATAATATAACTTAAGCGGCCAGTTATTTGAGATAAGTCTGTCGTGTCGCCCGTGTGGTCTCTCTAATTCTACAGTTAGAAGTAAACAAATAACATGTCGCTCTGAACTTCAAACAATGACAGAATTTCGTAGAATCACACAAAACACTAATTGCCATAAGTGATAACTTATATGTTTTAGAAGCAGAAACCGAAGCATCTACAAACATTATATAGACGTTTACCATCTACACCTAACCGGCAGCACTTCATTATCATCATCAGCCGATAATGTTCCCACTGCTGGGACACAGGCCTCCTCTCTATGAGAGGGAATGGGCTATAATCCACCACGCGGGTCCAGTGCGGATTGGTAGATGTCACATGTCTTCGAATTTTTGGTTCTAGGACATGCCGGTTTCCTCACGAATATCACCGGAAGCACTTGAATATCAGTTTTTACACGGAGTGACTCATCATCTCATCTTCTTCCTGCCCTTATCCCATTCTACTTGGGGTCGGCGCTACATGTTTTGTTCTTTCATTCTCCTCTGTCAGACGTCACGGCATCGTTTACTCCTTTCTCTTTCATATTAGTCTTAACACAATCCATCTATCTTTTCTTTGGCCTGCCTCGCCCTCTCCATCCATCAACATTCATGTCCATCACTCTTTTTGTCACATGCGTTTCATCCCTCCTCATTACATGTCCATACCAAGACAAACGACTTCTTCACAGCCCAGTATTCTGACCCATACAGTACACAGGTCTAATCACGGACTTGTATATTTTCCCCTTTAGCTAGAGGAGCATCCGTGGGTCGCAAGTTGTTTCAGTGACCTGTCGCCATTTCATCCATCCTGAGTTGATCCAGTGCGTTACGTCCCGGTCTACTTCTCCATCCCCTTGCACAAGCGACCCGAGGTACCGAAAATCGGAACAGACCGGTATGGGCGTTCCGGCAAGAGTTATGGGCACTGAACTGGTGGGACCGCCGGTTCGGTTTTGGTCCTACTTATTTTCAGGCCAACGTTTTCCAGTCTTTGCCACCACACCTCCAATCTGCTCTGGACCTCTAAGCCGCTCTCGGCAACCAACAAAACACACGGAGTCACGGTTTACACGGAGTGACTATCTGACCTTAAAACCCGATACCCCTTATGGTTTAGCAATATTGGTTTTCACAACATAAACAGCTAATATAAAAACCAACCCAGTGCAAGTCGGACTCGCGCACGAAGGGTTCCGTACCATCCATACTATCCATAGTTCCGTAGTTCCATAGTTCCATACTTCCATACTAATATTATAAATGCGAAAGTAACTCTGTCTATCTGTCTGTTTGCTACGTTTTCACGACTAAACGGCTGATCGGATCATAATGAAATTTGGCAAGAAGATATATTTCAATCTGGGGAAGGACATAGGCTATATATTATCGCGTTAATAACTTAGGGGGATGAGCAATATTGCATTACATGGATATTACAGTCCATATTCATCAATTGTTTGACAACTGACAACTGTCAACATACTCGTACATAATGCGATGATAAGAATAGAACAGTTATTTTAAACCATTTGTCATCGACATAAGTGGCCTGGAAGGTCATCGGTCGCCCTTTGAAAAAGTGTTTTCAAGTTCGAACCTCAGCTCGAATAATTACTTTTTGTATTTATTTAGATTTTTTTAATGCTATAATATTTCTAAACTTAATAACCATGGTTCGCGAGTTCGATCCCCAGCCGGTTTTTACTTTTGTAACTAGGCTTGTTTTTTTAAAGCTGTAAGATTTCAAAATAATGAATTAATTACCAAATAGTTATTACATTGGTACTTTTAGTTTTTTTTAACCATTCAAAGGACAGTTTGGTAATCATTCATTTTAAACTAAATAAACTATCGAGACACATGACTGTGATACTGTTGAGTATCAAGCTCCAGGTGTGCTGCTGGTGGTCTTGAATGAAATAAAACTGCTTGTACGTAATGACTGTATTTCTAAGGTAATTTTTAGACGGCCGATATAAATGTGCGCACGCGCAATGACGGCGAGTAAGCGAGTGAGCGGTGGCGGGGAGTCCGCGATCGCGGTGCGGTGTGTGGCCCGATGTGACGTCAGGAACATATTCCCCGCGTTGAAGAGAAGTCTTCAAGATGATGTTGGAGAAACAGGAAGTGGGCATATGTTGTTGTATGCACGGGTTATGACGTCCTTCTTCGTCAGGATGTCGGCAACTCGACAATGCCCGTCAGAGCCAGTCTTCACTGCAACCACTCTGCCCAGCAACCACAGAAGAGGAGGAAGATTCGTGTTTCTCACCAAAACCATGGTGCCAGTCTTCAGCTCTTGTCCAGCCGTCCGCCACTTGGTTCTCTGCTGAAGGAGAGACACATACTCATGAGAAAAGCGCTGCCAAAAATGCTGTCGCAGTCTTTCGACTCGATCGAAGCGCTGTAGCCGCTGGATGTTGACATCGGTGATCTGAGGACGAGGGACTGACGTGAGTGGTCGTCCGATGAGGAAGTGTGAAGGAGAAAGATAAGTAAGATCTGATGGATCAGTGGATAGAGGTGTTAAAGGTCTGGAATTTAAAATGGCTTCTATCTGAATCAGACACGTTGAAAGCTCTTCATAGGTTAAATGAGTTAGGCTCATGACTCTACGCAATAAATGTTTGGTGGACTTTACTGCACTTTCCCAAATCCCACCAAAGTGTGGGCTGTAGGCAGGTATAAATTTGAATTCAATGTCTTTGATTGCAAGATCTGACTCTATATTACTAGATGAAACCTTTAAGAAGCGTGAAAGCTCATTGAAAGCTCCCACAAATGTAGTGCCGTTGTCGGAGTACACGCGTTGAGGCTTACCCCGACGACTAATAAATCGGCTGAAGGCCGCAAGAAAAGCTTCCTTGGTGAGGTCGGAAACCAACTCCAGATGAACGGCTCTGACTGCAAAGCACACAAAAACACAAATGTATGATTTTAGTAGCTTACATCCTCTACCCCTACGGTCGGCTATCAGCACTGGCCCGGCATAATCAAGCCCTGTATTCAAAAAGGGGTACTCTAGATGAGTCCTATCGCTTGGTAGGTTGCCCATGATGACCTGAATAGGTTGAGCTTTGAAACGAGTACAGCGAACACAGTTACGCACTACATGCTTAGCTAAGTTTCTGCCTGCTAAAGGCCAGTAGGTGAGTCTGATGTTTGCTAAAATTAATTGTGGCCCTGCGTGAAAGAGTGTTTTGTGCTCTTTTTCGAAGATTAGTTTCGCCAAGTGATGTTTGCTACATAAAAGGATAGGATGCTTAACATTGTAACTATAGTTGGAGTTTTTAAGACGTCCACCTACGCGTATTAAGTTGTCTGAATCAATGAAGGGAGAAAGACTTATTAACCGATTATTTTTATGTAAGGCCTGATTAGTTTTAAGAAATGAATGTTCCTCAGGAAACATTTCCTGTTGAGAAATCTGTAATATGAAATTCTGTGATGATCGTAATTCTGTAACTGATAAGTAAGATGATCTTTTATTTTTCTGTTTTTGGCAATTATGGATGAATCTTTGTACATAGGCTACAATTCTTATGAGTGAGGTAAATGACGATTTTTTACAAATTAAATTAGAAAATATATTGTTATAATTTTGTTTATGTGTGTCAGTAGTTGTATGTAAAGATGTTTCTGGTAAAGAGTGAATTTGTGTATTGGGTGATGTAGGAAATTTGATTTCTCTATGATTAAGAAAATCAGGACCCGACCACCAAAGAGTGGACGAGCTGATGCAATCAGCCTTCACCCCCCGAGATGTGAGATCAGCGGGGTTGCTCTTAGAAGGCACATAGCTCCACGTCTGTCCAGTCGTAGCTTCTTGGATTTCACTCACTCTATTGCGGACGAATTGATCAAGCCGACTTGGCAATGTAGACAGCCATCCAAGCACGATCATCGAGTCACATCAAAAGAAACAGTGATTGAACTCTAGAGTGAGTGATTTACGTACCTTCAGAAAAAGTCTTGTGCCCAGTAAAGCACCACACAACTCCAACCTTGGTATGGTTGTGGGTTTTATAGGAGCGACCTTGTTTTTGGAAACTAAAAGGCGAACGCAAACTGTTCCGTCGTCTGCTACCGTTCTGACATAAATACACGCACCATAGGCGCGTTCAGAAGCGTCTGTGAAAGTGTGTAGTTCCACCACACAAGCATTACCACAAGATATCCAACGAGGAATGTGAATAGAGTTAAGAGCTGAAAGTGACTGTGTGAATTCAATAAATTGAGATTTTATTTCTGTTGGTACTTCATCATCCCAGTTACATTTAAGTATCCACAGCTGCTGTAAAATAAGTTTAGCCTGAACTATGCATGGCCCGACGAGGCCAATAGGATCAAATACCTGACTTATTATAGATAAAATATTGCGCTTTGTAATTTTTGAAGTAGGTTTTAAATCTATAGAAAAGAATAATTTGTCTGTTTTACAGTCCCAGTATAGCCCAAGTGTTTTGTTAGCTGTGTCGTTTAGGTTTAACCTTTTATCTGAATTTTCTGGTTTTATATTAGTGACTGCCTCTAATATCTTCTGACTATTTGACTGCCACTTTCTAAGGTGAAACTTAGCGGACTCGAGAGTATTTACTACCCCGTGACATAAATTTATGACTGACTCAATCGAATCGCCACCACTCAAATAGTCGTCTACGTAAAAATCACGTCTGATGGACTGACTAACCTCTGCGTCTGAACTTTGATCTGCAAGCGAAACTAGGCATTTTGTGGCCAAATACGGGGCTGAAGCTGTACCATATGTCACTGTATTCAGTGCATAGGTCTTTAGAGGGTCTGAGGAATTGAATCTGAAGACAATTTGTTGTAACGGGCGCTGATATGGCTCAACTAAAATAGCTCTATACATTTTTTCAATATCACCCGTTACAACAAACTTATGTTGCCTGAATCTCAAGAGGATGGATAGCAGATCCTCCTGTACGGTTGGACCTACCATCTGAATGTCATTGAAGGACTTGCCCGAGGTGCTGGAGGCCGAAGCATCGTAAACTACGCGAAGTTTTGTAGTAGTACTTGACTCGCGCACAACACCATGATGAGGCATAAAATAATGGATTTCTGAATGATTTGGTTTTGAGTGTTCTGTCATGTGATTAAGATCAATATATTCTTGCATGAATTGCAAGTATCTGTTTTTAAATGTGGAGTCCCGCTCAAATCTACGCTCCAGGGAGAGGAAACGACGCTTAGCCATCGCGTAAGAGTCACCTAAGCACTCGAGCGAGTCCTTCAATGGTATGGTGACAACGAATTGACCATCCGTATCCCGACGTGTGGTCTCTTGAAAGAGTTTTTCACAAGCCTGTTCTTCTGAAGAGTAACAGTTTGCAGACGACACCGTATCAAGTTCCCAGAAGCGAGTCAGCTGATCTGACTCCTCATGTGAAAGAAAATGACAAACAGAAGGTTGTTTATGAAGTCGAGACCGACTGACGCGGCCCGAAATAAGCCAACCTAGTTTAGTTGACTGTAATCTAGGCTGATTATTACCTAAAGTAATAGTCTCGGAACCTAAGACGTCCCAGAATACTTCAGCGCCTACTAGAATATCGATAGCAGTAGGTACATTGAATGATGGATCTGCTAATTGAATACCTGGCGGGATGGTAATATACCTTTTATCCACATAAGACCCAGGCAACGATTGTGTGATCCTTGGTAAAACAAAACAGCTTACTTTCGCCTGATAGCCACCATCATAAGACCGCAAATGAAGACTGCAGCTTTCTGAGGTACTGGAAACTTGACCGTTTATACCTGAGACGGTGGAGCTAGTGCTATGTTTTACCAGGCCGAGCTTCCCACAGAGCTCTTGGGTGATGAAGTTGGAGGTGCTACCGTTGTCCAACAGTAGTCTGGCAGTATGAAGCTCTCCATTGACGTCTGTCACCTTGGCCAAGGCTGTGGATAGCAAAATGTGATCATGATTAATATCTGAACAGGGTAATACGACGTTTGTTGACAAAACAATGTTTTCTCCTGTCTGTTTTTCTGTTGATTCCCTATGTAAGAGGGTATTGTGTTTAATCTTGCAATATTTGCAATGTGAAAGACTGCAACGCTTTACAGTATGACCAAGTCGAAGACAGTTCATACAAACATTGCTTTCTGAAGCCTTTTTATTGCGTGCTTCTATGTCAAGATTTCTGAAAGGTTGACAACTGAATAAAAAGTGATTCTGTGAACACATAGGACATTTAACATTGTCGGAATTATTTTTAGTTTTTGTTGTTGTAAGGAAGTTTTTAGTTTTGTTGTGTTCGTTAGTGTTTTTTGTTGTTGTGTTATTGTTATAATTTAAGGATTCAAGTAAATCGGCTCTGTTTGTTAAAAATTTTATATAATCTTTTAAATTTGGAAAGGCATCTAAATTATTTTTATATTCTTCCCACTCCCTTCGTGTGACCTTGTCAAGTTTTTCTGACATCATGTATATTACAAGGGTTTCCCCTAGACCCCCTTGCTCAGAAGGCTGCCCTAAAGTGGACAAGGCACGAAGATTTTTATTTGTTACGTCAATCATGTTCCGTAACGATTTGCAAGATTCATGTTGAATTTGTTCAAGATTAAATAAGGCCTGCACGTGATTATTAATAAGAAGTCTTCCATTGTCATACCTTTCGGATAATAACTGCCAAGCTGTATTATAGTTATCTGCTTTAAAATCTATGCTTTTTATCACTAATGACGCACTGCTGGTTAAGGCGGCACGTAAGTAGTGAAATTTGTTGATATCTTGTATACTGTCATTGTTATGAATAAGGGAAAGATACGTATCTCGGAATTCAAGCCAGTGCTGATAGTCCCCGCCGAAGTTAGGCAAGTCTATCTTAGGCAGCCGAACGAAGTTGTGCCTGCAGCCAGAGCCGTGGCGCGGGAGATCATCGACGGAGGTGGCAGACACGAGCGCGGGCGAGGAGGCGCGCACAGGGGCGAGGCTCGCCTCCGCGCGGGCCACCAGCGCGTGGTACTGCGTCTCGAACTGCTCCCTCTCGACGTACATGTCGTCCGCATCCTCCGACAACAGCTCCAACTCTGTATGCAACACGTCAAATTCCTTATATAATGTTTCCATTAAACTAAGACGGTTTTTTAATTCTGCTGCTTGGAAGCTATCTAACTCATTTCCCGTGCTAGGTAATAATCTTATAAAGTTGCTAAAATGCGTAAGCTTTGCTTTGTAACCACCACGCCTCTTTATAAGTTCCTTTAATTTTGCATCAGACATGATGAGAAGGTACTAAGGTAGTTTAAATCAAAGCCAAAAGTCTGAAGCGCAAGCAAAGACAAAGAAAAAAATATAAATGTAAGGTAAGTTATAATATTATGCGTAAACAGCTGGCCAAGCCTACGGTAAAATCAGCTGATATTGCTAATATGCCCGGTGAGTCAATCGGTGCAGTGAATAATTCGTAAAAACACTAATGAGGTGGTTTACGCGTTTGGCAAACACGTGCGGTAAGCGAACGGCGAAATTATGTGAAGTTATGCAAAATGACGATGCCTTGATGATTTGATAATAGAATCTTCCACTGAATAGGTTAGCTATATAATGAAGAGATCAATATATGCCTGACCCGTATAGCACCATTTTAAAATTCCTGGATATAAAAGGCAAAAAAGACAGGAAATTAGACAAGGATAATGGAACGGACTCACTCAGTACTCTGTTTGTCCCTCTGGGTAGACTGTCCTCCAAGTGTCCTCTGCGGCGTAAGCGAGCTTGCGCTACGGACGGCCGGTCCAAAGTCCACAGAAGGTGCGTGCGTAGCACAGAAAACGGCGATCTTCTTTTAACTCGAAGGACCATATGTTGAGTATCAAGCTCCAGGTGTGCTGCTGGTGGTCTTGAATGAAATAAAACTGCTTGTACGTAATGACTGTATTTCTAAGGTAATTTTTAGACGGCCGATATAAATGTGCGCACGCGCAATGACGGCGAGTAAGCGAGTGAGCGGTGGCGGGGAGTCCGCGATCGCGGTGCGGTGTGTGGCCCGATGTGACGTCAGGAACAGATACCTTGCAAGCAAAAATAGTCTAAGCTGTGGCGGACAAAAAAAAAAGTTGTTAGGTTAGGCTTAGGTTAGGTTGGTCTCAATAATTTTCAGTAAGTAGACCTATTCGTCTTGAAATAAATAGAGAACCCTGGGACAGAGTTTGATTTGCTTTGGCACAGAGACACATGGCTGTGATACCTTCCAAACTAAAGTAATCTAAGCTGTGGTGGACAAAAAAAAGTTGTAAGGATAGGCTTAGGTTAAGTTAGGTTTGTTTCAATAATGTTATGAAAGTAGACCTATTCGACTTGAAAAAATAGAGAACCCTGGAACAGAATTTGATGAGCTTTGGCACAGAGACACATGGCTGTGATACCTTCCTAACAAAAGTAGTCTAAGCTGTGGCGCTTAAAAATAAGTTGTAGGTTAGGTTAGGCTTAGGTTAGGTTAAGTTTGTTTCAATAATGTTCAGTAAGTAGACCTATTCGACTTGAAATAAATAGGGAAACCTGGAACAGAACTTGATGCGATTTGGCACAGAGATACATGGCTGTAATACCTTCTAAAAAAAAGTAGTCTAAGCTGTGGCGGATAAAAAAAGTTGTTAGGTTAGGTTTGTGTCAATAATGTTCAGTAAGTAGACCTATTTGACTTGAAGTAAATAGAGAACTCTGGAACAGAATTTGATGCGCTTTGGCACAGAGACACATGGCTGTGATACCTTCAAACAAAAATAGTCTTAACTGTCGTGGACAAAAAAAAGTTGTTAGGTTAGGTTATGTTAAACTTAGGTTAGGTTACGTTTGTTTAAAAAAAATGAGTTTCCTCTTGCAAACTCAACGCGTACGAAGTCGCGGGTAACAGCTAGTTACTCGTATCTATAAAAACGGCAAAAAAATCATGTCTGTTTATATTTATTTTATTTTAATTTAACTATTTATTTTAAAGTGAATATACAACTAAATATTCTGTGAATATTCCAAGCGTCTACCTGTCGCCGTTATTAATAACGAGTAAAAAAATGGTAAAAATCACGTTTGTTGTATGGGAGCCCCCCTTCAATATTTATTTTATTCTGTTTTAAGTATTTTTTGTTATAGCGGCAACAGAAATACATCATCTGTGTACATTTCAACTGTCTAGCTATCACGGTTCATGAGTTACAGCTTGGTGACAGACGGATAGACAGACGGACAGCGGAGTCTTAGTAATAGGGTTCTGTTTTACCTTTTGGGTACGGAACCCTAATAAAAACAAACAAAGGATCAAACACAGGGTAAACTGTTTGGTGAATAAATAAATGAAACGAATGAAACTATTTTTCAAACTGGACTTGCTAAAAAAGTCAAATGAAAGGAAACATTTCTGAAGTAAACATTCCTTGAAAAATGACTCGCCTACTTCCTTACACCCATCTAGTGGCGGAAACGCAACACTGATTTAAATAAATATGTCGTCGCTAGTATATAAATATGTATGTTTCGGGAGCAAGGCCAGACGTGGTGTGGGCCTAAGATTCTGTTTATGCATGTGTGGGCACGCTTTAGACTTGCAGAGTGGAAACAATAGTAAGGGGGATGATAGACTGAGGTTGATGGCTTATTCAAATAGAACTAGACTTTACCAATAAACTGGACGTTTATCTAGCCTAGTTTAGCTTTGCCTTCATCGGAATCTAAACTAGCTGTTTTAGCTTAGACATTTTCCCGTCTCTCTCGTTTACTTGTAGACAGTTGTGTGACAGAGAAAATTTTTAACGTAACGTTTACAGTTCTCGGCCTTAAACCTTTCCTAATTGCACTCATGCTTCCCGTGACCCAAGGGCTGATTTTACCTTGGCCAGAGGCTAAGTCTTGCCATACAATGTGGCAACGCTGCCAGTCTCTTGAGCACATTACCAGCTGATAGTGTTGAGGAGGAGTTTTTCGATGCCGATTTAGATTTCGAGTATTCATTTATTCGTTTTTAATTATAAATATATATGTGTACTTAGATAGGTACCTACTGCGAAACTACACCGTGTAAGTTTAATTCTTACACATACATAATTTGCCGTTTGCCTTTTTCGTGACAGAAGGCAATACACCACAAAATAACTGTTAAAGAAAGCCTTATATTCAGTGCAGCCACTAAAAATGCAAAGCAATTTGTAGGGAGTTTCTGAAGGCGTTGTCAGGAAGACCCGAGTTTAGCATGAGTCGATAAAGTTCTTTCAAATGGACGTAGAATATTGGTGTATGTCCCACTCAAAACCGAGATAGCACACGGTGCAGTTCCCAACAAACACACCGGGACACCCAAGTGAAGTTCATCTGTTATCGCCCTAAGATTACAACACAGCTACCCGGCACTACTAAGTTCACAAGTACAGTGGCCTCTTGTGACGTGTCCACTATAATATTACGTGGATAAGATTCCAGCTACATTCAATCACGTCTGTCGTCGATAATAACATGTAATATGAAGAACACACTCGGGGTCACACTTGGGGTAAAGTTCATATCACACTTTTAAGCACTACATCGCGTCGGCATCACCTCTAATCATGTTTGGGATTATTTCAGTAGAATACGCGGGAACAGCCGCAGGTACTCGTATGTACAAGATAGTAGACTAAAAAAAAGTACCATTCTTAAAAAAAAAACAGGTTCAAAACTTGGCTTACCATTAAAAATTAAGTAGTAATAATTATAAACTCTAAATACCTTGGTAATAAAAAATTGCCTATTCATTTGCCATATATTTACATTCCATCTATTCATTATAATAAAAGAAACGCTTCCTACAAAAGACTTGTATTAAAATATCCATAAAATGTCTCCAGTAATATGAACCGTGGAGGCTTTACCAGGATTCTGAAGAGGCCTACGCGTGGGAGGCCTGAAATTAAAATCGAGCTCTCTTCGAATATGAAACATCTTTTTGTTTCAATCATGGTTGTATTAAGGTACTGAATAAAACGAGAAATTAAATTTTATTTTCACTATTTACTAACAATACTATTGACAGAGGTAAATACAAAGGTTTCGATGAAATTAATAATGCTAGACTCCTTTTTGGTTCCAATTAAAGGATTGAAATACAGCAATGTGCTCGAAGTTCACAAACATTTGTGCTATGGCCTGCTAGGGCTAGTTAGCGATACTACAAAGGAGCGTAGTTCAATTTCCCAACTAAGTAGGGATCGACTTCTACTCGAACCAGGTGCAGCTGAATATCAGTATTTTGTATAGAACCACTGCCCATCAAACATTTAAAACCCAACCCACTTGGGCAATACAAATCCCTTGGTATGGTTGTCAGACATTCGGGACCCTGACACTAGTAACGACAGTCAAAGATTCACGAATGACAGCCGGGACTAACCCCCGTAATTTGACTTCACTTGTGTTTCTTATGTCAAATAATATTATTATTACAGCTAGCCCATGATATCCCACTGCTGGTTAAAGGCCTACCTCCATTCCTTCCAACGGTCACGAGGCTGGGTTCCTTCTTTTCAATTCTCAAGGAAAACATCCAGTTCAAATGTTAATCGTTTTTGCGTTTCACATTTTTTTTTTACTTCTAGAATTTTCTTTTACTAAAATTACACTTTAATCATTCACATCACATCATCAGCCTAAAATGTTCCCACTGCTGGGATATAAGCCTCCTCTCCAGGAGAGGGAATGGGCTATAATCCACCACGCGGGCCCAGTGCGGATTGGAAGATGTCACATGTCTTCGAATTTTTGGTTCTAAGACATGCCGGTTTCATCACGATGTTTTTCTTCACCGTTTTTGAGAGCAGTCGTGATGAAATAAATTACACAAAGTAATGCACCCGCCTGGGTTCGAACCCACGACTTACTGTTCGTAAGTCGGGGTCGCTACCACTGGGCCACCGCTGCTCTTCTAATACTTCTTCTACTTCTAATACTTGTTGCATTCTAACCTACATTTACAAATTCAAAACTAACTACTATACTTCTCCGTGAAACCTACTTAACTGAAAATAATTCCATTATACGGGCATAATATACAAAATTATACTAACAGCTTAATCCAGCACTTCATCATGCTTAAGAGGATTCCGCAGTAACTTTGCTATGTAACTTGTATAAATTTGAGTGTAAATGCAACTCCCTTGTGTACAAAATTCTCATTATTTCGTGAGCATTTTAGAGTAATATTGTAGGATTTACTTTTAAAAGCACTGCAAGCGAATTATGTGTTGTAGTCTACAGTAATAGTATTTTAGTGTGATTTATGAAGCTAACAATATCCTTTCCTATTGTTCTTGTAATATTTGAGGAGCTCGTAGCTAACAACCAGACGGTTCGATCTTCAGGTGAAGCTGCGCTTGCCAAGGTCAATCCTGTAATCAAAATGCTTGATTGACACAACTAACTTACTTTTGACTGGATTGCTGGAAATAGCTTGTGATAACTTCAAACAAAATCCTGTTTCAAATCTCAATCAAATAAAAGTAGTAGCTGTGCTCATTGTGCTTGATAGATTGAACCAGTTACTTAGTCGATTTAAACAAAATCTTGATTGTAGCAACTACTTATTTTTTCAGTGTGAATGAGAAAAATAATCTCAGTGCAAACACATTAAACACCGAGCTAAAATATAATATTTAACTCTACAGATACTTTCATCACACACAGGTTACTAAGGAAACATAAACGTAAGTAGATACCTCGTAATCCTCAACACGGAGGACCATCGTGCCTCGCAAAGCACATTAAGCTGTTGGTCCCGGCTGTCATTTGTAGATCTTTGACTGTCGTCATAGGTTGTCTGTGGCCCGTAAGTTTGACAGCCATTAGATAATCATCACTCGTCTAATATTTAATTCCCTATTGGTTAGTGTTTACTAGTAACAAGATACAATTGTTTAGCCTAGCCTTCGCCCAACTACGTTGGGGTCTGCTTTTCATTCTACTGAATGTATCTGAATACCAGTATTTCACGTTTTATGGGTAGTTGGCCGAAAAAAAAAAATTAGTCCATCAGATAGATTTCCAAAATATATTGGACACGTATTTTTTTTTCTCGTAAACTAAAGATGAGGACGATGCAGTGCGTCGAAAACTCGTGTGACGTCACATTTTGGTACACTTTTTAGCGGAAAGTGATGTTACAATCCCCCCCCCCCCACTCATGAACTTTGATGCGTTTTATCTTCGTTATTTTTTATTGATTTGATAAAACAGAAAATCTAACCGACGGGCTAAATAGAATTATATATTTTTTTACTCAGGAAAAAATCCCTATTGTCCGCTAAGAGACTTACAATAGTTATTTGTGAAATTATTAACATTTTTATGAAATAGATATTTTTAACTGTAGTTTACAACTGGCAACTTATTAAAGCAAGATTTTCCTTGAGCGTCACTTGTTCAATTTCATTTACTGCAATGAGAGAAGAAACAAAAGATCATACTCACACACAAATTCTGATGCACTGAAAAAAATGCACGCCAATCAAGTGACTTTTTAGCTTGATTGACGATATCTTGTTTAGATTAATCAAAATCTTAGTTCAGTTGATCATGACGACATGATTGCAGCAATACTAGTTCAAATGATTGAACGCTTTAACATGTTTCTTGACTACCCTTAACATGAAATCATTGTAGAAGAGTTAAAAAAGAGACAATATTTATTGAAGTAATCAAAATGCTTGATTGACACAACTAACTTACTTTTGACTCGATTGCTGGAAATAGCTTGTGATAACTTCAAACAAAATCCTGTTTCAAATCTCAATCAAATAAAAGTAGTAGCTGTGTTCATTGTGCTTGATAGATTGAACCAGTTACTTAGTCAATTTAAACAAAATCTTGATTGTAGCAAATACTTATTTTTTCAGTGTGAATGAGAAAAATAATCTCAGTGCAAACACATTAAACACCGACCTAAAATATAATATTTAACTCTACAGATACTTTCATCACACACAGGTAACTAAGGAAACATAAACGTAAGTAGATACCTCGTAATCCTCAACACGGAGGAGCATCGTAGAAACCAACGTTTTAATAATAAATTCTTAGCACGTCTGTTTCTGTAGTGGTGTAAGTTTGTATTTGAAGTATAAGGCAGGTTGTACACGATAAATGTGTCGGTTGAGAGGAATGCGGAACACGGAACTGGCCTTAAATAATGTGCAATGTGTGCATCGTCAAGCGAGGAATTTGGGAGAAACAAAGGCAGAAGTTAAATGGTGGGTAAACTTGGGAATTTGAATTTGGAAGAGAACACCGAATACTTTGTTGCATTTTTTGAGAAGATGTTAGTGTAAGAGCTTGTATTTAATTCGGTTAAAATCATTAATTATAGTTATGATCATTATTTAAAGGGACTGTTCGAAAGAGATACCGCGGCCCTGGAACGCAAAGGGCAAGGAAGGAACATGTATGGGTTTTAGTCAGTACAAGTCTGACACTCCCTTCCGCTCTGCCCAGAGCGGGAGATGTCATTTGATGATTTCCCATCCGAACAAAAAAAAAAGTGGTTTTCTAATCAAAGACTTGAACAAAAATAGAATGCTTCATCTTCTTTCCTGCCTATCATACATAATGTTGCACATTCTATAATTTGAACGAGATGAATGACAGCTGTCCAGGTACAGGCAAATTGCTGATTAAAGAAATCTAGTTAATTGGCATCAAAAGGAGAAAAAGATCAGAATACTGACACTTAATACTCTATTGACCCGACTACGGCGAAGCAAAAAGAAACATTTCTATTTGACAAACAGATACAAAACTTTCCCAGAACCTCTCCCTGTTTCTACCTAAATCATTCATGTATTATTCTACTTATTTCGTTTCTCCAAGAATATTATATTGCACCCAGATTTGAATAGAAAAGGTGCGCACATAAACATTCTCTCTCCGTTTTATCGGAGGGCGGCAGACACATTCCGACTTTAAAACCGGTAAGACAAATTAGTCGCACTTTTCTTACAACTGTAGCGCGTTAAAAATCGCAAGCCCGTCATAGCTATCCGGTCTGTGATCCTCTGAACGATGGCCTCACCCGCGGTCTTCTAAGTCCGCGGGCTAAAACACAAGCAATAGCGTTTATATTAGACTTAAGAAAACACATGCCAGTAAAGTTTCTATACTGCTGTTTCTCCTGTATTGCTTTTTTCGGTTTCTTCATCACATATCTAAATCTAACAAAGAATAAAAACAATAAAACACTTTTTTCGGATCAGTCTAATTTTTGTGGCTTCCTCGTTGGGCACAATCGCGACTGATGTGCAGGGGTAAGTATTGGGTTCGATTCCCGGGTCGGGCAAAGTGCTATTGGATTTTTCCACCAGAAATTTTTCAGTAGCAGCCACGGAGTCTGGGTTTTTGCCCGGTTGATGGCAATAGGCTCATCTCCTATTACATGGGACTAAAACACAACTGGCGAAATGTGGGTGTACTATTAGGTACACCTCTGGCTAAACCTTCGGGGATTACAGGCGTGATGTTATGTTATGCCTGTTTTTTGACAATAGACACATTTGACTTCGAACTCGAATAAAACAGAAAAGTTTAAAGTGTATTTTCAACTTAAACGCGAACAGCGTTCATAAACCGTTTACAAAGATGATTTTTTAGAAAAAAAATGATTTTATTACAAATAACAGTAGCTATATTACGACAATAATACTGCAATTTGCATGAGTAGTTAATGGTTGCTTCCAGGGTTATTCATTAACTAATTACTATCGGGAAAGTGCATTATAGTAATTACCATTCGCAGTTACCTTGCCATTAGTATTAGTATTACCTTGAGTCATTTATCGTTGTATTTCATGCAGCGTGAGTAGCCTTAAATAAATATAAAGACATAGTAGGCAAGTTCGTGCTGTTCTTTCTGCACCCCCCTTAAGAATTAGGTATAAGTTTATGTAGGCATGTATAATAAGAAAATAGACTACGACTCAAAAAAAAAACTGTGTGTTCTTCTCGACAATTTTTAGAACCTGCTTTTTATAAATAACAGTGCTTAGATATACAGTAGATTTCGTACACAAATATTAGTAAAAGATATTCTTAATACTCATATTAGGAACACCACATCGCACTAAAAAATCGGCACATTTTACAAAACCTGCTACATATTTTGATTTGGACCACGCCCTATAAAACTGTGCGCACAACTAGGAATAATGAGCGCCATTTTTTCACGCTTATGCGCATAAATATAGAGGTAGAATGTCGTAGCTTGCGGTACCTACACTACACACTCGCGTAGTTTTCGTGTAAAAACATTTCCCGCCCGGTCTCAGCATGTAATGTATGGAATAAAGTTTTTTCTTCAGGTATTATCGGCGAACAAGATTTTTATTGTAATGAAAACTAGGTGCAGTAACCACTTTTCTGAGAGTAAGCCCCTCGCTAAGGATTTCTTGAACAGTAATTATTCGATAGCAAAGTATTATCCGGTACTATTTAAACTACTTATGTTTTGTGTCTCATTAGTTCGATAAATAATATGTTAATAATCTGCCTTAAGGTGGAAGCTCCACGGTAGCCCTCAGTGTCCAGGTTGTATGTTGAAAATATGTATGGCGCAAGTAACATGTATGTTGTTACAGAATTATTATCATTAAAATCATAAATACAACTCTCTTTATTCATTTAACCTCATTCAATAACTATTTCGTGAAAAAGTCATTCAATGGGGTTCAATGAACTTAAAGGGTTTTATTGATGATTTTAATGATTATGATTCTGTAACTACATACAATATGTTACTAGTGCGACTCATTTTTCATTAACATACAACCTGACACTGACCTGAAAATTGTAAAAAACGTAAGCATAAATGAATTTCGCGGGCTACACTGGTGCTTCCACCTTAAAGTATTAAAATTTAATATTTTATTCAAGCAAGTAAGAAATATTTGAGGGGAGGTACGCACTGGCTCGGCTTGATTCGGCATAGCCGGACGGCATAATCGTTCGAGACGCTCGGTTTAGCCACGTTTAGTTCGTACTAGCTGTTGCCGAGACCTCGTCCTCGAGAACATAACATCACGCCTGTAATCCCCGTAAGGTTAGGCAGAGGTATACATAATAGTACACCCACATTTCGCCAGTTATGTTTAAGACCCATGTAATAGAGGGCGAGCCTATTGCCATCCACCGGGCACAAATCCAGACTCCGTGGCTGCTACTGAGAAATTCTTGATGGAAAAACCCAATAGCACTTTACCTGACCTGGGAACCGAACCCAAGACCTCATGCTCAGCAGTCGCGCTTGCGACCACTCGACCAACGAGGCAGTCCGTGTGAAATTATTATGAAAGCACTTTTTCCCCGTTTTTGCAACATTTTTCAGTATCTTTTTTGATTCTCCGGTCTTTAGTCGTATCGTGACGTTATAATATAGCCTACAATCATCCTCGATAAATGGGCTATCCAACATTAAAGAATTTTTAAATTCAAACCACAAGTTGCTGTGATTAGCGCGTTCAACCAAACAAACTCTTCAGCCTTACAATATTAGTTCAGATTGTACCAAGGGGACCTGAACGTGATCAAGCGCAGATGGAAGGCAAACGAAGTTCACCCCCTTTTTTTTTCTGATGGTAAATCATCACATGACTTCTCCCGCTCTGGGCAGAGTGGAAGGGAGTGTCAGACTTGTACTGACTAAAACTGCCCTTTGTGTTCCAGGGCCGCGGTATCTCTTTCGAACAGTCCCGCAGCCCTGGCAGGATATATCGCACCCCTGACATAACTTATTATTTTATACTCTACTAGTTTCTACTACGCAGTCAGCTGATTGTTTCATGAATAAATCAAGCGACTGTTACTCGTAAATTCTTACTTACGGCAGAGCCAAAGATATAAAATGTCGATGATTCAGTCATGAATGCGGGATGGACCCGGATCTGGTTTATGTCGCAAACAGTTGACGGAGTTTCGTATTATCTACGTTCTCGTGTCACTAGACACATGAGGCTTTATTATTAACGTGTGAATTTACTTGTTATTTATGTTTACTTGGATAACTTGATGGCCTATGTATCCTTACTTCTTTATTATAATCTATCTATCGATACAGATAAATAAAATTGGAGTGTCTGTTTGTAGTATTAAAAATACCGCTTTTTACTAAATGCATAATGGATGTATACAAAGTAGGTGCATATACCAAAACAACATTTTTTTCAATTTTTGTCTGTCTGTTTGTTCTGGCTAATCTCTGAAATAGTTGGACCGATTTTGACGGGACTTTCACTGGCAGATAGCTGATGTAACAAGGAGTAACTTTTTTTAAATAATTAGAGTTCATTGCAAAAAAAACAAATCCCATTGAAATTGGTAACAAAATTCGATTCAAATAGGGAAGTGCTTATAATAATGGGGATTTTTTAATAATAATTTCACGCGAACGAAGGTCGCGGGCAACAGCTAGTACCTATATAATATTATAAACGCGAAAGTTTGTATGTAGGGATGTTTGTTATTCTTTCACGCAAAAACTACTGAACGGATTTGGATGAAATTAGGAACACAGATAGTTTATAACCTGGATTACCACATAGAATACTTTTTACTCCGATAGTATGTTCCCGTGGGACAATAAATCGACCTTCACACGGGCGATGCCGCGGGCATAAGCTAGTACTTAATACTTAAGCGGAGTCAAGAGGCCATGGGGGGCATGAAACCTCTGACACCAGATTAGGCACGAACCACACGATAAAGAAAACTAATTCTTAATAACAAATCCCTCATTTATTTACTATCTAGAAGTTAGATAACAATAAATAAGTACTCGGTGTTCGAGAAAGTATTTTCAGTATTTCATTTTTCCGGTGCCAGTGGTTTCAAGTTTTACAGGAACGAATTATCAACGAACGTTGATGGAATCTCACCACCCAAAATCATTTGTACATTTTCAAGGCAGATAATTAATTAATCAATGAACTCAGCCTATAGTAGTCCACTGCTGGGCATAGGTTTCTCCAAAGCAGTACCAGAAAATCCAGCCCTCTGCCTTCGGCATTCAAGATATCCCAGCCACCTTTTTTAAGGCAGAGAAGACAGTCAGACCCGATTTAAGCCAGCACTCTAGTCAATCTAAACACCACGGTAGGAAACATTCCAACTCTGCGGGATTGTTCGAAAGAGATACCGCGGCCCTGGAACACAACAAAAGGGCAAGGAAGGAACATGGATGGGTTTTAGTCAGTACAAGTCTGACACTCCCTTCCGCTCTGCCAAGAGCGGGAGAAGTTATTTGATGATTGCCCATCCGAAAAAAAAAAAAGTAACCATTCCAATTAAGCCCGACCCGACTCAAGAGGAGATGAACATATCTACGACACAGGAAATTTCCTATTACGGGCCTTTAAAAAAAGTCAGGCTCTATCGCGTCACAGCCGCCATCACCCGTCGCCATTTAAATAAATCGCGAGATAACCGTAATACCCACATATATTAAAACTTCGCGAGACAGGAATGAAACCGGTACACTTTCGCTTATCCGAATAAAAATCACATTAAAAACGTGAAACGATCCAAGTTCTGTAACTATATCGTTATTTAATACGCATGCGGATTATCCTGTCGTGTGAGGTTATAAATTAGGAGCTTCAGGGGTAAAAATATGCTGCGGGACTGTTTGAAAGAGATACCGAGGCCCTAGAACATGAAGGGCCAGGAACATAGATGAGTTTTAGTCAGTAAAGACTGACACTCCCTTCCGCTCTTGGCGGAATCGGTCATTTGAAGATATCCCAATACTGATACTGTTAGCCTGCGTCATCCCACTGCTGGGCAAAGGCCTCATCCTATGACTTCCAGTTGTTTCGATCCACGGCTAATGTTGGCCACTGGTCGTTGGTTTTATCCAGCCAATCCCGACATCTTCTACTATATAGATATTATCTAAAAATAGGGTCGAAGATATCTGTCCAGGCAAGAAACTTTAGGAATGTAAAAAGAACTGAAAATTATTGTAAGCGAATCAAAGGTTGTGTTTACAAATACATTAACTTATGCCCGTGACTTCGCCCGCGTGAAGTTTGGTAATTGTGGCTAGGGATCTTAATATTGAGATAAAATCTATCCTATGAGTTAGTCTGGGTTATAAACTATCTGTGTGCCAAATTACATCCAGATTCGTTCAGTCGTTCTAGCCTGATTCAGTAACAAAAATTCATCCATACAAACTTTCGAATTTATAAAATTAGTAAGACCTTTTTTTTAAATGATCCACGAATCGAAACTAGGATCTAATGCTCAGCAGTAGCACTTACGGCCACTAGACTAATGAATCAGCCGTCACGCTAAATTAACGGTTTCATTTAAGTACTATTATATCGACGTATTTTTATTCACACTTTTCACTGGAGCTTTTTCCAGGTTCTCAAACGATACGTGTAAGGGATATAGCCATAATTATTACTGCACAAGTGATTACAACTTTACAAGGTTTTTCCGATGTTTTACGCACGAGTACACTTTACCTATATTGTGAAAGCTGATCCCAACAAACCTGTCAGAATAACCCATTTTCTATTCAGCTTCTCGTGTAAAAGTAGCTGGCAGGTATCCGACCCGTCAAGTATCATATTTGTCTACTTACAATAACGCGCCAATAGTTAGCAAACTTCGTGAGCGTGCATAATGCTGCGCTTTCTTGTTTTTATACGCCATTTGGTTCCGTACACCAAAGTTTTAATACAAAATGTCCATACGAGGAAAGTGTTTTAGCGTAGATAACGGTTATGCAGTACTTAGATATTGTATCCTTGTTTTAGTTTGTTTAAATATTTCTATTTTCCAGATAGTAAGTTTTTATAAGTTTTATATCGCTAGTGATTATTCTAATACAAACTTTCATACTAATGTTACGAATGCGAAAGTGACAGCCTGTTCACGACATCGGTCTTAGCGGCGGTGCGGCGAGCGGGGCAGTGTCGCCACGTACCCTCACCCGATAGTCAGAACGTTCCCAAAATCATGACGTTATCTTAACTATTCCTTCTCTGTTTTGAAAGCAGTATATTTTTAAAACAAGATATTGTTAATATGAGGGAAGGAGTGCACGAACTGAATAAAGATCGGTATTTAAATGGTGAATTTCGTGATTTCCGCCACAAAATCGTCTAAAATTTTTAACTTTATTTCGCCGCTGAGTTCGTCACTGCTAAACCGCTGTCTGCGCCACGACCCGGAGCGGTAAGGTAGTGAACGGGCCGTAAGTTTGTCTGTCTCTAACCGTTTCACGGCGTAATAGCTGAACGGATTTTAATAAATTTTGGCACACACTTAGGAAATAGGTAACAATATATTTTTTTTTTTAGGTTAAACTAACTATATACATTGATAATTAAAAACTATTAAACTAAAATAGATAAACTAACAACAAACTATAAAAGGGCATCGAAAAACTCCTCCTCAACGCTGTCAGATGGTAATGTGCCCAAGAGACTGGCGGCGTTGCCACGTTGTATGGCAACACTTAGCCTCTGGCCAAAGTAAAAGCCAGCCCTTGGGTCACGGGAAGCGTCAACTAGGCGTTTCGAAATTTCCTTAAATAGGCTATGAGCACTCGGACCCCACGGCCCTAGAGTTTCAACCCCAAACGGCTCGAAAATATAGTTACCACACAGGTTTCTATATTTACGCCGCTTGAGGTTCTCTGCAGCCGCAGCGG
The DNA here is from genome assembly GCA_950005105.1 of Lycophotia porphyrea. Taxonomy (NCBI): domain Eukaryota; kingdom Metazoa; phylum Arthropoda; class Insecta; order Lepidoptera; family Noctuidae; genus Lycophotia; species Lycophotia porphyrea. The sequence continues at coordinate 976,576 of OX465389.1, forward strand.
CAGCACCAGCACAGCACGATGAGCTTGGAAGATGGGATGGCGCAAGAGTATCGACGCATGTTGCGTCCCACACTAAAGGCCTACCCATCTTCCAATGAAACAAAGACATGCCGTCCGGTCTCTTGCCATCGTCGCGTGCCAAGCCATTGGGTTCTAAAACAGCTGGGACGCCGACGGTGACAAGAGCTCGTCGGATAATGTCGTTTATATTTGCGTGCCGTGCAAAACGGCCCACACTTCGGCTGCATGACAGGCCGTGGTGACCGAGCTTGTTGACAGCTTCACCGCAGTGACAGCGATGAAGAGAACAGCAAGCGGCACCAAGGCGTAAAGAAACAGCGAGGCGGAAGGTTGTGTCGTCGAACAATGTGCCTATGCTCGACGACGGTAGTGCGTGAAGCCAAAGACCCGACTCCCACTCACCCACAGCCCGCAGGCGCGCACGCTCAGCAGTAGTAGCAGATGTGTTCAGCAGATTGCTCTGAACTACTCTGCAGAGCGGCTCGTCCCACCGTCTCTGGGAAAATGGATGGTCGGGTTCTTCAGTATTCGGACAAGCGAGTTTCCAAGCATCGATAGCCTCGGGCATGCACGGCACATCAAAATCAATCAGTGTTAAATAAACATAGGAAATTAAATCTTTTATCTCGCAATACTTAGCCGTGAGATGCACCCACCAACACTTCTTACTTACTTGTACTGGTGTACAAGTAAGTAAGAAGTGTACAAGTAAGTAACAAATATCACCACGACACTACATATTATATCTTACGGGATATGTTTCTACATATCTCGTCGTGGAACGGAAAAAAGACAGCAATAAAAGTGAAGCAGGGACGTATGTACATATAAGATTTCTAGCAACTGGTGTTAGTAAAACAACCACTTATCTTAAACACGAGTTCTACATACCCTTATCACCTGCTTCCTGGCACGTACTGTAAACTAAACGAGTTTCCTTTTATTCGTGTTGGAAACACTGAGGCTCGCGGCGAATTTAATTAGTTAATGGAGTCAGGTGTTGCCAGAGGAAAATAGACGGTAATTATGTTATGACATTTTATGGGGTTAGGAAGTGGTTTGTGGGTTTTTGGTTAAGCCCTATTTACACTATAAATTACTAAACATCTATTGTAAACCAATTTAAAATATCCTTCTGTTTCTGTAAATTTTTCAGCTCTGAATGTAAGACTACAGCACGCAATCTGTTACTATTAATTTAGTTTTAGACTTCCTTTTTCTTTAGCATTATTTTTGTTCTATTTGTAATCTGTATATAAAGTACATAGTATTGTTATTTAGAATGAGGAAAAGAATACATATTAAATTTAAATTGTAATAATAATATAACAGTCCCGCGTGACGAGAACCTCGTGAAAGCAGTAAAAGATAAGCAGTTCAATTATATAGATCTAGCTCGCAAGGTTGTCGACATGTGGGATGTCAGTACAGCAGGCAGTTATTGTGCCGATAGTCGTGTCAGCCAATGGCTTAATAGCCAAGAGCCTCGACCAACATCTTAAAAGGTTCTCGCTTGGCAGCTGGATCAAGGGCTTGATTCAGAAAGCAGTACTTCTGGACACGGCGCGTATTGTCAGGAGGTTCTTCTCTCGAGAGCCCTGACCACCGGTAGCTCGGACTCTGTTCCCAATACTGGTGGGGGTACTATTTTTTATATTTTTAAATGTTTTTTTTTATTGTATTATATTTGAATATTTAAAAATGTAATCAATAATTAATCTGTTTAAAAATAAATAAAGGAAATAATAAACACATAAAAATTAAAGTTCCAATTCAAGTTTTAGACTGTTGAGATTTTACACCTGTCTTTCATACTAATATGCAATACTTTTTTTTTCTTCAATATAGCCTTGTATGTCCCATTGCTAGGCAAAGGCCTCCCCATATCCTTCCAGGTACTTTTCTCCTGCGCCACCTCGAACCAGCCTTCGTGATATACTAAATCTACTACTACCAATATACCAAACGGTCATAATGTATGGGACAGTGATAATAGGTGTTTCATGCAAAGTTATATAAGCAAAATTTAGCACAACGATTTTCATGAATTACTTCACTTCTGAGAAAATTTACTTACCACGCAAGTTCGGAAATTAAATATTAAACTATGTAAACTGAGTCGAGTTTGGTTTCCTCTCGATGTTTCTAAAACAAAAGTTTAGCAATTTCGTAAAATATAGGTGACAGGAGAAGTTTGTCGTGTTTTGCTGAAAACTTCATGAAATCTGCTGTCTTACTATTGAATACAGGAATGTAGTTTAGTCGTTCATAGAAACTGTGTCCAACATTTGTTAAAAAGAAACAGATTATCAGAGGAAGGAATGTAGTAAAAGGCTCAAATGATTTCCTTAATTCTTAGAGAAAATGTAGCTGCACTCAAAGAAGTTATTCCTAGTTTTCTTTATCACAGCAACTTTAGTATTAAACAAAATGAACACGGAAATACCCAACATGTTCAACAAAAGTTTAAAATAAATAAAAGATTCAGAACAAAGCAAGCAGTTGTACATCAAACAAAAGGTGTCAAGACGACTTTGAAGGCAGAATCCCCTCTTTTCGAAGTCTAAATCCCCAGAGCACCCCATCTTTTGATGTCTCCGCAGAAGTAATGACACGACAGATCAAAACGACTGCAACGTTATTTAAATTCCTGGGGATAACGTAAAAAAATATGCAAATCGTAATTTTAAACGAGACGACCCGGAATACGCTACAAATTACGTGAAAACGCCCGTAATTGACTTTACATATTATATATCTGATGCTCGGGCTTCACAGACAGCGGATTAAGAAATGTGTAATAAATGTAATACTTGACATTCTTTGGTAGGTAACGGAGAACATTTAAACAGTAATAAAATAAATAAATGAATTGGCCTTTTGTTTATATTATAATAGGTTTATCTATAACCTGGGCCAAAGAAAAGATGGATGGATTGCGTGAGGAATGATATGAAACAGAAAGGAGTTAATGATGCCATGACGTCTGACTGAAGAGAGTGGAAGAAAAAAAGATGTAGCGCCGAACCCAAGTAGAATAGGACGAGGGGAGAAAGATGATGATGATCTAGGACCTGGGTTGTGGAAGTCATAAAGGGTGTAAAAAGCATTTAACGCAGCTAAAAGGTACTTGATCTCCCCGTCATTGCGGCGAATTTTTGTTGTAGGCTATACTTGGGAACCTTCTAGTTACGCAGATATTGTGGGTCAAAGTTTCAATTTTTTTCACATGTATTTTTTTTAATACATGTTTTTAATGAAAGATTTTTACTTTAAACACCTCACCACGACCCCCGTACTATTCAATCGATCCATTAGCATGTTAAGCATCATAATGTTTTGAGTGCGTTACATTGAGTCCTACCGTAAAACCTGATTTTTCATCCCAAATATATAGTCATATCCCAGCAATAATTTTTGCGAAAAGTTACTTAGTTTGATGTACATAATGCTTGGTTAACGGCTTCGTGAAGAATCAGTTTATACCCTGTATAGACTGTCACTTCATGTAAAATACTAGTATTCAGCTTTCACCACCCGGTTAGTCGACCCTAACCTGAAACGTATCAGCAGACAATGATGATGGTAATCTACGACCTCGACAAGACTTTTTATCTTCCTTACATGAACTTTTACATGAAGGAGCTCGTGGCTAAGTAATAACAGCCGCTTGGGCTTATCTTTAGGTTAAGCCGTGCTTGCCTAGGTTGGCCTGTGGATGGGTGATAACCCATTACATACCGAGTTTCCTTCGTGCCGTTCGGTTGTCATTTGTAGATCTTTGACAGTCGTTACAGGTAGTCAGTGGCACAAAAAAGTCTGACAACCGGTCTTAACAAGAGGTATCGTATTACCCAGTATTAACTGAGTTGCGGAGGTCAGATAGGCAGTCGCTCCATGTAAAATACTGATATTCAGCTGCATCCGGTTAAACTGGAATCCGACCCCAACATAGTTGGGCTAGGAAGATGATGACCTTTGCTTTTAAATTTACATTTGAAAATGCTTACTTAAGAAACTTGCCACGAAGTTGAACGTTTTGAAACATTTAACGTATATTCGTAGCGGATCGTATTTCAGCGCTGAATTATTTAGAGGCGTACTTCTAGTGCCCCTACACACGGCCCGACAAGAGCGTGCAGTGTGCACGACCGACCGCGACACTAGCACTTGCTAGTTTCACGCACGAGTACACTGTTGCGGAATATTTGTTTTATCGTGCGTTAGTCTTTGGTTGTAGATCTTAGCTTTATGCTAGGTGATTGCATAAAGGTTTAAATTGAAAACTTTGTGCAAACTTCACAGAAAATGAATAGCAAATTAATTTATCGCAATCAAATTGTGTGGTTTGAATTTCATTGGAATGTTCTCGGAACCTTTCTGAGTATTTATTTCGGTTTATTTTCCGGTTCGCTTTCCTATGAATTATCGTCTTTTCATAGCTAGAGCGATATTGAATCGACAGCTTACATAGTAAATTGAAACACGATATTATCACGGTCATTCAGCCCCGATCGTACATAATTGGTCGTGTAGTCGGGCACTTATTTTCGAAGCCATGATTCATACCGGGTTCATTTTTATTCATAAGGTTCACCTGTATATTCGAATGATTCTGTAAAACATGATAGTCACTATTGGTAGTTGATATCTACAATTTTTATTATTTTTGGGAATCGTTGAGTGTAATGATTGCTCGTAGAATTATTATTTTACACATAACATCATGCCTGTAGTCTCCCTGAAGGGTTAGGCAGAGGTGTATCTATTAGTCCAGCCCAGTTTCTCCAGTTTTGCTTAATCCAGAAGAATAGGTGTCGGCTTATTACCATCAACCGAGCACAAATACACACACTGCGGCTTCTGCTCAAAAAATTCAGATTGAAAAACCTATTAACGCTTTGCCTGACCTCGAAATCGATCTCAGGACATTATGATCAGCAGTCCCGACCAAACCAAGATTCTGTAGCAACTATCCCCAAACTGAATACTATCATGAGTTTATTTGGATTTCAGTAGATAGCAATGAAATCACACCTGCTACTAAGCGATAGATGTGGTGTATGTGGGTGAGTGCACAAGTCTCCATGTTTATTTAGCTCTCCTGCCACCCTAAGCTAGCTTTTTTTTTCGGATGGGAAATCATCAAATGACTTCTTCCGCTCTGGGCAGAGCGAAAGGGAGTGTCAGACTTGTACTGACTAAAACCCATCCATGTTCCTTCCTTGCCCTTTCAAAATCAAATCAACTCATTTATTTCAGATATCAATATCCATAATTTTGTTAATAGAACCACATAAAACTAAAAACAAAACAGAGACAAATAAAGATAAAAGTTAAAAATAATAGATATAAATTAACTTAATACAATAGATTCCAAAATTCTAAAAATTAAATTGGCAAAGTCACATTAAATTACAAATTAAAAATTAAATTAAATTGGCAAAGTCAAAATTAGATATAATATAAATAACAAATTTATTTATTTATATAATAATAACAACATCCAGTTTGAAGTCCCATGTAATGGGAAGGCGAGCCTATTGCCATCAACCGAGCACAAATCCAGACTCCGTGGCTGCTACCGAGAAATTCGGAAAAACCTTATAACACTTTGCCCGACCCGGGAATCGAACCCAGGACCTCATGCTCAGCAGTCGTGCTTGCGACTACTCGACCAATGAGACAATTGCTTTAGTAATTTTCTGGTAAATACAAACTCCAACTAAATCAAATCGCTGACTTAATTAAAAATATTGGAACACAACTTTATAACGTCCGTGCAGGATAGCGCCGCGTGAATGGCCGCTCAATTTACCCAAAATCCAAATCCTAAAATATAATTAAATATTATCTATGTCCGACTCTAAAGCCTGAAAGGTCTGAGCCATTGAGCCATTAAAGAGACAAAAAACGTAAAATACGTGAATTAGCCTATTTTGTAAAGCCTTAATGTTCCAACATGAATTTTAATATTGTTAGACGTCTTCGAAAGCTTTAGATGTACTGAAGGCATTCAGGTCTCCGATTTCTGTTTCTACCGTAATGGCTTAATTTAAATTTATGACTGCCTTGTCTTCTTGTAAAAAGTCGTTTCGTCTTTTGATCATATCTGTGATGGCTTACGTTTCTTAAAGAATTATACTTTACAAAGGTGAAATACTAATTTAACCATTAATTTGAGAACAAACCAACTGTTTATGAGAATTTATGTTTCTGTGTGTGTGTGTGGTATTTTTTTTCAGAATTCGTAACTTCGAAAGAGACATACTATAATATTAGAATACATAATGAAATCATCATCTGCCTAACCTTTTCCCAACTATGTTGGGGTCGGCTTCCAGTCTAACCGGATGCAATTGAATACCAGTATAACAACGAATGAATGTTTTTCATAAGGATATCATAATTAAAGGATATTTCTTAATTAGGATATCTTAAAAATAGTCATTGAGCTGTCAACATGTAAACGTCATCACTGTAATTTTTTATCAATTTTAATTAAAAAATTAAGTGGAAGGACAGGCCAATACATAAGTGCGGTATGCGATACGTCGTGTCAGCCATTGATTTGTTCGCAAGCCGTGCACTCGCGCAGAACATCCTTCTAGCTCGTGCGAAGGCGATAGGCATGTGCTAGAGAAGGATGGGGATAGGGATGCAACGGACCAGTAACGTTAATCTGTCAAAGGCTTTAGCTAATACGAAAACAAAATCTAACCGAATGAGTTTATATCTACCAATTCGTATGATTCCGCACAATCTTACCTCTTCTACTTTTTACTTATGTTCACAACATAAAACGAATTTGAATTAAAGCCGTAAATGTGACTTGCGGTGCAAGTGTACATAAATAGTTTTTATGGGTATATTTATCGCCATATCTTTTATAGATAGGAACTCTGCTTTGACTCGACGCAAGATGAAAATATCTTGAAAAAAAACACGCGTGTGATGGAGCGATCTGTTCAGAATAAAGTCATTAGGACACTATTGTAGCCTTCTTTCCGCACAAGCGGGGCGCGTAGAAAAACCCCCAGCGTAAAGTTAACCCACCCACAACGTATCACATTTTTTTGCAATAATCAAGTTGGCTTCACATTTTTCTCAATTTACAAAGAACTTTTTTACCCTTACATCATTTTATCACCACTGATTTTTTTTGTAAACCAGTAGGTAAACCTACCTACTGGTTTCAACCTACCTACCTACCTTCTGGTTTATACTGGTACCTACTGGTGTGGTTCTAGTATATTTTTTGAACGAAATACACGCTACCGTTAATAACTTTTGAATCTCTCTACGTAATTTGAAAAAAACACACCTTCAATAAACGAAAAGCCTCAAAAAATAGGTTCTCGTTTCACGCGGCTGCACGGCCCCATCCGTATATTACGCTCATCACGCGAACGCCCAGAAAAAAAATGTTTGGACAAGAAAAACTGCGCGGAACACATTTATAAACGTTATTTTAAAGTGGCGAATGTTTTCACCTGTTATGTACCACCTTTTGAATCTGCGACTAGGAAATATTTTACGGAATGAGGTCGAAACGAGGGCGCTGAAGACTGAAGAGCCTTTCAACAGCTTTTAAAACGCGTGCTGTATAATCTGCGAGATGTATTTTATTATATCTACGTAGCGGGAATTGAAAAGGTGCTATAATTAGGCTGTTGGTGAGGTCTTTACCTCCTCCTCTTAAAATAATTTGTCACAGACTTTCCTGGGTTAGGTTCCTAATCCTGTCTTGTATTACGAATCTAAAATTGATTTTCGCTTTGGTACGATTTCCCGGCTGTATCTAGTTAAGAAGAGATTTAAGTTATTCAGAAAAATACTTTCATCCCGGGAATAATATTATATTAGTTCAGTCCATCCTAAGGTTGTGTGGAAGATAATTCGATATCGATATGAGTGATAAGACCGCCATTTTACCAATAGGATGCGCAGTATTGTTAAGTCGGTTAATTTACGAGAACATTCTAGATTACATTCGAGTCTCGAATGATCCACTGTGAAGAAGGTTCGAGAAGGATTGGTCGACCTATAAATAGCCGTCATGTTTGCGGGAGCAGTCACGTCCACCTCGGACCTTCGCCCCCGCTCTCAATTGAGCCGCCCTTCAAGTCCTATGGACTTAGCCACCCCGGCTGACCCCTCGCAATCGTCCCCTCGCCCAGCCACCCCGGCTAACGGCGAACAGGCTCCCCTGCCCAAGAAACTTCGCCCACCTCCCTTGTTCATCCACGACAAGGCAAAGTGGACCGATATCTCCAAGGCGTGCAACGAGGCACGCATCAACTACACCAATGCCCGAGCTGTCCAGCTAGGCATTAAGGTCACGGTCCCCACGGCCAATGACTACCGGGAGCTCAACAAGCTCCTCAGATCCAGGAACATCCCGTTCCATACTTACTCCCTAGAGGAGGACAAACCCACTAGGGTCGTAATCAAAAACGTCCCAGTCGAAATCACCACCGCTGAGATTCTCAGTGATCTGGAATCTCAGCAGATTCCCGTTGCCGAAGTGCATAGAATGCACCGCAAAAACGGTGGGGAATCATATAACATGGTTCTCGTGGTCTGCGACCACAGGGAAGGTCACCACCCCGTCTTCGGTGTCAAGAGGATCTGCGGCCTCTCTGGCATCCGCATCGAGAAACCCCACGTGAGCGGCAGCGTCTCACAATGCCACCGTTGCCAGTTGTACGGGCATGCCCAGAAGAACTGCTTCGGGAAGCCCAGATGCGTAAAGTGTCTAGGCGACCACGGCACCACGGACTGCCCTCGCCCAAAAGACCGCACACTATGCACGGAGCCTCCCAGCTGCGTGCTGTGCGGCGAGGCCGGACACCCCGCAAACTACCGCGGGTGCCCTAAAGCCCCCAAATCCTCGGCCCCCAAGTTGGCCAAAAGGAACGCCGAGAGACAGCGGAGAGAGTGTCCAACCCTCTCCGAAAAGCTCCCCACGTCTCTCAGTCCGCAGCGCCCCAGTCCCTGGAATGCGCTCAACCACCAGGCCCATTTCCCGGCCTTAGGTGCCAAACCCTCGCGGTCTCAGGAGACCGCCCCATCCATCCCCCCTCTGATGGTTAGACCTATTTCCCCCCCCACGGATCCCAGGCTAAATAGGCCAACCCCCAAAGCGGCCGCGCCTTCAGCGCCTCTTCCCCCCCAAGCTCCCTCAGTGCCGCTTCCCCAACACCAACCCCAAGTGGTCATGACGCCACAATCTCTCGCGCACCAGGCCCCCCAGCAGCCCGTAACAACCGGCCCCCATATCCCACAGCAGCCGGTCATAAATATCTATGACCCCGCCAGAGTCATCTCTAGTACCTTCGGAGTATTTTACTCCCCCAGGGGCAAAGCGTTGTCCCAAGATCTAATCGCCACCGGTGGCGATCTGATGCAAATTGCCCTAGTCGTCGACGCATACGCAGACGTCGCTCAGGCCCTCCTAAACCTCCCCCACTTCAAACACCATGGATAGAGCCCCCCCATGTAGGTTAAAACCGAAATCCTTGAGAGTAGGAACTTTCAACGCCGATGGTCTAAATGGCCAACGTGATGAGATCGCCACCTTCCTCCGCGACCATCACCTAGATATACTCTTAGTTCAAGAGACCTTCTTGAAGCCACATAATCGCGATCCTAACATTGCCAACTACCGGATAGTTCGCAATGATAGGACGCGATGCCATAAGGGAGGTACTCTCATTTACTATAGAACTGCCCTATACTGCATCCCTATGGACCCCCCGTCCCTCAGAAACCTAGAAGTTTCCGTCTGTCGGCTAGGCTTAACGGGCCATCAGCCCATCACGATAGTTTCCGCATACCTCCCCCCTACCAACCCCGGCGATTCCAACGCCACCTTAGGAAACGACCTCTCCGTTTTACTCAGCTTAAGTGACTCCGTCCTCGTGGCGGGAGATCTTAACGCTAAACACCCCTCTTGGAACTGTCACATGACAAACTCAAGAGGCAGGGTACTGTTTGAACTATGTAGCTCCCTCAATTTTGATGTCGTCGCACCGATGCATCCCACTCACTTTCCTCACGACCCTAATCAGCGCCCTGATGTGCTAGACGTCGCGCTTCTAAAGAACGTAAACTTACGATTACATTCTATAGAAGCGATCGACGAACTCAACTCCGACCACAGACCAGTCATCCTGGAACTAGTCCCCAGTACCGGTCCCTCTGACCCCTCACAACCCCCCGCTCCCAAATTGATCACGGATTGGGCGAAAGTAAGCGAATTGCTGAAATCCACCGAATCCCCGCATTTGGATAAAATACCGAATAACATCGAGACTGTAGCCGACACGGAAGCCGCGATCAGCTTGCTCACAGAACACGTGCAATCCGTCCTGAACATTTGTTCAAAGGAAGCCCCAGCGGAAGACCGCTGGAAGCTTCCTGACGATGTGCGTGATCTCGTGACCGAGAAGAACGCGGCTATCCGTGCTTACAGATCTTTCCCTTGCGCCAGCAACAAAGCTTTTATGCGTTACCTACAACGTAGAGTAGGCAATCGCGTTAAAGAGCTGCGTGATGAGCAATGGGACAAGATGCTCGATGAGCTAGAACCCACCCACAAAGCCTTCTGGGATCTTCAGAGGAGATTACGCTCCCCTGGGATCACCTCCATGCCTCCCCTCACCCGCCCGGACAACAGCGTCGCATTCGACGACGATGATAAAGCCGAATGCCTGGCCGAAGTGTGCAAACTCTTCCCTCCCGCGTTCATAGTGCTATTAACCGCCATCTTCAATAGCGCTCTGGCCAATAACATGTTCCCACAACAATGGAAACAAGCCACAGTGATCGGTATCCACAAACCGGGCAAGCCAAAGTCTTCCCCCAGTAGTTACCGTCCCATCAGTCTACTCAATGTCCTCGGTAAAATCTACGAGAGGCTTATTTATAAGCGACTCAAAGATTACGCCGAGGCAAAGAGTCTAATTCCGAAAGAGCAATTTGGCTTTAGAGCTAAACACTCTTGTGTCCAACAGGTGCATCGCATAGTCGAACATGTCAGCGCCCGCTTCCAGCGAGGCATGATGACCGGTGCCCTGTTCTTCGACATCGCGAAAGCCTTTGACAAGGTCTGGCACAACGGGCTGATATACAAGCTATATCAGCTCGGTGTGCCAGATAGACTCGTGCTCATCTTACGAGATTTCTTGTCAAACCGCTCCTTCCAGTACCGCATCGAAGGGGCGCTTTCCTCTCGCCGTCCGATTCGTGCCGGAGTCCCTCAAGGCTCAGTTATTTCTCCACTCGCCTTCACGCTCTATACCAGCGACATCCCCACGAGCGGTCTGGCCGAGTTAGCTCTTTTCGCTGACGACACGGCCATTTACTACTCGGGTAGGAGCCCCAACAACATCACTCGCATTCTCCAAAAATCCGCAAACGCTCTAGGCGCTTGGTTCCGGAAATGGAGGATCGAGGTCAACCCAGAAAAGAGCCTGGCTGTTCTTTTCTCGAGCCCGCGTCAATCTTTCCCGGACACCCCCAGACCGATCACCATGTTTGGCAAGCCGATCCCTTGGGTGAAGCAAGCTAAATATCTGGGAGTCACCCTCGACCGACGTCTCTCCTTCAGTGAGCACATAAAGACGGTCCGTTCGCGGGCCGCTTTCGCTCTCGGTAGGCTCCACTCCGTGCTGAATGCGCGCAGCAAGTTGTCACTCAAGTGCAAGTTGCGTATTTTCACAGCGTGCATTCGGCCAATCATGACTTACGCTTGTCCCGTGTTCGCACACGCCAAACCCCACCTTATCCATAGGATGCAGATTCTCCAGAACCGATTTCTCCGCAACGCCTCGGGTGCTCCTTGGTTTGTTAGGAACGAACGCCTCCACCTAGACTTTAAAATCCCCACCATCAAGCAGTGCATGAAGCGCCTCACCAAGCGCTACATGGACTCGGCCGAGAAGCACCCCAACCCCCTCATCTCATCGGCCGCCCGATACGTCCCCTCTCAGATCTCTAGAATCAGACGACCTAGACAGACACTTGACGAACCTGACGACCCTATCACTCTCCTTCAGGAAGCCAGTAGGGAAACCAGCACAGTACGTAAAAACAAATACAAACCGCGATTCCGTACACGGCCCCGCCGTCGAGGCCCAACGCGATCCTCTGTTAACGTCCGTCCCTTGCTCGACAAGCCAGCCCGCGACGCTGAGCAAGTAGCTTTAAATTCCCCTTTAAATAATATAGACCCAGCCAACCCTTGCTGCCCTCCCCTCAATGACGCACTGAGCCTAGGTCCGAACCCCACAGGGGGTGCCCTCAGTGATCGGTCATTTAACTGAAATCCTTAGTTTGTAAGCCCTGGCTGGGGGCCTTAAAGTAATTTTTGGCCACCACAGGATTGTCCGGTTAAGCAGTCGACAGCCTCTCTAGGCTGAACTGCGAGTGGTCATATCAAAAAAAAAAAAAAAAAAAAAAAACAAAACGGGAGCAGTCAGTTACCACTGATCAGGCCACGATGCCTCCTCTTATCCGACCTGACAAGAGCGTCGCTTTTTACGATTCTGAAAAAGCCGAATGCCTAGCCGACAGTTTAGAAACTCAGTGCTTTCCTAGCTCTCAACCAGTAGACAGAACTCACCTCGAGATGGTGAACGCTGAAGTCGAACGTAGGGCTGCCCTCCCTCCCGTCGAAGACCCCGATGATCCTCTACCTGAAGTCTCACCTAACGAAGTGCACGACATCATTAAAAAGCTTCGACCACGGAAAGCACCGATGGTATCACTAACAAGGTACTTAAAATTCTTCCCAGTCAACTCATAGTTTTATTGGCGGCCATCTTCAATGGCGCCCTGAGTAATAATTTCTTCCCCCAAATATGGAAAGAGGCCACTGTTATCGGTATCCCGAAACCCGGTAAACCCAAGGCGGAGCCCTCCAGCTACCGTCCTATCAGTCTCCTGAACACACTTGGCAAAATCTACGAGAGGCTTATTTACAAGCGACTCAAGGATTACGCCGAAGCTAAGAGCCTCATCCCTAACGAGCAATTCGGCTTCAGGACCGAACACTGGTGCATTCAGCAGGTTCACCGCATCGTCGAACATTTAAGCGCTGGCTTCCAGCGCGGAGCGATGACAGGTGTTTTGTACTTCGACATAGCGAAAGCCTTCGACAAAGTCTGGCACAACGGCTTGTTGTACAAGCTGTACCAACTGGGCGTGCCGGATCGTCTCGTGCTCATCTTACGAGACTTTCTGTCGGATCGCACCTTTCGCTATCGCATCGGAGACGCTCTCTCCTCGCCTCACCCCATTCGTGCAGGAGTCCCGCAAGGCTCCGTTCTCTCTCCGCTCATTTTCACCCTATTCACGAGCGACATCCCAAAGAGCAAAAAAGCTCAGTTGGCCCTGTTTGCAGATGACACGGCCATCTACTATACGGGTCGTTGTAAGAACGCTATTGCCCACCCACCAAAACAAAACATAACCCACCAAACCTCAGCCAACGTCCTAGGCGCTTGGTTCAGGAAATGGAGAATCGTGGTTAATCCCGATAAGAGTCAGGCGGTTCTTTACTCGAAACCGTCGCCCGGTAACAATCGCACCTCCCCCAGCCCGATCACTATGTACGGTAAGCCTATCCCTTGGGAGAAGTAAGCCAAGTATCTAGGAGTAGTTCTCGATCAACATCTGTCCTTCAGACACCATATCACGGAAGCTCTTAACCGCGCTTCCTTCGCGATGGGTAGACTCCACTTTTTGCTCATGGTAAAAAGTAAACTATCTCTTAGGTGTAAATTGCGCCTTTATACCGCGGTGATCCGTCCCATCATGGCTTACGCGTGCGTCGTATTCGCTCACGCCAGTCCAAAGTTCCTTTATAAGATGCAAGTTCTCCAAAACCGATTCCTTCGAAAAGTCACGGGAGCCCCTTATTATGTCTGCAATGATCGTCTGCACATTGATCTTAAATTGCCCACTATCCAGCAGTTCATGAAGCGCCTCGCCAAGCGCTTCTTCGATTCTGCTGTTAGACACCGTAACCCCCTGATTGCATCAGCCGCCCGACACGAGCCCTCGCGTATTAGTCAGATCCGCCGTCCGAGGCACACTCTCGTTGACCCCGACGACGACATCACCCTCCTCCAGGAGAGCAGTAGGGAAACCAGCACGCTCACAAAACACAGACGCCGTTATCCGTCATTCCGTCCTCGCCGACGAGGCCCGTCGCGAAACCCCGGTCCACGCCCTCCCCAACCCTTGCTCGAGCCAGCCCGCGCAGCTGAGCTAGTAGCTTTAAATCAGCTCCTAAATAATACCACTCAGATCCAGCCTTTCCCTTTGCTGTCCTCTCCCAGCGATGCTCTAAGCCGAGGTCCGTACCCCACAGGGGGTGCCCTTAGTGCGTAGTCGCTTAGTTTTGTAGTTTAGTTTGTAAGTTGCTCTGGCTGGAGGCCTTAACTTCGAGGCATCCACAGAAAAGCCCGGTTAAGCAGTCGACAACCTCCCTAGGTTGAACTGCGAGATGCCCTTCACAAAAAAAAAAAACGGGAGCAGTCAGTGTGATTTTGGCTACACAACGAAGTGAATCGAAGTGAACTGAAAGTGCGATATTTAAGTGAGTAGTGATCAATAGTGTATTTGTTTGAGTTTTAAGTGTTTTGTGTTTATTAAAGTTATTTGTTGTTTAATCGGTGGTAATTAATTTATCCCATACCCAGCTCGTAACAGTATTATAAAAGAACATAACATAATATCACGCCTGTTATCCTCGAAGGGTTAGGCAGAGGTGTACCTCCACATTTCTCCAGTTATGTTTAAGTCCCATGTAACCGGGGGCGAGCCTATTGCCATCAATCAGACACAAATCCAGACTGTTATCTGTGGCTGCTATAGAGAAATTCCTGACGGAAAAATCCAATAACACTTTGCCCGACCTGGGAATCGAACCCAGAGCCTCATGCTCAGCAGTCACCCTTGCGACCACTAGACCAACGAGGCAGTATTATAAAAGAACTGTGAAACAGTTTACATGTACAATAATATATTCTATCTATCTATCTAGTATGTAAACAAATCGCGTCTAGAAGCCCGCAGACACAGCTTTATGTTAACTCTGAAATCAAATAAAGCCGGAGACAAAAACTATGCTTACGTAGGTACTTACAAACAAGGATATATTGGCTTTTTGTCATCCCGCAGAAGTCGTAAAATTCAAGTGCGAGAAAGGGTTATCTGTTCAAACGACACCCGCGGGAAATAAAATGGCATGATCTATTCGCAGAGAAGAGGAATCATGGCCATCTGTGATAGCTATGGCTATTACTGATGCAGTATTAATATTATGCGAATTGCATGACATTCAACAAACTTTTCAACTAAAACCATTATTCGAAACTCTTTTTATTTTTACAAACCAAAATTGCGTAATACCAGGTTACCGCACCGGTTTGTCGCAGTCACGACGTGCAAGTTTTCAAGTTTTTTTTTTTGTAAGTATTCCAAATGTTTTGTTATGTGTGAGTCAGATTCAGATTCATATTCATGCATTTATTGTACAACATGGATACATTATGAGGTCTTATTTGGTAATACATTGAGGGCGCTATGTTTTGCCTCTAGGGCGTAAAAGGTAATACATGCAATTTAAAACACGAAATTAATGTAGATTTAAGAACCACAAATAAACAACTAAATAAATTAGTTCATCTATCGCTTTAAAATTTTTCAATCACACTGAACAATGTCGATACAATAAAATAATGAAAATAAAAAATGTCAGCAGTTATAAAATAATAAAATAAAAAATTTTAGCATTCAAACAATGTCAAACAAATTGAATGATGTCATTAATTAAAATTAAATGTCAAGAAGGAAGATCAATAATTGTTACTTATGAAATGTCAGAAATTTATGTGTATTATTAATATTATTTATTCTAATTTTGTACGCACGTCATGTCTCTGTGACAAATAAATACTTTTATAACACATTTGCTCGTAAAGGGGCTCTTATTTCACTAATTTCAATATCGTATGGTACCTCCGTACGTACTTGTGGGGTAATGTAAAGTAAAACGCACGGCTTCAAGATGCTCCGTCAACAATGAACGGTACTTTTTTAAATCTTAGCAAAGAGTTTTTATGTCAGAAAAGTGGTCAACCTTTTATGAATAAAATTAACTTTGGGAGATAAAATATAATAAATAAACATTAAATTCTTTAATTTAATTAATTTTGACAATAGATTACAACCATTTATCTGTAACAAAAACACAAAAACATTAATTTACTGTATTAGTAATACTGGCTGTTTCTGTGCCTTTGCCTTAAAAAAAAGCGCTAATGCGCGTGCCTCACTAATTTGTGAACAAGTAAAATTTTTTCCGCGCGCTTTTTCTTTTCACTGTATTGTTTTTATTGAAAAATGTCGTCAAGTAATGATGAATTTATTAATTCGACACCGCCTGAAGTCTTAGAGGCAGCGAAAAAGGCTACTCTAAGCCTCTTGTCTGAAAAATCGACCGATAGATACTTACAAGCGTATCAAAATTTCGTTTAAGAAAATCCGAGTTTTATTTATTTCCTCGCAAATATGTTATAAAACGTCGCGTCGTATGACATACGTGCGCTTTGATAATTACAGTCTCTGCTTTCTTGTAGCCCTCGCCTACGGCTCGGGCTAGCAATTTCGCCTCGGCTGTAATTTTCTACTTACCGCACTTATATCATAATGTACTATTTCTTTCTTTCTAACACTCAATGGTAATATATTTCATCAATTTAACAACATTCCTAATTTTATCTACTAGGTGTGTACAAATGTAAAATATTTGGACCTTTGAATTAGGATTTTGTCCTTTCTTCGGATTGTGATAACCATATCACGAGGTGCTGGTCATTGTTACCGAAACTTGAAGCCAATATTGCAACTTCTCATAATATCAAAACTGCCACTATTCCCTTTTAATCATCAATTTTGTTCACAGCTAGAAACAAGAGTATTCAACAGCACAGACATATCCGTGACGAACAGTTCCTGCAACCCTGAGGCATGTGTCATCACGGTCAGACCAGAGAGAGGGACTGCGAGGTACACCTGCGAGGTCTCCAGCGAAGGACCTCGGTTCGCTGTTGACAAGCGATCAGCGAATATGACACTTGCTGGTGAGTATGCTGCTCTAGTAGCTTTTGTCTGAGGAATTTTGCAGATAAATTGTAATTTGCTGGTTTCTTTAAGATTGAACAGATCTAAATATGCTTAGATGGTATGGTCATGTGGAGAGGATGTATGAATGGTGACTAACAAAAGGCAGATGTGAGTGGCAACGCCGGGAGGGGACGCCCTAGAAGAACATACGCTGACCTCATTGCATGAGGTTCTTCAGAATGGTCAGGTGCATAGTACTCGCAACCGGTGTGCGTGTATGGCCAGATGTATGAACGTGGACGAGGCAAAAGGAGTATGTAAGGATTGTAGCAGGTAGGCAGGAGTTTTTATATGTATGTATGTATAAACAGATCTATCTTCGGTTTACTTTATTCAGCTAAATCTCGAGAATAATTCCGGATATAATAAACATGCTACCCTATTACACATAAAAGGAAGTATCATATTCAGGGAAACATGTAATTTTAACGCACAATAACCCAGAAATGAAGGACCAAAAACCATGGCCGTACCCTAAACTAACAATACTCATATCAATAAATAAGAAAGGCCACAATTTAATATCAATACGAAATCCTACATGAAATAATAAGCTATACAGACAAATATTATTTGCTTTACCGAACATTATCTCATTATGATGAGCCCAATATAATAATATCACGTCGTTCTGTACCGAAGATTATCGTGTGGAAGCCAGAATGTACGGTAATGGTACTAGGGAGACAGGGTGCGGAAATGGTATTAAATCCAACTTTTCAGATGTAGTTCAACAAAGACAGTTTAAGGAAAATATGGTTTCGGAATAAAACTGGAAATGGAATATAAGTGATACAATTGTTGGTATATTTTGTGCGAATATGTATTTTTTTTTCACCGAAGCCGAGCCGAACCGTTGGCCCCGTAGGAGCCGTTGGTCCCGGCTGTCATTTGTAGATCTTTGACAGTCGTTACGTAGTCAGTGGCACAAAAAAGTCTGACAACCAGTCTAATCTTTAAAATAACATAACATCACGCCAAGAGGTGTGCCTAATAGTACACCCACATTTCGCCAGTTATATTTTTAAAGACCCATGTAATAGGGGCCGCCTATTGCCATCAACCGGGCACAAATCCAGACTCCGTGGCTGCTACTGAGAATTTCCTGATGGGAAAATCCGATAACACTTTGCCCAACCCAGGAATCGAAGCCATGACCCCATGCTTAGCAGTCGCGCTTGCGACTACTCGACCAACGAAGCAGTCATGTCTTAAAAATTAATGTTTAAAATATTATCAGAATATATAACAATACATAGCTAAATATAGAAGACACGTAAGCCTACCCAAAATATATTGGATATCCCTTGTTAAACCCGTAACAATAACATAACAGGCGAGTTAAAAGTTAGGGAAAGGGTTTCACTACAAGCCTTCCACTTTGGTATTGATTATTATTTTGGTTATACCTTTAGGATCACAACTTGTAGAGACGATAAACAGGAATTGTTTGGTTTGTATCCCATACCGTTAGTTGGGGCGCATAAAATTATAACCTTGAAGTGAAGTGGACAAGCTGTCCTATGCCCAAGTTTCTGAGTAGGTACCGAAAAGAATTGAGAACAGCCTCGCTGAACTGTCAATGCACTGACCACAAGACGTCATACCTATGTACCTGCTTGTATAATTGCTGGGATACGTGTTCTTGAGAAGGTAGTGTGAATTGTTTTACCTTGTGAAGGTCTTTCAAACCGATGACGTCCGGACCGTGGACACTGGACTTTGCCAGATTCATCATCATCATCTTCCTGCCCTTATCCCATTCAATTTGGGGTCGGCGCAACACGTTTTCTTCTTCCATTCTCCCCTGTCAGACGTCACGGCATCATTTACTCCTTTCTCTTTCATATCAGTCTTCACACAATCCCTCCAGCTTTGGCCTTCCTCTCCCTCTCCATCCATCAACATTCATGTCCATCACTCTTTTAGTCACATGATTAAGCACTGGAATATCTACCAAAATCCGCAGTCCACTCCACTCAATTTAGCAACACTTTTAATGTAAAGGAACAAAGATGAATTCGATTATTTATCTTTTACCAGTAATGACTAATTCCATTTTTGTCCTCAGTGATGCCTGAGTCCGACCCGCTGATCACGGGTCTACCTACGTTAGTACAAGTCGGTGAGCAGGCGCTGGTCAACTGCACGGCAGACTACTCTCTGCCAGCGGCGACCATCGACTGGTTCGTCGATTCGAAGCCTCAAGAGGTAAGCAATAGTACATTACTGCAGCGGCCAGCAACAGAGGCGTTGATGGACGAACGTGTAACACACACGTAAGTCCATCAATGCCTAGTTGTGGCCAAGGCTTGTATAGTACTTTTCTCAAATAATGCGAGGAAATTAAATACAATTACTTTTCAAAATTAATGAAGAAACAACAATAATTTTTCTCGCGTTGAAGAGTTCATTTGTTTTTTTTTTTTAATAAACTATTTTCTATTAGCAAGCCAATTCGAAATTTAAATAAAACCTTTGATAAGTTATCTCCTTGGTTGCCATGTTTCAGAGTAAAAGATCGTTCCATTTTTAAATAACACGACAGATATGAGTTTACTATGTAATTTATTTGGCCGCTAAACACGTCAGATTTTCATACAACTTTTGCCGGCCGCTGGTCGTATGTGTCTGGCCAGTACAGCAATTTCGATTTATCTCGAAGAAGGTTGTCAAAATAATGCTGAAATTGCCAAGCACGTTTGAGAATTTTATTTATTAACTTTATTATCAAACCAAACCAGCATCATCCACACACCGATTTTGCCCATGACATTGGTCGTTTGTGTTGATCTCCCCACTCCTGTGCAATTCACATCCCAATTTTACCGATTGTACAACGATCTAACTGACTCTTTAAAACCTTCAAACAAGCTGCCGTATAGATTAACAAAATATTAAATTGGATACCCGCGCGTATGAGTCCCTGGTACTGGAGGTTACATAATGCAAACGATATTTTGACAAAGGTTAATCCTTAACTCTATAACAGTGCTTGTGTTTTTCTAATTCTAACGCATAATGAAAATACGGAGTATTCCCATTTGAGCACCAGTTTCAAGAGCACCAAAGCTTAGAGCCAAAGATATTCCCTTTGCTCAAAAGGGAAAATCTTTGGTGCTCTTAAAATCGGTGCTCAAATGGGAATACTCTGAAAATTGCGGCAGGTACACTATTTGCAATAGGTACCTGCCAATCTAATACTGGCGAACGTTCACCAATTCGGCGAATGGCAGCATCATACAATGCTGAATTTGAACACATAGACATATTTACATGCTCCATGCAAAAGTTTCGAAGTCTTTTGTATGAGACACTTAAGCTCTTGATTAATTAATACTCTAAGCCACAGTTTAGTAATTTCATCATTAGTAGGCATAATACTTTACTTCTTCTCTTTTTGTTTTTATAATTTGTTTTAATTGCATCAACAGCTTATTTCCTAGCAAATTAAAGTATACATAGTTATGAATGGTAATCTGTGAACAGCGTTGTGGGTTACATTATTATTTAAGTTATTTATGTTATCATAAAAATGTAATGTAGGGTGATCTTCCGATCTCCCTGAAGCGAAAACTCATCGACATGTGCATTCTGCCCATCCTAACCTACGGTGCTCAGACCTGGTCACTCACCGAGACTCGGAAGTTCCGCCTTGGAGTTTGCCAAAGGGCAATGGAACGCAGCATTCTGGGTGTCAGAAGACAAGACAGGGTTCGAAACACCACGCTGCGTTCCAAAACGGGCATAGTGGACGTTGGCAAGAAGGCCGCTGGGCAAAAATGGGATTAGGCGGGTCACGTCAGCCGCATGTACGATGACCGCTGGGCAAAAGTCTCCACACAATGGTTGCCGGAAGACGGACGGCGCCGCCGAGGCCGGCCCAGAAAAAGGTGGCGAGACGACCTGGACGCGTTCCGCGAGGGCTGGTTCGAGGAGGCACGTATAAAGAGCACGTAGAAGGAATTGGGGGAGGCCTTTGCCCAGCAGTGGGACAGTACAGGCTGCTGAAAAAATGTTATCATATTGTAATATTTCATGATGTAGCTTTTTCTTGTTCCTATTTGATAAAATAAAAATAAAATACAAGTTATCTTCCAACTACTTGATTTACTTTAAAAAAATCGCTCCAAAATCCCAACACCCTACTATAGACATGACTTACTTACATTCGTGCTTACCTCTTATCGACTTTCAAATAAATATAGCTCTCAGTTCGTAAAAGCTGAGTTTACAGGTATAACCACGAGCGAGCTATTTATTTTATTGGAAAGCTATAGCCATTCTCGTTGAAAAGCTGACGGTACTGATGTCAGTGGAACGGCGAAGTAAAACCTGGATTGTTGAAACTTTATGTTTACTTTAGAGGTTTTTTTATATTCGTCATCATGGTTTGCAATGAATTCATATGGATTTATTTTTATCTGTCGGCTTCAAATGATAGGTATGGATTTTTTTACGAATGTGATATGGATTTATTTATCATTATAGCTTTTCTTTTATTTATTTATTTATTTAAACTTCATGTACAAGAGTGGTACATAGGCGGACTTAATGCCACCAGGCATTCTCTACCAGTCAACCTTTGGGTCAAGTAGGACAGCATTGTGGTAGAGTACAAAATCAACAAATAAGGAAATTTGCAAATTGTAGTGATACACATAAACGGGTACATACTAATACATATATATAAAGATATAATAAACTAATATAAATTATAATATTCCGCTTTTCCGCTGAATCTGAATTACGGTAGCTTGATATGCTTTCTTTTTGATTATATGTGAGCATAATCAGCCTAGATTCAAGACTGATACCACTGTGGGTCACAGGCACCACTCTGTGAGAAAGATTGAAACAATTTTAAGCGTTGGTTTTTCGGTGTCATATTTCTTAGTATTTTTGATCTAGGGCATTCTAGTATCCTCGCATTATTTTCCTTCACCGTTTAGATGATTGTTTTTCCTGGAAAGGTTCTCTCCATACCTCTGACATGACATGTCGTCTACATAACAAATAACAATACATCTATAGTAACAATCATTCATCAGACGAAAAGGTCCAGTTCAGACACATTTATCAAACAAATTACACGATCTATTCACGGCTCAAACGACCTGTTGTGCTAGAAATTATTTTAATTTCTCCTCTCCATTGTTGGGCTAACGATTTTTCCTTTCAGACTTCGGTATCGGCGTCTCCGCCCGCCTTTTGTCAGTACCGAGACTGCAAAAGCCGGTATATTTGATTTCGTATAAAAGAATTTGGTGATATATTTTGAGGCAGGAGTCCTTTAAAGAGAGAGATTTTACTTTAGAAATAGAGCTACAGAATGAAAGGATATGTCGTGGTTTCAAATTTGATGTCGTCTTTACCAGTCAACATGTATGTTTTAGTTTTTACACGTTCGTAGTACTTTATAGTTTACTTTTAGGTAAGACAAATAAATCCATGTTTATCTTCTACCGTTTATAAAATCGATTCCATGTCTAACCTAATGGCTATCTCACTTAGAATGCCTATCTGATCTCCATAATCTATGTATTAGATAACTTGATAAGACTTTATGAGACTGGTAGCCAATATTTCTGATTACTGTCTACCTGGTATTATTCTGTTTTGTACAACAAGAAATTTATTACGAAAAATTAAAATGTCTTAAAGATCTTTTTCTTGAGTTGGAAACCGTGCTCGCATTGTCTAATGCTATTCGTGTCTTCCCTGTAAGTCTTATAAATGGAATTATACATCTTATTCATTCATCGTTTTTTATCAACAAAACATAGGTCACCTTTTATCTTTTGTGTTATTAAAATGTAGATAATTATTTAGAAAGGCTTCTTTCAACGCGTGTAACCTTCGGCTTCTATTTGTTTCATTAATGTTATCATTGTTCTTTCATCTGTATGTTCATTCCAATAAAGTACTTTTAATGTAATTTCATTATATTTGATGTGTCCTTTAACATTTCATATAATTACATACATTCATAGTTATTGGCATCAGGTTTTATTCAAACTAATGTGGAATCAATATTACCCAGTACTAACTGGGTTGTGGAGGTCAGATTGGCAGTCGCTCCATGTAAATTACTGGTATTTGGCTGCATATGGTAAAACTGGAGCCCGACTGCAACATAGTTGGGAAAAGGCTAGGCAGCTGATGATGAATGTCGAATCAATAGTTGATTACAAGACAATTATGTTGAGGTCGGTCGGCGTGGCACGTCTTGCGCAAAAAGCTCTTCTTCTTAAACACATCCCTATTTCTAGCCATAACATCCTACTTAAATGCGAAACTTTGTGAGGATGGTTGGATTGATGTTTGTTACTGTTTAACACTAAAACTACGGAACGGATTTGGATGAAATTTAGCACAGAGATAGTTTACAACCTGGATTAATACATAGGTTATTTTTTATTCTGGTAGTATGATCCAATGCGGGCATAAGCTAGTAGCTAGTGACAGAATTAATAGGTACAACCTATCATCATCTGCCTAGCCTTTTCCCAACTATGTTAGGGTCGGTTTCCAGTCAAACCGGATCCAGCTAACTACTAAATCTAGTATTTTACATGGAGCGACTGCCTATCTGACCTCCACAACCCAGTTAATACTGGGTAATACGATACCTCTTGGTAAGACTGGTTGTCAGACTTTTTGGGCCACTGACAACCTATAAAGACTGTCAAAGATGTACAAATAACAGCCGGGACCAACGGCTTAACGTTCTTTCCGAGGCACGAAGGAAACTCGGTATTTAATGGGTGGTCACCCATCCACAGACCAACCTAGGCAAGCACGGCTTAACCTAAAGATCGTCCCAAGCGGCTGTTTATTGTTTTGCCACGAGCTATATAGGTAAAACCTATATTTGTCTTAAATCTATTACAATAAAATAGTCTAGTGTGCTTGTAATAAGGTTTAACGTTGAATGAATCAGGGTTCTCATAATTATCACTTCAATATTAATGAGTAACTTAAACAGATCCACTGGCCAAGTTACAGAAACTTACTGTTAGAATAATTGAATCGCAGAAGGTCGGAAAAGGAAGGGCTATCTCTAACAGGGAAGACACACAAACGTAACTGTATAGCAGCGGTAAACGTTTGTAAACTTTATGACAATTCTCAATGGGCTTCAAATAAATTAGATTTTCAAGTCCGAGAGGAGTCTTATTTCTTGGGACATAATAGTGTTGTTGCGGTGTATTTTTTTGTAAAAGTCTTGAAAGTAATTTGTTTTGCAGGATTATTACTGTGAATTCGCTGTATTAGAGGGAAGCGCCAGGGTAACCCGCGAAATTCAATTTTTTCAAAAAAAAAATATTAGTCCGTCAGATAGATTTCAAAAAAAAATATTGTTTTTTTTTATTGTATTTTTCAGTTTTATTAAAGTTCCATTTAGAGGAGCCTATTACTGTCACCGGGTACAAAACCTGGTCTGATACTGAGTAATTCTTAATAGAATAATAATTCTCCAGAATTCCTTGTCATGTCCATGACAAGTTACTAGGTGACCTACAAGTTACAATTAGGCTGATCCTAACTGGCGTGTCCAAAGTAATCCAGGCTATTTTGCGTAGCTAGTAAAAACAACGTAATTAGGATTGATAGTTATATTTTGTTTGAACTTTCCAAGGGACACTTTCGTTGGATTAAAAAGCAACTTTGTTATTCTGTTAAAATATCAAAGATGAAGATTTACATATTTAATGCCGGCTGTCCGTAACACGAGGTGAAACCTACACCAGTACCTATCTGGTCAAGTTAAAGAAATTACTTTAGTTTAAGTCGCTTCCACAGGCAGGTGCCACATGAACGCGCAGTGACATAGTGCGCAAGTGAAGTGTTACTAACATAGTTTTAAGGTTTTATTTACTAACACAATTTGTATTATATTATATGTATGTTAGTATATAAGGCATATATCTATGGGGCCAAGTAGCTTGAAAATAAATGTATGTTGTTGTTGTTAATTAGTTACTTTTGCAAACGCTTTTATTCAATAGACAAGAATTTAAACGTAGAAAGAAAGCGAAGCTAAGAATTCTAACTATTGACAGTTCTAACTTCAAGCAATTACTAAACTACAGAAAAAAAATGTATCTTAAATGATGACTTTTATTCAAGTAATAACGTTGATTTGCTTATAGATACGGGTGTTAGATGAGTGTAAAATATTTTAAACTCAAACTCAAAGCATTTATTTCAATTGGACCATTACAGGCACTTTTGAATGTCAGAAAAACAAAGACGGCTAAGCTGCAGTCACAGACGCAAGGCATATTAACTTGTGAAAGTACTGTAGTTGCCCATTCTATAGCGTAGATCTCTATGGAGAAGAATGGGCAAGAAACTCCATGGACACACTTTTCAATCAAAATATTGCTACAAAATCTTGGTTACATCATTCATAAAAGAGTAACGATGGAGTTTCTGGCCCATTCCCCATCATACGCAGGTAGTGGCGTAGTGGTGAATGAGCAACTAGAATCAATTCTATTTCCACTAAAAAGTTCCTTTTCATGGCCTCTTGAATGCTTCAAGAAAGCGCACTGTGGAATTTTCAACGTTCGGGAACTATAAAAAAAATATTTTTTGGACTTAAGCCTCACTTAGATGTCGCTTAAGCGTCACTTAGGTGTCACTTAGTTGTCACTTAAGCGTCACTTCTGGGTCGCTCAGTGTGTGTAGTTAAACACAACCACCAGTTATTTCATTTAACAATATTAAAAAAAAAATCCCCCACAATTCTAAAACTCCAAATTCCAAACTACATAAGAATTATTTTAATCAGGTATTACAATATCTGTCTGTTAAAACACTTGGTTCTCTCGACTTTGTCCCTCTAATGCACTTAAGTCCTGGTTTGTGTTGTTCACAATCAAGTTAGGTGTGCTAACTGAGTCTGGGTCTAGACCTAATCTGGTTAGCTACCTATGTGCCGCCTGTGACGTAAGATCATGGACATGTCGTGCACTAGGTTTACACTTGATTCAGTTAAAATGTTTATTTTTGGTTGGGAACTTTGCTAGTCTTTTATGTTTTTCTGAAATTTGATAGCTGTAGTTTTAAAGTTTTTAAATTGAAATGGTCACTAATACTATCATTAATACTCAAAATAAATAAATATCGGGAACTCAAAATAAATAGTTAATATGTTGAATATCCCGTTTTTAGTACGTGGAAGCGGTAAAGTTGAATTTGTAGTGAGTGGAATTCAGTTTTATTATTTGTTCGTAAAGAATTGGATATTGAAAATATTATTTGCACACCGTTCGCAGTATTGGGATGCCTGCAAACCACTGCAATTTCAAATTCATCGAATTTCATTTACCTTCAAATATTTACCTACTGCAGTTCATATTTCTGTAGATATTACTAAACCAACATTATAGAACATTAATCGTAACAACTGCTCCACACTGCATTTCCCCTTTTCCTCCATTAGTAGCTCAGTAAGTACTTGTGCTAAGCACTCGCGTGTACATTCCACACATACAATTTATCATTCTTGAAATTAAAACAGTAAGCTAGGGGTATCATCAATCTTCCAAAAGTAAGGATATACAAACCGCACGCCGAAAGTCTCGACAGTCAGCCACAATGCAGAATAAATAAATAACACATGCAATTTAATCCAGTTTCCGGATCCGTGTCTCAACCCTTCTTTGATTGAGGTCTCTCGTTAAATATATTTCTGAAACCTCATACCTACAGGGTGTAAACAGACTCTTGACGAAGCCGTCAACCAAGCATTATGTACATCAAAATAAGTAACTTTACGCAAAAATTCGTGCGGAAACGACTTTTTTTTTTGGACTGTAAAGTCACGTTTTACAGTAAGACCCAATGTAATGCACTCAAAACATTGTGCTGATGGATGGATTGAATAGTAAGGGGGTCTTGGAGGTGTTTAAAATCTTACATTAAAAACTTTTAATTAAAAAAAAACTTAAGAAAACTTTGGAACTTTGACCCCCAATATCTCCGTAACTAGAAGGTTCCCAGGTATTAGCCTATGCAAAAAAATGATCGAAATGAAGGGGAGAACAAGCGCCTTTCAGCTTCGTTAAGAGTCTGTTTACACCCTGTATTATCATAAATTTTTATGCACATCGCATCTTCAGCCAATTTAGATGTATGTGTTTGTCATTGATCGACGGATAGAATTTGTTTAAATTACATGTGATGAGCTCCGACGTCTTCAGTCGCGCACAGAATTTTGATACGCGGATTTTCCTCTCAAAGTGTGGGAATGTCAAAGTCACCGACAACGTATCGATTAGTCACGATCCACACTGAAAGGTGATGTTAAAAAGACTGGAAAATATCTGAATATTTTTTTCACTTCTTATATATTTTAACGGAGATGGTATTTTTCTTGCTTTTTAGAGACCTCATCTGTCATCATTAGACTGAATTTGCTGTTATTCATTTTATATTACTTAACGTGTGCCTACTGTCGGCTCGTATCTGAGTTAATATGTTGCTTGCGTACAAAGTGTTTTTTTGATAAATTATGCTGAAGACGGGAGCACGTTAAAACTGCGGCTATTTTTGTACAAAACAAAAGCTTATTTGGAGTTCAAATTCTCAACCAAGATGCTGTGAATTTTATTAAAATGGGATACTTATCAATGACTCTGAGGCTACCCTCACAAGATCTTTTTTTCCAGCCCATCTGCCACCTGCATATTCCAGCGTTTGAACCAGGTGAATGACAGAGGTCTGAGCAGCGGGATCTTAGTCAAACAAAGTTTGAAAGGAAGAAGAACAGTGAAAATTGTTTTATCACCCTAATCTGTTTTGTAAGATAACACGATGTCAAATTTAGACATCTTTATCCTTAAATGAAGTATGTTTTGCAACTATTTCATATAACTAACATAATAATAAAAAATAAATTAAAAAAAAACTAAAAAAAATAATTAAAAAAAATAAAAATAAAATAATAAATAAATAAATCCTACTAATATTATAAATGCGGAAGCTAGGGAGTTTGGATGGATGGTATAACTACTAAACGGATTTGGGTGAAATTTAGCACACAGATAGCTTGTAACCTGGATTAACACATAGGACTTTTTATACCGGTATTATGATCCTGTGGGACAATTATCGAACCCCACGCGTGCAAAGCCGCGGGTATAAGCTAGTTAAATATAAAACGAAAGCAAGTAGTTGCAAGTTAATTTGTTACAGTTTAAACATGGAAATAGCTCGGATATAGTTGGTTACATAAATTTTCGGTACTGACTTGCTAAGAACGTTAGTTATGAAAATATTTTGCTGAAACTTTTAATAGAGTCGTATGTTAGTCAGTGCGAAGTGGTTTAAAGATTTATGTATTAGCTGGGGTAATGCGGGGCGTTCGTGCTAACATGACCTGACCTATCTCTGGCGGGAGCAGCATAATCCGTCTATAACGTGCGTAAAGCTGGGACACAGACCTCTTATCTCAGAAAGAGAGTGGGCCGTAATCCATCACGCTGGCTCCGTGTGTGTGTGTAGGTAGATATGGCAGGTGTGTCTACGAATAATATAATAATAATAATAAAGTTAATTGATTCATAAAATTGTTACAATATTTAGGTATGACTCTGGATCCCGCACTAGGATACCCGGTGTCGCAGGATCCAGTCTCATTCGACAGACAAATATGTATTATAAAATAGAAAAAAATGCAACGTTTACAATATAATTAACTAAACTTAGGACTAAAAGGTATCCATGTGTATGTGTGTATGTGATGCGTGTAAGTATGTTTGTTATGAGTGTGTGTATGTGATGATAATACTTTAACGTTAAAAGGTTTTCCGTTTCAGCATAATTAAGCCCAAGCAACCAATCCTGAACCTGTTTTTTGCACCCAAACTTTGTCAGGGAAAAGATTTTTAGCTTATTGCTAACTTTTTATAGGTATAGTCCAATACGAGAGAAAGCCTTATTGCCAAATTTAAGTTTTGCAGAAAATTTCTGTTCCACTTAGGTTTTCTACGGTACCTATTCTCCCACCAAAGAAAATGCCATTAACGTTATTGTAGTTTTATTACAACTTCCTTTTCAATCTACCATTGACCTATAAAGTCATAAAAATAATAATTCGACAAACCATTCTCATTTTCACGCCAAAATAACCCCATCAGTCAATGTTACATTAATAAAACAGCCAATCATCAAAAAATCTCATTAATTTTAGAGACCTTTTGTTCAGATTATGAGGGCGCGGCCCAAATAAAGGAAATTAAACCTTACTACAAAAACGATCATGAGGAATTTACTTTTATACTCGGCTATAGCCGAGTTTGTGTTTAATTATTTAAATGAACTGAAAACAATTAGAATTACGTTCGTGATGGCGGCTCTTAAAAGTGCTGTTGTGCCGGCCATCGGACTCCCCAACTCATTACTTGGGGAATTGTTGCCTTATTCGGATCAGCGCCCACTGAACCGGCAGAATGGGATTTTCGTTATTTTTCTGCCTTTTCTTAATAGAGCTTACTTAAGTGGAACTTCTTTCCTGGGAGAAAGAAACCGACCTGAAAATAAACGAAATAAAACAAACAAAACAAATTAACGCGCTTTTTTAAAGTTTTGTCATTTGGTGACTCCGGAAACACTGCTGGCTAAATCATTGTTATATAGTCCAGACATGCCGAAATTATAGTTTTCAAAAGAAAGAACTCTAGACTCTATTATGTGGAAACTTGACATGCTAGACCCACACACATCACACAATAATAAAACGATTTTACTTTTTATGCATCTATGGTATGTGGTCTTCCTGTCATAGATAGTTATAATGTGTTTCGATTTGTTGACCTTTTTCTATCTTGGTTTACGTTTTATTAAGTATCGTTGTGCTTGTTTGTTATCAGAACTATAAGAGAACAGTTCACGCTCTTTCATAGTTGTGTATTACCCTGTATTCTACAAACATTGTGAAAGACTTTTATTTTGTTTAGAGTAACCGTGTAGAAATTAACTTATCCGCAAGAGTACTTAGGTTACCGACGTAGCCCGAAGAATTGCCAAACTTAAGCGGCAGTTGACATGTGTTCACAGAAAGGATGGCCAATGAGGCCGAAAGTTCTGGAGTGGCGACCGCGAACCGAACCAGAGGACGTTGCGTTGGAAAGCCTCTCACTAGATCCTGCCAGGGCTGCGGGCTGTTCGAAAGAGATACCGCGGCCATGGAACACAAAGGGCAAGGAAGGAACATGGATGGGTTTTAGTCAGTACAAGTCTGACACTCCCTTCCGCTCTGCCCAGAGCGGGAGAAGTCATTTGATGATTTCCCATCCGTAAAAAAAAAGAGGCCTCTCACTAGGTGGACCAATGACCTGGTGAAGGTTGCGGGGATCCGCTATATGCGAGTCACACGGGATCTGTGAATGTGGCGACACTTGGGGGAGGCATATGGCCAGCAGTGGACGTCTTTCGGCTGAAATGATGATGAGTCGTGTAGCTTCTTGACGATCTCACGTCGTAGGAAACAACTTATTGGTCCCGTGCACCTAGCCTTTGATGTTTCCATATATAAGGTCCAATAAAATAGATGGACAAATTTTAACACGGCGTTCAGTAGGTACGTCTAACTAAAGATATTCAAGCAGAAAAAAACACTGTTTAAAGCACAGATAATATAATACTACGGTTTAAAGTGATTTTATTTTGACTTAAAATAATAAATTGCCGGCATTTTTTTTTGTATTTTCGTTTAGCTGATTTTTTTTCTTGTAAGGATCTAATGCGATTTTCTTATACTTTATTACCATTGTCCTTATTTTGGTGGTCTGAATGATTTCTAAAAGTTTGTCCATCTATTTTAATGAGACCTTATATATTTTGTGTGTAATAAAAAGGCATTGAATTTGAATACGCGAAGATAAATCAATAACCTATTGAACGTCTCGCCTTAAACAAAGTCGAACGACTTCCACAGACGTATAATTTGTGAACGGACATGGTCGTAAAATTATTTCATTGAGTTAAAGACGTCCGGATCCAAGTTTACTCGGGGATCAAGGGAGGGCGGAGATTATCGTTCCGTTGTGAAGGTTCTTAAACTAATGCTAAATAATCATTTTAGTTTATTACTGTTCTACTTTCCGCAACCTT
Source organism: Lycophotia porphyrea (assembly GCA_950005105.1). Lineage (NCBI taxonomy): Eukaryota > Metazoa > Arthropoda > Insecta > Lepidoptera > Noctuidae > Lycophotia > Lycophotia porphyrea. The sequence continues at coordinate 1,007,923 of OX465389.1, forward strand.
CACCAGGTCATCGGTCCACTTAGTGGGGGGCCTTCCTTTGCCTGCCTTTTGCCCTATCCCCACTGCCCATACCTATCCCTGGTGAAGGTTGCGGGGATCCGCTGGATGTGAGACGCACCAGACCGATCAATGTGGCGACACTTGGGGGAGGCCTATGTCCAGCTATGGACGTCTTTCGGCTGAAAAAATGATGATGATGACTGTTCTCCTGAAGGGAACTTCTTTTCCAAAAAGATTCATTGGTTACTTTTTCTTCGTTTGATCACTTTGATAAGCACTCCAGACTTTTGCATCCAGGTTGTACTAGAGCAGACTTACTGAATAACCAATATGTTTGCTATGACTTTTTTATTGCGTAGTTACTCGTTCTGACACGAGGATAGACAATCAGGAGACAGCTTTTACATTTTTCAAATGCATCTACAGATTAACCTTGCCCGAGACAATATTTTTTATTTTGCCCGAATCCCAGAATGGAAACATAATATATGCTGGTTACTTCGGCTACAGATGTAAATAAATGTTTCTAACCAGATATCGAACTCAAACAGTAGGTACGAGACCTACCAGAGAATTAACTTGGCACGGGGCAAGTTATCGCTCCTTATACAATCTTAACTTTCCTGCTAACTGAGCTAAACGATTTATTCGTTCCCGGGAACGCTGTAGTACTGCTTACTCAGTACTGTTGGTGCCTAGTTCTGCTATATTGTTACATAAACTTTGCTTGATATCGAAATCCTGGAACTGAGATTTCTCAGATAATAAATTGTTAATCAAAATTCGGTGTAAAAGTTCTAAAGATGTTTATCCAGATAGTACTAGATCCCGACATCTGTTGAAGATTTACTATCTAAGATTTTGAGTAATATGAGGGAGATAACCTCTCGTCCGGCCACCGTAGATGCGGACCTGTGGACGGTGAGTAATGGGCTAGCTAGTCGTCCGTCCGTCTTTTGACGACAGGCCGTGTTGACGGCGCGTTCAAGTTCCACGCGCGCCTCAAAGGGATGTCAGCAAACCCGCAAGGGAAGGGGCCCGCAAGGGCCGATGCCTGCCAAGGCTGCGGGACTTGCCAGGGCTGCGGGACTGTTTGAAAGAGATACCGCGGCCCTGGAACTCAAAGGGCAAGGAAGGAACATGGATGGGTTTTAGCCAGTACAAGTCTGACACTCCCTTCCGCACTGCCCAGAGCGGCAGAAGTCATTTGATGATATCACATGCGAAAAAAAAAATGTTTTGAGTAATATTTTATCATAGCACTGACAAATAGTTGTCTATTCAATATACATTTTTTATTCTAGACCCATTTATTTTTGTTCCTTTTTACGTAATCGAAAGAAAATCCAGACAGATAGATAGATTGACATTTTATTTCCATTTCTAGATACTCTAAAAGCATCATTACATTTGAATAAAAGTTGTCAGGGGCGTATTGGAATCAGATTAGTTGCGGGTGACGCAGCCACCGCCGCCGTCCCGACTGGATCCCGAGTGAACCCGACCGGACCCGAGGAGATCCGACCGGATCCATCTCTCATGGATACTATCAGATTCGATACGACTCAGACGGACGAGTCCTGTGTAACAGATAGGAGTTTTAAAATAAAGTTTCACTTCATTAGTATAATGTGATGGGTCTTTATCAGTTTTTAATGGAATTGGATGAGGTGTGTACTTCAAGTCCAAGCTTATAATTAGCTAATTACTTTACCCTCTTGGGTTTTAGAAGAAAAAAGGTCTGATATAATTTTACTTATTCATTCAATGAGCTTGTGGATGCACCATATCATTTTAGCCCAAAATTTCGCCTTTTAGTGATCTTTTATCAATAAAACCCACTGCAGTTATTTTGGTTTTTTGGACATTTGAACGTTTTCTTACTAGCTTACTTTAATTATTACTATTGTGAAAAAGTGACTCGACTTTCTAATTTTTTTTTATTGTCTTGTCGTTTGTTCCAGTGCTGGGCAAAAGCCTCCCCTTTCTACCTCCGAACCTCTCTATCTTGTCTGTTATCTGACCACGTTCGCCCCGCACACAGGATCAGATCATGACACCACCATTGCCGCGGTCTACCTCGCAACGATTTCCTCCGACTTTCTGCGTAAATGGAACTGAAAGCAAAGAGTACACCAAAACCGCGTACAAGAGTGGTCAGTGTCTTAATTGCTATGAAATACTGACAGACAACTCTCGAACGCCGTTTACGAAATACTAGTACGCTCTCAGTCTTGAACTGTGACTACTTGAAACCAATAGTTTTCCTCCCAGAAATTCTTCCCGTACCAAACCACCTCCATCCCTGCTCACCCCTCTACGCGAACCACATGAACGCCTCAACACGTCGTCAGGTGTCCGACAAAGTGTCTCGATGTATGGATCACATTTATTTGCATATAACAGGCACCGCTGCTGAATACTAACCATTCTCTAAGGGGTCCGGAACGCTACCTGACTGACTAAAAAGTTTACTCACTTTTGAATTCAGGCAGAGATGAATTTTACGTTTTACGGCGGGAGCAGCATAATCCGTCTATAACGTGCGTAAAGCTGGGACACAGACCTCTTATCTCAGAAAGAGAGTGGGCCGTAATCCATCACGCAGGCTCCGTGTGTGTGTGTAGGTAGATATGTCAGGTGTGTCTACGAATAATATAATAATAATAATAAAGTTAATTGATTCATAAAATTGTTACAATATTTAGGTATGACTCTGGATCCCGCACTAGGATACCCTGTGTCGCAGGATCCAGTCTCATCCGACAGACAAATATGTATTATAAAATAGAAAAAAATGTAACGTTTACAATATAATTAACTAAACTTAGGACTAAAAGATAACCATTTGTATGTGTGTATTTGATGCGTGTAAGTATGTTTGTTATGAGTGTGTGTATGTACTTCAACGTTAAAAGGTTTTCCGTTTCAGCATAATTAAGCCCAAGCAACCAATCCTGAACCTGTTTTTTGCACCCAAACTTTGTCAGGGAAAAGATTTTTAGCTTATTGCTAATTTTTTCATATAGGTATAGTCCAATACGGGAGAAAGCCTTATTGCCAAATTTAAGTTTGCAGAAAACTCTGTTCCACTTAGGTTTTCTACGGTACCTATTCTCCCACCAAAGAAAATGCCATTAACGTTATTGTAGTTTTATTACAACTTCCTTTTCAATCTACCATTGACCTATAAAGTCATAAAAATAATAATTCGACAAACCATTCTCATTTTCACGCCAAAATAACCCCATCAGTCAATGTTACATTAATAAAACAGCCAATCATCAAAAAATCTCATTAATTTTAGAGACCTTTTGTTCAGATTATGAGGGCGCGGCCCAAATAAAGGAAATTAAACCTTACTACAAAAACGATCATGAGGAATTTACTTTTATACTCGGCTATAGCCGAGTTTGTGTTTAATTATTTAAATGAACTGAAAACAATTAGAATTACGTTCGTGATGGCGGCTCTTAAAAGTGCTGTTGTGCCGGCCATCGGACTCCCCAACTCATTACGTGGGGAATTGTTGCCTTATTCGGATCAGCGCCCACTGAACCGGCAGAATGGGATTTTCGTTATTTTTCTGCCTTTTCTTAATAGAGCTTACTTAAGTGGAACTTCTTTCCTGGGAGAAAGAAACCGACCTGAAAATAAACGAAATAAAACAAACAAAACAAATTAACGCGCTTTTTTAAAGTTTTGTCATTTGGTGACTCCGGAAACACTGCTGGCTAAATCATTGTTATATAGTCCAGACATGCCGAAATTATAGTTTTCAAAAGAAAGAACTCTAGACTCTATTATGTGGAAACTTGACATGCTAGACCCACACACATCACACAATAATAAAACGATTTTACTTTTTATGCATCTATGGTATGTGGTCTTCCTGTCATAGATAGTTATAATGTGTTTCGATTTGTTGACCTTTTTCTATCTTGGTTTACGTTTTATTAAGTATCGTTGTGCTTGTTTGTTATCAGAACTATAAGAGAACAGTTCACGCTCTTTCATAGTTGTGTATTACCCTGTATTCTACAAACATTGTGAAAGACTTTTATTTTGTTTAGAGTAACCGTGTAGAAATTAACTTATCCGCAAGAGTACTTAGGTTACCGACGTAGCCCGAAGAATTGCCAAACTTAAGCGGCAGTTGACATGTGTTCACAGAAAGGATGGCCAATGAGGCCGAAAGTTCTGGAGTGGCGACCGCGAACCGAACCAGAGGACGTTGCGTTGGAAAGCCTCTCACTAGATCCTGCCAGGGCTGCGGGCTGTTCGAAAGAGATACCGCGGCCATGGAACACAAAGGGCAAGGAAGGAACATGGATGGGTTTTAGTCAGTACAAGTCTGACACTCCCTTCCGCTCTGCCCAGAGCGGGAGAAGTCATTTGATGATTTCCCATCCGTAAAAAAAAAGAGGCCTCTCACTAGGTGGACCAATGACCTGGTGAAGGTTGCGGGGATCCGCTATATGCGAGTCACACGGGATCTGTGAATGTGGCGACACTTGGGGGAGGCATATGGCCAGCAGTGGACGTCTTTCGGCTGAAATGATGATGAGTCGTGTAGCTTCTTGACGATCTCACGTCGTAGGAAACAACTTATTGGTCCCGTGCACCTAGCCTTTGATGTTTCCATATATAAGGTCCAATAAAATAGATGGACAAATTTTAACACGGCGTTCAGTAGGTACGTCTAACTAAAGATATTCAAGCAGAAAAAAACACTGTTTAAAGCACAGATAATATAATACTACGGTTTAAAGTGATTTTATTTTGACTTAAAATAATAAATTGCCGGCATTTTTTTTTGTATTTTCGTTTAGCTGATTTTTTTTCTTGTAAGGATCTAATGCGATTTTCTTATACTTTATTACCATTGTCCTTATTTTGGTGGTCTGAATGATTTCTAAAAGTTTGTCCATCTATTTTAATGAGACCTTATATATTTTGTGTGTAATAAAAAGGCATTGAATTTGAATACGCGAAGATAAATCAATAACCTATTGAACGTCTCGCCTTAAACAAAGTCGAACGACTTCCACAGACGTATAATTTGTGAACGGACATGGTCGTAAAATTATTTCATTGAGTTAAAGACGTCCGGATCCAAGTTTACTCGGGGATCAAGGGAGGGCGGAGATTATCGTTCCGTTGTGAAGGTTCTTAAACTAATGCTAAATAATCATTTTAGTTTATTACTGTTCTACTTTCCGCAACCTTCACCAGGTCATCGGTCCACTTAGTGGGGGGCCTTCCTTTGCCTGCCTTTTGCCCTATCCCCACTGCCCATACCTATCCCTGGTGAAGGTTGCGGGGATCCGCTGGATGTGAGACGCACCAGACCGATCAATGTGGCGACACTTGGGGGAGGCCTATGTCCAGCTATGGACGTCTTTCGGCTGAAAAAATGATGATGATGACTGTTCTCCTGAAGGGAACTTCTTTTCCAAAAAGATTCATTGGTTACTTTTTCTTCGTTTGATCACTTTGATAAGCACTCCAGACTTTTGCATCCAGGTTGTACTAGAGCAGACTTACTGAATAACCAATATGTTTGCTATGACTTTTTTATTGCGTAGTTACTCGTTCTGACACGAGGATAGACAATCAGGAGACAGCTTTTACATTTTTCAAATGCATCTACAGATTAACCTTGCCCGAGACAATATTTTTTATTTTGCCCGAATCCCAGAATGGAAACATAATATATGCTGGTTACTTCGGCTACAGATGTAAATAAATGTTTCTAACCAGATATCGAACTCAAACAGTAGGTACGAGACCTACCAGAGAATTAACTTGGCACGGGGCAAGTTATCGCTCCTTATACAATCTTAACTTTCCTGCTAACTGAGCTAAACGATTTATTCGTTCCCGGGAACGCTGTAGTACTGCTTACTCAGTACTGTTGGTGCCTAGTTCTGCTATATTGTTACATAAACTTTGCTTGATATCGAAATCCTGGAACTGAGATTTCTCAGATAATAAATTGTTAATCAAAATTCGGTGTAAAAGTTCTAAAGATGTTTATCCAGATAGTACTAGATCCCGACATCTGTTGAAGATTTACTATCTAAGGTTTTGAGTAATATGAGGGAGATAACCTCTCATCCGGCCACCGTAGATGCGGACCTGTGGACGGTGAGTAATGGGCTAGCTAGCCGTCCGTCCGTCTTTTGACGACAGGCCGTGTTGACGGCGCGTTCAAGTTCCACGCGCGCCTCAAAGGGATGTCAGCAAACCCGCAAGGGAAGGGGCCCGCAAGGGCCGATGCCTGCCAAGGCTGCGGGACTTGCCAGGGCTGCGGGACTGTTTGAAAGAGATACCGCGGCCCTGGAACTCAAAGGGCAAGGAAGGAACATGGATGGGTTTTAGCCAGTACAAGTCTGACACTCCCTTCCGCACTGCCCAGAGCGGCAGAAGTCATTTGATGATATCACATGCGAAAAAAAAAATGTTTTGAGTAATATTTTATCATAGCACTGACAAATAGTTGTCTATTCAATATACATTTTTTATTCTAGACCCATTTATTTTTGTTCCTTTTTACGTAATCGAAAGAAAATCCAGACAGATAGATAGATTGACATTTTATTTCCATTTCTAGATACTCTAAAAGCATCATTACATTTGAATAAAAGTTGTCAGGGGCGTATTGGAATCAGATTAGTTGCGGGCGACGCAGCCACCGCCGCCGTCCCGACTGGATCCCGAGTGAACCCGACCGGACCCGAGGAGATCCGACCGGATCCATCTCTCATGGATATTATCAGATTCGATACGACTCAGACAGACGAGTCCTGTGTAACAGATAGGAGTTTTAAAATAAAGTTTCACTTCATTAGTATTAATGTGATGGATCTTTATCAGTTTTTAATGGAATTGGATGAGGTGTGTACTTCAAGTCCAAGCTTATAATTAGCTAATTACTTTACCCTCTTGGGTTTTAGAAGAAAAAAGGTCTGATATAATTTTACTTATTCATTCAATGAGCTTGGGGATGCACCATATCATTTTAGCCCAAAATTTCGCCTTTTAGTGATCTTTTATCAATAAAACCCACTGCAGTTATTTTGGCTTTTTGAACATTTGAACGTTTTCTTACTAGCTTACTTTAATTATTACTATTGTAAAAAAGTGACTCGACTTTCTAATTTTTTTTTGTTGTCTTGTCGTTTATCCCAGTGCTGGGCAAAAGCCTCCCCTTTCTACCTCCGAACCTTCCTATCTTGTCTGTTATCTGGCCACGTTTGCCCCGCAAATAGGATCAGATCATGACACCACCATCGCCGCGGTCTACCTCGCAACGATTTCCTCCGACTTTCTGCGTAAATGGAACTGAAAGCAAAGAGTACACCAAAACCGCGTACAAGAGTGGTCAGTGTCTTAATTGCTATGAAATACTGACAGACAACTCTCGAACGCCGTTTACGAAATACTAGTACGCTCTCAGTCTTGAACTGTGACTACTTGAAACCAATAGTTTTCCTCCCAGAAATTCTTCCCGTACCAAACCACCTCCATCCCTGCTCACCCCTCTACGCGAACCACATGAACGCCTCAACACGTCGTCAGGTGTCCGACAAAGTGTCTCGATGTATGGATCACATTTATTTGCATATAACAGGCACCGCTGCTGAATACTAACCATTCTCTAAGGGGTCCGGAACGCTACCTGACTGACTAAAAAGTTTACTCACTTTTGAATTCAGGCAGAGATGAATTTTACGTACATTTTACTTCATTTTGACTGCTTCGCCTTGATCTGCCTGGTGATGACGCTTGCGATCACGCCATGGTACTGGAAGCCCAGACAAAATGACAATCAGTCGGTGTTACTAAATGTTACATGACATGCATAAAACCATGCCCTTTTCCCATGGGGATAGGCAGAAACCACGGAACGCCTCCTGCTACGATCTTTACATACTCCTTTTGCCTCGTCCACGTCCATACATCTGGTCATACACGCACGCCGCACTAAGAACACGACCTTTCTGAAGAACCTCACCAATAAGGTCAGTGTATGCCACTCAGCTGCCTTGTAAATGTATACCTTTTGTTAGTCGCCTTTCACTCATCCTCTCCACATTACCAAACTATCTAAGCATACGTTTACATTTTTGTCACTACATCTTACATACATCTACTAAGTGTCAATCCGGTTAAAAATCGTTGAAATAGGAATAGTTTGAATGCTTTGTTCTCTACCCTCGGATTTCCACTCACTCAATTTTTTTTGCACTCTATTTAACCGGGCAAGAGCCCGGTTAAATAGAGATCTCTCTCTGATCTGATGATCTCTCTCTGAGTGATAGAGTGCTATTGACCTATTCCAACAAGAATTTCTAAGTAGCAGTCTGAGATTTTAAATTCCTGCCCGCTCGAAATCAAACTAGTGTAAGGGACCTACTAGGTATACTTAGGTTCATCTTATCCCACGTTTTCAGGGGATACAAGAGTGACGCTGGTTTATTTACTTTTGATTTCAACATAACATAACATCACGCCTGTAATCCCCGAAGGTTTAGGCATAGGTGTACCTAATAGAACACCCACATTTCGCACAGTTATGTTTAAGTCCCATGTAACAGGCAGCGAGCCTTTTGCCACCAGACCAGACTCCGTGGCAGGCACTGAGAAAAACCCAGTAACAATTTGTCCGACTCTAGAATCGAACCCAGGACCACATGCTCAGCAGTCCAGATTTCAATTTCCATCTTTTTAAGGAAAACACTTAAGGTCAATTTACTTTAATGGTTTGATACGTGAATTGGGCCTCCGAGGCATTTGGTAAACTTAAAAACGTCTAAAACCCAAATATATGCCTCTAATCACAATCATATTTTACGTATGCATATTTCAAAGAAATACTTAAAGTGCTCGAAGGTAATTTCATTATTGGCAAGCATTTCATTACTTGTCCACGTTTCTATAGAAACTGGCCCCGCAGACGGTTTCCATTCCCTGAAAATAATTAGGTATAGGTACTAGAACTCAATGTGAACAGAAATATGAAACCTAATAGCGTGATAATTAAGTTTCTTTAGAAAATTGGTTTTTCGAAGTACTTCGTATCATGTTTACGTGTAGGTAATGTAATTACCCGACTGCGGCAATTGGCAAAAGAAGGGTTATTTTTTTGCAATATAATCAAAGAATTAGGTTTGGTATCGACTTGCTATTATTATTTTGCAATATAATCAAAGAATTAGGTTTGGTATCGACTTGCTATTATTATTTTGCAATATAATCAAAGAATTAGGTTTGGTATCGACTTGCTATTATTATTTTGCAATATAATCAAAGAATTAGGTTTGGTATCGACTTGCTATTATTATTTTGCAATATAATCAAAGAATTAGGTTTGGTATCGACTTGCTATTATTATTTTGCAATATAATCAAAGAATTAGGTTTGGTATCGACTTGCTATTATTATTTTGCAATATAATCAAAGAATTAGGTTTGGTATCGACTTGCTATTATTATTTTGCAATATAATCAAAGAATTAGGTTTGGTATCGACTTGCTATTATTTTTCTCGCTAGTCATTGACATGTTTTGTTACATGTGTATTTTTACGGATGAATGTGTGTTAACCTGAAAAATAGTGGTCTTGTCCAAATGTACAAGTCTTAGTACGGTGTTACACGTTTTATGTGTTTGTTTGTACGTAAAATAATATTGTAACTATTACTTAATTATCATCACTAAATATGACATAATATTTGGCTGCATTGTACTGCTCTATGCCAATGTAGACAAAACATTTCTACAGTTCCCGTGTGGCACTATCTTACCAGGTTTCAAGTTTCAGTGCATATCTTCAAAGGCAAAATATCCTTGCATTGAACTGCACAAAGCTACTGACCATGTTCTCATTAGCTGGCTTACAATCCGTCCCATTATAACTAGCACAGTATGAGTAGCTATAGGATTAGTAAGAGATCGTACATACTTGCAACCTTTGAAGAGATTTCCTCTTCTCAAAGGTGTAGATATAATTTTGTAGAAGACGTAGGTGTTTGTGTGTGTGAAGAGAAAGTCTGAAATTGGCAAAGGTGACTGAAAAGTTGTGTGGAAATCAATTGTCATGGTGATACGGAGGAATGAGGAAAACGTCGTGAGGAAATATTTGAGTATTCTGAATGTGAGTGGCTGTAAGCCATGCTGAGACAGGGGCCTTTTGACCTCGTAAAGGAACACTTTATTTTAAGTATGTCGTATTTTTAATTATTGTTTTTTTTTGGTTGTTTTCTTTATATTTAATTTTGTATTAATGTTTTGTCCTGTGCGAGTCAAATAAATTATTTTTCTTTCTCGAGCACCGAGGGTTCCGTATAAACTTGTTATTAAACTACATATTTACGGTTTTCAGATTTTTTACTTTACATGTGCTGTAGACGTTGCTTCTTGCCACATTTCATGGTTCTAAGTCAACGGGAAGTAACCAATAGGTTTTGATTCTCTTATGAAATCGCAAAATATATATATACGGTTTGATCGCATCGACCAACAAGTTCGATTTTTTCATTGCTCTAAGAGGTAGCAGACTAGAGTATTTGATATTAATTTTAGCTTGATACCTCTACGCTTTCCTAGAAATAGAAAAAATGAAGGTCTTGATAGACAGACAACAAAGTGTTCCTATAAGGGTTCCGTTTTTGCTGACTGTGGTACGGAATCCTAAGAAAAGGAAGGATTGACTGTGTGAAAGATGACAAGGCTAAAAAGTCATCTCGTAGACACCCCGACTATGACATGAATAATGAGATGAGGCCTAATAGAGAAGTATGGAAGAAGTAGACATGCTGCGCCGTCCCCAATTCAGCTGGGATAGGAGAGCGAGAGCAGCGGTGGCCCGGTAGTAGCGACCCCGACTTACGAACAGTAAGTCGTGGGTTCGAACCCAGGCTAGCGCAATACTTTGTGTAATTTATTTCATCACCACTGCTCTCAAAAACTGTGAAGGAAAACATCGAGAGGAAACCGCCATATCATAGAACGAAAATAAAATAAAAAATCGAAGACATGTGACATCTACCAATCCGCACTGGGCCCGCGTGGTGGATTATAGCCCAATCCCTCTCATAGAGAGGAGGCCTGTGTCCCAGCAGTGGGAACATTATAGGCTGATGATGATGATGATAAGAGAATGATGATGACGAAGAAGTTTGTTTATTTGCCTGATAAAAGTCTTCACTCAGAACTCGCCCACTGAAAAAGTTAAAGCTCCAAGTTGACAAACAATGAAATATGCTCAGAACTTTGACTTATAAATCACTCAAACAGACTCTACAAGAAAAAATACTTGCAAAAACTACAACACAATAAGATAATTCAATCAATCGTTCTTCGGAAAATAGTGAATCTAGGTCAAGTTATTTGCTACATAAGTTAGTAGCTCCTGCGAAAGTTTTAAGAGATGAAATTGCCCGTAAGTGCACAGTTTGCCGACAAACAGACACAAAGACTAACTTTCTGTATTCGGCAACAATATAAGCAAACTATTGCGGCTTCGATGAACTATTTGTAGAGAAAAATACGGTTTTGTGGCAGATTTTTATGAATTTATAAGTGCTAGCGAGACTTTCGTAAGTAAGTAAGAAGTTGGTAAATTGAGTGCATGCTGTGTAAGTTAGAGGAGCCAACGGGATTGTGCTCAAGTCTGTTGAGTCTTTTTAATATACTTTTATGACGACGTTTTCAAAATGAAATTATACTCGAAACATGCTACGAGTACCAAACTAGACGCCAAGTTGGCTTATCCTTTCATATTTGCAATAACACATGTAGATAATTTTAAAAGGAACGGTTTGGACCTTATGATGGCTACTCTGGAACCTCAGTATTATTGTAAAAAATATCGGTCGCTGCGACTTGAATTGTATCGCTATGTCACAATTTTGAAAACTGACCATGTCTTACTAACATAAAATAATTGTATAATGTCTCATTCTGTAATATCTCTTCAATGGTGCCTTCAAATCATTATCATCATCTTCTTGACCTTGCCTTAATGTTAACTGGGGTCGGCACAATAACTTGTTTACATTCTCCCTCCTGAATATTCCTCTAATTTATTGTTCTATTTCCCAGGATCCTCTAATAACTCCGGACACGGTAGTCTCCGGGGCCGACGGCGACGGTCTCCGGGCATCATGGCGGACGCTGCACGTGTTCCCGGACGACTACCCCACGCACCGCGGCTACCTGGCGCTGCGGTGCCGCGCCACGCTGGCCACGCGTCCGCCCCATGAGCGCAGCATGTCTGTGCGGCTGTACGTCTCCCCCAGACCGCATTTAACCTCCTATATGTTTAGTAAAAATAGTAAGTATCTGCGAAATTATTTTGAAACAAATAATTTTAATTTAAACACCCTATCCAGCATAACCGCCTACTGATGGACATGGGCTTCACCCAAACGGCGCTGCGACACCCCGTCACTTTGTCAAAGTTAACGCTTTGCAGTTAAGTATTAGTATTCTGTTAAGTTCCGTTAAAGCTCGTAAGTGGACCGGTTCATACTGTCACACATTTTTGCTGATCCTGATCCATCGCGATACCGTGCTTTGCAGAATGGAGTTTCGTAGAATTAATGATAAATGGCTTGAGTTGAGGTGATACTGATGTGGTGCAATATGCGTGTGCGCTGAGTTTAATGGGAGTTTAATGTCTCTGATAAGCGATTATCGAAAAAAAGTAATCGTACTCGTAAATCATGGTCGGCATCGTATTTTCTCGTTGGGTGACAAACTGTTCTTCTGTAAATGTGCAGATTGGGATTCACACTTCGACTGTGTTCAAACTTCGAATTGATATTTAGTGAAACCTCCAAACTTTAACCTCAGGGGTACGACGTGTATCAGTTTATGTGTGTACGATGTTTACTTTCTAAAGACCCCTACAAATTGACAGAAACTAGGTATCTAGCTTTTGATATTACAGCAGCTTCTGAACGCGGTTTAGATATGATCGCGTTCAGTTTCATTGGTTCTCCTACTGTTCTTACCTATACAGTTAATTAAGTTAGCAACATAAGTTAGCGCTCACAGAAAACTAATTTTGATTTTACAATACAAAAAGTATTCGTCCAGAATCACAAAAGTAATTTCTCGTCGACAGAGCGAGTACTTTTAGAAACCTTGCTTTTTGAAACTGACATAAAATACAAAATTGAACAAAAAGTTGAGAACCCTTTTGTTAGTAAACAAGTGACGAGTGACATCACAGCTCTCGTGTCTATGGACGCTGTGGACGGACGTGGAAACTCATGTTATCAACTGCAGCTGTATCTACAGATATCTATGGAGCCCTGCAATGGATATGTGGTTTCGTTTGATGTTGGCAAAGTCTGGTTGTTTGTTTGTTGCGTGTGGAGGGAAGTCAGTGCGGTCAGTGGCAGGGCAAGCGCTTACACGTGAAACAATTACTTGTTTGCGCGGTGCAAAAATAGAACTAGCCAAATAATTATCATAATCTTTAAGGTGGTTGCGTCAGGTTAGCCCGTGAAATTAAAATTTTCGTAGGTTTTTTGTAATTTGCAGGTCAGTGTCAGGTTCTACGTTGAAGAGAAATGATTCGCGCTAGTAACACGTATGTAGTTACAGAATTAAAATCATGAAAATGATCAATACTACCCTCTAAGTTCATGTAATCCTTTTATGAAGAAGTCATTAAATAGGGTTAAATGGACTTACAGGGTTATATTAATAATTTTCATGATTGTGATTCTGTAACTACATACGTGTTACTGGCGCGATTAATTTTTCATCAACATACAACCTTTTTTTTTTTTTTTTTTTTTTTTTACGGATGGGAAATCAAAAAACCCATCCATGTTCCTTCCTTGCCCTTTGTGTTCCAGGGCCGCGGTATCTCATCAACATACAACCTGACAATGACCTGTAAATTGCAAACAACGTAAGAAAATTTGAATTTCGCAGGCTACCCTGATGCAACCAACCACCTTAAGGTTCTTCAAACGAGATTCTTAACCCCTGTTTTCTTTTGTGGAATTTTGATAAACTTGCTTATTATACGTCTAGACGAGTAGGCTAAGAGATTATTTTAACGAGAAAGTAACACAAAGAATATAAATAAACAAAATGTGTATACCGTTTCCCTGATGGGTTAGGCGGAGGCAACCTATGTATATTAACCCGCATTTCGCTAGCTATATGCTTAAGTCACATGGGACCATAAATAGGCTCCTATTTATTGAAAAAAAACGTGGGACAAGGGTAAGCAAATGATGAAAAGATTGTATTTCGTCTGATATACTGCTTCATTTTCTTTTTAAGCTCAATTTCCGATAAATTACGTCTTCGTTGACACGACATGTATGTCGCACGCCCTCAGCCATTTTACTTCGATGAACAAGTGATGTATTAGGTTACTGTTTATACACAGCTAGAGACACTGTTTTAACACAATTTCTGTGTTAACTAGAATACAGTTACCTTGACTAGGTCTGTAGTCGAGCTCTCTCTCTCACTCTCTTCTTCAACTTTTGGCCACCCAATGCAGAGTTTAGGTCTCTTCCAAATATCTCTCTCCTCTTTTGGCGGTTTTGTATCGTAATCCATCCAGTTTCTTCCACTTTAATGAGATCGTTTGTCCACCTAGTCGGTTGTCTTCCCACATTCCTCCGTCCCGTCCGTGGTCTCCACACCAGCAATTTTTTCATCTTCCATCGTTTAAAAGTTGCTGATCTAAAACTAGCCTACATCTTTATTCATACTTTAGAGACAAACCTCCTCTTTGTGAAAGGAAGTGGGCCATGCATACCCAGCCACCACCACCGGCCATGGGGGCCCAGTGCAGGTTGGTGGAGGTCACGGGTCTTCGAATTTTCGGTTCTAGAAAATACCGGTTTCTTTACGATGTTTTCCTTCACCACTTTCTATGCAGTGGCAATAAACAGTTAAGTAAAGTGCCTGCTTAGGTTGGAACCTTTGATCTACAACTCGTTAGTCGTGGCTGTTTTGTTGAATTTAAAGAAGTGCTGCAGCCGCTTTGAAACATTCTTTTCAGAAACAACGGTAGAAGGGAAAGCGATTGTAAAAACTATATCAAGCAGTAAAAAAAAAAAAAAATCTTAGTTTTGTATTTGTTAGGAAGTTATCACTCGGTTATGTTTTAAATGTAGCCTATGCCACTTGAAAATAATGTAGCTAATCGTTAGTGAAAGATTTTTTAGAATTGAATCAGTATTATCGAAGATTACATTCAAACATACAAACAAATTTTACCTGTGTTTATTATTAGTAAGGACACAAATGTATCTACTGTCAATCATGTAACGAGCATTGTAGCCCAAAATAATATATTAATATAATATAATGTTATGTAATGTTTAATTACATTGTATGTATTAATTTCTGAAACAAAGCGGTATGTTTGACCAGCAAACTCGGAAGTAATAACATTCTGGTTTGATTAAAACCTTTTCCCTTTTCATTTTAAACCCAAGATTGGTTTAACAAATCATGGCGCGAAATACGGACATAAAAAGCAAAAGATTATTTTTTTATTTAAATATTTGGGACTTAAAAATCTCGTTTGAAAGAAGCTGCTTTTAACGGAATCCGCGGAATTTCGTACTTTTTGAGGTATTAAGAAAAAAATGTAATTTAAAAAGGTAAACTCAAAAGCATTTAGAGTTGACTTGGAAGTAACTTTTTGTTGTTAAGTGACGACTTATTTTGTTCATGGAAAGAGTAAAAATGTCTTTATTATTTTTATTTTGAAGGCAGAAAATACAAATATAAAGGTTAACAGTTCGGTTTGGGTGAAATTTATTGTAAAAAGTGCCACCTTTGGGGTCCAAAACTATCTTCCTATCTTCCAAGCTGAAAACAACCATATATATTCACAAAATTTCAATGAAATCGGTTGGGTGGTTTTGGAAATTAGAGACACGAGATTTTATTTTTATTATATAAAGATTCAAAATAGTTCTTCTGTAGTTTTTAATAATATACTCAATTACAATGAATGAGAGAGAAGGAAGAATTGACATGTCTTCTATTGCAAATGTATAGGCACACATAAAGGGTGTAAAAAGACTCTTAACGAATCCGAAAAGTACTTGTTTTCCCCGTCATTGCGATCATTTTTTTGTTCTAAACCATACCTGGGAACCTTCTAGTTACGGAGATATTGGGGGTCACAGTTCCAACTTTTTTATAAGTTTTTTTTTTTTAAAAAACATGTATTTAAAAAAAAGCTTATGAAAAAGTTAATGTAAGATTTTTACTTTAAACACCTCCAGGACCCCCTTGCTATTCAATCCATCCATCAGCACAATAGTTTGATTGCGTTACGCTAAGTCCTACTGTAAAACGTAATCTTTCAGCCCAAAAAAAAATATTTCATCACCACTGCCCTCAAAAACGGTGAAGGAAAACCTCGTGAGGAAACCGGCATGTCCTAGAACCAAAAATTCGAAGACATGTGACATCCGCACTGGGCCCGCGTGGTGCATTATAGCCTATTCCCTCTCATAGAGAGGAGGCCTGTGTCCCAGCAGTGGGAACATTATAGGCTGATGATGAATGCTTGGCTGGCGGCTTCGTGAAGAGTCTGTTTACACCCTTTATAACCCATCCCTCTTTATTAGCAGTATGAGTACCGGTATATCTACCTGAACACTAATTAAATGATGGGTTCTGTCGAAGTCTAGATGACCTTTCAGTAAATAGAAGGCACAACATAAAATTAACACGATTATTTTAATTATACCTACTCGGCCGACTCGGCTCACTTTACGAAAGAGAAATAATGAGATATTTTATGTTATTTCAACATTAAGAAAATCTCCTTAGGTAAATAATTTTTCAATTAGGTTAGGTAAACCCAAAAATCCGTGATAGCGAGGAGTTTAATCAATTCTAGGGATGAAGTTTCTAGAAATCTTACTGAACACATTAATGCAGCTTAGCAACGGAAAAAGTTAGTAATGGTGATGGCACGTAGGAACAAACATCAAGCTACCCGAAACTGTCAATTTTTTCCAATCAACCTTGAACCTAATGCCTTACCGATAAAGTAGACAATCTACTAAAGAAATTTGACAAATTATAGTTGCATGATATGCTAGCGTCTGTACCTACTAACTTTTATTTAAAGAACTCTTGGTATTTCAAATTATAACCCTCGTTTTGGTATGCCACAGTCACTCAGGTACTTATAAAATCATGTTTATTTTACCTATTCCAAGCCTATCTAAATCAGTTTTAAGACCTACCCTTTCAAAATTTTACGGCTACATTAGCGGATCCACATAAGTATATTTTACCTTACTTTTTATGGGATTCCTACACACACGAGTTTCGTACATTATTGCCCATAAAACTACACTCCCTGGTGACAACGCGAATATAAAACGAAAAAGTTTTGCCAATGTAATTATCAAGTTGTAAAAATCGCGTTTAACTCACGTTATATGAAAACGTTAAATAAATAAACGTAGAAGGTCAACCGAAATAGAATAATATAACAAGGATAGAAATACTTTATAACTGCGCCAACTAGCAAAAGTAATTAGATTTACTTGACTCAAATACCAGTCGCATAAATGATTTAAGAAAAGATAAAAGTCTGTTGACATTATACGATGTAACTTTATTAATGTCATTGGATTAGGACATCACAAACAACTTTTCAAGAGATAAATAAAATTAAAATTATTTTGTACGGCGCTTTGCTATTCGATAAGCTCAAAATGTTCTAGAAAATGAGTCTTGTTTATTTTTAAGCAAGGGTAGGTAGGTGGAGGATCTGGGCACAATCAAACATCGTTAGATATCTGTGCTTTACCTAGACATAGTGGCCATAACATAATCAACGCCCACAAAAAAAACCGGCCAAGGGTGACTTGGACTCCCGCACCGAGGGTTCCATATAAACTTGTAGGTATTTTGTTATTAAACTACATATTTACGGTTTTCAGATTTTTTCTTTTTAATGTGCTGTAAGACATTGGTTTTTGCAAAATTTCGTGATTCAACCGGAACCGTTGACCTAGAATTGTCAATTTTGGTTAAAAGCAAGGTTACGGTACAAGTAAAGGGAAAATTTCGAAACATAGAAAAAGTTGAAAACTAAGGTAAACTTATAAATTTCGCGAATATCTAAATTTGCCCATATCTTTTTTTGTGTTGACTCAGGAACTTGATTTACACCTAACAGAGACTATAGACTTCAGTATCTGGTATAAATTTTAACTTGCTAGGTTCTCCCGTTCCTGAGAAAATCGGTGGTGACACACGGACAGACGGACAAGAGAGTGATCTTATA
Source organism: Lycophotia porphyrea (assembly GCA_950005105.1). Taxonomy (NCBI): domain Eukaryota; kingdom Metazoa; phylum Arthropoda; class Insecta; order Lepidoptera; family Noctuidae; genus Lycophotia; species Lycophotia porphyrea. The sequence continues at coordinate 1,026,238 of OX465389.1, forward strand.
AGAGTTATTTTTTTACCTTTTGAGGTTCGGAACCCTAAAAAGAACTAAGGGAAAAAGCATGTTAACAGAAGCTTATCTTCTGAGTTGTCTGAGCAGTGCTACTTCAGAATTTGTTATGTAAATGAGTTTGGGTTCCGTCCCCGATCGTGACGTATCTACTGCGTGTGACGCGCGCGATATATCCAAGTAATATTAAGTTTAATATTCGACAGATATTTGGTAAATTCATGCTTTATTAACTTCGGATGGAGGGAGCGAAAATCGTGTTTGCTCTTTCGATACATCATTATGTTTCCCGTTATTTTACAATCAACAGTATTTTCTTGGCTGAAAATATAAAGCTGTTTTTGGCAGCTCTTAGCATTACATAACAGTATTAGGGTACAAGAAAATTGCTCGGAACAACAGTTTTAAACATGTAGAATTTAACCTTATCTTAATTTTCAAATCAGATGGTTTTAAAGCAAATTACGAGCAATTCACGCCTTCTGCAAAACCTAGATTTTATCTCGAAATTAGGCCCCACGACATTGGCATAGCCTCTGCTAAAAAAACAATTGAACCTCGCGCTTGGCACAATTCCAGGAGAGAATATTGAGAAGCCAGTCGGCCATTTAATCGGTTCAGTAAACGTTTATTCAATAAATAATTTTAGCAGATGCTTACATATCATTATTGCTGAATAAACAGGATTATACATGCCGAGTGTATACAAAAACTTCACGATCAGCCGAGCATTTTGTACATAAAACTGCACAAAAATGGCTGGGATACGATTTTTTTTTTGTGTGAAAAATCATGGTTTATTGTAGCACTCAATGTAAAACATTTGCATCGAATATGACAGGGGTCATGGAGGTTTTTAAAGTAGAGTTATATTATAACATTTTAAAATTGTATTTTACACCGTGTTAAGAAGTTGAAAATTTAACCTCTATATCTCTGTAACTAGAAGATTCCCTGGTATGGTCCCGAACAAAATAATGATCGCAATGACGGAGTGAACAAATGCCTCTCAGCTTCGCCTTCGTTATGGGTATTTTTACATCCAATAGACATGGATCATTCAAAGACAGTCGATAAAGGCACTCATCGCTGTTTTGGGTATACAGTTAGTGCCAACATTACCTAAGAATCCGGTCTTGTAAGTCGAGTAATGCGATACTCTCTATGACTGTACCACATTTTATTTCTTAAATGGATTAATAGGCGTATAGACATTGGTCATAGCAGGTGATGGTCACCAGAACATAAACATTGCTCCTTCGTTGTGTAACACCTAATAATCGGTAAAGACAGCCAAGTTTTTCATGGAGCGACGAAAATGCGACTCTCATGTCTGAGATCGAACCACACACCACAGAATCTTCCTGTTTTTAAGTTCTATTAACAGTTAATTACAATTACCTTATAAAGTATCCCTCGGCTCAGCGTTGGTAATTTCCCTTTATACGCAATCAATTGATAATGATAATAATACGTAATGGAAGATGAAAACTCTTACGTGTCAGACAGTCAATAAATATCGTGATACCGATCTCAATTAACATAACATAACATCGCGCCTGTAATCCCCGAAGCGATAGACAGAGGTGTACCTAATAGTACACCCATATTAAATAAATTATTATAAAGTAGTACTATTTTGTGACCCCATCATACTAGTATTCATGTTTAAAATGAAGTCTTTTGATAATTCGATGTGTTTACTAGATGTTGAGGTCAGTATGGCGTCATGTTTTAACTATCTAGGTACAAAACCTAATCAGCTACTCCTCTATGAGAGGAAATGGGCCACAATCAATCACGAGGGCCAGGTGGTAGATGTTACATGTCCTTGATATTTTGCGGTTCTAAGTCATTCCGGGTTTCGAACATTGGTCTCTTCTTAGCGTGTCGATGACAATCCAAATTGAGTCAGCAATTTCGTCCATCAGCTCCTGTGATGAGCAAACAACAGGCCGGCGGGACACGATATCAAGTGTCCCATCGTTTGAACAATGGTGATCGAATAAATTAAATAAAGTAAGATATGTCTGGGTTCGAGGAGCTTGTGGCTTATTAAGCCATCGCTATATATCAGCCGCTCGGGTCGATCTTTAGGTTAAGCCGTGCTTGCATAGGTTGGTCTGTGAATGGGTGACCATCCATTTCATACCGAATTTCCTCCGTGCCTCAGAAAGCACGTTAAGCTGTTGGTCCCGGCTGTCATTTGAAGATCTTTGACAGTCGTTAGGTAGTCAGTGGCCCAAAAAAGTCTGACAACCAGTCTAACCAAGGGGTATCGTATTACCCAGTACTAACTGGGTTGTAGAGGTCAGATAGGCAGTCGCTCCATGTAAAATACTGGTATTCAGCTGCATCCGGTTAGATTGGACGCCGACCCCAACGTAGTTAGGAAAAGGCAGGCAGATGATGTCTGGGTTAGAATCCCTCGACCTACAAGTAATCACTATTGCTCACAGATACAGGTCGTCATTAAGTAAATTACATATTTCTAATGATTTCCTTTGTCCACAGACGCAGTACCCAGCAGGAGTTCCCGGCTGCGCGTGGAGACAGCTCTATGGACGTTGTTATTTTTAGTGAGAAGACAAGTGCCTTCAATTGTGAAGTAAAGTGCTAGTGTGTGACACACGGACAGACAGTATCGTAACAGACTAGCGAGTGCTGTGAGTGTTGTCATGGTGGCTAAGAGGTGTCTGCGTTGGAGAGGCTTGACGTACTAGCAATGAGGGCGAGGAGGACTTGCTAACCAAATCCTCTGTTTTTATTTACTGTTTTATGATTCATAGGTGACACACAGCGACAATTCAAGCTAAACATAACATAATATCACGCCTGTAATCCCGTAGGGTTAGGCAGAGGTGTACCTAATAGTACAACCACATTTCGCCAGTTATGTTATGTTCAAGCTATACATTTCTAGTATAACGTGGCCTCACTGCATAGATTTTCCGTACAATGAAAGATCCGCATAAACTAGTTTTGTATTGCTTGATTGGTCGTAGTCCGTACCATCAGTAGTATTAAATTGTGGAAGATCTCATGGATGTCTCGCGACTGTCATTTATTAAAAACAGCTGAACCAGTTATTTAGTAAATTATGTTCAACAGATATGGATGTGAAAATGCCTGCAGAGCATTTCTCAAAAAAACATGTATTATTTTGTGTTGAATTTGGCTTCTGTCTCTAGACATTAAACCAACCAAGACACGAACCTAAAATATTGCAGAATACGATTTTTAAGTAGAAAACTTGCAGGTTTTGTTGAAATGGCCAAGTAAGTTTAATCCGTCAACAGTGTGTTGTGTGGCGATAGTAAGTTTAAATCCTACCCAATTAATCTGTTGCGGTTTACCTACTCAAACATGTTCAAGTTAATAAGGGCGGGATGCTTAGCTATGCACACAGAACTACCCCTTCACATGTGTCTTTAATTAATTGTTCTCGTCAAACATAAAATTTATGTGTATATAGCAAATATTTATTTATTAAAATAACATGATTTAATTTTTCATTTGGCCACTTTAGGCCACACACTTTAGGCCTTTATATTCGTTACGCAGGCCTAAACTAAAATGCCTCGAGTTGTTTTCAGGTTAATTAGAATATACTATGTATTGGGCCTAATACTTAAGTAAACATTGCTAGTATTCTTCCAAAAATGTAAATAAATTCAACCAACGCAGATACTTCTACCATACAAGTTATGTAAAACAAAGTTATTTATATTCTGCTGTGAAATAATCCGTTATAATATTATGTAAAGAAATAATATATTTTCATGAGGCTAATAAAAATACACTTTATTAAATCTGTTTCATATGAGCACGCAAACTCTAACATTCTAAATTAGATAAATTACAAAAATATATCAAGTCCTTTGCTCAATTGTTATTTATTATATGAATTGTTTTTAAGGCCAACCCTGCTTTCACCTCATATTTTAAATACCTTTCTTTTATCATCATAATATCATTGCAGCTTGAATATGTCCACTGCTGGACATGGCGTCGTCCAAGCGTCACCACATCCTCCGGTCCCGTACTTCTCGCTTCCAACTATCATCGGTTAATCTTATGGGAGGAGACCTTCCAATGATTTGTTCAAAAAGCTATAAATAATCGACTAAAAACACGATAGCTTCTAGAAAGATAAAGTACTCGTATTCCACTAAAGTCACTGGTTAATGAATTCCCAAATGACTAAACTTAAAACAACAAGTTAGCCTGGACTGAGTCCTAGAAAAAAATATACAAATATATCCCGTATTTTAGAAAGTTTGTACCGAGATATACAGACTACAAGGTGAAATTGTTCATTGGAACTACAAAATGCCTCGATTCGGCCTACTTTATGCCACATTCTGCGTAACAAAATGCCCATAATTATTCCGAACTCGTACATTATTATGTTGTTTCTTGGATAAGTTGCCAAGCCACATAAAAATGTTACTACATCCATATACCGTCGCTGAAGTCTTGCCAGTATTCTAGTTATTACTGTTTAGTTATGTAACATGTACTCGGCTGACTTAGGTATTTCAGTTTTTCACTTCGAGTGCTGTAACATAGACATATTCTCTACCTAATTTAGCTATTCAGGTCTTAAATGAGTGTCAACATTTACGTGGAAAAGTAAGCACGTTGAGTTCGGTGTTGGCAAGGATATTTTCTTTAAAGCTTTACGAAATAAAGACGTTAACCACATACGACGTATGTACTATTCTATAATGACAAGTACAAACTGCATTTCAAGTAACATTTTCTCCGCAACAAACAACAATCAAAACAAAAAGGAATTTCCGTTCCCGTTACAATACTAGAAATCTAAAACGTATTTCCAGTACACTTGTGCACTTTAAATTTTCCCATTTCAACAGTTTCTATACACCTATCGCGCCATTCTTGAGAAACGGCTTTAAAAGACCACAGTGTCGCGAAACGCGACAAGACTGGGCTGAAAGCAGCGCTGGCCTTTGTCGACACCCCACAGACTTGAAGTCGCCTCTAGATAGAATATAATTGTAAATAAAAATCTTTAGTACCTAAAGAAACTACGACGAATCGAGATTAAACCTTCGTTGCAATCCACTGCGTTTTCCAATTACCGTTCCCTTAATTAAATCGTATAAAGCGAGCAATGGACAGCGCAAATTAACTTAGAACTCTTGTTTGAAGTTACTTTGGTATGCTTTGTTGGCGGAAGCAAAATAAACAATGTTATAAATATTAAATTAAGGTATTAAAGTCAACACAGACTCAGTTTGTGGTTGACGACACTGTATTTATGATAAAAGTGAAAACAGACTGTCGTTTGTGGTTTTGTTATGTTGGCACAACTTTGAACTTTGAAGTCGCATTAGGACCACAAAAACATGTAAAGTAACCACAGTGCGACATAAAACAACCACAACACTCCCAGGGTAAGAACGCAATGCGTGGCAGAAAGGAAAACTGGTTTACATATTTATTTTTAGCGATTTTCTTTACCAGTATAAACACTTATTTTTATAGAATTCATGGATAAGAAATAAGGAAAATAATCGTAATCGAATACCAAGAAATGTAAAACATTATACGCCTTTTGTCTAAAATTTTGTGGTTCTATAAAAGTATATAAAACCCAATATATTTTCTTACCCAAAGTCTATCCTATTAATAACATAGCCCGCTTCCTTTCTCTTCTGAAAGGTATTTCTTCATGTCAAGTATATTCGTGACTGTAATAAAATTGTGATCAATCATAGCTGTTAACAGATTTAATTATATTATCAGAGATTTTATCTACCTTTCAGAAACCTATAGCAAGGTTAGTGTTACCAATTAACTCGCTACAGTCATTTAATAATGAATTAATTGACCTACTATTAATTAGGTAGGCAGTAAGTGTGTCTAAATAAATAGACCTTTCATAGCACGTAGAAATAAAGGCTATTTGAAGTCGGTCATTAAAATTTTGAAACGGGGTTTTTGTACTAGCTACATATCTTGATTTATTTGAGTGTTCATGGAGTTTTTATGTTTTTCTCCATAGAGATCTACGTTTCAACTTCCTGACTAACTGATTGCAAATTATTTAATTAAAATAATTTAGTTTGACTTTGAGTTTGAAACCAATTGACTTTTCTACCACGCATTAGTATCAAATACGAAGCAGTGTGATAAAAACATGTACATTTTATTTGTAAATATATAATTAAGTGGACGTGCCAATTTGTTATTAAGCCACAAATCACGTTATTATTGTTTTAATCCAATATAAAATTATTTATTAACGTTTTCATATTTTGCATAAATGTTGTCAATTTTAAATTATTGCGGCGTACTCCCCCTGATTCTGTGTCAACATGCCTTAACTTTATCAGATTCAACGTTTAATTATAATTGTATGAATTAATTTATTCTCAGGGTCTGGAAAATAATAATATTTAGGTTATTTTATGAATGTATCATAATAAATTATGGCCATCATTTGTATTCGCTCTTAAACTTTACATAAGTTACGTTTTTCATAACCACATTAGTTCAAAAATCAAATGGTGTGAATAATTATTACTCTCTCGGGTTTATCAATACTTCCCAGAATTTGATTCTTAATAGCGACGCTATTGAATAGCCTCTAGTATTGTTATGCCTTCTGCAGTCAATTTATTATGGTTCTTAGTAAAACGCGACCTGCCCCAACATGGCACTTAAACTCAATTTGATGCTACTATCGTCAAAGAGAGACCACGTACCATGGTCTGCATCAGATAATTGGATCCAGTTCGTTACCGCGATCTACGTCTTACGAATACTGGCATCTCATCGAGACTTACCAATTGGTACCATTTTACATAGCATCATGCATGTAATCCGAAAAGAGTTAGATAGAGATATACTCGTATTGTATTACACCCACGTTTTGACAGTTAATTAAGCTTAAGTTCCTTGATACAAAGAACTCAAAAGGGGGGGGAGAATTACACCCCCAGCTGCGGGAGTGTGTTATTTCAAAAGTTAAGGATCACCTTTGTTAAGTAGATGAACCTTTAGATGAACAAATAATTTTATACACCTTTCCGATTGATTACAAATTTTATTGTGAAATACGAGCACTAAAGTTTACGCTGAATCAAGCTTAAACAAACATGTAGTACAAGGTACGATCTACATAGTCTTTCCCTTACATTATTTTCCAAATTAATTCTTATACAATAATACCAACAAAAACGAACAAGCTTACGCAGCCTACCTGTCAAGATATGCCCGTCAACGCTGCTATAATGTAAAGGTCGGTGTTAGGCAGAATTTGAAACAAATGAATATTTGCGAAGCCTAATCAGTGAAGATTCGTCAGATGTCACATGACATCAAGCATAGGTTAACATAAATAATAATCTTTAAGGCAGATTTTAAAAATAACGAGATGACGTGCTGGAACGCTGTGAAGGATCAGTCAAACTTGTACAGAGTAATTACGGACTAGCAGCGGACACCTGTAACTGACAAACGTTTCACTACATGTATGGAATTGTCCGTATCCGGATGCACTACCGCAATTTGTTCCTATCGGTTTGGATGAACGTTAATTTGAGATAGCTGTTGCTATAATGAAAGTTACTATTTGGTTAACAACTCATTTCGTTACTGATACTTCTTTAAGACACACAAATGAATTTCTGCTGTTCTAATAATTGTACAGATTTTACGAAGAGCGTTATATAAAATAATGCCATTGTATCTACATAAAAAAAATATTCTGGTTAATTCATTAAATTGTGAGCGTTGTCTGATTTTATCATTTCTTATTGAGTTATTTTAAATACAGAATTTAATTTTAAGAGATTAGTAAACGCTAAAAAATAAAATGATGTCATCAAAATCGTAGGGAGTACGCCAGACGTTATAAAAATACATTGTATATTGTACAGAATAAATTGAAATGTCTGAATGTCATTAATAAAAACGATTCAAATACATGATTGTGTTATTTAAACCCTGGCCAATAAAGTATACTATCAAATGTTTGTAGATGGAATCTCGCCAATTTATTTTGATTCGATGTGTTCTAGACTCACAGACTGGACTGGGAGACATGCTTACATTACAATTGATAGGACATTGTTTGATGGTTTCATTTTTGTTTTTACTGCCACTACACATTATTATTGGAACGAGATTTTTGAAGTGAAACTTCTTTATCGACGTATGGGAGAAATTTTTTTGACGTATCGTCACGTTTTTCGGTTACGCGCCATGTTGCTTTTTTATCAAAGTTTAGTATAGTGACGTAAAGAATATAATGTATCATTATTGATGAAATACAACAATAGCAATGATATTATAATAAGAACAATGATAAAATAAATTACTCATTAATTGTATGCATGTCTATAATAATAAAATAGCTTTAATTTAATACGGAAAAAATTGTTTTTCTTAAGGCTTAAGCCTTATCTACCCCATTTTCGTGAAGTTGCAAATACGACACTAGACAATAAATGAGGCAGTAAGTAATACAGTACAAATAGATTTTCCCCTTTGAAAAAACGTTTGTGAACTCCTGTTCACAAACGTTTTTCTTGTATCCTTACAAGTCTTCCATTTTGAGTTTCTTCTCAAAATACGTTGACACTACATTTTCGCTTAACACAATATAAATATCGACGTTACAGCCTTATACTAGAAGACGGAACACCTGCCGTCACCTTAGTTTGTTGGCGTAAGTGTGAATTTTGTATGAAATTATGTCGCGTCGTGTGACGGCTCTTGCCGTTGCAAATATTTTATGCGCGAAAACATCGGTTTCTTTGCGTTGATTATTTTTGTTTGAATCGTTTTAAAAGAAAATTGTAAAACTTGAGTTTATGCAGACGAAAAGAAGTATCTGTCCAAGTCCCTTGTCCGCAGTTAGTCTTAAGTCCAGTCCGGTCGGATTTAAAGCATCGCAGTTAGCCCATACAATCTAAAATTAAACCATATTTGGAAAGCAATAAAAATATCCAAATACTTTTTACATTCTCCAACGTTTTACCTCTACCAATATTTTGGATGGACAGGTCCCATGAAGAATACAAATATTGGCGTTGAAAGGGATTCTGTTTTCTTTGCATATACTTACTGTACGAGCGTTTAATACTCTCGTCAAGTGTTTGGTAAGGATGGTGGACCACTCAGCGAGGTGGAAGATGCTTGCGATGTCGAATATAAACTTGGAAGATCGATTAATATAAGATGGATATGTTATTATGAAGATTCGAATGACTTTATTGCGACGCACGCTATTTCGAAAAACTTTACGAGTGGTACGCCAGTTCGAAAACGTTTTTCGAATCAGCGTGTTCGCGACAACGTCATTCGATATAGCGGTTTTCGATTTAATTTATTTTTTCGAATCTTCATATCACTCCCGTTATTATGTTTTAGTCATATCAGCAAGTTGAAAGAGGGCAGTATTCCCATCTGAGCACCAATTTCAAGAGCACCAATGCTTAGACTACCAAAGATATTCCCTTTGCTCAAAAAGGAATATCTATGGTGCTCTTGAAATCGGTGCTCAAATGGGAATACTCGAAAGAGGATAATCAATAGCAATATCAATGTAAAGACTTAGTTAAGTAATGATTACATCCGAATTTTGATTTTAGCTACTTTTGGTAAATGTTCTAAAATTAATGGTCATTATCTTTTTTTGACAGAATCACTTTGCTTGGCAGATAAATTTATGACCGTTGTTTTTAGTTACCTATATGAAATTAATATAAATCGTCTCCGAGCAGATACTTAACTACACTCTAACAGGGCATAAAATTATAGCCAACCATTTCTCAGATACACGCATTCATCTTTTGAAGAACTCAGCATCATAAAAACACCGGATCTCTTTGCCCCGCAAAATATAAGCTTAAAAAGTAAGTAAACCGAATAACTGAAGCATAAGTCCCAATCTTATCACAACTAACTGCGTCCTCGTTCTAACTTCTGCACAACCACAGTTTTGCTGTTTTAATACTTTTAGTTTGTTACATCACTCGCTTGCAAAACTTCAAGCTTGTGGTTATATTTTCTTGGTTTAGAAAGAGAATAATCTACTTTAATGGCTCAGTAAAACCTGTGTAGGAGAATTGCGCCCCACGAATTTGGACACCAGACTTTCACATACATTTTACTAAAGTATCTGTCAGAGTCCGGCTGTGTCCGGTGTCCGCAGCCTGTCCAAAATTTGTTCGTATCAGTTTGACTCAACCTCTCAATCTTGTTTTTGTTATAATACTTGACAAAATGTCTAATTTTATGTTGTTTGGCAGAAACTGCCCGAAGCGACAAACCCGTCCTTCGTTAAATAGGTTCACAAAGTTTTAAGTTTCGCCAGATGGCAAGTATTCACAGCTAGCATAAAAAGTATGTTAGACTAGAGAAGAAATAAGGCCATGACCAACCACGTCTAAATTTCAAATATTTACCACTACCAAAAAGCACTACCTCTCTCCATAAACATCACTATATTTCCATGGAATATTATAAATGTATATATTTATAAATGCTTTATGTATGTATGCACATACATACATATATATCTAATACATTCAAAGGAGCAATTCTTGTATGTCTATATATACGAGTATAATCTGAATCTCGAAAACAGCTCCAACGATTTTCATGAAATTTAGTATGCAGGGGGTTTCGGGGGCGATAAACCGATCTAGCTAGGTTTCATTTTTAGAAAACATCGTTTTATCCGTGTTACAGAGCAAAGCTCGGGCATCCAGTTACCTAATATGTAATGAGTACACCACAAGCTACCTGCAGTATTCTCTCCATCTTCCTATAATCCATAGGAAGATCGCTTTTAGCGATAAGACCGCCCATTATCTCACCCTGTGTGAAATGTTTTCTTTTCTTGTTGTTATTTGTAAGTTGTACATAATAAAGAATATTCTATTATATATTTTAACAACGGCGTGAAGTAGTATCGAATACTAACTCAAAAGAACAAGAAGATACACTAAAACATTCCTGATTGCAGTCCAATCTACATTTGTATGGTACGTGGCAAATACTGGCATGTAAAACATCCTGAGACGTCCACAATTTTAATTTTAAATTGACCTATATTTTCTTTTGCCGGCACCCCAGCATTATGTATGCAGCTCGATATGCAAGTAAAACACTCAACGTTTCTCATTTGCTCGCAGATCAACCTGGAACTGAAACTCTTCTTGAATATAAATAGAGTTTTGTATGAATTTTTCAGACTTATATCTCAGCAATATCAGTGCTGTGTCATGTATGACAAGATGGTGCAATACATGCAGATTGTGGCCGAGACTTCTAAGGAAAAATCTTCTCGTAAAAACTTGAAGTAGTGGCATTATTTTTTAAACCGATTTTAAAAAGGAGGTGATTGATAGGACTGGAAACAGTAGAAAATGTAAAATAACATTAGTTTTGGAAGGTCGTGGTAACTAGCAAGAAATACAACAAGACAGCGACTAACAAAACCAAAGTTATTTTATCACTTTGTAGACATTTATTTTTAGATATAAACACACGCCACACACACAGACGCACAGACACATCAAGGCTACTCGCAACTGTCCAATTTTCGCAATCAACCTTGAACCAAATGGTTCAGCGATAAAGTTCAAAATCCATTATAGAAGTTTGACAGCTTGTAGTAGCTTGATTGTCTGTACTTAAAAGAAAAATTAGAAACAGTTTTTTTTAAACGAAAACTACAATTATGAAATGTCTCAAAAATACAAAACCAATGGATACATTTTTTAAGACCGCGAAACGTTTTTTAATAGCACAAAATGGAGGTCGCCATCCTCTTGACATAATCCCTTACTCGCCAATTTATAACATCCACGAAAAGGCATTCGAAAGCCACTAGCCAGGCACTTCACACAAGTCACACTTACTACTTGGACATAGAGGGACTGTCAATGTCAAATTATAATTTCGGTATTGCGATTAAGTGTACCTAGTCTTGCCCTAAGGTAGCTCTTAACATAAAACAAACAAGTATTTGTATTACTATATAACGTTTTTGGTCGAGTGCCAAGCGCCAATATTAATAATACTCCGTTCATGGCCTCGGGAAATGCGATTTGCGACACGCACGCTTGTCGTTTGTTTCTATCCGTCACTGAAAAATTCATTTGTTTTCTTGTAATGACGAATTGGCACTTCTTGTATGAAAAAAAATGTAGTGACAAGTCTGAACATTGACGAGCCGGCCATAACTCTAAAAAACCAGTGTCGTACTGTGGGACCTTAAAGCACAGCATAATGCTGAATGGAAACGTTCTAGTCGTAGTAACTATGTACAGCTGATTCCATCCTAACATGTTTTTACATATTTGTTATGTTTTGTACGTTTATGAAGGGACACCGACGCTCAAACGGGTATTCTGACCCCACAAAAAATCCGCTGTTCCTTACATTTTGACCGTGTACGTAATGAATGCACTTTTGTAGGAAACAGCGATATTTTTTTTTTTTGTTTTGTGTAGTCGCTATGTCATTGCGATCAATAAATTATTTATCTCTTTCTTTCAATCAGAATATCTCTAATATGGCTTCAAACAATTGGGCGTGGGCCCGTGGCAAAAAGGTTCAATTACAGCAAATTTGTTGAAATTAAATAAGTTTTTGAAGAACAATAAACTTACCTATATCACTTTGACATGTCGACGAATACTCTCATATTATTAAATAATTTGTTTGGAAACTGCTTCAAAGAAGTCTGATGTTGTAAATAAACTTTATTAATAATAGTTCAGTAAGAAATTTATTTGATTGTATTTGTTTTGTTTTACTTCAGAATATTATTAATTAAAAATGAAAAATCAATCAAAAATGAGAAATGTTGTTTAATCAGAAATGAGGACGAACCGGAAGACGTTGCATTGAAAGGCCTCCCACTAGGTGGACCGATGACCTGGTGAAGGTTGCAAGGCTCCACTGGATGCGAGTCCCAAACGGGACCGGTCAATGTGGCGACACTTAGGGAGGCCTATGTCCAGCAGTGGACGTCTTCCGGATGAAATGATGATGATGATGATGATTATTAATTATGTACTTATTTATATGTAAGTTCGAAGTTTGAACCCAAGAACTCAGCAGTCGTGCTTGCGACCACTAGACCAACGAGGCAAATACGGGTACACATAGGTAAGTTATAACCTACTAATGTATAATATAACATTGAATTAACCAAATGGACCCAATGTTCTGTTCTTCACAAATATAATAGGGTTTATTAATCTCGCAGCCAGTAGCTATTCTATTGTCAGCCCCTGTCAACTACAAAATCAATCAAATACTTAATTAAATCGAGTTAAGTATTATTGTTCGACTGTATTGTTCTCAATAGTTATTCAACAGAGTTCATAATTTAGATTTTGAATTATTTTCATTTTTAATATTCAAATAATCGATTGCAGTGGATGGGACCAAGGCTGCCAGTGATGATGATGAAAAATGCCTTGATAATAGGCTAGTTGACAAGGTCAAAAATAAAATATAAAAATACGTAGAAATAAGGCCACTCATCTTAAAAACTACCATCACCGTACAGAAATTAAATATTGGGGGACAATATAATTGTAAAATTGGATTTACTGATAATAAGTATTACATTTGATCCCAAATAAGTATGACGTCACAACGTGCTATTTCATACAAATCACGTACACATTTTGCGTTTTGACAGTTCATAAAAAAGTAACTATTTTGACTTCCTGTCACATACCCTATTGTGAAAAGTAGTAGTAGTAGAATAAGTATGAACTCACCGTTCACACTCACAAAGATGTGATATGTGATGTTACAAAGAAGAACTAACTGTATGACTTCTATACATTTATTTTAACGAGAAGCACACAGGTAGGCCATATCCTAGGCACCATAGGATACTGTTCATTAAGTTGGTATGGTCCTGTGGGTTCCGATCTCAACACCTTCAATAACTAGTTGATAATATTGTTTTTCGATCCTTGGCTAGAGCCAAGGTCTTCTTTCTTTATCGTGTGGTCAGTGTCGTCAGAGTTTTTATGCCGCCTTCAAGCCATTGACTTGGTTTTACATGCCGTCGAAAAATATTTCTCAGGCATGCTGGTTTCCTCACGATGTTTTCCTTCACCGAAGCTAGTGATAATTATACAATACGCACATGAATCCGAAAAATCTGAGATGCGTATCTTGGGTTCGAACTCGAGGCCTATGAGTTGGCAGTCCGACGGTTACACCACTAAATTATCACTACACACTGTTCCAGTGTAAAGGTGCTGATGTTTCAGGTAAATACGTATAACTGACATGAGGAGGCTACACTATGTCGGATGGCCGAATGTCATGATTTTCAAATATTTGTCGTGGATTGATGGCGCCATGGTGCAACAGACAGCGCCATATAAAAATTTGTTTTTTGAACTAATAATATCGTTACGATACGCAAGCGCGCCCTACCGCTTGGACACGATCGTCGGTAGAAGGGATGCGGCGAGGACTGGAGAAGGGACCGAGTGTTGCGACAGTCGAGCTCCTACAGTCTTGGTAGACACTCAGTACCAACGCACGTGTTTGTTTCTTGTATTGTGAAACCGTTAGTGAATTTAAATAAAGTTATTTGATTTAAATTATCTTTCGTGATTTCGTTCGAGTACCCACGACAGTGCCCACATCTATTTGAAACTATGTCGGATCGTGAAGAAGACCCGGTGCTTCGCATCTCGGCCACCCATGATGCGACATATTAATAAGATCTGTTGTGATTTATTTAAAATAAACATAAAATATAAATATGTTTTTAATTTGACCAAAGAGTTTTTTTGTAATGTCTCATTAAGAAAAGTCACATTGTTACCAGCTATAAGTGAGCCCAAAACTTAAAGTTCAATAAGCTCTATTAAACTTGCCAACCACGACTTGAACAAACTAGCTTTCAAAATGGTACATTAAAAAACGAACTTCACAAACTGAAGAGAGAATGAAAGAAGTTTTCTCATCTAAAAGCATTCAGTTAAAATCATTGGGTCGTCACTAACTTAGTTAGTATCGAGCGGCTGCTGATAGTGAAATATTTAAAGATGAGCTTATTTACTGAGTTTAGGATGAATATTTGAAAGAGGGTTCTTTGTGATGGGTTTTTTGTAAATAAGTGCTAGTAATCTTTTGTATACGAAGTGATGTTTTATTGATAGTTGGCTGCCTCGTCTAGAGGACTCATGCCTTTGTCTCGTGTCCACCTTCAGCTGAGCATGGAGCATAAAAATATTATTAGTTGTTCCATCAGGAGTTTCTAAGTAGTAGCCCGGGATCTGAATTTGTTCCCGGTCTTATAGAGCAATATTACATGGCTTAACTCAACTGGCAAATTTTGGGTGTAAGTACATTTCTGCCTAATAATTTAGAGATTACAGGCGAGATGTTATTTTAAAGAACAACTAGAATGTTGTAAAAATAACTTACTACCAAATGGTATGCATGATAGTTGCGTCAATCTAGGGCTAACAAAGTGCCGTATGTTAAGAAATTTGCTAATTTTTAAATTTCTTAACATACGGCACTATGCGTGTTCCCCAACAATAATAAAAAACTAGCCGAGATCGAGTCGGACTCGCGCACGAAGGGTTCCGTACCATAAACCGAAAAAAAAACACGTTTCTTGTATATTTAAATAGATTAAATATTTATTTTATTCTGTTTTTAGTTATTATCTCTATTGGTTGTTATAGCGGCAACAAAAATACATCATTTGTGAAAATTTCAACTGTTTAGCTATCACGGTTCATGAGATACAGCCTGATGATAGACAGACACACGGACAGACAGCGAAGTCTTAGTAATAGGGTCCCGTTTTTACCCTTTGGGTACAGAACCCTAAAAAATATCATCTAATGCAAGCATCCGTACATTGTACGTGGTTTTAACACAGACGTAAAGTTCACGACTGAATTAACCTTTGCAAAGGCTCAGTTGACAGTTTGCCAATAACGATATCCGTTCCCAATAGGTTTGATCAAGCCAGTTCATCGAGCTTCGAGTCTACTGCGCCGCTGTAATTAGTTTGCTAGCACATGAAAGACAACGTAAGAAATATAAACTGAATACAGTGCTGGATAAACTACCTTGTTACTGTTCCACTGGCTTTAAAGTAACTAAGGTACGACGGATGAATATTGGGAAAGATAGTGTGTCGATAGGGTTGAGGGAGATAGTTGGGGAGAAAAGTATGGAGGAAGAATAAAAACATGCTCTGTCAATCCCAAATTAATTGGGATAAGGGCAGAATAAGATGTTGATATAGTTTTTATGGACATTAGTTTAAAGTACAGTTGGGTAATCATTGAATCAAATCTTAATTTCTTCCGACACTTTATTAAATTTATATGATTATCTTAAGAGGATATGCGGTAGGTATTTGAATAAACTATCGCTGTTGCTCTGCGAGCGCTATTTCGACATTGGTGCGATAAAGACAACTGTAGTAAAAAGCCTTAATTCGAGGTTTGGCTCTCAAGTATTTCTTCCCCCAATATTTGATCAATTTTAAAGATATTTTATAAACTGAATAAAAAGGATGTATACTGTGTCCTTATTTTTTTGGTTTTCCATTAATAGCTGTCAAATTTTACACTAGGCTTCTGTTGACAGGCGATCTAAACAGGCAATTTTGAGCACTTTGTAAAGGTTCTAGTGTTTTACAGATTATGTATCATCAAAAAGGAAAACAGGGACATAGAAGAGGTTAATATTTAATTTAACTGTAAAAAAGAAAACAGGAAAGAGCGTTTAATTTTGTATGGAGAAATGACCACCCACATTTCCTCTTAATTTGTAACAGAATTATACGTGACTTTTTCAAGAGATGTTAAAGCTAAGTATTATATTATGTATGGCCTAGATTTGGGTCAATTTGGTCAAGTCCTTGCGAACTAGGAGACACTAAAACAGTAATTAATCCGGCAGTTAATTATCTTGTAGATTGAGCGTGAATGTGTGATATCTAGGGTCCTTGACGATTTATTGCTTTAATGGCTTTTGATATAGGTTGAAGTATCTCCTAACGATTTGTGAGGACACATTTTAAGGTGACACTTCTTCTTCAACTCATCATCAGCCTATAGCAGTCACTGCTGGACATAGGCCTCCTCAATCGCACGCCACTCAACTCGATTCTCAGCAACTCTCATCCATCTCTTCTTCAATTGGTCCCTCATTACTAAAGATTGTGGTTACTGGACCCCTATAAACGGACGATCTGCCTCCATCGACTCCGGTCCAAAGATGTCATCACCACCGCCTGAAATTTGCTTGAGGACATAGCCTCTTTTACTCTTTTAAGGTGATACAAGGGTCATTAAAAGTAGCCGCATCCTTCAAGGCATCAATTGTACTTCTCAATCATTTTAGCTTGCTCAGTAGAAGATTAGTTCGAACCTAGACTAAAGAGAAGATTATTCTGTCACTTAACTGGTAAACTCATCTTTTTGTTATGGTTTTTAGATTGACTGACAACCGTGGCAAATAATAAAGTTTTGTGATCCAATTCAAGCCAGACGTAGTGATTCTTGCACTCAGCACCTAATTTGGGATAAAAATATGGATCTTTAAAATCAATTACAAAATTATATCCTTACCATTCACATGTAGCATAGAGCACAAATTAGCACAAGTATTAAGACTGAATCAAAATGATCAAAATCTCGAAGAAAGCCTTAAGGATAGAATTCGCCAGCTATACCGCTAAAATGTTCTCGCTGCACTTATTTACTTTGACCTCGGCTCAGGTCAACAGGCTAAGTAAAGGAATGTTCACGTTGGCGGTGCATCATTTTGTATCTTAATACAGAAAAGTATTTGAACATCATGTTTTCAATATTATTGTGATTGGTTAATTGAAATTGCAACCAATTTGATTTCATATTAATAAAATGATTATTATCAAAGTGAAAGTCACTCTGTTTATCTGCCTGTTATATTTTCAAGTATTCATAATCGATAAAATTTTACATACAGGTAGCCCTGGAATACAATATAGGTAAAAATAATTTCAGTACGTTAACGTAGGGTAATTTCCGACCTTCTAATGGACGAAGCCATGGGCTAATGCTAGTTAGTTTAAGACCGCAGGTGCTTAAAATCCAGAATTAAAACTTCAACATTCAAGACTTGCAATTTATCACACCCGGATTAAAAAGCAATATATAATTTTTATTGCGTTTGAAAATCTAAAATACATGTTCAAACCGGATTCTGCATAAATCCTTGAGATATATTAAACGTGACCTATTTGTATGACACTTGTATGAAATATAGGCGTCCGATAACATGTAGTTAAATATGTCTTTGGAATTAGCTGTAGGGATCGTTATGAGACTTCGATTCGAGTTTAATAAAGTTATGTAATGTTCGAGGGAAAATTACCAGACATTCCGATTTTCTAACACGTTTCAATAGCTGCGGCAAAAAAATTATAAACTTTCATTTCATCTGGTGCGATGGCGGCGGTTTTATAATGTTAAAATGATCCTAAACCCAATTTCTTTACGCTCGTTTCGCCCCTGGATCTGACAAACAGGAAATGATGAATCAACCAAGGAACGTGTCAGTGTCAAATCATGTACCTAGCCTTTTCCCAAGTATTTGGGGTTGGCTTCCAGTTTAACAAGATGCAGCTGAATATCAGTATTTTACATGGAGTGACTGCAGTCCAGCGTCAACCGCCGGAAATCGGTTATGGCGTTTTTTGTTTGAAAAAGCCCATCAAAATGAGAAATGTCACATGTAATATCACTGTCTACAGAAACGTTTTCAATTGAGAATTTAACCTATTACTGTTTTTTCAAGGTCATACTCATTTAAACAATTGACCAACAGTATATCTTAAAATTACCACGTCAATTTAATTTGTACTTTTATAAATCATCATCATTTCAGCCGAGAGACGTCCACTACTGGACATAGGCCTCCCCCAAGTGTATCCAAATTAACTAGTCCTGTGCGACACGCATACAGTGCATCCCCGCAACCTTCACCAGGTCATCGGTCCACCCAGTGGGAGACCTTTCAACGCAACGCCTTCCGGTTCGCGGTCGCCACTTCAGAACTCTTCGGCCCCATCGACAATCCGTTCTGCGAGCAATGTGCCCTGCCCATATACCACTTTTATACAAAGCAGCAGAATATACAAGTAATCTTTCCGTTAATGTGCAACAACCTTTACTTTTCTTTTATCCACCAACGTAATTACGCGAGAATTTTAACTTTTATCTTTCTAGTTTTTATTTTTAGCTTTCTTTTGGCTATTTTGTAAAACAATATGAGCTGGTATCAAAGGTTTTTTGTATTCTTTCTAATGCTGCTTCGCTCGCAGAACGGGGAAGGGCCTTGATGAGATTATATTGCTTGAGCATAGCTTTGTTCAGTTTTTCAAAGCTTTTCTTGTACCACGTCGTTATAAAAATAGAAGATGTATGTTTTATTGCGAAACGGTAAACCAGGGATTAGAATTGTATACTGAACATTTAACTGATTCTTAGATGATTGATCAATGAATTGATGATTAATTAACAACTAAGCCACTATAAACTTCAAAGAGGTGTGTTCTAACGATGCTCATGACAAAAATGGCCCTGAACGCAAGCCTAAAGAACTAAATTCTGTTGATAAAGTTTAAACAAACATACAATAGCTTTTATTAAAATAATAATCCTCCTGTCACACATGGCAAAGTAAAACCAAAACTTTACTGGCACACAGATAATGACAGCTTTATCTAAACAATTCACGTGAAATATATTGTTTCATTTGCAATGTCATACCAAAAGGTATCGAATACATTCCATGAAATATTCGATACAATATGAACAGGATTAAAAGTAGACAAAAATTCACTATCGCTGCTTGCAGTGATGTTATTTCAAATGATGGCAAATATCGTGAAAAAATATGATAAAGATTTCAATTGTATGGAGGATTGCGCCCGGATCGGATTATCACTATCACTACATATAATAAAACAAAGTCCTCCGCTGCATCTGTCTGTCTGTTCGTGATAAACTCAGAAACTACTGCACCAATTTTCATGTTGTTTTCACCAATGGATAAAGTGGTTCTCGAGGAAGGTTTTAGTATATAATTTGTCAAATTTTTGTATGGGTTGCGGGAACGGGATCAAAATTTTATGATTACTTTTAATCGCGATAACCGACATCCACGCGGGCGAAGCCGTGGTCAAAATGTCATCGAATGACATCGATATTGCTAAACACCATTGGAAGGAGAAAATAGTACTTGAACATCGCAACTTACCTCATTTGATTACAACTATAAAGTACCAACAAATTGATGCAAGCGTACGTGACATCTTAATTTGACTGCCAACACTTTGTAGCACATACCGCGTAGCACCGTAGCGCGCTACGCCGTAGCATTGTAATCACGTAGCGGTAACCGAGAAATGCCGCCCTCGCGGCTACGCTCGTAGCTCGTAGCGCATAGAAACGTTGAAGTAGTGACACACGAGCGACACATGTTTGCATACTTCTTGATGTTGAAATGTATTTTTATAGAATTTCTGTGTATTTTAAAAGTGTTGGCGACTCCGTGTAACTTTGTGACTTAAAAATATTTTCCTGTGAAAGCAAACATAATATAGTTTTATAAGGTCTTCAGAGCTCAGTAAATAAGAAAGAGGTCTTTCAGTAGTGGATGGGAAGTGTTATTGGGTTTTTCCATCAGGAATTTCTTAGTAGCAGCCACGGAGTCTGGATTTGTGCCCGGTTGATGGCAATAGGCTCGCCCCCTATTACATGGGACTTAAAACGTAACTGGCGAAATGTGGGTGTACTATTAGGTACACCTCTGCCTAACCCTTCGGGGATTACAGGCGTGATGTTATGTTATGTAGTGGATGGTAATTATTTATTTATTTTAATATTTTATTTCATGGAATCATTGAATTTTTCTTCAATTGATGGAAAATACAATACACCTTCAAATTATATTGAAAATGGACTTCAAATTACGATATAAAATACCGTAAACACTGAACAGTACCCCAAACACTGAAAGGATCAGCTCATGTTACCGACCCGTGTAAGGCTGCTGTGAAAACTGACTCTACTACTATTTCAAGTTGAAGGTAGGAAGATTCGATTCCTGATCTAATGCTCTCTGACTCGATACCAGGATGGCTTTCATGTATCCCTCAACTATGAAAAATATAACATAGTATCACGCCTGTAATCCCCGAAGGGTTCGACAGAGGTGTACCTAATAATACACCCACATTTCGCCAGTAACAAGGGCAAGCCAATTGCCATCAAACGGGCACAGATTTCACCCAAAGGTTTTTCTTTCACTCAAAGGGCAATGGAGAGGGCTATGCTCGGAGTTTCCTTTCTAGATCGAATCAGAAATAAGGACATCCGCAAGAGAACCAAGGTTACCGACGTAGCCCGAAGAATTGACCGACCGAATTGAGCGACCGCGAACCGGAAGACGTTGCGTTGGAAGGCCTCCCACTAGGTGGACCGATGACCTGGTGAAGGTTGCGGGGATCCGCTGTATGCGAGTCGCACGGGACCGGTCAATGTGGTGACACTTGGGGGAGGCCTATGTCCAGCAGTGGACGTCTTTCGGCTGAATTGATGATGATGATGATGGGCACAGATGTAGACTCCATGGCTACTACAGAGTAATTCCTGAGGGAAAAATCCAATAACACTTTACCCGACCTAATTGAACCCAAGACCTCATATTTAACAGTTGCGCTTGCTACCACTAGACCAACGAGGCACAAGGACACCCTGCTGATAAATCATACATTTTAATTCCACTACTAGAACAAACCTGCCAAACCTTTACACTACACTCTGAACCGAACAACTTGCGAACACACCCGAATCGAGAAGGAAATGGCCGCCACACTGGACGATAAATTTCTCCGCGCACGAATATTAAAACTAGGGAAGATAAATTAATAAATTGCCGAGGTCGTTGTCCGGTGCGGACGATAACGGACACCGGTCGGTTCCCGGACGGCTGCCGGACGGTGGCCGCGACCATAACTCAGGAGACCTTCCCGTGCGTATCGAAAAATGAAAAGATTTTCTTCGGCCGTATGATGTATGGGTCTTGTGACCTTGGCAATGGATCTTACCTTTTGTTCGTGGTGTGACATTCAGCTGAGTTTCCAGAATGCTGGGTTGGTGTTTTGGGTAGTCGTGGATTATCTTTTAGAAAGTGGCATGAGAAAGACCCTGAACAAAAACATTTTAAAATACAAAAATTAACTGGCGAAACAGGTTCACCTCCGCCTAACTTGTCAATGATTACATGCGTGATGTTATATTAATTTAAACGTAAGGGCAATAGCTAGATTTGTATAACCATTACCTGCCACTTCGTCTGCATGGAAGACGATCATTATCCAACGGGAATGCAATATCAAAATTATAATTATCATTTGTCCTAACCTCACCCACATCAAGTTTCATCGTATTCCATTCGGCCATGAAGGCGTGAAAAGGTAACAGACAGAGTCACATGTACCTCTTACTCCTCTGTTTGCTACTCTTTTACGCAAAAACAAATAAACGGATTTGGATGAAAGGCACACAGATACTTTAAAATCTGGATTAAATACAGTATACTTTCCAGATACTACGATCCCGTGGGACAATTACCGTACTCCACGCGGGCGAAGAAGCGTGCATATGCTAGTGTATAATATAAGAATAGATGTTAAATCAATGAATTTCAGAACCAATAGTTTTATTTATTTATAACGAACCAACTTTCCCACTCCGCCATTGTAGTTCAGTATTCTGTGCACATTGTATTGTAATACACGTCCTCGAGGTACACAATGTTCACGCCAGCTAATTGCCAATTATAATCGAAAGCAATTTCGATCCGGAATAGTGCACCTGTTTTATTGTGCCTCATTTTTTTTTTTTTTTTTTTTTCTGGCTTCGCACGGTTTGTGCATTAAAATTTAGCCAATGTCATGTTAGGAGACAAAGGTAGGGAAACTGTGAACTAGAGACGTACTTTTTCAATTGTCCCCTCTTGCTAGAATAATGCACACTAGTTTTTTTTTTCCTTTTATATGTCTGTCACAAGAAAAAACTGCCAATAAATATTGCATAGCTACATCTTTAACATTGTGATTTAATCAACAGTAGATCTTAAACATTCTAAAGTTCTCGTGTTTTTGTAGGTTCTACATTATCAGCGTATAATTTCCCCACCGCTGGGACACAGACCTCCTCACTATGAAAGGGTCGCAATCGGAATGTGAGTCAAGTGTCTTCAAATCATCATCTTCAACATTCTTCTGCCCTTGTCCCAATTTATTTGGGGTCGGTGCAGCATGTCTTCTTCTTGCATACTTCTCTATTACTCGTCATCTCATCAGACACCTCCTTTCTAGCCATATCATCCTTCACATAGTCCATGAATCGTTTTTCTGGTCTTCTTCTACTCTTATAACCATCAGCAATGATACTCAAAACTTTGCAAGTCTTCGAATATTCGGTAATAATTATGATGTTTTCCTGTTATAAAATAATTTAAACAAAGTGTAATGCCTGCCCAGGTTTGAACCTACGACTTACATCATGTAAGTCGCAGCCGTTACCGGGCTACTGCGTCACTACTTCACTAGCCATACTGAGTTACGCCCGTTCGTTACTGTTCCGATTGGTCACTAAACGTTTTCCCATACAAGAAGTTCCGATACGTCATCTTAAGAAAACCAATGACACGTTATCAAACATTTCAAAATCAACAAAGACTTCAGACTTCAGCAAAATCGACCCGAAACAGTGAAGAATTAATAATTTATCCTCATTGACCTTTGAAACGAAACTTTATGCCAGTCAAAAATGGCTAGACACCGCAAACCAGTACAAAGGTACGTGTTTACACTTAACCAAACGCTTTCGAGTGTCCGTTCACAAAGAAAAAGGGTTTTAGGAAAAAGTTAATGAAAGACAAACAATGTTTGAATTGTTATACTTAACTAGCTGGTGCCTGCGTCCTTCGATCGCGTGAAATTTTGCGAACAATTTCAAGGGTTTACATTTTTTGCACAGAACCTTAATTATTTTTTAAAATAAAAGTAGCCTAAGTTACCTAGTAGACCTTTTAACAACAGCTATCTGCCAGTAATAGTCCCGTCAAAATCGGTCGTGCCTTTTCGGAGATTAACTGGAACAAACAGACAGACAAAAATGTAAAAAAAATGTGTTTTTTGTTTTAAGTACCGTAAATACTCGCATAATATGCATTCAGTAAAAAAACTTTTACTTCGAAATTATAAACAGTCACTTCAATTTTATTTATTTGTATAGATGTAATTGGTTACACGGTGCAAAAAACAATGGTTGTTTTTTTGCAAAAGACAAATATTTAAGGCGTTCGGCTATTAAATCTGGAAAAGGGAAGTTTATCTAGCTAGTGGTCACAACGTTCAATTGCTAAGCATGAGCCGCTGGGTTCCAACCCCAAGTCAGGCAATGTATTTTTGGATTTATCATTTAGGAATTTCCAGAAACAGTCCGGTGCCTAGATGTATACGGGTATATGGCCTCCTATTATATTAATATGGGACTACAAAATCAAAACATTACTGACGAAAATGGTTGATGGTGTAGAGCTTGTAAAGGAAATCGAAGCGCAGACGACTACCATATATTCAGCACTTATTACCCAGACCCCAGAAAAATTTAGATGCTCTAGTACTAATCTAGGATGCTCTAGGTCTCTAGGAGTAGTCAAGCATTCTAAGAATACGGGTGAAATGATAATATTGAAAATATCATCACATTCCATGTTTCTATATTCAGTCATAGAGTTGTTTGATAAATATTTAGTAAACATTGAAAGTAGTTATTCCAATCACCTAATGTAAACGTTTTGTGAATCTCAATGCTCGATGCCGCGCTGCAGCGAGACTCGTGAAGTATTCACTAACTTAGCTTATGTTTAGACTTCGAGCGCAACTTCCGATACAAGTTGAAGTAACTTGTTAACTTAGCTATTTGTGCTGCTTATCTTACAGTGAAAAACAACAGAACTAGGATGGAAGCGGTGATTAATATTGTATGTTGCACTGAAGTTTATATTAATAGTCTGTAGTAGTAGTAGTTTGACTAGAATTGGCCCTGGTGGCTGAGAGAATGTCATGCTCACTCAAATGTCTCGCTGATAGTGGCGGGTGTGTCGGGTCATTTAGCTTCCTTCATATGGTTGAGCTGAATGGGGCTGATCCATGCGTCATGCTCGTGAAAGGGCGCTGTTAGTTGGGACTGGTCATCTCTAAGCTGCCACGGTTTATTTTAACTACTTACTTTGTTTTCAAAATATATTCTTTTACTCTGGACGCTCTTAACGTGCACGTATTTCTATATCGTTCTCACATATATGTATAATCTCAATATGAATGATGTAACCAAGATTTTGTATCAATATTTTGATTGAAAAGAGTGTCCATGGAGTTTCTTGCACATTCTACTCCATAGAGATCTACGCATTGGAATGGGCACCTACAGTACTTTCACAAGTTATTATGCCTTGTGTCTTCGACTGTAGCTTAGCCTTTTTTGTTTTTCTGACATTCAAAAAAGCCTGTAATGGTCTAATTGGAATAAATGATTTTGAGTTTTGAGTTTTTTTGAGTATTTTTATCAAGTTTTGAGACCAGCCAGATAAAGAAACACGTTTTCTACAAACTTTGAAATTACATACACACAAAATATGAGTTAATAGATGTATGTAATTTTCCTCCATGGGGTAAGCAGTCACAAACGCTACACGCTCATCATCTGCCTGCCTTTTCCCAACTATGTTAGGTTCAGCTTCCAGTCTAACCGGATGCAGCTGAATACCAGTATTTCACATGGGGCGACTGCCTATCTGCCTCCACAACCCAGTTAGTACTGGGTAATACAATACCTTTTGGTAAGACTGGTTGTCAGAGTTTCGGGCCACCTGTAAAGAGTCTCAAAGATCTTTAATGACAACGGCTTAACCTGCTTTCCGAGGCACGGAGGGAACTCGGTATGTAATGGGAGTTCACCCATCCAGGGACCAACCTAGGCAAGCGTAGCTTAACCTGAAGATAGACCCGAGCGACTGTTATATTTCGCCACGAGCTCCTTCGATTCAGGAGAAAGCTGCCAGCCAATAATACAATTTCACTAAGAAACTGGAACTTAGCGAAAGCAATAGACGATGAATATTTAGTTGTTGCTTCAGAGTTCATGTTGGCGGGTACTACAACTAGCGCAACTTTCTAGTTGCGCTGCCTGAACTAGAATTTATAAGCTATTTGTACGAAATAAGTGTAAAGGTTCGGTTGGCAGCTTGTAGTTGGTCATACTAATTCGGTCATAATATTATGTCTCGAAGAAAACATAAGTCATCGCATGGGGTTGGCATTTAGAAATAAAACCTTATGAAAATTAATAATAACTGCAGCCGAAGCGTCATGCTCACTCAAAGATCTCGCTGATAGTGGCGCGTGTGTCGGATCATTTAATTCCCTTCAAAATGGTTGAGTTGAATGGTGCTGATACTGTATGCGTCATGTTGGTGAACGGGCGCTATCAATTGTGACTGGTTATCTCTTGATTTCCACGGCTTATTTGAATTAATTATTTTATTTTTGGATAGTTTTTTTTTTTTTTTTTTTGCTATGGATACTTTTAACGTTTACAAATCAATCACGTTTGAACTGTTCATGAGTCGATCAGCTAGAAAGATGAAGCTACTTACAATTCAAATAAATTACATTTCAAATTACTCCAAACTATCCATGAAAACTAAAACCAGTTCGGCTTGAATGATTTGCGTTTTCTGAAAATCGTCCCGTTTCACAACATCATTATATATTAGTCATAGACAATACAAAGTTAAGCTAATTATCTCAACTGGGAACACGGCTTTGTTCATTGTTATCTACAGTTTAAATACTGCTAAAGGATTTAATTAACATATCAATATTTGAGCAGGTGTATATGATCTTGAAGATGTAATCCCGCTTACACATTTGATGTTTGATGTGAGTTGTGATATTATATCAGCTACTGAACACACCTTATTAGTATTGCTTATTATTTTAGTTTAAATTCTAAGCAGTACGAGTATGATTGAGTAAGCAATAAACAAATATTAATACATCTCTAATTTCGAATTGCGATTATAAATATTTCTAAAATGTAGAGATTTTTTGATTTACACTAATTAATTGAAATATAAGTTTACCATTCGAATCCAAAACTTGGTATTAAGACAATTCTACGTACCGAAACATATATTTTTAACGGTTATGGTTCCAATAAAATATTTAGTTATATCTTTTCATTTCAGGTTACAAACGGACCCCTAAACCGTGTGCAGAACATTAAACGAAAAGCATAATTAAAAATAATCATAATCATAATCATTTATTTGTCAGAATATGGTACATAATGGTCTTAAGATTAGTAAATGGTATCATCACATTCTGCCAACTATGGCGTGCAAATTTTACTTTAAGATACAAACAGATAATAAAAGACTCGGTATTAAATTAACATTACAGTATTTCAGATGTGTCGGTTAAAAATAAAATCATAAAACATACATAATTTATCGAGGATGTCAAAGAGTAAGAATAGATGTCAAAATATAAATATAAATGATAAAAATTAACTCAATACATGTCATAATTATATTTCGTAGGTAACGCAAATGCTTCTGTATTATATGTAACATAACATAACATCACGCCTGTATTCCCCGAAAGGTTAGGGAGAGGTGTACCTAATAGTACACCCAAACTCCGTGACTGCTACTGAGAAATTCCTGATGGGAAAACCCAATAGAACTGTGCCCGACCCGGGAATCGAACCCAGGACCTCCTGCTCAGCAAGGCAGTCTTTATTATACGTGTATGTATGTATACATATAATTATTTCCTATCTGAATACATAAAAACCAAAAAACAGTTCTCTAATCCAGTATCAAAACTCATTTAAATTCTCCTAATTACCCCGAGCTAGTAGTAATAATGTTACTACAGGACCTTCATAAGGTAGCCCTGAACTAGTCTGATCCCGCCTCCCGGGGTCCCACAACAGGTCATATAATTAAATAATGACCCTACACGGTACGGGTACAGACATCATTTACATTTACTGTCCACATCCTGAATATTAGGCACTGCTGGGTATATAAATATGACAATTAAATCTGTTCAGAGGCTTTATCTTTATTTGTTGAACCATAAAAATTCTTAAGTATTTCTGTTCTCCTGGTACTGATAACAATTTTAATATTTTTGAATATATCGGCGTGTGTCGTAATATTAAATCTTTTGAAGTGAAACTTCCCTTACGCACTTACGCACGCTTGACTCGTGGAGTAGGCTGGTGAATGCGTGACGAAAGCGTTACGGACAGTGTGCGGGCGAGGCGAACGGCAGTTGAGAGGGAGATATTATAATAAGTTAGTGAAGATAGAAAGAGAGAGTTACGTTTTTGAATTTGACAGATGATTGCTCGGCATTTTTATAGTTTTACTTCAGTCGTGTGGTCTAAAGCATACTCGTTTTCTTTTAATGAATGTTTTATGGATGGGTTGTTTCCATCAGTCATGTGAACTAAGAGGTCATCATAACCTGCCTAGCCTTATCCCAGCTATCTTGGGGTCGGCTTCCAGTCTAACTGGGTGCAGCTGAATACCAGTATTTTACATGGAGGAACTGCCTATTTGACCTCCACAACCCAGTTAGTACTGGGTAATACGATACCCCTTGGTAGGACTGGTTGTCAGACTTTTCGGACTACCTGTAACCACTGTCAAAGATCTACAAATGACATCCGGGACCAACGGCTTAATGTGTTTTCAGAGGCATGGAGGAACCTCGGTATGTAATGGGTGATCATCCATCCATAGACCAACCTAGGCAAGCACGGTTTAACCTAAAGATCGACCCGAGCGGCTGTTATTATTTAGCCACGAGCTCCTCCAATGTGACTAGGAGGTACCTACTACTTATTATTTTCCTTATTAATTTCCAGGATAATTACGAAAGTTATGAAATATTCATTAATAACAAACTCAAGTTGAAACATAGCAGTAAGCTGTTAGTCAAGGACACACACCTTTTTGCTGTGTATCTCCTTGACAACACTTAAGTCCTTACAGCACTCAAGTATGAAAGCCTGGTACTTTTACCCAAGACTTAACTCATACATAATTAATTCTTCATACTCCCCTCAAATCGTCTTCGCGAACATTCAAGGACAGATTTTTACTACTTTTTAACGGGACTTGCCAAGCACTTGGTGAATGCTAAAAAGTCGCTTGAAGACTCAATTTCCGAGATAGAAAACCTACTTAATTGCACAAGCTCCTTTATAGAAATTCTTTTAACTTTGAACTATCTTAGCTTCGTACTTAATAAGTTTCCGTTACTCAAATAAAAAACGAAATCTTTTCGGGAGATCTTGTTTGTTTAAAGACGAGTTTTAAACAAACATTAAAAACATTGCCCACCTGTTGTGTGAAATGAATTCCAAATTCATCGTGATGTACTGGTACTGCCGCTGCGGCTGCAGAGAACCTCAAGCGGCGTAAATATAGAAACCTTTGTGGTAACTATATTTTTGAGCCGATTGGGGTTGAAACTCTGGGACCGTGGGGTCCGAGTACTCATAGCCTATTTAAGGAAATTTCGAAACGCCTAGTTGACGCTTTCCGTGACCCAAGGGCTGGCTTTTACTTTGGCCAGAGGCTAAGTGTTGCCATACAACGTGGCAACGCCGCCAGTCTCTTGGGCACATTACCAGCTGACAGCGTTGAAGAGGAGTTTTTCGATGCCCTTTTATAGTTTGTTGTTAGTTTATTTATTTTAGGTTGATAGTTTTTAATTATTAATGTATATAGTCAGTTTATCCTAATATATTACAGTAAATATTAGCTAAATTGGAAAAATTCCAACGTATTTCTATCGCATTTCTATTTACCAATATGAAGTGAAATTAAAAATTGTAGTTTGTACTCGTATTCTAAGTCATCATTATTCTCCTGAAATCTGAATTCATTTGCGGTCGGTGTAGCATGCTTTCTTTTTCCATCCTTTTCTAAAAACTCCTCAACACAGCAGTCACCTCCTTTCTTCGACTTCCAAGTATGTAGGGAAAATGGGACTGTATCAATCATTTATTTATATTAATTAGATAAAGGAATGTAAAGGCCCATCTCCTAGCATGGGCCTCGTACTTGATTGGCTTCAAACGTGGCCGAGGCAATCAAAGGGTGGGACGTGCGACGCTTTCATGGCTGTGTACGTGCGCCGGGACCACGGCCCGCCATGCGTGTCACCCGCCAGCGAGGTGGAACACAATTCTATTGGTCGTTCTTTATTTATTAGTAATAATAAATTATCAATTTTTACCTTCGAGCTTTGACCTCGCTACTGTTTGGTAGAGAGCGATAGAAAACGCTTAAAATAGATTACTTCTAAACATTCGATTATAATTACCTACTTCGAATTTGAAATAGGTAATATATAAGCAAGTACACAAGTTATACACACGTTAAGATGTCATAAGTGGCTTCAAATATTACTTACAGTTAGTTTACAAAGATAGTATTAGTTGTCGCTAAACCCCAAGTTTGGAGACAATTAGTCTGTATCTTGGGGTTCGGTATCTCATTTCCAGAGTGAAGACTAGCAAGGTGATAATGAATAAGGTACGTATCCCATAAACAATGTACAGAAAACATCTCCGAAACCATTATTGTTCACGTTTAAACTGAAGCTGGCGTGAACAAAATCTCCTTCCACCAAAGCTTTCCTGGAAATCGCAACACTCCAAATAGGTACATAAACAGTAAAACTACAATCGTTTACTTAATTAAACAGAACATACTCTGAAGTTACTTAGTTCTGCAACGTGCAACGCGCAACGTGCAATCGGCAACTCTTCACTTTGCCTTATGAGCTAGTCGGTAAGTTAATTCTGTCCGTAGTATTGGCAACTGTTAGTGGATGCATCTTGAGGTTTTATTTAACATTCTGTGTTTTCCGACAGCTTTATCACTCCGTTCGTGGTACTTCTGAGTAGCTACGTGCCGTAATCATCATCATCATCACGTCCATAGCTGGACATAGGTCTCCCCCAAGTTTCACCACATTGACCGGTCCCGTGCATCTTGCAACCAGTGGATCCTTGCCACCTTCACAAGGTCATTGGTTCACCTAGTGGGAGACCTTCCAATGTAACGTCCGGTTCGCGGTCGCCACTCCAGAACTTTTCGGCTCCATCGGCCATCCGTTTTGCGAGCAATATGTGTATGTGGGCTATGCTCGAAGTTTCCTTGCGTGATCGAATCAGAAATGAGGACATCTACCACCTCCGGATGTCCTGATTTCTGACGTAGCTCGAAAAATAGTCAAATTTAAGTGGTATCGGGCAGGGCACTAATCGCGTGCCATAAATCTTGAGTAAAAATTCAGCAATTATAAACATCAGTTAAGAACAAAACCAGCTAAATCAGTTTCAAATTTTAGTTAGTTAGTAGATCGCTGGTCTCATTAAGAACAACTTAATTTTAGAGTTGTTTACACAAAACCGGGAAGTGAGGAAACTCCTGCCTTCTTTACGAAAGTTAAGAACTTCTTCTTTGACTAAGTTTTTTGTTTAACGTGGAATTTCAATGGTCTTGCTAAGCGGTGGCCTCGGAGTTTTGAACAGTCCCTTTTTCTAATGTGTTTTGAATTAAACCTTAATATTATATAACGAAGTACAGGACTTTTCGTCAGTACAGATTTCTAAATTCATTTATTGTTACACTAGCGTATGCCCGCGGCTTCGCCCTGGAGTTCAGTAATTGTCCCACGGGATCATACTACCGGGATAAAAAGTATCCTATGTGTAAATCCAGGTTATAAACTATCTGTGTGGTAAATTGTATCTAAATCCGTTCGGTAGTTTTTGCGTGAAAGAGCAAGAGAACAAACATCCATTCATCCGTTCTCACAAATCGCATTTACAATTAAGATGTTTTGGCTGTTCTTTTTTTATATTCCCAATAGTTTTACACAAATAAATAAATTTATTCTTGCTTGTAAACTAATTAAAAAGTTGACCTTTTAAGTTTCATTGACGTCAATACAACCGCTACGTTCATTCTGTTTTTAAGTATTCTACAAAACAATATAGAATTTCCGTATTCCTAATTAATAAATACCGTTTTTTTCATTACTCATCAACAATCCAATTTAAGAGCAAAACAGTACCTACAAAATTATTCTAAGAACAGTCTTAAATATCCTGCCTGGAGATAGCAATTCATCATTCAAATGTCTTGCGGCCGATAAGACCCCGTTGTTTACCGACGCCCCGCCAACACCCCGCGAACACCCCGTGGACGCCCCGTCGAGCCACCGATGGATACAATTATTAACAGCCACAATTGTGAGTTGAACCCTTTCTTAAAGGAGTTTGTACAATTGGAGATCGTATTTCACTTTCGTTTCAAGACAGAAGATCTTTGTTATTGTTTTGAATTACGTGTGTAATGTTACCTTGTTAGATGTTTTATATTCATTGATAGACTGATGAATCGATAAACATAGAGAACTAAACGTCATCAATCAACTCAAAAACTACGATGAACTAAAATAATGCTAAAAAGAAGACCAAAAGTAAGTACCTACATAGTTTCATTAGATACAACAAGGACGATAGGGCACTTAGGCGTCAAAGTACTCCTCCGCATCGCTGTCATCCGGAAACGTGCCCACAAGCTAATTCTTTGGCCAAAGAAAGAGCCAGCCCTCTGGTCACGCGAAGTGTCGATCAGTCAGCGAGAGATTTCCTTAAAAAGGGGATGCTCACTCCCGACCCCAAACGGCTCAAAACTGTAGTTACCAAAAAGGTTACAGTATTTCCGCCGCTTATTGTATTTATATTAGGTTTTATTCCAATAGTATTAAAAGTCATAACTAAAGTTATGTTTTATGGAACCTATGAAGAAACTGTTTTTACATCCTAATAACATAATTTAATTTGATTGGTGATACGTTGTTGAAGTAAAAAGACATAAGTTCACCAAGTTCATTCCCCCGCCCGAGTACCCTGCTCAGTATAATTGGGTTTTTCTGTCGATAAATTTCCGCTTAGTCCGGATTGGGTTTGAGCCCGATATGCGGCATTAGGGTCACACCTATACACGCCTTAATCAGTGGACTGGTTTGTATACAATTCTGATGTTTGCAACACTGTTTAATATTTTTCTATAGTATATTATTCTGCAACTTTGCATCCGTGCATGTGGAAGTCGCGACGCCCCCGCTAGGGGGCGTGGCGAGCGGTCTCGGGGCTTTGCCCCTCGGCCGCGGATGCCGTACCTCGGCCTATAAATATAGGCCCGTCATTGGGTGGCCAATTTAGGCCAAGCCGATTGCCTCACGTTGCTACAATAGCAAACGTGAGGCTATGTGAGTGGTTGCTATGTGAAAAACTGTAGGCGCGCCACAGCGCTGTAAACACAGCGCTGATTTCTTCACGACACCTCGGCGGTCTGTCCCCGCCAGGTGAGACCTCCGGTTACCCGGAGGAGGCCCGGCGGGGGACAACCAGCGACAGAGGTGCCGACTCCGACGCACCTACAGTGGGTGTGTGGCACCCGCCCGTCCCACAACCGAAGCTAGTCAGCGTGATCCGGAGTAAAGTGCCGACGTGAGTGTATGGGCGGTATTGTACTGTGTAACACCGCCCAGTGTAAACGTGTGTCGCGAGCCCGCGCCGCGCCATCACGCGTGAGTTAAGAGGCAGGTGCAGAGGTGCATGTGTGGTGTTGTTGCGCGACATGCCTATATTAACTTAGCACACGCCGCACAACAAAGTGTATGTTATGTTATGTGTGGAGTCTTATTGTGTAGGTAAGCTGGGTGTAATCTGGTGCAACAGCTTACCTAGGCGTCAAGTCCGGGGGGGGGGGGGCACAGTCCGCTACCAGGTCGCGGGGGACGCGCCTCGCGTCAGGGGGGCGCGCATGCCAGGGGGCGAGGTGCTTGACGTGGGGCCAAGCACTCGCGTCGGCACGCGCGAACATTCCCATCGCGACGCGACGGATGAAGTCGTCCAGGCTCTCGATCCCGAGGTCCCGCTGGATGACATCGTTCCTCACGTAGCGAGGGGCGGCGACGATAGTCCGCAGCGCTTGGTTCTGTTGCGCGCGGAGCAGCTTCTTGTGCCCCTCGCACGTGAGGGCGAACCATGCGGGGGCGGCGTACGTCAATGCCGAGCGTATATAGAGCTTATACACGCCCAGCTTGACGCGCGCCGGTAGCCGGGACGAGAGCGCCGGACTGAGCAGGTTGCGGGCAACCCTAGCTCGTCCCGCGACCGAGCGGACGTGTGGGCCCATGGTGAGCCGACGGTCGATGGTGACGCCCAGGTACTTCACCCGGGGCGACCAACCGACGTCGGCACCTTGTAGAGTCAGGGGTGGTGGGAGGGGCGCTGACCCGGTGATCATCGCCTGCGTCTTACCCACGTTAACCGTTAGCCGCCACTTAGACAGCCAGTCAGGCAGCAGGTCGAGCGCGCGCTGCATTTTGACCGCCGCGTACTTCGCGTTAAGCGAAGTGGTAATGTACGCGGCGTCGTCGGCATACAGCGCGAGCATCGCCTCTGGCGTAGTGGGGATGTCGTCGGTGTAACGTGAGTAACACGCTGGCGACACGCAGCTGCCCTGCGGCACTCCAGCTAGCACCGGGCGGGCGCCGGAGAGCGCTCCCTCGACCACCACGCGGAAGCTTCTGTCTGTAAGAAAAGACTGGACCACCTTAACTACGCGGCGAGGCGCGTCGGACTTGGCCAGTTTGTAGACCAGGCCCTCGTGCCACACGCGGTCGAAGGCCTTCTCCATGTCGAGGAATACTGCAACCGAGTACTCCTTCTTGTTCAGCGCTGTCGCCAGGTGGTGCAGTACCCTCGACAGCTGAAGCGTCGTGCTATGTTCCGACCTGAACCCGAATTGCTCAGGCCGTGGAACGATGTGTGGTCGGAGATGTCGCAACAGGAGCGACTCGAACACCTTGGAGATGGTAGCCAGCAGCGTGATAGGCCGATAGCTCTCCGGCCTAAGGATATTTTTCCCCGCCTTGGGCAGCATTATGACGCGCCCTTCCTTCCACGAGGAGGGGAACGTCCCGGTGCGCAGTATCGCCGTGAACAGGCGCGCCAGGGCCGCAACCATTCGGTACGGCAGCTGGCGCAGCACTGCGTTGGAGATACCGTCCGCACCGGGGGCCTTCCTCGGCTTCGTCCTCAGGATGGCGCGTCTGACTGCCCCAGGCGAGAAAAAGATTGGATCCTCCTCGGGAGCTATCGGCGTGGCGAAATAGTCCCCAAGGTGTTGCTCGACTGTTGCGACATGTGCTGTGTCGCTGGTCGGGTTAGGTCGGAACTGACGCTCCAGGTGCTCGGCGAAGACCTCCGCGCGGTCCTCTGCTACATACTTGAGCGCCCCGCCGCTGTCCAGTAGCGGGCGCACCGGAGCTGGGGTACTCGATAACAGGCGGCAAAGTCTGTGGACGGACGGCCAGCTGCCGGCCGCCTCCTGGATTCTATCCTCCCAGCTCTCGGCTTCCCGGCTTCTCAACTTGGCCTTAATCTTCTCCGCAAGACGGTTGACTTGCGTCTTTAGTGAAGGGCATCTAACTTGTTGCCACTGCTTGCGAAGGCGCCTCTTGTCGGCGATCATCCGTAATAGGTACGCAGGCAGGGGCGGCTGCTGCACTCTCCCCTGCTGCCCCGTCGTTGTCGCCGCTTCCAAGGCGCTCTGGATGCAAGCAGTGACGTCGTCCGCAAACTGGTTGACGTCTGCGGAGGTACTCAAGGGCCGAGTCGGTGTGGTGGCCTCAGTCTTGTCCCTGAAGACTTCCCAGTTGATGCGTCGACGTGGCGCTGCGGGTATCTGTCGGGTCGGCATACCCGATAGGACGACGAGTACAGGGTGATGATCACTCTGCATCTCGTCGTCTAACACTTGCTGCGTGATCTGGCAGTGTAGCCCTCGGTAGGCCACGATGTCCAGCACGTCCGGCATGTGTGTGTGGGCGTCCGGGTAGTGCGTCGGCGTCTCTGGGCCGGACACCGTGTAACCAAAGGCTTCCGCGTCCGCGAAGAGTCGTCTGCCTCCCGTGTTCGTCGCGGCCGAGTTCCACGCTGGGTGCTTACAGTTAAGGTCGCCAGCAAGGATCGTCGCGCCGCCGCTGGCCTCGAGCAGGGCCCGCAGTTCCGTGGGGTCCAGCTTGGCCGCGGGCGCCTTGTAGCAGGCGTAGATGGCGAGATCCTCGCCGGCAACGTGTAGCTGCACACCCAGCGCGTAGAACGAGCCGGGCGACGCCACAGGGCGCGTCTGATGGACGACTCTCCGCCTCACCAGTACCGCCAGACCACGGTAGGGGGCGTTGGTAGCCGACCTTTCATCCTTCCTATAAACGAGATAACCCGAGACTTTGAGCTTGTGCTCTGGTCCCAGGTGCGTCTCGCTTATTAGCGCCACGTCGATGTCCTGTTCGTAGAGGAGGCGGCGGAGGGGGGCGACCTTATTCCTAAGGCCGCGGGCGTTCCAATGGAGCACCCTCAGCGGCCTAGCCATGGTACAGCTTTAAAGCGAGGCCAGGCCGTCGAGGATGACGTGTCCCGCGTCTTGTCCCTGGCTGATGGCCTTAATAAGGTCCATCAGCAGTTGGATGGCGCAGGCTGTAAACTCCTTTTTCTTTCGTTGATCGGCGGCGTCATCGGTAGTAGCGGCGCTCGTGGTGCGCCTAGTGGTGGCGCTAGAGGCGCGTGTGGGCGGTTTGGCCGCTTGCCGCGTTATGCCGGCGCTGGTCGTCGGCCTGTCCGTCCTGGTGGTTGGTGGAAGTGGCGGTGCAGCCTGCGCCTGGGACGAGGTAAGGTCGCCCCGTGCGGTGTCCTCCGTTGTCGGTGGGGGCACTGGCTTCTTGCCTTTGCCCCTGCGCCTGTTGCGCTTCCTCCGCCGCTTAGAGGAGGAGGGGGGGGCTTCTCCCCTGTTCGTGGCCCCGTTGGCCGCCGCCATGAGCGTCGCGCCTTGTGGCTCCGTAGCTGCCACTTCAGGCCTAGATGGGGCCGAAGCTGTTCTGCGAGTAGTGGCGGCGGTAGTCCCCGCTCGCCTGCTCCGCATCTCCGCCTGAAAGGTTGGGCAACGCACGTTATTTGCAGGGTGCTCGCCCCCGCAGTTAACGCACGTCGCCGGCTCCTCCCGTGGGCGCGGGCAGTCGCGTGCTGCGTGTCCCTCCCCGCATCGGACGCAGGCGAGCGGCCGGTGCCAATGGTGGGATGAGTGCCGGAACTTTTGGCACCGGTGACACTGGGCGGGCCCACGTTTACCCCGCCATGCTTCGATCTTGACACCACGCATGAACACGGTGGTGTCAAAGATCGATCGGACCTCCGGTGTCCTCTTAAGGACGGCGTGGAACACGCAGCCGGGTCGTCCCTGGCGCGCCTTTATATGACGCACATACTCCGGCTCATGTCCCATCGCCCGGAGCTCCTCCTCTATCTCCTCAGGAGGCGTGTCGGCCAGCAACCCCGTGATGGCCACCTTCAGGCTGCGCTCCGCCGGCAGCGAGTAGGCAAACCAGCTGATGCCGCTTTCCTTCTCCAGGCCCGTCAGGTAGCCTGACCACCCTGTATTCGTTCTCACTTTCGGGTGAGAAACGAACCCCAGCGCCATACGGACGGGCGTTGGGGGGGTAGCCCAGTTTTTCCCTGAGGGCCCTGAAGTGGGCGGCCCAGTTGGGAAGCTTCTCCACCACCAGCGGAGGATACCTTGGCCGTTTAGGCGGCTTCGGCTTCGGCCCGTCGGTGGTCGTTACTCCAGCGTCCTGCGAGGTCGCCGGCCGGGCTGGAGTCTCTGCGGACAATGAGTAAACTAGGTCAGGGTCACTCACCCCTGGACGTCGCGGACTGCCACCCGGCGTCGGCGTTGACGGCGTTGGCGACGCTGGAGGTGAGCGTCTCGCCGCCTCGGCAAAGGTGGGCGAGCTGGCTGACCCCTGGCTCCGCCGTGGTGCGCGCTCGCGCTGTGGGCGCGGCGGGTCCAGGCAGTATCGCTTGGCGTCTTCCTCCTCTTCGTCACTGCTGCGGCGCCGTCGCTGAGGGCGTGACCCCGGGTGGGGGTCAAAGCCGTAGCCCGGCGGCGGCGGTGACGGGGATGCGGGTGGGGTGCGCCTCCTCGGTGCGCTCGGCCCAGACCCGACCGAGCCGATTGATGCCAACGACATGCTCGAGCCAGCTTGTGACGAGCATGCCGAGAGCCTCAGCGGCGAGTCGTAGGCCGACGCGCGAGGTGGAGCAGGAGAATCGGGCGCCGGTGGCGCCATGGGCATCGTGCGGACGCCAGATGACAACTTCATAGAGCGTCGGTCGCGCTCCGCCTGGGCGGTCCGGTCAGCAAGCTGCGACTGGGGCCGGCGGTGGCGGTGCGCGAGGTCGTGGTGTCAAGGCTGGTGGCGGCCGCCGCGGACGCAGCCACCAGGGGCGCGGTCGACGCGGCGGGTCGTGGTGCAGGTGCGGTGCGCACAGGTTGCGCACGCACTGACAGCGCTGTTGGAGCTGTGGGGCGGGCAGAGGCCGCCGATTGGCGCGGCGAGGGCACGCGCACGCGCACAGACGGCGCGGGGGCGCGCACTGGAGGGCGCGCGGTGGGAGCGGGGGCGCGCGCGTGTGGCGCGCGGCTGGAGGATGCGGCAACAGATCCCGGGGCCTGGATGGGCACCGGGCGGAGTGCGGGAGCTCGCACGGCCACGGCGTGCGGCCGGCTCGACGACGACGCCGGCGCACCGCGCGCAGGCGCCGACAGCGTCGGCGGGCCGCCCGCAACGGCGGCCGAGCTCGTTCCGCCCCCGGGGGCTTTGGTCCTCTTCTCGGACGACTTCTTCTCCTCGCTCCGAGGAGTAGTGCGTCCGAGTTCGGCCAGCAGAGCGTCGAGCGCCGCGTCGCCGAAATCCGGCAGCGACGACGCCCGGCCCAGTGCCGGACGGGATGTACGACGCTTATTAGGCATCTTGGTTAAAATAGTAGGTTAAAATGTACTTGGACTCCTCTGTGACGTGGCTCCGCGACCGCGACGATGCTGGGCACCGGGCAGCGCAGCGACGGCTTCCCCTGTGCTTGTACCAGTGCTAGGCACTTGTACGAACACAGGGAAAGTGAAGCGGGTAGGCGGTCCGAGCGGAGAGTTTTCGGTCAAGTACCCCCAACTGGCGGCACAATTCCGAAAACTTCCTGGCGGTTCCGGTAGGGGCGCTGATTACACTTCACTGAGCACTACCACACACCAGGACCACTGGCGATCCTTTGCATCCGTGGACATTGAAAGATCAGAAATAATTTACGCACTATTAGATACCTGGGTTAGTCTCATAAAAGTTCAAGCTTTTAACCCATTTAGCGGATGGCCGACGCATGGTGGTCTTAGCTTGCAGAATATGAATATTTTTTAACGTCATTTTTAGTAATGAAGATCTGTAGCTTTTCATTTAATCTGGACTGACTGACTTTTTGACACTAAAGGGTGTAAACAGACTCTTAACGAAGCCGAAAGGCACATGTTCTCCCCGTCATTGCGATCATTTCTTTGGTTCTAGACCATACCTGGGAACCTTCTAGTGTCGGAGATATTGTGGTCAAAGTTCCATTTTCACAAGTTTTTTTTTTTTTAATTCATGTTTTTAATGCAAGATTTTTACTTTTAACACCACCAGGACTCCCCTACTATTCAATCTCAGCACAATGTTTGGAGTGCGTTACATTGAGTCCTACTGTAATACGTGATTTTTCAGCCCAAAAAAAAGTCGTTTCCCAGCACTAATGTTTGCGTAAAGTTCCTTAGTTTGATGACGGTTTTTTTCATAATGCTTGGTTGACGGCTTCGTGAAGAGTCTGTTTACACCCTGTATTTAAAAATTATTAGAACCTCAAACCGTATTCAAATTAAAATGTCTCTAATTAACTAAGAGAGAGTTGGAAGAGAATGGGGGAGGCCTTTGCCCAGCAGTGGGACAATAATAATATAAGCTAATTAAAAAAAAAACGTAACATTTAATCACTATCCACGGTTGCACGCAAAACCGAAGTATGCGTCCAAAAAGACGATTAAATAAGTACATTAATTTTTTTTATTGACTGAACCTTTAAAGTACTTGTTATTTGGGACGAAGCAGAACTTCAATAGTGATATGGGACAAAATAAGATATTTTTGGAATGTGGGAAAAAGCTTTAGAACGAACGAAGAATAAATCGTTTTATTTGAACTGAAAGGCAGTTAAACACAAAATCATAAAATGTTGTATTAAACACAAAAAGACAAAAAGTTGTATATACGAAACAAAGTCATTCGCTACGAATCTAATATTCTTAAAGACAGCTTTCACAGCACTGAACGGGCTCAGTTCTTCCTGGGAGAGCCAACAGTACCCAGCATACACTGTATACGGTAGCTAGCGACCGTCCAGGGTATAGTTGTAACAGAAAGTGCACCTTACAGTTTACCTGGATAAAGTTTTATATTCCGCCGTATTTGTTTGAGACAGAAACGGGCCGAGGGAGGAGTTTCATAGCTGAAACTTACAAGTTACATGGAAGAGGCATTTGCCGATTGTAATTTGAGCGTTTTGTTAAAATTTGGTTCCAAGATCTTCGTTAACTAAGTCTTTTGCTACATTACCACCTAGTAAATAGATTAAAAAATGCGATTAAATAGTCTGTCTGTTCTGTTTACCAGGCGTTGTAAGGCAGTTATAAGCACAACACGATATCAAGTCTCAAATTGCGTCGTTCAGAGTTCTTAAGAACTTCATTACGCAACGCATACTAAATAAACACTGTAACATCAACCATACCTAGTAAAAACTGGCAAAGTGCGAGTCGGATTCCCGCGTGAAGGGTTCCGTGCAATCGTAATATCGGGGGGCTCCCCTAATTTTTTTTTTTTTTGTTTTGTTAAAAGGGTACCAGATATATTCTGATTCTGTGAATATTTCAACTGCTTACCTATTACGAATCATGACAAACAGCCCGCTGACTGACAGACAGACGGTCGAGGATGGATGGACGGACGGACAGCGAAGGCTACAGAACCCTAAAAATAAGGGTAGGTAATGTCGATCTGGTAAAGTGCTTATAAGTCTGCTAGTCTGCTATACGTAACACACACACACACACACACACTAACACTTCGGGACCGTGTCGTGACGAACCATCACTCATCATTCGTCACACACGTCATCAATTAATATTGCTATAGTGAAGTACCACTTAATACAACGGAATTCTCTCACGGCCTACTAATATAACGTTTCCAGACAATGCATATCAAATTAGTATACTTGATATAAAAGGAAAACCTTACTGATTTTTATGAACATTTTTTCGTAAAGTATTATTAATTTCTTTGATTATTCTGAATGTGAGGACCATGTGAGTCAATTTTTTTGGTTGTTTTGTTCCCGTAGTAGCATATTCTGGCAGTTTGAGTACTATAAGCGACTTACCCAAAAGTCCTATCTTTGGTATGTACGTCCTGTCATTGCGCTCCTTGAGCTACAAGCCGAGCTACACGGTAACTGACAAATGCTAGCACTGACTGGACAGGTCTACTCAAATCTGTGTGGTCTTTTTTTTAAAAAACCTTCTCAGACACTAATCTGCACAGTCCTCGTATGAGCTGACCAAGATTATGTCTGGACCTTACAAGAGACCTTTGAGTTTTTTTCGGGTGTTTCTTCTCAGAGTAGTCAGGAACAAAACACCGGCCCCATCTAGTTTAAAACAAAATGACGTGTTAAAGTGTTTAAAAGAGTCTAAACTCAAGGTTTGCCAAAGGGCAATGAAACGTTGCGTTTTGGGTATTAAGATCAGCAACAGAATTCGCAATACCACAAAAAAACTGGAATCGCTGATATAAGCAAAAAGACTGCTAGAAAAACCGCACAGAGAGAAGAATGGAAGGGTATGTGGGAGGCTTTTGCCCAGTAGTGGGATAATAGAAAAAAAAAAACAATTTTCTTAAAATATATTTGCAAAATAAACGTCATTTATCATTATTTGTCACAATAAGAATGTTGTGATATTATTGAATGCAAATGCGTCACAATCTACCTCGGAGAGCAACAGCCATAATACATCACTTTGATTTTGACAGATCTATCCGTGCCGGCAACCCAACAGGCAGCGTTTTAAACAAGTTCATTGTGATGTTGATAATCATGTAAAATCAGAGGTAATTGGAGGGACTTTAAGCGCAAGCCACACCGCCAGTTAGCGAGCGAGCGAGCGAGCCGAGCGAGCATCATTTCACAAAGCTAAGTTAAGTCAGTGATACAAACGATGCTAATGAAATATCCGACGATGAAAGCGATGCTATTCGTTCACCTCGCCCGCCTCGCCCGGTGTGCCCGCCCGCTTACTCGCCCGCCCCCTTGCTCGCCCGTCCGTCCGTAGTTTTCGGTGTTTACCCACATAGTTTAGCTCGCCAAAGCTTCGTTTAGTTTATATAGTTTTCCTCGTTTATCTAGTGTGGCCTGCCTGTGATGAAGACAACATGACAAGTTTGAAAGTCACAAAGTTTTCGTTTTCTAAATTATTCTAAAGTGAACAAAGTTTTCGTGGGGAGAATGAACAAGTAGCCTAACAATAAGACAACTATGGGAGATGACCGTGAATTATGAGCCCAGGGACTCGGGGACAGAAACCGAACGGTTGACAAAACACTAGATATCCCTCGTCAATATTTAGCTAGACGGGGCCAATCTTAACCTAGATTAAATTCCAAGACTAAGATAACTTAATCAAATATTCAGTTTGATTTTGCTGTGATGATTTATGTTCGGTGGCTAAATTTTCAGGGAATACTAGGTAAGTAACTGAAATATGTTATGGTTTTGTATGGTAATAGTTATGTTATTTATACTTAATATTAATGTTATGTTAACATTATTACAGCTGTAGTTCCGGAACGGTTAGGTACCTAATAGTACGCCTAAGTTTCCCAAGTTATGTTTAAGCCCCATGTAATAGGGGACGAACCTATTGTCATCAACCGGGCACAAATCCAGACTCTGTGGCTACTAATGAAAAAATCCTGATGGAAAAACCCAATAACACTTTTCCTGACCTGAGAATGTGTGTCTTCAATATTTTTCTATTACTCGTTATCTCAGTCACCTCCTTTCATGCCATATCAACCTTCACACAGACCATCCATTGTTTCTTTGGTGTTCCTCTACTCTTATAGCCATCTACATTCATACTCAACATTTTCCTCACTACATTTTGACATTGTGTTCTGGTCTTAGTTAATTAAAACGGGAAACATTGGTGCCGATTCCCTTGTTCTCAAACTAAACTAAATTTAAGTTGAGTGCATCTTTTTCTTTCTATTTCGTTATGAAAAGGACAGAAGATAAATATTAGTTTAGTCCTGTCAAATTAGTCAGCACTTGACGTAATTTGATGTAATTTTAGTAGTCAACTTTTTAATCACGTCTAAACTTGTGTCAGGCTCTGGTTAATTTGACAGGACTAAACTAAAATGTATCTTCTGTCCTTTTCATAATGAAATAGAAAGAAAAAGATGCACTGAACTTAAATTTGGTTTAGTTTGTAAACAAGGGAATCGGCACCATTATGTCTTTAATTCGCTAGGATTAAGACTACCAATAGCCTTTTGAAATAAATCTGGATATGCAGAAATAATCATATAACTAACTGAAACTCAGAATATTTCAGTCAATTTCGCTATACGTAAAATAGGGACATAACTATCTAATAAATAACGCACCGACAAGCTACATATTACTACAGTCAAAACAGCAGAACACATTTCAGAGCCAATACCTTCACATTACTTCTACAGTAATGTACCAATAAACAATACGACACACTCCATTTTGTCGGTAACTAACATACAAACATTCAGTAACTACAGCGTAGTGAATATTTAATACAAAACATTCGGTAGCACTAAGAGGCCGCAGGTGTTCGGTTCCCGGACGAGGGCGTTTTTATTTCAACCACCGCTCACATTGCTAAATGCTTTCTCAGTACTATTTCTTTATGCTTCACTGTTTCTGTGAACTCCTTGGGTTTTATGCAAGCCTGGTATGCTGGGGCGTGTAGCGTGGCTGTTAGCTGCTTGGCGCCTCGTTAGGATTGTTTGCTAATAGAATTTGAATTTTCTCTTAGGAAAAAATAACGGGGAAATTTTTGAACTACTACTAGTAGGGAAGTTTTCATTTACATCATCTGCCTAGCCTTTTCCCAACTATGTTGGGTTCGGCTTCCAGTCGAACCGGATGCAGCTGAATACCAGTATTTTATATGGAGCGACTGCCTATCTGACCTCCACAACCCAGTTAGTACTGGGTAATACCCCTTGGTTAGACTGGCTGTCAGACTTGTTGAGCTGACTTGGGAAGTTTCCATTTAAATGGTACTTTTATTTACATAAATATAATTAATAAATGCTGTCGCCATTTATATAGAACCCATAATTCTTCAACGAGTAAAAGTAAATACGTTTTACAAGATGAACCCTTACACTGCAACATGATACTCCTGAAAAATATATAAAAAAAAAACACTCATTGATTAAGAAGATACAAAA
The DNA here is from genome assembly GCA_950005105.1 of Lycophotia porphyrea. Classification (NCBI taxonomy): domain Eukaryota; kingdom Metazoa; phylum Arthropoda; class Insecta; order Lepidoptera; family Noctuidae; genus Lycophotia; species Lycophotia porphyrea. The sequence goes on from OX465389.1 coordinate 1,070,948, forward strand.
GATGTGAGACTACAAAATGATAAATCTCAAGTAAGTCTCAAGTCTCTGCTCGCCCTCAAATACCTGTAGCGTGAAGATGATACGCAGTAAATAAGAAAGATATTATTTTGTTAACGCTCAAACGACATTACAAAGACACACGGCCTCCTTGAAAATATGAGATTTTCTTTATGAATTCCTGAAGATTATGATATAACTGTATACCTTAACTGTGTGTAACTTATTTGGCGATAGTTAACCTTTTTTTTTCGGATGGCAAATAATTAAATTATACGAAGTGTCAAACTTGTTCTGACTAACACCCATCCATGTTCCTTCCTTGCCCTTTGTGTTCCAGGGCCGCGGTATCTCTTTCGAACAGTCCCGCAGCCCTGGCAGGCAACGGCCCTTGCGGGCCCCTCCCTGTTTGCTGACATCTCTTTGAGGCTTCCACCGTAGACGCGGACCTGTGGACGGTGAGTAATGGGCTAGTTAACCTCAAACTATGATTATCTCATAGTTTAGCTATAAAAAAATATTTCAGGATATAATTTTCAGTGGAGTTTTCATGTTTTCCTGAAACAGTTTTATGTCTCGACGTATCCACAGAATGCTATAAAAAGATAATAAGTTCTTTGACTTTGAAAGGTAGGTACTTGTAAATTAGATTAATATAAGTGTTTACTTATGCAGTTAGGCAGGGGGCCTAGTCATGTGGTAATTACTTTTAAAGAGTTTCGCATTTTTACACTTTAAATTTTAATTTTCCATCAACACAGTCATGTTGATGGCACCCTGAAACTTTTTCTAGGGATTACATTCCGAGTTTTCTCCGTGCCACGGCAAGCACATTAAGCTGCAGGTCCCTGTTGTCATTTGTATTTTTGACAGTCGTTACAAGTAGGTAAAGGTCCGACCACCAGTCTTACCAAGTATCACCCAGTACTAACTGTGTTGTGGAGGTCAGATAGGCAGCCGCTCCATGTAAACTACCGGTTTTAACCCCAACATAGTTAAAGGCTAGAGAGATGATAAAGCCATATACGAGTAACCACGCTTCACTGGTATATTGGTGGTTGCAATAAACCAATGTATCTACCCAATGCAGATCCATCTGACATATTTCACCCCCTTTTTTTTTACGGATGGGAAATCATCAAATGACTTCTCCCGCTCTGGGCAGAGCGGAAGGGAGTGTCAGACTTGTACTGACTAAAACCCATCCATGTTCCTTCCTCGCCCTTTGTGTTCCAGGGCCGCGGTATCTCTTTCGAACAGCCCGCAGTCCATATTTCACCCCCTGTGACACAAACGGCACTGCGCAAGATTCTGCACCCGTATCCACATGGCCGGAGTTACGACTTACGATCCACTAATATAATGAAAAAGGGTATAAAGAGGTATGAATCGGAACTTAGATGCGCTATGACGATAGTAAAATATTCCCGTTGTAAGGGGGGTGCCTTGGGGAGAAGGGGGCGCGGATAAATAAAATTTATTGCCGTTCCGAACAAATTCACTAGTTTTATTACTGAATTCCGATTCGGACCGTGAAATAAGTGTCGTTTCATTAAGATGAAGCTCTCTTGGGACTTTAAGGCATCTTTTGACCCGATTCCTCAGTCCATTTTTTTTGTTATCAGGTTGACGCAAATCATCCTGCTTTGTCGTCTTGTTTTAAGATCTTTGCTAGCCTATACGGGGTGTTTACTTACGCTACCGAGCCGGAGTTAAATATTTCAGCGATCATGCGTTGCCTCAAAATAATATTGCACTACAAGTCAACTTAAAGAGGAATTTAAAATCAAAGTGAAAGTTTCACATGTGCCTGATATGTCACTTAATCCATTAGCTATTCCTTCCTCAAACTAGAACATAGCGATACTTTTTGGAAGTCAAAGTAAAGTAGGCACTCTTTGTTTTGTAAAGTACTAGGAATGAGAAGAACATGGATTATTTTCCGAAAACCAGACACAGGACCAGAGGAACAGGACCTTGACGCATATCACCAAAGAACACGCAAAGATGCAATAAGATCGCATCTCCAACATACACCGCACACATCGTCATAATTAATTCGTCTATCGAACCTACCCTTAAAAAGAACTTGTTATCAGTCGTTCGTGTGCTCTCATTGGCAATCGAAGAAACTTCCCTCCCTTACCTCTGTGTTATCTACTTTATGCCACTTTTACAGGTACCTACGTTCTTATGATAACTTAGGAAATACTTCTTATGTTCCACGGCAAGATTGTTTTATAGGAAACGTGTTAAAGTTACGGAATCTGTGAACTTAGAACTTAACAACTGAATAAGTATAATCTTACGCTAAGAAAAATGCTAAGTTCTGGATTAGAATCCTATTCTAACAATATCATTGCAACATTGCAACGATTGTTTAAACAATGTGCATCATTTTGGACCTTGTATCCCAGTAAAACAATAACATACTGAAAAACAAAAGTATTAAAACAGAAATTGGTGTTAAACCACACACACCAAATAAATTTTGGCACAAACAAAATCCGCTGCAATGCAATGACCATCTAAATCACAGCAGCGGTCAACATGCACAGTTAAAACGGCGCCAAACCACTGCGTCGGCTAGAAACCGCGATTTGGCATTAATATGGCTGGTTAAAAGATAAAATAGCTCTAAATAGGCCGAGAACACTGTGCCGACCGCAACCCAAAAGTGGTGCGTGCTAACACATGCATTACACACAGCAACGCAGTGCTCGACAACAGCAACTTTGTCAATAAGAGTGTTCTTTTCTTAAAATTCGAAACAAGTGATTTGAAATTTATCAAAGGTTCTTTCTTATCCCACGTCACTCATAATACAAGCTGTGATACCAACTTATTTAAAAAAAAAACATTCTTCTTTTACTTTACGTGTGAACAGACTCAAATTGTGTTAGACCAGTATGTAGCCACAACTATTAAATCTTGAAAGGTGCAAGTGGTTTTGCAGGATGGGCAGGACAGGTGGAGCTTATCCTGCAGAGGAGCTCCACACTGGCAATCTGTTTGGGATGAATCGAGGATACCCGATTTGGCCAGATTATATCTATAGCGGCCAACCAAAAAAAATCTAACACATTTAATTCACATTTCATTACCATTTTTAACCGACTTTCTTCAAAAAGGAGGAGGTTCTCAACTTGGTTGTAAGTTTTTTTTTGTGTTTGTTACCTGATATCTCCGTCGTTTCTTAACCGATTTCAAAAATTCTTCTTTTATGTGAAAGAATATACTTTCCGATTGGTCCCATAGAAATTTCATCAAAATCGGTTCAGTAATTTGGTATGTTTTCACGTTAATTGCTATATCACGCGACGACGCCTGAAGTCTTGCATGTTTAATTTGACACACTTCCTGATTTCCGATTGAATTAAAAATTTGCACGCTTATGTATATCGCGTGATAGTACAATATATCGATGACATGGAGCTGATCTGATGTTGGAGCTGGACGGCGGCCTTAGGAACTCCATTATGAAACGACATAACCCCATCGAGTTTGGGCTCGTATGATTCGTCTTGACGAGTACTTTGTCTCTAGATGTTACCCAGGGTCTGATGATGAAGCTGGAAGGTATAAGATCTCCATGATAAAACGACGTAACCGCATCAAGTTTGGGCTCGTTTGATTCGTCTAAATGAGTAGTTTGTCTTTAGATAGTATCCAGGGTCTAATGATGGAGCTTGAAAGTGGCCATAGGATCTCCGTGATAAAACGACGTAACCGCATCGAGTTTGGGCTCGTTTGATTCGTCTTAATGAGTAGTTTGCCTTTAGGGTCTGGTGATGGAGCTGTAAGGTCGCCTTAAGAATTGCGCTATAAAACGACAACCCCATCGAGTTTGGACTCGTTTGATTCGTCTTGACGATGACTTCCTTAAAGTTCTGGTTACAATATACAAATTAATTCATGATTAGAATTTGTGTGGTATGCTAAAAGTCTACAACTAAAAAGGGTAAAATAAAAAACTTTCTGCGAAAAAAAACCGACTTCCAAAAAAACACAAAAAAAAAACTAAAAAACTTTTTTTTTAAATACTTTCGGAAGTACTTTGTTTGTTTCATTGTCTGTTTGTTTTTTTTTTGTGTTTTTTTGGTAGTCGGTTTTTTTTCGCAGAAAGTTTTTTATTTCATACATTCATTGTTAACTATTTTGTTCATCGATTTGATATTTTTGGCTAGATAGTTAAACGATAAACAACACTACACACCATGGTGTAAACGCGGGGTTAGCCTATACTCGTACATGGAGAAAGAGAAGATCTGAATTTTATATCGACTACGACAAACACCCTCAGGGATAATAAATAACCAATATACGATACTACATTATTACAACGATATATTGGGACAACGATACGTGTGGCGATGCGCAACCATTGGGGTGCTTCAATTATTTTATAGAAATGAACTATGTATATGGTTTTATCATTTGGATGAAAACTGAAAACTAATCAACTTTGGGTGATCTTCTGCTTATATATTACTTATTATTCGATAAAGTCAAGATAAAATAAAAATAAACAAACTCGTCCAGCAATTATGCATCGCAGTCGCATCTATACGTAAGTGGTATTTTTACGGAGGTGTCCGTGTCCAGAGCTATGTCCGTAATTCGTCCTCATGGGCTTAACCGACTAGGAATCGATGGTGATATAATCATCCGTAGCCCTGGAACACAAAGGGCAAGGAAGAAACATGGATGAGTGTTAGTCAGTACAAGTCTGACACTCCCTTCCGCTCTGCCCAGAGCGGGAGAAGTAATTTGATGATTTCCCATTCGAAAAAAAAAAGGGTGAATTGGTGATATAATAAAAACATGTCTAACGTGTTAAATTGTTCCATCGTGCATCGACAGTAGATGCGGACAGACATGTCTTTCTTAGGAACGCCATTGTAGCTGTGATTACATGACCACATGCTTGGTCAATATAATTTGACCAATACCTTCAATGATGAATCCATACTATACATACTTTCATACTAATTATAAATGCGAAAGTAACTCTGTCTGTCTGTTTGCTACGTTTTCACGGCTAAACGGCTGATCGGATCATAATGAAATTTGGCAAGAATTTGACATGGCTATGTATTATTGCGCTAATAACTTAGGGGGATGAGCAATATTGCATTACATGGATATTATAGTCCATTTTCATCAATTGTTTGACAACTGACAATTGTCAATATACATGATGACATGATTAGAATTGAACAGCTATTTTATACTATTCGTCACCGACGTAAGTGGCCGTGCGGGTCAGCAGGCGCCCTTTTTGAAAAGGTGTTTGCAAGTTCGAATCCCAGCTCGAACATTTACTTTTTGTATTTATTTAGATTGTTTTAATGCTATTAGATTTCCAAAATTAATAACCATGGTTCGCGAGTTCGATCCCCTACCGGTTTCACTTTTTGTAACTAGGTTTGTTTTTTTTTTAAAGCTGTAAGATTTCTAAATAATGAATTAATTACCAAATAGTTCAACCATTCAAAGGATAGTTTGGTAATCATTAATTTTAAACTAAATTAACTAACGAGACACATGACTGTGATAACTTTCAAGCAAAAATAGTCTAAGCTGTGGTGGACAAAAAAAAGTTGTTAAATTCTGTTCCAGGGTTCTCTATTTATTTCAAGTCGAATAGGTCTACTTACTGAACATTATTGAAACAAACCTAACCTAACCTAACCCAATCACTTTTTTTTGTCCGCCACAGCTTTAACTACTTTTGTTTGGAAGGTATCACAGCCATGTGTCTCTGTGCCAAAGCAAACCAAATTCTGTCCCAGGGTTCACTATTTATTTCAAGACGAATAGGTCTACTTACGGAAAATTATTGAGATCAACCTAACCTAAGCCCAACCTAACTTAGGTTAGGTTAAGCATAGGTTAGGTTAGGTTTTTTTCCAAAAAAAATGAGTTTCCTCCTGACCAAAAAACTAAAGTAATTTTAAGCAAATTGCGAACCTAACGCGTACAAAGTCGCGGGTAACAGCTAGTATTAAATAAAAGAGAAATTTGATGACAATAGTAGACTTATTTATAAACAGAAATCACAACAAAACAAAGTAATTTTCACAAAAACGCAGTTCAATATTTGAGAGTCGCTCGGGTCAGACCTCAATAATTCTACAAGGTGACCCTAGGGTAATATTGATTGAATTAAGACACTGAACGCATCGTCACCCCCAGGCCTCTGTTTGTACTCGTATATATTATTAGCGAGCGATATATTAATTATTTACAGCTAACTTCGGATTGTGGCTTTACTCAATTTAGGCTGGGGTCACGTAGACAGCTTGTGGCCAAATTGCATTTTATTAAATGGTTCGCACATCTTTTTTCAGAAACTGTGTGCATATGTCAGTACATTTATTTGAGAGCTGAATAGTCTCGAGTGTAAAAAACACAGCCATGTGATCATAAAACCTTTATTGCAAACGTAGAAAAGATGGAGCGATTGTGTGAAGACTGATATGAAAGAGAAAGGAGTAAATGATGCCGTGACGTCTGACAGGGGAGACTGGAAGAAGAAAACGTGTTGCGCCGACCCCAAATAGAAAGGGATAAGGGCAGGAAGATGATGATGATGATTTACAAAATTATATTGTACCACTGTGTGTACATACATGACTGACTCCATATGAATAGAGACAATTTCACGATTCAGAGAACACTGCTTGGTATACGTATTGTGCACATTACTAAAAATGTTTCGGTCGCTTTGCATGCAATTTAGACCATCTCACAATATTAGAGACAGACTGCAATTTTGTGCGGACATCAAACGATGACACAAAATTAAATGTGAACATTTCATTCAAATTGTGACTTTGAGCGAGTTGTTTTTTTGTTTTTGTAGCAAGTCTAGAGGGAGCAATATGTTATACTTCACATTTACATTATGTGATTTACTGCGACCATAAAATTATCACAATTTAAGCTATTAATGCTAAACAACATCATTACTAGGTAAAACCTCATTATATCGATCTGTTGTTTTTTGTAGATCAAAGGTTAAATCGTATTTCAATCTAGGTACAGATAGCGGAACGTAGTTAAAATGTGTCAATGTCAACTTTCCTGCCGCGAGCTGTAACACACACATATTTTCAGGTGTCAATCGGTCTCAATCCATAATTGTACCTGCGCGGACGGCCGCCATTTTGGTTCAACTTACGTGCCGTGATCTGTACCTACCTTTAAGGAACCACTGACAAACTTTTTTCCTACTGTGATCGTATTCACCTCCATTTCTATCAGATCCTTTTTATTTTATTTTTATTTTTATTTAGAGGAACAGCAAACAGTTACATTATGAAAACTTACAACTAGTATAACAATATTTGCATTTTGCTAATAATGTGACCCACAACACTGACCACGAGTTATCATAATAATATATCCTTTTCCTGTTAGTCAGGGGATATGAAGTAATAAGGCTGAAATTATAGAATAAAATACTGTAAAACATTTGCCACCAATAATATTTTAACCAAGCTAGTTATTTACTGCGTTTAATTAATTTAACTTGACCAGACCATGACACACATGCATAAAATAATTAATATTATAAACACAATTGACCTAAATGCAACAAGCTCATTAGGCAAAGTCTGCAATTACTAGTACCAGCCTACAAGGCTAGCATGTCATCAAAGTAGTTTGCCTACATGGCACGACTAATTTGTAGTGAAACTATGTGCATTTGCATTGAGGCTGGCCGAGTGGGCGTTTCAAAGTTATTTACTAACTGCCTGGGGTTAGGAGTAACTCAATTACTGAATATATCATGGAATTGCGAGTACTGCGTACCTGACCTTTCTAATGAACATCACTAATATCAATATACCACCTGTACCTATATACCTAGTTTATGTAACTATGTATATACTCAACTACCTACTATTTTTGATATGTGATGCCAGCCACCGACGAATAGCGTTGATTGTCTCAATTCAGTCTATTCTAGTAATCTAAAGTATTGATTGCATTCTCTCTGAACCGAACAGTCCAAGTTCGGAATCAAGCTTTGGGTTGAAATCATGTTCATATTATACATATGTACTATTGAAATGTACTACATGCAGTTATACCTTACTTTGTAAAAATCGTGTAAATAAGCAGTCTTGATTTCTATGTTCTAGTAGTGTAAGTAATAATTAGCAATTTATATGGTTTTTCACAGCTGAAAATTGCATTTTCTAAGCACTCTATAAATCTTCATTAGTAGTAACACAACCATTTATACCAGGATTGAATAACATGAAAGAGGTTGTCCGTTTGGTAGTTTGTAGAGCACAAACCGTCACTTGCTATTTCTGTGTGTAATTATAAGCACAAGCTTGCTACATTTTATACTAGCCTAGTAGTTCCAAAATACATAAACATGGTATAATTAAACCAGTAACCTTAATTAACCTATTTAATGAGTGGGAAAACATGTGTATGTAATTAATTAATTGAAAAATTGTGGTTACAATATTACTTGATTCTGTGATCCCAATACAAAACGCAAAACGATCATTTATTAAGGCTTTTTAATTCTTATTTATCATGACATTTTTTAAATATTGCATTTTATAATAAAAAGTGTGTGTCTACTTAATACGCACGTAAGAAGTTATATTTCTTTGGCGTATAAAACTAAAATGTTGACTAGCTAACTTCAGAGTGTATATTGACTAGCTAATTTCAGGGTGTCGGTTTTTCGTGATGGTGTGTGCGCGCATCGTAAAAATTTAGTCTCGTCATTTTTCCCTAACGCGCCAAAAGAAGTATAACTTAAAAAAAGAACTTAACAGTGCAATAGGATAAGGACACAAAAACAAACAATGTTATCCACATCGCTCATCGCTCACACATCCTTCACAAAATGTCAAATAAAGATTCACTAGATAAAGTCACTCACATGACGTAACTGTGTCCAAACTGACAGTTAAAAAGGATCCAGTCAAAATGGGGTCTCCTTTGTGGTCTTCTACAAACAGACAGCAGAGGCAAGGGAATCGTGCGTCTATTTCACGGTGAAATACTTTAAACTCCGTTGTAAAACGTATACCTTCAGCGGACATCATGGATTGACACTGGCAAACTGGGAAACGACTTTTTTTTTGCATGAAAATTCATGTTTCACAGTAGGACTCAATGTAACGCACTCAAAACATTGTGCTGATGGGTGGATTGAATAGTAAGGGGGTCCTGAAAGTGTTTAAAGTATAAATCTTACATTAAAAACATGAATTAAAAAAAAAAATGTGAAAAAGTTGGAATTTTGACCCCCAATATCTCCGTAACTAGAAGGTTCCCAGGTATGGTCTAGATAAAAAAAATAATTGCACTGACGGGGAGAACAAGCGCCTTTCGGCTTCGTTAAGAGTCTGTATACACCCTTTATATCAATGTTTTATTGTGAACTACATAGTTGTTATGACTCAAAAGTACAATGCTTGTCGACGGAATGCCCAGCTACCGCTCATAATTATGGACCTTTATTGGAAAAAACTGGCCAAGTGCGAGTGGGACTCGCGCACGAAGGGTTCCGTACCATTATCTATACAACATTAGACAAAAGCGGCAAAGAAATCACGTTTGTTGTATGGTATGGTTGTTGTAATGTGTCGTTTATATATTTATTTTTAAAGTGAATATAGAACCAAATATTCTGTGAATATTTCAAGCTTTTACCTGTCGCCGTTATTAATATCGAGCAAAAAATCACGTTTGTTGTATGGGGGGCCCCCCCTTAAAATATTTATATATATTATATTATAAATATTTTATTATTCTGTTTTAATGTTTTGTTGTTATAGCGGCAACAGCAATACATCATCTGTGATAATTTCAACTGTCTAGCTATCACGGTTCATGCGATACAGCCTGGTAACAGACGGACACACAGACAAACAGACGGACGGACAGCGGAGTCTTAGGCTCCCGTTTTACCCTTTGGGTACGGAACCCTAAAAACGGATTTTGTTCTCTTCTGTTAAATGTTGTTTTTTTTTTAAATGTGATAGCCACTTACTTGTCTATTGAGAGCATAGAGAGGTCCTTTGTGCAGTCTCCTAGACAAAGGACCTGAGAGCATGTACAATCGAGGACACTCCCGCCTGATCACCACAAAGCTCATTTTTGCTTACACTCACAAGATGTAGCCCTCTTGCCGAGCGGGGCGCCTCCGCATGATTCAAGCGATTTTTTTTAACTGATCAGGCGGTAAAGGCCGCGACTGTACAAGTAAGTCTCGAGATCATACTATTTTATTATATTTATTTTTTACTATTTATGTACTCACAGTAAACAACACATGAGAATAACATTATAAAATATGAGTACAAAGGTACAAAGGTTTTATTTTATTTTATTCGGGGAACTTACAGTTAACATAGACAATGTTCTTAATAATGTTCTTAAACAATATGATTTTGAAAGGCCATTTACAAGTTTCCACAGATAAACACTTGAAACATTTGAAACAAAAAAGACAACAAACAAAAAAAACTACTACACTGCTACTAATCCTCTATGTTTGCTGTTATTTCAAACAATTTCTTTGTCCTTGACACTTAAATATAGAAAAACCCATGTCAAAAGGGACAATTAAAGCCTTCTTTAATATTTAACAGGAGCTGAAAATTACATGGATTGTTAAATATACCTAATTTTTTTTGAATGACGAAAGTAAGTAATGAAGTATTTTTCCGTTTATTCATATATATATACATATTTTTTAACATTTTTAAATATTTCTTAAAACAAACCATATAAAAACATTTAAAAATATAAAAAAATAGCGGTCCGCCGGTGTCGGGAACAGGGTCCAAGCTACCGGTGGTTAGGGCTCCAGAGACAGGAACCTCCTCACAATGCGAGCCGTATCGAGGAGTACTGCCTTCTGAATCAGGCCCTTGATCCAACCGCCTAAGGCGAGCTTCGAGAGATGGTCGTCGAGGCTCTTAGCCATAAGGCCATTGGCCGTCACGACAATCGTCACAATGATAGCCGAGTTCACATTCCACATGTCGACAACCTCGTGTGCCAAGTCGAGATATTTTATTTGTTTCTCTTTCTCAGCTTTCACGAGGTTCTCGTCATGCGGGATGGTGACATCGATTATCATTACGCGGCGCGCTGATCGGTCTATTACCACTATGTCAGGCTTATTGGCTACAATAGTCCTGTCAGTAATGATAGACCGATCCCAGTACAGCGTGACATGGTCTTTCTCGAGAACTGGGTCGGGCACATACTTGTAGTACGGTACCTCAGATTCCACAAGTTTATATTTCAAGGCAAGTTGCTGGTGAATAATCCTGGCTACTTGGTTGTGCCTGTGCAAGTACTCGCCGTTAGCCAGACGAGAACAACCAGAAATAATATGTCTAATGGACTCACCCGGACGGTGGCATGCCCGACACACGTCAACCGTCCCGTCCTTCATAATATATTTCCGGTAGTTGTTCGTCAACATAACTTCGTCCATAATCGCACAGACAAAACCTTCAGTTTCCCCAAAGAGGTCGCCGAAACGTAGCCAGGACACGGACGCTAGAAAATCTACATCGGGCCCATGAAGAGCCCGGTAGAAGCGCCCGTGAAGCTCCTTGCCTTGCCATACTTCTTTGCGGTCATCGGTAGTAAGTACTACAGGTTTGCGCCAGTTCTCTTTAGCCATGGATAGCGGGGTCAGTCCCTTGTCCACTGCGACCACATGTCGGTGCATACCCACATCGGTTTCTAAAAAATAATCTCTGAGACTGAACACCTCGCGGTTGTGGAGGGTCTTCGCATTTAAAAAGCCTCGACCTCCGCACTTCCGCGGGATGTACAGTCTCATCACTGATGATCGTGGGTGATGCATCCGGTTTGCCGTCCTGTCCAGGGTATCGAGTTCCGTCTGAGTCCATTTGAGTATGCCGAAAGAGTACATTAAAACCGGCATGACCCAACCGTTGAAGGCGCGCACCTTGTTCCCACCTGAAAGAAGGCTATTTAATACCTTCTTCAGGCGTCCAAAGAAGCGCTCCCTCAACGATTGCTTCATGTCAGTCACATTAATGCCCAACGCTTCCGACATACCCAAATGTAGTTTTTATTATTACCGTCGAAAAGAATTATTAATATTTTAATTTTCATCATCTACACCTTCTAGTTGGCTCCTTTTAATAAATGCTGATCTTTTAGTGCTACGGTTCCATACCTATTATCCGTCATTGAAACTACTAGATTACTTACAATAAGAGCTAATAATTTATATTTGGAAAATGACAATGATTACTAATCCGTAGGTTCTCATTCTAAAAGATGTAGAAACAAATATTAAGGTAGACTGATAGAGAATGCCTTTTGGCATTAAGTTCGCTTACAGTCCGCGAGCGAGCTCCGAGGAATCGGCAACACTAGCGTCAAGGTCGACACTAGTACTAGGAGAGTGCAGGGTATGGAGCGACGGTCAGGCGCGGCGCACACCGCCGGCTCCCTCAGCCACAGATTCCTTGGAGATCACGCGCGGACTGTGTGTACCAAATGAATAAATAAAAATTGGAAAGACTATAGTAGAATGACCCCAATTCTGACGTATATCGGTAAAGCAATTAAATATCCAATTACTATCAGTGTTGATATCTCAAATCAACAACAGATTAACAAATAAAATCTTGCTAATTAACGCTAACGAGGTAAATAGAGGTGCAATTAGTAGAATACAATCAGACCCGTTACACAGTTGGAATTCATATGACTGGTTCATTGGTTTAGTGGATGTAAATCATGATCTAGAATGTAAGGTCGCTGGTTCAATTCTAAGTTCAATTAGTGGTATATAATTTAGCATTGATGCTAATCATGTCAGGTCATGCTATACCTGAGCCTTTTACGCCACCTTGCTGATGATATTGGTGATGGTTATTTATTATTAAAATGTTTAATTGCTGTCTTTTGTACTCTTCAACCCCATTTTCCTAGCCTTTTCCCAACTAGATAATGGTCGGCTTCCAGTCTAACCGGAAGCAGCTAAATACCATCATTTTTCATTGAGTATATATATAGCATACGATACGCCTTGGTGAGACTGGTAGTCAGACTTTCAGGACCACTGTAACAACTGTCACATATCTACAAATGATAGCCGGGAGCAACGGCTTAACGTGCTTTCCGAGGCACGGAACCTACACTTCTACCTATGCTCTATAAAAAAAAGGTCCACGCGTAAATGAATAACGCAAGCTTAGCGTGGTCTTACATTTCCTGGCAATCTTAACCTAAGCTCAATTCAAAGAAACATTTAAAAGATAAAGATACTTTTAGATACAGCAATACCCTTTTTTTATTTTCAAGATGTATTGGTCAACATGACATCTCATCTATTTGCCTACAATATCCCGAAAATACGGCCCGATAAATATCAGCCAGAACTTGAGATAAACCCGACCTTTGTATCGTCGGCTAATAACAATAAAAACAAAAGCAATCGAAGGGAACCTTTTCACGCGATCCTACAAATCCTAGACCTATGTCTTGGAGTACTAGGAATAAAGTTTAGTGCCTTGGTTCTGTCGTAAGCTTGGGTCGGATTGCAAACGATAGGTTCTATATTTTATTGTTTTTGAGTTAGCTCGCACAGCAAAGAATAATTATGTTTTGTTGTATGTTCTGCACTAAATTGTTAGAAAAACGATACAATTTTTAGACTCAGTGGTTTTTTTAGGTGCCTTTTTTGTATATAAAAAAGCTAAGATCTTTTAAAGATTTTTGCGCTACTTCAAAGATATTTTTTAGGATGGCAAGCTTTTTGTTTGACGCTACTGACAATATACCAGGCTTGCTTTAGTCCTATTAAATACCGGATATGGAAGGACATGTAAGGACACGTCAGGTAACCCCATCAAACACACTTAATTATAAAATGCTGATCCTTGTGAACAAACAAGGGCGAAGTATATTTTAATGACCCCGACGTAAGGTGGGCAGTACCAGGATAACATAAATACGACAGGGACAGGTTAAAGGCTGTAGACACGCCATTAGGCAATCATTTTGCGGTTTGCGGATGATTTGAAAAGACACAAGGAAACGGGTGTGTTTTACACGAGGTAATGTGTTTTTTGAGGTGTTATTAAAGGAGGATAGAGGATTCTACGGCAAAATTCGAAAAAAAAAATTTTACTTTTTGTAAGAAAAAGGTTATCAAGAAAACATTGAGATTACTAAAAATGAACCATAACTTATTGTAATACTTACTGTAATAGTTGTTCATAAAATCAAAGAACTGAGTTTTGCTTTCCAGTTCTAATGTATTTAATGGCTCTGGAAGCAATTTTACTAGTAAACGCCAAAGCATAAAAGGGCTTCTTAATGGTATGACAATTACTTATTGTATATGAAAATTATGAGTCAAGACGTGTGGGCTTCATCTATTTCGAAATTCCACTACATAAACTTGTAGATTACAAAGCACCTACTTTAAACTTTGTAAAGTGCCACAATACAAAGTTATGAGGGAACATAAACTGTCATACTCCAGCCACTTCCGCCTCATCCCAAACTTGTCTTAATGTAGATCTTGTGAGGATTGTTTGAAGTACTATTGAACAAAGTGTTTGGTGTACACGTAAAGTTTTCACTACACTTTATTTAAATTGAGTGCTTTACATTTTTTACTCTGAAGACACACCAATGGCCCGGGGCTGCGGGACTGTTCCGGGGCTGCGGGACTGTTCCGGGGCTGCGGGAGTGTTCGAAAGAGATGCCGCGGCCTTGGAACACATAGGGCAAGGAAGGAACATGGATGGGTTTTAGTCAGTACAAGTCTGACACTCCCTTCTGCTCCGCCCAGAGCGGGAGGGTAAATTTGATGACTTCCAATCCGAAAAAAAAGAAACACTAATGGCCGTTTTTATTTACTCTAATTAAATAAAATCGCACGGTTGGATTATATTTTGTGCAGGTATAAGTTGGCTAGTGAAATCAAGCATAAGGCAATTATGCTTCAATAATGAATTACAAATGCAAATGACTTATGGAATAGTACGAGTATCTACATCGATGCCAATTCCAGTGATTAAAAAAGTCAAGTCGCCCATCGTCTTTGCTCAACTATTTTACTACCGTTTCCGTGTTCATTTGGTATTGTAAATCTGTCAGAAACACACAATAATGAGACCACCGAACAATTTGTAAGTTAGTAGACTTAGGGCCTAGTAGGTACTGTTTGCAAGTTAGCTACCTGTACACCAATCTCTTTCTTGGACTGTACATCGTAGTCCTACGCATACGGGAAGTCCTCTCACTCACGCACGTGGAATACTGATCAGACTACAGTTCACCATTTATAACCACTGCGATAACCATCCGACTTCGGAAATCTGGTTGGTTCCTGAAATAATGGTGCAGGGTTACTGTAAGATGTAAGGGTAATTAATATTAATTGCTGTTTGAGGGAATCATGATCAGCGATCTTAGTAATGTCAGGTGCTAGTTTCTTGTATACTAAAATCAACACATTGGGAAAACCTATTTTAGTAGCCGAGTGTGTTATAGAAATCATACTCTTCAAGGATTTTGAAGAAGCAATAATACAAAAATATAAACTTTAATAGTCATTACTCGTGCAATCCCCGAAAGGCAGCAAATTCTACAACTTTAAGTATTAGGGAGCGAGCCTTTGGGAAACTTCTGATGGATTACCTTATTACACTTTGGATATCGAACCCGTGATCTTATGCTCAGCAGTAGCAGTTGCTACACTTGACCAACGAGGCAGTAATTAGCAATAACTTGGACCCATTTTGTCGAGATATGGCATATCCAAACCTCATTCCTTTTGCGTATGTAAACCTAATAAAAAACAAAACAACGTTCATTAATTCCATCCACCCACATCTCCCTAATAAAAAATAAAACAATTGTTTCCAAATAACTGGATGTAAACAATTGAGTTTTATACAAAATTGTATAATTACCCGGCCACAGTAATTGGAAAACAACGAAAACAACGGATACCGAGCCACCGAGCCGCGAACATTACGTGCGAGAAACAGACACTTGTTTGATAACAGAATGGACGGGAAATTGCGTCTTTCGGCCCTTTCGTTCAGGTAGATAGATCAAGCAAAATAGCTTGTTTATTTTCTAAATGTTATTTAACAGGGCACGACTGATTTATTTATCTTGAATTAAAATTTCCCCATTATTCCCTGAAGGGTTTGGGAGAGGGGTAAACTAAAATCATTTTTAGAATACCTAAAGGGTAAAAACGGGATCCTATTACTAAGACTCCACCGTCCGTCTGTCTGTCTATCTGGCTGTCGGTCACCAGGCTGTATTTATGAACCATGATAGCTAGACAGTTGAAATTTTCACAGATGATGTATTTCTGTTTCCGCTATAACAACAAATAATAAAAATATAAATTATTTAATAATTAAAGGGGGCTCCAATATAAGAAATGTGTTTTTTTTTCGGTTAATGGTACGGAACCCTTCGTGCGCGAGTCCAACTCATACTTTGCCGGTTTTTGATAGTTTGTACCACTTATGAGATGGAAATACTAAAACTGCTGTAATGTAGTTACTTGTTCCTTTCTTTTTATTCGAAAAGATCATCTCTGTTATGCATTTATTTATATTATATTGTTAGGAAGAAATGAGGTTTTACGTAGCACATTTTAGTTCTATGGCAAAGAGTGACAACTTCAAATTGTCTCTGGTCGCGGGAGACTTTTGTTAGGAATATCGCTCAAAGGGCTGTAAGATTCATTATTTCATATTTAGTGTACTTACTCGCTATTTTTGTAAACAATTACGTGTTAATTGAATTCGTTATGATTTGTGACAGTTTAGGTTAGTTTCAGTGATTGATATTTTGTTCCAAGTTAGTAGAATAAACGGTTGTATTAATTATTTTGTGTACCTCGTTTTCTTTTTTAAAAATTTTCGCTTTTGTTTGCTAAATATATATATATTTCTTCTGACCTCATCCCAATTTATTTAGGGTCGGCATGTATTCTTATTCCATACTTCTCTATTACTCGTCATCTCATCGGACACCGCTCTGCTATTTCAATGTCATACACATATACTGAGGCTAAGATGATACTGAGCTTGTGTTTTACTTCAAACTTTATATTTGACTCTTATTGCATATTTGTAATTTTACAGTTACACAACAGGGTCATGGATAATGCTAAGTCAAAAACACGTCAATAGTTTTATTTCTTTTTTGTGCAAGAAACCATCAATTTCGTGAGAGGGAGAGAACCTACCGTCCCAGCCGTCACGGGAGACGCCCCGGGCGTCTGGGGGCACGTGGTGGCTTCCGGCCACCGTAAACGCGGACCTGTGGATGGTGAGTAATGGGCTAGCTCGCCGTCCGTCCGTCGACGACAGGCCGTGTTGACGGTGCGTTCGTGTTCCACGCGCGCCTCAAAGAGATTTCAGCAAACAGGGAGGGGCCCGCAAGGGCCGATGCCTGCCAGGCCTGTGGGACTGTTCGAAAGAGATACCGCGGCCCTGGAACACAAAGGGCAAGAACATGGATGGGTTTTAGTCAATACAAGTCTGACACTCCCTTCCGCTTTGCCCAGAGCGGGAGAAGTCATTTGATGATTTCCCATACGAAAAAAAAGAAACCATCAATAGTCCCATTAAACTTGAATAAATCTCTGATGATGATAAAATACTTGAGCCGTGAACTTACATAACCTTCGTTACAGTCCATTATTACTCCATTATGATCGCTATTAGACCAACGAGTCGAGAAAATATGGATAACATGATTTCAAATAGGATTGGTCGGTGAATGTTGTACGTCATGCAGAGCTAATTATTGGGAACAAGCCAAACAAAATGCTATTGATAGTAAATATTATTTGTTCGAGTGTATGGGCTCCTGGTCCTAACGGGCCAATGATTTGTGATTAGGATTAGTAAAACGATTGTTTGGTGGCTCTATTGGTTAGTACATTATTTGCTGAATTGAAAATGGCGTTACGAGGAAATGCGGGTGGTCTTTTCTTCATACAAACGCTCTCGTTTGGTTTATGACTAAAGCTATGATTTTGTACAGTTAAATAAATATCAACCTCTTCTATGTCCCTATGTGTTCCTTTTTGATGATACATAATCTGTATAAACACTAGAAACTTTACAAAATGCTCAAAATTGCCTATTCGAACCTCTGTCAACAGATGCCTAGTTTGACTACTATTAATGAGAAACGAAAAACATGGGGACACAGTATATATCCTTCTTATTCAGTTTATGAAATATCTTTTGAACTGGTCGAATATTGAAGTAATACTTGTCGGATCTGCAAGTTGTCTTTATCGCATCAAATCGCATCGCATAAAAACAAATTTCAAAAAATATTGGCTTACTAAAGGAATCAAAATTTCTTGTAAAAATAAAAGATTAGAAAAAATACTTTCACTTAGAACAAATAACCCTTTAATTAAACAAAATTATAAAATATATGAAAAGACTTTAAAAAGAATTGTAAACAAGGCTAAAAAACTACAGTACATAAATAAATTATTAAAATCTAACAATAAAGTAAAAACGATGTGGAAAATTATAAACGAAAGAACGAATAAAAACGTAAAAAAAGCCAAAAGCAACATATCACTGCACTTAAATGACAATGTTATCACGGAACCTAAACAAATTGCAAATATGTTTAATGACTTCTTTGCATCTATCGGGGCAGGGAATGCCCAAGCCCCCGGTAAGTCGCCGCGAGGAACTTCAACTTTTAACCCCACAGAAAACACCATGTTCCTTAGCACAGTAGATCCAGCGGAAATAAATACATTGTTAAAAAGTCTCAAAAATAAAAACAGCTATGGAATAGATGAACTACCACCAACCCTAGTAAAACAATGCGCACACGAGCTTACCCTACCATTTTACTTGCTAGTCAATCAATCTTTTGAAGAAGGAAGATTTCCGGACTACCTAAAGAAAGCTATAATCAAACCAGTTCACAAAAAAGACTTAAAAACTGACCCTACAAATTACCGTCCTATAGCACTCTTACCTACCGCCTCCAAGATATTTGAGAAAGCGATGTGCAATCGTGTCTATTCGTTCTGCGAAAAATACAAAATTTTTAACGAATCTCAGAACGGTTTCCGGAAAAATTGCTCTACCGTCCTAGTATATAAATTTATCCAGGAAGCCATTAATATAATTAATAAAAAAAGTATGCTGTAGGTATACTGTTGGATATGACGAAGGCGTACGACAAAGTGCAATATGATATCTTACTTAATAAGTTACAAGGAATAGGGATCCGCGGAAAAATTCACGAATGGTTTCAATCATATTTGGAAAATAGAGAACACCAAGTCGAAGTTGAATACTACAATGAACACACAAAGGAAATACAACATATTCGGTCGGACAGCAAACAAATGAACGCCTCAATTCCCCAAGGGAGTGTAATTGGATGTTTCCTATTTATCATCTATATAAACGACCTCCCAAAAATCATTAATGAGTCATGTGTTCTATTTGCTGACGATATCTCAGTTCTAACCTCATGCCAAAACAATAATAACTTAACTGAAAAACTTACAGAAATTCTAAACAAAATAACAACTTGGATGACAGAACACAACCTAGAGCCTAATTTTAATAAAACCAAAATCATGTCTTTCCACCCTCGCCAAAAAAGCCCCTTAGATATAAAATTCATTTATATTGACAGAAATATAGAAACAGTTCAAGAATTCACCCTACTCGGTCTATCTATAGATTCAAATCTAAATTGGAAATCGCATATCAAAAAAATTAGATCTAAACTATCAAAATTTGCTTATGCCCTTCGAGAAATTAAAAAAACAACAAACCTCCAAACAGCTTTAGTTACCTATTATGCCTATGCATACGCATGGTTAAACTATGGCGTTATACTATGGGGAAACAGTACACACGCACCTACACTCTTCACACTGCAAAAACGACTGATTAGAATACTAGCTAACTTAGAAGACACAGACAGCTGCAAACCACATTTCCAAGAACATAAACTTTTAACCCTTCCCTCTATATATATCTTGGAAATGTGCAAATTCGTAAGAAACAACCAACAATTATACACTACACGAGAAGACATACAAACTAGATTTACACTACGACACAAAAATAGGTTAAACCTACCCGGTTCTAAGCTGAAAATACACTCAACAAGCGCTTTAGTAATGTCAATAAAAATTTACAATAAATTACCTGAAACAATTAAAAATGAAAAAAAATATACAATATTTGTCAATAAATTGAAACATCTTCTAATTTTAAAATGTTACTATACTGTTAACGAGTATCTAAGTGAAAATGTGAAATAGATAAATAATATAATTATAGAAAATTCATAAATGTAATAAATAAAATAGCCCTCTTCCACTATCCTATTTTGCTGTGCCCGTCAGGGTCCACAATGATCCAAAGCAATTGTATTGTAATATATTATAAGTACCTACCACCTAAGCTCACATTGTGGGACGCAATAAATATATTGAGTATTGAGTATTGAGTATTGAGTATTGAAATCGCGTTTGCAGAGTGACAGCGATGGTTTCTTCAAATACCTACAGCATTTCCTCTTAATGTACGCTATAGTAGACTTACAGGTATCTTATAGCATATTAGTACCAGGGCTACAAATTCCAATATCGTGGGGCAACGTTTTTAAAAACAAAAAAAAAAAAAACCAATATCTTAATCTATTTTTGCATGCGAGACCCGTAATTATTTGAGCAGACATGAGAAACGCATAAGATATCCTATAAACTGGAGCGAAACTGTAATTCATGTAGATTATAGATGGTAACCAATATTTCTTTTGTCCGACTACGTCAACATTTTCATTTCCAGTGCTTGTATTCAATGTTCTATCGTAGTTATAAGATAACTAGCTTATGCCCGTGACATCACCCGCGTGGAGACGATAATTGTCCCACTTCTCAAAAAGTATCATGTGTTAATTCAGGTTGTAAACTATCTGCGTGTTAAATTTCATTCAAATCCGTTCCGTAGTTTTTACGTGAAAGAGTAACAAACATCCATACATCCATCCTCACAAACTCGCATTTATAATATTACTAGCGACCCGCCCCGGCTTCACATAGGTGCAAAGTAGATATAAACCTTCCTCTTGAATCTCTCTATCTATAAAAAAACCCGCGTCACGTAGTTTTAAAGATCTAAGCATTCATAGGGACGGGAGTGATAGTGAAGTAGAATTTAAAAATAACTTTATTCAATTACTAAACTATTAAGATAAAAAAACAAGCTGTAATCTTATCGTTATCACCGCAGCTTCTTATACCTAACAAAATTGGTAAAACATTTTGACCCTGTGAAATAAACGAGCATTTTCAAAAAGGTCAACCGTACTTAGTCGCCTACCCTCCACGTCCAATAAATGGAATCAAAATATTGACACGCTTATGACGAACTTTCCTAATCTAATTCTATTGCTTATCTGGCCTATTTACAATGGACCACTCACTATATTAAAACTATGTTAATTTATGTTAATTTCACGTCCAAACAGTTCATGAGCCATTCGGGATTTGTGTTTATGCGTACTGAATTATAATTTGTATTTTTGGTACAAGCAACGTGAATTTTCACACTAGCGTAGTTCCTTGTCACATTTTTCTTAGCGTATGAGTTAACTACTTAGCGTCAAGAGGATCGTTGTTGAAGTTGATGGAGAAAAGTCCGACAACCAGTCTTACCAAGGGGTATAGTGCTGTCAAAAATTGAGTTATGATGGTCTGATAGGCAGTCGCTCCTTGCAAAATATTGGTATTCAGCTGTATCCGGTTTTATTACACCGACCTTAACATATTTGGGAAAAGGCTAGGCAAATATGATCAAGTGGGCCTTTGGCTAGTTTTCTATTAAATATCTAGCATAAACATGACATTGGCAGTTGCAGGTCTACATATATTTACTTCGTCAATACAACCAAATTAAGCCGCTAAAGTTCACATAACAATGATTTACAACCACCTCGTTGGTCTAGTGGTCGCAAGCACGACTGCTGAGAATGAGGTCCTGGAGACGATTCTCGGGTCGAGCAAAGTGTTATTGGGTTATTCTATTAGAAATTTTTCAGTAGCGACCACGGAGTCTGGATTTGTGCCCGGTTGAATGGCAATAGTCTTGAAATGTAGGAGTTCTATTAGGTACTTCTCTGCCTAACCCTTCGGGGATTACAGACGTGATGTTCTGCTAAAGTCTAAAATAGTTCTGACGTCTATTTTACCTAAAGCTACACAATAAATAGCTTGAATCTTGAATTCTGATAACTTCAATTGACCTTCCCATCTCAATTTCCTGAATTTGATATATCTCTCCGTTACTAAATGTTAGACAAACTATCCTGTAGGATGGAATACTCAATCTTGTGTGAAGGACCAACATCATCACTTCAAGCCGGGATTATAACCGGAGATTAATTCTAACACCTGATTGGCTGATATCTACTCCCGGTGTCTGAAATGAAACTGATTGATGCGTCAAAATTAAACGTTTGGGATTGGTTGGATAAACTTATCAACAGCCAATGGCATCACTTGACCGGCGTTTAATTTTGACTCATTGATTATTTTAATTCTAGAAAGACACTATAGTCTAAGGCCCCCCTTTTTTTTTTCGCATGTGATATCATCAAATGACTTCTCTCGATCTGGGCAGAGCGGAAGGGAGTGTCAGACTTGTACTGACTAAAACCCATCCATTTTCCTTCCTTGCCCTTTGTGTTCCAGGGCCGCGGTGTCTCTTTCGAGCCGTCCCGCAGCCCAGTCTCACATGTGATTGCGTCAAACGACACGCGTCTTTTGTTCCTTCGGCTTAGCACCGTTTTCCAATTATCTTTTCTGCACACATTGTCGCAAGACAAGCGTAACCCGTGGCCAACAGGACCAATGAGCTGATGAAGTGAACCACTTTCCAAATGAGTGATTTTAATAGTATTACGTGTTTTCACGAACAAAATTTAATTTGCGAAACTTAGTGATAAGGGTTTCCATGTGGTTAGTCTCAAGTCGGATTAAATTAAACTGACAACTGACTCTGATAGCTTGACACGCTCCAGCAAGAATTAGTAGTTAATTGATTGGATTCTACAGTCACTTTTTAGAGTTCCGTACCCAAAGGTAAAAACGGGACCCTATTACTAAGACTCCACTGCCCGTCTGTCTGTCTGGCTAAACCACCAGGCTGTATCTCATGAACCGTGATAGGTAGACAGTTGAACGGCGACAGGTAGACGCTTGAAATATTCACAGAATATTTAGTTGTATATTCACTTTAAAAATAAATTAAAATAAAATAAATATTTAAGGGATTTTCACGAAGGGATTTGATGATGTATTTCTGTTGCCGGTATAACAATAAATACTAAAAACAGTATAAATGAAATATTTAAGGAGGGCTCTTAAGGAGGCTTCAGTTTGCACATGATTATTGAAAGCAAAGATAGAGGTTTTTTCTGTTTGCGCTACAGCAATTCAGCCTATCGCAGTCATATGCTTGACATGGACTTCCCAAGCTGCCTCAGCTGCCTCGCAACGCAAGCTGCTGGTCCTTCAACAGAAGTAACCGACCCCCTGCTAATTTACCCTGCTTACTCTGCAAGCTATATTTTATTATGGGAGATCAAAACACTTTAAATAACTTGTATATATTTAAATTTTATTTTATTTTATTTTTTACATTTTAGGAAAGCATACAGACTAATAACGTAATAGTAACGAAAATATAAAACTAGGTTGCTAATTACAAGCTTCCACAAATAAAAAAAAATAAAAAAATCGTCTTTATGTAGTCTTCATGTCTTCACAGTCCCACCATCATATCCTGCACTCCACCATCTAACTACTTCTTGATTCTCTCTCACACACTTTTACTCTAACACACTCAATACTGTCCTCCCCACATCCTAAAATACGTCTTTTGTTTCAGTAAAGCTACTTAAATATAAATGTTTTAAAATAAATCACTAATTTATAACGAGTTTCTATAAATATAATTAATTTAGATAAACTTATATTCATTCATATTGCTCGCTAGAACTTAAATTAATATAGTTTTAGTTGTACAAAGTAACTTATTAAAATTTCGATTACTATAAAGTGAATTCATCGTAATATGTTAATTAGATTGATGAACTTTTTGAGAATTCGGGAAAAAAAAAATAGTATATTTTAAATTTATCAGAATTGTCTACGTCAAAAGTGTTCGAGTAACTAAATAAATTGGTATTTTTTTGTCGCCCTGAAGTTTAAATGTGTATGTTTGTTTGTTAAATTTCACGCCTGAATGGCTGTACCGATTTTGATACGTGTCATTCCTCTACTTGGGACATAGTAAAATATTTATCCCGGTAGTACTGCCGTGCTAAGTTAAAAAGCGGTATCTTAAAAAAAATGATTGGCATCGGATAGCTTAAATAAATACGCACCTAATGAACTAAGCCAAATAGCAGTATCTTTGTATTTTAAAACATAAAATATTCTAATAAGCAAAAAACAATCCGTAATGTGTACCAAACTATATTTATAAAACTTAAATTTTCTCAAAACTGGTTTTCCTTGAGATACCGCTTTTGCGTTTAGCACGGCAGAGTAGGTATGTTTCCGTGTCATAATTTTTGACTTCCATGCGAGCGAAGCCAAAAGCTACTGAAATATATTTTTTAATTCTGTCCAACGCAGAAACCCTACAAATAATACGCAAAAATGCACTCAGCTTTATCACTCCAACTGTTTTGCACATAACATATTCTTTCACTAAAATATTTCCTGAAAACTACCGCAGCATACATCAAATTAAATATCCCAACGCGTTTGAATGTTGCAACATTTGAAATATCTCTCTGGCGCTATATCGGGCGGACGCGCTGCGCTCACGAATGATCGACTTTCCAAAGTACAAACTCCTGGTACAGAATTTTTCTAGATTTCATTTTCTTTAAAAGAAACTCCATTGAATGGAGTCACGTGTTGAAAACATTAGTTTATTTCGATTGAATAAAAACGAAAACTGTTTTCTGTTTGTGCGAAATGTATTTGGAAGTTGGTTTAGTGTTTAGAATACTTTTATTGAAATTGTATTGTATCGCTGCTGCGTTCGATTGGGTTTCAGATATTTTTGGTGGTCTAAATATTTTTCATAAACATTCTTACTTTATTTGGATGGTAGTTTTTAAAAGGGAGTGGTATCTGCGAATTGAATTCGAAATGGTCGAAAGAGATGAAATACTTCTGTGATCTGAAAACAAATGCATTCTCATCTGAGCCACAACACCAGAACACCCGTTTTTTTTTCGGATTGGAAATCATCAAATGTACATATTCTCCCGCTCTGGGCAGAGCGGAAGGGAGTGTCAGAATTGTATTGACTAAAACCCATCCATGTTCCTTCCTTGCCCTTTGTGTTCCAGGGCCGCGGTATCTCTTTCGAACAGTCCCGCAGCCCTGGCAGGCATCGGCCCTTGCGGGCCCCTCCCTGTTTGCGTGACATCTCTTTGAGGCGCGCGTGGAACACGAACGCGCCGTCAACACGGCCTGTCGTCAAAAGACGGACGGACGGTGAGCTAGCCCTATACTCACCGTCCACAGGTCCGCGTCTACGGTGCTGGAAGCCATCAAGTGACCCCCGACGCCCAGTGCATCTCCCGTGGTGGCTGGGACGAGAGGTTCTCTCCCTCTCACGCTCCGCCACCTCCTTCGCTGGCATGACTGCTTCGCAGAAGGAGGTGACGGCGTCCCAATATGAAAATATCCTTGTCACAGCATTAGGCCGAGTCCTTGCTATCACGACGTACCATTTAGTATGGCGTCGCACAAAAAGTATTCCTGCACGCACTTCCTATGTTCCTCGCCTCACTTTAACAACACTAATGCAAATCTTTACATTCTTTCTTCAGCACGAAACATGACAAACAAAAACGATTCATAAGTAAACATAAAATCGGCCCGTGTTCACATACAAAGCTAAAAGACCGGTCAAGTGCGAGTCGGAAAAAATAAAGGGCATGCAATGGAGCATTCTAAACCATCGTAGTAGATCAAAAATAAACTAAAGGGGACTCCCCTTTAATTTATGTTTGTTATTTGTTGGTAAAGCAGTAACAGAAATACACAATCTGTGAAAATTTCAACTATCTGCCTATTACGAATCATGGATACAGCCCGCTGACAAACAGACGCACGGACGGACGGAGAGCAGAAGCTTAGTAATAAGGGTCTCATTGGTTACACTTTGGGTACGGAACCCTAAAGAGTAACACAACCGTTCCACCGTCGACTATTAGCGGAGAGCAATTTGAGCTAGCTATTAGAAACGAGTTGTTTTTAACTGTTTGTTAGTGTGTAGCTTAACTAGTGGAGATAGAGTTCTCATCAACAATCATCGATTAAGTAACAACTATTATTTTACTGACACGGTACTATATGTATCTATTGTGTTCTTAAATTGTTCATTATTCTTTTACTCTGGACGCTCTTAACGTGCACATCGTTCTCACATATATGTATGATCTCAACATGAATGATGTAACCAAGATTTTGTAACAATACTTTGATTGAAAAGACTGTCCATGGAGTTTCTTGCCCATTCTTCTCCATAGAAATCTACGCTTTGGAATGGGCAACTACAGTACTTTCATAAGTTATTATGCCTTGTGTCTGTGACTGTAGCTTAGCCTTCTTTGTTTTCCTGACATTCAAAAGTGCCTGTAATGGTCTAATTGAAATAAATGCTTTTGACTTTGAGTTTGTCAGTTTATCATCATCATATCAGCCCGGAATCACCCCCTGCTAGGTATAGGCATCCCCTTTCTTTTTCCACACTTCCCAGTTCTGTGCATCCTTCGTTCTGGTGTTTCACGCGCTTTCGTCAATCCAACCAGCTTTAGGACGACCCCGGTTTCTTTGCCTAACCTTAACCACAATATCTGACTTTTCTTACGCAATATTTAGAAACTATTTTCGCATGAAATAGTGATAGCGACTTCGAAAAAAAATCTATTTCAAAGTTATATGGTTTCGAAAAGATTACGTTCTTAACACTTTCAATGGTTTCGGTGAAAATCGCTTTTGAATCTTACACAATAATATACGTCTCAAGAGCTAGAAAATTGTTGAAAGGCAGTCGCTTCCTCCTTAGCTGTTGAACAGGGTACGAAGTTGGCCCAACATTTGATTAGAGTCTATATTTGTGTTGCATGTCACGGAAGCTATCGCGTGTTTCAGTTAAAATAATTTATTCCTTCTTTATGCGGGGTTTCAGTTAATTTATAACATTACATAAAGTTCGCACTTTACTATTTATTAGAAGCGTGTTACGTGTGACGTAAGCCGAAGGTTGTATGAGGGTTATGTTTTTATTGTTACGATGTAAGCTAATTTTATGTAAGTAAACAATTTCCTGTAAAAACCTGTGTGAAGTATGGAGCTATGGTGGGTCTTAGCTTAACCTTGTTTTATGGGAGTTATTTGTAAATTCTACGAGTACATGTTGACTATTAAGTTAGTGTTCGTAGGCACGACTGAAGCTGTATGAAGTTTGGGATTCAATTCCTAAAATATTATTTGGTTATCCCAACAGGAATTTCTGAAAAACCCGGAGTTTATATTTATTAGAAGTTGATGGCGATATGCTCGTCCCCTAATTCATGGAGCTCAAACATAACTGGCGAAATGGAGGTGTAATATTGCTCCTACCGGTTGTAGTGTTGTTCCAAAGGAGCTCGTGGCTACATAATAACAGCCGCTCGAGTCGATTTTCTGGTTAAACCGCGGTTGCCTGGGTCAGTCCGTGGATGGGTGACCACACATGACATACCGAGTTTCTTTGGTACCTCGGAAAGCGCGTTAAGCCGCTGGTCCCGGCTATCAATTGTAGATCTTTGACAGTCTTTAAGTAAGCAGTAGCCCGAAAGTCTGAAAACCAGTCTTACCAAGAGTTATTGCAGTACCAAGTACTAACTGGATTGTGGAGGTCAGATAGGCAGTCGCTCCATGTTGTACTGATATTCAGCTGCATCCGGTTAGACTGGAAGCCGACCCCAACATAGTTGGGAAAAGCCTAGGCAGATAATGAGGTTATAGGGTTGTTATTTTGTTTACAATGCAACATAATATTGCAAATAACATTGAAAACATGTAATTAGAACCTCTATCCATTTGAAATCAAATAAACAAGTCAAGCCCCAAAATTCCCAGTTAATTGAATACAGCACATTAATAAGTCCGGCTCCCCGTGAACGGAGCTCAGTTCACGTTTGCCTTATGATTAATTCAGAGCTACTAAAAGTGTAGCCGATAGCCGCTGCGGCTGGCGTGGCAGCCTTGCAGTGGCCATGGCGCTTCAATATTAAAATGGCGATCAAAAGTCGGTCGACTACTGTTCCCTTTACCTTAACGGTTATTTGAATTACTTAGTAAAAGCCGTCGATTATGGAAAATTGGAACGCGGAAAGGGCAAAAAAGCTCAGAATGTCATACAGATACATCAAGCTTCATCAAGATTATCAACTCTATCGCAAAAGTCTTAGATTCAAGGTTGATTGGAAAAATTTGTCAGTTTCGGATAGCTTGATATCCTGGCGTCTGTACATTCTTTTACAACATTTTTTCTTTAATAAAGCCAGCCCGTAGTAAATACTAAACAATTTTTCAGCTGTCATGTGGCTCATGCCGTTCGGCAACCTTCGGCATCTACCAACGCTGAATGATGTTCGAGTCGGCTCGGCACATATTGAGCTAAACCGAGTGGTTTATCCCGAAAGTTTATCGTCTCCACATATTTGATTCTGCCACCCGGTTCTGTCATATTATCATGCCTACTTGAACATTTTTGTGTAACACCACTTAGGCACGACATTTTCAAAAGGAAAGCTGGCTTAGTTTCCTAAAAAAGTAACAGAATTTTATCCTGAAAAAACTGACATGGTACAGTTCTATTTTACAAAATTTCTACACAATGTATATTGTTTCGAAATAAATTACTTATGACTTATGACCTTCATTTTGTTTTGTGAACTAGAATTAGTATTAAATATTTCGGGCTAAAAAACATACTAACCACCCGTCAACGACTTTACACGCCCCGAATTAACACCTTGAGCCATTCTTGGAAAACGTACTGATCTTATCAGTATAAATAAAGTGGTTTCTAATAAAAATTTGGTAATATTAACGCGATCACAAACATTTTAGTTTTATGGTTAAATTGGGTGTTGTAATAACTTCGCGCGCTTCTTCTTCTTCATGTAAATTTCGTGTTCGTTAGTAGCTCATTTGATCTCATCCAAGTAAACTAGATTTTACAAAAAGAAAGCCACCTAACTATGTTGAGGTCGACTTCCAGTCTTACCGGATGCAGCTGAATATCAGTATTACATAGAGCGACTGCCTATCTGAACTCTATAACCCAGTTAGTACTGGGTAATCCGATCACGATACTCCTTGGTAAGACTGGCTATCAGACTTACGGGCCACTGATTACTGACTTTTTCCTTTAGATCAACCTCTTCCTGAAACTGACCGCTCAAGTGAATCTGTCTATATTTTCGTCCACAACTGCATCTAGGCTTCTCTTGATTCTGCACAGCACCTTGCTTTTTACCTTCCGCAGTCTGTCCACCTTTTGAAAGGTCGTCAGTAGATCTAGCCAACACGTACCCAAAAAAACTATAAGAGAATTGAGCTAATTAATACGCGGTCTTCACTTAAGGCCTCGTTTGCTCCAACAGCCAACCGACCTTCGACGAACATGACCGGCCCACTACCACTTCAGCTTGCTAACCCGGGGAGCTATATCAGTAATTCCAGCTACGCCCGGGTACTATGCCTAATATGGCTGGGGAACTAGGTCACGATCAATTTGTAAGTGTTACCCAGTTAGCAATACGCAGATGGAGGGTAACTCAAACAAGAGGGTAATCCTTTAGTTGTTTGTAACGACACGTACGGACGGCGATGGAATGGTTTACCCAGCACAAACAATAAAACGTTTAAATATTACTAGCTTCTATTTTTAGATTGGGAAATGTTTCTCTAACAATTGTTTTGCTTTTCCATTACCATTCACATAATCCCTCTTCAGGTGTTGAAAGAGAATGTGTCCTTGTAGCTGGCTGTTCTTCATGAATAAAATTCTGTTATTTGTATCACTCTCTCGTCTCACATAAAAAAACAAAACAACGTTGCTAAACTGCCTCTAAAGAAAAAGATTTGGTTGCACTATAAGACAGTCACAGCCAGAAGGCGTCGCGGCAGACTTCGTAGAAGATGTCGGGACAAGCTGGATAAAGCCAACGACCAGTAGCCCACATTAGCCTTGGATCGAAACAACTGGAAGTCATGGGGAGAGGCCTTTGCCCAGCAGTGGGATAATGCAGGTTAACAGTATCAGTATCAATATATAAGACAGTCTTGGCAAGTGACAATACTGTCGCCCAAAACGCACTCTTCTCCAAAACAAACACAGACGCAAACAAAATCACATAAAATTCCAACTGCAATCTTCCCGTCCACCTAGATATCTTCACGATTCGCCTAAACAAATAGACCACTTGATCGAAGCTTTGACCGAAAACACAAGAATGTGCACCCAATAAAAGTTTTAATAAAAGACGTCCGGATTTCAGTGCGATGCGCGATGTGCGATGCCAAATACTTATTCAGCTGCATGGCACCACAATTTGTACCACTGTCAGTTGTGTGCAGCCGGAATCTGGCATGCCAATATCGATAGTTTTTCCTCACACAATTTATATATATGTACCAGTTTTCGGTTTTATTGCGGTCATATTTTTTAAGAATTGTTGCTGTATTTACATACGGGTTAAATGGGCGTTTAAATAAAATAAAATTCGTGGTTTATATTTATCATTCGGATTTTGATCTGAAAAGGATTTATTTGATCCGAGCAAATAATCAACTTCTAGGGATTCAACCGTACATCCAATAAGCCTGCGAAAAAAAAGGCGCTTCTAAAAATATCGCTTAGTAATATTCATCTCACATGAAACGCGAAATTGGACTTGTAAATATTTCAATACTC
This sequence comes from Lycophotia porphyrea, assembly GCA_950005105.1. Lineage (NCBI taxonomy): Eukaryota > Metazoa > Arthropoda > Insecta > Lepidoptera > Noctuidae > Lycophotia > Lycophotia porphyrea. Next base: position 1,102,036 of record OX465389.1, read on the forward strand.
TATTATGATATTTACAATTCAATACTTTTTCTGCCAAACTGAAAGTCTAGAAGATTCCACTTTTATTTGTAACAAATCACTCACACGAATCACGTATTCTTTGTTCACGTTTACTTTATTTACATGTTGTTTTATTTAACATTTTCTCTTAAACAAATCTTAAGAACTGTAACTTAGTCAAACATTGTTTTTTTTTTTTTGAAATATCTTTATTTTAATAAATAAAAAAAAATTGATGACACTCAGATCTTATTGTAAAAGCATAAAACATTATGATTAGGTTTTTTGTGCAGACTATGGCACCTATTTAACATATTACGAATACATATAATATGTAATGTATTAAACTTATTAGTTGTTACGAATAAGTTGTTAGAAGTATCAAATTACTTACGTTAAATAAATATCGAACTACACAGTGCGATGATTAGACACAAACGCACTTTATCAAAGGGTTCTTACATTAAACAGGCTATATTATTCCACCCTGTTTAGCTATGGCTATCACAAGAGAAAGGACAAAATTGGGAGGAGGCAACCAACGAACAAATAAAGCGATAAACTAGGATTTTCCTTCAGAAGCCCTTTTTTTCGATTTGGATGGGAAATCATCAAATACTGACTTTAGTCATGGGTTTTAACCCATCCATGTTCCTTCCTTGCCCTTTGTGTTCCAGGGCCGCGGTATCTCTTTCGAACAATCCCGCGGCCAAGACAAAACAAAAACGTCTGACTGTCTCTTGTGAACATTTCGTTGCTCCACTGATCGTGTGGACGCAGGACTTGTCGCTGTGTCAATTTCAGCTGTGACCGATCGTATCTAACGACACTTTGAGGTTAAATAATTATAATGTAAATGCTAGAAGCAATAAAGCACTAGCTTTCAATATTCATGAAGGAATATAATTTAATTTCAACACACCTATAAGTTTATAGCAGTATAGTAAACTAAAATTGAACCCTCACTGTGACTTTACCAACCTTTAAACACCTATAAACAATAAATTAAGGTCGCAAGCAAATAAACGATTACCTTCGTGACTAAACTTAGGTGAAAATAGCTCCCTAACTACATGTTGGACAAAAACAAACGGCAAATAAATCGTCTTGTTTGTTAATTACATTACACAACTTGCCGGGCGTGGTTGAAATGAAAATTAAGGGGTAACCCTGCGTGTGACATACTGTACACAAACTTAACCTGAACCCCGACAAAGGAAAATAGAACTAGTTTATAGGGAGGTAAGAGTTATGTGAATTGCAGAGTTAAGTTGGTGACATTGAAGTAGTGGTGGGCAAGCTATAACTCATAGAGAACGAGCAACGAATTTAAAGTTGGACTTGAAATAAAATTCGTTTTCTGAGTTATTTATGCGATATTACTCCGGAACGAAAGTGTGCTAATTCTTCAGCGCTGGTCAGAAAATGCGAATTAAATTTAGACTTGTTTTCTGTTCTAATTGGTGATTTCAAAGTTTCGTTTATTAATCGTAAACTATTCAAATGACTAAGTCGTCTTTTTAACGGCGGAGAAACAAGTATTACTTAAATATTATAAACTTAATAGGTATGGCGTTAATAATCAATGATTTCAATCCAAAACAGTAAAAATAGTCACTAATAATAATAACCGCAGCAGCACCAACGGACTTGGAATTTGAAATCCCAGCGCTGATCTAAGCATTGAAAATCATGAGAAACCCAATATTCAGCTTTTATTTTAAGTGACAAAAATTGACAAAAGTATGCTTAGGTGGTTTGGTCACGTGGAGAGTAAAAAGGGTATTTACAAGGCAGATGTGAGTGGCAACGCCGGGAGGGGACGCCCTAGAAGAACATATGCTGACCTCATTGGTGAGGTTCTTCAGAAAGGTCAGGTGAGTACTCGCAACCGGCGTGCGTGTATGACCAGATGTATGAACGTGGACCAGGCAAAAGGAGTACGTAAGGATCGTAGCTGGTGGCGTTCTGTGGTTTCTGCCTACCACCATGGGAAAAGGGCGTTAATGTATGTTTGTATGTATGTATGTATGTATGTATTTTAAGTGTTCGTTTAAGTACGTCCTAGTATTACTGTAAACGTGAATCAAATGTTCAACTCTGTTTCTTTGTTTAGTTTTCAATAGCCTTGTATGTCCCACTGCTGGGTAAAGGCCTCCTCCATATCCTTCTCTTTCATTTCCTTCTTTCATCTCTGATTAGATTGGTTTAACTATCTGTAAAAGACGAAAATACGTTTGCATCTTTTCGGAATGATTCAAAACGACGCGACGTGTGCAAAAATAAGTTTGTCCCACATTCGCAGTGCTGCAGTGGAACAAACAAGCTGGCTTCTACTTTTAAACTATTTTGCAAGGATTGAGTTTATCTGGTTCGACGTTTAAAAATTGGTGGTTAAACTTTCGTTATGCTTGTAGACTGACATATTTTTAGCGTTATTTTTGAAATTTTTTGTAAAATTGGTAAAAATTAATATTTAATTCATACTGACTGCCTCGTTGGTCAAGTGGTCGCGAGCGCGACTGCTGAGCATGAGAACCTGGGTTCGATTCCCAGGTCGGGCAAAGTGTTATTGAGTTTATCCATCAAGAATTTCTTAGTAGCAGCCACGGAGTCTGGATTTGTGCCCGGTTGATGGCAATAAGTTCGCCCCCTATTACATGGGACTTGAAACATAACTGGCGAAATGTGGATGTACTATAAGGTACACCTCTGCCCAACCCTTCAGGGATTACAGGCTTGATGTTATGTTAATTCATACTATCATTACAAATGCGAAAGTAACTCTATCAGTCCATCTGTTACGAGTAAACAGCAGAACAGATTGCTATGATACCAGAGGTAGACCATGATCTAGGAGTCAATATTATTTAGACATAGGGAAGAGGAACTTTTAATGACGGTAGTACAGTACTGACAGTGCTTTGGAGGTATGAAGAACAGGGTGTAAGTTCTTGATTATGATGACGTCACGTTGCTCGAAGGCTGCGCTGATGTCAATTTCGGGGTCACCAATTTGGGGGTGTGAAGAACAGGGTGTAAAGTTCTTCATCGCCCATAGAAAACGGGGGAACCTCCGACCAGACGGGTGTTGTGTCTGGTGGGCTACTGCCCGACAGTTGTTGTCCGGTTCTTCTAACTTTACTTGCGTGATCTAGGATTGCTGTTGTTTGGTTCGTCCACTCCGCCATAGATGGCGCTGTAATACTTTTTGTTTTACGTTGGTTAGTACTTTTTGTAGTGCCGCTACAGTTCATTTCCGAGAAATACGCGGGTGAATCCACGAAGACTGGTCTATAATAATAAAAATCAATTGCCACATGTATCTGGAGCATCACTTGAGGAAGACTGGATCGATGTGGATGATTTTAAGGTTCCGTCCCTCAAAATATGGAACCCTTTTAAGATCACTTTGTTGCCCGACTATCCGTCTGTCTGTCAAGACCAGTTTCGTTGTTCTAGAACTATGAAAGGCAAGTAATATCGTCTTATACTACAAGTATAGAGAAAAATCTAAAAATTACATATTTTTAATTAAATCATTAAAAAAATATAGTCTTTATTTAAAGTAGATAATCAAATTTGTACCCCTCGGTGGGCAAATCCGACTCGCACTTGTCCGGTTTTTTTTTTGCTGTGTTTTATTGCGAGGATTTTCTGTCACACAAACCTTTTGTTTGACAGCAAAATGTGTTTTTTTTTTCATTACAAACTTAAAACCGTGAGAAGCCGGGGCGGGTCGCTAGTTTTCAATAAAAGCATGAACAATTTGTTTAGTTCTATTTATTTGAGTATAATACTAACTCACGGTGGATAATTAAAAAAAAATGCTAAAAAACAGACATTTCTCAACTTACTGCCATTTCTTTGTCCACTGTTGCTCACTATTAACACTCTTTATTTCCCTTCTCTTTCATTTATTCCTTTGTGAAGCTACAGGATGTTTCATTCAGCTCTGAGTAGCTACAGGGTGTTGTGCTAAGCTTTCCAGCTGAAGTACAATCACAAATCAAAGACAGAGCAGTGACTGCTTGCATTTCCTGAAGGCTTGTTCCAGTGCCTTGTGACGTCGTAATATACGCTTAGAGGAACGTCTTCCCGTACAGTGAGATTATCTTTAACTAGAACTTAGTTATGGGATTTGTGTTTAATAGTTTGTATAGTGTAACTGTTGTGGAATAACAAAGTTATGGGACGACTTTCTCTTGCATATGCGTGGTGGATTGTAACCCACTCTTTCTTTTTTTGGGTTTTTGGTCTTGTGGTTTTAACTGCCATGAGGTCCTGGGCTTGATTCCTAAGTCAGGCAGTGTTATTGGGTTTTTCCATTAGGAATTTCTCAGTAGCAGCCACGGAGTCTGGATTTGTGCCCGGTTGAAGACAATAAGCTCGCCCCCTATTACATGGAACTTAAACATAACTGTCAAAATGTGGATGTTCTATTAGGTACACCTCTGCCTAACCCTTCGGGGATTACAGACGTGATTTTTCGTCACAGAGGCCGGTGTTCCAACAGCACGTTAGAACGCCTGTGCGTAGCGTGGATGTCGGTCGCAGTTGAGCTGCACCTCTATTTCAAAAACCTAAAGGTATCTTTACCCTCTAAACATAAACCAATCACTGCTCAGCTTGTCGTTTGACAAAAACATATCTCGATTCCCCATCATTTGGAAAATAGCTCGGCGGGTTCGAATCATTACATCAAACACCTCAATGGGATCCGCAATCCATCGAACTTTATTTCCTTGCTAAGCAAATCTACGATTGGGAATGAGTCAAAGAGCTCAATCTCGACTGAATGTTACTCCACAGTGTAAATATGGAACAGTATATCAACTGGGCTATTTTTGTAGTAATTACCTATCGCTTCGTCTGCACTGGAGCGTTAGGGTTACTAATCATCCCCACCCATGTTTTTAAATGCGAAAGTAACTTTGACTATCCGTCACATTTACACGCCTCAATATGGACGCATTTCGGCGAAATTTGACACACAATTTGGGTTCAAATATAAATTATCGGATATAGGTACCGACCACAACGCGGGCGTAGCCGCAAGCGCAGGTAAAATTTAGTTAGGTAGTCACATTAGGCAGCGGAACGCATAGGTACCGCACATACAAAAACGTAGACACCTGCTTCTACGTGATAGCCTAACAGGCGTCATAGCAATGCTCACTTATACCTAGGTGTCGGTAGAAACGACTCAGTTCGGGCGTTAGTTCGAAGTTTGCCCACTGTTCATGTCAATGTACTGTAGCACCATCGTGAGGACCCGTAAGCCTTCCGTAATTAAATAGCCGTGTTCTTTGACAGTTTTGCCGTATGCACAAGTATTTGTCAATGGCAATCCCTTCGGGAATTAGGGGACGAATTTAATCAGGTTTGATTTTGGTATTCAGTGGAATTTGCTTTGTACAGTCTGTACGTTAGAAACAGTGAGGGGTACATGAGCAAAAAGAAAATGATTTTATACTGTTTTTGTTACAGGTTGATCTTCAAAGCTAAGCCGCGGTTGCCAAGGTTGATCTGCGGATGGGTGACCATGATGAAATACCTAGTTTACTCAGTGCCCCAAAAGAGGAGCTCGTGGCAAAATAATAACAGCCGCTCGGGTCGATCTTTAGGTTAAGCCGTGCTTGCCTAGGTTGGTCTGTGGATGGGTGACCACCCATTATATACCGAATTTCCTCCGTGCCTCGGAAAGCACGTTAAGCCGTTGGTCCCGGCTGTCATTTGCACATCTTTGACAGTCATTACAGGTAGTCAGTGACCCTAAAAGTCTGACAACCAGTCTTACCAAGAGGTATCGTATTACCCAGTATTAACTGAGTTGTGGAGGTCAGATAGGCAGTCGATCCATGTAAAATACTGGTATTCAGCTGCATCCGGTTAGACTGGAAGCCGACCCCAACATAGTTGGGAAAAGGCTAGGCAGATGATGACTCAGTGCCCCAAAAGGATGTTAAGCCGTTGGTTCCGTCTGTCATTTGTAGATCTTTGACATTCGTTACAGGTAGTCAAGCCCGAAACACTGACAGCCAGTCTTACCAAGGAGTACCGTATTACCCAGTACTAACTGGGTTGTGGAGGTCATATAGGCAATCGCTACTATGTAAAATACTTGCATCCGGTAAGAAGCTTAGCAGCCAAATACATTTGGGAAAAGGCTAGGCAGATGATGAATATGCCCGATTTGTCTTGCTGTGTTTTTTATGGCATCCTAACAATAACAAGATAATACTAAAATCAAAATCTGCAGTAACATCATTACCTTTCCTTAAAAGAACCAGTAACTGTAGCGATACGATTTGGTAACGTCATAGTACAAATCCTTTTACTAAATTTCTCGGTGCAAGAAATCATAAAACTACATAGGAGAAAGTTTCCGCGTTGAACACTTGGCAATGATTTACTGCAGTTACATTTAGTTTTAGCCCGGTGATGCGTAGTGTAAAATGATGAATTTGTCAATTTAATGTTAAATGTATCTAGAAATTGTTCTAACTTGAACGTGCCGCATCTCGCAGGTATTATAGGATTGTAACTTATGGGTGCTGTACTGTATGGTGTCGGACGTAAAGTATAACACGATCCCATATCTTCCCGTGGGTGTCGTAAGAGGCGATTAAGGGACTTACCAGAGAATGGGCAGCAGCGTTCTCTGTGCTTTTGTAACAACCGTACTGCGATTGCCAACCCGCCTGCCAAGCATGGCGATTATGGCAAAACCCCTCTTTGGGGGATGCCTACGTCCAGCATTGAACGTCTTACGGCTAAAATGATGAGGTTGTTACCGGAACATTGAGCGATTAGTTAACTCACTGGCACACAAAAGCGTAACATCGATGTGGCGGAGTTCTAAATAAAGATCATTTTACATTAATAAAAGAACAGCAAGATGAACTAAAAGGAAAGCATTGCTTACTGAAACAAACATCAAACTGAGAAGAAATATTCTTGGGAAGATACAGTGCTAAACGAAGATTTCAATAAAACACCACCATTGCTATTTCGTGTTAACAGCTAGTTAGATTGTAACTGAAGCTAACTTCAACAGCACACTCATAACAATATATTTTCTTGTACATTCTTTGACGCAATCTCCTCCCATTCTTTCCCTCCAAGTGATAGATGGCAGAATAATTACTAACCCTTGCCACAAGAAAGTAATAAATATGAATAAACTACCCTCTAGACAATCTAGGGCAACTACCAAGAAACATGCGTTAATTAAGGCTGGACGAGATAATATGTCCGTAAGTGAGTTTAGGGGACAAACTGGATAGAGGAAAGCTGTAATAATATCATCATTTTGTTGTTATATTGTGGGGTAAAGGCTAGTTCTCATCCACAGGAGAAATAACCAGTAGTTACTACGCCAGTAAACAATTTGTGGACTGATATAATGTGATGGCATGCGAGGGGATGTGGAAAATGTTGTGAGGAGAGTTTTCTTCATGTGGATGGTTATAGAGAAGGAGAAGAACCTTGTACCAGGGATGGAGTGTGTAACTAGTTACCTAATTTACCTAATGAGATGACGATTATAAGAGATGGATGGAAGAAAACACATGCATGACACATGCGCCAACTCCAAATATTTTCATATAACATAACATAATATCACGACTAATCCCCGAAGGGTTACCTAATAGTGCACCCACATTACACTAGTTTTGTTGATGCCCCATGTAAGAGGCGAGCCTATTGATATGAAACAGTCACAGATCAGACTTCATGGCTGCTACTGAGAAATTCTTGATGGAAAAGCCCAATAGCACTTAGCCCAACCTGGAAATCGAACCCAGGACCTCATACTCAGCAGTGGCGCTTGCGACCACTAGAGCTATGAGGCAGTCAATTTGATATATGTTTGAAATAAAACCAGGAGAATGAGGATGAAGGATATGCTCGTTAACACATAGACTGAGCTTATAAACGTAGTCCATAGTTTAACTAACGTGGCTACAAATAACTGCAGATACATCCCTCAAGCTTGTCCAATGTTCATTCAAATCTACAAAGGAGCCCAGTGTTGTATTAATCAAGCTTATCCCAGACATGCAAATGTCCAGGAATGGCACAGGAACAAGTTTAGGGAAAGCAAATGCATATGTTAACGACAGCTGGCGTTCTATCAGGTTATTCAGTTTTTTGGACTTTCCTTGGGCAGTCAAGTAGCCATACGTTGCATGTTATTAGTATAGTGTGTATACAGATGTCTATAAAAAACGTAATAATCCATTACTAATTAGATGCTTGTTATAAACATTAATTTGTGCCCGGTTCTTATATGCGCTGACGAATCTTTATAAGCTTTTTTTTGCCCCGCAAACGAGATCAGATCGACATACCACCTTTTCATTTTTCAGATGGGAAATCGACAAATGACTTCTCCCGCTCTGGGCGGAGCGGAAGGGAGCGTCAGACTTGTACTGACTAAAACCCATCCATGATCCTTTCTTGCCCTTTGTGCTCCAGGGCCGCGGTATCTCCTTCGAACAGTCCCGCAGCCCATCTTTATAATTAACAGTAGTAAACTTTTTTCTGTAAGTACAGTACTTCTAATGTATCTATAAATAATAATAAAATTCCAACAAATCTATTAAAATAGAAGGAATGCGGATAGCTATAAATAATGTAACTTAAAGAAAACAAATTATTGGCAAAAAGTTGGTATACAATAGGTCTCTCGTTATAATATTTCCCTGTCCTTCTAGGTAAAATTTGACAAGGGTCATATAATTTACGTTATGTTATTTGAAGTAAATAATGTTTGTTCTAATATAAAACATATTTTGCTGTGTTGATAAAATACCTAGGTGTTTCCAAATACTTAAAATATTTGAACACTAGTTTTGGACCGATCGTTATAATTTTTTTCGGTAGATATCTAGAGACATAAAAACGAGACTATGGTAAGCTATGTACGAAAATCTACCAATAATAATCAATTTAGAAAAATCCTTGAGTTAGGGTGTTTTTAATATCGTGCGGATTTCATCACGCATGCGGGATTGCCCCGTAGCGCGACACATGCTAGCCTACGATCTACGGAAGGGAGTGTCAGACTTGTACTGACTAAACCCATCTTGTTCTTTCTTTGCGTTTTGTGTTCCTTTGTGTTCCAAATTAGTCTAAGCTGCACCTTTTTTTTTTTTTTTTTTTAAGCTGCACCCTTAATCTATAATTTATCGCTTCGGATGACCAAATTTTATTTAAATTTTCTTTGAGCCATGAGCTCTCACCGCTTTAGCAAATACCAGGACTTCAGATACAGCAAAGAGTTGTCTCCGAACTGAAAGGAACGAAATCCGCTTTCTTCACAGTGTGTGCCTTTTCACTTCACTTTCAATCAAGAAACGAGAGACTTTCTATTCTCAGCTTGCGTCGTTTTACTTCCTTTCAGAGTACAAAGAAAATTTTAAAATGTTTTATAAGAAGTTGAAGATGGCTTTGGTGTAACTTTATACTGAAGTAGGATCAAATCTGCGATCAAAATATCGGACGAAAACTGAATAAAAAATCTCAAAATCCTGGCTTACAATACAAACCCTAATATTAAGAAAACAATGGCAATAAATCAATGCAATTTTTTTGAAAAACCTACAAACTACATCTCTCTGTGAGTAAAGCCCGTTGGATCATAATTTACACCGGCCTACATCAACGTACACAAAACTACCAAAAACCCAATACAACTACCATAAAACAGAGTCGCAAAAAGTTATAGGATCTACTTGTTGCAGCGCCCAAAATGCACTTTCGCCCATACTCGTAGCTCGTAGCACGTAAGTTGCGAGCGAGCCTTTACTAGGACAATAGACTGGCCGACAATGGGCCAGCCCCCACAATGGCCGCGATCAAACGACTGAATACTCGGCCAAAAGCATTTTATATCTGGCAACGACCACAATAACACGACAGCCAATTTTGTCACAACTCATTGGGCCTTATCTTGACCACGAATCCGACTCCCTACTCCCAACCAATATGTTAAACAAAAACCGCATTGTAACTATCGACATACATTGCTTGTTCCACGAACAATAGCTTTTAAGTGCCGCAGTATAAGAAGTAATGTATATGTGACCGCAGAAAGGGTAGCGACGTAATAAGAGGCTGGGAGAGCGTGCCAAAGGAAAAAATGCCCATAACTAGGCAGCGATCGTCGACATAATGCCATCTTATTTATTTCTTAATAGCAAAGAAAACAACATTTCAGGGTAAACCGTGCGGGATTTCGGCTGAGATGTATGAGGGACGTAAATAGCGCCTAACTCGTGACGAAATTGCCACATTTAGGCACAACTAGGGCCATTCAAAGATATAGTTTCTCTTGTAATTTTGGTGTTGGAAGGTACTTCAAAGTTGGAAAATTTTCTGTTTGAAAGGATCGTCTAAAATTATAAAGAGGGTTGTTTCAAAGATATTAAATTTCAGAATTACTGAAACAAGACAGTTTAGAAGTTTGACCTTAGAATTTAGTTTTCATTTTAAGAGCTAATTCGTTAGTCTAGATGGATTGAAAGCAAAAGTTACACAGAAGTATTTCTGGCTTTTAGATTTATCAGATTCTAGGAAAAAGATAAATAAATATAATGAATTCATAATAACTTACGATGACGCAAATAATATAACAAGTGTATAATTATATATAATATATGTAGCAGCTCACTGGTGTCGACACCAAACTACGATAACATGAAGTGCAACTAAAAAAACTTGTCTAACCGACTCACGAATAATAAATTGTTGTAGAGAATTGTTGGGAAATGTGGGTAGTCTTTTTTCCATACAAACGCTCTCGCCTGTTTTCTTTCCGGTTTATGACTTTAAAGCTATGATTGTTTACTGTTAAATAAAAATCAACCTCTTCTATGCCCCTATGTTATCTTTTGATAGTGATAAATAATAATCTGTATAAGCACTAAAACCTTTACAAAATGCTCAAAATTGCCTATTTAGATCACCTGTCAAAAAAGGCCTAGTGTACAAATTTAACAACTATTAATGAAGAACGAAAAACATCGGGACACAGTATATATCTTTCTTATTCAGTTTATGAAATATCTTTTAAATTGGTCGAATATTGGAGGAGGAAATAGTCGAGAGCCAAACCTCGAATTATGAGTTTTTACTATATCCTATATGTTTTTCCTTATCGCAACAATGTTGGAATCACGCTCGCAGAACGATACTGATAGTTTCTTCAAATACCTACCGTATTTCCTCTAGGTGCTTGTTACCGCAATTCCATGAAAATAGCTCGTAGATGGCATCATTGTAACCTGTCACCGTTTCCACAAAGGTGTACAGAAACCAGCGGTGTCGATGTGGTCTGTCCAAAGTGTATTTTTTTTATAAACTTTTAAATAATTAAACTTCTAAATAATTCATTATTATTTGACGTTGCCGTCACTTTCGGGGTAAAGCAAATATCAGATACAAAACATAACACATATTCAACATACAGAACAATCATTCATAATCAATCACAGATGTCATGAATCCTTCCAGCAGCTTCATCAACATCTACAAATAGTAACAAGCTGAAACTCCACTCTCCTCATTATCAGCACTAACAATACAAGACATGCTCTAGTAAAGCGAGTATTATGTGTAAGTCCAAACGAGCCGGAACTATCTCTCACTCAAATAACAAGCGCTAGAGGAAATGCGCCAGCACTTGGCAGGACACCAAAAAATACCACTTGATAATTAAGTTGATATAATGTGCACTTTAATTAACTGGTGTTACTACACAAATGTAATCAGAAGGTCCACTTATAACGAGGGATAAACTAACACATGTTACCAAGAACCATGTTAGCTTTATTTCGCATTCTGCTGATTTTGTTGAGTTTATTGTAGTTGTATATCATTTCTAGAGCCACTCGTTTTAATTTTATATTCTTTTTAAATTATTACTTATTTTTGTGAATGCTGGTTAACCAGTAATTGGCGACAGTGTAAGTCTAAGACTGTAAAACCTTTACTTAATATATGTTTTACACAGAAGCTGTTGGTAAACCTTTATTAATAAATCAATAAATTTTGATAAGCATCAAAGACAACAGATACGAATCTTCTTTCTTTTTGGGGTACGTGTTATGATTTTTGACCCAATAGGCCACTTTTTTCTTCTTCGTTTGCCACCTCTACGGTGTTGTAAGAGCAACACTGTCTCGAGTTCCTTCCCAAGAGACGCACTTCTGATTTTTCGGATTCATGTGCGTATTGTTGTCACTTGCTTCGGTGAAGAAAAAATTCGTGAGGAAACAAAACGAGCATGCCTGAGGGATATTTTTCGACGACATGGAAAGCTAAATCAAAGGCCCACAGGCGGCATATAAACTCTGATACCAGGTTAGGTACTAACCACACGAAAAAAAACAATGGGTTGCACTCCGGGAGTGCCGGCAGCAGTGAAAACTTGAAACAACGCCATCTAGCTTAAACTACACGCATACTCGTGCAAGCGCCCTGCACCGCCGATCTGACGATCTGACGCGAGTTTAAAAGTTTTTACCCATCCCAAAAAGTGCGCAACGCCGCTAAAGAAGTTTTCACTTCAAAAAGTATATTTCTTTAAAGGGCGTTTCGTTATCTGCCTTGTAAATACACAAAATCTGCTGCATTTTATTACATTGTGACTGTTATGTACTTCTGTCAGTAGTTAGTGGCTATATTTCTTGTGTGCTGCAGCTTTGTAATACATTTAGTACACAGCACTGTCTTTGTCTGTGCCGAACTGCGCGGCCAGGGAATTAGAACTAATTTTGATAAATGTGGAAGTAAGCTGAATATATTAACTTCGTATGAGGAGTGTTGGTTGGCGTATCGGCTATGAATAATGGGCTGTGCCGTGATTTCCCGTCGGTGTCTTAAGTGGTGAATAAAAAAGTGTTATAAAGGAAGCCAGTCTTAATCATATGTTTATGGTTGATTTGTGGGTTTCTTGTGGTTTCCGGCAAAAAATGGCTGGACTCGTGAGTATCGTAAAGAGATTACGTCAAATAGATGGAGGCTGGCAATGTTTCCCAACTAACAAAGGGCAAGCATCTTAGTACGAAGAATGAAGATTATCACAAATATTTTAAGAAGAAGAAGAAGAATTTCTGGAAATAATAGTAATCGATAGATATGGCTACTAAGCTTTTTTAGTTTTAAGTTGATGTATTTTTTATTTTCTTCTTCAATTATTAGCATTTATTATTGTTAATATTTCGAAAAGGTACGATTCCTAAATTGTAAATGATATTGGTATTACCTAGACATACAGGGTGTAAAAAGATATTTCACGAAGCCGTCAACCAAGCATTATGTACATCAAACTAAGTAACTTTACGCAAAAATTAGTGCTGGGAAACGACTTTTTTTTTTGAGCTGAAATATCACGTTTTACGGTAGGACTCAATGTAACGCACTCAAAACATTATGCCGATGGATGAATTCAATAGAAAGGAGGTCCTGGAGGTGTTTAAAGTAAAAATCTTACAATAAAAACATGTATTTAGAAAAAAAACTTGTGAAAAAGTTAGAACTTTGACCCCAATATCTCCGTAACTAGGAGGTTCCCAGGTATGGTCTAGAACAAAAAAAATATCGCAATGACGGGAAGAACAAGTGCCTTCCGGCTTCGTTAAGAGTCTGTTTACACCCTTTATTATTACATTAATACTTAAACATATTGATGTTTCGTATTAAATTTCTATGTTTAACATGTACTAATATTTGCAAGCCATTCTATGGCTTATCATGTAAGTTCACAACCCTATTATTTAAAACCCCTCTTCAAAGATATCCTATCCTAATAACTATAATAAAATGGGAAAGTAAGTTTGTTTGTTACCTTTAAGATGTAAATGTACCATGTTTTTATAAAAATAAAATTATTCTATTCTATTCTAAGACCTCGTTGGTCTAGAGCAAGCGTGACTGGTGGTGGGTGATCCCGGGTCGGGCATAGTGTTATTGCGTGTTTGCATCAGGAATTTCACATTAGCAGCCACGGAGTCTGGATTAGTGCCTGGTTGATGGAAATAGGCTCGCCCCTTGGTACATGGGACTGAACCATAACTGGCAAAAAGGGGGCTGTACTTTTAAGTACACTCATAGTATATTATGTGTTATCTTAAGACATTTAATCAGTCTATAACATTCGAGATATAGGGCTACTTTGTGAGTTAGGCGCAATCTACCAGCGAGCCAAGAATTATAATATCCTACAACAAGTTTATTTGGAGAACTATCGTTAATAGTGGACATTAGGTCTGATAAGTGTGTTAAGGAAAATCGTTCTGTAATTACATCCAAAGATATAAGAACAAAGATTTACCAAAAGATATCCTTTTATAGATGCAGTTACTTGTTCTAAGTAATGTTCAAAAGATAGACCGATATAACGACTCTGATTGCATGTCTTCCAAGAAAGATTTTTCTTTTAAAATCTGCCGGACGTCACAGAATCCTTTTAAATCCTATTTTCAGCCGAGAGGTTGTGATCTTTAATTTTAAGTATTTTCGCTCGGTTGGCAGAATGTAAGTCCTTGAGCCTGTTACAGTTCGATCATTTGCGACTCTCAGCCATTAGGTACGTGGGCTGAGAAGATCCATCAAACCATGTAGATATTTACATGCCTCTCATAATTTATTCATAAGAAAAAACATGCTATAATCCTATGTAGGAAGTATAATTTCCGTCACACCTTTTTTGAGCCATTAACTTCATGATAAATCTTCATTATGGTCTACGCTGCGTTGACGAATCGGTGATCTCAGTTAATTTCTATCATATCTTTTAAAATCACAACAGTCTACGGGAATGGAACCCGTTTCTTTGGAGTTAGTCACTCTATATTCAGGTGTGGCTCATCTTCATCACCATCATTTTCCTGCCACTATCCCAAATCAGGGACATTCATTAAATGTGTTCTTCTTTCAAACTTCTGTATTACTTGTCATCTCATCAGACAGCTCCATTCCTGCCTTCATCAAATGTGGCTTACCTTAATCTAAAACTAAAAGAAACGTGTTTTTTTTTTAATTGTTTAAATCAACAAAGCCCCACCCTATTCATTTTGTAGGTCGCTTTGTTAACCCGGGCAGGGCTAAAAGTGCCAACAGTGTCAAAACATCAATACCAACTAATTCCTCTATACAAATTGCCCAAGCAATTTTCGAGGAACCCAGAAAGTTTCCTGATAGAAAATCAAGTTAATGAAGTTCCACATAATGGGTATTGCAATCAAAACCGGAGGCTGTGCTAACTAATGACTTGGAGAATTGAGCCAGTATAAACAAGTGGTCGGAATTATATTGCTTGTTATAAGTTCGTTAGTCTAATGATTTAGGGCGCTGCTAAATATCCGTTGTAGTTTGTTATCCTGT
Source organism: Lycophotia porphyrea (assembly GCA_950005105.1). NCBI lineage: Eukaryota > Metazoa > Arthropoda > Insecta > Lepidoptera > Noctuidae > Lycophotia > Lycophotia porphyrea. Next base: position 1,117,432 of record OX465389.1, read on the forward strand.
TTATGTACCACCGGTTAAAAGAGTGGTTTTATTTTCAAGGAGTTTAAGTAAAATGAGGGTTTTCTTGACTTATTCAAGTGTTTGTGAATGTTGAGTATGAATGTAGATGGCTATAAGAGTAGAGGAAGACCAAAGAAACGATGGATGGACTGTGTGAAGGATGATATGGCTAGAAAGGAGGTGACTGCTGAGATGACGAGTAATAGAGAAGTATGGAAGAAAAAGACATACTGCACCGATCCCAAATAAATTGGGATTAGGGCAAGGAATGATGATTTTGGTTTTTTATCTCACACGTCGTCAATAAATAGGGAATAGATAAACGTGTAAAATATGGCTAAATATTTGAGACCAACTATACAGCCGGAAAATTACATTTTTTCCGGGTGCTGGTCATTCGAATGGAAATGAAATATTGCACTGATAAAAATAAAAATGTGTAATAGCACACATGGGGACTCGACATGATGTATTAGGTCACCGCTAAAAATATATCTATGTAACTGCTCAATACAGACGTGTCACAAGGCGCGTCTAACTTAGAAAAAAAATCAGCATTTTGGGGCTCTCTTAATTTCAAAAGTGAAATGAAAATATGTACATCATGTGAAGCAATAAAAGAGCTTTAATTAACATGCATCAGTTTTATTTTTATTAAACTGCACAAGGATATAAAAGAAATATTAAATATTTTGTTATTATTGTGATGAAAATATCAAGCAATATATCTGGCCGACTGACAGCTGACACCAACTACGGTCACAACTTATAATATATGGTCACCCATCCACTTACTGACCTCGGCAAGCATTGCTTAACCTTGAAGATTATTTAGCTCAGCAAAAATATTAAATAATATTATTAATGTTTCGATGACATTAATCATGACAAAGGACTTATAACTTTATTACTTCCTAAACAAAAGCTTGTCCATCAAAGTCAATTAACCCAATTAAGTTGGTAATTGATAAACAAACAATGAAAGCTAACTTACAAATGGCTGACACAACGTGTACCCTTCTCTAATCATCACGATCTAGCCTCATCAGGCTTTGTTAAAATGCTCTATATTGTGTTGGTTTTTTATTTTGAATCTGTTAAGGAATTTCATCACAATCCTACCCTATTTTTTTGGGAAATCATCAAATGACCCCTCCTGCTCTGGGTGAAGTGGAAAAGAGTGTCAGACTTGTACTGCCACTCTTTTCCACTTCGCCCATCCATGTTCCTTCCTTGCCCTTTCTGTTCCAGGGCCACGGTATCTCTTTCGAACAGTCCCGCAGCCCTAGCAGGCATCGGCCCTTGCGGGCCCCTCCCTATTTGCTGAACACAATCCTACCCTTATCTCAATATTTATGGGATCAGCGCACCAGGTGTTTATCATATTCACATCCTTACTTTCATCCATATCCATATCCATCCATCATCATCATCATCATCAGCCTCTTAATGTTCCCACTGCTGGGACACAGGCCTCCTCTCTATGAGAGGGATTGGGCTGTAATCCACCACGCGGGCCCAGTGCGGATTGGTAGATGTCACATGTCTTCGGATTTTTGGTTCTAGGACATGCGGGTTTCCTCACGATGTTTTCCTTCACCGTTTTTGAGAGCAATGGTGATGAAATAAATTACTCAAAGTAATGCGCCTGCCTGAGTTCGAACCCACGACTTACTGTTCGTAAGTCGGGGTCGCTACCACTGGGCCACCGCTGCTCACCATTCATACTTAATCCTAACTTCCTAACTTAATGTTAATAATGCGAAAGAAAGTTTGTTTGTTTGTTTTCTTTTCACGCCTAAACCAGTAAACCGATCATCCTTAAATTTTGCATATACGTTGTCAGGTGTACAGAAACGGACATGAATACCATTCCTCCCGAAAAAAAGTACCGTTCCCGAGGAAAACAACAATAACGTCCTTATGATAATAGATGGCGCCACGTGTCTTTCGAATCATGATTGAATTGTATTGTTATAAGCAGAGTACTACCTGAATTTATTGTCAAATTCTAAAAAAATGTAAGCGAATCCACGGGCAGAAGCTATGTTCTGTAAACCTCCACTCAACTCGCGACTCTTTTCTTATAACTCAATTCATCCATCGTGTCTGCTTAAAATCTAAAAAGTAAAGATTGATGTTAACAGGCTCAATGCACTGACTTTAAACTTAAGAGAATATTTCCATACTTATCAGCATCATCATCATAACATCACGCCTGTAATCCCCGAAGGTTAGGCAGAGGTGTACCTTATAGTACCCCCACATTTCGCCAGTTACGTTTAAGTTCCATGTGATAGAGCGCGAGCCTATTCTCATCAACCGGGTACAAATCTAGACTCCGTGGCTACTACTGAGAAATTCCTAATGGAAAAACCTAATAACACTGCTCGACCTGGGAATCGAACCCAGCACCTCATGCTCAGCAATTGCGCTTGCGACCACTAGACCAGCGGCATTCATAATTATGTACCTCGAATATTTCAAAACCAAAACGTTCTGCAGCAATGAATCCAACGTTAATTGATGAGCGTAATTGTCGAACAAACGCAAGCTAACTAACAAATGACTGGGGCTAAACAAGTGATCTAAACAATGGGTATCAGTAATCGGCACAGTTAATTTGCCAGTATTAGGGGGTTAGACTCGGCCTCGGCTCTCGTCTATCGGCACCACTCGATCACAGAATAAATAGCAACAGAAGGATAGTTCCGTACAACGAGTGAAATTAAGTGCACGCACACATAGACGCGTACGTAAGTACAGCGATTCCATACATGTATGTAGTACATGGATCTTTTGCCACGTGATTTCATGAAACACTTCCTCAAATATTGACCAACATTGTACCTCGTCAACGCCATTCTAGCGGAATTAGCGCGATCATACTATGTGAAACAAAATCACGTTGGTACATTATATAATGGAAGTAAAAATACCCTAAACGAAGCTGAAAGGTACTTGTCCTGCCCGTTCGTCATTGCGGTCATTATTTTGTCCTTGTAGACCATACCTGGGAACCTTCTAGTTACGGAGATATTGGGGGTCAAAGTTCCACTATGTCGCTTTGTTTTTATACTTGTTTTTACAAGTTTCACTGTGGTGAAGCTGTCAACAACCTCGGTAACCACGGCCTGTCATGCAGCCGAAGTGCAGGCCGTTGTGCACGGCACGCAAATATAAACGACATCTACGACGAGCTCTTGTCACCGTCGGCGTCCCAGCTGTTTTAGAACCCAATGGCTTGGCACGCGACGATGGCAAGAGACCGGACGGCTTGTCTTTGTTTCCTTGGAAGATGGGTAGGCCATTAGTGTGGGACGCAACATGCGTCGATACTCTTGCGCCATCCCATCTTCCAAACTCATCGTGCCGTGCTGGTGCTGCCGCTGCGGCTGCAGAGAACCTCAAGCGGCGTAAATATAGAAACCTTTGTAGTAACTATATTTTCGAGCCGTTTGGGGTTGAAACTCTGGGGCTGTGGGGTCCGAGTGTTCATAGCCTATTTGAGGAAATTTCGAAACGCCTAGTTGACTCTTCCCGTGACCCAAGGGCTGGCTGTTACCTTGGCCAGAGGCTAAGTGTTGCCATACAACGTGGCAACGCCGCCAGTCTCTTGGGCACATTACCAGCTGACAGCGTTGAGGAGGAGTTTTTCGATGCCATTGTATAGTTTGTTGTTAGTTTATTTATTTTAGTTTAGTAGTTTTTAATTATTAATGTATATAGTTAGTTTATCCATTCTTTAAATATATAAAACCTGTAGCCTAAATATATTCTGAATTAATAAGTTTTTAATGTTATAAGTCTACTTTAAATACCTCCACGACCCCCGCACTATTCAATGCTTCCATCAGCACAATGTTTTGAGTGCGTTACATTGAGTCCTACTGTAAAAGGTGATTTTTCACCCTAAAAACAAGTCGTTTCCTGGCAATAATTTTGCGTAGAGTTACTTAGTTTGATGTACAGCATGTCTTCTTCGATTGTCCAGTAGGGCCCAACCTTTTGCATCTATCTATTCTTTGACTTTACTATTTTGGTACTATGAAGCGATTGAATTTGGTGGAGAGCAGAGTGTGCATGGAAATACATGGGTATGTTAGGAAAGATTGATCATAGTAGTTGAAAGTTGTCACACAACTCAGAATTTCATTATCATATTGCAGTTGTGATTAAAATTCTGAGTTGTTTAAATAAAATAAAATAACTTGTACTTTCAACATTCATAAAAGAAATGACATGATGAGAAATGAGGACAACCGCAAGAGAACCAAGGTTACCGACGTAGCCCGAAGAATTGCCAAACTTAAGTGGCAGTGGGTAGGGCACATTGCTCGCAGAACGGATGGCCGATGGGGCCGTAAAGTTCTGGAGTGGCGACCGGGAACCGGAAGACGTTGCGTTGTAAGGCCTCACACTAGGTGGACCGATGACCGGGTGAAGGTTGCGGGGATTCGCTGGATGCGAGTCGCACGGGACTGGTCAATGTGGTGACACTTGGGCCCATGTCCAGCAGTGCGTCTTTCAGCTGAAATGATGATGATGATGATCCATAAAAGTTTATTAAAATAAACTTTTAATTTTTTTTTTTTGTTTGAGATGCTATATTATCCCAAAATAATAGGGGACTCGTTCCTCCCTGCTATAGGTAGTCTTCTTTGTTTAATTATAGACTTGTATTGCCATACATAACACAACGTTGTTGTTATGCCACAGGCTTTATAAGGGTGGCAGCACTTAGTGTTACCGTACACTATGAAGACGGCGTTTTTATGTAAAAGGTTAGCTAACAAACCGGTTCCGCAATGGAAAGTGGTTCCACGCCCTCATAGTTACCATCAAAATGAATGGGGTTTGCTAACGCGTTGCCAATCAAGAGACGAAGTATAAATTATTTTTGCTATAATGTAAACAGTTTTAAAGTTACAATACCAAGGCACAAGGAAACTTCTTTTTGGAATAAACTCACATTTAATATCTCTTCAAACCATGACTATTAAACAGCTTAAAATTAAGGTACAAAAGTTTGTGCGAAACTGGTGTCTCAACATGGTATACCTGGGTTAAACTTTCCTTTATGGGCCATCGATTTATGGGGTGTTGAGGGTGTGAGGGGGAGGGGGGGAGATAGGGCTACCCCCCTGTACCATCCCCACACTGCGGAGCCCCATGGTTATAGAGATATCCATGGTAAAACTTTTGAGGTTAGAATATTTTTTTTTCCATATTTCTTTCTATACAATGTAGTCGTTTCTGGCCACCTGGTGACCACAATGGTGACCTGGTGGTGACAATGGGTCACCACCAGGTCACCATTCTAACCTAACCTAACCTAAACATTAGACACACATTCACTAAACGGCGAATTTTTGTTTACACTGTGGAACGGAACGCGAAGGGATTCACGTTCCGTTCCACAGTGTCAGCAAAAGTTCGTTATTTCTTGTGTAAAAATGTCAATGTAATTGCATATTATTGTGCTCATTAATTACACACCAAATTTAATATGTGAATATGTGAAAATAAAATTATATTTAAGTAAAACTAATGACATAAAATTTAATAGAATACACCTCTACCGTCAACAGAACGTGAAATGCTAACTTTGACGTCTGTCAAATGGCGTGATAATTTCCAATTTGTATGGAAACTTTAACAAAATATATCTCGTAAACCGTGAATCTCCGCAACTTGAAAATTTGTAAAAAGCTCTCTTTTCATGAGTACTATCTACAAAAAAAATATGAACTTCCAACTCGATGGCCCATAAAGGAAAGTTTATCCTAAACCTGTACCTACAGCAGATCATCAAACAACGGAATGATGCGGAACGGAAGACATCCATCAGCAGTCGAATAACTGGACTGAGCAACACATCACCCCGACAATTCAAAAGTGCCTAATAAAATAAATGCCTTGAGTTCGACTATTCGGCGTAAATAGAGGTACCTACACATTTTCCGTACAATCTCATTCATAATAACTTCGAATCAATAGAATTTCCCTTGTTAACCAACCTCTTCGAACCATCCTATCATTTGCTACCACAAAGTAATAGTCTGCCATTGCGTGACGTAGCTGCACTCTGACGTCACTCCGGAAGCCACCGCCGCGTCCGGCGCAGCTCCGGACCACACCGGATCGCAGCGGACCGCGCTATGCATCACGGCCCTAACACCCGTTTGATTTACAAGCGGCTACGTGACACACGCACGCACCGCAATCGGCATTTATCGTGCCGTAAATAAACCGGAAAGGGTAGTTACGTTTAAATCTATAGTAATCTCGGATTTGGGAGTTTATTCGGGTGATCCCGAGCCATGGTCACGCTCAGTATTTATCGTGATCCGATATCTTCCCGGGTGTTGCAATCAATACCGGATCAATTGCAGTTGATACAGATCACGTTCGTGTGTGATGCTTTTAGTTGAAATCGAAAATGATTATTGATATCCATCAGTTATTACTTTGTTCATCAGTAGCTAAAAGGTTGTAATTAAATACTCTCTTTGTGTCCATTTTGAAACACTGTGTAAAACATATTGTCAATTTTATAACGCGAAAAACATAACGTTCATATTCCGCCTGCTCTTTTCGCGTATCATTTCGCAGTATATTAATAAAACAGACGGGAGTATCGAAAATCTCTGTGTTAATTATCGCGATCCATCACAACACCATACTGCACACAGAATATTCATCACGCAAGTTATTGAGTAGCTTTGCCTTACAGGAATGCCTTTATACAGCGGTAAGTGGCTATAGAAACCAATACTGTTACTGTGTACACTACAGAGAAAATTCCTTACAGATTAGAATTTCCTAGGCTTTTCAGTCTTGATTGGACACTAGACAAAGGATGCCAAATAGTTTTGAGCTCTAGTGTTCCTTTACTTAAGTATATCTTGGTTTATATTGCTAATACGGTTTACTTCAAGAACAGGATAATAGACGCTGCGAGTAGATAATGTTAATCATATTAAGTGATTCAAATATTCTCTAACAAAGTTAAGAAACATATAATCTGTAAACTTGTACTAATGTGAAATACCAATACATGTTTGGGAATAACAGTTTGTATTTGGAATTTTCTGTAGCAAACTTAATTGGCAATCAAACCGAACTGTCAAGTTGGTTTGAAACAAATTAAAATCGTTTCAACCTCCACTGCCTCTTTTTGCCCGTGTGTACTCAATTCAGTCACTTCAGTTGTAAATTTATATTTAAATCCTAATTTTATCCCACACTAGCTTTTGTCCCCGGATTCGCTCGTGTTAATTTAGGATTTGACACAATCAATTCGGATTGGCCAGAGAGCAGCGGTGGCCTAGTGGTAGCGACCCCGACTTACGAACAGTAAGTCGTGGGTTCGAACTCAGGCAGGCGCATTACTTTGTGTAATTATTTCATCATTATGCTCTCAAAAACGGTGAAGGAAAACATCGTGAGGAAACCGGTATGTCCTAGAACCAAAAATTTGAAGACATGTGACATCTACCAATCCGCACTGGGCCTGCGTGGTGGATTATAGCCCATTCCCTCTCATAGAGAGGTGTCCCAGCAGTGGGAACATTATAGGCTGATGACGATGATGACGATGAATTCGGGTTGTACTCTGCTTGTAAATCAATCCTGATTCGAAAGACATGTGGCGCCATCTTTGAGCATAAGAACGTTATTGTTGTTCTCCTCGGGAACAGTACTTTTTTTCGGGATGCAAGGTACCCTAAGAACGTTTCTGTACACCTGACAACGTATATGCTAAATTTCAGGATGATCTGTTCAGTGGTTTAGGCGTGAAAACATGACAAACAAACTTACTTTCGCATTTATAAAGTAGGATTTAAAAGATGAGCGTCTCGGAACGCGTTCGTATGAACGTCTTCCCATATTCTTCACTCTTTAACACCCGCCAAACTCAAAACTCAAACTCAAACTCAAAAGCATTTATTTCAATTAGACCATTACAGGCACTTTTGAATGTCAGAAAAACAAATAAGGCTAAGCTACAGTCACAGACACAAGGCATAATAACTTGTGAAAGTACTGTAGTTGCCCATTCTAAAGCGTAGATCTCTATGGAGAATAATGGGCAAGAAACTCCATGGACACTCTTTTCAAACAAAATATTGTACAAAATCTTGGTTACATCATTCATATTGAGATTATACATATGTGAGAACGATGTAGAAATACGTGCACGTTAAGAGCGTCCAGAGTAAAAGATTATATCAACAATTTAAAAACAAAGTAAGTAGTTAAAATAAACCATGGCAGCGTAGAGATGACCAGTACCAACTGACAGCGCCCGTTCACGAACATGACGCATGGATCAGCCCCATTCATCATTCATCCAAACTTCGCAGATTACAAAGCAACATCTACTCTAAACTAGCCAGCCTTACAGCTCAACTTTTAAAACCAACAATTTTTTATCATAACTGCGTCTGACAGAGTGTCAGCGAGCTAAATGAGCTCCCATTGCGGCAGTCTCATTAGACCTTCATATAACAAACTCAACAGCGACCATAAACTGCGGAGTAAATGCATAAGCCGTGTCGAGACTCCCGCTCGCCTTCTGATGATATCAGGATAAAATGTTTTAAGTAACTTACCATGTAGGTTTTCGGTATAAACATTTTAGGGTTGTAAAATGTAGGTAGATGTAGAATTTTCTTAAGAGAAATGGGAGGTGTCGTGTGTGTTGTCAAGATTATAAGTTTTTGTTCTTAGGTGGCTTGAAACTATATCTAGCTATACGACAGGGGTCGTGCAGTGGTTAAAACATTACCCTCTTGGGGAGGAGGTTAAAAAGTAAGGTTTGTAACGAGGTTGAATAGGATATGTTGGACTTACACAATAACTGAGCAGGCTGTTTATAGTATTTTACTGTGCTAAGAAAGGAAATCGAGCTGGTTGATAATATTGAAACTTATAATTATACAAGTACGGTATACAGATTGAATTACATTTAACTATGAAAAATATTTAATGTTTTACTGTTATTTTTTTACTAAGTCCCATCTTACTTTAATTATATCTTGTTATAGTTTTCTTTGAAAAAAAACAAGCTTTGATGAACGATTGTAGTTTCAAAGAATGTTTAAATATTCAAGTATTTAACTTTAGTTTTTAAATTTAAAATGCGAATGTAATTTTAGGGAATATAAAGGCATCAGTGTAATAACTGAACATAAATATTTATAGAAAGAAGGTTTAAGAAACGGTATAACTTTAATAGGTACTCATTTGTACTTCTAAATCAGTATCTATCTTCTTTTGTATTTTCTAATTAAAATCATCCAGCAAATAAATTCAATTGAAATCAAAACAAGAAAAACACATTAAAATATCCAGTAATGTTCGGAATTTCAGCCGAGCCAAAAATAAAAACAAATGAAAAAATCGCAACAAACACCTATTATATTAATAAAAAACTCGCCAATTACAATAAAACAAATATTATTTATTTTGAACTCAATCGATATGGGAGCCATTTAGTCGAAATTTTTACAATCACTGCCCTACAAAGTTAATTTTATCTCGTTACGGTGTATTTTCAGATTGACAGCACAGAATAAACTGTTTCAGAAGGGCAGCTCCAAAAAAAGATGAAAACGGATGCGGGATACATAGACACGTATGTACAAAATCAAAAGTCATTTATTCAAATTAGGCTGATAATCAGCAGTTTTTGAACGTCAAAGTTCACAAGAGACAGTCTCCCAAATCGCTCGCCCTTCGACACTTACAAGTGTGTTAACTGGGAAGAAAATTGGCGAAACAGACTCCCCAGCGACACATCTCTCTGTTTGGTTAGAGGAACCAGTTTCTAAAGGGTGTAAAAAGACTCTTAACGAAGCCGAAAGGCATTTGGTCTCCCCGTCATTGCGATTTTTTTTTTGTTCTAGACCATACCTAGTTACGGAGATATTTCACAATTTTTTAAATACATGTTTTTTATTTATTTTTTTACTTAAGACACCTTCACGACCCCCGTACTATTCAATCCATCCATCAGCACAATATTTTGAATGCGTTACATTGAGTCTAACTGTTAAACGTGATTTTTCACCTCAAAAAAAAAAGTTACCGATTTTGATGTACATAATGCTTGGTTGACGGCTTCGTTAAGAGTCCGTTTACACCTTGTATAAATAGTGAAAGTACCTATGTAGTAAGGAGTTCTCGACCGAAGAAGTGCCGAACCGATCCGAATCGATTCCAAACGGAGTTGGCCGATAGGCCCGAGCCGAATGAAAGCCGAATAATTATGTGTAATTTCAATAAATCCTGCCGATTAAAAGATATGACAGTGGTCAGTGCACACGGACTATGTACAGACGCCCACACATCAAGCTACCCGAAACTGTCAAACTTTCCCAATCAAACTTGAACCTAATGGTTTAGCGCTAAAGTTGAAAATCTATTAAAGAAATTTGACAGATTGTAGTAGCTGGATGTGCTGGCATCTCTACCTATGATGCTCGTTTTATGCAACCAACCTTCTGTACCTCTTTACTCTATGTTGACGTTGTCCCAAACACTGTAGGGGCGCAATTAGAAAGTTGGTTCGCAACGACAAGTCAGTAAACGGAGAGACGAGAAGGGCTAACAAAAGGTGTAATGATTGACAAAAGCTTTTTCTTTCTCTTTTATCTTTATATCGAGGCTTTCACCCCGAATACCGTAAAGTTGAAAATGATTTATAAATAGCTGTCGCTTTGTGTTGGACGGTCCTTGCTTAAAATGCTTGTCAATAAAAACTTTTTCGGGTGATTTAGAACTTTTTCTGTGTAAGCGATTTATTAAAATAAGGCTACTCAAATCTAACGTGTTACAAACTCAATTCACCAATGCGTGAGTATGTACTCATATTTCAATGGTTGTTCAAGACGAAATTGATCACAATATAGGTCATAGCGCGTTAGTAAATGGCGAACTTTTATGATCACCAATTTTTATAGGGCTCGTTCACAATTGTAAGGCACCATCACGCGACGTCGCGAGAAGTGGCCGTGATGGTGCCTTACAATTGTGTACGAACCCTAACAATGTATAAAATAATTTATGACAAGAATTTGTGTGATAAACTCCGTATACTACAACTAAAAAGGGTGAAATAAAAAACTTTCTGCGAAAAAAAACCGACTTCCAAAAAACACTAGTTTAAAATCATTTGGAGAAAGGGCTGGCTTTTACCTTGGCCAGAGGCTAAGTGTTGCCAGACAACGTGGCAACGCCGCCAGTCTCTTGGGCACATTACCAGCTGACAGCGTTGAGGAGGTTTTCGATGCCCTTTTATAGTTTGTTGTTAGTTTATTCATTTTAGTTTAATAGTTTTTAATTATTAATGTATATAGTTAGTTTATCCTAATAAAATTATTATTTTGTTTTGGAGAAATATGATAGTATGTGGTAACTTGATGTGCTGTCGACTGTACCTGGTACAGGCTGGATGTTGAAAGCGAAGGACAAAGTGTAATAACACAATTTGGGAGAGACTTATGCCTAATTGTGGACTGCGATAAGCTGACTTGATAGATTGTTTTATTCCCACTAAACCGTCACAAAGCAATGGTATCACGTACCCATTGTTTAGTTAAACTACGGGACACAATGTTGTTACATTTACTCGTATCTAAATTACAACAACAATTTGCGTTGTTATCGCGTCAATAACCAAATAGCTCCGCTCTGTGAGCTGTGTCAATTACACAAACTATAATTTGTATGGACACCGACAGTTCATTTGATTTTATCTACACGTAGTGCTCGTAATTTGTATCCTGTTTTATGGTTTAAAATAAATTTTAGTTACTAAGGTCTTATTTTCACGATGTCCGAATAGCCACTACTTGCCAAGTGCGAGTCGGACTCGCGTACGAAGGGTTCCGTACCATTATAACCCCCTTAAATATTTATTTTAAACTAAATATTCTGTGAATATTTTTAGCGTATATAAGTAAGACATTCAGTAGCTTTTTGTTTTTTTTGTGTATTTACCTATATGTATTTATTTGTGGGTGTACTATTAGGTTCACCTCTGCCTAACCCTACGGGGATTACAGGCGTGATGTTATGTTGTTTTGTTATTTATGGATTTTTGCTTTTCTAAGAAATTAAGAAAAAATACATTTCAGTTTTTTTCCTGTAGCCAGAGCAGACTACTGACTAAGTATTCAAGTTTATAGATTTGAATCCCGACAGCTAATAAAATTTCCATTCCAATTATTGCCCTACTGCGGCGAAGCGCAAAAGGTGGGTTATATTTTTTACTTATCTATTAAGATGTAGTTGACTCGTTGGTTACCTCAAAAGCACTTCCTTTGAAAGTTAATTGGTTTTATTGCAACCTTTTGACAATTCTCAAGAAGCTAACACAAAGTTGCTACGACTTTAGAAACAATACGTCTTCTCTCGTAAATTCTAAAATACATCTCGAACATTTGAAATATTCTGAAATATTCCTGTCGTCAAAGAATATAGAGCGACACAGCGTCACAATTTGATAGTAAAGATGGCCGCGGGTGACGCAACAAAAGCAAAGGCTTTCAACCAATTCAGGACAACCTTTTACGATATTGAGATGCTACAGGACAGACGAAGAGACTAACAGAGTTATATTTACTGTAGGAATTTATGTTCTCGTTCGTAATTTTAATGTCAAATGTCGAAATTCCACTCAAATAGAGTGGGTTTGGCATTTGAAAAAATCATTCGTTGTAAATGTAATGATACCGAAAAAAACGTTACTTAAAGAAAATATGTTACAGGATTTGTGATTCGAGAACATTAAAATAAAATGGTCTAGTGGTCGCAAGCGCAACTGCTGAGCAAGAGGTCCTGGGTCCTATTCCCGGGTCGGGCAAAGTACTATGTGTTTTTTCATGAGGAATTTCTCAGTAGCAACCACGGAGTCTGGAGTGCCCGGTTGATGGCAACAGGCTCGCCCCCTATTACATGGGACTTTAACATAACTGGCGAAATGTGGGCTGTATTATTAGGTACTCCTCTGCCTAACCCTTCGGGGATTACAGGCGTGATGTTTTGTATGTATGGAAAATAAAATGGCATTGTATAGATAAACGACGGTTCGGTTGGCGCAGTGGCTGAGTGTTTGACTACTGCGCTGCGTGTCGCGGGTTAGATTCCCGCACGGAACAAATATCTGTATGGCCTACATGTAGTTGTTCCGGGTCTGGCTGTTTGTGTATGTGAATTTAAATGTTTGTAAACGCACCCACGATACAGGAGAAAATCCTAGTGTGGAGCAACGTTTTTTCGAAAAACACAAATCATAATTAAACGCAATATTGTAGCAAAAACGTACAAAATTCCATATATTCAAGATTAATCCACCTTCGTACACACCTTAGGTATACCCACACACTTTAAGTGTTACTGATGTACAAAAACCCAGCCATCACCAATACAGGAAATGGCCTCCTATACACACAACTCCTATACCATAGTGCTTATTACTATTCCTGTGAAGCTCTCCAACTTGACCCTCCTCAAACCTATTTAACGGTTGGGCCAGGAGTGGCTCAACAATCAATAGTTAACCCACTAACATTTAAACTCAATCAATCAAAGGCTTACCTACGACTATTGCTGACTGCCTCAGTGGTCTGAACATGTCTTGGGTTCGATTTCCAGGTTAGGCAAAGTGATCTGCCACGGAATCTGGGTTTTACGGCAGTTGTGGCAATAGGTATTCTCGGCCCCTTTTACATGGTACTTAAACATAACTGGCGAAATGTGGGTTTAAAATTTGGTATACCTCTGCCTAACCCTACTGGGATTACAAGGCGTGATGTTATGTTATGTTAGCTAACGAACTGAAATTCGAACTCAGACTTAATCAATCCTATTATATTGCCAACACTAAAGAAATAAGATCCTAAATACAAAAACAAAAAGTACTCGCCATTAAATCCAAACGGTCCCATTCCAATATTATATTTCAAAAATAAATTCCGCGTTCCAACTTCGATAATGTTCGTAATTCCGATGATAGCCGAACATGACGTATAGAGGGTCGTAACTTGCCGAAGTTACACGATCGTGCTGTGACGTAACGGCGGCCTTGTAACATTATTTTTTATCTGCAACTTTCGGTTGTAAATCAAATAAAAAAAGTATTTCCTTGTTCCTGTGAGCTGAATTCACTTTTTCAGTTTGTTTATTTGTACGAGTTTTACTTTTAGTTTTATAGGGTGGTTAAAGATAGTTTTAGTTGGAATTTTGACGGAAATCCGACAAAAATAAAAGCCAGTTTCAGCGAAGGTGGTCATCATCATCAGCCTATAAATGTTCCCATTGCTGGGACACAGGCCTCCTCTCTCTGAGAGGGAATGGGCACCACGCGGGCCCAGTGCGGATTGGTAGATGTTACATGTCTTCGAATTTTTGGTTCTAGGACATGCCGGTTTCCTCACGATGTTTTCCTTCACCGTTTTTGAGAGCAGTGGTGATGAAATAAATAACACAAAGTAATGCGCCTGCCTGGGTTCGAACCCACGACTTACTGTTCGTAAGTCGGGGTCGCTACCACTGGGCCACCGCTGCTCTTAGACTTAGACTTTGGTCATATAAGGTAAAATGTAAGTTGTAGATATGACCACAGCTGATGCAGCATCAAAGCGATCTGTTTACCTTCAACTTAGTGTATGCTATAAAGGGTGTAAACAGACTCTTACTCTTAGAAAGGCACTTGTTGTCCCCGTCATTGCGATCATTTTTTTGTTCTAGACCATACCCGGGAACCTTCTAGTTACGGAGATATTGGTGGTCCAAGTTCCAACTTTTTCACAAGTTTTTTTTTAATGCGTTACATTGAGTCCTACTGTAAAACGTGATTTCTCAGCCCAAAAAAAAAGTCGTTTCCCAGCACTAATTTTTGCGTAAAGTTACTTAGTTTGATGTACATAATGCTTGGTTGACGATTTCGTGAAGAGTCTGTTTACACCCTGTATGCTTTATTGCTAAAATGCTCGCTTTTTCAAAGCAAATGTAGACCAGCTAGCACACAATGGAACCCATGTCATTCGTACAAATCTCTGGTTGAAACGGAGGGATCTGTGCCCGAAGCACCGGATTACCCCATGTCCACATGTCCACATGTCCGCGAGTCCTTGAGTGTAAGCTGTGTTTGCACTCGCTTGCTTGACCGATGTTACTGTGACATATTCGAGCTACTTTCACTTCTGTTCAGAATTTTGTAAAGGAAGTATTACAAAGACAATATGGAAATTCTAGCTTTGAGAACTCAATCCAATTCAATAGTCTTACTTTCTTATTTCATAACATTTTTATGTACAAACTACATAATATTTTAAAATATTCGTACGTATATATAATACCCGAAGAGTAATGCAGAGGTAATCCAATAGTACACCCCCAATTCACCAGCTATGTTTAAGTCCCAGTCCCATGTATAAAAGGGCTAGCCATCAAACGAGCAGAGATCATTTATCCTAATGGAAAAATCTAATAACATATCGTCCGACCCGGCAATCGTACCCAGGACTTCAATGCTCAGCAGTAGCCCTTGGCTTGCATCCATTATGGCCTCTCTAATTAAAATTGCAAACGGATCCAGTTCCCTGTTCGTGTACCTTGTTCGTTTCTGCGTAATTCTCGTTTGTTGCACATACCAACGACAAGGACTAATTATAGACAAAACTCGTACATGATTAGGGCGAGCCGTGTGCACAATGCGACTCGCCAGGAGGTTGAGATCGATATCTCTAATACTAGCGTGTCTAAATTGAAGAAGACTCTTTGCAACCACTTCTTCGATAACCCATAAACATTGTATTTTGCCAATTTGTGTTATTTTTTCTTTAATGTTTTTGTAAACTAAAAGATAGTTTAATTGTTTTTGTTTTATTTAACTATTGTACTGCTATATGTGAAAACCTGTAATTGGCCATATTGTTGTTATTAACGAAACTATTGCGTCTGCCTCATCATCATCATCATCACCATTTCAGCCGAAAGACGTCCACTGCTGGACATAGGCCTCCCCCAAGCGATTGACCGGTCCCGTGCGATTCGCATCGTCTTCCGGTTCGCGGCCGCCACTCCAGAACTTTACGGCCCCATCGGCCATCCGTTTTGCGAGCAATGTGCCCTGCCCACTGCCACTTAAGTTTGGCAATTCTTCGGGCTACGTCGGTAACCTTGGTTCTCTTGCGAATGTCCTCATTTCTGATTCGATCGCGCAAGGAAACTCCGAGCATAGCTCTCTCCATTGCCCTTTGGGTGACTTTAAGCTTTCTGATGAGGCCCATTGTGACCGACCACGTTTCGGTCCCGTATGTAATCACTGGCAACACACACTGGTCATAGACTTTCGTCTTGAGACACTGCGGTAAGTTGTGTCTGCCTAAAATCAAAATTATAGTGATTTTATTTGTCAATTATTAGTTGCTGACTCGTTCTTATTCCCAATCTTAAATAAAATAGCACGTCATTACAAAAACAAACACAAACCCCACCACTTCAAACTTCCAATCCATCGTTCCAAAACTGTCCCAGGTTGATCCTAGTTAAAACCCAACACTGCACCTGTCTCCCGATTCTTTTATTAAAACCGGCTTCGAGATGCAAGTCGTTCGACTTCGGCGGCTTCCGTCGGCTTCCATTAGCCGGAGCCGGATATTGGGGGCGATACGTGACCCACCCCGGAGACTCCTCACGAACGCCTTCCATAGTAAAAGCTTTCGAAGATATATCTCGAGTCGGAGCGGTTTGTTCGTTTCTTTGTTTGAATGTTTTTGTTAATTGATAGAAGATGGGTAGTTTTTGTTGGTATTGGGTTCTTTGATCGGGCAAAATCTGCGGGTTACTTGCGTATGCTTTTAATTTGGTCAATTTAAAACCATTCATTACTTTATCATAAACGTCATTTATCAGATGAATTTTTAAAACCTTTGAAGAAATTGACTTAAAATATGTTTCGAAGATTTTCAATGGTTTTTGAAAGGCGTTACGCAATAAGTGTTTTTTTTTTTTTTTTTTTATTATATATATTATAAGTAGCAGCGTGGAAGAGCCTTGGTTTGTTCTGATGGCATAAGATTAGTTTGATATGTTCGCTTTCTGTTATATGAGAGATTATTATAATTGGCGAAATTTGAAATTTCCGAACTGTACCCTATACCTTTGCCTGCTGGAAAATACAGGCTGAAGATATATTCTACGAAATATGATGGCCTTATACGTGTGCATTAACCTTCGCGGAAACACAGGCGCGTGATGAAATGTAATGTAATGATGTTTTTTAAGTATTCGATGAAAATCACGAAATAATATTTTGTCTCTAAGACCGAAATAAAACCTAAATATTTTCTAAAATACGAGTCTTCTTATTATGAACCAAACAGGGTGCCAATATTTCGCCAATAAACAAATACGAGGAAAAACTAAATTCTGGAAATTCAGCCAAAGAAAGAATGCAAAGAAATACGTACATCTAATAAATGCTCGCTTTGGTGGAATCTCTCGCTTCTTTTTAAATTCTGGATTTTACTGCGAAGTTTACAGCTTTCAGGAGGAGCCGACACGCTAACGCGTATTTCTACAAAGCTAGATTTTATAAGAACCCGTAAAATGTCATATTGAAGAATTTCGCTTGAAACATTGCAAATTGGTATGACACACCAGTTCAGTTGAGATTGAAGATAAGACGTTTGTCAGCTGTTATTGCAGAATAAACTAGGTAATATAGTTTCATATGTATATTTGTACAAAACGAATGCCGTCATCTTGGTTTTTCAAAAGCTCCGTATGTATAATATGTGTGCAATAACTGGACAAGTGTATTAAAACTGTAGGTATTTATGTATGTATGATATACGAATCATTCCCGCTATGTCGATTCCCGTTACGTCGACTCGTGATTTTTCTTGGTTTTGATGCATTGTCTATTGTTTACCTGGGTAATTTTTTTTTTTTTTAAACTGTCAAAACTCATTTAACAAGAGTACGACAGAAGGTATTCTATATCGGGCTGGTATCCACAACTCAACGTCCAAAGCGCGTATTTCGCGTAGACGCGTTTCAAAATTCTATCTCCAAGCCACATGAACCGCAGCGTAATAATCCAGATCCAAAATAAACAACAACACACATACTCATCTGCATGAAAACCCCATCCATCAATTCTGTTAACAACACATGCATTCATCAGCCTGCACAGTGTGTTTAACTCCGCCTCTTGCAGGATACCACCACCTTAGAAAGGTCTCAACCTAGAGTCACGGTGTGTTCGCCTTTTGATGGCCTTACCCCGAGGCCCGAAGACACAAAGGCAGTCGCGGGTGCACTCCGACTGATTGTATCTGGAACGTGTCTTTGTTAGCATCCTGGTACAGAAAGCAGGAGATCTCAGAAGTTCCGACTGGGTGTAAGACGGTGGTTCAGGTTTACGTTACGTATAGCTCGCTGCGACCTAAATCAGTAAAGCTCTCTAGTTGGATACATTTAGCAAGGCGGTACCAAGACTTCAAATGAATGAATTAGCTTGAATGTAAGTGACGATAAAAAACATATCCCAAATATTACTTGGACTCGCGAACTAAGGAGATTGTGCACCATCGAAACTCAAATTTACTGGAGAGCTATTACATTTCTAGATACAGACCTGGGACAGACATATCTTAGATTAATAATAGGGTTCCGTTGGCACTCTTTCCGTAAGCAACCCCAAAAAGTCAGACAACATAAAAAGGCCCGCGTTAAGCCAAATAGTCAACCAGTACAAATAGGGTACTTGCGATCTTGGTACATATATACATAAACTCACGCTCTTTTCCCATGGGGGTTGTCAGAAACCACAGAACAACATCTGCTGCGATCCTTGAAATCGTGGTACTGTTTTTTTCTGTAGTCGAACTTCTACACTTTCTTGTCGGGTGCAATCACCGTCAGTGTTAGCCTCAGTGCCTTAGTGCCAAAGCCGGCGGCGTGTTTGGTCATACAATTCACTTAGCTCTCAAATAACCAACTTGTTTGGGGCCACACTCAATAAAAAGCGCTTTTGTTTTTCATTAGAGTTGTGGTAAATGCGCGAGATTTTGGGGTCAATTTACAAGTCGTAGGAACCTTGATCCTTAGACTGATTTTTCTTTACATTGATTAAACAGCCGGTTCGTTTTTTGGTGACCACTAAAATTCATTACTTTTGTCTATTGAGTCCCCCGAGCACAGCATCATACTAAGTGCCTCCTTGTCACAGTCACGATGTGCAGTTGATTGCTATTTGTTCACCGTGCTTTTAATTTGGTATAATATTTGTTTCAGTAAATAGGCCTCCAATCAATTTCTTTCTAATTCAAGTTTACTTTTTAAGCACGTGTTTCTGTAACACTAAATACTTTTTCTTTATCCCAGAAGAACGAAAAAGTATGTTACTAGGCTTTGTGTCTAAACTAAAATCTATTTGCAAGATTCTTTCAACTTGCCAAATTCCACAATCGTTGCGTACGTTTAATACCCTCTTAAACAACACACATACAAGCTTAATCGTGGACTGAATGTTTCTATCCCGTCTCTAAATACTGGCATTAATGCCCACTGTGCAGTTGTACTGAAATATATTACGCGTGCAGCGCTGCAGCGAACTAAAATGCAATGAACGCTAAACGCTATTCAGGCGCATTACTTGATGGCGCTTCTATGGAACGCTGGATTGTTCGAGTTTTGTATAGTTGGGGACATTATTGTTTTATGTTGAGTTTGATTAATGCTTTTATATGGATTATTGATTTTATTGGTAGAAACACAACTAATGGGCCTCGGCAAGCGCTTTCATTCACTAGCGAGTTTCAACAGGATTGACATAGAGTAGCAGTCAATCCGATAGATTTTGTCTTTTGCATCGTAATTAGTCGTAAGGGTGCGTTGGAACCAGGGCTGCGGGCTGTCCCAGAGCTGCGGGCTGTCCCAGGGCTGCGGGCTGTTCGAAAGAGATACCGCGGCCCTGGAACACAAAGGGCAAGGAAGGAACATGGATGGGTTTTAGTCAGTACAAGTCTGACACTCCCTTCTGCCCAGAGCGGGAGAAGTCATTTGATGATTTCCCATCCGTAAAAAAAAAAAAAAAAAGGGTGCGTTGGAAGGCGTCCCACTAGATGGACCGATGACCTGGTGAAGGTTGCGGGGATCCGCTGGATGCGAGTCGCACGAGACCGGTCAATGTGGTGACACTTGGGGGAGGCCTATGTCAAGCAGTGGACGTCTTTTGACTGGAATGATGATGATGAAGGGTGCAGACCGACCGGACGGGACAGCGGACATCGGACTGTACTAAAATATCTGTCAAAGTCCGATGTCTGTAACTAGTCCGGAGCGGACGGTTTTCAGGACTTTCATCGCTGATATAATTACATTGTCTCCAGGCCCTTAGATAAGTTCCCTTTTCTGTAAAATTAGAATGATCAAATAACATAAGTACATTTTTTAGGACTTTCTCCTACCCACATTACGCCAGTTTATCAAATTATAATCATAATTAAAAGATAAGAATCAAGGGAGGCTGGGGAAACGAACATCCACTTCATCACGTAGATACTTAGTATAAATTATACGCGGGATATCCTGCCGTTACCAGCTTATATATTACATCAAAATATAGGCTCCAATAAGCGGCAGCTGTCAGCTACGAAGGTGGAATTAGACTAGATTATACTATCAGCCTTGGTATCTCAGCTATACACCGTGTTTATTCATAATATAAGTACGGGGAAAAGCCGCTTCGTGTAGCTCAAATTGTGCTGAACCAAACACCTCCTACTAGGTGGACCGATGACCTGGTAAGGTTGCGGGGGTCCACTGAATGCGCGACGCACTGGACTGGTCAATGTGGCGATACTGTGGATGGCCTATATCCAGCAGTGGAGTTAGTTGCGGCGCATACCGAATGAAAGCCGAACATGGTCGGCTTTCTTATTAAACTGACTGCCTCGTTGATCGAGTAGTCGCAAGGGCAACTGCTGGGCATGGGGTCCTAGATTCGATTCCCGGGTCGGGCAAAGTGTTATTAGGTTTTCGCATCAGGAATTCCTCAGTAGCATACACAGAGTCTGGATTTGTGTCCGGTTGATGGCAATAGGCTCGCCCTCTATTACATGTGACTTAAACATAACTGGTGCAATGTGAGTGTACTATTAGGTACACTTCTGCCTTACCCTTCGGGGAGTACAGGCGTGATGTTATGTGTGTATGCATAATATAAACCGCAGATGCTGCCGAATCAAATTTACCAACCCGAAGAATAAGGTCTATGTGACACCCCGCTTTTTAAACAAATGCCCGACTGCAGATAAAAAAATCTACACTTGAAAGCAAAAATCATAGAAGCCATTTTAATATTTAAAGGGACAAAATATTCTGGTAAGTAGCTATGTATTTGTATAGTCACACATTCAAAAGCATCTCTATAAGTTGAACAAAAGGCCGTTGAACAAATCGTGTTTTTTCAAAGACATCCTTCGAAGGCTGGGCTCCTAGTCCCCCAGTGGCTCGGAGATATTATCATATTTTGCACAAATATAAACAGAACTGCCCTCTTGGGCTGTTTCCTATGAAAAAATAAATTGGTGTCGCGGACTATATTGTTAGGATATGCCTACACTATGGTATGGAAAAAAGTGTTGATAGGATAGGGTAATCATAGGAAATCTTAAGAGCGGACTATGAAATGAAATCTCTGATGTAGGATGAACAAAGATTGGAATAGATTGTTTTCAGTGTCGTTCCAATGTTATTAAGATTAAAGTGCAGTGTTAACAATATTTTATCTACTGAGAAGAAATTAATACGTATGACAATTAATTTAAACTCGTTTTTATAACGACCATTATTTTAATATCTCAGACAGACTGTTTCTATCCTGGGTGCGCATATTTTTTTTTTTTTAATTTCTTCTTCTTACTTTCAATTTTTTTTTAAGTATGCAACTAATGGGACCGACGACTGGTGAAGGTTGCGGGGATCCGCTGTATGCGAGGCGCACGGGACCGGTAAATGTGGCGACACTTGGGAGGCCTATGTCCAGCAGTGGACGTCTTTCGGCTGTAATGATAATGATTAAGAATACCGTAGATAAAATATATGTTATTATGTTTTAATTAAGAATAATCATTAATCATCCTAAAAGAGACAAGCGCACAATCTATCGGAAAAGTAATGCCAGGTACTTCAGTCTATTGATACCAATAATACTCAAGCAAAAAAATTCCATATCCTTTACATACAAAACTGAAGTATTCGAATATAAATAATGATGGATCCGAACTGGAGACTGAAGTACGAATTCTAATCATTAAGAAAAAATGAGAAAATTCGTCATTCAGTTGCAGGAGTCGGATTTAAAGCAAGCGATCAGATTCATTATTTATTTGCAGAGTCACTGATCGGAATTAACACCCAGTCTGGATGATATTCCGTATGATACGATTTAATGAAAAAAATCCCGTCTCTGAAATTTTATAAGAAGATTTATATTTAATCGCAAGCCTTTTGGAGGGTGCACTGCAAGAATTCCTTCGAGGGACGAAATACGTTCGAAGCATACCTAAGGTTTGATCAAATAGGGGCCCGCAAGGGCTGATGCCTGTCAGGGCTGCGGGACTGTTCGAAAGAGATAGCGCGGCCCTGGAACACAAAGGGCAAGGAAGGAACATGGATGGATTTTAGTCAGTACTAGTCTGACACTCCCTTCCACAAAAAAAGATTCGTTCAAATCGGTACGGACGAATTGGCAGCTCTAGCAGCTCTGGCAGCTATTGGCAGTTCGGAGTCTGGGCCCCTGCCCAGACTCCGAACTCCGACAGATAATGTACTGAAGTGTGTCTGTCATAGCCCGGTGACCGCAGCCGTTCCGCAATTTATTATGTCTACTGATTAAGAATCATTAGCTATATTTTATAGAATAAACCAATCTCACGGTGTCCTGTTCTGACAAGGTGGAATTAAATCTAACTGTTCTATTCATTTTGACTGTGTAGGTTTTAAAATACGCGCTTGGACGTAGAGTTGCCGTCACCAGCCCGTTATGCAATACAATATACAAGGTGTAACATAATAAACGCAAGACCTCTCGTGTGGTGTCTCAGACCATGAAACTGAACAAGTTTTGTTCTATGACTTTTTGGAAATTCATTACTTTTTTTTTAGTTTTACCATACATGTTGATCAGCTGATCGCGTCAGTTCCTATACAAAGTCCAATTTTTTTTCGCGAATTTCAATAACTCGTAGAACAAAAGTTGACCACTTTCTTGGTCCGAGAGACCACACGAGAGGTCTTATGTTACACCTTGTATATTGTATTGTATAACGGGCTAGGGTTTTGCACTTTTGTAGGAAACAGCTATTTTTTTTTTCAATTACTGGTGAAAACTTCTATGTGGGGGTTTTCAGAGCCATGTACCGAAACGTGGTAACAGTCTGTACGACGGTGTCCCTTCTACCCTGTGCAAAATTATGAACGAATATTCAAACTCAAACTCAAACTCAAAAGCATTTATTTCAATTAGACCATTACAGGCACTTTTGAATGTCAGAAAAACAAATTAGGCTAAGCTACAGTCACAGACACAAGGCATAATAACTTGTGAAAGTACTGTAGTTGCCCATTCCAAAGTGTAGATCTCTATGGAGAAGAATGGGCAAGAAACTCCATGGACACTCTTTTCAATCAAAATATTGTTACAAAATCTTGGTTACATCATTCATATTGAGATTATACATATATGTGAGAACGATGTAGAAATACGTGCACGTTAAGAGCGTCCAGAGTAAAATATTATATCAACAATTTAAAAACAAAGTAAGTAGTTAAAATAAACCGTGGCAGCTTTGAGATGACCAGTCCCAACCGACATTCTGTGTTCTATTTACGACTCTTCAGTAACACATTATACACCAAACACACAAAGTCAGTCCAAAACACCTTTTATCATAAATGAAACCTTTAAAACACCACAATGGACTGACAGCTCCCTCCCTCACAAAGACCTTTGTCCTTTTAAAACAGACACTGACTTACATACCACCTGACGTCCACTGACGTCGGCTGACGTCGAGTCACGTTGTGTGTGACGCCGGTGTGATATCGCCCTTAATCCTGTGTCCCAACGCTATGAGCCCTTGGAAAAATAAATGGGAAATAAGTTAACCGTGACTTGGCTTAAAGTAACATGACGTGTGGAATCTGTGTGGACACGGGAATTGGGGTCGGTTGCCGCTGGAAGCAAAAACTTTTATTTTTGGGATGCTGAGGACTCATTTACTTTGAGGAGTGGGTGCCTTTTTTGTTCGTGGAAACAAGGGTCAGACTCGAAGCTACAGCGTAGTATTATGACGGTTTTTTTTTGTCATCCTCATCTTCCTGTACCTTGCTACTTGGAGTCGGTGCAACACGTTTTCAATACAGAAATATTTGTAACATTCCTGACAATTGAGTATACATAAATACAGGGTGTAAACAGAGTTTCCAGGAAGCCGTCAATCAAGCATTATGTACATCAAACTAAGTAACTTTACGCAAAAATTATTGCTGGGAAACGACTTTTTTTTTGGGGTGAAAAATCAAGTTGTACGGTAGGACTCAATGTAACGCATTCAAAACATTGTTCTGATGGATGGATTGAATAGTACGGGGGTCGTGAAGGTGTCTTAAGTAAAAAAAATACATTAAAAACATGTATTTAAAAAAAAAACTTGTGAAAAATGTAACGTTGACCCAATATCTCCGTAACTAGAAGGTTCCCAGGTATGGCCTAGAACAAAAAAAATGATCGCAATGACGGGGAGAACAAGTGCCTTTCGGTTTCGTTAAGAGTCTGTTTACACCCTTTATGATCATCGCTTTATTACCAAAACCAAAACAAAACATGCAATGAACACTAGTCCATAGAAATAGCCAATACAACATCTATTACAATGACAAACTACGTTCACGTACCTAATAAACGACTAATAACAATCAATTCATATTCTATTCTTTTCAATTCCATCAACATCCATCCCCCAGTCATTTATTCCCTAGATTTCTACTTACCAGCTATCTGTTATATTAGAAGAGTTCCATCCTGTGTGTAGTCGCGACCTTATCAAGATAGATGATGCCTCAGAGACCTGAAGCCTGGAGTAATCTTCGCCCTGTCACCAATAGATAATGTCGCGGGTAGTTTATCTGGAGAATGTGGAAAGCTTTAGTGGTACTGGTGGGGGGTCTGGAGATAAGGACAATTATTATTAAATTTCACATCATTTGGTAAATATTTCTAAAAACTTGAGGCTGCGATTTTTAATCACTTTTTTGAATAAGAACGGACGGTCATAATGCGATGTTTTAAAAGTAGGTAATGGGGCTGCCAAAACTAAATTATGTTTTTCAATATTATCAGAATGATTGCCATAATAGGCAATCAATCAATATTGTACCGATAGAGAATATGAAAAGTGCCGATTTAATCTACACTTAACTGTAACTGAACTTCTTAAATAGACGAGATTTGCCCTATCTGTTCGGTACTTTCGAATTCATCATTTCAACCGAAAGTCGTCCACTGCTGGACATAGGCCTCCCCTAAAGGGGGGTTTTCCATAATCGCCACGTTTGGCAGGCGGGTTGGCGATCGCAGTACGGTTGTTACAAAAGCACAGAGAACACTGCTGCCCATTCTCTGGTAAGTCCCTTAGTCGCCTCTTACGACACCCACGGGAAGATATGGGATGGTGCTATTCTTTACGTCCGACACCATACAGTACCTTCGAATTACACTTGATATATGTAGTAACATTTATACGGTAAAATCAGTTCCCTAGCACAATGAATAATAATAGGAGAGAATATCAGTTCCCAGGCTGAATTATCTGGGTTCGGATCTCGCTAGATAGGCAAATTCGTAGCGCGGTCCGAACATATCTCATCTCGGTCATATATTTTGTTCCGATGTTTTCCTAACCCGTAATTACTAACAAAGGCAAAAAGAGACGAATAAAGTAGACTAGCAAGTGTCTCGATATTTTAATAGGTCTAACAGAGAAATCTTTGCAGTTTTCTTTGCTTTGTAACAAACTGCTGGTAAAATGAGCCAGTTTATCATGCAACAAATCCTATTTTGGAATACATTTTGAAGAAAAACAACCCGTTATTAAAAAAAATTCCAACATATCTGCCAGACCAGCTCTCTAGGAAGACAGGTTTCGTTTCATAATATGTTATACTTAAACTTATTTTTAATCAAAACAATCTATTAAACTAAAATAGATAAACTAACAACAAACTATAAAAGGGCATCGAAAAACTCCTCCTCAACGCTGTCAGATGGTAATGTGCCCAAGAGAC
This sequence comes from Lycophotia porphyrea, assembly GCA_950005105.1. Classification (NCBI taxonomy): domain Eukaryota; kingdom Metazoa; phylum Arthropoda; class Insecta; order Lepidoptera; family Noctuidae; genus Lycophotia; species Lycophotia porphyrea. Next base: position 1,143,805 of record OX465389.1, read on the forward strand.
TGGCGGCGTTGCCACGTTGTATGGCAACACTTAGCCTCTGGCCAAAGTAAAAGCCAGCCCTTGGGTCACGGGAAGCGTCAACTAGGCGTTTCGAAATTTCCTTTATCTATTTTAGTTTAATAGTTTTTAATTATCAATGTATATAGTTAGTTTAACCTGATAAAACCAAACAATCTATCAAAATAAATCCCAAAAGATTTACGTCATAGCATTCAGTCATCAAGAAATGAAATACCTACACAAAACTGATTCGGAAATAAAAGCAGGTAAATGCCTGCCCACACACGTATCACCACGATATCCCTACAGAATGTGTTCCTGAGATAATGTTAATGGATTTCCTTAAATTTTTCCCTTCATCCGTAATGAAAGCTAATGACGGCACGGGAAGCCTCCAATCCCAACTGCTAAACCATCTTTGACAACTTCAACTCATTTCCTACCTTATCGTAAAACGTTAAAACTGGGAATGGATTGGGTGAACATCTGACACGTAGATACACTTTTCATTTTTCCTGCTCAGCAAGACGACTTGGTATTTTGACAGGCAATGTAAGTAACACCATTGTTGTCAGCGGATGACGTCAGAACAACTGTTGAACAAAGATTTACGGACAATCAGCGAGATACTAAGTCGCGTTAATGAGCCAATGCCATTATACGAAGTGTAAGGGACACCGACCCGAAAACGGTGCAGTTACCTACACGTTCAGAATGTATGGAACAGCTAATTTTTTAATAACTTCGTGAAAAAGTTATCGATCCACTGGCAACTATATCGCCATGACAAATTGAACCCTATATGACCATCACAGTCTTTTAGAACCCAGACTTCAAGGTTATACGTGGCTCCCAAGTTCCTTGTTTTAACAGGTACCCCTAAAAGGGGCCTTCCAGGCGTACCCTTGGCCCAGACTTATCGAGAACGGTGGCATACGGTGCGAGTGCGACCCCTAACTTATTTGTTGACGTTATGGCTTTCCACTTCGATCGCAGTAAGCGAATCTGACACTTTATAGTATTAGTGAAGACTTATAGGTGGTTTTTATGTCCAGAACTGATCATTTGTCTTTTTGATCGTTGTTATTATCTATCCTAGTGAAAAGAGATCTTGAATAAAATGTCTGAGTCGGTTGAAAGAGTATTTTAGGTCAAAAGAACTTAGTAAAGCTTTTAAAACAACGAGACGGGGAGGGGACGAGACTTTTTTGCCTGAGCATAGATCATTCCTCCCACTTCTCTCTATGATCTGCTTTTTTGACCAATTAATCATCCAAGTTATCCCAGAAGAAATAAAAATAGTTCAGTAGTTCGATCTGCTCGCTCAGGTGTCTGCCACTGACTGGTAAGAAACTGAAAAGAACTAGATCCAATCCGTTTCAATTATTTACGACCTAAACTTACATAAAGATAAACCTTGCTTCTAGTTTAGAGCAATAATGTAAAGAGAAATAGTGCATCAATAGGAAAAAAGTTATCAAAGACGTCAACCAACACCAGATAATTGCAAACACTGCGAGCGCATTAAAAGCGCCTGAGCGCAGTTAAATCTACGCCGTAGTATATCAAAGCTACGCCGTAGTACATCAAAGCTACGCCGTAGCAAACGTAGACCGATAGCAACGCGGACTTCTTATAATCATAAACGATACTATTGGAAGAAAATTCAAGGGCTTGTTTCTATGTTATGTTTTAGAGATTAAAACACAGAAACCATTTTTTCAATTATGACTGACGTTGCTAGTAAACATTAAAACAAAAAGGATTTCAGAATTGTAAGCTCAGATTATATTGTCCACCAAAAAATACTTGATAATATATATCAAAATTTATCGAATTTCTGTATATAAAATTCTGTATTTTTTACCTACTGTTTCCCTACATAAAACCCTAGACAGACACCCCCCAGCAAATTGTAGATCTTATCAGTGCTGTAGCACTGATTGTGCACGAGAACTCATCAGGCAGGTGCGTCCAACATTGTGTGCGCTATCAGCGCGCGGCATTAAACGTGTAATGTCTAGAAATGGCTCCAAGTGTTCTGAACTGTAAGCAAAGCGATGTCCGACGTTATTTACCCCTGTGTACATTACATAGTGTGTCGAGAAACAGTAGGTAAACTTGTGCTAGTTTGTTTGTTGAAGTTGGCCAATTAATAAGACATGTTTTGCAACTAATTGTTGTTTCATCATCTAAATATTCATCTAGCTAGATAATGTGCCTTGTAAAGACTGTACAGATGATAAAAAACATGTGTGCAATTCACACGTGGTACAAGTGAAATCTTCAAAAAATTTGGTTTCAAGATAAACACTGTAGAATGCTTCCTATCTCATTTTCTCCCGCGTTAAATCATATGAATTTATGTGTCTGTCTCTTTTTACCGTCGGTTTTTCGTTTCATCGACTTTCAAATCACAACGATGCTAAAGAAGTTTTCACTTCAAAAATGTCTTGTAACTTCGGGGCAGAAGTGTCCTAAAGGACCAGGAGATCAAAGCGACAAACGTATATTAAGATGCAATCAGACTAGGCAGAGAGGTAATGTACACAGAACGGCTGGTATCAGCTGGTTGAGGAACGAGTAAAGCCCATTCTATTGGAGAGGCCTATCACTGTCAGTAGGCTGATAATCATGACGATGTCCAAGGACAAGAATTCTTTAAAACGTGGTGTAATATGACAATTAGGCCAGTAAATGGCCGATATCATCACCGCTGACCATTCCAGATTGGACTTCACCGGAGACATACGAACGCTATCGATGTGTCAGAAGTCTAATAAAAACTCATTTAACTTAAGCATAAGTACCATAGACACAACGAAGAAGAATATGACCACATAAAGTATCGCTTAAGAAAAATGTCAGCACCCAGCAGATCTGCTTCTCTGTGTCCCCCGTGACTACAACGTGTTGGCCCCTCGTGAACCACTTTGTCGGCGTTATCGCGACGCCAGATGAAAGCTATCTCGCTCTTTTGTGCGCTGCCGGGAAATTAACACGTTTTGCGTTTTAGCAAAACAATTACACACGGCCATTGTGCGATACTGCGGGTAGCGACGTTTGTTCAGCGAGTACATAGGTAGGTAGGTACAGTGTATTGTTAGTTCTGAAAAGATGTTGCCATTCAAAGGTTGCTGTTTAAAGCTACATTCACTTTGACGTGGACGAGTTTATTTAAGTTTTGATGTTTTTAAAAGTATTTTCGCTGTACGTAGCTCTCATCGAAAATGTTAGTTAAAGGTTCGAAAATGTTTAGAGTATAATCCGGGTCAGTATGAAGACCCAATTAATGACCAATAATTATTTCAAGAAATAATTAATTTATCGAAGGCTGAAAATGAGATTCGGTTTTTTTGAACGTCAAAATAATTCGAGTAAATCCCTCAAATTACCTGTATTTCATCATCGATAAACTCAAAAACTACTGCGCCGATTTTTATGCTGTTTTCACCAATAGATAGAGTGGTTAATTTGTCTGTTTTGGATAAAAAATTCATGATTACTTTTGGTCGCGATAACCGACATCCACGCGGGCGAAGCCGCGGGCATCAGCTAGTCTTGAATAATTTGAAACAGCTCATTTATAAAAACGCCTTCATGGTTTTCAGAAACTTCAGTTTAAAAGCAGACATCTTTTCACAAGTCACCGTCCATCTTTCCTTCCCTAGCGTACATTGCAACGCTGCAAACATTTCCTTTATCTATTCTCTTCATTCTATTCTTCATTCATTCATTCTATTCTCTTCATTTAATATTCCTGTCCTCACCGTTCTTTGACTGCGCTTATCAGCGGGCGCGTTGCCAAGGTTACTGCAACCAGATAACTTACATAAACACTCGACTATCTATGTGTTCAGCTGGAGTTCTTGCACGCTTTTTGAAAGTCACAGAAAAGTGCCAGGAAGGTAAGCAGAGTTCTTAGAGGTAGATATTAGTTTAAGCTCCTTAATATTTTAATGAGATTTTGTATAATTTTCAATTTAAGAAAAGTCGCTTTGGCTGCTTCCTCTTGACTGCTAAACGAAATTCTATAATACTGTCTGCTAACTGATTGTTATGGAAATCTCCTTTTTGAATACGATGATTTACTGCACTTTTGTAGCTTTCAAAAATAGCCCTTAAATGTGATATGATTACACAGGACCCGTTCAGGATTATTGCATCAATTTAAAACTTACAATTTCTGATGGGAAGGCAGTGTAAATGTGTATTTAGTTATAAGGTTTCACGCGCATTCCATATTCATTCAATTACTTGCATTCCTTATTGTGTGAAAATCTTACAAAGGGCTTACAGCTAAAGTACAATTACGGACCCTACAGGGCACAGCAGAAATTATAAAATTCAAACTCAAACTCAAAAGCATTTATTTCAATTAGACCATTACGTGCACTTATGAATGTCAGAAAAACAAAGAAGGCTAAGCTACAGTCACAGACACAAGGTATAATAACTTGTGAAAGTACTGTAGTTGCCCATTCCAAAGCGTAGATCTCTATGGAGAAGAATGGGCAAGAAACTCCATGGACACTCTTTTCAATCAAATATTTGTTACATAATCTTGGTTACATCATTCATGTTGAGATTATACATATGTGAGAACCATGTAGAAATATGTGCACGTTAAGAGCGTCCAGAGTAAAAGATTATATCAACAATTTAAAAACAAAGTAAGTAGTTAAAATAAACCGTGGCAGCCTAGAGATGACCAGTCCCAACTGACAGAATTAATGTTTGAAATAAAATTAATGGTTAATCAATTAACAATTTTAAAATATGTCCTCAATATTAATTAACTAAATTATAACATCTACTCTCGAATAGATAATCGGTCACCATCTGCTTCGGATGTCGTAACTACCAACCGCATAGCAAAGGCGCCCAATTAGCAACAAGCGGTCGCCAGTCGCCTAGCGGTCCCCTACGGACTTGCACCATAAAGAACCAAAAAAGTTGACATCAAACCTTCAAACCTAACCTTCCTACTCCTCAATACATTTTCCCGACAACCTAATGACACACACACACAACCCATAACAAGTAAATCACCGCTCTACCCGCGATACGCGTCTAAATAATACGTTAAATGTGCGCCAAACTTAGCGACGGCTTTGTTCGTCATAATAGCGGCATTGTTCTGATGTGTGCCAAAAATTTATGTAGCCGACATAATAGGACGTCAGCTACTAAGGTCGGCGTGAAGCTGACTGAGCTGTGAATTGTGGGATGTGTTTGTGATATATTGACGGATATTATTGGCCTACAGCTATGGTACACCTTGATGGGGTACAAGACATTATCTACTTGTTGCTGTTGCAGTTAGGCTTCCTTATAAAGAGTACAAAGAACGGCCAAGCATAACATAACGTCTGTAATTCCCAAATGGAAGCTGAAGTGCACCTTAGATGGCTATGGCACAATCACTTTTTGCCAATTATATTCAAGTCCCATGTTGTAAGGAACAAGCCTATTACTATTATCGGGGCACAAATTCAGACCCCATGCGACAGTATTGCTGATTGGAGTTGTCACTCTTGCAATAAAACTGGCCTGACTTGGGAATAGAATACAAATCCTTGTAATCAGCGGAAACGCTTGGCAACAATATTATAGATTAACTACTCTGTTATTTAAAACATGTTGTTGTTATTCACAGATAAACCTAGCTTTGTTTTCTTTCTAAGTAGACATGAAAGAGTATGCAAACTCAAAGCATTTATTACAATTAGACCTTAACAGGCTCTTTTGAATGTCAGAAAAACAAAGAAGGCGAAGCTACAGTCACAGACACAAGGCATAATAACTTAGAAAAGTACTGTAGTTACCCATTCCAAAGCATAGATCTCTATGGAGAAGAATGGTCAAAAAACTCCATGGTCACTCTTTTCAATCAAAATAATGTTACAAGATTTTGGTTACATCATGTTGAGATAAATTAGTAGATAGTAGATTGAGTTATATTATTATGTATGTGAGAACGATGTGAAAGTTTTGAGCGTTCAAAGTAAAAAGATATAATCAACAGTTCAAAAATCATGGCAGCTAAAAGATGACCAGTCCTCACTGACAGCGCCCCTTTACGAACATATTTACAGATACAGACATACGAGTACATCAGTTCCGAGCAAACATTGAAAGGGCGGTTCAATTTAAGACTCCCTATTACGTAAAAGTAATCTTATTCATCACGAATATGTCCTGAAGGAGGTCATGTGAAAATCCTTCACTCTATGAATTACTTTCCAACCTTTAAAAATTTGAAAGGAAGCAGGGGCTGAAAACCTTTGGAGTACGATAGAAAAGTCTGATATTATAATTTATTTTGACCCCTAAATGTTATAATTAAGTCATTGAATTACGTCACGTATTAGAATCTGTGGTCCTTTTTTACGATGCAATTTGATTATGAATGCCAGTTACAAATTATGCTTGAAAAAGGGATTCAAAATGTGAACTGACACCAAATCATAACCGTGAATGTGTAACTCTAGTACCGCCGAAGAGCAACATGGTTTCATTTGGGAAATGTGACTGACCAGTGGCGCGCCAGTTAAACCTTGTTTGAACTGTCAAGTGTCACAACTGTCACTTATGTCATTGTCAATAATGTCAATTTGGCGGTTAAGCGTTTTTTTATTGCTGGGTACCGTAGTACCTGCTGGCGTTTGAGTAGCTATTTGCGAGCTAATAAGTTTCGTCAGTTATCTGTAAATAGTAGGTGTAGTCAGTTGTTACTGCATGCAAAACGAGCGAGAGATTTTTTTTTCCAACATACAAGTTTCAATGGTTTACAACCCCTGCATTTTAGTTCCTTATTCGACGGGTCGAAAGTCACGCTTTTCACAACTTTCAATACAACGTAAAGATCTTATAATGTTAGGAAAGTTGAATCAGCGACATTTGTGAGGCCATTACTAAAATTGCTCGCAATTTCTCCGTAGTATACATACGTACAACATTTATACGAGTACGCATTCATAAGTCCTACCTTTTATTAATAAAAGTTAGTTATATTTCATTACGAAGTTTATGTCAGACACAAATTAAGTAAGTTAAGCAAAACATCGTGAGAAAAACTGGATTTAATATTACCAAATAAAAACACGTAGTTGGTTCGAAAGACTTACCTAGTTATTAAAGAAACGATCATTATAATAATATTATTATTAATCTTTTATTATCTGAATAAAAACATTCCATACACTGTTAGTAAATAATACTTATAACTATGTTAGTACATTATTAATACATTAAAAAAAAATATTAATTTATTTTGTTAATTTACATTTCATAACAAATAACATAATCATTTCCTAATCTAATCTATTCAACACAATCACTAAAAAGAAATTAAAAAAAAAAAAAAAACAATCGGCGAACCAGACACGTCACCATCAACTCTGCCAGGCTTCTCCCGACACCACCAAACTCTTGCGCTAATTTGCCGACATCTAAAGTCCCAACATAATATTCATCATAATATTCATCCATCTCAAAATATTATAATATTAATATAATAATTATATATTATTATAATATAAATAGCTAAGTTATATATATATATAGCTTATGTGTTATTCTGATGTTTGAACTATATTACTGTAAAGTTTCATCAAAATCTGTTCGGTGTTTTAATACGAAAGAGTAACATCACCTCAAAAACTTTCACACATATAATAGTAGTAAGATTGAATTGTAGTATGTACTTCGTCATCATTTCGAAATGGTTTTTTATATCATGGTTTTTTTTTTAGAATTTTTTAAAAGTGTCAGAAAAGTTTATGAAACATGAATAAAGGAATAACAATGATTTTGGTAGGGTTACAGGAACGGATTTCACAACATAATGACAATTACATGTATGTTGACTACCTCGTTGGTCCAGTGTCCAGTTGGTCCAGTTAGTCTATCCTATTTAAATCCTTATAAAAATTAAAATTTACACTACCTGAAAAGGATGACATAATATATATTACTGAATAATTGTATTAAATTCACTATTATTGACATTTAATTTTGACATAAGTAATTATAATAAATATTAATCATTTCTCTATTTAATTGTATATAAAAGTAAATAATAGTTAATAACATTTTTATGCATTCTAATTTAGATTATAATTATTGCAATGCTTGTAAAAGGCTGCTAAGTCTTGAACTACAACAGCGTAACACCACATTATACACTTAGTTCGCAATAAACGTTTTGACTTTGACTTTGACTTTGGTCGCAAGCGCGACTGCTGAGCATAAGGTCCTGGGTTCGATTCCCAGGTCGGGCAAAGTGCTATTGGGTTTTTCTATCCAGAATTTCTCAGTAGCAGCTACGGAGTCTGGCTTTGTGCCCGGTTGATGGCAACAGGCTCGCCCACTATTACATGGGACTTAAACATAACTGGCAAAATGTGGGTGTACTATTAGGTACACCTCTGCCTAACCCTACGGGGATTACAGGCGTGATGTGTTATGTTATGTACATTACGATAACAATCAACTCAAAAGAAACTACAACACGGTCCTTAGGTTATCTTCAGTAAGTAAAGACAATAATGTGTCGTACCACCTAATGAAACCACTACCTTACCCTCACACGATACTCAACTTTAAAGAGAAACTAGTAAGAAAGAAAATCGCGTGAACACTTCTCCCCATCGGAGTAACATCTGGTCAACTGTACAGTTAGTATCTTGAACCTTATTAACTAATTAGCTGTTTCTGCTAATTGTTGAACACATTTGTAGACAAACTTAGTCAGATTTCGGGTCAACTAGTTGTGCTTAAAGTTTTGTTGAAAACTGGTTTTAATTCCTAAAGATTAAATGATTTCTCCAAGGTGTTTTCCGTTCTGACTTTCTAGGCAAGACAGGTAGTTTAAAACATAGTTTTATTTTGTTTTGTTTGTTGAAAGAGCTCTCTTGCAGTGAAACAATACAGGCAGACATTAAGTAATTATTTTGTGCAAAGATATCATATAGCATAACATCACGCCTGTAATCCCCAAAGGGTTAGGCTGAGGCGTGCCTAATAGTACACCTACATTTCGAAAGTAATGTTTAAGTCCAATGTAATAAGGGGCAAGCCTATTGCTATTAATGGAGCACAAATCTAAACTCAGTGGCTGCTACTGAGAAATTCTTAAAGGAAGAACCTAATAACACTTTGCCCGAGCTGGGAATCGAACCCAAGACCTGATGCTCAGCAGTCATGCTTGTGACCAATAGACCTACGAGGTAGTTAGTTCATGATTTGTATATGATATATTAATCATATCTACGCGTATGGTCCCGGTCCCTGAAAAGGATGACATATAAAGGGTGTAAACAGACTCTTAACGAAGCCGAAAGGCACTTGTTCTACTCGTCATTGCGATCATTTTTTTGTTCTAGACCATACCTGGGAACCTTCTAGTTACGGAGATATTGGGGGTCAAAGTTCCAACTTTTTCACAAGTTTTTTTTTAAATACATGTTTTTAATATAAGATTTTTACTTTAAAGAGCTCCAGGACCCCCTAATTATTCAATCCATCTATCAGCACAATGTTTTGAGTGCGTTACATTGAGTTCTACTGTAAAACGTGCTTTTTCAGCCCAAAAAAAAAGTCGTTTCCCAGCACTAATTTTTGCGTAAAGTTACTTAGTTTGATGTACATAATGCTTGGTTGACGGCTTCGTGAAGAGTATTTTTACACCCTGTATATTACCACATTGACATAACTAATTATAATAAATATTAATCATTTCTCTATTTAATTGTATATAAAATAAAATAAAAGTTAATAACAATGTTTATGCATGCTAATTTAGATGATAATTATTGCAATGCTTGTAAAAGGTTGCTAAGTCTTGAACTATTATAACATAAGACTACATTGTACACTTAGTTCGCAATAAACGTTTTGATTTTACTTTGACTTTGTTTTATAGACTCCTAGACAACATGCCTAGACCCTGAACAACTAGATTTTGGTTTAAAGATGATAAAAAATACTAAAGCTACATTAGGCTAAATTAGGTTTCCCATAGCGTAAACTGGGCAACTGGGTAACTAACCAGCATGGTGTGCAACTGTCCATTCCTTCTCACTGAGAGAAGGCCTAGTCCGAGCAGTGGGAACATTATGGTCTAGTTATTCTATAGGCTAGACAGTGTTGACGAGTATAACCACGCGTCTTAATTAAAATTAAATTAGTCAAATGCCAGGCGCGGGCGCCTCAGCTTGGTATTCGCTAAATTGGTTTCAAGTATCATCAATTATGGCAACGTGATTATCTGGTCTAGATTAAAGTGTGCTAATCTGAATGTACAGTCAGCTTCACGATGGGGGTACCCCCCTTGAACTCACCGACGTTCCCAACTGGGGTACCCAATTGATGCAGCCCACCGTACTTATTTAGTTCAACCCGATCTTCATAAAGTCGCTTATTTTATTTATCTACACTAATATTATAAAGAGGAAAACTTTGTTTGTTTGGTTGTAATGAATAGGCTCAAAAACTACTGGACCGTTTTTAAAAATTATTTCACCATTCGAAAGTTACATTATCCACGAGTAACATAGGCTATAAATTATATTGATAGCATGCATATTAGCCGAGCTATCATAATTATTGTCGGGCCAGGCGGAAAAAAATACCTCTCAAAACAGAGTTAATTGCATGCGCTGCCTAAACCGTTGAACATAATTGAAATTAATGTAGGGCAATCTGGTCCGTTTTAAATAGTTCTACAAAAAAGTCCGCGACACCATGTTTCTATCTTTTTATTTTAGCAGATATAGTAGCTTTTATGTTTAAAAAAAGTATTTTTCGACATACTTACGTTTAAACGATTTTTTAAACAACAAAATATTAAACTTTATACAAAAAAATATTTTTATGATCACAAAGATATCATAGAGATAAGATTTGCCCTTTACAGTTTGTCGATCGGTTAAATAGTTTCGAAAATAATATAATATTAATAAAATGCCATCCAACATTCACGAACCGCATTAGAACATACCTTGGTAGGTTGTTATAAGATTACGTCACTGATAATATGGGAAGAATGTGCCGTAATAATTATGGGTTGTATTTTCGAAATCCACGCGGACGAAGTCGCGGGCGAAGTGCTAGTACGCTTATATATTTATTTTACGCTTTAGTATCGAGGGATAAGTTATACCTCAGCAAGTTATGGAGAAATCATTATACTGTTACAGGAACAAACACATGAAAAACAACCACATTAAGGTGTCTTTAAAATTAACATTATTAAAAGCAAAACAGATTTTAAAGCATCTGGAGGACTGAATGTCAGCATTTTCAGCATTTTTTGTGGGCTATAATTAGTCGTGAATGCTGACAGACTATTTATAAACAAACATTTTTTAAATATCGATTTGATATGCTCGCGTTTATTCACCATTCCACCTTATGGTAAGTAATGATAATATGATATGATCGACGATGGAAGAGATAAAATTTAAACAGTTGAACTGTCCAATCCTTAATCTGTCATCAAAATCTTCCAAGTAAAACCCGCTGACATTCAAACAGGCCAAAAAGCACAATGAATGTCATGAGATTAATCACAGAAATAACAGATGCGGGTCTGTTGGACCAAACGGGCCGAATCTTGGCATTGTCGTATGATCTACGGGCTGGTCCGGCCAACGCGCCGCTGGCTGCCCGATAACGGGCTTTAAAAGTGTCGCATTTGCAGGGTTATGTCGCGGGGTTTAAAATTTTAATGGAAGTTTGATTGTTGATGTATGATTGCTGATAATAGTTTTGGGGTAACCGAGCTTAAGATCTATATTATACTTCGCCTGATTACCTCTCTAAATTTTGTTGCACACAGTTTTATCCAGGTTGGCCGCAGTAAGGAAAACCTGCTCAAGTGGAGATTCATTAATAACTCTGCCCTGGAGTGTATGTGGTGCTGTTCCACAAACAATGGGGCTAATATTGTGTCCTGCACGTCCTGTTGTTTTTTCAGTACAGGAGTTGAAGGACGCTACTGAAGTCGCCCAACTGAGTGGCTCAGTTCTGGGCCGATACAATTTAGATCGCACTCGACGCTAAGAAGAAGAATTTTATCCAAACATCCATCATCATCATCTGCCTAGCCTTTTCCCAACTATGTTGGGGTCGGCTCCCCGTCTAACCGGATGTAGCTGAATACCAATATTTTACATGGAGGGACTGCCTGTCTGACCTCCACAACCCAGTTAGTACTGGGTAATACGATACCCCTTGGTAAGACTGGCTGTCAGATTTTTTGGGCCACTGACTACGTAACAAGTGTCAAAGATCTACAAATGATAGCCGGGACCATCGGCTTAACGTGATTTCCGAGGCACGGAGGAAACTCGGTATGTAATGGGTGATCACCCATCTACAGATCAACCTAGGCAAGCCCGACTTGACCTAAAGATCGACCCGAGCGGCTGTTATTATTTAGCCACGAGCTCCTCGCTTTATCCAACCATCCAAGATATTCAAATATCAACTCCGTTATAGGGACAAAACCAAACAAATCAAAAGGAAAATACCCATTAAATTACAGTAACAAAGACAACGTAATTCACGAAATAGGTTAAACATGAAAATTGTGGACATACACCCGGTATCGAGCGACAGAACAATACTGTTCTCCAACAATAATAAATTCATAGCGGGGGAGGAGTGGAAACAATATCATAACGTATTCAAGGCTCGACGGTGTAGCGGTGCTGCGCTCCGGATATTTGGTGGTGTGTCGGTGTCAACGGATCGGGGAGCGCGGTGGTGAAGCTATAGTGATGGTATGAGGTGGTGGAACCATTGTTGGGAACTTCCGCTATCGGGCATTGGGGCTAGACTAGAATTACAGGTGTTAAATGACCTTTTGTTACTTACACGGTGAAAACAGACTCTTCACGAAGCCGTCAACCAAGCATTATGTACTTCAAACTAAGTAACTTTACGCAAAAATTAGTGCTGGGAAACGACTTTTTTTTTGGGCTGAAATATCACGTTTTACTGTAGGACTCAATGTAACGCACTCAAAACATTGTGCTGATTGATAGATTGAATAGTAGGTCCGTAGGAACGTCCTAGAGGTGTTTCAAGTAAAAATCTTACATTAAAAACATGTACTTGTGAAAAAGTTGGAACTTTCATCCCCCATATCTCCGTAACTAGAAGGTTCCCAGGTATGGTCTAGAACAAAAAAAATCGGCTTTGTTAAGAGTCTGTTTATATTTATGGCAGAAAGTCAGATTAATTAATTAACCTATTCAAAATAACCTCAGGCGAATAATTTACTGAAAACCATGACAGAAATTAATTAACTGTTTTTTATTTCAAACATATTTAACGTGGGCACGGCTAATTATGGTTTCTGCCCAGAAAACAAAAACTTAAATTAAAATTCATTGACATTTTATTTTAATTATGTTTAAAATGAATGTAGGTAGGTAATGTTTTTGTGATATCATGAATTTCTCAGTAGCTGTTGCTACTGACTGCTGGTGTGTATATTGGTACCAGTTGATGGCAATAGGCTCACCCCATAAACTTAAGTATCGAATGGGGGCACTAAAGGTACACCTCTGGGTAACATATACACATACACATCTGTCTAACCCTATCGGGATTACCGCCGTTATGTTATTTCAGTAATGTTAACTGAGTAAGTTTACACTTAATTGTTATCTCACTTGGATCTAAACTGGTTGGTTAATCCATTAACACAAAATCATTTAAAAGCACATATAGAAAGAGCCCTTGGACAGGCAGCCATGATAGCCACTGTTTCGGTTAATTTGGTTCCGTATCAAAAAATATTACGTAATCCTCTTAGCTGATGAAGAACTCAGCTTATTTATGTAGCTTTTGTTACAGCTATATTTTAACCTGATAAATTCAATTTCGTTTGAGTGCTCATAAAAAAGTAAAAGCATCTCTATGGCTATAAATGGTAATGGCACACTATCGTGTATGATCACTACATTAGTCTATGTGCTATGCAGAAGATATATAAATGATATAAAGTGCGCTTTCACTATCATGCTACATAAATATTCGTAAAGATATAGAAAATAAAGATACTGGTACATTTATGTGTCATCATAATGAACGTACGTTTGCGATTAGGCGCTCCTTGTGGAGCTCCACATCGCTGTCAATGTGGTGAAGCAGTCGACTACCTCGGACACCATGACCTTTCTTGTAGTAAGAGTGCATTAATGATCTCATCCGTCGTGCCCTTGCCACCGCCGGTGTGCCAGCTGTCTTAGAACCCATTGGCTTGGCACGCTTCGATGGGAAGAGACCAGATGGTATGACCATAATGCCATGGAAGTTGGGTAGGCCTTTGGTGTGGGACGCAACTTGCGTCGACACCCTTGCGCCATCACATCTTCCTAGCACAGTGGGCTGCGCTGGGGCGGCTGCTGCAGGTGCTGAAAACCTCAAACGGCGCCAATCATCATCATCATCATCAGCCGATAATGTTCCCACTGCTGGGACACAGGCCTCCTCTCTATGAGAGGGAATGGGCTATAATCCACCACGCGGGCCCAGTGCGGATTGGTAGATGTCACATGTATTCGAATTTTTGGTTCTAGGACATGCCGGTTTCCTCACGATGTTTTCCTTCACCGTTTTTGAGAGCAGTGGTGATGAAATAAATTACACAAAGTAATGCGCCTGCCTGGGTTCGAACCCACGACTTACTGTTCGTAAGTCGGGGTCGCTACCACTGGGCCACCGCTGCTCTCGGCGCCAATACAATCATTTAATTGGTATTTATGTGTTTGAACCGTTTGGGGTTGAAACACTAGGGCCATGGGGTCCGAGTGCCCACCTAGTATTTCGGGAAATCGCCAAGCGGTTGGTCGACTCTTCACGTGACTAGAGAGCGGGCCTATTTTTTGACCAAAGAATCAGCATTTCCATCCAACGTGGCAATGTTTTAATGTTGATTTTGATTTTGAATTTAATGTTGATTTTAATTTTAATTTTGATTTTAATTTGAATTCTGAGTTTGGTTTAATTTTGATTTTAATTTAATTTTACCTGTTACTAACATAGTTTTTAAGTGTTACTAACAACAATATGAATCTTAATTCGATTTAAATAAATAATAATAATGATGCTGCCAGCCTTCTGGGCACTTTTCCTATTGACAGCGATGTGGACGAATTTTTTGACGCCCTGTAACCCTTTTGATACTTGTACATATTTTATTACATGTATTTAGTACATATATTATTTTACTTATACTATTATAGATTTGTAGTGTGTAAATAATGTACATACGAGTATCAATAATAATATTAATCTTCAAGAGAATATTATTTATAGCAACATTCTTTGTAAATTTATAAGTAGTTGTTGCAGTGAAACTGTTCCAAATATGTTTGTATTTGGAACAGTTTCACTGCATGTTTTTGCCTTCTTCAAAATACTTCGATAAAAAGAGACAAATAAAACTGGCTAACACTTATCGCAAACGTTTTTCAGAATGTTACAAAGAATATTGACTTCAGAATTTGTTTCCTCAAGCTTTTTATTTCTGTCATTTACGAACAGTTTATCTGTCTAGCCTTTACCAACTATGTTGGGGTAGGCTTACAGTCAAACCGGATGCAGCTGAATACAAATATTTTATATGAAGCGACTGCCCATCTGACCTCCACAGCCCAGTTAATACTGGAATACAATACTCCTTGGTAATACTGGTTGTTATATTTTCAGTGACTAGGCACCTGTAACGACTGTCAAACATATAGAAATTACGGAGGAAACTTGATATATAATGGGCGGTCATCCATCCACAGACCAACCCAGGCAAGCGCGGCTTAATCTGAAGAGCAACTCGAGCGGCTGTAACTATTTAGCGACGAGCTCCTCTAATAAGCTACCTAATACTAGAACAGGGATTCCCAAAGTGGTCCCAGGGGTCGACATAAACGAAAACTGATTTTGGGGGTCGATGAAGTCTAAAAATCGACCCCTGTTAATTGACACAAGTTCTTATTTAAAACTGTATAAGTTGTGTTACGTTTACCAACTTGTTATAAAAACGACTAATATTTAAAAAAAAAAAACTAGGGATAGGATTTTTAAAGTTACTTGGCTATGGGTCTGAGGTATCAGATAATTTTGGAAAAGGGGTCTCTTGCCCAAAATAGTTTGGGAATCCCTGTACTAGATCCTTTAAAAATACCGTTGAAGTCCACACATTATCTACGTCCATCAGCCATATCGCAGTAACAGCGCCATTAGGAACCTTTTTCACCACCTTTAGTGCTCTCATAGTTATTGTTACACTAACTTTTCAACCCGACGCTGCCCAACTTTTAACTTGGCGAAATATAGTAGAGAGGAACTATTTAAAAGTTAAAGTGTTTTGCGAAATATGGCTTGGATTATAATACTTTCCACATTACTATATACTTCTACTGAAGTCTTTGTAAAGCAGCTGGCCTGGAAAATTAACAAGCAACGGTGCTGTGTTCTGCTTTTAAAGGTGTGGGAACTGGAGAAATTACCTACAAGAATAGAGTAATGAAAAGGATCTGAAGTTTCACTCCCTCCGTAAAGAGGGGGGGACCTTTCGATCAGACTAGTGTTTATAACCCGGTCATACTCAGATTTCTGAACGTGTGTTAATAGCGCCGTTGCCTCTACTTATTTATTTATGTACAGTCAGCGTCACGATGTGGGTACCCCTCTTGAAAGCATCTACGTTCCCAACTGGGGTACCCAATTGATGCAGCCCACCGTACACACAAAATACTTAAAAGAAAAATTAAATTAACATACCTGCGAGAGGAAAGTTGGATTAGAAGAGTAGACACAGTGTGTAGAAAAGACAAAACAGGACTGCTTGCGCTATGCAATGTGTTAGATGACGTCAGATATGAAGCCTAGTTCGAATGTGATAAAGCAAGGACAACGCACCTTCCAAGCCTCTTTTGATATCATCATCATCATCATCAGCCTATAATGTTCCTAATGCTGGGACGCAGGTCTCCTCTTTATGAGGGCTCTCTTGATGTGATGAAGGCGAATAGTCTAAAAATAAAACTCAAATATTTAATATTGGAAACCCGTGGCCCGTGGGTCCTGGCTGCATTATTCAACGCAAACTCGAGGCTGAAGGAAGAGAAGGTGCATGTGTGTTTGCGCACACACTTGAGCACTTTAACACTCCAGGGCCGACTCAACAAGTCTTCGTTTAGATTGACCCCATGACCAAAAACGGTCAGGAGGACTATTATTATTTAATCAAGGCATTTGCTTGTTCTAATATCATATCTTGTTTTTATAAGTCTTCCTGTCAGCTGTCAGTTGGGACTGGTCATCTCTTAGCTGCCACGGTTTATTTGAATTACTTTTTTTTTATTAATTTGTTGATTTACTCTTTTACCCTGGGCGCTCTTAATTTGCACGCCTTTTTACATCGTTCTCACATAAAGGGTGTAAACAGACTCTTAACGAAGCCGAAAGGCACTTGTTTTCCCCGGCATTGCGATTATTTTTTTATTCTAGATCATACCTGGGAACCTTTTAGTTACGGAGATATTAGGGGTCAAAGTCCCAACGTTTTTTTTTTTAAATACATATTTTTAATGTAAGATTTTTACTTTAAACACCTCCAGGGCCCCCTTACTATTCAATCCATCCATCAGCACGATGTTTTGAGTGCGTTACATTGAGTCTTACTGTAAAACGTGATTTTTCAGCCCAAAAAAAAAAATAGTTTCCCAGCACTCATTTTTGCGTAAAGTTACTTAGTTTGATGTATGTACATGTATAACGGCTTCTTGAAGAGTCTATTTACACCCTGTATATGTATAAACTCAACATAAATTATGTAATCAAGATTATGTAACAATATTTTGATTTAAAAGTATCCATGGAGTTCCTCTCCCATTCTTCTCTATAGATCTACGCTTTGGAATGTGCAACCACAGTACTTTTTCAAGTTATTTATGCCTTGTGACTGTGACTGTAGCTTCGCTTTTTTTTTGTTTTTTGTCATTCAAAAGTGCCTGGAATGAACTAATTGAAATAAATGCTTAAGAATTTAAGTGAGTTTGAGTTCCTTCTCATGACAATGGCATGTAAATAATTTTCCCAAAATACCTACAGACAGTATAGTAATAAACGCACATTCTTTAATATATACCCACTTTCCCGTCCAGGTACAATTTTCTCGAACCAGTTAGTTCTAAAACGGCTGTGTATGCGTAGTATACTACAACTACCTAGACTTCACTTGACAATTTTATTACGATGTCTTATTGCCTCGAACGGCTTCAAATGGCTTTATTTACTTGTGATCAACTGGCTGGATAAAACTACTTCTTATGAGTATGTATAGATCAGGAGTTGAGAGTATGATAATACTTAAATAAATAAAAATATTTAAAAATGTATAAAATAAGAAAAATGATAAATAAACAGAATAAGTAAATTGTAATTTATTTCAGATAAGCATAACCCATATACAGAATCATTAAAACCATATAATACAATGAATTTATCATCGATCATTGCGATGTACAGCAATATCTGTTCGTTAATGTTTAGGCGATTTTTTTTTAAACTGGCAGTGACTGACATATTGAGGGATTAGTAGTGAACTAAGGTAAGTTTAAAACATAATTTTCAGATCTATCGAAAACTATCTGGTTTCCTATTTCAATCTTCTTAATTTGTATTCTGCTAATTACCTATATCCATTTAACACATCACTTTATTAAATAAATCTATCTTAGGACTATTGTATAGTAACACGCCTATCTCATTCATTAGACGTCCACACCGTGTGTCGTTGATAATGTAATTGGTCTAGAATATCAGCCTACTCAAATCTGTAGTCAGATACATAAATAGTACTTCTAAAAGAATATTATCAAGGGATTCAAAAGGGCCAGGTTAAAATAACGAGATACCTCTCAAGGGTTTTAATAATAATAATAGCTTTACACCTGTTAACTCTCCGGGGTCACAGATACACAATTTCAACAATAAATCTTATTTTAATCTAGAAACACTTTTAGTATTAATGTTAGACGATAGTTATAGCAATATGAATTATTATCATTCCTAAAAATAATTTATGCACTTTATTTTCTAACCACTTAAATTAACATTAACAAAACCAGCGAACAATGAACTGTGGAATTCATAGAAATACCTACAATGCACGGACGTCTAACTACGTATTCAATCGAACAGATTGTACCTTACTTAACCTTTGTGAATACATAAGCGAACCTACATACGTAAATACATAATTATGTAAAGCTTACACATGTACCTCTGAAGACTTAAGACCCTTCGAGTATTTTGATTAAAGACTTAATTCCATACAACATTAATATACCGTAAAGCTCAAAATTTCAACACAAAAAAGGACCATTATATTTAAAAATCTACTCAAGACTTTTTGATTACTTAATGAATAGAATTCTCAGTCTTATTCATCTACAACTCCAATTCAATTACGAGGTAAAGATTTCTTTAGCTTTTCACAGTAAGATAACATTTTGGAAGGTTTTCTTATAAACTAGGGCTTCGCTATGTGTCTCAGGGGGGGAGGGACTGACAAAAGCTGCGATAAAATCTGTAAACGTCATAAAACGTGACACTTTTGTTTATATTCCCCTGAAGACTCGCTCCGGCAGTATTGATTGTTTGAAAGAATACTTACGATAACGGGAAACCACCGAGCTAGAATTTAGGTTAGACTAAGTACGGTTAAAATCCAGTCTGGATCTAGCAAATGGTAAGGGAAGCAGCGCTGACTAATATCAGACATTTATCTTTTTGAAATATTTTTCGTAAGTACGTCTGAATCTATTGTAGGCAGAGAGATAGCATTCATGTAATGCTTTTTCTCCAGACAAATAGGAAAATCTTCTAGTGATGACACACAAGTCGAAACTTTTTATCCTACATACTTCTTACTATCACTACATATTATAAAACAAAGTCCTCCGACGCGTCTGGCTTTCTGTTCGCGATAAACTCAAAAACGACTGCACTGATTTTTATGCTGTTTTCACCAATGGATAGAGTGGTTCTCAAGGAAGGTTTTAGTATATAATTTGTAATGTTTTTGCCGTGGGAACTTCCAAATTTCGTGATAACCGACATCCACGCGGGCGAAGCCGCGGGCATCAGCTAATATTATATTATAACTGCGAAAGATCTTGAGGAGGGATGGATGGATGGACGTTTGTTACTCTTTCACGCAAAAACTACTGACCAGGTTGGGATGAAATTTAGCGCACAGATAGTTTATAACCTGGATTAACACATAGGATACTTTTTATCCTGGTAGTATGATCCCGTGGGACAATCATCGAACTCCACGCGGGCAAAGCCGCGGGCATAAGCTAGTACTTTATAGGATAAAGAAACTATCGAAAAAGCTTAGTAATGTAAGGATTTCCTAATCAGAGAAATACATAACACATGTCTATCTATCTATTTAGTCACCGAAACATCATGAGCTATGCTAATTAGTACGCGACAGCTTGTACATAGTTCTGTAACCGATCTGAATCTAAACACACATGACATATTAGCATTGATAATTTTCATATTTACTGTGTACTCGCTGCTACATAAACAGACAGTGGTTTTGATTCGACTGAACTGAAATAACATGATTGTAAATAATGTAGCTGAGGCGTAGTCTTTGAGGTGAATCATGGATGAAATGTATGTTCGGCAATCTTAGTCACTGAACTCCTTTTATCGAAGAACGTACTAAAACATCGGATGAAGGATGATTTCTGACTGCTGCCATCATAATCATCCTCATAATTTCAGCCGAAAGACGTCCACTGCTGGACATAAGCCTCCCCCAAGTGTCGCCACATTGACCGGTCCCATGCGATTCCCCTTCCAACGCAACGTCTTCCGGTTCGCGGTCGCCACTCCAGAACTTTACGGCCCCATCGGCCATCCGTTCTGCGAGCAATGTGCCCTGCCCACTGCCACTTAAGTTTGGCAATTCTTCGAGCTACGTCGGTAACCTTGGTTCTCTTGCGGATGTCTTCATTTCTAATTCGATCACGCAAGGAAACTCCGAGCATAGCCCTCTCCATTAACCTTTGGGTGTCTTTAAGCCTTCTGATGAGGCCCATTGTGAGCGACCACGTTTAGGCCCATACGTGACTGCTGTCATGACGAGTAATAAGAAAGCATAGAAAATGACATACGGCCACAAATAAATTGAAACAGTGACAAGAGTACAATCGCAAAATACGTAAGTATCCGCGCCAAACTAACCAAATAAAGCAGCTTTAGATCGATGTAATGAACCCGCTCCTAAAAGCCTTAGCTATTCTCATATTAATCACGTCGTGCACCCTTATTCCGTATACACATTCGATCATTTTACTTTACTTTACTTTCATTTTATTTTACTTTTACTTTTATTCTTACATCTACCATATTGTTTAATTTCTAATATTATTACTATTTTTGTTTTGTTTTTAATTCCAATTTTGAACTGACTTTAAATTTTATGTAGTTCTACTTAATTTTATGTTCAACCAATAACTTATATGTATGGTGTAAACTGTTAGCATAAGTAGGTTATAAATAAATAAATAAATAAAAAAAAAATTAAAAAAAAATTTTTTCTTCTTACATCGATTTTTTTATTTTCGTCTTCAATTATAAGCATCTATTATTGATTTCAAAATCCTAAATTGTAAATAATATTGTTTTTAAATAGACATATTCATCATCAGCCTAGCCTTTTCCCAACTATGTTGGGGTCGGCTTCCAGTCTAACCAGATGCAGCTGAATACCAGTATATTACATGGAGCGACTGCCTATCTGACCTCCACAACCCAGTTACTACTGGGAAATACGATACCCCTTGGTAAGACTGGTTGTCAGACTTTTTGGGCCACTGACAACTTTAACGACTGTCAAAGATCTTCAAATGACAGCCGGGACCAACGGCTTAACGTGCTTTCCGAGGCACGGAGGAAACTCGGTATGTAATGGGTGGTCACCCATCCACAGACCAACCTAGGCAAGCACGGCTTAACCTAAAGATCGACCCGAGCGGCTGTTATTGTTTAGCCACGAGCTCCTTAAATAGACATATTATTATATTAATATTTAAACCCATTAATGCTTCGTATTCAAATTCTATGTTTAACATGTACCTACTAATATTTGTATGCCATTCTATGGCGAAACATGTAAGTTCACAACCTTATTCATAAGATCTAAATGTACCATGTTTTTACGCAAATAAATTATTCTGTTCTATCTATTCTATCATAAATACAAAGATTTCGAAGGAAAAACGTTAACAACGCAATGAAATTTATCATTAACACTGAAAACTGAATATTTACCATGTTTATCCGGGATCATGGTGCTTGCAACAGCGCCGAAATATCGGGAACTCAAAATAAGTAGTAAACATGGTAAAGATCACGGTTTCAGTGTTAATCGCAGGGAAAATTATTGAATTGTCAAAATGGGATTGTGAGTGCGTAACGCAATTGCTCCGCTCTGATCTTTTAGCTGACATGACGAAGAATCAACCGTTATAAATGACGAGGCCAAAGGTTATTATCTGTTCAATCTCTAGCAATCTAATATCGCAATTCATAAGCCCTAACTAGGTTAAGTGAGCTCGACGGGGTTTAAGACGGAGTTTCAATAACTATTTGAACTTTAAGTGTACTTGACCTATTCAGTTGATCCCCTAGCAATAGATCTAAGTCTAGATTGAGTTCAGTGTTATTAAGTAGTTGTTAAAGGTAAGCAATGTGTAACTGTCGCAGAGGTAGGAGGAGGACTATGATTACTCCACAAGTATTTGATGATAGTGTATCTAAACAAACCCAGTTCTGGTTAAATTCTCACGAAATTCACTAGAAGGGATTAGTAACTCAGTTATTGTTTTTGGTAGATCGCAATAGGCTCGCCCTCTATTCATCATCATCACCCTATAATGTTCCCACTGCTGGGACACAATCCTCCTCTCTATGAGAGGGAATGGGCTATAATCCACCACGCGGGCCCAGTGCGGATTGGTAGATGTCACATGTCTTCGAATTTTTGGTTCTAGGACATGCCGGTTTCCCCACGATGTTTTTCTTCACCGTTTTTGAGAGCAGTGGTGATGAAATAAATTACACAAAGTAATGCGCCTGCCTGAGTTCGAGCCCACTTACTGTACGTAAGTCGGGGTCGCTACCACTGGGCCACCGCTGCTCTCAAATGACTGTTTAATACTTATGAAGCCCTCTATTACATAGGACTTAAATAAAACTGGCGAAATGTGGGTGTCCCACTAGGTACACCTCTGACTACCCCTACGGGGATTACTGGCGTGATGTTGTGATAGGTCATCTGTCTTTTGTTTTAACGTTTTATCTAACTCCTTTTTTTAACAACTATTTGAATGCTCGTAACACTATTAAATTCTTATTTAATAATCGTCGTAAACAGACTGTATAATCTGTTTATTTTCGTGGACGGTCAACGAAAATAAACGACAAATCCACGTCTCATTACAAAGTTAGCCTGTACCGTCAGCATTTCATACATCACAAAGTACTAAGGACAATGAAAAAGGGACATAAAGTAGATATATAAAATATATTTTAGTCACATTTCAGAAGTGAGCTTTTTGTTAATGCTACGGATATGTCACTGTCATCTGTGGAAGTACCTACTTCCTAAGTTATATCTCTACAACCATGCATTGCTGAAGTAAGAAAGGTGGCTTTAAATGAGAGTATTTCTTATTCTTTCTTATTCTTATTGATGACTAGCTGTTGCCCACGACCTTCGTTCGCGTGAAATTATTATTAAAAAATCCCCTTTATTATAAGCACTTCCCTATTTAAATCGTTTTTTTTTACCAATTTCAAGGGTTTTTTTTTCTTTGCACGGAACTCTAATTATTTATTTAAAATAAAAATAGCCTAAGTTACTCCTTGCTACTTCAGCTGCCAGTGAAAGTCCCGTCAAAATCGGTCCAGCCATTTCAGAGATTAGCCGGAACAAACAGAAAGACAGACAAAAATTGTAAAAAATGTTGTTTTGGTATATGTACCGTGAATACATCCGTATGCACTTAGTAAAAAGCGGTTATTTTAATATTACAAACAGACACTCCAATTTTATTTATCTGTACAGACAGATACAGATGTACAGATGAACTATATAGCTGTGCACTATACATTAGGGTTTATCGTCGTTTAGAAAAAAAAATCCAAAACATGTTCCATAATATAATTATTTGACCGCGTAGGATACACACCGTTGACTTCTATACTTACCAACGAATATGTTCTATTCTGGAATCTTGTGCTGAGTTAGTGGTAATAGTTGGCGCTTCGTTGTCCTGAATATATCTTACGATATAGACTTTTCTTTTGATTTCAACAATTTAGGGTGGAAGAGGCATATAAAAAAGGCTGTTCGTTACATAACATAACATCACGCCTGTAATCCCCAAAGGGTTAGGCAGAGGTGTGCCTTATAGTACACCCACATTTTGCAAGTTATGTTTAAGTCCCATGTAATAGGGGGCGAGCCTATTGCCATCAACCGGGCACAAATCCAGACTCCGTGGCTGCTACTGAGAAACACCTGATGGAAAAACCCAATAACACTTTGCCCGACCTGGGAATCGAACCCAGGACCTCATGCTCAGCAGTCGCGCTTACGACCACTAGAACAACGAGGCTGTTCTTTACATTTTGTGAAATCATGTTGAAAACAGCAATTATTTTTTAATTACCGTTGTATAATTTCAATATTGGGTGGTCCACAATGATGTATTGAAAACTTGTTAATCGTTTGAGCGTTGATGTCCCTTCTATCCTTTATTCTAAACCTTCCATTTCACAGATCTCCCTACACAGCTCCACAGCTCGGCTGCACCAGCTCTGGTTATGATAATTAATACCCCAACACGCCAAGCCCTAGCGAGCAATAATTCGCGCAAATAGAGCGAGATACCGCGATGTCGCTCGTTCAATTTTAATTATACTTGCAACGTTGTCGAGCAATAATCGTTAGGAACAAGCCGAACATTGGCCGTACCGTTTATCCGTTTTATGGGAACAAGGGACCGGGAATAGGTACCTATGGGTATGTTGCCGTAGTAAAGGTACGTTTTATGGGAATTTTGACTAATTAAATGCGATATGGATTTATGACGCTATAAACGAGGATGTCACATGTATTGAGATTTTGTTCGGACTAATACTTTTCAAATGTTTTACAGATTGGAGAAATATGCTCTGTAGTTCGTATCCACTATTTTTAATTATTAATACCCCGTGTTTTCCCCACAATCATCTCCCAGCAGTTACTGTTATTATTTAAACTTAGGACCCATGGTTAACAGGTAGGTACGTACATCATCAGTTTATCGTATTGTGGCACCTAACTAGTATGTCGTTTTGAAGAGGCACCTTGCCCAGGAACTGAGTTCAGCATGGGTCTCCCCTTTATAGCAGAACTTCTTATGTCATAATATTATCTTGCATAACAGCGGATAGCATAAACTTCATTTCGAAGAAAAACGTTTGGCAAACACTCATTTATCATACATTTAAATCTCATAATTTTGTAAGTCAGAATCGTCTTTTGGTATACATTTCGTATCGATAGTCATTAAAAGGCAGAACTATCATATGTCAGAAAGTTTACAGTTAAAAATTTGGTATACATTCTATATTCATAATAATTGAAAGACTCGTCTATCACATTACAAAATTTTCATACTGAGAATAATTTTGTATTTCTTACCTTTAAGAATATGTAAACAAGCATACATCATGCATGCAGCAAGACAAGTCTACGATGAGTTGGTTTTGCAGCGATTCGTTTCTTTCACTAACTTTTGTAGCACAACATATTGTTTTTTTAAGACAATATTTTAATTTAAGGTTAAAATACTTATTTATAGAAATGTAATATGCCTAATAAAATTATGCCAAATAAAATTCTACGATCTTAAAAGTATACCATTGTAAATTCGGACAAAAAATAATTATATTAAATATTTTTTATGCCAAGTTTGTTATACCACTTACATTTCGGAGCATCAAGATTCTGCCAGATGGAGGGAACATATTCAGCATACAGAACAAAACCTAACACTGAAATATAACTCCAGTAACGTTATACTTAAAACTGTTGTATAATGGTCCCAGTAATCTAAACCGAGCATATTTCATCTTTTTATTTTAGCAAAAATGGCAATAAAAATGCCTTTGTAGTCCTGAATGGAATAAATATTATAATATTATGAAACACAGAAAGAATACAATTATTGCAAAAGTTTTATCATAAATGTACGTAATATTAGTCTCCGTCTCTTAGAGTTGAGGCGGAGTACAGTCAAGGACAGGAGTGACATCAAAATTATTTGTTTTTGTGTAATCCATTAATGTTCTAATCGTATTATTTCTGAGTATTATTCGCATGTAGACGCTTTATAAAGCTAGGACATATAGTTTGTGTATGAGGAAAACATGTTAAACTGCAAACACCACACGTATTTTTATATTACCTACCAATCAATTATATAAACAGTATTCAAAAGCATAATGTACTCGTATTCATCAATTATTTTTAATGGAAAAGACTTCATTGTAAAATTATTTAATTAATTAATAGTTCAATCATCGTAATAAATGCTTGCCACAAATTAATTATTTATATTCATGATTTTTGGTGACGTAATATTTTTCGCTTTTTTGAACGAATTTTGTAACAAATTAATTCGTTTTTTACTTATTCAAATTCAGTCAGTACATATAAAACCGCTGTCGAACGTGGGCGTTATAAAATTCACTTTAGTTTCCGATCGGCAATCTATTTATCACGAATCCTGATAATATTTTTTTTCACATTAGGACGTCAATAGGTCAGTTTATAAACTTGCACTTACTAGCTGATAAAAATAATAATAGGTCCCTAGTACTCGACTTATTTCCCTGTTGTACCATAAAAATTAGTTCGTATTCATACCCACGCAGCTGCAAGAAGCGTACACTGCCCATCAAATCCAGGTTTTTGCAAGTTCCTTTAATTTATTGCAGACAACGATGACCCAGAACGACATGGTAAAGACCACCCATAAATCAATAAAGAAGTCAGTATCAGTTTTTTCCATCGATACACACTAATTCCAAATTTAGTCTCAGTTAGAGAGAAGTAGAATGGGAATATGCAAGCTGATAAAAGTAATTATTAAATATTATATTCCTGAACACTTGTGTACGTCACAGTACTTACTTATTTATTACTTTGTCTGTACTCATTACTAAAGTTGTGCGTGTTATACAAAATACATTAAATATTCCTCTTTGATTACAAACGTGTGCTCGTCTTAAGTATAGTCTGTTCATTATTCCAGACGTTGATTGAAATACATACTTGTTAAGTGCTAGAAATGTATATTCTAACTTGGCTTTAGTGATAAATAGATCTATATTAAATTATAATTTAAAATCATTTCAAGGAAAAAAGTTACACTAACCAATACAGTCATGAAGTTTTTTTTTTTGAAACATTGACCCACACTATGATTTTCTCCTGTATCGTGGGTGCGTCCACAAACATTTAAACTCACATACACAAACAGCCAGTTAACTTTTATATCTTGCCAATATTTTGATTACTTGACTAAGAAGGAAATGAAGAAAATATGTTTTGTCACATGCCGCAAGTTAACAAAATATTAAAAAAAAAATACGCGTTGAATTGTGAACATCCTCCTTTTTTTTAGTCGGTTAAAAAGACTAGTCGACCTCGAACGATTGCTTTGGTTAGCACGTGTAGGATTTTAATCCAACCCCTATATATAGCTAAAAATAATAATCTAGACGAACACTATCTAACATTGATTTGAAAACAAGTCTCGTAAACCCACAAAATATTTTCTATATTTTCAAAGATATTAATGAAACAATACACACGTACCGCAGACAAAGGGCTCAATATCGCGTCGAATGCTCCAACATAGGTCTATAAATTACTTTTCTTTCAGATAACAAACACTGAGCTTTGTAGCCGTTTCTTTCTTTGTCAGTCGTTTCTGCCCTTTGTTCTAACACATATTTCATAATTCTGCTTTGTTTTTTGATATTATTCTTAAATAGCGTTTGTAATCAAAAACCTTTTAAGATGATCTTAGGATTGGATATTTTTCTGTCAGTATATTTCGACTGTTATTCATTACAAGTTTCCATTTACATCGTTTTGTTCTTTAAATAGTTTTTTACGACATTTTCTAGAAACAATGAAATTCATTTTCATTATTTTTAGCGTTAGTAGCGAGCACAAGACTTGTTTAATAAATAGTTTAGATAGCCTTTTCATTTTCTTCCTAAACAAGCCGTGTGCCTGATGAGATTTTTCATCGGCAAAAATCGCGAACTTTCATCGCTTATTAGCTCCTAATAAAGCTCTAGCTGAATTTCAAAAATCCTTCCTTAGTTCAATTCAATAATGAACTCTTATGCGAAACTGCGTGCTCTTTGCTGTGGGCTGTCTGTCAGTGAACAAATATTTTTAATAAGAAGAAAGATGATAATATTAAAAGACACGGTGTCATGTCTACTTATTCCTAACAAATAAAAAGGTACAAGATAGACTTAACAATTCAATTTATTGATAACAAAGAGGAGAGTAAGAAAATACAGTTACTATAAAACAGACCTACCTACACGCACTCAAGTCTCGGGAGGGAAGAGAGACGAAATTTTTATAATTAATTTACTTAGTTTTGAGTTTTGAAGAGGGTAGACACTTAGAGCACCCGGTCGGGCGAGCTCCGCAGAACAGGTCAGTCTCCCAGTACAAGCGTCAGGCAGTTCCGCCGTACAGGCGTCAGGCAGTCTCTGCAGCGTTGGAGAGAAGTTCCCGGTTAGTGGAGCCCCTGGATATAGTAAGACTCCTGGGAAGTGTAGGGATGCGTCAGAGCGTCGGCGACCTTATCACTTGTCCACTTTTAGTATTAGCTAACTTCAACCTACTTGGAACCCCATCGTAAAGTGATTGAACGACGTCAATGCCTCCTCTTTTAAGAAATTTCGGCGTTCTTCAAGCTTCTGTTATCTTCCGCTTACGATTTAAGTTGTTGTAGCCACATAATCATCTGACCTGCCAGATGTAGTCCTGAAGAAAGTAAAACCTCCTAACCCGAGAGTGCGTTAAGAAACTTGTAATTATAATTTAGAATTCCGTTATTCAGTAGACAAACGTAATTAAATAGAAAAACTAGATTTAGACTAGCCAAAACGATATAAATGATTTTTAGTAAATATAATCCTAATGCAACCTTCATTGAATAGGCTAGTACAGAAAATCTATGTTAAAAATAGGGCATGCGAAACGAGCTTTCGGTCCCATAGTAAAACCCGGGAAAAACCGGGATTTACTATGGGACCGAAAGCTCGTTTCGCATGCCCTAGTTAAAAGAATAAATAGACATCAGCTTGACGCCTCTGACGTTAAATGTCATTTGAGGAAAATATTATATAATATTCTGTAAAAATGATGAAATGATTATGATAATGAGAGAAAAACGTAAGTATTGTGTTATAAACACAATATCTGTTACAGATACTATAACGGTCAGAAAACCACAATATAAAATTAATAACTAAACTTCAACAGAACACTTGCATGTCCTCTGTGCTAGGTTTTGCAATTTGCAAGTTGTGTTAGAACTTTGTTTAATATCACAGTTTCCGGCCAGCGCGCGCCGTGTCGTTTAGTGCGTCCTGACAAGTTTGTTAGTGACTGTACGCCGGCGCAACCGTGCTTGCATGTTATTTCGTATAAGGATAAAACTGATAATATTGTCGAGTAAAAGTTATGTTATTATTATTAAATCATTTATTTTCAGACAACATGGCCCTTATAGAGTTAGTACAAACCATTGCTTAAAACTATGTTAGTAAACATGAATTAAAAATTATATATTTCACTTCTCATGCTCTACAAGTACACCAATATAGCCCTACGAAGCGGGACTAAAGTGACCACTTTAGTCCCTAGGGAGTAAAAAGTAATTAGTTTTTTTAATTTCCTTCATGTGACATAGACAAACTCAAACAGCCAGTAAATATACTATTATCTGTGGGGTGTGGACCATGTTCATTGCGAAAATATTGAGAGTTTTAGTTCCATGGTCTTTCCGCAGCAAAGAAGGTGGCGCCACGTTTTTTAAATTGTTAATCTGTGACTGGTTTAGAAGAAAAAATTGACCGCAAAATTTCAGAATTTTTGTCGAGTGTAAATTTGTTCGGTTTTAAATAAATTTATTAAGTATGTCCAGTGACAGTGAAGAGTTTGACGTCGAGCAAAGAGTAAAAGACATAATAGATAATCTTTTGAACGCTCCCAATTAATAATACTTGGCGATCAAATTATGTTTAGGTACCTACCTATATAACTATGCTTTTTATTTAGGTACCTATTTATATCGTCGATTGTCACATTTACTTTGTTTACTTACAGGTTGCCTTGATTTGCAGTATAAGTGGTGCAAGCAGAGGAATAGAACTGGCGAATATGACTCGGGCCGATGTTGAAAGTGACACCACGTTACAGGCTATAAATTTGCCTTGTACTGAGACGAAATAAGAGAGAAAATTCGTAATAAATGGAGAGTACTTAATGAATGTTTTTGTACTAAATTGACTATTTTTCTCGCACTCAAAGTGAAAAGTACAGGTTGCACCTCGAGACTAAACGCCAACTTAATATACTCTCGGTTTTATTGACTCCCTCGCAAGCTCGGGAGTCAAACCACCTCTGGTATATAATGGCCTCGTTTAGTCCCTCGATATAAAATATTCTATTGTATCTGTTTTTTATTTATCTAATATTTATATCTATCTGTTTTTTGGTTATATTGCTTACTGCCACTAATACTGTCTCCAAGTTAATATTTTTTCTGATTGTTTTTCTGCAAGAGGCGATGTATGCAAGGCAAGGGAAAGATAAAATAAAGAAATTCGTTAATGCTATGAAACTTTAAATAGTTGACTGTCTCGTTAGTCTAGTGGTCGACTGCTGACCATAAGGTCCAGGTTCCCAATCCCTGATTGGGCAAAGTGTTAGGTCTTCCATCAGGAATTTCCCAGTAGCTGCCACGGAGTCTGGAT
Source organism: Lycophotia porphyrea (assembly GCA_950005105.1). NCBI lineage: Eukaryota > Metazoa > Arthropoda > Insecta > Lepidoptera > Noctuidae > Lycophotia > Lycophotia porphyrea. Next base: position 1,174,978 of record OX465389.1, read on the forward strand.
TCGTGCCCGTTCATGGCAATAGGCTCGTCTTAAGTTGTTCTCAAGCTTAAATATTAACTTTAACTGTAGCGCCTAGACGTTAAATATTGATTACTCACCTGTTTTACAACATGTAACATGAAACTGTATTATTCCACAACTCCCCAATGAGTAAAAACAATACCAAAATAATACATTAGTGCAGACAAACCCATTTTATCTGTAGGTAAACACACCTATCATCTATGCATACTAACTCATAAACCAACATAGGTAGACGTAAGCCATTTGTCGTAGTCCCCCAGACTCTGTTACATCCGGAGCGTGGAGCTATAAAATGACCACTCACTGCTGGCCAGTTTACGGCTCTAAGTAATACTAGCCATTTGCCATTATGAAGCTCTGGGTCCATCCCCTCAGGTCTTAGACCTCATATAAGTGGAGGTCTATAAATCATGACGTTTGTTTTGTGTCGGGGCGTTTGAAGGGCGTTTTTGGTACGTAAACAATAAATACGTACATACGGGCAACTACGTTTTTTTATGTTGAGTGAATGAAAACACTCCAGCACGTAGTTTTTATTTTGTATTTTTAGGGCTCCGTACGTCAATCGGCAAAAACGGAACCCTTATAGGATCACTGTTTGTCCGTCTGTGAAGACCCTTTTTTACAGAAAAGCGTGGAGATATCAAGCAGAAATTAATATCAAATACTCAGATCTGCTACCACTTGGAGCAGTGAAAAAATCAAGATTATAAGTCAACGCGATCGTATATTTTGTAATCAGCAAGTAATCAAATGTCTGCCTATTACCTTTGAACGCTAAACGGATTTGGATGACATTTGTCACACAGGTGACATAGGGGACATAGGTCCCGGGTGTCCATGCTGGAGAAATCGCAAGTACCTTATAATGATGTCGATATGATATTTTTTGGTTGATATCGAAGGTAGGTTTTTGCAGCAATTAAAACTGGATAGCCATATCACAAAACCGCCAAAAGTGGAGAGAATTGGAAGAGACCTACACTCAGCATTGGGTGGCCAAGGGTTGAAGAGAAGAAGAGAAGAAGAAGAAAAATGTCAGTGAACAAAACCAGCAGTAATTCGATATTCTTTTACTACCAAACACGTCCACAAACCAGCTAATCTTACTGACATCGTGGACCACCAAGTGGTCGCATCAAAGTAATAGTTTATAAGAGTTCCCCATCTTTCCTGAATTAATACGAACTCAACTCCGCTCAACAACTAGACTCAACAAACTCGGGCAACTTCAAGCAATGTCGGTTTCTGATCTGAGTAATTTAATTAAGTACGTCGAAGGGGCGCCATTTTTCTTGTTTTTGTTTAAGATTGCTTCTTAAATAGTTATGCAGGTGGTTTTTTATAGGGTTTTTAATTTTAAGTTTTCTATGCGTGAATAAAAAAACAAAACATAATAGCCTATACAGAGTGTAAACAGACTCTTCACGAAGCCGTCAACCAAGCATTATGTACATCAAACTAAGTAACTTTACGCAAAAATTAGTGCTGGGAAACGACATTTTTTTTTGGGCTGAAAAATCACGTTTTACAGTAGGACTCGATGTAACGCACTCCAAACACTGTGCTGATGGATGTATTGAATAGTAAGGGGGTCCTGGAGATGTTTAAAGTAAAAATCTTACATTAAAAATATGTATTTTAAAAAAAACTTGTGAAAAAGTTGGAACTTTGACCCCCAATATCTTCGTAACTAGAAGGATCGCAGGTATGGTCTAAAACAAAAAAAATATCGCAATGACGGGAAGATCAAGTGTCTTTCGGCTTCGTTAAGAATCTTTTCCCCACTTTATTTCTATACTTTTCCACCTTTGTATGTCTACAATCTTTAGCAACTATATACTCACTATTAGCCGGAATTTTCTGCAATAAAGTACGTAGTTAATAATTCACATCACTCTTTTCCTTATTGAATGTACATACAATACAACTAAAAGATTGTGGTCAAATCTATACTTAGCTACATTACCTTTCACCTTAAGACAAAAGACAGTTCTCTAGGAGAATCAATCATCCGTACGTAAACCTAACACGTGCAAGTTTAACCATCGACATTCAAACAACATATCAAACGTCAGAACCATATCTATATTACACAACGCATATCTGTAGCCAAGACAACCTATTCAGCTACGAACAAGCACTAAGTAATTGATTGATGGCAGACATTTCACCGGCTGCATAAGTACAAACACCATTGCCAATTAATGGCAATTAAATCGTGCCAGTCTATGGCACATGAATGCAATTCCAATGAATAGAGGTGACGATTTGCTTCAAAAGAATAATTTCCAACGTTGTTGCAAGGGGAACTGCGCTTACCTTGATAGTAGGTCTTTTTGAAGTTACGCTGCTCGTTTGCTTTTGAAATTTTGTCGTGTTGTGCTGTTGCAGCAATTTGTAAAGGAATTGTGACATTGTCTTTTGGATCATGTTATTCGTTTTATTGTGTTTTGCTGTCAGTGGCAATTTATGGAAGATTACTTTTTGTTTTAAAAATTCTTTTTCTTGATAATCTATACATATAATAAAATCGTAGGAAAGTCAAAACTGTAAATTCAATAGTTTATAAAAAGAATACTTGGGGCGTAATCTACAATTGATATCGAAGCCAAAAATATAGTTTTTAGAATTTTTACTGTTTGTCTGTTCGTCTGTCCGGGCTAAACTCAAAAAGTACTGAATGGATTTACTTCAAATTTTGCATGAATATTACTAAGAGGTCGGGTCAACATATAAGGTACATATTATCACGCTATCACTTACGGGGGAGGAGCTGTGAATCTTTATCTTCTTACGCATTCTGTGACAGCGTGTAATCTGATTACGCATATTTAAATGTTGTTTTTGAGTAAGCCATGCTATTATCTAGCTTTATACTATAAAAACTACGCCATTTAAGTAACTTGGGCAGAGAAACATAGTTTAATGAATGTTAGTAATATAAAGACAATTTTGAAGCAGTGCCATCTATGAGATTTCATAAAAATCAAATCAAGTTACATGTTAACACTTTTTGGAAATTAATAATTTAAATTTGATCATGTTGGCGAGGTTAGTAGTTAGTTATTCTTAAAATTCATAGATGGTAATGTGCATTTTCTTTTTTAAAAGTTGTATCGTTTTGACAAATTCAAGTTCCAACAAAACCCTCAAAATCTTGATGATATTTTCTGCGGTTGTTACTTCACACTGTCCGAGGCCCAACGTCTTTCGCCTTTCTAAATCGTGAACCCGGTAGCTTTGTAGGAGAAGTATCGCCATCATGTGTCTGAAGATTTTCTACGAGCTTTGAGGCGTGCTACTGGAGACGAAGTCGAAGTAACTCGTGAACGCGTGCTGAACACCTGTCTCAGTTCACTTCAAGATGTGGTCATTTCTATCGGCGGCAATCCACTGATCCAATATGGGTTACCAGCTCCCCAATCATCACCGCATCAAGACCGTGGAAATCGGGAGTATAACGCTGAGACAAATTACGATCCGGGCGAAATGACCACCATACGAAATGACCATGTCGCTTTGTTCTCTTCAGAGCAAAAACAAATTTATGACACCGTCCTTGAAAGCGTTGGGCAAAACCAGGGTAAAATGTTTTTCTTGGATGCTCCTGGTGGAACAAGAAAAACATTTGTTACTATTGGCATACTTGCAGAGGTCAGGAGGCAAGGCAAAATTGCTATTGCTGTAGCGTCGTCGGGAATCGCTGCCACACTGCTTCCGGGTGGCAAGACAGCACATGCCATGTTTAAAATTCCCATCGATTTAGAGAGCGCCGAAACGCCTGTTTGTGGTGTGTCACGTAACAGCGCTAAGGGACACGTGCTCAAGGATTACTCTCTGATCCTATGGGATGAGTGTACGATGGCCAATAGGAAGGCAGTTGACGCCGTGAACAGAACCCTGCAGGACATCCGCAGGAACGAACATGATGGGTGGTGTCACAGTTCTGTTCAGTGGCGATTTCCGGCAAACGCTTCCCGTGGTGACGCGGGGATCGAGGGCAGACGAGGTGAATGCTTCGTTGAAACGATCTTCGTTGTGGTCACGAGTTCGTACGCTGCGCTTGACCATTAATATGAGAGCTCGTCTCGGCGGCAATGTACGTGCTCAAGAATTCTCCGATGTCCTTCTAAGCCTTGGCGAAGGCATTCTACCAGAAGAAAGAGGTGGAGGTGGTGCTTCCAGAGTCTCTCAGTAGAGTGGTATCCAGCTTAGAAGAACTGATCATTCGCTGTGTGTACGGGGACATCAGTCGTATACCGCACCAGCAGAATTCTTGGGTGTGTGAGCGGGCCATTTTGACGCCCAAAAATGATCAGGCTGCAGCAATTAACGAATGCATTCTCTCGGAAATTGAGGGGAATGAAGTGGTCTACACCTCGATAAACACTGTTGTCGAGCAAGATGTCGCCACACATTACCCCGTGGAATTTCTGAACTCCCTGTCAGCAAGTGGACTTCCAGCGCATACCATCAAGCCGAAGGTCGGTGTCCCGATTATGCTTCTTCGGAACCTATCTCCTCCGAAGTTGTGTAACGGGACCCGCCTTAAAGTCATCTCGCTCCACAGACACACCATTGAGGCGGAAATTCTTACGGGCTTGTTGCGTCGGCGAGGCAGTATTTATACCACGCATTCCCCTCATACCTCATAACTTCCCGTTCCAGTTCAAGCGCGTACAGTTCCCCGTGAGTGTTTGCTTCGCAATGATCATCAATAAGTCGCAGGGGCAGACACTGGGGGCAGCGGGTGTCGACCTCAGGACGAGTTGCTTCTCACACGGGCAACTGTACGTCGCTTGCTCCCGCGTCACCAGTCCTGACTCTCTTTTCATTTTAGCTCCTGGCAGCATAACTACCAACGTAGTTTAGTGAGAAGTGTTGTAAGGTATGATACCTTTGAACGTATTTTTACTCTTTTGTGTCCTGGAATGTATTCCTGCATTATTTTCTCTATTTCCTTCAGTCACATCTTATGACTGAACTCAGCAGGATTCCCATATACTCGTAACTCTCTTCACTTGCTTCGCTTGCAAAAAAAACTTATATTTTAATGCTATTTTAAAATTTGTTTACTTACAATGCTATGTGTGCCAGCGACACTGGCATCTTAGGTATTTTTAGTGCTGTAGAGCCTTCACGCAGACGACGTCGCGGGCAGCAGCTAGTTCTTCTTAATAATTGTCTGTCTCAAGTGAATTCGCCTCTCAATATGTGCTCAGTGTTCCAGAAAATGTGCAAATAAAGCAAGAATATAATATTAATAATACCCTCGTCATGGTAATGTGGCAAAGACTTAATTACTCTAATCTATAGCCGTGTTAAAGCGCGCTTTCAGGCTGTTATACTAAAAAGTAATTTTATAGTCGAGGGAAACATTTCCATTAAAAATAACTTCGTTTACCTAGTGAACACAAACTGCAGTATAACGCGATGGCACAACTTCGCTCATACATCCATCTAATCATTAAATTTTTAGAACGTAATTACGCCCACAATTTCCGTAATTCGCTCAAAGTTGAGTGGTTGTCTGGCATCGCTTTTTACTGCGGTATCATTACGCTGCCGCTGAGAGCGCGGCCGGTTTATATCGTGACACCCTTCACCACGACGTCGACGTTGCAAAGTCACGTCGACCGGTTTGGTGGAGTTCATTTGGCGATATGTATGTTAAAAAAGTGCAAAGTTATGACTTTGCAATGACGGGTTTTGCGTTGATTACGGTATAACATGCCAAAGCTATTTAAATTAATCTGGAAGCTTTGACGAGATACGAATTTAAAACTGTAAAAACATACCGGATGAAAACGAGAAACTATTTCGAATAAATTCCATAAAAAAATGGATTTTAAGACAAATCACACATTGCAGGTAAGGTAAACAAAAGGCACAAACATTGACAGATCGAAATAACATCCACGGTACATCTAAGGTGCCTTTTTTGTCATAGCGACAGAAAATAAGATATGAAATCATATTATTTGCCTTCACAAATGTGTAGAACATGTTGTTCTGGAAATAACTGTCTGTGTGTGACAGTGATCGATATAGTCACTTTTATACGAATAAATGTTTTAGACAAGTTGGAACGCAAAAAGTAGGCAAGATGTTGCTGGCAACTTTGGACAGTTCGGCCAAGTTGTGATGCTTAATTTCCGTTCAGAATATTAAGAGGTTATTGCTTGTAAGATGTGTTTTAGCGCAGTTTTTTGGAGAGATATAAAAATAGACACATAAACTAAACTATGCGCTGTGGAAGGTACACTGATGTGAAAACGGTTATCATCATTCACATAGAAATTTTTAATTGGTTATTAAAAAATATATCTGCTGTTCTATACATTTTGACCGTGTAAGTATTGAATTTTTGTAGGAAAAAGCCTTTTTTTTAATAACCGATAAAAATTTTGAAATACACGTAGGTATATTATAAGAAGAAAATAAATACACAACATAACAGCACGCCTCGACGGCAGTAAAAAACGACAAAACAAAAACAAACACTACAAACGGCTATCTACAAAATGACTAGTTTCCAGGAGAGCGTTTTTAAAGCGAAAATGTAATAACTTCTACAAGATCAAAACTAGCTTCTTCAAAGTAAAAGTTAGTCAGTTAGTTGTTTTTCATAAAAAAATTAATAAAATATACCTGGATAGAATAAAGAATTCTGAATTCATTTATGTTAAAAAGTGAATTGAAAAAAAATATTGAAAAAAATGCAGCTGTCTTTTTGTTCTTTGCCGCCGTCGACCTGTATTCCCTGAAATGTTATGCAGATCTCTGCAGAACCTCACACCTGTACCTAACTATTAGACACATTCTGTCAGTAATATTTTTATTTAATTCTTAAGCACAAGCAAGGGGTAAGCAAGCCTACAGCTGCTAATTGAGGCTGTTATCCACCAAGGGTTGGAGCTGGTTTATGCAACAGCAATTGAAACAGTTCTTTGATAAAAAATGCATATTGCATTAATTCAGTCTTAGATGATATACTCCGCCGCAGCTGGTCAGGAAACCCACTCCACTGGAAAATTTTGCTCTAAACCGCAAAACAACAGTAAAACACCAACTCTATTTAGCGTCTTTTTGTCTAGTATGTCATTCAGGATTATGAAGCGTCACAAGCGTCACAAGGGTTGGTCGAGCGCGACCTTTGTCCGCGTCACTCCACCCGACAAATGACACGCGTTTACAAGAAGACGAGGCACTTAACCTTGACTTACGCGATGAGGGGGTTAGTTATGGTTAAGGGTTGAAAGCTAAAGTTGAAGTAAATATATTAAGATGGCATGTGGTTTTTCAATGTCTACAACTTGAATTATTCGAGCCTTGCGTTTGTAAAGGTAAAGTAATTATGTAATTCTCGTCTATGGTGACATATTTGTATTGACTGATGAGTAGTTGTTTCTGGTGCTTAAGATGTATCTTTGTGTTTATTTGGAGGCCAAATAAGCGGAAGCTCCATGTGAGTGAGATACTGCTTTGCCGTTAAAGTCAAAATTCCAACCCATTATGACTTTCCCGTTGAATGCGGTTAAATTTTTTGACACCCTGTAATTTTTTTTCTCGCTTTTGTTACTCGTACCTATTAAGCAATTAAAAAGCGCTTTTCAAGGTCAAACTTTAGAAGAACAAAAATTGATTCTTGTCGCCAATTCGCTGAGGTTTCATCTAGGGAAAATTGGGTAAAAAAACCTTCCATAAGAAAGTTAACAGACTTGGTAAAAGTTAGGGTAAGTAGCTGTTCTTAGTATTTATGTATGAAAGGTTTGTTTTAATCGTACTAACGAAACTTAGCACAACATCACGCCTGTAATCCCCGAAGGGCTAGGCAAAGGTGTACTTATTAGTACACCCACATTTCACCAGTTATGTTTAAGTCCGAATAGGTGGGAGAACCTATTGCCATCAACCGGGCGCAAATCCAGACTACGTGTCTGCTATTGAGAAATTTTTGATGGAAAAACCCAATAATTAATATTAATTTCCCGACCCAGGATTCGAACCCAGGACTTAATGCGCAGCAGTCGCGCTTGCGACCACCAGACCAACGAGGGAATACTCACGAAACATAGACAGGTAAAACTATATTGAGCTAAAAGCTAGAGATAAATAGAGCTACCATTCTCCAACTGAACCTTTCAAGGCCTTCGCAACCCTGCTGTCTGATTAAAGTTTAATAACTCTTTGAATACCGTCTTAACCTTGACCGTGGCCGTCCAAGAAATTGTAAACTAAAAACACAACTCAGATTCTGAGGTCGTTGACCGCGTAGTGTAAATTAAATTTCAAATTTAAAAAAAAATTATAAAGGGTGTAAACAGACTCTTAACGAAGCCGAAAGGCACTCATTTTCCCCATCATTTTTTTATTCTAGACCATACCTGGGAACCTTCTAGTTACGGAGATACTGGGGGTCAAAGTTCCAACTTTTTCACAAGTTTTTTTTTAAATACATGTTTTTAATGTAAGATTTTTACTTCAAACACCTCCATGACCTCCCTACTATTCAATCCATCCATCAGCACAATGTTTTGAGTGCGTTACATTGAGTCCTACTGTAAAAAGTGATTTTTCAGCCCAGTCGTTTCCCAGCACTAATTTTTGCGTAAAGTTACTTAGTTTGATGTACAGATTGCTTGGTTGACGGCTTCGTGAAGAGTCTGTTTACACCTTGTATAAGGTGCAAGGACGCACCAACGCTTACCACGTGATCGGGACAACATTCCGACACCCCCACTACACGTATTGTACGTTTTTAGGAAAAAGCAGAAATTATTTACTGAACACGTGGTAACCGTTTGTGCATCGATGTCTTTTTCCACCCTGAATATTTTGAGCATTTATGAGAGTACCCAACACAATCGCAATGTATCATTTCGTGATACTTCTTCAAAATAATAATTAATTTGATCTTCCTTATGCGCAAGCAGACGACGTCATGGCCAGGTCCGACAGGCACACGAAAAAGAGGAAGACCTGTAACTAGATGGACAGACGACATCACACGAGTTGCAGGGAAAAACTGGCTGACAGAAGCCAAAGACCGAGACTGCTGGGGCTCTCTGGAGGAGGCCTTTACCCTCACTACCTGAGGGGTTCATGCATGCATGTCTTTTTAATTTAAGTTATTTTAATTTATTATTTTATTAATTAATTTACTTCAAATATTTATAATCCATACAGTATCTTAAAATAAAATTCAATTTGCATATCTTTAATAACATTAAATAAAATAAAATTAAAATCAATTTGTACAATATTACCTACTACCGACATTATTTTAATTAAATTAAATAATTTACCATGAAATCAGAATTAAATCGTGTTAGCATGTCAACTTTAAATCTATGTACCTGCATGAAATAAAAGGCTTTTTTTATTATTATTATTTTTATTATTTTTTATGCGCAAGCAGATCTGAAAGTAAACCAAGACCAGTTTACAATATGTATATGGCCACTCGGCTAAGGAAAACGCATAGTTACACTTACACATCGGTCGTAGGGTAACCCCGCGGTAGTGGCCGGCGTTCCGGCTAATATCACCCGGCGATAAAACCGTTATTCTGTTTACGCGCGGAGGTATTACCCACTCATATTTTTACGCGAGATAGAATGTCATTACAATAAAACTGCGTGCGTGCGGCGGTTCCCTTATTTTTATGTTTATTTTATTATATTATGTTTGATTCCGGTTTTTTGTGTGGTTGCTTTATTATTTGGATGTTACTGTCTGTGTACGTGTGAATGTTTCATCACATTATGTTATATTCAGTGTAATTACCAGAAAATGAACTTCCACCTTACATTTGCCATAAGGAATGGTGGTAAGAGTATAAGCAGAGGCAGGGTCCTGTTTGCAGGGCTGCGGGACTGTTCGAAAGAGATACCGCCGCCCTGGAACACAAAGGGCAAGGATGGAACAAGGATGGGTTTTAGTCAGTACAAGTCTGACAATCCCTCTCGCTCTGCCCAGAGCGGGAGAAGTCATTCGATGATTACCCATACGAAAAAAAAAGGGTCCTGTTTGCAGGTACCTATGTCATTATGGTTACAGAATCTCTGAAACAGACACTCAGCTTATTGGTGACGTGTGCCAGAAAGGTCAAGTGCGTAGCACTCGCAACCGGCGTGCGTTTATGACCAAATGTATGAACGTGGACAAAACAAAAGGAGTATATAAGGATCGCAGCAGGTTGCGTTCTATAGTTTCTGCCTACCTCCATGGGTAAAAGGCGTGAATGAATATGCATTTATGTTGAGCCCAGAGAAAGTCACGTCTCTAGCCAAACCATAACAAATAACATAAATCACAAAGACCAACATCTGACTTCAGCATTCAAGCTAAAAGCCAGCAGCAGTGAAAACAGCTAAATAACAAATGAAGTTGATCTGTCAAAGGCACAACGTATATTCTCTGTCTGAACGTTGAATGAACTCAAGTCTAGGGGTGAACAGACTTTACACTAAGCCTGGTGAAACAGTGTTTGCTCAGAACTTTAGATCATTTGCATGAGCAAATAAATTTAAATCTCTGAATAAATAAAGTCAGGAAAATTTATTGTTGAGCAAATTGACAGTCAACTTTAACTGCACATTTAGTCAACTTATAAATGTTTTAGCCGGGATGCATTGCAATGCGATGTAAATTTAAAATAATATATAGATTCGGTCCAGGGACCTTCCCAGGCATACACAAAAAGTCCCACCAAAGTTTCATCACAATCTGATCAATAGTTTAAGAACGCATAGCTGACTAACATATAAGCATTCATTTCGATTTATAGAGACAATTAATTTTCCTGGCTGTGTTATACATAGATCTTCTAACAAATAGCAATGAACGATTAAGATTTGATCAAGCAACCTTTATACAAGCTTATTTTGTAGTCGCCGCGGGTTGCGGGTGAATCTGCCATTCGTCTCTATGAGGTATCATCTAAGTATGTAAACTCATAAGGGCTGGCTTACCTTGCCCAAAGTCAAAGCGTTGCCATACTACATGGCAGCGCCACCAGTCTGTAGGAGACATTACCAGCTGACAGCGTTAAGGAGTTTTTTAACGCCATTTTTTAGTTTGTTGTTTAGTTACGTCAAATTATTTTAATTTATTAATGTTTGTTGTTGAGATGGGCAACGAGCGTCACCCACTGGACACCTGTCGGAGGAAATCGCCGTCGAGGTAGACCGCGGCGCAGATGGTGTGACGATCTGATCCCGTTTACGGGACGAACATAGCCAGATATTGCACAGGACAGAGAGGTTTGTAAGGAGAAAGGGGAGGCCTTTGCCCAGCAGTGGGACACTTAACCAGGCTAATAAAAAAATAAAATAAAAAAATTGTAATCTGTTAAACAAAAAATCCGGCTCTTCCTATATTCCCTTCTATAAAACCACAAAAAAATAATTACCAAAGTTTTCTTTACAAAATCTTCATTGCCCAGACCAAACCTTTTCAAATCCTGTTTTACAAGATCAATGAAGCACCCAGATTGATAAAGGTACTCACATTCTAAAGCAGTCAGGACCGCGTATTCACTCAATGTTTCACCCTCACTGTGAGGCGGGGAGCGGGTCAACGTAGCTTTATATCTTATATCCAAGCTGTAATTTCACTCTGAACAAAGTTTTCAGTCGACTTACTTCTGAAATATTTATAAGGACCTTACTCGTATAAACTGACGTCGAGTTACGCGCTTTTTGTCGACTCTTCGGTAAAGTCATAGGTATTTGTAGGGTAGATATACCTGTAGATTGATACGAGTTTTTAACAACTTTAGCATCGTGAGTATTTAAATAATAATTATAGTAGGTACTAACACTCTCGAGGTTGTTCGAGAATATGTTTACCTCGGGCAAACTCTGTAGTTTGGTAAGAACAACTTTGAGAAGCAGAAGAATCCAGCTGGGCTGGGCAGCGTTAGGGAAGCTTCGTCGGGTCTTCTCGTCGCGTATTCCACAGAGCCTAAAGGTCTTCAACCAGTGCGTCCTGCCTGTTATGACTTACGGGGCCGAAACGTGGACACTCACGGTACGGCTGATCAATAAATTCAAGGTCGCTCAGCGAGCTATGGAACGGGCTATGCTCGGAGTCTCTCTGAGGGATCGCATCCGGAACGAGGTGATCCGACAGAGAACCAGAATTGTCGACATAGCTCAAAGAATAAGTAAGCTGAAGTAGCAATGGGTCGGTCATATTAGCCGTAGAACCGATGACCGTTGGGGTAGACGTGTTCTTGAGTGGAGACCGCGAATCGGCAAACGTAAGGTGGGACGCCCTCAGGCTCGCTGGAGTGACGATCTTCGCAAGGTGGCTGGTAGCAACTGGATGAGAGTTGCTGAGAATCGAGTTGAGTGGCGTGCGATTGAGGAGGCCAATGTCCAGCAGTGGACTGCTGCTATAGGCTGATGATGATGACTAACCTGACTTTTACATGATCTACGAATCTTGGTGAAACCATCAGCAGAGCCACATTGAATATCTATCAGTTTTAAAAAAGGAAACTACATTTACCAATTCTTAGTACCAGAACATACTACAAGTCAAACTTCAATAAAATTTCCTCCGCATCTGGCAACAAACCTGCAAGAAAAGCACAAAAAGCGCTTACCACCGTTGCATCATTAAAACTGTCCAAAAATAGACCATAGCCAGTAAACGCTGAACATCAAACATTTTAATAAAGCTGCTGAATTTACAGCTACTCGTCCAAGGCGGGGTGGCCAATAAAATGTTTTATTCTTAACATAATTTGTAATGACAGACTCGAAGCGGCCTTTGTGTCTGTGGTGAACGATGGCGCTAAACACCGCCTTGACATGAAATGGTAAAACTTCTAGTTCAATGTAATGCTTCTTTAGGTTACAACTGTTTTATGTTGATATATTTTAACCCTTCCGAGATTTTCCCTGATTGACGTACAGGTTCTAAAGTATCGAGGATTATTTACTTATGTTATAACTACTACTGAGCTAAGATTACATGACACGCAAGATGTTAACTGTCCCATTGTTGTATGCACTTTGCACTACATATCATTATCTTAACGTGAAGTTATAGCTGTGATAGTCTAGTGGTGTGAACGTCGGACTGCCAAGTAAGTGGTCTCGAGTTCGAACCCAAGACACGTACCGCTGATTTTTCGGAGTCATGTGCGTATTGTATAATTAGCACCTGCATGATCGAGCTTTGCTCGATAACACGGGTAAAGCGACTTTTTCTAAAAATGAAACCTAGCTAAATCGTTTTATCCCACCTGAAACCCGCTGCATACAAAATTTCATGAAACTCGTTGGAGCCGTTTCCGAGATTCAGATTATTTAAACACAAGAATTGTTCGTTTAAAGTATTAGATAGATACATGCTTCGCTTCGGAAAACATCGTGAGGTAACCGGCATGCTCGATAGATATATCTCGACTGCATGATAAGCTGAGTCAAAAACCCATGGGCTTAAAAACTCTGACACCTTTAGGCACTAACCACAAGATAAAGAAGAACGTGAGGTTTTTCGTAATTCTACTAACTACTACTACAAAGGTCTTTAAAAGGGGGGACAAATAGGTAAGCCAATGTTGACCAGTAAAATTAAACGTCCATAGCTAAACTCGCTTGTAAAATTTACACTTTCTAAAGTGCGAGTACGTTTTAGTCTTCTTACTTAGTACATTAAGATTCAGTAGCAAACTTTAAGACATTTATTTCAATTAAATCATTTACACGTAGAAGCTCTGGAGGTAGGTACTGTCAAGAAGTTAGTCATTAATTTACCCTTTTCAACGTTTAACATTCGTACAAGTAACAACAAGCTAGCTGAGACTTTAATATACATTTAACGTTGTTTCAGGATGGGCAGAAACAGGAAAAAATCCCTTGTTTGGTGCAAGGGTCGAGTACGGAGTAGAGTAGAGTAATAGCGCGATTAATGTCCCATGACCAATGGTACTGCTCCGTTTCATTGAGTTTGAGGGCTGCTCTTAGCAATGGTTCTTAATTCATTGTTATATGTTTTGTTTTATTCCGGGCGCGATAAAAATAAGACCTGAAAAACTACAGGTATCTTAAAACTGTCGATATTAATAGGTTATATCATAACTTCGATTCTCGTATATGGTATTCAACAGTTTATTTTCTAGCTTATAGCTTATTCAAATAATGTTTTCAACAATTTTGCATGCTAGTTTTAGTGAATTGTTTTAAATACTTTATAAACTCGTACCGCGAGGGCTGGTTCGAGGAGGTTACGTGGAAGGAATTGGGGAGGCCTTTGCCCAGCAGTGGGGCAGTCAGGCTGTTGAAAAAAAAACACGATCATGCGTAGTATCGCAACCGGCGTGAATGTATGACCAAGATGTAAGTACGTGGACGAGGCAAAACGAATATGTAAGGATCGTAGCAGGTGGCGTTCTGTGGTTTCTGCCTACCCCTATGGGGAAAAGGTGTGAGTTTATGTATGTAAACTCAATCATCTGTAACGTATTACAATTCTTCCAAATAAACTATTCATCTGATTTAAAATGATTTTTAGATCATCATCGTCTGCCTAGCCTTTTCCCAACTGTGTTGGTGTCGGCTTTCAGTCTAACCGGATGCAGCCGAATACCAGTATTTTACATGGAGCGACTTCAAAATGATTTTTAGATACAAAATATCATAAAATTATCCCCAAATAAAAAAAGCTTGGTTAGGATATGGTTTTGGTAGGAAAATTTCAGGAAAGTGTATTAATAGCGCCCTTTAAAAACGCTACCTTATTTAATGGGAAAGTTTTTTCAGGAAAATGGTACTAATTATGTACCTCCCGAACCCACAAATTAATTGTAAACACAAAGACGCAAGCTACGTTTGTCGCAAAACTCAGTTCTCGCCCAATTACGTCGGAAACACTAACTACAATAATTAATTTATAAGTAAAGTAATTAAGTAAATTAGTTTTCTTCTCGTGCCTCGTTCTTTATAGTATACTTGGTCACTAAACTGAAACGTTCGACGCTATGTGTGTAAACGTTTTGATTGAATTAATTTTATAATTACTCTGATTAGGTAAATACTGTTCATGATTCATGATTCAAAC
This sequence comes from Lycophotia porphyrea, assembly GCA_950005105.1. NCBI lineage: Eukaryota > Metazoa > Arthropoda > Insecta > Lepidoptera > Noctuidae > Lycophotia > Lycophotia porphyrea. The sequence goes on from OX465389.1 coordinate 1,190,083, forward strand.
ATGATTCTCTTACCCTTGTCCCATTAATGGGTTCGTCACAGCATGTCTTCTTCTTCCATACTTCTCTATTACTCGTCATCTCATCAGACACCTCCTTTCATGCCATATCATCTTTCACACAGTCCATCCATCGTTTCTTTGGTCTTTCTCTACTCTTATACCCAAATACTCTTTACTAATTACCAGATAAATTGCAGAGCTTAATAAAGAGGTATCGTGTTCCACAGTGGCTGTTGAAAGACATGTGTTGCTTGAACGACGACCTCGTGGGGAAGGGATAAGAACGTAATTAGTTCGTAATTAGCTCCCTTCAATATGGTTGAGCTGCATAGCACATGTGTGAGTACTATGTACTGTAAAGCTACCATTTACATTTAGTTATCTTTCACTGACTTGAATTTACCCTGATGGCTGAGAGAATGTCATGCTCACTCTAATGTCTCGCTGATGGTGGTGGGTGTGTCGGGTCATTTAGCTCCCTTCAATATGGTTGAGCTGAATGGGGCTGATCCATGCGTCATGTTCGTGTAGGGGCGCTGTCAGTTTGGACTGGTCATCTCTAGGTTGCCACGGTTTATTTTAACTACTTACTTTGTTCTTAAATTGTTCATTAATCTTTTACTCTGGACGCTCTTATTGTGCACGTATTTCTACATCGTTCTCACATATATGTATAACCTCAACATGAATGATTTAACCAAGATTTTGTAACAATATTTTGATTGAAAAGAGTGTCCATGGAGTTTCTTGCCCATTCTTCTCCATAGAGATCTACGCTTTGGAATGGGCACCTACAGTACTTTCACAAGTTATTATGCCTTGTGTCTGTGACTGTAGCTTAGCCTTCTTTGTTTATCTAACATTCAAAAGTGCCTGTAATGGTCTAATTGAAATAAATGCTTTTGAGTTTGAGTTTGAGTTTTAATGAAGACGTTATCTCCTATTAATTAACGGCTAGTTCATTACAGAAACAGTAAAGGCGTAAGTTAAGGCTACCAGTGAAAAGTCTAACAAAAGAAGGCAAGAAAAGTTACAAACGAACTCATTAAATCTTCCGCCTTTCCGCCAGCCTCTAACCTCAGCCCTTAATAAACCCAAACAGACACCAATCACGATCTAGCCTTGAAGAATAAACACTAAACAGTACTAAACTAGCTGAAACAAGTTACTGTTCGACTAAGTTTGTTAGCTAGTAAAATATAAATACACAACTCGGTCGGCATCTCGGGGACTATAAATTTCGCCAAATTATAATTTACGCGCAAAACTTATGTAGGTACTGTTAGTCCAAGAGTTCATAACTTAGTTGTTTAAAAAGGGAAAGATTTTGGGTAATCTGAGGGGTGGTATACAGTGGGTCGGGTGCCTACATTCGATTTATGAGTATTAATTGAATACCGAAGCCGACCTAAAGCAATCACCATACATATTTAGTTTAATTCAGGTCATTCCAGTCGGCAAACTCCGTTCGGCATCTACCGTCGCTGAATCATTTTCGGTTTTACTCGGCACAATTCGAGTTAACCCGAGCGGGTTTTCCCGATTGTATCCGGGATTGCTGCTCGGCTGTACCGTATCATCCAAACATTAGGTAGCACCCCTGTGACGAAATTGAGTTCAAGGGCAAGTAAGGTAGACAATGAGTTGGGAAACAATGTTTTGTGACTGACAAGTGGGTAATCGATTCTGGCGGCTGTTAGTGAGGGCAAGGCTAAATAAACTATTGACTGAGTATCATATCGACCAGTATATTATTACACAACTAGCTGTGCCCCGCGACCTTCGTCCGTCTGAAATGATTACAAACATATTACTTCCCTATTTGAATCGGATTTTGTTAAAAATTTCAAGGGTTTTTATTTTTTGATCGGAACCCTATTTGTTTTTTTTATTAAAGTAGTCTAAGTTACTCCTAAGCACCCTCGGCCCCACCGTTACCAGAGCCACAGTTCTCGTCAAAATCGGTCCAGCCGTTTTCGAGATTAGCCGGAACAGACGGACAGACAGACAATTTTTTTTTAAATTTTGTTTTTACTATAAGTACTATATTTTCGCTGCTCTCAAAAACGGTGAAGGAAAACATCGTGAGGAAACCGGCATGTCCTAGAACCAAAAATTCGAAGACATGAGACATCTACCAATCCGCACTGGGCCCGCGTGGTGGATTATAGCCCATTCCCTCTCATAGAGAGAAGGCCTGTGTCCCAGCAGTGGGAACATTATAGGCTGATGATGATGATGATGACTATATTTTCATATGCATTCAATAAAAAGCTGTTATTTTTAAGTTACAAACAGACACTTCAATTTTTTTGTATTAATTAAGCCTATTCTTGACCTCAATCTAGTACCGAGGACAGATATGAGGGGTACGCCACAATAGTGGCGATAAGTCCCCTCTTTGAGGAGTGGCTAGAGAGGCGCCACGGCACTCTCACCTTCCGCCTGACGAAGTCCTCACCCGACTCGGTTGTTCCGGGAGGTTCCTGCAATCGGGCGGGAGGAAACGCCCGGGTGTTATCACTGTGAGGATCGCGCGGAGGACACGGTGGAGCACACCGAGGAGATCTGCTCCGCTTGGGCGGACCACCGCCGTGTCCTCGTAGCGGCGATCGGCGGCGGCGATCTATCGCGTCCGGCCCTGGTCCAATCCATGGTCCGGAGCAAGATGGAATGGGACACCTCCTTCTGCGAAGCAGTCATGCTAGCGAAGGAGGTGACGGAACGCGAGAGGGAGTGAACCTCACGTCCCAGCCGCCGCGGGAGACGCCCCGGGCGTCGGGGCTCACGTGGTGGCTTCCGGCCACCGTAGACGTGGACCTGTGGACGGTGAGTAATGGGCTAGCTTGCCGTCCGTCCGTCTTATGACGACAGGTCATGTTGACGGCGAGTTCGTGTTCCACGCGCGCCTCAAAGAGATGTTAGCAAATGGAGAGGGCCGATGCCCTGTGATGCACCGCGGCCCTGGAACACAAAGGGCAAGGAAGGAACATGGATGGGCTTATGCCAGTACAAGTCTGACACTCCCTTCCGGTCCGCCCAGAGCAAAAGGACATGAGGATGACGATGGAACGAGCTAATCCAAAAGAAGCAGATTAACTCGCGACTTAAAAGATTTGTCGTATAGTATTGTATACTCCATTGTAGTCATATAAGAGCTACCATTATGTACGTACAAAACTGACAAACAGTCGCCATCTGGAAAACATCAGAACATTCTCATTTCTACTGAAAAAGTATATTTTCGGCTTTGAATAAGACAATACAAAAAATAACTTTTTACCGTTCTAGCTGTGCAGAACAAAATAAATTATTTTCTTCCTTTGTTCACCTCCCTTTGAGTAAATCTTGAAGAAAGTATGTAAGATTTTTTATCGCATTCCCTCAGGGAGCCTGCTAAGAGGATATTTCTGAAATATATGCAGTACTTATGATTTTAGTACCGGGACCCCGCGAAGATGAAAGAGCACTAATTCTGATGTACGATGGACCAGGGAAGCATAAAACAACAAAGTCATTTTAATGTGTTTATTTACTAATTCAAGAGCATTTTTAGGGGGACAGAATTTTTGTGTTGCTATCCCAAAAAAATTGGCAAAGAATACCCTAGGTGCCAGGCGTTAAAGTATTGAACTGTCAAATGCAGGAACTTTGGTAGCTTTAACAGCATTTTTGTTACCTATGGATTGCTTCTAATTTAACCACCAAGTGGTTTTTTACCTTTCCATAACACCTTGCCTTAAAGTAACCCATTGACACGCGTGAAATCGTGAAAAGTTTTAAGAATATCGAAAGAACTATTCGTGATTAACGTGTGGAACTTAAGTGGCAGTGAGCAGGGCACATTGCTCGCAGAACGGATGCCCGATGGGGCCGTAAAGTTCTGGAGTGGCGACCGCGAACCGGAAGACGTTTGAAGGCCTCCCACTAGGTGGACCGATGACGTGGTGAAGGTTGCAGGGATCCGCTGAATGCGAGTCGCACGGGACCGGTCAATGTGGCGACACTCGGGGGAGGCCTATGTCCAGCAGTGGACATCTTTCGGTTGAAATGATGGTGATGATGATGATGATTCGTGATTTATTTTTAGAATTTAAGAAGTTCCTCGCATCTACAAGTAAAAAATAAAGAGAACACCAACCTGTCTGAAAAGCCTGGTCATATCAATATTATATGTAGCAGTCCTATATATAATAACAGAAAATACGCGAGGTTTAATATAACCACAATCTTTTATGATCCAGCCACAAATAATCTCATTTAAGTAGCCCAAATGAAATAAACTAGTATTATGAACGTCCCAGATAAATATGATCGACGTAATAAAGTTTTAGCAGTGGCTAATAACGGACATAAACGCCACCATATTGAAATGAGTGGCAGTTTTTAAATACGAATATAAAGCGCGGTTAACAAAAGTGATTGAATTAAAATCGGAATCAATATTGTGTATTCGTAATCACCGTCGAGGTAGACCGCGGCGAAGGTAGTATGACAATGTGATCCTGTTTGCGGGGCGAACATAGCCAGATATTGCACAGGACAGAGAGGTTTGGAAGGAGAAAGGGGAGGCCTTTACCCAGCAGTGGGACACTCAAATAGGCAGAAAAATGTACTCGTAGTAATTAAAGACGATTGTTTTGATGTTGGAAGCGATTTTGCAAAACGTAAATCATAAAAACAAAAATTTGGAACCTAAAACCACTTTGTGCTCTCCAAAAGTCACAGTCAATGCACATTTTACACAAGAAACATCCTGTTTTTAAGTTTACCTGCAAATTGCCTTAAGAACATCGTAAAAACTTTTTCCAGAGTCCCATAAAGGGCGTTATTCGGCTCATTCCACACGAAAATATTTAAGGCGCGTTTTTATTTAGGCGATTTGCGCTGAAGCGAGCCTTAAGCACAACCCGAGTAAAACGAAGTCAAATCGTAAAAACTTTCAGTTGCGACTCACACTCCGATGGTCAATATCTGGGACATGTGCCTTATTTATATCGTAGTACCTTGCCGTTTGACATACATTGCCGTATCAGCTCAATTTTAGAAAGCATTGGTCTTCTATACCCAGTAATGTACGTCAAATTAGCCGATGTAGCCGCAAAGTTATAAGGTGAAAGTCCCACTTAGACTCAGCAAAAGGCGGGTGTTAAATTATTCATAGACACATGTATCTCGCTTAACGCATCATTTTTCCTTCAAGTCGTTACTATAGGTAGAGAGAAAACGAGTTTTACGCTCCGCACGTAATCTTAAGCTCGGTTGTACGATAATGTATGAGTGTCAGCTACGCACATCGTGCAAGCTGCCTCCGGAGCTCCGCAGTTAGCTGATGTTTTATTTAAATACCTTTACTTAGAGGGAATTATGTTGCCTACGAGGCAGGAATGTTCGCGGATGGTATTATTATTTTCAATTAACAGTAGCTTCGTAAGGCGCTTTGTTTGATGACGTGCGTGGAATGAGTACAGACATTAGGGCTGGTAGACATAGACGCATGTGTGCAGACATTTAACTAATTGTTGGATTAATTGCTGCTTGCTATTACTTTATTAGGGGGCTTCCAGTCTTGTCCTTCTTACCCTTAAAATTTTCTGTCCTATTTTAAGACTTCAAGGTCATTTTGACTCCATGTTTTGGACCACAGAGTGTAGAAAATTCGGCCTTTGCTAATTGAGAGGGCTATGCTCGGAGTTTCTTTGCGTGATCGAATCAGAAATTAAGACATCCGCAAGAGAACCAAGGTTACCGACGTAGCTCGAAGAATTGCCAAACTTAAGTGGCAGTGGGCAGGGAACATTGCTCGCAGAACGGATGGCCGATGAGACTGAAAAGTTCTGGAGTAGCGACCGTGAACCGGAAGACGTTTCGTTGGAAGGCATCCCACTCGGTGGACCGATGACCTGGTGTAGGATGCGGGGATTCGCTGGATGCGTGACTCACGGGACCGGTCAATGTGGCGACAGTTGAGGGAGGCCTATGTCCAGTAGTGGACGTCTTTCGGCTGAAATAATGATGAAAATGATGATTACTTTATTAGTAGCCTTCGCGTTTTTTCTTCTTAGCCTTAAATGCTGTCCATTGCCAGACTTCCACGGAATCGTCGGTGGCAGCGCAGAGGTCACTTTGACTGCATGTTTTGGACCACAGAGTGTAGAATATTCAGCTTTTTCTAAAATAGTGTTTGCTCATAATATTTTCTTTGTGTTTTCTGATTTTTCAGAATCATAAATAAAGTGAGTTCTTTTCTCACAATTAACAAAAACAACTCAAGATAAAAACAATGGTAGCGAGTACCTTTGTTAAAAATCTTAATTATACAACCATCAAAGGGATTCATTTGAATTATTCATGTTTGGCAGATTGAGTAAATCCATGTTCGACAAAGTTCTTACAGAACGTTCTTGAAAAGAAAATTCTTTAGACTTGGAAGGACAATGTTGGACAAAGGTCTACCCTCAAACTTAATATTTCCCAATTTGCTACTGCAGAGGGACTCCAAAAATTAAACCAGCAAAATTTATTTCGAAAACATATTAAACAGGGTTGTAATACATCAATAGATAGTAATGAGATAAGACGTTGTCACACTAACTCCTTTGCCGCGTTGTATTACGGTACTAACTGTGTTAGGAGCAGTTTCTAATTTCATTCTGGTTTTGTTAGCCGCCGCCATTACGAAATTACATCAATTTACTTTATTTTGTCGGTTTTATTTTGACTTTTTTGGGTGTAATAGTAGGTTTGTTGTGGCAATTCAGTACAGTGGTGGTTATGGTTTCCGTAATGCCGTATCTCGGAAACGGTGCATGGTAGGACCAAGCTTTTCAGAATTGAAACGGTTCTATGGCCAAGTTTAATCTGATACTGCAATCAATTTGGTAGTTTTACATTTTAAAAAGTCCCTATATTTTGATAGACCCAAACGAGTGGTCGCACGGACATATAGTCATGTGAGTAACGCGAAGATTTTTCAAGGGACCGATTACAATTAGAACATGGGGACCTGTAAACATATACAAAACTATACTATTGGTATACACACAACGCGCAATGTGGTTTCGATTCGACTCAATTTCGGTTCGAGTTTATTTGCAAACGAAGTTATGGCTGGTACGTATTTACAGTGTAGATTCGACCTCTCTTTGATATCCTGTTGCATCAGGCAAGAATTCTGTTCTTACCTGATTATACATGATTTTAAATGGTTTTTAAAATATATAGCCCTCACACCATTAGATCTCTTCCTACCTAACAACGGTAACCTATCGATGTACAAAAAATTAGAAACCGAATATCTGTCCCTACATTACTGTTATTGTCTGAACACATACGTCATACTACCGCATTTTAACTGTTGGGGAAAGCAATAACAGAACATCTTCTACGATCCTTACAGACTACAGAGGTACCTCATCCTTTTGTTTCATTCATCCACGTTCATAGATGTTTTCATTCTAGTACGCCCCAGTTGCTAGTACTACGAACTGTTCCGAAGAAAATCACCAATACCTTCAATGTATGGGTTTCTACAGAGTCGTGGTCCCTGCGTTTCAACTTCCTACATCTGCCTTGAAAATACCTTTTTTTAAACGCATTTCATTCATTCTTTCAGCATGAACAACACTATAAATAAATCATTTTTCCAAGAACAAAAGCAATATAAATAACAAGGTAATCTATTCAAACCTTTTTCAATAGCAATAACGTACAAAAGCACTCCAACTCCTTCATTTTTACTGTTTGATTTCCATTATACAGGTACTTTCAATCAAGCAACCTTGGTTCGCTAAATTTGTCACACCTATTTCATCGGCATCTCATCTATTCAGGGCAGTCAATGGGCACTATTACGGAGAGTAGACGGAGTATTGAGTGGGGTCCGTGAGGATCGATCACCGTCACACCACTTCGCATATCCAATGACCAGCAGACACTGATTGATTGCGTGTATGGGTTTGGAATTAGTGGGACTTGTGATGTTAGATGTTTACCTGGGTAGGTAGTAGACATGTGGTCAACGTTGGACAAGATTTGACCACCTTAAGGAACATAGCACCAGTCTGATCCGCTCGAACTGTTAAGCATTCTTTGTATTAAACTCTGTAGAGGCGATACTGATCACGCTTAGACCTTCGGTGATAACTGATACAGTATACAGCATCGTTTCAGATGAAGTTGCGGGGACTGAAAAACTCTGGCGTGCTGGATCTTCATAGGACGTCTGAAGACATAATATATTTCGTATCTACATAACTATACGGAAAACAATTAAGTTTTTACATCATAAACCACATAAAACATCAAGATCCTAATTTTTCTTCCTTCTTTAAAATGTTTAGGGGTTGAAACGAAATGCGCGGAGAGAAAACAAAGCCAACGAAATTGTAATCAACAGATATCTAGTAAACAACATATTTCCATAACAAAAGGTACTTTTAATTATAAAAAGAAGTGATAAGAATTTGGCATTGTTCATGTTAGTAATTGCTTATTGTATTGTAATGGCTAGGTAAATGACCTTTTGATTCTGCTAATATTTTGTTGTATATTCTTTTGTTCGTATCACAAGTAGGGGAGTTTGTTGACCCTCAATTAACGCGTTTTATAGCCAAGGTTAAAATACCCTACTTACTCTTTGCCTGCGAGTTCCTCCCATTGCCAAAAAGGCGCCCAAGGTTTAAGAAATTAATGTCTTTTTCTAAACACAATGGCAAAGTCGCGAGTAAAATCTTGTTAAGGCTGCAGGGCTACAGGGAATTCGGTCATTATATTAGTATATTCCGTTCAGATGCTCCAAATTCTTCCACCATTAATTAAATAATTAAAGATTTATATCGTAGAGGATTTATTTTGGGATGTTACTGAAATATTATCCGTGTATTTTATTTATATTGCTAATAAGTTTATGAGATGGCACCTATTGAATATTTATGTATATTTCTATGTACTCGTTTGAATCTACGAAAAATAATATTGATTTTTGGCATTTGCTAAGTATCGTGCTCGTGTACCGTGTTGTGTTTAATACGAATTTTTAACCGACTTTCTTCAAAAAGGAGGAGGTTCTCAATTCGGTTGTATTTTTTTTTTGTGTTTGTTACCTCATAACTCCGTCATTTCTAAACCGATTTGAAAAATTCTTTCTTTATATGAAAGGATATACTTCTCGATTGGACCCATAGAAATTTCAAAAAAATAATCATTTTGTTTTTTTTTTAAGTCGGTTTTTTTTTGCAAAAGTGCTTTTATTTTATGTATTCAATATACATAGCTTATAGAGAAAGGACACGAATGGTTGCATTGCTGTGCGTGTCGCGGGTTCGATTCCCGCACGGAACAAATATTTATATGGTCTACAGGTAGTCGTTCCGGGTCTGGCTGTTTGTGTGTGTGAGTTTAAATTTGGACATTTAAACACCGCACCGTTTTATTAAAAAAAGAAAAGAAAATAAAGAGAAACAGACGTTTAACTACGCACAGAATATAGCTTAAATATAAACAGATATTAATCAGTACACAATAAGCAAAAGATATCCATTACAATACAAGCCACATTTGCCCCATTGCGTCCGTAATGTTCGCCATAATACATGGTTGACATTTATGGATTGCGCTGATTGGGAGCCGCGGAGCATGTGCCATTGCTTCGGGACAAAGACACGATATTAACTTGTGATGCATCGGTATTACATACAAACTGATGTACCTACATATCGATGTACTCAAAGAGTTATAACAACAGAAAGAGCGGGTTTGTTGTCGTTGCTGCAGATGATAGAAAATAACTTCCAAGGTAGACAATGGACTAGGAGACTTTTGTATAGTACAGCAGAATAATTTGGAAATAAATTAAGAAAGTCAAGGTCAATTATTATCATTGTTGAACGGAGACTTGTTTACCTTTGTGACGATGTTTTGAGCCCGTGTATCAAGCGAACATTGAGTTGTCTGTATAATATTTTTTCATCTACCCACAAAATATGTAATGATTGTACAAAAGTCTAGCTTTTGTAAAAGTCTCAACAGTATTGACATATTATGTAATAGTTTTAATTTTCTCATGTAAGTGAATTCTGTATTCTTATGAGAATAAAGTTATCACAAACCTCAATAAAATCAGTTTTGTATCTGATATACTATTCTGATTCGAAAACCGGGAGTTATGATAAGTCTTTGGGAATGGAACTGCAGTTGAAATAAAAGAACTTTGGGTCCAAAACTTCTAGCACATTCTATTGTGCTTGTCGTTCACGACAGTGAAGAGTATGTTCAGCCATTTGGGATCTAAAACAAGACAACATCTGACCTATAGCTCGACTAAACACCCAACAATTTAGACCATCAAACAATCCTAGTTAGTAAGTAATTCCGGAGACGATCACACCAGCGATACACATATACACCTACCACCAACTATGTGTCGCTTGGCTTGTTCTCGTACATTGTTGTACAACCTTCCGTGATCTTAGCGAGTCATTGTGAAGTTGTGTGGCCTAACTTGTGGGTTGCCTTAACTTCGATTATTATCCAATCTCAAGTTTTAATTAAAGCGTTTCCATAGCGAATATGAGTCGTTTTTAGTGATGCTGACGAACTGGAGTTGGTTATTGTGCAGGTATGTTTTGGTGCTAGAAAGACAATGAGAGAAGTGCGCTGTTGGTGAATTTTTGTCAAATGTTTAGAAAAACAAGATCCTGGTGTACGATGTTTTTGTGTTTGTCGTGCCGTTTTGTTATTGGAATATATAGATATAGAAAGATAGAAAGTTACTCCATGTTGAGAGGAAAAAGTCAGTTTGAAAAGGATAGTCTTCTATAAAATATGTAAGTAAAGCATTTTTGCGTGGGGTTTGTTTTTTAAATTAAAATTAATACATTTATTAGGTTAAACTAACTATATACATTAATAATTAAAAACTATTAAACTAAAATAAATAAACTAACAACAAACTATAAAAGGGCATCAAAAACTCCTCCTCCACGCTGTCAGCTGGTAATGTGCCCAAGAGACTAAAATGTAATTATTTAGTAATTTAATAGTAAAATGACACGACTGTTAAAAAACATGCCGTCTTCGCAAACTTAATGCTAGTTCAATCCCCAAGTGCTTTTATTTCATGAACCTCCACCACCCCCAAATATAATCTGTTGAGCTGCATGTACGTTATTAGCTCCTAGCCTCGGTGACGTCACACGACGTAATGAATGAAGTAATCTATCTCCGAACCGACTCGCCCGTACATCAGGCCGCCCGTCACACCGACGCGTAATAAAAGCGCGCGGAAAATTGCCGCGAATTAATCTTGTCGCCGTCAATGGAATGCGGAAGTGAATGCGCTGTAATAGTGGGTTTTGGTCGGGTGAATAGATCACTGCGTGGCTACGGGACGGTGTAAGAGGTGATTACGGGCCTTGTGATAGAACTCGATTTATTAGGCTCAGTGGGTTTTTGGAACTATTGTGTGAAGAATGGATTTATTAAGAGTAAATTGGGTGTGGTTGTTGAGTATGCGGAGGTAGCAGGGACTTTAATAACTCATACAACTTATGACGTAGCGTGCTCTCAGCTTTTTTGGACATAAAATGCGTTAACATATTGTCATTGCATTGCATTATCTCGAAAGGTTTAAAATACTGGGCCAGAAGATCGATCGTAATCAAGAAGGTTGTTGGGAGCCAGCATGTACCGAGTGATGCCCACTGTAGGAGATCGCATAACTTGACGAATATTAGTCATCACTTGTATTTTATGAATCATAAAGTTCAAGCTATGCGCAAGAAATTAGGTACTACTCGTACCATTATACAATTGAGAATCAGTTAAGTACATATTTTTGTATCTTTTTTAGCTTTTTTGTATTTCATTTAGTTACGCCAACAACGACTGTTACCACCGTAAAGTTTAACCAACTGATAGCTGAAACATTGTTTATTATTTACACAGATTCATAAATAACATAACGTCAAGAGTTTGGTGTGTAGGCGGCGAGACCGACTCACTTCCTCCACCTCTGTTTATATTAATTAAGTCTTTTATTAAAGTACATTGTAATTATTACGCTTATGAATAAAGATGGGCTCATATAAACAAATAACAGGGCGATTAAATAAATACGTGTAAATATGTTGGATGAACAAAATTAGGAAAGACTTGTGTTTTTTTCCTCCAAACTTGTTTAGAGTATTCTTTATTCAGATTTCGTGAAAAAGAATATATTTCTTTACCTACAGTTTCATTTTTTTCATTAACACAGAGTAAAAATTTTTACCATGAAACACAACATTGAAGTCATATCGTTTAACAGAAAATTAACATTAACAACAAATCACAATCAACAATTACATGCATTTTGCAACACACAACGGTGTAACATGCACCCAGTCAGCATGATACCTAGAGGATAGGTGTATGCATTTAAAATTAGCTCAATCTGGCCGTGGTCCGCTGATTAATGCCGGTGGTATACCAGCTAACTATCGTAGGTCGATCTGATGCAAGCTTACAGCTAGCACCAATTTATGGGAAAACTCGAGTAAAACATGCCTTTTGCTTGTTCGTGGTCCCTTTTTAGTCTCGGTGAACAATTCCTCTGAAATTTATTTCAAACTCAAAGCATTTAGACCATTGCAGGCACTTTTGAATGTCAAAAAAAAAGAGAGGCTGCAGTCACAAGACATTATAACTTATGGAAGTACTGTAGATTTATTTGGGAAAACAAGCAATCACACTATACATAGTTATTAACATGGTTCTTTGACAGTTCATTAAATCATAATCGCGGACTTGTACAACTGTGGTTATAAAGTTTTAAACTTAGACCGTACTTCAATTTAAGGAAAGAAACTACCCCCGCCCTAGCACGAGTTTTAACGTTTTTTGTAACGTAAATACGTTCATTTTAAAATTAAAAATATTCGTTTCACAAAAATCGACGTATTTACGTGAAATTGCCATGGAACTAACAAGGCGAGCAAAGTTCGTTCCGCCGCCGCCGTTCGTCTTTGAATGAGAAAAGGTTTGCACCACACAGGATCTGCCTAGCCTTTTCCCAACTATGTTGGGATCGGCTTCCAGTCTAACCGGATGCAGCTGAAACCAGTATTTTACATGGAGCGACTGCCTGTCTGACCTCCACAACCCAGTTAGTACTGGGTAATATTTTGGGCCACTGAGGCACTGACTACCTGTAACGACTGTCAAAGATCTACAAATGACAGCCGGGACCAACGGCTTAACGTGCTTTCCGAGGCACGGAGGAAACTCGGTATGTAATGGGTGGTCAAGCACGGCTTAACCTAAAGATCAACCCGAGCGGCTGTTATTATTTAGCCACGAGCACAGGACACAGACTGAATTATATTTACCAACAATTCATTCTTGCCCTAATTTGCAGCAACAATAATAATTCTCATCTCCTCCTAAGATCGGGCTCCCAGACCAAATTGATTATCGTCGGAATAATATTTCGGGTTATTTCTAGTGCTCCGAGAAATTGGGACCGTTCATTTTATTAGTATATCGTTTTCTATTTGCATCGAGATGAATATAAATTGGAAGAGTCTGATTATCGCAACATTGCTTTCAGTGATAAACGAGAATACGATATTGATTTTGGTATGAAATTGTGTAAATTGTGAATGATGAATTAGGTTGGGGCAGATGTTTACCTATAGTTAAAAAAAATTATAACATAACATCACGCCTGTAATCCCCGAAGGGTTAGGAATTAGGGTTCCGTGTCCGATTCAAAATCCCTTTTTGAATCGGACACGGAACCCTAATACCTTATTTCAAGAGCACCAAAGATTTTCCCTTTTGAGCAAAGGGAATATCTTTGGCTCTAAGCATTCGTGCTCTTGAAATCGGTGCTCAAATGGGAATACTCCGCCTAAGCCTACAACATGAACTTCTGTTTAAGAGCCTTACTTATCCATTGAATCCCTCCAGCTATGAAAATATATGAACTAATAGAGACTAACGCATTATGAAATTACATAATATAAATTACATAATATTACAATATTACAATATTACAAAAAAAAACAATATTACAATATTACAATTATTTTCAACAGGAGTAATATAACACATTTTACCTACTTTGTTGAACGTTTTTCAGAAGCTTCGTAAATAGTACACCCATATTTCGCCAGTTATGTTTAAGTCCCATGTAATAAATAGGTGGTAAGCCTATTGTCATCAACCGGGCACAAATCCAGACTCTATAGTTGCCACTGAAAATTTTCCGATGAAAAAACTCAATAAAAATTTGCCCGCCCTGGGAATCGAATCCAGGACATCACACTCAGCAGTCGGGCTTGAGACCACTAGACCAACTAGGCTGTTGTTAATCCTATACATTTTTCACTTTCTGTTATCATTGTCATCGCTTATAGAATATCACTTGGTCTAGACCCTCTCTGTAATCAAAATAAAATAATTTCGCAGGTAGAACTACGAGACACATCGAGTTAAAACAGAATTCTAATCAAATACAGTTCTCATTATATTCTGTCAACAGTTGAATGTGACGTCAGGTGTAGTTGATCGTGTAAAACGTACGTCAACACACGTATGTGCCCGCTAAGCATCAGATACAACCTATACCGACACATTCTGTCAATAAGCGCTCACCAAATCCATCCCTAGCAGTGGCTAGGGATGGATTTGTACTACGAGCTATACTACTGCGAGATAAAAAATAATAAAATAATAAGAAGGCTGGTTCGAGGTGGCGCAGAAGAAGAGTATCTGGAAGGATATGGAGAGGTATTTCTTTGCCCAGCAGTGGGACATTCAAGGCTAGTGAAAAAAAACTGGCGAAGTACGAGTCTGGACTCGCACACGAAGGGTTCCGTAACATTATCTTTACAACATTGGCATTGACCCTTTAAGCTTCAACTTTTTTTTAATTTATTTTTTGGACTTCCGGTTGCTTTATAATTGTTAATTTTGGGGAAAGGGAAAATTCCGAAAAATAAAAAAAAAATGAAAACTAAGGTAAATTTTGGTACTTGTTTTTGCGAAAATCTAAATTTGCCCATATCTTTTTACTGTGTTGACTCAGGACTTTGATTTTTATACACCTTATAGGTGTTATATCTTTGGAGGATATAATGGTGCCAAATCAAAGTCCCAAGAACTGCGTATATATTTAATTATAAAAAAACAGAATGTTACAACGACGACGATGGTTAGGCAAGTGATGGCGACCTTTCACTTTTTCTATATGAGAAAGTTACGCCTACTCGTATATTAGTTTCATCACGGAACGCCTCGTGTCATTGCCATTGCCTTGTTGAAGGCGCTAAAGCCGGAACATATTCCCGGGGATTGAAAGACTCTTTCAATGCTTAAGCTCTTCTGCTGTGGGAAGTCTGCAGAGCCGTACTAGTGAACGTCGCACGCAGCCCTTGTTGGTGTGGATGTCTGCTACTCTGGATATTCCATCAGATCCGGATATAAGGTGAAGAACGCGTCCAAGTTTCCATGCAAGAGGTGGCGCGTGGTCATCTGCTAGGAGTACCATATCTCCAACATCCAGCTTTGACGTATCTGTTCGCCATTTTGTTCTCTGTTGCATTTCGCACAGATATTCCTTTTGCCACCTTTTCCAAAAATGCTGCTGTGTCTTCTCTAGGCGCTGATACCGTCGCAGTTGACTTTCCTCAACTTCTACCAGGTTAGGTGCTGGCAGAGCGGTCAACGGCCTCCCAATGATGAAGTGCCCTGGGGATAAGGGAAGGAGATCGTCAGGACTGGATGAGAGTGGACACAAGGGGCGGCTATTGAGAATCGCCTCCACTTGTGTAAACAAAGTTGAAATTTCTTCGAATGTGAAATGGCTGTCGCCAACAACACGTTTTAAAAAATATTTTGCCGACTTAACCCCGGCTTCCCATATGCCACCGAAATGAGGAGTGTAAGCCGGAATAAACCTAAATGTAATTGATTGCTGACTCGCAAAATCAGACAGAGGCTCGTGGTGATCTCTTATGAACGCGCCTATTTCTTTCGCGGCAGCCACAAAGTTGCCTCCGTTATCGCTGAATACTTCCGTCGGCTTACCTCGACGAGCTATAAACCGCCTGAATGTCATTATAAATGCCTCCTTTGTTAAGTCGCTGACAGCTTCTAGATGGATGCACTTATAACGCAAACAAACAAAAAGACATAAGTAACATTTAACTACACGGCTCCCACGGCCTTTACGATTGATAATATAAAATGGGCCAGCAAAGTCCAAGCCGACAGATATGAAGGGATAGTCAGGTGTTATGCGCTGGGGCGGTAAATTACCCATTTTAGGTTGTAACGTCGCGCCTCGTAGTCGTCTACATCTTACGCAATTATTGACTATGCGCCTCGCGAGACACCTACCATTGATTGGCCATACCGCTTCTCGCACAGACGCCAACAACAGTTGCGGACCAGCATGCATATTACTTACATGTTCTCTTTCGAAATATAATTTAGTTAATCTATGCGAAGCATGGAGTAAAATTGGATGTTTCTTTTCAAAAGAATGACCTGACATATCTATACGTCCACCGACTCGAATTAATTTATGCTCGTCTAAGAACGGCGATAACGATAATAACTTACTTTTATTATTTAAAGATTTACCTTTCAATAATAAATCGTATTCAATAGGGAACGACTGACCTTGAGCGATAACGCATAGCGAGTAGAATGACTCACGTAGCTCATCAGCTGACAATATACCTACGCGCTTATTATGTTTGCCTATAAGGTTGAATACGAATCTACGAACATAAGCAAATGATTGTTGTAATTTAGTTAAAGATGAATATTGATCAAAGCTAATGACGGGTTGATCAATTATTATCGAATGATGTACTTTTAACTCTGGTAGCTCTTCCGAATCATTAACGTTTAACTTAGGCCATTCAGATTCATTTTTTAATAAAAACCTAGGCCCTGTCCACCACAGTGCCATTGTTAAAAGACGTTTAGCATCTACTCCCCTTGATATTAGGTCCGCGGGGTTAGAATCCGTCGGAACATATCGCCACGCTGAAGTAGACGTTAGTTCCTTAATTTCGACAATACGATTGGCTACAAACACTTTTAATTTACTAACATCGCTACGAATCCAACACAATACTACTGTCGAATCGCACCAGTGCACTAGTTTATCCGGCTTGTATCGAAGTGACTTAATTACAGAATTTGTAAGTTTAGCAGCAAGTAAGGCCGCGCACAGTTCTAGGCGGGGTATGGTGGTAGGCTTCAATGGCGCCACCTTTGACTTCGCGCACAATAATCTGACTGTGACGTCATCAGTAAGGCTAATCGTTTTCATGTAAATACACGCACCATACGCATTTTGTGAAGCATCGCTGAATGAATGTAACTCGATGTATTTAAATGAGTCACCCAACACTAACCTGGGCACTTGTAACGATGATAAGTATTTTATGTTATCAGTACCTCTACCATGAGTTTACACAGCCAAAACTCGCTAGCGTCTCCGTAAATTATTTGTATGAAATATTGTACAGTGCCCCTAGCGGTCAAAGAAAGAATTAAAATTCGTACCATTAGCACTATAGATTACGATAGGTTAAAAACCTAACGTATTCTATTCGATAGTCACTAACGTTTTTCAGCTGTCACCATATACAACGGTACCATGAGTCACTAATTTCACTGAAGCTATCGAATAATACGCTTACGATAGTGGTTACGTAGCTCACTAGCATTTTGACGAGTGAAACATATGTTTACATTAAAATTGTAATACGTTTTTGAGTCTATTACAGTGAAAATAATGTCTGCAAGAGTTTATTTAGCGTAGAATATGTGAAATTGAAGTCCAACGACGTGAACAACGTGAATTTCAAGCCAAAATGAGAATTCATGTTGGATACTAATTGAAAAATATAAGTGAAAGAAAGTTTATTAAGCTTTACAGACTCTCTAAAGAATCATATAAATTTAGTCAAATCAAATTCATAACTATATTTTTTTGTTTACTTATTTGTTGCATTCCTCACGTCTTTATTTTGGACACTTGAACTTAGCCGATAAGCTGACCTAATACACTTTCAAAGTTTCAAGTGGACTTGGCATATCTACCTGAGTTGAGGGGCAACTATTTGGGAATTTTGTAACTCTACGTTTTAAATAATTTAATAGAAAGTAAATTAATGTAAGTCATCTTAATGCGTCAAAGAATAACAAAAATCCATCCTCACAAGCTTTCAAATTAATTTAATAATAAGTAATAATAAAAACGTAAATTATTAATTTATTTATTTTATATATCAATACATACAGTAAATTGAATAGAAAGTTGAAACATACCTTTCCATGAAATCCACCAACAATTAAAACTGTGAGACACTGGTCCTCATTGTATAAAATAATCTGTTTGAATACTTTGAATCTAATTGTAAAGTAAACTTTTAAACCACAACGTAGCTCTGTGACACAACGTCAACAAACAAAATTATAAATTCAAACTAGACGACGACAGTGACATGTTATAAGGAATAAAAATTCAAAAACCACTAAATACCTTAAGTAGTCCACTAACCGTCAACTTTTCTAATTCGTCGGTTTATTTGTGATATTGACTGTCTTAACATTTTTAGCATAGCGATAACAGTACATAATGAGCATAAGAGCCGTTCTCTATTCTTATTAATAGGAAAGAAAGAAGCAAAACATAAGTAGTGAAGCATAGACGAAAGTATTCTAATGAGTAGAGTGAAGTTAGCTAGACGACACGATCTATCGAGCGTACCTTATCGCCTGCGTAAGACTCCGTAAATCTCATGGTGCAAGCATTATCGAAATCTATTTGATCCACGTTAACACGCTAGCGAGTTCAACGCTAGCGAGTAAGTTTTCGATGACATCTCATGGTAGAGGTACAGCAAACTTAATCCAATCGTCTGTTATCTCCCGAGGGACCGGCTGATCCCAGTCCAGTTTTTGTTGCCAAAGTCTTTGCAACATTATCTTAGGTATCACTACAACTGGACTTAATATACCCAACGGATCAAATATCTTAAAAGCGTTTGACATGATAAATCGTTTTGTTATTGTTTGAGTATTATCATGTAAAAATCCCTTTATTGGAAAGTGTAAGGTATCGCTAGAAGGTGTCCAGCCCAACCCTAGTGTACTTGAAGACTCACTAAAAATTAACTTGTCCTGTTCATTCAGAATAACATTATCAAAAATGGAAGGATGATTTGTTTTAAATTTTCTTAAATTGAAACAATTTGACTTTAATGCTTCAGATACAGCCTTTTGTATATATAATAATTGCTGTGAATCATTCGAACCCGTTATCAAATCATCAACGTAGAAGTCCTTTTGAAAAATGTCTTTAATGAGGTCATTATTCTGTTCCTGCCCTACCTGCCACAGACAGCGTGTGCTTAAGTAACTTGCGCTCGCTGTTCCATAAGTTAGAGTATTAAGCATAAGCGTCTGAATGGGTTCAGATTCGTCTCCTCTCCATAATATGAGCTGTAAACGCCTATCATCTTCGTGTACCAATACTTGGCGATACATCTTTTCTATATCTCCGGTGATTAAGTACTTGTATTGCCTAGACCGTATCAAAATAGAAAACAGAGTATCCTGTACGTTTGGACCCACCATTAATATATCATTCAGTGAGCAACCGGAAGTGGAGGGAGCGGAACCATCGAACACTACACGGACCTTAGTAGATTCGCTCTCTTGTTTCAGAACTGCGTGGTGACACAGGTAATAACTTGGGCTTAATCTATCACTTAAATTACCACTTAATACCGATAAATGACCTAATTCTTCGTATTCCTTAATGAATTTGGCGTATTCTAATTTTAAGCTATGGTTTCGTTTTAAACGTTTTTCCATATTAATAAAGCGTCTCTTAGCTAACTTGTAAGTATCGCCTAAACAATCAGTAGTATCCTTAAGCGGCAATTTTACACAGAATCTACCGGTGCTGGTTCTTGTTGTGTGATTGAGAAAGTGTTTTTCGCAGTCACTTTCATTTTCACTCGTAATAATGGACTTTCCAGGAATCTCTTCCAGATCCCAGAATTTAGTTAACATTTTATCAATGCTATCATCACCACTATCACATTTAGAAACTATACTGTGATTACAGTGAATATTTTTATGTGGCTTCACAGATTCCATGGGACCAGATACGATCCAACCTAATTGTGAACTTCTTATCTTAGGATTTTTGACACCTAATGAAAGTTGCTCATTACCTAGAATGTCCCAGAATAAGTCAGCGCCTATCAAGACATCTATGTCGGCTGGTTTATGGAACATGGGATCAGCCAACTGAATATTTGTAGGTAGCTTCAGAGAACCTATATCTATGGGGAACCTTGGCAGCCTACCTGTCAATTCTTTCAACACAAGACATGAACACCTGATGTTGAAGTGACTATTTATTGATTGTATTTTAATATTACAACTTTCAATAGCATTGTTTGTTGATGTGTTGCCTATACCAATGACTTTTAGAGTGTCAATGGGATGGGACTTTAATGATAACCTGATCTTTAGGGATTCAGTTATAAAAGATGATTGGCTGCCACAGTCCAATAGTGCACGAACTTTGACCTTTTGCTGGCCAAATGGATTCGATACCTCCACCGGGTGAAATTGTAGCACACTATTCTAATAATACAAGTCAAATTATACTGTCAACAGCCATTGTTGACAGTATAATTTGACTTGTATTATTAGAATAGTGTGCTACAATTTCACCCGGCTCATCAACCGTAGCGAAACTGGCCGGCGCTTGCGGCTGGTGCAACAAGCTATTATGCCTTTCAGTGCAGCCAGACTCTTGGCATGACCGGAATCGACAATCCTTGACGGAGTGACCCTGTCTCAAACAGTTAATACAAAGTTTATACCTCGTCACATCCGTCATTCTATCACCAATACCCTTAGCTTTAAATGTTGGACAGTCATAAATTCTATGACGTTCGTCGCAGACAATACACGAATAACCCTTCTGTCCTTTATTCTTATTATTATCACTAGTGCTTGCAAAAGATTTAACATTGTTATTCGGACTCCTTCTTTGACCTTGTTTATGTGGAGTCGTACGTTGAGGAGTTGTAGGCTTCTTTGAATCTATGTTAGCAGAATTATGGTTACTGCGATTTGCAGATTCTAGCACACTAGCACGATCCATAATAAATTTAAAAAGCTGCTCTAAATTTGGCCGCTTATTTCCTAAACTATTGCGATATTCCTCCCATTTCAACAAGGTTTGACTATCGAACTTCGCTGACAACATGAATATAATAATGTCATCCCAATTATCCGTCGATTGCCCCAAGCTGACCAAGGCACGTAAGTTTTTAGTAATATGATCAACTAAATATCTTAAAGATTTTTCTGACTCGCCTGCAAGCTGTTTTATATTCAGTAGTGAATCAAGATGATAATCAATTAAGATTCTATTGTTATCATACCGTTGACAGAGCAGCTTCCAAGCTTCAGAATAATTCTTTGCAGAAACTTCAAGATTGGAAACAATTCTGGCTGCATCACCATGTAAATATGAATTTAAATAATAAAATTTATTTATTTCAGAAATATGATCATTTTTATGTATTAGGCTTTCAAAAGTATCTCTAAACTCTAACCAACGGAAATATTCACCATTAAATTTAGTTATTTGTATTTGTGGGAGTTTTAATCCTAAATTATGATGATCCTCTGAACACCATGAAGCGTTATGACCAGAATTGCGTCTTTGTTCGCATTCATTTTTTCGAGAAAACATGGCAGCCAAATTCTTAGCAGTGGCTATGTTCATTATTATTTCTCTCTCAATATTATCGCGCTCATCAATTTCAGCCTCAATATTTTCAGGACTCAGAACCTCTATTTCATTTTGCAAGTCATCAACCCTAACAGATAATGCCTCAAACTTTGCAAGTCTTAAATTTAGTTCTGTTAACTGAATATCATTTAGCTCATCTTCCTTAGAAATATTATTTAAATAATTTTTAAATTTAGTAATTTGTCCTTTGGCGGACGCTCTTTTTGTGAACAATTCTTTAAAACGCTGCTTACTTTCAGCCATTGTGAGTAAACAGTGTCAAGATGATATTGGGCAATTTCCAAAGTAAAATTAAGAAAATGAATGGGCTCACGTTCCTCGTTTCGGTGTCACCTGCTTATATGGAACTCGGGTGCGCACGAGCAGCTGTACGCCAACCGGACGATCGGGAAGTTGCTCGTGACCAGGCCGAGTGGCCGGTAACGCTCGAAGGGGCGTGATCTGGAATAGTCGGCACACTACGCTAAACCAAAAGCCAGAACAAAGACATGAAGTTACCGGAAGAGATCATTGACTGAGCCTTTTATTTGAAAATATTAATTTAATAACGAAGCTGAATAGGCAGAATTACATATAATTCGAATCTGTTATAATTCAACGAAGTAATCTAACATTATTCTAAACTTTTTAACGATTTTATTTTTTATTGATGGTAGATGGAAAAAAAATATCTGATGCAATATTTGCAATTCTTAGGAGATTTCGGCAATTATATGCACGAAAAACCTTTAATTTACACAAATGGAATGCTATTCTCAATATTCGAATAGGTATTATGGGTATTTTGGGTGAATGGATGGCTTTTAAACAAAGGATGGGCACTTAACTTTGATGCGACACGTCAACGCCCTGCTCGATGTGATGCTTTGGCTGCACCACTGCTCGAACCCTGGCTCCTTGTATTGACCAGGCGACAGTCCTCCATACGCTGGAACCTGTGGCTTTTGTTCCTCCGCTGCAAGGCTCCAAATCTTAGAGTTCGTTGCCGCTGCGCGCGTGTCGTACTCGTACCAGTTTTATTGAATTTTATTTCTTATTTTCGCGGATTATTTATTGTTCCCCTCATGGGCCACCATGTTATATCTTTGGAGGATATAATGGTGCCAAATCAAAGTCCCAAGAACTGCGTATATATTTAATTATAAAAAAACAGAATGTTACAACGACGACGATGGTTAGGCAAGTGATGGCGACCTTTCACTTTTTCTATATGAGAAAGTTACGCCTACTCGTATATTAGTTTCATCACGGAACGCCTCGTGTCATTGCCATTGCCTTGTTGAAGGCGCTAAAGCCGGAACAATAGGAACTATAGACCTCAGTATCTGGTATAAACTTCAACTTGTTAGATCCACCCGTTCCTGAGAAAATCGGTGGTGACACACAGACAGACAGACGGACAAGAGAGTGATCTTATAAGGGTTCCTTTTTTTACCTTTTGAGGTACGGAACCCTAAAAATGTAACTGTCTTCTGAGAGACAGGAATAACATCAAATTGAGTGGCACTCGTTTTAATATTAATGCAGCATTCCCTTTTTGATTGAAAAGTTGAGCCTATACCTCTAAATTTTATATCAATCGAGTTCATAAAAATTCTCTCGATAGAAAAATACCATACTTCGATCAATAGTGCAGCACACCCTTTTCTTTCTTTTTTTTTTTTTTACTGATGGGAAATCATCAAATGACTTCTCCCGCTCTGGGCAGAGCGGAAGGGAGTGTCAGACTTGTACTGACTAAAACCCATCCATGTTCCTTCCTTGCCCGTTCCAGGGCCGCGGTATCTCTTTCGAACAGCCCGCAGCCCGTGCAGTACACCCTAACAGAATCTTTTTGACAGTGCTTGCTGGATAGAATGATATGGCTGGGTAAGCGGTGGCATAATACCACAAGAGTTGCTTTTATAACAACGAAACCGTACATCAAGAAAAGATATCAGACATTTATCTCCCAAAAGATTCCACATAGGATATGAATGGGATATAAAAGTTGATGCAAAATCCTATCGCGCTCACCCACACGGGTTTGTGTTAAAATAAACACCTAATTAAACTTCTGTCCACCCCTCCAGGGAATACAGGCATGATGTCACAGGTACATGTGTACACAACAGATGTTACTGTATCGATTCTCTAAATACTCCGAAATAAACTTAACACGTACATTTCCGAAATGGGAATTTAATTAAGTACCTAAAGATTGAAATTCCAATTACATTGAATTATTTTCTCGAACGTGAGTTAATCTTTGAGCGAATATTAATTTGAGTTAAAGTCAAAGAGGAAATTAATTATCATTAATGTATATTATATATTCGTGAGAATTGTCGAAAGCGTACAAGACTTGACAAATGTACTGCTTCTTGGCTCGTGACAACCTTTTACCTAAAACCTCAAATTATCTGTGTAAACACTGTTTGAAGCGTCCACAGTTTATAAGAAAACTGACTCTGTCAATTATATCTTCCGTGATTTTCCATGATTGTCATCCCGCGATCATGGCGCTAGCAACAGCGTCGAAATAACACAGAATAATTGAAATTAATGGAAGATATTCCGTAAGTGACAGTGTAAGTTTATCTGTGCCATCATCATCATTTCAACCGAAAGACGTCCACTGCTGTACATAGGGCTCCCCCAAGTGTCGCCAGGTTGACCGGATACCCATGATTCGCATCTTTGTATTTCAATACTTACGAACAGTAAGTCGTTGGTTCGAACCCAGGCAGGCGCATTACTTTGTATAATTTATTTCATCACCACTGCTCTCAAAGAAGGTGAAGGAAAACATCGTGAGGAAACTGGCATGTCCTAGAACCAAAAATACGAAAACATGTGACATCTACCAATCCGCACTGGGCCCGCGTTGTGGATTATAGCCTCTCATAGAGAGGAGGCTGTGTCCCAGAAGTGGGAATTTTAAAAAGATTGATGATGATGATGACTTGTATAAGAACTCCAACCATGTATGGTTGGAGTTTTTGTTTTTTTTTTTTATTTTTTTTTATTTTACAAATTACATGACTGCCAATATAAAAAGGAACCATATTTACTTAAAGAAGTAAAGTAACACCATGACATACTTAAGTAAAATAACGAGTATACAAGGTTCGGTGTGCGTCTCAAAGTTGCACCAAATGGGAGTCCAGCTCAGCATGTGGCAGGCATACTTGCGGGCAGGATACCTGACGCTGATATTCTGCTAGATCCCTGCAGTGACATACGGAGTTCTATGCAGAACTCCTATTAGGTCCTGGGTTTGATCACTGGGGCGGGTAAAATTGCATTGAGTTTTTCCGATAAGAATTCTTAGAAGCAATAAATGTCGTCGATGACGCTACTTAAAAGTAACCAGATACAACGTCAAATCTCCAATGACTAGTCAGAATGTCACAGCACTCATATTACAATGGTGGCCGAACGTACACGATGCAAACAGTCACAAAAATTTGTAAGTTAGTACCTAACTATCTAAGTAACGAGTTAGTAAGCCGTATCTTTTGCGGACCGTCATTGTAATAACTTATGCTAGTGTTGTGACATTCTGCCTACTCACCTTACTATATTTTCTAGCATTTGAGTAGCATAGTGGCCATACGGGTAAGGTTTTCGTGGTTAGTTAGCCATGACTCAAACTCCTTCAACGAAATCATTACCAGATATTTTTGAAAAGTTTATTTTACAACAAAATCATTTTGTATCGCTTACACTGCACCTCAAGCCTAACTAACGGCAGGCGCGGATTGATTGGAGTGCGTCAGAATGTAATCTGTGAGAGCGAGTGCTGCAGCAATCATACGTTCATTATTAAGTGAACCGCGTGCTACAAGATACTCATCACACGACAAACGATTATTAAACAGTCCCCTTATCACGTGATTATGCGGGATTTTAGATAATAACATGTGGTAGAGAGCAGATAACATAACATCACGCATGTAATTCCCGAATAGTTAGGCAGAGGTGCGCCTTAATACCATACTTTGACCGTTATGTTTAAGTATCATGTAATAGGGTTCAAGCCTAGTGCCGTCAACCGGGCACAAATGAAGGCTCCGGGCTACTATTGACATATTCTTGGCGGGAAAACCTAAAAACAAAAAGAACAAAAATCTTGAAACAAGTCGGCCAGCTGATAAACTAATTATTACGGAAAATAACCTATCTAACAAATTAATCGCTGTAGGTAACGAAATTCAAATAGAAATTCTCCTCGGTATGATCGCACATAAGTTGATAAAAATCAACAATTTGAACAAGTGAATCACATTCCTCTACTGGTACAAAGCTCCTAGGCTACGTCACAGAATCCAGTTCTCCGTTTCCGCATCTAAGTAAGTACATTAGATTTTTTTTTTATGACTGCACCTATAGAGTACTTGTAATTTGGGACGAAGCAGAACTTCAATAGTGATATGGGACAAACTAAGATTTTTTTGGAATGTGGGACAAAACTTTAGGACGAACGAATATTAAATCATTTCAAAACAAAATAAACTAACAGAACAATGACATTAATTATTCAACACATAACGCTAATAGATTGTTTCTGAACGTAATTTGAAACAATTAAGCATGAGCCAAATGGCAGGTAACGGCAAATGTATGATAAAAGCGTAATGAGCCACATTTTCACGGCACAAACACGCGAAACGTCAATAACAAGGCACTACGCACAAACAATGAATATTTTAAACATTAATCGCGCAAACAATTGGAGCTTCCAACTTCAGAGCAATTCTAACTTCTAAGGTTTCTTTAGGCCTAAAAGTAAACTGATTTAGAATGCTTATTAGCGCCATGTACTTAGGTTGTTTGTTCACATAACATCTCGATTGAAATCCTCAAAGGAGTAGGCATAAGTACCTAAACCTCTCTAGGTATATTCAAGTGCCATCTTATAATAAACTGAACAAAAAAAAACATGAAAGAATACCCTTATAACACTTTTTAGATCTGGCGAATCAGGTTGAATTTATTCGATAGAACTTGGACCTTTTGATGCCTATGTTTGATGATTCCATAATTTCGTCACACCAAAACCTCTGTTTCAAGAACTGAATTTATAACTACTGATGCCCTATCTCGTTAAAAACCAAGGCTTCCCAACATTAACAGAGAGCTTCAGACAATTCCTCCTTCTAAACGTTCCTTTTTACCCGGCACACTAAAACAAGGACTAAAATAATCAGAAAGTACGAAGTATTTGCCTCAAACAATTAACATAATTAGAATGGAACGGAAAAAAATACGAAACAGACACAAAAGCAGCTACAGACTCGTCTCATCAGAATTTCATTGCAAACGTTTACAATTTCCATTTGGACCCCCTCTTCCCTCCCCCTCGCGCATCCAAATAGGATTTGTAAGCGTAGTAAACTCATTAGGGCCAAGCTTTGTCTACAATCCAAGCAGGAAATAATATCGAACTGCGCTTAGGGCTTCAACAGACACAATGCTTTTAGAATCGGCGATTAGCGACTCAGACACTTTTCCTATGATGACATAAAAGCTTAGACAGTGAAACCCGGCACAATGTGATACCTTTATATTATTAACCCTCAAAGAACAGTAAGAGTCTCCTAGACGCGATGTAACATGTATTTGCCAAATAACTGATCTTCATACCCAAAAAAAATCACGTCGCCCTTAAATATCTAACTAGTCCAAGAGTTTAATATCGGCAGGATTTTGAACAAAAACGTGATTAGCATCCTTATTAACGAGGGGAGCTTGGTTCTGAGTGTCGGCCCTTTTTAATTTACTTTTTCGGTGAATTTGAGTTGAATTCTTTTTGTCGGTGTTATGATAATTGCTGGAGTTTTGAGGGATTGGTTTCATGATAAACGGTGGTATTATGGTTTGGAAATTGAGCTGCATCAGCTCATGAGGGACAGCGGAATGTATGATCATTATTTATATCATCATTTCGGACAACACCAGTCAAGATGCGCTATAAACGCTGTTAGAAATCAGTGGTATAGTAATAAGCAGAGCTTTAAACTGCAGAGTCTTTCTTCTACTACTTTCTAGCCTCCTACAACCATTTTGAGGTTATAACATAAGTATGAAGTCAAAATTATATCATTCTACCATCCTAAAACAAAAACTAATTTGCTGTTGAAAGCACGTATCTCCACATAACAGCAGACTATTACAACCTAGTTCCAAAATAGTTCACAAATTAGTAATTTTGATGCACAGCATATTGCAAAGTTAGCTTAATTAGGAGCTGTATTATGAAATGTGATAGAGTATATTGGTTGTAAAATTAATTGTACCGCACAGCAGCATCGCGTAGCAAACATTGCATAAACAGAACCGAATGGCCATCTGATACTAGCCTCGTTAATTGCTAACCACTACCTCGGTGGTACGGTGGAGGTAAATTGAGGTATAAAGCTCTGTATGAAGAATTGTAATAGTGTGATTTTTGCGCGATGTTGTGGAAAACGTGAGGAGGTTTTGTAAATCCAATCTTGAACAGATGAATATGTGATCCGAATGATAAGATTGATCCTTTTAATTAGTATTCTCAAAGTCGGCTTCGTCGGGAGGGGACGCCCTAGAAGGACATACGCTGACCTCATTGGTGAGGTTTTTCAGAAAGGTCAGGTGCGTAGTACTCGCAACCGGCGTGTGTGTATGACCTATGACGATGTATGAACGTGGACAAGGCAAAAGGAGTAAGTAAGGATCGTAGCAGGTGGCGTTCTGTGGTTTCTGCCTACCCCCATTAGAAAAGGGCGTGGGTTTATGTATGTATCCTCAAAGGTTTTTCAATATTCTGAGTAATTATTGAATAGTTCTTTGTAACAAGCGGGTAACGAACCGCAAAACAAAATCGCATACAAACTACGCCAACCGTTCCATTCCATATACTTTAGAAGCATATTTTAGCCTAAAATTATAGCCTCAATTTAACGCTATTTTCCTCTATTAATCAGCATGAATCTGAATTAACTGAACACGCGCTAAATCTATTCATAACTGAAACCGCATCAACCTGGAACTGACCAACATATATACAACTAAAACTAAATTCCCTTTTGACGTATTATTGAAGATCAAAACGAACTTTTAAACTCGAAATTATACATTTATATAGAATTTGACCTAAGACGGTGTATTAGCATATTTTTCTCATTGTAAAAGGCTAAACTTTTCACTAAACAGAGCATCATTTACATATTTAAATTGTTTTTTGTTGTAAACGATTTTTTGTGACGCGTAAATCTTGTCAATAGGACAGTCGTGGAAAATGAAAGATTTGTGGAACAAGCACTTTGGGTCCGAGCTGCGAAGTTCAATGTTATTTTGTTTTTATTTTATTTCAAGGACGAAACTCGTGTTTGTTTGCAAGACGAAAAGATAGTAAGGTCTGTCATTTCTCTCTGGGGTAAGTACATTAGTGAGATAGAGCTCTGATCTGCATTTACTTTAGTAGATTATTATTTTGGTGAAAACTTGTAAAATATAGGGGTTGAAAATTGTGTTGTAATTAATTCTCGTGTTTTTTTTTCTCATGCCAGGACGCATCTCTGGAACTAGCAGTCGGATTTGGAAACTATTTTTTGCATTAAACCTCAATTCTTAAGGTGGATTAAAGGCTACTTAACGTCAACCTATCTCCCAAGCCATAGTCATTGGAGCCAGGGAACCTGTCTGTGGGACATAATGTCAGTATGTCATATCTTAAGATGTCTGCAACAATGTTGTTACTGTATTGAAATAAAGAACATATTATCAAGCTACAACCCTTAGGAGCCAAGAAACGTCGGGTAAAACTGCAGAGCACAGCTAGTAGTTAATATAATACAATCCATCCGCCAGAGAGGTGGATTTAACTTCAGCGTCATCACTAGACTATAATTACAAGATAATTACATATAGATAGATAAACGCCCTCCTTTATAATTATTTATATTTCATTTAAGAACATTTTGTCCCATTTGCCATGTATCCCGGTTTATCCGGAGTTAGAATACCCGGTGTCTTCTTCATTGAGGCTTTTCACAATTCCAAAAATTTTATTATTCCATAATAGACTAACCAAATAAAACTCTGTCAGTTGAAGCCGAAAAATTGTGTAGAAAAAGTTGAAAACTGTTGATTAAATATTTTTAAAAACTTTTTTATATATGCGTTCTATATTCGATGGTTTTAGTAAATTCAGGCCGGTTTTTCCATCAGGAATTTCTCAATTGCAACTACGGACTCTGGGTTTGTGCCTGGTTGATGGCAATAGGCTCGCCCCTATTACATGGGACTAAAACATAACTGGCGAAATGTGGGTGTACTATTAGGTACACTTCTATATAACCCTTCGGGGATTAGGCGTGACGTTATGTTATGTGTTATGTTATGTTACATTCATAATATAAGCTGACCGTTTAGGTATGGTAAAAAACTTCATTTCAAATGTTGGAACATTTGAAAGGCTTCATCATTTACCTTAGCCATGAAATCATACCTAAGTACACTCAGCCCTAAAAACATGTAAACACGAACAAGGGACCATTTTATTGTCTACAACCAAAAGCTAAATGTGAATTTTCACATACCTACATACCCATTTAGTTACTAGTACCTAAACAAGGGTATAATGCATTTTGCCCAGGCGATTAGGTGGTGACCACCCCACATCGAATCAGGCAAAGTGGGGTAATTGATTTTAGAGACCCATTAACATAGGTTCATTGATTTAGGTATGTGGTGCTCAAATTAATTGGGAACCTATATGCAAGGCAACTACAGTACTTTCACGAGTTATTATGCCTTGTATCTGTGACTGTACTTCGCCTTTTTTTTGTTTTTCTGACTTTCAAAAGTGCCTGTTATGGTCTAATTGAAATAAATGCTTTGAGTTTGAGTTTGAATATACAATCTAATACGCGTATGTATCAGCCAGCTTTATTTTGAAATTGCTCTTGAGCTCTGAGCCTCTGACTGCCTCCTTGGTCTAGTGGTCGCAAGCACGACTGCTGAGCTTGAGGTCTTGGGTTCGATTCCCAGGTCTGGCAGTGTTATTGGATTTTTCCATTAGGAATTTCTCAGTAGCAGTCACGGAATTAGGATTTGTGCCCGGTTGATGGCAATAGGCTCACCCCCTATTACATGGGACTTAAACATAACTGGCGAAATGTGAGTGTAATATTAGGTACACCTCTGCCTAACTCTGCGGGGATTACAGGCGTGATGCTATGTGCTTTTGAGCTTTTTATGTAAGCCCAATGGATTTTTTGTCTAAAACTATATCTCAATACGAACTCGAACAGTAACATAGTGCGTAAAACTAATATGTATTTGTTTGGAGAGACTGTTGAGCCAGTTTAGATGGGGCGAGTATATTTAAAATTTGTAAATGATATTATTGTACCTCCTCAAACAGATTCGGGTGTTTATTTATCCTTATTTTTCCAGTATTTAGTAGGCTGTGAGAACTGAAAAATTATCTGCAAGAAAAGTAGACGCAGTCCAAAATGGCGACTGACTTCGAGTGATCAAAACAGATATTGCAAAACCTGCATTGTACTTCAGTTAGGCTCTCTTAGGCAACTCAACAAATAAAATCAACGCTTTTACTCAAACAAAACACATGTCCAAAACTAAACAAGCAATCCGTATGACATATTATCCAATCAAATAGCGGCGATTGTCAAAAACGTCACGAAGAGCGGTAAATTTACAACATGCAATATGGCGGATGTCTAGCTAATCAGATGAGAGTGAGTGATGTGTGGCGATGGAATGTAAACAAACATAATGGCTGAACCTAATGGAGAAGAACCCACTTCTCCATTCAGCTCAGGAAGTATTTGCAATAATGG
This sequence comes from Lycophotia porphyrea, assembly GCA_950005105.1. Lineage (NCBI taxonomy): Eukaryota > Metazoa > Arthropoda > Insecta > Lepidoptera > Noctuidae > Lycophotia > Lycophotia porphyrea. Next base: position 1,221,763 of record OX465389.1, read on the forward strand.
TAAGCAAATAATGGTGAAATCTTTAGCTGGTTTGCCTCGTGCCACTTTGTAGATGAAAACGTGATTTCTGAGGGCGTCTAAGCTTGGTACCCGGGTAAAACAAAGAGTTGGCTTTGTTAGGTTGTTTTAATTTTTTTTCTACTTGCTTAGGTTGGTCTATGGTTGGGTGATACCACCCATTACATACTGAATTTCATTCGTGCCGTCCCGGCTGTCATTTTGCACATCTTTGAGAGTCGTAACAGGCAGTCAGTGACCCAAAAAGTCTGACAACCAGTCTTACCAAGAGGTATCGTATTACCCAGTATTAACTGGGTTGTGGAGGTCAGATAGGCAGTCGCTCCATGTAAAATACTGGATTCAGCTGCATCCAGTTAGACTGGAAGCCGACCCCAACATAGTTGGGAAAAGGCTAGGCATCAGCTAGGCAAATGATGATGACTAAAGAGGATTGCGTTTGGCCGCAACTCACTTGATGTGAAGTGATCATGCGGCCTAGGGTGGAGCATGCCTAGAAGAAACAGTCGTCAGATTCAGTCGAGTTTTGAATAGATCCCAATTATAATGATCAGGGAACAGAGAACCTGGCAGTGAATTCATGGTTAATAGCGGTAGATGTGTCCCTCTCTTATGAAGTAAATGAGGACTTATAAATAAATTTAAAGTACAGAAAAAGATATTGTTAAATGCTTCTAAAGCTAAGTGACCATTAACTGATCGTATCGAAGAGTAGCGAGCTGGACGCTTCCGGGCATCGACAAAACTATTTAATTAGGTCAACAATGGCGTCGCTGTCTAACTGCCGACTCCCGAGCATCTATTCAGTGTATAATGAAGTGCAAATTACAACGCCACAATTTTGTTGGGGCAAGAGTACAATTTCCTAATATCTAGTGTCCACTTTATTTTACCGTGTACCCTTGTAATTTTCTTTTATTTATTTAAGTCCATACCAGTAAGAAGTTGATATTTTTTTTTCAGCAGCCTGTACTGTCCCATTGCTGGGCAAAGGCCTCTCCCAATTCCTTCCACGTGCTCTTTAGAAGTTGATTATGTTTTTAAAATAAAGCCAACGTAATTTCAATCCAGTCGTGTTTTTTTTTCTAATTAGCGTTGGTAACAAAGGACAAGTCAAAACAAGATCAGAACCAGAAACCGAACACTGAAATGAAAAAGGAATCATGCTGTTTCGAATCCTGATATCTGCCAAACAAAACAAAGATAGAAAATAAATCAGTAAATATAACTTATTTCAGTTTCATCGATAACAGTTACAACGTTACAATTTACGTGAAAAACAATAAAAAGAAAACTTATTTCTCTATCTTTCAATTTAGGAGAAAGAGCACCAAATAATTCCCAAAACTCGACAAGGAATCTAATTTAGCCGGCTCCTAAACACGTGTTCCCAACTTTATCTCTTTTGGCTAGAATCAAAGAAGCAATTCTCCTCCACGACAGTTTGCATCGGCGTTAGATTTGTCGTCGAAAATTCCATTAAGCGCTGTGTCGCGCTGTGTAAAGTGTTAAATTCGATAAAACCACTTTCATGGCGGCCTGGTACAGCGAAACGAGCGTACGTAGTACCAGGGGAGTAGTTTTATGCCTACATACATACACGAATAGTGTCTCTATGTACGAATCGTGTAAATTAAGTTTAGGTAATCACGATCACTTCGACAAACGTAACGATCAGGTTAATATCCAGTAGGGTGACTGGTAGAACCTAGATGAACTCAGAGCTGCTGAGAACAATAAAATAGATGGCATACGAGTGGAGAGTCTTTTTTTATTGGCAAAGGTATACACATAACAAGTCAAAATCTAAAGCCTGAATACATCTTAATTATCAATAGATTATTCTATATCATTGACTAATTAGGAGAACATGAATGAAAGGTAGCGCTGAATAGGCTTTGCGTGACCAGTTCATGTACCGACTACTCAGACGTGAGTCTACAGCTGGTTGCTGATGCATGACGTTCTGTTCTGGTAACTATTGACTGTGTGAGTGTAGTGACTGTGTTCCTCCGTATTGAATTACATAATTAATTTCATTGACTGTTTATTAATTATTCGAAATAATTGGCAAAAGTATATGAAAATAAGTCTGGTATGTTTCATGCTGTAGTAGTGTATTATCGAGTATTATCCTTATGTAATATATGGTGATGATGATACAAATAAATAAAAATGAAGTGTTTGTTTGTAATTTTAAAATAACAGATTTTAGGGTTCCGTAGTAAACAAGTGTCCGTCCGTCTGTCTGTCCGCAGATTAGCTCAAAGACTCTTAGTACTAGAAAGCTGTAATTTGGCATTAATGTACAGATTAGTTACGCCGACAAAGTGGTAAAATAAAATTTCAACGTATTTTCTTTAGGGTATCTCCTGTAGTATAAAGTGGGGATTTTTATTTTTTTCTCGCACCCCATAGTATGGAATATCGTTGGATAAGTCTTTATATTGCGAGTTTGTTCAAATAACTTTTCGATTAAAGGATTTATTTGTGAAATATTAAGGTTTATAGTGCTAATTTTTGTTAGACTCAAGTGTCCTTCTACCAGCTAAACGATTGTGTTTGGGTGTGTGAAAGAATTCATGTTGGTGGCACATAATAACGAAATTAAAAGGAAAACTATCACAGCTATAGGCTTTACAAGTTTACGAGTTATAGTCGACCAACTTGAACTCAAACTCAAAACCATTTATTTCAATCAGACCATTACAGGCACATTTGAATGTCAGAAAAACAAAGAAGGCTAAGCTACAGTCACAGACACAAGGCCCATTCCAAAGCGTAGATCTCTATGGAGAAGAATGGGCAAGAAACTCCATGGACACTCTTTTCAATCAAAATATTGTTACAAAGTCTCGGTTACATCATTAATGTTGAGATTATACATATATGTAAGAACGATGTAGAAATACGTGCACGTTAAGAGCGTCCAGAGTAAAAGATTAATGAACAATTTAAGAACAAAGTAAGTAGTTAAAATAAGCCGTGGCAGCCTAGAGACGACCAGTCCCAACTGACAGCGCCCGTACACGAACATGACGCATGGATCAGCCCGATTCAGCTGAACCATATTGAAGGGAGCTAAATGACCCGATACACCCGCCACCATCAGCGAGACATTAGAGTGAGCATGACATTCTCTCAGCCACCAGGGTAAATTCAAGTCAATGATAGATAACTAAATGTAAATGGTAGCTCTACAGTACATATAAAATGCACTTGTAAAATGCACTTGGATAACATATTTCCTAAATGCAAATGTAAGTTTGTTTTTTACTATTACAAAAAAATAAATCATTTGGAAGCAAATCGGACCGTAGGAAGCCGCATATTTTGATGGGCAACTACGGAACCCTCTACATTGCATTGTGCTTGGCCCGACACGCATTTGGCCGGTTTTTTTTTTTACTGCACGCATATGAAAGTAATACGGTACTTATAACATGAAACTTATTTTTACATTTTTGTCTGTCTGTCGGTCTGTCTGTCTATAAGTTCCGGCTAACCTCCTAAATCGCTGGACCGATTTTGACGGGCAGTTTTTCTGGTAGATAGCTGATGTTATAAGGAGTAATTTAAGCTACTTTTACTGTAGAAAAAGGATTAGGATTCAGACAAGGAAGTAATATTTTTATTATAATTTCACGATGAAGAAGGTCGCGGGTGACAGCTCAACTTGAGTAGAAACCCATGGCCCGCCCACTGAGTGCGACAATTGTGAGATTGTACCCTTGAGAATGACCCTCCCTGAACTGTACAACACATATAGTGTAGTAGTGTACAAATATAGTGAATAAATCGTTGTAGCACGTCATATGTTCAAATATAACCGAATTCTGGAGTTGCTCTGTCTAACCGTCGGAGTTTACAAAATGCAAATAGTTTGTGCTCAACTTTATCCACCGTGTTAGACGTAAACATGTACAAATGTGTGTTGCTATATCGGTTAGGTGTAGGACCTGGTTTTGCCTGTGACTTGCCCGGGTGGTTGTCGGGAATCGTATCGCGGGAACGCACTTCCTGGGTACTCATCATTCTATGTCCTTACCTAAAGCGTGATCGACCTGTATGCCGAATTCGTTTTACAGTTAAGGTGCGAAGGTAACAGATAGACAGAGAGACCAATAGACTGATAGGGTAAGTCACTTCATCATTTATATTTTTGTACATATTTCTAGTCCCGAAGTTTAAACTCTGTGAATAATTTTGTTGTAGCTGGATAGTTTTGGGATAAGGACCAATTCCTGCCGCCAGACAATACATGATTCCGATTTGATGAGTGAGATTCGGAATCTGTTAACATACGATTATTGTTACTTATAAACTTGAACTTCTTTGTAGGCTACGTATTGAAAAAAGTCTAGCTGTATCAGAAGTTGTAAGCCCCGTTTTGTACGTAGCTCTGAAAGTGTAGGCATTACAGCAAAAAAAATGAATACAGTGGTACTAATCGAATTTACCATTCCGAAAAAACGGCATACATTATTAACTAGCCACAAAAGGCTCCGGTTCTTTTAAAAAAATACAATAAATTAACTAAAACCTACGTTAACATAAAACAGTTTGACATGCAATACAAGCAGTTAAACCGGCCCAGTGGTTCAGAATTACTCGCTCCGGACAAAAAGACCAAATTACTTTTGCTCTTAAAATCCCTTTTGTCTAGCTTTAACAATCTTCTTTAGGCTTTCAACGAAACCCCTTAAAAGCGAGCAAAAAAATTATGTGCTTAGAACAAATCTATTATCTACTTAAAATTTTGCTCTTTTGTTATTTTATTTCAATAAAAAAGCACTTAGCTGTAATTTAAAAATGGTTTAACACGGTTTTTGTTTCATTGAACTATTTTATTTCTTGCGTTGATTATGATTGAATGAACCAATGAGATTTATTTCGGAAAACAATGAATATCCATAGAATATCATATATTTATTTTACCACTTTGTCGGCGTAACTAATCTATATATTCATGCCAAATTAAAGCTTTCTAGCACTAAGAATCTTTGAGCTAAGCTGCGGACAGGCAGACAGACAGATGGTAACTATAAGGGCGAAACTATAAGGGTTCCTTGTTTACTACGGTACCCTAAAAAGTAAAGTATCTCTTCGTTGCAACAGAAATAATCTATTTTATGCTAAGACATATAAAACACTTTGGTCCACCAATTATCGACAAAAAAAAATCGGGATTAGTCACACATTTTTAGGACATTTTGCTATAAAATAAGACCAGTCATCATTTAGCCATCTCATCATCAAAATTTGACTAGTAAGGAAACATCAACATACTTGGATGAGGGTAAGCATCAAATTCGAAAGATATCAGATAACTTGAAAACTTAAACTAATAAATGAGTTTTACATACCAACGTGTATTCAGCATGCTTTGACGAACAAAAATTAGTTAAAATTATTTCGGATAATTTTCCTCTATAGACTAGTGTAATCAGTAGAATGCGGTAACAGTTAAGCCGTCCCTAATGTAGTTAGGAAAAGGCGAGGTTTGAATAATGATGGCACGGCACTGACTTTTACAATGTGTGGGAATCGAACCTTAACGAAAACTATTTCACAATCTCCAAAATCTCTCTGAAGCACGCCATTTTTTTACCAGTTCTCTTAAATTTTTTTCATTCTTTCGCAAAACATTGTTTACTTTCATTTTCAAGGACACGGCTATTTCATTCATGACACGAGTTCTCTCCCAAAGCGAGAACACGACTTTTTGTTCCCCAGATTTTTGTAACATCATTTCGCGTCCATTATTTAAATTTTAACGTCTACGCCGTGACACCTTCGTCTTTCTACCTTAGCATTGTTACGGGGAGACTCAAAAGAAAACTTGAAAAGGACACAAAATGTTTTGTCTAACATTTTTTTTTATTCTTTTCTATTAGCAGTATTTTATTTAAAAATGGTAGGCACCTCGTGTAAAAGAAACTTCTGCGTATAAAATTACAAAACGGTTAAGAAACATAATTATTATTATACGAATTTAGTAGTCAAATTGTTAATTAAATCTATCATGCAATCAAACTGAAAGTAACGATGTCTTAGTTTGTAAGTAGATACCTTGTTTAATGTGTTAATTCATCAATTACTCATAACAACGCTTAACAACATTAACTAACTACTACTAACTAACTTTACTTAATCGCAGAAATTATTTTTATTATAATACCTACACATGTTATTAACCTCGTGGAGGAGCTCGTGAGTAAATAATAACAGCCGCTCGGGCCGATCTTTAGGTTAAGCCTTGCTTGCCTAGGTTGGTCTGTGGATGGGTGACCACCCATTACGTACCAAATTTCCTCCGTGCCTCGGAAAGCACGTTAAGCCGTTGGTCCCGGCTGTCGTTTGTAGATCTTTGACAGTCGTTTGGTAGTCAGTGGCCCAAAAAAGTCTGACTCCAGTCTTACCAAGGGGTATCGTATTTCTCAGTACTAACTGGGTAGGTTTAGGTCATATAGGCAGTCGCTCCATGTAAAATACTGGTATTTAGCTGTATCCGGTTAGAAGCGGAAGCGGAAGCGGACCCCAACATGGTTGGGAAAAGGCTATGCAGATGATGATGATGTTATTAACCTATATTTATCTATTGTAAACATAATTTAGTCCAGCCAAAGTTTATTTTTATTCGCACCTACTGTAATTTTAGTACTAAAAGATTCTTCATTAATACACTATACCTATATAATCTGTTCAAGTATTCAAACATACGTCAATGAACAAGAACGTTTCCAATACAGTCAACTAAACTGTAGAATATTTAATTAAAGTTGAGGGTATACTTACATAATTTCACTCCGCGCATAAATAACACTTTTGAAGTAAAACTTCTTTAGGCGCGACTAGGGAGTAACTCAGATTTTTTTTCTGACGGAAGTAACGCTTACTATAGTCTGTGTAGTTTCCGCCATTTAAAACGCTTCCACGCTTCTTGACTTATACGCCAGCTAGTGGCAAATATCATAATCAATTAGGATTATTTATTTCCAAATTTTCAAACGGATCAATTGTGAATAGCAAAGTGAATGAAAAATTCAACAGTTTTAAAAACATTATTTTAAATTGCAAAATTTTTTGAAAATCTCTAAATATACTTGTTTATTTATTACTTTTAAAATAAGTAAATTAATAATAAATTTTCTGACGATTGCGACATTCTATAATATTCAATAACAAGATTATATTGACATGTGCTGATCTAACCTTCAATTTGCTACTCTCAATTATTTTATTTAACAAATGAAATTATTTATAAAATATGAAAGTGATATTAATGAATTTTAAATAGAATATAAAATGAAATAGTGAATATTAAATGAAATGGCAGAGTCCCAGGAACATTTTACTCTTTCATCAATAAATAATAATAAAAGAAAAAGAAGTTTTACTTCAATCGCGCGTAAAGGTTACACGCAAACATTTCTTTTTTTCACAACTATCTCGTCTGCTCGTCGTCCGTATGTCACAACAGGGTTTCCAGCAGAATAGCAGCATATATCGTCAGGCATGCCTGACACATGCTGAGTTGGACTCCCATTTAGTACAACTTTGAGACGGACACCGCACCTTGTATACTCGTTATTTTATTTGAAGCATGTCATGGTGTTACTATACTTCTTTAAGTAAAATGTTTTTGTTTTTTTTTTTTATATTGGCATCCTGTTTTTATATATAGTCATGTAATTTGTACCTTTTAGTTGTGTTTTTGTGTATTGTGCTGTCTTTTGTGTGCACTGAATAAATGCTTTATCTAACTATCTTATCTTTATTGTGTTTATTCCCTCTCATAGAGAAGAGGCCGTGTGTCCCAGCAGTGGGAACATTACACGCGGATTATCTTTATGCTGTGAATTATTTTTAACAAAAAAAAATAACTTGCATTACACCCTGCGTCCTATTTCACAATTCAAAACTTCAAACAATAATCCATCTGAACGAAAATCACAAAAGCCATACCAAAACTGAAAATCAAATCAAATCAAATACGTAACTTCAAAAGAACCTTGAACGTCGAAGATAGCGACAGATTTGTTTTAATATAACCCTCCGTGACCCACTATTGGCTCCCAGAGGACCAATATTATTTCCCTAGAATTTGATTTAGAAAATGTAATTGAAATAACTCAAAGGTTAAGAGGATATTTCAGCCCGTATTTATATTGGTGGTTTAGATTAAATGGTGGTGTTTAACAGATGTTTCCGTTTCATTGATCAAACGTCTTTAAAGTCGTAGGCAATTATTTCAATTGTACCCATCGAACAGAGATTATTTTGCGTTAATATTTGGTCCTAACCTGCTTTAACTTGCTGTTAAAGATTTTCAGCAATATGGAGGCTTCGCGTTACTTTTATTATGTGTCGCCGATGTGCAGATACGATAGTACGAAACAGCTGGAGGTATTTGACAACAACTTTGAACAGGATTGACTTTTCTTTAGTGTTTTTACTTTTCTATCATATAACGCTGATCAAATGTCAGTTTATCTAAGCTGTTTATATCATAGACTTTGTTAGAATATTATTTTAAAATTCCTTTGTATAGTGTCTAAAAAAAGCCCCGATTTGAAATATTAAAGCTTCAAGTCTACGCACCATACCTCAAAAAAAAAACTGGAAATATAAATCCAACAAAAAATTAACATCATCAGTAAAGATGAGAGAACGCGCACGAAAACCTAAGCTCTTACACACACGAATATTTCAGTACCTAAGCACACAGCCCAAGTTTTATCAGACGGAATGATTTACTGTACAAAAACTGTAATGTTTCGAAATAAATCGAGCGCGAAAAAGTGTAAAAAGTGTTATGAGGGACGCCATTTTGCTGTGACGTCAGAGGCTAATCTTGAAACATGCCTGTCATGTGTTTTGGGTGACGTGGCGTGCCAGGAGTATTCGGGGAGACAGGTGCGATGTCACTACGGTAGTGAATTTGTAAAACTTATCACAAATTGAACGATAAAGGTGGAGTAAGATCATAGTTTTATAGTTTATGTAGCAAGCTAAACATCTTTGTTTACGAATCTTATGAATATCCACGGGTGCGAACCCGTGACAAGCATTTTCTAAAACTTAAACTGCAGTTAGAATGGGAATTTTAAGATTTGTTAGTCGCAAGCACTACATCTGAGTATGAGGTCCTAGGTTCGAGATCGGACCAAGTAATAATTGAGTTTTTAATAATTTATCATTTATTTCAGGTAACAAAGACCCATAATATAAATATCTTACAGACATATTTATAAAAAACCGGAAAATATAAACTATTGTACACGAGGTGATGGCATCGTGTGGCACTGCGTGGTGTCGCGTAGCCTTCTGCAGAAACGATACATGACATCCTTCGGCCAAAACTCTTCCTTGAGGAAGCTCTCTATATGATGAGTCGGAAGTCGCACCACGAACGACTTGAAATTCGTGTTGTGGCGTGACTCCAACTTCTCGAACCTCGAGGTCCGGCTGGTCTGGTTTTCGCTCGGACATACTCCACGATCTCCTCAAATTTCGTGGTATGTTGTAGCCGAGACACATAAAGGCAATTTAAATTAGGAGTTTTGAGTAGCGGTTTGGAATCTGAAGTTGTGAATGGTTCAAGACTCTCCCAATATTACATGGGACTAACGCGTACATGGCAAAATGCGGGCGTACAATAGTACACCTCTGTCCCCTTAGGGGCATGTACACTCGGCGATATCTACGTAAATCCGCTGCTGAAGATAGGCCGCACAATGACCGCTACATCTAGCTATCAAAGGAGACATTAGCATAATCAGACAGACAGATTAATGGCCGCAGTTTGCACTGGAAAACAAGAGGACAGTGCTGCTTATCTTGGAACTAATCCTCTGCTCGTATTTCTCGACATTCACGGGCAGGTAAAAGCCGGTGGTTTTGTGATAAAGCTGGTTTTATTTCAAAGTTGCAAACAAGCCGGCGCGGTGGCGCGGGCAGTGACTAGTCTAATGATAAGAATTCAACGTCCCCTAAAGTCATCTTCAGTACTAAAAACTTCCAGATGATTCCCAACCTGATTCCTAATTTATATGGCTGACAATGCGATATTTTTGTTGCGAAATCATTTTCATTGTGCCTTATATTTATCACACACAAGGCATCCACCCACATGTTCTTCACAACGGAATTGAGCATGGATGCAAATGCTGTATGACTGTATTCACGATTGCTTCAAAAATTCTAAAAAAAAGTGAGTGTGTACTTACGCACGTAAGAACATTAACGTTATACTTCTTTGGCGTATAAAACTAAAATGTTGACTAGCTAACATCAGGGTGTCGGTTTTTCGTGACGGTGTGCGCGCGCATCGTAAAAATTTACTCTCATCATTTTTCCCTAACGCGCCAAAAGAAGTATAACTTCAATAATGACTTTTTTTTGAAACTATAACATAATATCAATATCACCGACATCAGAATACCACCTGTGTTCGTAAAGCTCGCTACCCGTGATTGGGATCAGTAATTGGTTGGAATGCCGACTAACATGACCGACACATGCGATCGAACGTATGTCAATCAAACGCTACGACGTGACGCCATGGCACACGTGCTATACCGACAGTGTCAATGTTTTAGTTATTTTGTAAAGGAATTATAACTAGCTTATAACGTTCCTACAGGTTCCTATTTAGAATCTTTTAGTCTGGACGCTCTTAACGCGCACGTATTTCTACATCGTTCTGACATTATATGTATAATCTCAACATGAATGATATAACCAAGATTTTAGAACAATATTTTGATTGAAAAGATTGTTCATGGACCATGCCCATTCTTTTCCATAGAGATCTACGCTTTGGAATGGGCAATTAAAGTACTTTCACAAGTTATTATGCCTTGTGTCTGTGACTGTAGCTTAGCCTTCTTTCTTTTTCTGACATTCAAAAGTGCCTGTAATGGTCTAACTGAAATTCATGCTTTTGAGTTTGAGTTTGACAGGCGGTGGTAAACATTCTATTAATTAGTTATTTTTTGTTTTGTATAAGTTATTAATATACTAATTGCCACACTGGTCTCGTGTACGCAAACGTTACTACTAGCTATGAAGACTCGAGTTCAATTCCAAGGTCGGACAAAGTCTTAGTGAGATTTCCTATCAGTAATTTCTCAGTCAGTCAGTCTCAGTTTCGTAGCCACGGATTCTGGATTTGTGCCCGTTTAATGGCAATAGGCTCGCCCCTATTACATGCGACTCAATCATAGCTAGCAAAATGTGGGGTCTACTATAAATAGCCTCTGCGTAACCCTTCGGTTATTACAGATATAGAGTTATATTATTGAGTTAGTTTTTCTTTATATTTTTACTACGTTTAGGAATGAAATATTCGTTTTAGATTGTTTACTTAGGTAACAAACCATTGTGATTCTATTTTGCAGTCAGATTTTGAAGTTATACTTCTTTTGGCGCATTAGGGAAGAATGATGAGAGTAAATTTTTACGATGCGCGCGCACACCGTAACGAAAATCTGACACCCTGAAGTTAGCTAGTCAACATGTACCCTGAAGTTAGCTAGTCAACATTTTAGTTTTATACGCCAAAGAAGTATAACTTCTTACGTGCGTAATAAGTACACACACAGTTTTTTTTTTTATTTAAGTAATGAAGCGTTTTTTAACCTGACATTGTATGTCTATTAAGCTTTTTAAGTAATCGGTATAGCGATTATTTTCCGCGTCCTTTTATTTCTTGATTTTATCTTTTTGGTTCAATCAACTTCATCTCCCTAACTAAAGCAAAGCTTAACGTGCTTTCCGAGGCACGGAGAAATCTCGGTAAATAATGGGTGGTCACCCATCCATGAACCAACCTAGGCAAGCGCGCTTTAACCTGAAGATCAACCCGAGTGGCTGTTATTATTTAGCCACGAGCTCCCCCTCCAACAACAATAAAGTAAGACTACTTTTTTATCTCAGAACTAAATCACCACCATTCTTCCCACTTAGCATAATAAGCCAATACTGTTCCCACTGCTAGGACACAGACAACCTCTCTATGAAACAGAATGGGCTGTAATCCACGTCGTGAGCCCAGTGCGGGTTGATAGATGACACATATCTACGATTTTTTGGTTCTAGGAAATACCGTATTCCTCACGATCTTTCCGGTAGTTTCTTCTCACTTAAGACGGCGTAATAAAAGCCTTAATTAATACCAATAACGCTCCACCATAACATGAAGCTCTCCTACACATAACATATCCATAATGAGCTATCATTATGTCATAATACCTTGCTAATCGCGTTTCTCATCGCGTGCAATCAGCCGTGTGCATGGTCATTAATTAGCGCAATGATTTGTACCAACATATCGCCCTGTAAAGTTTAATCATGATATATTATAATTGAGGTATAAAAGCTATAGGCTATTTTGTTTCGTATAAGAGTGACTGACTTGCCAGTTTCCGTCTAGTTCTGAGAAGTTCTTCCCTATATGCCTCGAAAGACAGTATGATGATTTTTTATTACTAATCTGGCTAGATTATATGTAGGAAGATTTTACGGGTGATATTATTCCGAACCTGTGTCTAATACGATGGGTTTTGACAACTATTTAATCAGGCGATTTAAAAAAAACCGTCCAAGTGCGGGTCGGACTCGCGCACGAAGGGTTCCGTACCAGTTAATTGCGGGGGTTTTCGGAGTCCCGGGAGTAAGGTATCTACAAAAACGGCAAAAAAATCATGTCTGTTGTATGGGAACCCCCTTAAATATTTATTTTATTCTGTTTTTAGTTTTTTTTTGTTATAGCGGCAACAGAAATACATCATCTGTGAAAATTTCAACTGTCTAGCTATTACGGTTCATGAGATATAGGCTGATGACAGACGGACAGACAGACGGACGGATAGCGGAATATTAGTAATGAGGGGTCCCGTTTTACCCTTTGGGTACGGATCCCTAAAAAGAAGTTACTTTGTAAAACATCTACGCGGACCGTAGGACCAACATACAAAACCTCATAAAGTTATAACACCAAACTTAATCCAAGTAGTTTTACCTGCTTAGACTGAAACTTTATAAAACCATCAAAAATTAAAACAAAATTGGAAGGTAACGAGGTAGGTACTCGGCTAAGAACCCCCACTTGGCATAGTTAGCATAATGTTTCACCGTATTAATTTACATCTCTTCTGAGATGAGATCTTGAGGCTCTTGGGAACACTCGGAGCTCAAACTACTTCAAGTACTTTGTAATAAGTATAACTAACCCATAAAAAAATATGCTGGAAACACTCCCAAAGAAAAGGTGTACAGGGAACCGTTCCGTTTTATTTTGTTGATCTGAACGTGGAAATTATTGAAATAAGATTGTATTTTGCTACAATTTGTAAGATCCTAACATAAAATAGATCTACAACCTTCGATACCATTTCGAGTCGCTTTGAACATCGAGCAATCAAAATGTGGTTTTGCTACTTTTTTCTGATTCGCTTTCATATCTTTGAAGTCCGGACCGCTATTTAGTAAAAATGATTTTGAGTGGAAAAACACGGGGAAGACAGTGACCACCAATCCTGTTGCCTATTAATTCATGCAGTTGCATTGAACACTCATTGGAAGTTCCATTAATAATACCCGAAATTAGTCTCCTTCTTAGCGTGTCGATGACAATCTATACTGTTTCAGCCCAGAACTTAGCTACTAGTTTGGCGCCTTCCTGTAATGATCAATCCACAGGACACGCAAGACATAAATGATTACCTACATATGTACTAAACGGCCGCTTAATCTTTAATTTTGAAACCTGTGATCAAACATTCGAGGTGACGACAATTCCAAAAATATTGTCCTACGTTAAAATCCAAGGTAAGTCTGAACCCCGAAATACATATAAAAGTATGATATATTGCTCTCTCCGGCATACATACACGTGCCTCCTACAAATATGTTACAAATTAGACAAGCCGGGGATTAGGACCAAGTTTCATTCCCTGTTTTAATTCACGAAGGATTTAGCTGTACCTAGGTATGCCTACAGGAATACCATTTCGGTCTAGACTCTTTTTTCGTTACGTTTTGAACTTATAAAGTTTGCTCATTTCGAGGTAAATATCAGTCCGCGAGGTGGTTAAGGGACTGACAGCCCAGGCTATCAAGTACGCATAATTATAACATCACGCCTGTAATTCCCGAACGGTTAGGTAGAGAGGTACTTATGTGTAAAATTGGTACACCGTCATCTCCCCAGTTATGTTTAAGTCCCATGTAATAGGGAGAGAGCTTATTGCCATCAACCGGGCACAAATTTAGATTCCATGAAACTCCTGACTGAGAAATTCCTGGTGGAAAAAGTCACTCAAAGTCAATAAAAAAATAATAATAATAAAAGTCAATATTACTTTGGATTGGATGGGTTCGATTCCCAGGTCGGGCCTGGGAATCAAACCCATCCAATCCTTAGGAGTCAAATTCTATTATTTCAGAATAGGTTTATAGTCTTGCTTGAAATTTTAGACACAAATCCGCCCCTAAGACGACCCACTAACCACATCGTCACTAAATATTGTGATAAGTCAGCCATCATGAGCTTATAGCAGTCCTGCTGGACATAGGCCTTTCCTTTGCACGCCATTAAGCGTCTCCCTACACAAATACCACACAGCCAGTCGTAATAACCATACATCACATTTTTATTCAAAAATTTCCGGCTGGAGTGTCTGCAACGCGGCAAATCCGTAATTTAACAAATTCGCTGGTCCCCTATTTGTTCGGCTTACGACACCCGTGTCCGGGTTTCTTAATCCGGACGGTGCCATTTATCACCTTTTAGAGTTCCGCACCGAATTGTAATACGGAACCCACATGGAAATGCTTCCGCCTGACTGAATGCTACAGACTACACAGATGGGTTTGTCATGCTGCCTCTGAAGACACAAATTAAAAATTGGAGAATTGAAAAGGTTTTGATTAGACTGGTTATATCTTAAAACCTGTTGTCTGATAGGGAGTTGCAAACAGTATAATAACTCTTTCAGTATTGGTGGTTAGTTCAGTAGATTAGATTAGATTTATTTAGATTAGGTTAGTAGTAACCACGTATTCTAGGTTGTTTAAAAATATTTCCACGTCATATCTATCGATTGTGATGTGAGAAGTCACGTATATTGTTCATCATCATGTCACGTATGTTGTACATCAGCATGTCCACGTATTGTCCAGGGTTAAGTTAAGATAAATAATTATACTGTTTTCCGTAGGCTTAGTGTTAGCACGTAGTCACGTACTATCTATGTATATTTAAACCACCTATTAAAGGAGAGAGGACAGTAGAGGACTGTAGCCGAGTATAGTTGAGTCTCAGTTCACAATTGACTCTCAAAGTAATACACGTCATGTTGTTTACTTAACCCCTCCTCATCTCCACATCGCACGATACTGAGCTCGACTATTATGCTTTTTAAAGTCATTGTTGACCGTGTGTTGTGAAAACCGCCATTGTGGTTAGTAAACTAGCTCCCTTATTCCTCAAAAGCCTTTTTTGGTATTTTCGGAAAATATTTTTTTGTTCTTAATAATTAAACCCTAACTAAACAAAACGTCCAATTGTTTTATTTATAAAGTCATCTGATTAAAAGTGTGCCTGACGGAGTTAAAATCTGCTGTCAAATCTCCATATTTACTGATTGGATTCGCTTTCATCATTCCACAGCTCGCACGATTTCTGACAGCAAATTCACTGATTCGTGACTAACTTCACTTACCAAATTCATACGCAAGTGAAAATATCAGTCTTTCATAATATTTTCTATGTATATTTGGCTGGATTACTGTCGACTACACAATATTGGGAGCAGTGTAGTTATTACCATACATAAAAATACATACGATCACAATTGGCAGAAATCTGACTAAAGGGGAATCAGTGAAGTGAAACATTATTTATATATCAGGGTGAGCATAAGTTTGGGTAAAACGCGGATAGTCCTGGAAAAAAATTAGCCGCACAAATCATATTTACCTTGCGTTGCTGTAGCTAGCCAAATTATTATGAGTAGGTCGATCGAATAAAGGTACAACAAAATTGTAGCACGAATCTCCTTGAGCGGAACATTATGGATAGTGCGTTTAACTCCTTTTAAACTTTAAACAAACGTAGATTTCGCTATTATTGTACTCATCGTCTATCACAAATTAGTGTTCTAACAAATACGATAGGTAATTAGAAATATCTTAGGACCATACTTAACTAGTCTTAAAAAAAACATCAGCAATGACCGCACGAGGACCACTAAACAAATAAGTGCGATGCAATAGAAGTGATGAAGTGCGCACCGATGGGCAATCAAATGTAATAGGTAATCCATCGACACAAGATTGTTAAAAATGTGTGCTTAGCATGTAAAATATTTCAACTGCGTAAAACCAAATACAAACATGAAAGAGTACGAAAAATGTCCCACATTACTCATAAACGCTATCCACCACACAGTATCCCAATCACGCGAACCCGTTCTTCATAGTTATGACAGTGTAACGTATTAGTATTCCTCCCGAGCAACTCTTCGATGAAAAATCTATCCTTCCCTCTATTTACTGCTTCAAGAGGTCTGGATATAAATATTAAGACGAGGCAGACTTGGCCACGACATACATGCGTGTTGTGACGGCGAGTGGCTGAGAAAATAAATGTAGGAAATTACTTAGAGTATGCCACAAGTCAGCACGACGCCACTTGGGACGCGGCGGTACTAATGCGAAGAAACCATCACGTGCGTGTCGCCCGGCGCAAATCGCGTCGCTAGAGTATCAAGTCGCACCATCTGAGGCTGTGGACAGGGCGTTAGTCAAGGTCTAGGGTTAATACAAGACACAAAAGGCATTAAATTCAGTTCGACGATAAAAAAGTGCTACTTCAGAGTTCGGTGGAGCGAACCTATGTTCGGTTTCAAGATCTAACTTAATATTATTGGGTTCTTCTGTCTGGGTATTACCGGATCAGTGGCGGTCATACACGAGGCACCTTTGTTAGAAGAATGTTGATGTCTGTGAAAAGGAAAATAAAACAGTTCAAGTATCATAAAGAAAACCTGCGTCTGGGCAGCTGTCAATCAGAATGAAGTCCTGTTGACCTATACAATTACGGGCAGTACTCCGCATTTGTAAGTACCACTATTACACTTGAAGTATAAACAAATTGATGAATGAGTAGTACCTTAAGAGGAAATCGCCTGTTTTCTTTCTGGTTTATGACTTGAAAGCTATGATTTTTTACAGTTAAACAAATATCAACCTCTTCTATTTCCCTATGTTTTCCTTTTTGATGATACACAATCTGTATAAGCACTAGAACCTTTACAAAATGCTCAAAATTGCCTATTTAGATCTCCTGTCAACAGAGGCCTAGTGTACAAATTTGACAACTATTCAGGAAAAACGAAAAACATAGGGACACAGTATATTTACTTCCTAATCAGTTTATGAAATATCTTTTAAATTGGTCGAGTACTGGAGGAGGAAATAGTAGTTGTCCTTATCGCACCAATGTCGAAATCACGCTCACAGAGGGACAGCGACAGTTTCTTTAAATACCTACCGTGTTTCCTCTTAGCTTAGTATTTTCTTAATTTTGTACAGGTCGGCTTCCAGTCAAACCAGTCCAGTAGTTTCCAGTATTTTACGTGGAGCGACTGCCTATATGATCTGACACCGATTAACTGGGTACAGCGAATATTTCTTGGTAAGACTGGATGTCAGACTTTCGAACCACTCATAAAGACTGTCAAAGTGACATGTAGCCAGGACCAACGGTTACTTTGTTTCTGAGACACGTACGAGTATCGTTATACCTAATGACTTCAGCTAGCATATCTTCGATCGATTGGGCTGTTATTATTTAGCCACTTCTAAACAATATTTCACGGTTCCCTTATTACAGATTCCTAAGAAGTATTTTCCCGAACCGCAAAACACTATTAAAATATTCAATCCCCTCCCCTTACGTCGCAATAAATTGTGGGGCAGGTATAAAAAGGATACTACATGAACATATAGCCAGTAGTTTGCGATTTCATCAGTATAATCTGGATTAGCACTGTTTTCAATTATACTGGACGGGTCGTGAACTGGCGGTATGTAGGTTTACGCGTAATAATCGTGTATTTATTTATATTCAATTATGTATATGAATTAAACAAACACATGATAACATAATTATTCCGATTATATTTACCCGCAGAGATAAACAGAGGTACATCTTTAGTACAACTAAATTTCACCATTTACATTTAAGTCCCATGTAACAGAGGGCAGACGTATTGCCATCAGACGAGATCCATGTGATAAATAGAATGAATTGACGGCACGGTTGGCGCAGTGGCTGAGCTATTAACTGCTGCGCTGCGTGTCGCGGGTTCGATCCCCGCACGGAACAAATATTTGTATGGCCTACAGATAGTTTTTCCGGGTCTGGCTGTTAGTGTATGTGAGTTTAAATGTTTGTGAACGCACCCACGATGCAGGAGAAATTCTAGTGTGGGGCAAAGTTTTTGCTTAAAAATCTTTGATCTTTGATCCTCAAAAAAAACCTTCTCTAATAATGCAACGAATTGTTATGGCTGACAACGAACTGTTATGACTGACAACAACGCTAATTGAAATATTGAAATAATGCATCCACAGACCACCACTACAGTCCATATTTAACTTGATTAAAATGACAGCTACCAATGGTCATATCGAAATAAATAATTAGAAATGCATTTTATGCAGTCACTATTTTACACCATGAAATAGGTTACAATATGAATTAGGTGATAAAATTAAACTATAAAAAAAATAGTCTTAATAAAATTATCGGCTTAGTTATGTACATCTAGATAGCTATCATATTCAGATTATACAAGAACTATATTAATTTTGTTTCGTTTTTGTTCTAAATTTATACATATTTTTTGTTAAATAATTCTGTATTTCCACCGGCCTAATGTACACAACCCATCTTCAATTTTATTTTTTTAATTATAATGTATTAAATAATTTCTGTAATGGTGCCTTACTTGCCCTTATATTATTCTGCGAGCGCTGTGCAGTTCTATGTGACGAATTCACTATACCTACAATTGTTTGTAATTTATGTTTATGTATGTTTTAGTAATTAAGTCGTTGAAGTGCCAAATAAATAAATCAAAAGATATATTAATAATAATAATAATAAAGGGCCTGATTCAGAAGGCAGTACTCCTCGATACGGCTCGCATTGTGAGGAGGTTCCTGTCTCTGGAGCCCTAACCACCGGTAGCTTGGACCCTGTTCCCGACACCGGCGGACCGCTATTTTTTTATATTTTTAAACGTTTTTTATATGGATTTTTGAAGAAATATTTAAAAATGTTAAAACATGTGTATATATAAATGAATAAACGGAATAATAATAATAATTTCATTTCATTCAGACACAGTCCATACATTAGATAAAAATTTAAAAAAAAAAGACAAGTACATTAAAATAATCAAAGAAATAAAAATAAAATTACAATTACAAATAAAATTCCAATTACACATACAAATTAGAATTATAAATTAAAATAGTACACATTAAAAAGTAAATCAATAATAAAATTAATTTTAATGCGCATAATCTACGCATTTTAAAAAATACGACGAGAGGCGCTAACGTGAAGCTGCATCCACCTCTGTATCAGGGATAGGTCCCACCGCCCGGACAATACCTTCAGGAGACTGTTCGAGCTGCTATAATGCTATAATGCGCTTACTTATAATTGCGAAAAAATCATCGGTCCGCGCCTCAGCAAACATAGTCGAAGCACTACAGAACCGCGGAAGCCCTAACTGTACTGTGTTGTACTGCACGCGCAGTGCGCTAAGAGATAAAGATAGGAAGGAGATAAAATAAGCCTTTTACGAAAATGACGAAAAACTAGATAAAGCGTAATTGTATAAGTGTAGTCGGTATACTTCTGGCCTTTGAGTTACAGCAGGTTAATAACGGACAGCAAATATTAATAAATTACAAAACCTACATAGAACCCCGTAACAATAAATCATCATAATTAAAACCAAATCCATGTCCCTACCCATCATAAAAAGTAGCTGATTTTACAATACTCTGTTCTAGACTACTCATTTAACGCGAATCAATTAAACGGAGTAATTAAAAAATCGTCATTAAGTCGCGGGGTCTGTTACAGCGGAAAATGTTCCCTTTTATCATAATAATAAAAATGTTATGAGCCCGCCCGTCTGTCTGTCTGTAAAACTGTTTAGCACCTATCAAAGTTGTGCAATAAGTTTGACTTTCCACTTTGACATTTAAGAAATTCAGAGAGTTTAATTTTCCGAGGCTGTTCTGAATGACGGTAGTAGTACCTACCGAACTTTGGTTTAGTTCGAAGTACCTACGCTTTTGTATACGCTCTTGCGCCATGCCATCTTCCAAGCTCATCGTGCTGTGCTGGTGCTGCCGCTGCGGCTGCAGAGAACCTCAAGCGGCGTAAATATAGAAACCTGTGTGGTAACTATATTTTCGAGCCGTTTGGGGTTGAAACTCTAGGGCCGTGGGTCTGAGTGCTCATAGCCTATTTAAGGAAATTTCGAAACGCCTAGTTGACGCTTCCCGTGACCCAAGGGCTGGCTTTTACTTTGGCCAGAGGCTAAGTGTTGCCATACAACGTGGCAACGCCGCCAGTCTCTTGGGCACATTACCATCTGACAGCGTTGAGGAGGAGTTTTTCGATGCCCTTTTATAGTTTGTTGTTAGTTTATCTATTTTAGTTTAATAGTTTTTAATTATAAATGTATATAGTTAGTTTAACCTAATAAAATTTTAGAACTATCGTTTATCTTAGCACAAAAGCGTTTATTGCGGATGAGGTTCCAAACTACATTCATATCACTTTTAAATGTCTATGGTACGTAAACGGATAGTTAACTATCACAGTTAGTTAGAAGCACAGGAAATCACTGTCTTCATCATATACATGAGTTCATCCACTGCTAGGTATCAGCCTCTCTTTGCTTGTGCCAAGCTCAACGTCCCTGTGCCAGTATCACCCATGATTCACCCGCTTTGGCAAAAAAATCTTCTACCTATCTCGCAGTCGGACAACCAATATACATTATACAGTTAACTAATAATCCCGTCCAAAATATGCGCTACTAAATAAGCTCCCAATAAGCTTTATCAACTAATTTAATAAAATGCGCTCCATTTACGTGTATACGCGGATGACCAGGCCGCCGCAACCACCGACTAATTACAGCCTCTAAAATTATTTGATTCAAAATTAATATATAACATGAATGTCCAATTAATTTGATTCGTTAGTTGACTGCCGTGAACCCACTACTGAGCGAGAAGTTCTGACGGGCTAGACAAAGTGGCATTGTTTCATTGATAACGATAATGGGAGAGTGAACCAGTATTGGATTTACAAAATCCACAAACACATCGAAAAGCCCTAGCCACTTAACTAGACCGATTCGTTTCGATCGCTGGGTCGGGTAGGAAAATGAATGTGACTCACCCATCTGAAATTTCAGTAAATGAAAGATGGGTATTGTAGACCATACCTGGGAACCTTCTAGTTGCGCAAATGTTGAGGGTTCCAACGTTTCCAATCAAAGTTCCAGGTTTTCACCAGTTTTTTAAGTTATTTCTTTACTTTAAATACCTCCAGGACACCCGTACTATTCAAAACATCCATCAGCACAATGTTTTGAGTGCGTTTCATTGAGTCGTACCATAAATCATGATTTTTTTTCAACCCAAAAAAAAGTCGTTTCCTAGCTATAATTTTTGCACAGAGTTACTTATAGTTTGATGAATAGAATGGATGTTTGACGGCTTCGTTAAGAGTCCGTTTACACCTTGTATACCCACTCTAGCCCTATAAGGAAAATACTAATAATCATATAATGAATTGTTCTGAATCAGGAGATGTGCCCGAAAAACTACAATAAGCTGGCTTCTCTACTAAGTGGTACTATACTTGTAATGTTTCTTTCAAATCATACCTCTGACTACCTTCAAGAATTACAGGCGTTGTTCCGCCATGACGAGAATACCATCAGGAACAGAAGTCATTGAGCTCCTGTCTACTGCAGACTATCTGTGTCACGGTTCAAGTGTCACGCTTCGCCATTGTGTTCCATTGTGTGGCCGATCGGCTATCGTGGCCTGCCCGGTGTCTGTCTCCGGTTTAACTTGATGCCTCGGCCAGTAATTAAGTGCGTAGGTATTGAAGATTAAATATGTAGTATTTATTAGGTATTCATGCTCGGGTCTGGCTGTTTGTGTATTTGACTTTAAATGCCTGTAAACGGCACCCACGATACAGGAGGAATTCCTAGGACGGGGTACAGTTTTAAGAAAAAAAAAAGATTAAAAAAATGATAATAAGTAGTAATGGAGTGCAAAATCGATCATAATTTATTTTTAATGACGGTTTTTGGCTGTGATATTGTTATAAACGCTATTTACGAAAGCGATCTTTTGTTTACGGCATCATAAACGAATTTACCAGAAGTATACATTATCTACATAAACTTTTATCGACTTCTAAATTACGCCATAACTCAAAAACTGCCACAAAAATGCGTCATCAAAAAACCTCGCACCACTCTTTAAAATTCTGGAGCTCATTAAAAGTTTAAGATGATATAAACGGGCGGATCCGGCGTCAAAGTACTAGCGACCAATATCACAGATATTGCGGTTCGTAATCCGGTTGATTCCGGTTATTACTAGACCGATATTACTGGCTCCAACCGGTTTGAACCTGATATTAAATTAACACGACACGATGTGCTGGACACAGAGATTTGTTTCTTTTGTAAAGCTACGTTAATAAAATAAAGTCCCAACAGTAAAATTGTTTATTTTTAGAAATATATGGTGCTGGGGAAAAATATTCTATGGTAGTTGTGCAAGAATTACTCACTCCAACGTTTAGGATGAAATTCCTGTTTAAAAGAAAACGTTTTTCTTAGAATCTAGCTGTAGCTGCTCCACACACTGATAACTCTGGAAGATCCTCTGGAAGTTCTTGTCAACTTTAAACATTTTTTTGTTAAATCATAACGCTTATATTACCCGAAGGCATAAGCAGAGGAGCAGAGTAAACCCACATTTCGACAGCTATGTCCAAGTCCCACGTAAGGGCTAAGGGTGAGCTTATTGCCATCAACCAGACACAAATCCAGACAACGAGCTGCTACTAAGAAATTCGTGACGGAAAAACCCAATGACACTTTATCAAACCCGAGACCTCAGGTTCACCAGTGGAGTTTACGACCACCACACCGACGAGGCATTTTAGCATGAGTTTATTTTTATTCGAGCAAGTAACTAAATACAGATTTACGACGGAAGTGTTTCGACAGCAAACAGAAGAAGGAAAAAACAGCAGTAAGGAAACAAGAACAGACTCAAATAAAATCTTATTGCGTGACGTCGTTAACTTTATTATTATGCGCCTGAACATTGTCTTGTGTACATTCTTCAAGAGGATATTAATTCTGCACGAAATATTTAAAATACTAACAACATGTTTTGAATTTTATGAAGAAATATTCAGCAGCAAAAGCTTTTCTTTGAAACTTTACTTATTAATTTTGAAAATTTTGCAATCTTGAGCATTTACTCGTAATTTAGTAAGAACTAGAACCAGCATGCCTTTTTTTTTTGGATGGGTAATCATAAAATGACTTCTCCCGCTTTGGGCAGATCGAAAGGGAGTGTCAGACTTGTACTGACTAAAACCCATCCATTTTCCTTCCTTGCCCTTTGTGTTCCAGGGCCGCGGTATCTCTTTCGAACAGTCCCGCAGCAGAACCAGCATGTCTGAGACATATACCTGACGGCATGTAAATCCAGGTCAGAGGCCCATGGGTGGCATAAAAACTCTGACACCAGGTTAAGCACTAACCATACGACAAAGAAGTAAGAACTAATACAATTATAGTGTAGTTGTGTGTGTAAGAATAGTGAAAATCAAATGACATTATTATTTTGTGAATATGGGTAACCGAAATGACGGTATATCGAACGCGGGTCAGTAGCAATAGTATCCTGAAAGTACTAGCGGAGAGTCCTTACTCCCCTGTTCTGAAGCATTTTCTGGAGAGGATGGTCAACTACGTAGCTGATCTCTTGCTTGATCGTTCTCTGAAAAACCTGCCTCGGACAATTAATTCGATGTGTTGCCGACACTGATTGTGTGTTTTATATTATTAACATTAGTTATAAGGTTTTTCTTTACTAACAAGATGGATTATATTTTTGTTCGATACTGAATAAATAAATAAAATAAATAACACATGAAGTGACACGATATAACAAAAGTCTAAAGTAGTAAAATCTAGTTCGGAGATTAACATCCGTATCTTTTAACAAGTGAACGTGATTATTGAGTATAAACCTTAGCAGTCGGGTAAAACAGTAATTACTTATGACACGATTTTTATTCTGTAGTCCCCTCCCCTCCTCCAACAAATTAACTGGCGAAATGTGGTTGTACTATTAGGTACACCTCTGCCTAACCCTACAGGGATTACAGGCGTGATGTTATGTTGTTATGTTATGTATAGATACAAGTGTAAAAATCTGTCTATGGAGCTCTTTCCAACAAATTCTCTAAAAAATCTCGAAAGACTGAGGTTGCTTGTTTTTAGCATCGAATAACAAGCTTTAGAATAAAGAGCACTTAAGTGGTTTTGATTTGAACTCTATTTCAAAATGAAATCACATTCATAAATATACCCTCCTAGAAATCAACCATTAACATAACACAGTAAAATTTAAAACAGTCTCTTCCAATTGACTCATGCATTGTCGCCGATACCAGATGATGACGTCACACATTCCTCGGCAATCATTCTCTCAGATCGACTGCTATTGGTACGATATCGGTTTCCAATGCACTCGGGAGTTGAGCTCACTGCGGTGGAAAAATTAAAAATGTGTGTGTGAATATTTTGCTAGATTGATGTGGTAGAGAGGTTTTCAATGTGTTCTGTTAATTGGTTGTTGGCTGATTTGAAATTGGATGGTTGGTGGTGTCATCTCTCGCTGTATATAAACTAGACTTGTCACGCAAAGCCTACATCATTAAGAAGCCTTATCTACGAGATTAGGATTCAAACAACTGCCCGACAGCAAAATATGCCGTTATCTTCCCTGTTAAAAAGAGAATGAATTCCACTTGAACTATTCATTTCCAGCTTGTTCGAATTACGCCCTGATTACTCCTCATATTGAAGTGATGGAGTCATAAACCATAGAGTTTCTTGCCGCTTCGTCGCCATAGGAAAAGACCAGCACGAACCGTGCATCTTTTGACGATTCATAAGCGTCCATGTACCTCGGTATATGTGCAAGAAATTATTTTGATTGATTAAATGTCTAGTGTTTTCGGTACTTCAAAATCAGCAGAGCTTAATTTATTTTTAAATAATGTATGTTTTTAATGTGTGTTTTTTTACTGATCATTGATAACGTATAAAAAGCCTACAGGACATTCAGACCCAGATCCTATTAAGCACTTAATAGGATCTAATACAAAATTACTAAATAGTAAAATGAATTGCCTTAAAAATAATTCTGAAACGTTTTTCCTTAAAACTCATTAAGGTGATTCCCTCCATTATTAGCGGCCAGTAAATTATGAGTTCTTAAAAAATATTTATTACTTAATAAGTACTTACAGTTTCTTATTAGCGTTCGTATTTTCTTTTTAACGGAAAATAAGCCAGTTTTTGGAAACGCACTGAGTTTTATCAGTCTGTGCAAAGAGTTGTGAACTTTTCAAATCCCGCGACGTTTGCTATGGTTGTTTATTATTATTTTTGGCGTCTAATTTGACTCGGCTGTAATCGTTGAACAAGAAAGTACCCGCGACGTGATTTATACTCATATTGAGTTTTGTTCGGCTAGTGCTGACCGGCAAACTTCTTTAGCGGCACAGCTCAGCACAATTCGAGCTAAGCTGAGCTAATTTTTCCTGAACAATTAGGGTGTAATCCTTCACGAAACCGTCAACCAAGTATTCTGTACGTCAAACTAAGTAACACTGCGCAAAATATGTTGCTGGAAATAACTTTTTTTGGTGATTAAAATCAATGTTTAAGGTAGCTCTCACACAAACAAAACATTGTGCTCCCTAATTTGCTTCCCTTATTTACACACCCCATTATGTGTCTCCTCAATTATGACTGTAATATATATAAAATCCATTTATTTCAGGTTCTCCAGAACCTGAAATAAATGGATTTTATTTTTATTTAATATACGACTAACAAAAGGTATTTACAAGGGAGATGTTAGTGGCAACGCCGGGAGGGGACGAAAGAAGAACATACGCTGACCTCATTGGTGAGGTTCTTCAGAAAAGTCAGGTGCATAGTACTCGCAACCGGCGTGCGTGTATGACCAGATGTTGGAACGTGGACGAGGCAAAAGGAGTATGTAAGGATCGTAGCAGGTGGCGTTCTGTGGTTCTGCCTACCCCCATGGGAAAAGGGTGTGAGTTTATGTATGTATGTATATTTATTTTACGATGCGATAAGACCAGACAATCATTTAATTTACCGTGACGTGTGTGACAGTGCACCCGCACCGATCGGTACAACAATGCCAGCTGATGAGCTCACGCGGACGTATCTTCAGTTGGCGGGAACTGGCGGCGGACTATTATTAGTGAGATCACGCGGTGCTGCTTGCATAATGTAGGTGAAAGGTTCAACAGAATACGATCAATCGTTTCTGGTGTAGCTGTATTGAAGGAGGGAGCGATGACGCAGTACGTTGTCTTGTTTTCGATTTCGAATGAATCTCATTTTAATAGATTTGTTTGTGGTTTTGAGATTCGATTTAGTGAATGGTTGATTTCTTGATATTCAAATAAAAACTGCGCTTTAAAAGATACTTTACTTTATTTTCTTCGAGTTAAGTGCTAATTAGAAGAACACACTATGTACATAATCTTCTGGATTTTTGCTCCGTTGATAGTAATAGGTTCTCCCCTATTACATGGGACTTTAACTGAACTGGAAATGTAGGTAGTTGCTATTAGGTACATCTTTCCCTAACTCTGGGCATTATAGGCGTGATGTTATGTTATAAAGTTACAATAAGTTTATAATTAAGTATATTTATAGTTAATTACTTGGTCAGAAATTACAAACAAACACAAAATGAATGGCATCCAATAGTTCAGTGGCAATCGTCAAATCATTTAGCAATGTAAATGCTTTGAAGATTCCAATACTATAGCATAAAAGATTCTATATAGTATGGATTCACTTTCAACAAATCGAACTTGCGGTTTTCATACATTCATACTATTTTTCATGCACGCCACAATACCAGCAAAGTCCTACGTTAAAATAGTTAAAACATGGGCCATTGTATAAACAGCCATTCGATTGCATTTGCCACTGTGCTGTACAAAGAGGAGTATTGCATTTGTTACGTTTAAAATGCCAATTTTCCAATATTACTTCTTTTATGTTCTGCGAGCATTTCACGCATTTCATTGGCCACAGACATTTTGTTTTTAGTGCTTTCTATACTAGTCTAGCACAGTTGGAAGTATTGGTTCTGCAACCGGGTAATACGAGAAATTCTTAATAATATGTAACTAGCTTTTGCCTGCGGCGTTGCCCGCGTGCTTATTGGAAATTTAGAGATAAAAGTATACGAAAGTCTAACGCAAGTCATGTGTACACACAGTACTTTCACAGATATTAAGCTTCGTGACTGGTAGTGGAGCTGCATCTCTTTGTTTTGACAATGCAAAAGTATCCGTAATGGTTGGTCTATTTGAAATACATGCTTTGAGTTTGAGTTTTTGTGCATGCCTAAAATCGAATTCATTTGATGTGAGTACTTTAACATGTATTTAAGGTGTATTCTTTGTTGGTTGTCCTTAAATAATTTTTAAAAATATTTAAGGGCAACCAACGAAAAATTTAAGAAAATCTCGATAACTTTTATTTTTTAGCAGAATCTGCCAATACAGAATCATGAAACGAATTTTCCATGTATAACATAAATAAATCAACAACATTAATAAATATCATCAATACACTAAAACTAGATTGCGTATATTTTGAATACTAGATATTGTTCACAGTCGTAGTTTCGATTGATAGGAAATTAATCAAACAATCATTGATTTTGGTTATGAATGTAGATATTATGATTGCCTTTTATTACGATGCTTAATTAATGTGTGAATTCTCAGTAGCAGCCACGAAGTCTGGATTTGTGCACGGTTGATGGCTATAAGCACTCCCTTCCCTCTATGACGTAGGGCTTAAACAAATGTGGGTGCCTCTGACTAACCCTTCGGTAATTACAAACGTAATATTATGTTATTGGACTTTCAACTGCTACGAAATTGATTTAGACATTGGTTTAGGTGTCAGCTAGTTTAAGCAAAAACGCACACATCTCAAAATCTCCTTGTATTCAAACGACGTACTATTTGATTAAACACCACATCGCCGAAAGTTTACGCGTTGACAATAGATTGTGTTGCTCAGTCTGTCTGTCTGTCTATCTGTGTCTGTGTCGAATAATTAGCAGCTCGCGGCTGCGGCGAGCGGATAAATATGAGGATTAAGACGACTCGGTAATATGCGTACGACTCAAGCAGGTGCGGGATATCAGTATAGAGACAAGAGAAGTGGAAAAAATCAAGTTTTGATGCTCATAGGTTACACTGAGTTACCTCCTTTACACATAAAGGGTGTAAAAAGTTTTTGTTCTAGGAGTTACGGAGATATTTCGAAGTTTTTTTTTTAATACATGTTTTTAATGTATTTTTTTTACTTAAGACATCATCACAACCCCTGTACTATTCAATCCATCCATCAGCACAATGTTTTGAATGTGTTACATTGAGTCCTACCGTAAAACGTAATTCTTCACCCCAAAAAAAAAATTCGATACCCAGCAATAATTTTTGCGTAAAGTTACTTAGTTTTATGTACAGTCAACAAAACAGATAAGTATGCATGGTCGTTAGATACAGTTTTAGTTTTTTTAGAAACTGTTGCACATCTTCAAATGAAATTTGAATTAATTTAACCAATTGATTATTTTTCTTCATTTAATTTTAATTTCATTCGAAAACATCGATCGGTTTTTAAGAAAAAATCAATTATATCTTTCGACCCTGCATATACCTTTCTGTTTTTTGACTGTACATAATACTTGGTTAACGGCTTCGTGAAGAGACTCTTCACGTTTTCACCCTGTATACTGCATACTTCTTTGGATTGGCATTCATATTTTATGTATGTAGTATGGTTTCGAGTTGGATTTATTTTTCAACAAATACTACCAATTCCAACAAATTCGTAGCACCTATCTCAATAAGCTGTTTTGTCACATAAACTCTAGTTACATTTACCTCTTTTATAATTAACTATCAAAAAATAAATTGACCGCTCGAAATTTGAAATTCTAATAGTTAATGAAAATGAATAAACTAAAACCAACACCCTATAGCTATAGATATAATTATTATTGCTATTTATCTAAACTATCGATTGCTCGTAGATTGTCTACAATTTATAGGTATCATCTTTGACTCAGATATAATTGCCAATACAGGGTTGTATTGGCAATTACATCTGAGTCAAAGATGATTAACGATTCACGTGCTACGCCGTAGCGCGTAGGCGGCTACGAAGGAACTTGCTACGACGACAACGCTTACAAACTAATATCTATGATCAAGAATTAATGAATCGATCCGTAATTTATGTCTTCATCTTACTTTAGTTAGTAAATGTTATGGTAAAATATACTCTTTTTCATTCTGATAAGAGTTAGGATTAAACTCGAATGAAAATCAAACCAAATCAAAAACTTTATTTCAAACCGTAGTCCATATGGGTTAGTAGTGATATTTATGGGCTATGTGATGATATTTACGACCTATAAAGAAAAACAGTTCTTATTAATCTAAATTAAAAACTAATTTAAATATCTTTCTTCAGCACCGGGCCCGCAGCTATGTCTACGTGACCAGTGCATCAGAAAAGGGCAGTCTGGCCTCTCCACGTTAACTTTCAGGATGATGTTGGAGCTTCCACGTATCCTACACATTAGGGATGCCGTTCTTTTGCGCATGACAGCCCCGAAACTGTCTATGCTGTCCTCGGCAGGCATGCTCGACGCAATACAGATCCGCGGAAGCCCCAGCAACACCTGAAAAGCATTGTTGTACTGAACACGGAGGGAGCTGTAGGCCCTCTGCGTATATCTGACCCACAGGCTGCAGGCGTAAAACATCTAGCAGTATGACTTAAACAGCGTAATTTTCACGTCTTTAGTACACCTTGCAAACCTGCGGGACAGCATATTACATCGAATCGACAACACCCTCCGCTCTCTTTCACGATCCACGAAAAAAATTATAATAATAAAAAAAAAAACGATGCTATACGATAAAATAGGCTAGGAGCATCCGACTTCTACAACTTGATGACTATGACCCTATTAAGTTAGACCAGTATCCTGGTGCTTAAACTACTCAATACTCGTAACCACTCTCTCACTTACTTGTCCAAGTAAGTAACTACTAATGCTTTATAGCGACTTAAATTATTTTTTCTGCCTCGTTAGCACTGCTGAGCACAAGGTCCTGGGTTCGATTCCCAGGTCGGCCAGTGTTATTGGGTTTATCCATCAGTTTTTTTTTCAAGGCAGCCGAGGAGTCTGGATTTGTACCCGGTTGGTGGCAATAGGCTCGCCCACTATTACATAGGACTTAAAAACATAACTGGCGAAATTTTGGTGAAATATTACTGAAGTTCACCTCTGCCTGACCCTTCGGGGATTTAAGGCGTGATGTTAAATAAAATCTTTCTCCTTTACTACATTCACGGTAAAAGATTTTATCGTAACTTCCAAACCGCGCACCCACATCCCGCGCACAGCCCCCCCCCCCCCCCCTTACATTTGTCCCTGCGTTAGGTAAATTCGTCGCGTTTTGTCTTAAGTTTAATTAACTCGGCTAACCTTATTAACACAATAAAATTCAGACAGCGGCTTCTTTGAACTTCTCTGTCATCGCAAAAAACGAAATGGTGTAGTTGAATTTCATTATTACAGGGCTCGTGGTTCGAGTGGCAGGGTTCGTCAGCACCCTTGCAGTACAGTCGTTCATTGAATTGCTGATAAGCTAATGACAATAGTAGTTAAATTGTGTTGTGAGATACTTTTGTGTTCTGTTTCTACCCTGATTTTGTTTATAGAGACTCGTTTCTATACGGTGTTAAGTGGTAGGTACTGTAGAATATATATGTATTCTATGTGTATTCTACTTTGAATAAAAACGGCTTTTAACGACTTTAGCTCTGTGTATTTTTGAATATGAACCACACTTTTACAAGAATAAAACTCAATTAACAATCTAGTGTAAAGACAAAAAAATATCTGTTCTTTTTTTAATTACTTTTATTTTAAAAACCTTTGAGAATCGAAATTGAACGCAGCTATAAGCAGGCTACTTAATTTAGGTTGGTTGTGAGCTACAAAACCTTACAGTATAAAGGAATTACTGAAAGACAGCCTATAATGTTCCCACTGCTGGGACAAAGGCCTCCTCTCTAAGAGAGGGAATGGGCTATATTCGAAGACATGTGTGACATCTACCAAACCGCACTTGGCCCGCGTGGTGAAAGATAATAATATAAAGAAAAAAATACAACACAGACTCAGATAGATACAAATGAGACATGGACCTAGGTCAAGAAAACAAGCAGGTAGGTAATATGCAATGGTAATTATTTGCAGAAAATTCTAAAACTACACATATTTTTAAGTTATAGAGAGGTATTTATTATCCAGTCATTCCTCAGGCATTTCACGTCATGCATATTGCATATCCACCATAACTAACCGAATCAGTTTTTGCTCACAACCCTAATAATTCAAACTTTCATTTTAACAACTTATTACATTAGGCATACGCAAAAACTTTCCACCAAATTCCATCACAAAGGTTTTACAATATAAATGGTTAGCACATACGAGATAGGCTCAAAAGGTCGACTTTATACAACTGGTGAAAACGCACGCACACATAGACACGCGTCCATGTATGTACAATAAGAATACAATGAGTGAGAGAGAGACTCTCGACTGTCATTTGTTTGTCACAAGTCAAGATGGCCGCACGGCGGTGCTGGCGGTGAACGAAACGCTTTATGCCGTCTACCCCCACCGGCTTTGACAAATCTCGTCGTTTTTCATTGCAAAACCAACATGAAAAAAGAATATCGGACACTCACCGGGTACCGGGTTTTACTGTTCGTGCTGTGCGCCTTTGGAATTCCCTTCCACACTCCTTGCGGGATAGCCCTTCGTTAGAGGTGTTCAAGAAAGGAATAAAGGAGCATTTCCCGTCAACATGATCAACATGTATGTATGTATATATATATATGTACTGTATGTATGTAGTTTAGTTTTTAAAATTAATTAATGTTTGTAACAGAATATTATAAAAATAATGTGTGTGTTATTTTTAGTTTATGTGCAATAATGAATAAGAATAAGGATACCGGGCCCAAGTGACGTTCGTGCGATAACGATGTTTTGGTGAGAAAAAAAGGCAATTTACGTTAATTTGGACATGCCATAAGGGCACACAGTATAATCAATGATAAAATAAATAAATTAAACAATTAAAAAATGTAATGTGAGCCAAAATAGCAGGAAACTGGTGCCCTGAAATAGTGAGGCGAGTTCGCGGCAGGCCACGAACGAGATGGGGGGTGGGATGAACTGTACAGGTTCCGTCAGAACTAGCAAGAGGAAGCGCAGGTTTGGCGAGAATTGGAAGGACTGGAGGGAGGCCTTTACACCGGAGTGGGACAGAGCAGACTAGCAAAAAAAAATGGTTTGCACTCCGGGAGTGCCGGCAAAAAAAAAAGGAAAACTTGAAACAACGCCAACTAGCTTAAATATCAGAAATTTCAATAGCTTTCTGCAAGAACGAAAGATGTCGCTACCGAAGAAAAAAAACTAGAAACAATGCCATCTAGCTTAAACTACACGCACACTTGCGCTAGCGCCCAGCGCCGCCGATTCCATCTGACGATCTGACGCGAGTTTAACAGTTTTTACCCATACCAAAAAGTGCACAACACCGCTAATGAAATCAATTCAATTCAAAAATTTGACTGACTTAAGCTACCGAAAGAAAAGCCTTAAACAATCTTGTTGAAAGTTGTTATAGAAAGACGAAACGCTTTAAAAACGACTGTGACTGGTCTACACTACGCTCTCAGTTGTATTATTTTTTGTTATTGCCACTTTCAGCCACTATTCCACATACTCTAACACGCGTCTACGCCTAGTTGTTAGTAGCAAAATGTAACTGCTGTAACTACCTGTTCAGTGACATCAGTTCACAGAAGTGTGCAGTCAGCAGTTAGCACTGTTTGCAGCGGGTGGCAACGGGCGCCGCACGCCGGCAGGGGCACTTTACAACACATTTGTTACCTGAAATCCTGCGGTAATTCACTTTTGCAGTCAGGACGTATTTTAGACGAGTTTTCCTTGTTTTACGAGAACGTTCCAGTGATGTCCTGTGATTTTGCAGGTGTTAATAATGTGCTTTGATACTTTATGTCTGCATATTTCAGTACCTTATTGCTTGAAAGTTAGATATTACTTCTCGCGAGCAATTTGACAAACTTTTCGCAATAACTGCTAGAACGGTGAATAACATGTTCTTCTTTTGTTTTTGCGAAGCCCTGCAAACAAAATGAATAATTTATTTGTTTTAAATGTATGCTTCACAACGTAATGTTCTATGCGCATTTATCCATTGAACTAATGTCGTTGAATAAAACAGATAACATAAATTAGCTTCTAAGCCTTCTATCATAATAGATTTACCCATCAAGATAAATTTACCCAAAACGTCCCTAGATTAGCCCAGAGGGCACAAATCAAAATTGAAAGAGGTGTGTAACTGTAAAAAAATTTATGTGCAATTCCATTATTAATTTTTACACATATTAATTACAATTTAAAATATATTTAAATATATAAAAAAAAAACAATTAAAAATATAAAAAATTGTAGCCCACCAGCATTGGGACCAGGTCCGAGCTTAGCTATTATTATTTTTAGTGAGTATAATTTTTACTTATTTTATATTGTATGTTTTTTTTTTTTATTATAGCATCGTTTTGGAAGTGTCTGTAATGATGCTATAATTGATGGTAAATTAATAAATAAATCATTGCTTATTTATAAACTTGATCGATAAACGTTACCAAAAATGATTACCAATAACATAAAAGTTTAAGAAATGGTAACGATACCTTGAAAACAATATTATGACCAGTAATTTAAATACGACCTTCAAATACCAAAAGATTCCATACGTCGATTGGAAGATACCCTTCATATTATGACAAAGTAAAAGTTAAACTTTAACAAACATAACAAAAGAGTTTTCCGTTACCAGAGTGTTGGAGAAACAAACTGAACTCGGCAACAGTTGCTCGTTTTCTCACAGAAAGTATCGAACTTAACTTTACTTCAGGAATGGAAGAGACGAGTTTATTAACATAAGTTAAAGTAACTTTATATTGTTGGTAACTTTTGGTAATACGTGGAAATAATATTTTCAATGAAAGTCATATTTTGTTGTAGTAACTTAACTTAGTTAACTGACCAAATAAACAAAAGTTAACGTTGCTCAAAAAGCCACTAAACTGAAGTGGGACTGGGCTAACCACGTCTGCCCTATGCCCAACGAGCTATGGGCCAAAATAACCATGATGTGGAGACCTGATACAGCCAGAAGGCGTCACAGCTGACCTTGCAAGAGATGACGGAGCGAGCTGGACAAAACAAACAACCAGTGGTTGCCCACTAGCCCAGGATTGAAATAATTGAAAGTCACAGGGAGAGGCCCTGCCCAGAAATATGAGTGGCCGCGGACTAGCAGTAATAATAACTGAACTACACAACTGTAGAGGCATACGTTCCTGGGTTCGACTCCCAGATAGCGCAACGTGTTATTGGAAACTTATAACCAGCCCGTCTGGATGTGTGTCCGGTAGCTCGCCCCCTACTATAAAGGGTGTAAACAGACTCTTAACGAAGCCGAAAGGCACTTGTTCTCCCCGTCATTGCGATCAGTTTTTGTTCTAGACAATACCTGGGAACCTTCTAGTTACGGAGATATTGAGGGTCAAAGTTCCAACTTTTTCCCAAGTTTTTTTTTAAATACCTGTTTTTAATGTAAGATTTTTGACTTTAAACCTTCAGGACCCCCTTACTATTCAATTCATCCATCAGCACAATGTTTTGAGTATGTTACATTGAGTCCTACTGTAAAACGTGATTTTTTAGCCCAAAAAAAAGTCGTTTCCCAGCACTAATTTTTGCGTAAAGTTACTACTTAGTTTGATGTAGTACATAATGCTTGGTTGACGGCTTCGTGAAGAGTCTGTCTGTACACCCTGTATAAGACTTGAACATAACTGGCCCAATGAGCGTGTACTAGGTAAAGATAGGTAAACTTCTGCCTAACCCCACGAGCAATTCAGTCGTAACGTTATGTTGATAATATCTTAAACATAGAACGATATTCAAGGAAAATAAACAAGAAACATCTTTGCATGTACAAAAATTGTCACGTCTTCGGAAAGGCTCACACAAGTACAGACAAATTACAATCCTGATTGGAAAGTAACGAAATTGAACCGCCAAAGATGAATGACTCACAAATTTATTCAATAAAGAAAAAAGTACAGAATTCTGAGCTTCAATATCAAATAATACTAGCAAAAAATATCGAATTTCATCTTAAGAGAAATTGAGATCGAAGAATTTCGTAATGATTGCCTTGAGGTACGTTCTGTTATGTTACATAACATTATAATCACACTTGAAGTTACTTTAGGGGTAAGTAGAGGAGGTATTCCTCGAAGCGCAGCATTTTGAGGCGCACCTAATGAGGCGCTCCTGTTTTATTCCTCGGAGCGCACCGTTTAGTAGCGCTCCCGATAGCAATTAAAAATATTAACTACTAAAAGGTGCGCTCCGAGGAATAAAAAAAGAGCGCCTCATTAGGTGCGCCTCAAAATGGTAGCGCTTCGAGGAATACCTAAAGTAGAGATCTTGGTATTGTAAGTTACGCATGGGATATCCCCAGCTAGACAGGTTGTTGTAGATCAGCTTAAGAGAGGCCATGTCCAACGGTGGACTGTGTTAGGTTGAGCTTATTGATTTAGGTTACGTCGATACCGTAGATGTCAGTTGTGATGCGGTAACAAAGATAAACAAAACATAAGGTGAGATTATCTACATTTACAAAAATCGTGCAAATTACTTAGTTGTTGAAAATCCAAATACAAACAATAATAGGCTCATTGCGTATTCCAAAGAAAATAATCACTAACTTCTAAATAGAAGTAGGTACTTTTGTCTTAACTTCGTAATTAAGATAGATTTACAATGTATTGAAGAATTCAGGTTAAGAAGTGATGGTATACGAGTATATAGACATTCAAATTTAATATGTAAACTGAGGCGTGAATACATAATAAGTACTTGTTGCAAGCTTATGTTTATTAATGAGACGCCTAACTCGCCTGATGTTACGATCTGCAAATACTACATTAATAATTAAACCACATAACACATACATAACATCACGCATGTAACTCCGGAAGGACTAAGCAGGGTTCCTAATAGTACACCCACATTTCACCGGTTATGTTTAAATCCCATGTAATAGGGGTCTATTGGTATAAACCAAGAGCAGCAGGAAGCAGTTCCTAGAGTCACGCTGTCAATTTCAAGGCGTTCGTGGTGCGAGTACCGAATTTTTATCTGTCCCTGGTAATGAAGGAAGACTTTTGGCCGCAGGGCGTGGTGTTCCGTCTCTTCCGCGGACAAGTTCCACTGGACAGCCAGCACAAGTGAAGTGCCACTAACATAGATTTAAGTCTTATTAATTAAGACAGTTGTTAGTGTAGTTTATAAGGTATATATATGTAAGGACCATTGTAACCTGAAATTGATGATGTTTATGTTTATAAACCGACTTTCCGGCTTCTAGAAACCCGTATCAGCTGTCAAAGATCTACTAATGAAAGCCAGGTCAGTGAGAAAATTACTACATATGATAATAATATAAGATTCAAAGAACAGGCACACTTGATAGAGTAGTGATTACGTAACCCCAAAAAAGTAACTTAGGAAAAGTTTAGACATAATGACAAGTTCAAAGACCTCTTCAAATACTCTTAAAATTAATATTAACAAACAACATTTAACTTTTAAGTGCTTACAAACTCGCTGTAGCAATATCCTTCATCATTTATCACTCGAAGGTCCCAACTTAATATATTTACGGTATACATAATAGCGTGTACACACATGTTACTGTAAAAGCTTCTTAATGGTAAATCTTGAGACATTCTAAGAAAATCTATCACTTAATAAGAACTATCGGTGACACCTCGATTTATTGGGAGTTATTATTTATTGGTGGTTATAACTGTGTTGGTATAACTTACGTAACTAAAGAGTGTCAGCGTACCTTTTATGTTTAGTTTTCTTTCATTGACTTGAATTTGCCCTGGTGGCTGAGAGAATGTCATGCTCACT